>OZ020532.1:3112031-4554531 GCA_963971445.1 Ornithomya chloropus
TTCTTTTTGGTATTTTGGTCAAGGGATATAGAAAATGTAATTATTCGGTTATATAGATAGATGGGAAGAAGCAAAAAAGCTTATTCTTTCTCTTGCATTCTCTCTATGAGGGTATTAAGTAAGGTTTTTTTGGTTAATAATGAGCGTTTCTATAATAAGACCACGCCCATCGAAGACTGTGCCTGCTAAATACATATTTGTTAATTATGGGCGTGTCTGTTATTCAATCTCGCCTATTTCAGAAGTATCGATATATTAATTATTCAAATGATTTTAGCAAATGTCGACTTTTATTGCTAAAAAATTATAAATTTTTATTTATTCATTAATTGGGTGCGTGACCTGTTAGGAATGAGTACAAGATTTGGAAATATTTGAATAAAGTTTCAGCTAAATAACGTAGAATTTCAAAATTAAAAAGACAGACGTACAGACACATTTTATTAAAAAATTTAATTCTTCACTGTGCATAAATTGTGAATGTATTTGTCATACAATTTTTGTACTGAAAAATTCCTTAAAATATCTTTTTGTATAAAGTTTATTTAATAAGTGGGGGCGTGTCTTTTTAACCAATTTAATCATTTCCAATAGCAACCTGCCTGCAACAGATGTGAATGTAATCGTTCTTCTCAATAGTTTTCAATTATTCATGCGAAACGAATGCGATGAAGTTGTATGTATGCTAGATGGTAGACTTGGAGAAATACCTTCAATATTATGGAATGTAAGTGTGTGTGTTTTAGTATATTTTATTTCATTTTGCATAATATTTTTGTAAAGATTCCTTATGTTAATATCTGTGGCACAGAGTGTTCCATATGTTTACTTTGTTGCATAATTTATATAACATACACACACACACACACACACTTATATTTTATATATACATAAATGTTACCAGCCACCAAATGAAAACAAAAACCCAAATTAACCGCAAAAAAATTTTTGTTTCACGATTAAAAGCGAAAAGTGTGTGTGTGTGTGTGTGTGTGTGTGTGGCTTGGTATAACACCAATAAAAGCAACAGCAATCACAGCAGCAGCAACAACAATAACAGGCTAATTTTTGTAAAAATACATATTTAAGGAAACTGGGTCAATACACATGCCCAATATGCTATACCATGCTTACACCCTATACATACATACGCTTATATAGTTATATAGAGAAATACCAACGAAAATAATAATGAGAGAAAATCAAACTTTTTTTTAATAATAACAGTAAAACAGACACTAACCATTTTAAGCACTACTAACTTTTTATATACCAAAAGTTTATATATGTGTGTGTGTGTGTTTGTGTCTGTGTGGTAGAATCAAAGTGCAACCGCACAAAATTGACTCTTTTTGGTTGTTAAACACAAAGTTCGCATGTTTGGTGCTTATACAGAAAAAAAAGAAAGAAAAAATATATAAATAATATGACAACAGCGTAAATAAAGAATTTAATATAACATAATTGTTGTTGTTGTGGTTGGCTATCATTTGGGTACGGTTTTTAAGGTACTTTTTATATTCACCTTTTTTTCGTACATGTACTTAAGAGTGTTTTAGAGCTTATAATAGATAGTTTTTCTTCTTCTTCTTCTTCTTCTTCTTCTTCTTCCTCTTCTGCCTGTTGTACATTCCCTATAAGGTGCAGGTATATTAAATTTGTTATTCCGTTTGTTATATGTAAAGTGAGTCTTCGGAGTATATATATGTTCGAGTAGCTTCAAAATCTTTAATAATTTAGATCGGTCCGTATGTATGTCCGTCTGTTCTAAGTTGTGTTGCCTCGCCTTTATAAATTTTGAAATATTAAACTAAAATATTTCCAGTTTTTGAACTATTTAAAATGGGCGGAATTTGTTAAAAAGGCACGCCCCCAAATCACAAATATCCCTTACAATTACAGACGTAAAGTCAAAAGATAAAATTATTTACAAATAAAATAAGTTGTCGAAAAATGGGCTTTAATGTATAACAGGCGCGCCCACAATTTCGTAAAAATTCTGTTCAAGGTAAAGTTTCACCTTTGACTTGAAGTTTAGCAAGTTCATTAAAAGTCGCTAAAGCGTAAAGGAATTGTACATATGCCACTCCTACAATTTATATATAAATATGGAGGATGTGTAAGATTTGGTTTAAGCCTTATATTAATTTTTACATGTTATAAATACTATTTGTTGTTGTTCCTCTTCTTCTTCTTCTTCTTCTTGTTAATGTTAGTTTTTGTTGTCTTTGTAATTTTTGTAATATTTTGCCAGATATTTTTTTGTTCTTTTATATATTTTATGTTATTTTTGCTCTCTCTCTCTTTTTCTCTCTTCTTCTCTTTCTTATTTTTTTTTCTATTACTATCTTTACTATTAATGTTGTTGATAATGTTACTTTGCTGCTCACGGCCTTCGCCTATAATTTATTATGTAACCTCAATAATATTAAATAAACAAAAAAACAAAAAAAAAAGATATGCGTATAAAAAAAAACCAGCAACTAAATACCATTAAAACAAAACCACAATTGAAATAATTTTTATTTTCCATAAAACAACAACAACAACAACAAAACTAAATAATGAAATAAAACGAATAAAAAGAAAAAATTTTAAACATTCCAAACAACCAACAAACCAAGGTGACCTAGAATATAACTGTACAGAAAACAAAAATAAGAAAAATGAAAGACAAAATAACAAAAAAAAATATGTGAAATATTTGTGTAAGACAAAAATATGCGAAATGGCACAACAGCACATATTTTTTTGTGTTATGTGTGTGTGTGTGAATGTACCTTTAAATAAATTTATTAACGGAGTGACGACAATAAAATAAATAAACATGTTTAAGCACAACTTTCGAATTGTTCAAGTTGAATGAATGAACAAACAAACAAGTGAATGGGCAACAAACTAACAACGGACGCACGCACGCACGCATCATAGCACGCACACAGTGCATGCTTACACATAATTATGTATAAACGCACACTGGTAATCGTCACATACCGTACGGTATGTGTCATATTTAACATACCACTGTGTACCATGGTGGCCTATCTACCTGACTTCTAACACGTATGATGAACGCAACGCAGTGACTAAGTAAACATTTATGAACCATTTTGACCGCGATCGAAATATTTTCACGGTTACCATATAAAAGGTTTATGAACTTCGTACTGAATGCTTAAACACATGCATACAAAAAAGTACTGCATGTGTGTGTATATATGTATGTATAAAGATATATATATAACCTATATGCCACTTGTTGCTGAAGATATATTTTAATTTTGTTTAATGAATTTCGGAATGGCTGTCTGTCTGTCTATTGCCTGTTCAGGTAACTTTATGTTTAAGCTGTCTTTTTAAGATTTTTTATATATATTTTTTTTAATAAATATTGAAAATGGACCGAATCAAACCATTTTGATCTTGATCTTCCCACCTCTAGGTCAAAATTTTTTGTATAGGAAGTTTTTTTTTTTGAATAATTTCACTCTTTGACGTTACTCGAGACCTGCCATCTTTTATCCTCACCCTGTATTTCTATCCATATAAGAAGTACACATCCAGATGTACAATAAACGGCAGCAATGACAAACCACACGTCTTTTTTATTGTCTTTATTCTTATTTGTTTATTTATTTTATTAGATCACAAAACACCTTCCAATTTGCGTGTGCTTGAGTGTGTATAACAATGAGGTCAATTTTGCTTAAATTTATCTACTACTCTACCAAGTAGATATTTTATGACAGTTTTTATTTTTGGAATTCGGTTTGAATTTTTTTCAATACATTAATTTTGTTTATTGTTCTGAAGAAAAAAAGGTAACACGCCGCAACACAAGACAACACAACACGTATAAAGACAATCAGTAGTGTTTGTTAACATTATACAACAACACAAACAACAACTAAAAACATTTAGAAAACCTATATATTTAGTTTAGATGAAATTTGGAATAACTTGTACATAAATGTGGGCATGGCTTGAATACAAGAGTAGCTTCTTTTAAAGCCCATTGCAGTTTATGGTATATTTTATGTCAACGACCTAATAAAAATATTGTGGGCGTGTCTGATCTCCGTCTATTTTCAAAACATCGACAGAGAGTTCAACTGAAGGTATCACTGTTACACGTACTTTATAAAAGTATTAAGATATTATACCGGACACGCCTACATTTTACAAGCCAAAAATATATATTCTTAATCAGCATCAAAAACCGAGTCGATTTAGATATAAATGTCCGTGTGTTTTAAGCTTTTTTAGGGTCGTAAATTTTGAGAAATTGAGCTGAAATTTTGTACACATTTTTTATGCATGCAGACCGCTATATAGAATGGGCTAAATCGGTTAAGATCTGCGCCCACAATCGATAAAATTTATGTATATGCTACAAAAGTTGAGCTATTAATTATATTTAGTGTGTATCCATGTGTCAAAAACAGGCGTGGTCGAATCAGGGACACGCCCAAAATTTAGAAAAAACCATACTCAGCAGAAAACTCGACTTTTAAGCTGATACTTATGGGACATTATTAGAGGGTTCATTCATATACCTGCCACACCCACCATTGTGGTGATGTGGAGGGCATTTAAGATTTGGCCCAAGCCAACTTTAGTTTTTTCAATTGTTAACTAGCTCAGGTTTATTAATTAAAACCGAATTGACTTCAAGCTAGGTGAGGTGGACTGAGGCCATACCATTAACTTACTTGAATCTCTCTTCGTCCAAATACTCACAATTAACCGCAAGATAACTATTAACTGCGAGATTTGAGGAAAAACGCATTCTACTAAATTCGAATTCACTTCGACTTGAGTTTAATTTACAACAACTTTACTGTGAATTTAAATTGAATCCGTTTGGAAACTGTACGCGACAATTATAATTCATGGAAGCTTTCTTTGTAATAATAGGATTTCCTTGTACTTACATTTAGTTCCGGTAAATGCTCTCACACATAATAATTGCATGCCGGCATGTGTGGTATGTACAAATATTTGATTTATTAAGAAATTTCTTTATATTTATGCAATTGCTTTATATGCGGAGCCGGGGGTATAATAAAGGAGGAAAGCCGTTTGCATAAATTGCAATTATGTATCGAGTGTATGTGTGTGAGTACGTACCTACAACTGTTGTAATGGCAACAATACCTCTCTCAAGTATAATAATAATAATAACAATAACATTAATGGTGATAACAATAACAATAACAGCAACTAACAAAGAATTGATGGTATTTTTAATAATTTATTATATTGTTGTTATTGTTGTTGTTGTTATTATTATTATTATTCATTCAATCGATTGCCTCACCATGTACGTCTGTAACATAAGTGTTTATGTTTATATTTGTGTGCATGGTTAATAGGCCAATTCGTCATATATGAAATGGTAACAACAACAACATAATGCCAACAATCGATTTTGGAAGACTTGTTGGTTGACTAGCAGTGTACGCGTCATAAAAATAAAAAAACAATCGAGTTAAATTCATTTTTATTTATATTTATTTTTTGCAACAGTAGAAAAAAACTGAGACATAGATGGAAGACAGAGAGCACAGAAGAGTGCAGTGCAGAGTATATAGCCGTACAGTGCGCGGGGAATTTTTTTCTTTTTCCAGGTCATATTTGTTTACACGTTTTTAACCGAAAATGTGGGTCATTGTGAATACAGGCGAGAGTTGTTTACTACGTTCATGTTTACAGCACCGATAACATAAATAAATACATAAATACGTATGCATGTAAATATGTTCAAAAGGAAATACAAACACATGTAAAAAGATAATGATAATGAAGATGAAGATGATGATTATGATAAATATTTTATTGCTTATCAATGGATCGATCAGCCATTGAGGATTGGTTGAGTAGAATACCGTTATGTAACAACATAAATACATATATATATGATTGTGTATGCAAGACAAATTATCTTTATCGATCAAATTATGTTTAATATATAATTAAAAATTATCATATTTTAAGAAAATAACAAATTATCAAAAATTAAAAAACATTTTAAGAAACATTTTCTAAGTTGAAATTCATTTTTTAAACACTTGTTGCACCCACCTCTGATTTCATTGACAATATAATATTTTAACATAATTGATTCAAAGTAGCCTCTCTCGCCTCAAAATGGCTGATAATCTCTTTCTTTAAAGTATATATGATGTGGGTATTAAATGAAAGGTGTAGAGGAGTAGAATGCTATAAACTAAGTAATACGGTTCCAATTATAAAATGGCCACCATTCCAAGAGATTAAGTTTTTTTATTTCACAATATGTTCAATATGGGTTTTAAATGAAAGAGCTGAACGACTAGAATGAAATAATTAATTAAGTAATAAATAATTTGGCGGGCATGAAAAGATTTTAAAATTCTATACTCTATAAATTTTATTAAGATAATAATGGTTTTTAAATGAAAGGTTTGGAAGACTAGAGTACCTTGAATTGTACCAAATTCGAAATGGCGGCCTTCCGAATATAAAGAATTCCAAATATCTTAATCGATATTTCGAAACTCCAATAATTTCAAAAATTTTGCGCACACTTTGCATATTTTCAATCTTTTGCAATTGGTTTGAGCCGTGTGCGTTAAGCGGTTCTTGGGCAAGTGTGTAAAGTTACTTTTTGTTATTGTTATGTATCCTTTTTTTTTAAAGTGAATATATTTATACAGGGTGCGGAAAACAAACGGAAAGTCTTAAGTAATGTGTTCAAATACAAAATTGTTCAGGTTAGAACATAGAAGATCAAAATCCAAGTCAACTCTTTTAACCCAACAACTAAAGTTGAAAAAGAAGTTTTTTCGAAAAATTTCAGTTACTGGACAGATTTCATCTTTTTCCTTCACATTGTATGCATACGTCTACGTGTACATAGTATTCTTAGATGATATTGTGTTTTGTAATATTTTTCTTTCAAGTGTTTACCTACATGTAGTTCTCAAGGCAACAATGTTGCAAAAATGTAAATTGCAAAAACTTGAAATGACATACACGTTTACACTCATACAGAAATAGGTAAACAGACGATCTGTAGAGAAGAGGACAAGTGAAAAGTTTGACTTGGGCCATATACAATATTAAATACCCTGCACGTGGCCCTCTGTGTTAAAAAGTATGATTCTAAGCCAGCATATCCACTCAAGGTGGTTGAATTATTTATATTGTACATATAACAAGTTTGTAACTCAAATGGGTTTTTGTCTATTGTGGGTGTGATTCTCATCGACTTCTGCTTAATAATAAAAGATAACTAAGCACGGAAATGGCTAAATCAACTGTTTTTATACTAATCAAGAATATACGATTACCTTGTAGGGCCTCTGAAGTGCCCTTCCGCATGGTTGCAAACTGAATAACAAACTTAATATACTGCCGCCCGTTTTATGTGAAAAGTATAAAAAAAATATTTAATGTATAACAAGAAGATGACATTCAAAGAATTACTCACTCAAATAACAGCATGGTTGGCGTTGATGGAGGTTTCTCAAGTTTTATGATTTTCTTCACTTTGTTTTTTGTTAATTGTTTAAGATAGTATTACTTGTGGTTATTGTTGTTGTTGTTAGTATTGTTGTTATTGTTATTATAACTATTTTTCAGTTAAACATTTGTAACATTTACGATAAATAAACAAGAGAAGCTCTTAAGCAACTAACAAATGGCTTTACCACCGTGATGGCGGCTGAAGATGTTGGCACTAGAAGTAGTAGTAGTAGTGGTAGTAGTATATACGATTGTAGTTATAGCTGTTATTAGTTAGTGGTTGGTTATTGATTTGTAAAGAAGCAGAACCCGAACGGCATTAAATAGAAACAATGACAGATGGTTATGTAGGTCTTGTGGGGATGTTGCACAAACATGGTAAACTTAATGCATGTTGTTGGAGCTTTAGGCGATACTTAAAATACTTTGCTGCATTGTATATATTAAGACTACAATATTAACAATTTTAGTATTAATTATTTGTAAACGAATCATTGTTCAGTTTAAGAAAAACTATTCCAAGTTTTAGGGGGGTGACCAAACTCAATTTAGATATATCCTTAAGCAAAACTCTACAAAACAATAAACCATAAAATTTTATAGACTTTTGTAATAAATTTATTCATGATTTTTTTCTTTTAATCTTTTTTTTTGCCAAAAATTTTGGTAAATTTAGATCTTGCGTTTGCAACACTGAGAAGGAGGCGTCAGAGATCCTATAAAGTATATATATTTTTGATCAGTATTAAAAACTGAGTCGATCTAGACATGTCCGAATGTGCGCCTTTTGTTCGTATTCTCACGTTTCAACTTCATGGGTTAGGGTTTGTGGCTAAAATAAATTTTAAAATTTCCTTAATTGGGGGCGTATCTCTGAATCTATATAGTTCAAAATAGGAACTTTTGTAAAATAATTTAGAGGTTTGAATTTTTGCTCTATTATGATACAGTTTGACAAATATGTTTATATGGCACGAGGTTCTAAAAAAGGTCTGATCATGCCCAAATTTATCCCAGTCCATTATTAAGCTAATGAATTATTCTTTGCCAACTTTTGTTAAAAAATTATTATGAACAGCGGCTTTTCGCCTATAAAATGATTCCTTTTATAAAAGGAAGTTATAGAAGGAGTGGTTCTAAAAATGGTCCAATTAGAATTTAATAGGTTTCCTCTTTAGAGTTTATCATATACTTGCACTATAAATTTTAATTTAATATCTTAAAAAAATACCACCTGTAGCTTGTACTCTAATTACATAAAACACAGACAGATAGACGCAGCTGTAGTCAAATCGTTTCAGAAATTGTACCTAAAGTTATAAATTTGTATTATTGTGTATGCTGGTGTATACAATGTAATATACTTTTATATTTAAAGTCAAATATTAAGCAATTATGTCACAGTTATGTGAACCAAAACTCATTTACTTGTCAGGTTGTTGTTTCTTTTAATGTTGTATTGTAATAGTGTTTGGATTTATAATATAATTAGTAATTCTGCACGCCGCATATTACTGCAGCTAAATATAAAGGATTACAGAGTGTTCCGGATAAATTTCACCTCATCCATTACCGAACATAACTGAATAATTTTTGTCTTGAAGATTTTATGATGATAAAATGTTGTACAAAATAAAACGAAAACAAAGAAAAGGAATTCTATAAAAACGACCTTTTAATACCCTACACAATTTGTTGTTTTATGATTTGCGATTTTTACATTATCCAGTGATTCTTAAACGGTAAATATGAAGGATTACAAAGATTAAAAAGTACGCTGAAGTAATATTTTGTTCATGATCTATCAAGTATATATATATATAGCTTGCACGGATCCGGATTCTTTGTTTTTAGTAAGTTTAATGAGTTTACTTTTACCCTTAACCAATGATTATGCTGGAAACATATTTCTTTTCCAAATTTCAACTGACTGGCTTTGCGCTGAGGAGCACGTACCAACGAGCGGGTATAATGGTTTCTTTTGTTTTGTTTCATTTTAATTTATCTCTGCCTAATCTAGCTCTATAAGTGTATTTGTTGCTTTACACTTTTTTCTTTCTCTCTTACAACAATATTATTAGCCTAATTTGGTTGCGGTAACTGCCCACAAATGTACGTTTTAATGTGTTTTCCTTGATATCAATCAGCAACAATGTTGCTAATCATACTGTACATGGCTCTTTCTTGTATTCACAAGAAATTTTTTTTCTCATTTGATGATGACCATAATTTTTTCCCTTCAGAAATGATGGTGGAACGTATCCATGCTGTACAATTGTATTTCTCACCAATCTAAAGTAAATATATTGTTGTTGTAGTGTATGGTACATGACAATGGGGATATACATGTTGTCTTTTTGTAATATACAATGTTCATTCTGGAAAGATAATAATAGTTCTGTTATATTAAATACGTCCGTCCGTGCATCTGATTGTTGATAGCATTTTCATGGTCGTAAAGATTGAGATATTAAGCAGAACTATGGTAAACATATGGTACAAATATTTCTTCCAAGTTTTGCTTTAAATTGCCAAGCAGAGTTAAGGAACACGCCCACATTTGACATTAAATCTTTTGCCAGCACAAAAAGAAAGCAAAACAAGTAAATAAATTAAATTCAACTCACGTGAAGTCTTAAAAACCTTCAACATCCACTTGAAAATGTAGGCGTGGCATATATATCCTGACATTTTTAATAGTGTTCCATGTCGCAAATGCATACTTTGTGAAAATTGCAAGCAAAGCTCAGAAGGTGTCCCAAGCCATACAGCCTAGCACATACAAAGTATAAATATTCTGAAATGGTTTAGACTGCCAAGTCTAATCTGATCCATTGTTAAAATTATTAAAATATTTATATTTTCCTATGTTAGTGAGATAGCTGTTTTATTTAGTTTATATTGTAGTTTGTGAATTCATATTAAGAACTGTGTAAAATTCTTTTTGTCACTTTCAAAAAGAAAGAAAAAACCTATGAATACAAATTTCGTATTCCGTAAATAGCTGAGTGCATGTATGAATAAAATCATGCATTAATTTTAAGCGGTTTACAGGAAGGATATGAATCAATAATCATAAACAGCTCACAGTCACCACCGAAAAAACAACACACAGGTTAAAATTACAAAAATTAAACTGGAAGAGAGAGCGAGACAGACAGATAGTGATTTTAATTCCGCCATACGTGATACGAATTTTTTTTAAGCTTATCCATCAAAACGTATCGTGAATTATTAATAACAATATAAAAAACAAAAAAAAACAAAAAAATATTCATTCGATTTATGGTCTGTTTGAAAGCCTAAATATGTGTGAGCAACAGACAATACTTTATGAATGAAATTAATTTTTATGTAAATTGTGAAAGCACAATCATAACAATGAATTATCTTCATACTCAGTGATAAACATAAACAATATGTCATAAATAAACAGCTATAAACGAATAACGTATAGTATACACTGTCATCTGTCATAACATTTGATAAGCTGTCAGAATGTTACACAAAACATAACATTAAATAAAAACAAAATAAAAATAAATAAAAGTGAAAAAAACTTCACGACAAACCTTGGATACCATTTGAGTTATTAAGCGTACTAAACGAAATTCATTACAATTAGTGTGTGTGTGTTTTTTTTTTACAAATATTGTACCATACGTGTTTATCCCCAAAATGAATCTATTGGATGGTGCAAAAACGTTTTGACATAGCAAATATGAAATGAAATTTCTCTCTTTTGTTATCACTTTAGTTAACTTTTACAATCTATCAAATGTTTTTCTTTTTGGATAATTTTTATACACCACATTGCAGCATACTGAGAAAGTGACTTTGCGAGTTATAAGTTTATATACTTTGAAGAAAGCTGGATTGCATACATTGGGTGTATTGCGCCCAAATTGGAATAGGGCAGTTTCTGCGAACAGTTTAATTTAAAAATTGGGCCAAATCGTTTAGGTGCCACACCCAAAAGTTAGAAATCATATACACAACTATCTTTTATAACAATTAATGTACCAAAAAATGGGCGGCATTAAATAACAGACACACCTACAATTTCTAAAAAACCTTTTTTGATGCAGAAATCATCTGTAATATATATAAGAGGGGTCGCTAAACGAAGGAAGGTCTTTATTGTTAATATGCCACGCCTATAATTTGGCATATATTTAATTTTTTTATGTATATATCGTCTATATAGCATTTTTTAGTGGTTGTTACATAAAGAGAATATAAATACTTGAATTCTCAACATCTAACCGCAACCATAATATTAAACCCATGCGACACACTTCCTTAATGTCTGAACGTCACTTTTTCATCTTTGCAATTCGATTGTGGAACTCCACTCCTGTCCGCCTACAGACGATACAGAATATCACTCGTGTTAAGAGGGAAATACGAGTGGTGTGAAAAAAATTGATAAACTTTTATTATACTTCCATCCGATCATTCGGGCTTTCCAAGTTTCCCTTGTCAGTTTTGAAAAATTTCACAAATCACTTTTAAAAACAATAACAATTACAACAACAAAAAGGAAAAAGTCTCCATTGGCCCCCACAGCATCAATGTAATGATGACACAAAGAATTTTATTAACACATGCTTTTACTGGATGCATGGTGTACAGTGTACACTCGTACATGCAGTAATAATCACTTAAAAACAACTTGCTTTTAAAACACGTGCTTTTTTTTCTCCTGTACTTTTGTTTATTTCATTGTTTCATTTGTTGTTCATCTGTCTCGAGAGTATTACTGTTGTTTGTTTTGTTCCTTTTTTTACTTATAGAAGTCACGTACATGCCTAACAAGTTCGCCAACATGAGATGGGTGCCAATTTTGCAACATTGTTGCACTAACAATTGCTTTAGTGGGAAGCTATGGAGCGCAGGTCAATATATCATCATCATAATCATCATCATCATTATCGTCATCAATGCAAGCCCCAATACGAATACTATTCCCAGCAATTGTAAATAAATGTGTGTGGAGATGGATGGAGATATGAGCAGCAGACAAAGTCATGAGTATTAAAGGTAATGAAACGAAATATAAAATAAAAATTATATTTGTCTTGGGGCAAATCGGTTATATGCTTCACATTTATATTATATGTCTGAGGGTGTGGCGGGGCGTCTACAAGGAACATCTTCAATGGTTGAAATTGTAGACTTTTCAAAGGTTAATTTATGATATTAATCCAAGATGGTTTCTTTTTCAGAAAGTGTGGGTGGGGCTAATTATCCAATTTCGTCCACTGTATGTACCACATTTTAATTGACTAGCTTATTTTCGGAATTAACAGAGAGTTTCTTCAATTATGGGCGTGGCCGATTTTTCTTATTTTAAAGAGGAAGATTTTTTTGTGCGGTAGTTGGAACAATCTACATTTTGATGCTGATCAATATACCTTGTGGAGGTCCCTTGCGCCTACTTTTGTGGGTTGCATACGATTTGACAAATTTAGTACGGATTGCATTTTATGCAGAAAGCTGAAAACAAACCAAATAAAGTAAACAATTAAATTACAATAACAATAAAAACAATTTAAAAAGCAACAACAATAACAACAACAATAATAATAATGAAAAAATATTGAAAAAGGAGCAACAATCGTGAAATAAAAAAACGGACATGCATGTCTAGGTTTACTGTGATTTTAAGATTTGATCGAGAATATAAATATTTCGTAAAGTCTCGGAAGCCTTCTTGCCGGTGTTGAAAATGGAAAGACAAACTTAGCATACCCGCCATCTTATGTGGAGGGTATAAAATGATAGGGAGCAGACCCTCTATTCCCATGTAATCTTTCTGTCCAATTACTTAAATCGTAAATTAAGCTGACGTTTATAGCTTAAATGAATTTTATATGGAACCGTTATGACTTGTTTAAACGAATTTTTATGCACGGTCTGAACTATTTCAGAATCACATTTACTATATGCGACGCAATGAAAGCCAAACTAGCAAAGACATAAACACAGACTTGGACATTATCAGATAAAGTAATTGTGGAAATTTCTTTGAAAAACACTTAAAAACACATTTCGTTGCGTTTTCTTTCCTTTCAAATGACTTTCCAGGCACCGCGTACACACTTACGTACTGTAACAGCCACAAGTGCTCTGTGGGGGAAATACGTATAAATTACGGTTATATTCACAGTTTCTACATTTGTGCGAGTTAGACGAGAGTCGTAAAACGGTGTTCTTACTTGAACCACTCGCTGCCGGCTAATCATATTTTCCCAATACAAAATATATTCACTTATAAACAATGCCTGCCTCGTTATGCTGCCTTTTCTACTTCTTATTACTTTTATTTGTTGTTTTTGTTTTTGTTGGTATCGACAAAAATTTCCAAGAATTTTTTTGATAAGAGACTGTCTGTGTGCGTTTGCATTCCCACGCAATTCATTGGCATTGAAAAGTCGGTAGGTTTCTGTGTTCCTTAAGAGTTTGTACTAAAAAAACAGATAAAATGAACAACAACAGCAATAAAAAATAATAATAAAGACCATGGAAAAAATGTACATCCCTTCGATGCCAGACTACGGTACGGTAAGATAGACAGCCAGACATATGGACAGACTGACACATACCGTTTAAACATAAGAGCCATGAATATGTATGAATATGCTTAAGTGATGCTGTTGCGACATATATCATACTGAGTTTTCTTGCATTGATTGTTGTTGCTGATGCTGATGCTGATGCTGCTGTTGTTCTTTGTTGTTCTTGTTGCTCTCATTGGCCCATTAATGTGTGAATTGCGTTTTGTGTCTTTTCAAAACTAAAAATTCATTGGAATTTCAACTTAAGCCTGTTGTTCGTGTAAGTGTGTGTGCGTAGAGTGCGTTTATACCTACCACTACTACTATTACAACAACAACAATAACAATGACAATTTTAGGTACGTGTTTGAGTGTTAAGACCAACAAAAGCCATCCAGCCTATCAGCCAGACAGTCAGCCAGCTAACCATTCATTTATCCAGCCATCGGTTTAAATAGAAAACAACATTAAAATAATAACAACAACAATACTCAGGCGGCAAATTTCAAAACATCAACAATCAGCAAACAAATAAAAGCTGAAGGAGGTAAATCACCTTTAAAAACTCACTTCAGTCCAACAAAAAAAATTAAACACACACTCACACACATACATAAGAGCTGTTGATCTCTATCCTTGTTTGTTATCTGCTCACTATACTTACATAGCTGACTTGCTTGGTTTGCTTGTTCACTGAAGGGTAACTTTATTTTCAATGTGTGTGCACGTGTGTTCATGTGTTCAGTCTGATTGCCTGCTTGTCTACACGAATGGTATGGTATGCTGTGCTCTCTGTCTGTTTGTCTGTCTGCTTATATTTCTGTGCGCCTGTTGGTCTCTTATTGTTCTTGGTCTTTACTCTTTGCTACATGTACAACATGTACAACATTGTTGTTGTTGTTGTTGTTGTTTATTTGTTAATATGGTGTTGAAAGCAGCAGGAAAGGAAAAAATTTCACCAAAAATCCATTTAAAAAAAAAGATACACCAACACACACATATGTACAGATTTTTACACATTTTTAACAGAGCATTTAAAATTCATTGGAAATGTTTTTTGTATGCACGGGTATCGGTAGGTGAATGCGGCAACAAATAAAAGTGACCATGATGACTTCTCCGAATTCGATAAGCAAAAAATAATTTGCTTAAATTAAATATTATGGTTTTGTTAGCGCCAGGATGAATGAATGTTTTGAAATTTTCTCTTTAAAGTTTCAGATTTGTTCGATTAATTGATAATAAAATAAATTGAAATATAATAAAATAAAAACAAATAAAAAATTAAATAAATAAAAAATAAAACAAAAATAAAAAATAAAAAATTAAATAAAAAATATTGTCATTATTATTTTGTATATATTTATTATAATTTTTGTATTAGCATTATTTATGTTTTTCTTTTCTTGTATATCTTAATATAATCAAGACTTTGCTTCTTCGTGTTGCAAACCGCAAAGCCAAACTTAGTGTACTTCCATGTTGTGTAGAAGGTATGGTACAATAATGAAAACTTGTGCGCAGTTCGTACTCAGGTAAGATTATTAACTATTCCAACATGTTTAAGATTTATGATCTGCATACCATATGTATGCCACTGATTGGATTGTAAAATATGCAGTAGCGATAAGATATGTAGACATAATAGACTAACATAAGCGATTCTATTATACGAGGCCTGGGCTGCGTGTAATAAAATCGCAAACACATCAAATATGTTACCAATCGAAGTTTGAGTAATAAGTTTCACATTGACATAATTAGTAGATAATTATACAAGAATTTATCTATGTGTGTACGGTACATATGTTCGATGTCATTTGCTAATAAATCAAGTTTCGAAATAATTCGTTTCCAGTTTTTATCAGATTAGACGTCAGTAAGACATTTGCAATAATTAGATTTTTATGTATTTGAGGTGCCCATGGGCGGCTGGGTATGGGTATGGTTTAGGTGTTATTCTACTTTTCTGTTTAATTTTTGTGTTTTTGATCATGATCATAATAAATCATTAAACGAAAACTTATATAAAACTGAACAGTTGAATTACGAACTGTTGGAGCAAACACCTTATCCCTCAGTTTTCCGTTTCCGTTGCTGCCGTTTCACTTTCACTCGATTATTAAGTTGGCAAACAACTCACTGGCAAACTTCCCCCTTTTTTCATTAGTTGATAGAAATAAAAATATTAGCTGACTTGGGTTTAATTGTATAATTTGGGGCGAAAGTTCCTTTTTTTTCAAACGCCTTCCACGCCAAACTGAAAAACTAAAAAAAATACAACTTTCCTACTTTACAAACCAGACACATTTGTCAAATTTATGGTTGTTGAACTTTTCGTTGTTGCTGCAGTATTAATTTTATTTTTTTATATTTTTATTTGTATTTTTATTTTTATTTATTTGTAACAAGTTTTTTTTTAAGCTAATTTACTGATTACTGCAGAATTTGTTGCAGTAATTATTATGAATTATTGGTTTGGCTTTTTAAATTATCATCTAGGACAAGAAACTGTACTCTACAGTTACTGTCATAATAACGAATTTATTATAAAATTTTTATGCAAAAATATAAATTTAATGTCAATTAGAACGTGAAGAAAAGTTAAGCCCTAAGGATATATTGCAGTTTAAAGCGATGGAAAAATGGAAAAAAGAAAACAAAATCAAGAGCAACTAAAAAAAAAAAAAAAAGAAAACAAGTAAAAAAATTAAATTTATTTTTATGCATATTATGAGGAAGAGTTCTAAAAATGGTGGCCAATGAGGTTCATTTTCAATGGTCATCATTCTTGAGGCAAAACTCATCCATCCCTATTCCAAATTTTATTAATAAATATACAAAAATATAACCTGAAGGTTGACTAGAAGATGGACGTAGAGACGGTCGTGATTAAATCTATCCAAATGTGGCTTCTTAGCTCTTGGGTATAGTGAAAGGTGGGTCTAACATTTGACGTTTATAACAAACATTTATAAAAAAAAATTACAGAAACAAAAATATTTAAAAAAATGTTTGTTGACGTTTTTAATGAATTTCATTTACAACACATTTATTAAAATTTAATTGATTTAATTACTGTAATTAATAAAGTTAATTAATTAATGGTTTTCATTATTATGTAAATTGAGGCCAAACTGTCAAGTTTAGCGTAATTTGGAAGTAGACTGGAATGCAATGAACTATGAACGAACAAGTGAAAATGTTATAATCGATCAAGCCCGACTATTTAGTACTCTACGTCACTTAGTTCCACAAATTATGCTACATTTGAGTTGGGTTGGATCAGTAAACTTGGAATCATAGTCAAATAAAAGTCACTTCGTAAAATATCATTATTTGGAAAAGAATTCTAAAAATGATCCGAGCGAGAGCAAATCTTTCACCGTTACTTATTAAGCTATTTAACTATTCTTTACCAAGTTTTGTCAAAAAAATATGCACTTTTATCATATAAAGACTCATTTAAAATAATGGCGTTATGTGAGAATTTGAACATTTTGTAAAATTTCATCGAAATATTTTAAATAAATCTTTAAAAACTGCGGTATAATAATACATGGACAGACAGACAAAGCACAAATTTACATGGACAGACGGACATGGTTGAATCGATTAAAATTTTGCGGTGTTTAAGAGTGACAATCATCCCCATAAACTTAATATATTATATTTATTGCCACAAGTAGTATAGGGTATAAAAATAAAATTAAAAATACTAAAGCTAACAAAAATCTTGATCCCCTTACCTTGCTCTGGATTTAATATTATTTTCATATAAAACTACGTTTATTGTTTTTTTCTGCTCTATTTATTGTTAAGTCTGGAAAATGTAATTTCAGATTTCAAGAACTTGTCCGTTCCACGTGTAAACAACAATTTGTCCCAAAAAAAAAAATAAACAAAATGAAATCAAATACAATGCTGGACAATAACAATTTTTGGTACATAGACGTGTTCAGGTGAGGATGTGTTTGTGTGTGCTTATAAGCCAAAGTACGTGAGCTTTCAGTTGTTGGGAAACACGTACTCACACAATCAACTAAAGCAACAACAGTGAAGGACAGACCAGCAGGATATTCGTTTATTTGTATAATCCTGATGATTGTATGGGTATAGGCTACGACTATGTGTGCTGGTGTGCAAGTGTGCGTAGGTACAGTCACTCAATCAGTTAGGAAGCACAGGAAGTTTGTTGAACCTTTTGTGATTTGTTGAGAATGGAACAAAAATACCCATAACGCATAAAGTGAACTCGAGAGAAGAGTTGAGCAAAGTGCGTCGTTTACAGCTACTTAATGCGACGCAATGAAGGCACACACACTCACTCACGGCATTATCCATGATGTATTGTTGGACATATTTAATGGTGTACATACCCAACTACTTCATAAAATAATAAAATAAATGAGTGCGTAAGCAACACGAGAAACAACAATAGTAGCAACCACTCAAATATAACAACAGTTACGCAAAATATTTTTTACGTTTTTTTCCTCTTTTTTTGATTTTTACTTTTTTCCAGACAATAACAAACGGGTAGCAGCTGGTTATGGCAGCAATAGTAGCAGCAGCAGCAGCAATAGCATTGAATACATCTGTGGTAGAATGTCTGGCAGTACCAGGGGGCAGATGATGGTACCCCAAGTATGCTTACGACAAGGCGCAGAGACGTTGAAGTGTTTAGCGTAATAAAAAGTAATTGCTGCTGTTGGCTTCTTTGCAACCACTATTTATTTAACGAAATATTGGAATTTCTTCATGTTTTTTATTCATAATGCATAAAGTCAAAGAGTATTAATGAACTTCAGCATGCCATGGAATAGAGCGAAGAAGTCGCTTTAGATTTAGCTTCATTTTAAATAATCGGTAATCACCAAATATGAACATTTAGGGATGCGCAGGAAAGTTGATATTTACTTAAAGGATATTGTTTCGCTGGGAGTTTGTAGGAATAATAAAAAAGTCTGCACTCAGCTAAGGGTTGTTTCTTATTTAGTTACCCCAAAATAAGTAATATTTATGTTATTCACGTAATTTGGGAAGATTTTTAATGAGTTCGCAGGATATATTTCACGTATGCATTCATACATATTTAATTTTTTTAAGCATAAACAATTCGACAAATATTTGTATTGGCAAAAAATTTACTTAATGAGAAAAATTCTACAAAAACTTTTTGAATTAAGGAATTCTTTCAATTTATTTTGTGCTACCATTACCATTACCAATTGAAATTGAAAGAATTTCATTTGAAAATGAACACAACTCAATTGAAATTGAAAGCACTTTAAGTTAAAATGATAAATTTCCAATAAAATATTAAAAAATTACATTTTACATTATGAAATTACATTTCATAATGTAAAAATTTCCATTTGAAAATGAAAAACATTCAATTGGAATTGAAAAAAGACTTTTGAAGATTTCAAAATGAATTAAAAAAAATAGATATTCCATTTAAAAGAAATCCATTCAAAAATGAAAACAACTTAAATCTCAATTGAAAGTGAAAGAACTTTAATTTGAAGTGATAAATTTCCACATAAATATGAAAAAAAGATATTTCATTTTAAAATAAAAAAATTGCAATCAATATTGAAAGAATTCCATTTGAAAATGAAACAATCTTTTTCATACTTTATTAATTATCATGTAATAAGTAATTTCTGTTCAAATTGTGTACAGCCATGCCTACAATTGATCAAAAATCATGCACCTCCATTAGTCATGTTTATATATGGAGGGTATCCAAGATTTGGCGTAACCCAATTATAGCCTTTTTTACTTGTTTTTCATTTCGATTTGGCGTATTAATCCTCTCATGGTTTTGCATATTAAATGGAGTACTGAACCACAATGTAAACAACGAAACAAATGGATAATATTACTAAATCGTTTTATATTATATTTGCAGTTCATTGATTCTTCAGCTTATCTACTTAGTCATGCTGCCTTCCGTTATAAAACAAATAATTAAAAAAAAAACAAAAATTTTAAAAATTCATCTTATGTACTTGTAGGTACATCCATAAAATCTTATCTTATGTACCGCCAAAAAAAGAAAAACTCTGGTCAACTTTTGAGTAACCAACAGCCATTAAAGCATATTCTGTGAGTAAGTATGTATGAAATGTTATATTAAAAAGAGTGAGAGTAAATACCGCAGACACAAATAACAGACATAGACTAACAACAACAACAACAATAACAACACCTCAAAACATACAATAAAGCCAGACGAAAATACATAAAATATGAAAACATGGAATGGTAATAAAATATGAGAGAAATAAAAAACTAAAAATTTATTCCCGCCAAACAAAAGACAACATAAACAAGACAAACGGCCAAAAACACAACAAAAGCGAAACCTAAGGGTGGTCTATACCGGTGGCGTGTAGTAGTAGTCGTAGTAGTAGTCGTAGCGGCAAACACAACAAATCAAATGCGACAATAAGCAGAAAAAAAGTCGTGGCTTGCAAAATACACAATAACATGTGGCAAGACCTAGGTCGGTAACAACACACAGTCTACCTCTTATACCACTTATTTTACACCGCATTTTTATTTCGTATATATTCTCGGTTAAATGGTTGAGTGCTGCTCTGGTTGTTACTGTTGTTTTTGTTATTATTATTATTATTGCTTTATTATAAGTCTAGATGATGAACTATGTAGAGGGTTCCAATTGTAGTGAAAATGGCTGTACGTTGGTAAACAGGGGCTGTTGTTGTTAATACTGACGGACACACGGACAGACACATTATAAAGCAAAAATAATACGAAGACAGATAGCTAATAGAATTGGAATTAACAAAGGCATAGCCAAAGAGAGAAGGAGAGGAAGAGAGAGAAAGGAGTTGTTTATTTATTCTGTGCCACACATGTCCATTGATCTGGTGCAGACAGTCATTAAATGTTTACGTCTGTGTTTTGTTGTTGTGTGCATACTGTATTGAGAATGTATTTGGCGGGCTTTTATTCGCGAATTCCCTAACAAAGTGAATGAACTTTACCAAGGACAATGATCCAAAAAGCACACCAACGCCATCACCATTACTTTTAACCACTATTTGCCATTGGCATTGCTGTTGTTTATATACGTATAACGCATACGTACGTAGTTAGGGCAGACTGTGTACGAAAAAAAAAAAAACAAACAAACAATAAAACAACATACACCCACACACTCCACACACTCCCCGCACACAGTACAGCACTAATATGAATTGAAAACCGCCCGCTTTTATGTGTATTTTTAAGCATTTTCTGTTTTGATTAGATTGTTCGTAATTTTTACACCCTCTTCATTTTACAAATTCGGTTTGTTTTCGTTTTTTTTTCCTGCAGTCTTCCATTTAATACAATATGTCAATAATCATTGGGGGTTAATTTTTTATTGTTGTATATGTTGTTGTTATTTATTTTGTTGTTATTATTTTTATCAAATGTTGTTAGATTATAAAAATTGTGATTTTGATGTTGTATTTTTGTACAAACAATCCATAAACATGTTCCTAAGTTTTGTTCTAAAATGATCGTTCTCATATACAAATGTGTTGAATATACCCATAATAGACACGCCTACAAAATACAAAATTTACTTTTTGTTTGAAATTCGATATGCGCGTTGATACATGTTAATACTTTCTTTCAAAATTGCTTAAAAGAGGCCCCACGTCTACATTTTAGATATATATGTGGAGAATATCGACGATTTACCTTTTTTATAATTAAAATTTTCCATTTTCATTACAAATATTCTCTATTTAAAATTTCTATTTCAATTGCTAAAATTCAATAACATTTTTCCTTTTTTCAATTTGAATTGAGAATTTTTAATTTTCAATTTAGCTGTTTTTCAATAATAATTCAATTTTTTTTCAATTGGGATTTTCAATTTGTAAATAAGTTTCCATTTTCTATTCAAATTGTTATATTTTCATTTTCAAGTAAAATGTTTTCCAATTTTAATGGA
The DNA here is from genome assembly GCA_963971445.1 of Ornithomya chloropus. NCBI lineage: Eukaryota > Metazoa > Arthropoda > Insecta > Diptera > Hippoboscidae > Ornithomya > Ornithomya chloropus. The sequence continues at coordinate 3,134,082 of OZ020532.1, forward strand.
TTTTTTAATTTGAATTTTTCATATACTCTTGTTCAATAATTTTTTTCAACTTAAATTGAGTTTTTCACTTGCAAATAGAATTTTTTCAATTTAAGTTGAATTTTTTCCTATTTTCAATTATAATTTTTTTAAAATTTCATTTGAGCTTTGTTGGATTTTAAAATGCAAATTTTCAATTTCAATTGAAATGTTTTGTATTTGTTTGTATATGAACATGATGTAGAAGAATAAAAATGTTGACAAACTGTTTGTGTATGCGTTAGTATTCGAAATTCAGACAATCACTCACAATAAATGATTGAAATTCCTGACGTAGCACAATTTTTTTCCTTAGCCTCAAAGTAATCAACCACAGATAGATTTTACATTGGCGTTTATACGACAGTATTAGTTATCTCAATTATAGTTGCACTATACCGTACATGCCACACACACACAGTATCGTTGATGTACTTGTATGTTTGTGTTAAATTTAATTGAAGTTACACTAGACTGCCTGAATATTTGATTGTACTGCTGTGGGAATAGAAGAATGTTCTGTAATTATATTTAACAATAACAAAACAAAATACAAACCAATACCAAGTTAGCAAGCGGCACAATGCGCCAGACGGAGCAAAAATTTCAAAAGGAAAAAAAAAGAAAGACAAGAAATGCACATAAAGAAGAAGAAGCACGAAATAATGCCCCCAAAAATAAAAAATAAACTCCTTATAAAATAAAAGATCAAAGCACTTGCACACAAACTAAATGCTTCTTCTATGTATGGTTATATCATATATAACGTAACGTGTGTCTGTAAATGATGTGTATTTGTGTGTTTACACAAATAAATGGGATCGGATGAATGACTGCCGACTTAAAGCATTGGGAGGGGGGGAATAAAACATTAGACAAAGACATAAAGCAGAGCAGAACGTAACAGAGAAGCGTACAAGAACGCATGGACTGACGGACAAACTGACGCGTTCAGACATTGATTTACAATATTTAAAAAGGAAAACAAATGAAAAAGCTCACCTCAATTGCGGAATACCCTTCACTTTGACAAACATTATAAAAAGAAGCATTTGTGATGACGATTAAGGTTCTTTTGGGGGGATCCTGTGGTGAAGGTTTTGTACAGCTCTTGATCGAACAAACGCTAAAGACGATAAATTTCGTTTAATTTTATGCTGCAAGTATTTCCGCAGAAAGCTTAAGACTTGAGACCAATTAAAGAATGTAAAAGTAAAGCATAGTATAGGGCAGCCTTTGGATTGGATGTGGTCGTGTTGGCCAATGTGTAGACGTGTATAAAAAATAGGGTGAAAACGCATATACGGACATTTATAGAAAAAGGAAAACCAGCAGACGGGCACATTGCGGAAAGTATGCGCCAAAAGCAAATGACTACAACAACAACAACAACAAGAACCGTACGATAATGAATAGTATAAGAAATTATTCAAAAAAATTAAATGAAACCAGAACACATAGAGGGGACGCACCACACATACACACAAACTTACTCAATATATGCTTTATTTATTTACGTGAAATTCACAAGAAAGAAAAAAGTGTACAGGCAGTGAAACGGACGGACGGACGGACGGACGGACGAATGGATGGACGGACATATAGACCTAAGAGAATAAAACCAGCAACGTACAAAAAGGAAAGAAAAATAAAAAAAAATAAAATCAGAACAAAGTATAAGAAGTAGTAGAAAAGTTCAATGATTACATATATTTTGTTGTTAATGTTGTTGTTTGTTGTTGTTATTATTACTTGTTTCATGTGTTTTATATAAAAATAAAAAACATTTTCACTTATTTAAAACATTTGTTACACGTTTAAAAAAGGAAATCCTTGCATATTAAATATTTGAAGCAATTGAATCATGTCCGTCGGTCCAGATGTATTAATAATTACATATTGTAGTTAGGACTGGTTGGTACTGGTTGGGTAAAAAGGGTAATTTATTGCTAATTATGAATATTATGGAGAACGCCTGGGTATAAAATGTAGCAACCATAACCACACATTCCAGATGTCAGAGTTCATTCCAGATTTTGAGGAAATTTTTCTTTTATGGTGGTTGCATACATAACCAGAGGGGATATTTGATCCTTTTCTTCCATATAAAGATATAATAAAAGTTTAAAATCTTAAAAAGAAAGCATCTGAAAACTTTTTAAAGAGAGCCATGTTCAGGAGAAAACTGTTATCCTTCTAATAGTGCCCAAAAGTCACACCCACACTTACCAAACATAAATATTTTAAAGTGTTTCTTCATATTTGTAATTATTGTAGTTTATCTAAAGGCGGGACACGCCCCTTTTTTTATACAAAACTCCCTTTTTTGTTAAAATTAACCATTTGGACCCTTAACATGGTTATAATAAGACTTAATCATATATATGCCATGCCTATATTGTTCATATAACATCTGTAGTATATTCAAGGTTCAGCGAAGTATATGATTCCCCTTCCTTGCTAAGATTTGTTTGTCATATACTTTTATGCCATTTCTGTGTAATACGTAGCATAGCTGTACTGAAGTTTGTGCAGCCGTGTGTATGTGTATGTACGAACAGGGAAATGTCTCTCGCCAAATGCGTATTTTTGTGAACTTTAAACTTATTTAATTCAAATTCATTCCGTATTGCACTATGCCCATAACTGCCAGCAACAGCTGCGCTGTTGTTCTGCTCTGTTACGTATTAAACAAAACCAAAAAAAAAAAAAAAACAGCACAAACAAGAACAAAACCAAGAAGCTCCATGGTATATGCTGAACGAGTGAGTGAGTGAGTGAGTGTCAAGAAGAGTATGAAGGCTAAGTGGTGCTATAATAAATCAGGAAATTTTCGTTTAAGAATAACGTTATTTTACAGTGGTTTAGTTCGTTAAGTCCCCATCCGTCTATCTGGCGTCTGTTTTAGTAATTGTGGTAGAATCAACCAAAGCATGACACGACCGGAAAAAGGTTACAGAGACCCAACTAAATATTGCGAATTTGTCGATTATAAATCGAATCCTGCCATATTTTGACTGTCTGTCCGTTCAAGACTGACAATCGGGGACTTTGGTTCACCATTTAAAGGATTAAAAAAAAGCTTTATGTACCTTTTACCCTACACCATATATAATATATTTTTATAGGACGTTTGTAACTCCTAAATGGGAAATGCACAGAATTGACTTAACCATTCGTCTTTCCATCGTCTTCTCTTTTTATTTGTAAAAAGGAGACGGTAGGGACTCTACAAAGTATATATAAATGGAAAATGAGCCGATCTAGACATGTACAGATCGACTGTCCGTCTGTTGTTGTCATTCTCTCAATCATAAATTTGAGACATTAAGCTGAAATTTTGTACAAATACTTGCAGCCGGTTAAAAGCGACTACAATATAGGTTTTTTTTTTATTCAAAGGTACACAAGACAAAAGAAAGGAAAATTTATCAAACTGATTTTGGTTCTTCTTTAATTTTCTCAATTTTGTTTTTTTTTTTTTTTTTGTAGAAAAGTTTTATACAAGTTTTCGTCCATTGTTTGGCTAGATGCCTGTGCTGGTAAAATACTACAATATTTCTGCTTTATGTTCGGCTAAGCGATTGCATTGAATAAAGCGTCATTTCGATTATTCGATTATTTCTTCTTTTACAACTTTTGGCTTGATTTTGTCTACAGCATTATTCCCCATAAGGAAGTTTTGAATAACTGTTTAGAGGAAATCTATAATTCACCAGATGATGTATGTGGCGTTTATGGTACGTTTGTCTGTGACTTTGCTTTATATTACTTTCAATTGTTGGTGCACAGTGCCAGAAAATATATTAAGGAAGACTGAGGCGCGACATTAAAAGTCGACTAATTGAATTTGTTGGTTTCGCATAAAACTCAAGTGCTCAAGTGTGCAGATAAATATGTGGAAAATATATATTTTACAGGATTCTTATCAATGAAATGCAGCAGTGGAGTGGAGCGTGTGATATGAACTTTCCAACAAAAACATTTTCGAACAATGCCTTCATATCACAGCACCTCCCTTAACTACATGTTTCTTTAGTTTTTTTTTTCTTTTTAAATCATATTGACTCGCCTGCAAAAGCGATTCTGTGCCCGCTCATATAACAATTGGAGAAAGTTCTTATTAAACGATAACAGAAACGTCACGACCATCATTCCCAGCATACAAATTTGAAATTCAAGTTGTTATCGAGCCCACACCCAACGTGTTCTCTCATTTGGTGAAGAATCGTTCAATTTTATACACTTTACATAAGAGGGGAGGTATACTGAGTTATGCAAAGCCCAGAAGAAGGTATCAGAAATCCTACAAAATCAAAAATCTGAAGTGTATCTAGACATGTCCGTCTGTTGTTGACACTCTCTTGATGCAAAATTCGTACAAAACTCTCTTAGCCTTCTTAGGTAGTTGATTAATGAAAATGGGCAAAATCTATTAACAGCTACGCCTCCAAGTAACATATATGACATCTACAATAAAGAATGTATTTGTATAAAAATTGTAACCAACAACATACCAGATGTGGGCGGTGTCGCCCAGAAATCACAAAAAGAAGAAATCTTTTGTATAGAATTCTATCTTGGGAGAAAAAATAGTAACCTTTTATTTTAATGCATTTACATATATGCATGCCACGCCCACTATCATTTATATAAGTAAAGGGTGTTAAATTATCGGCCCAAGCCAAGTATAGTTTTATTTTTTCCCTTTTAATTTTACTTTATACTCTCACACACATATGTTTGAAGCCCGCATATTAGAATGAATGAATGGAACGAAAAAACTTTTGTAGTAATTACGAGATGAAATTTTCCCATTTGCAAAGATAAATATTTACACACGACATATGCTTACAACATATATATATACATATAATAATAATGAAAAAATTTAATTGAACTTAAAACAACGCTTAAATTATGTTCAAAACAGGGCGTGACATATATCACATGTCACACTTTCTTATAACATTCATGGACAATTTTTATATTGCAAAAAAATTTACCTAAAATTTTAAGCCAAATAAGGTGTTTTTGTAAATTGTAAGCATTTGCCATAATGAGCCATGTCCGTCTGTGTGTCTATATTTCTCTAGGTGATTAGTACTCTTATGGTTACAAAAAAATTGATGAAATTTGATGGAAACTTTTCTACATAGTTTTTATACGTAGTTTGCTGATTAAAAATGGTCATGTGCCACGCCCATCATCATAAAAAACCTACTTATAAGCCATAAAATTTGACTTATGAAATTGAAATTCAGTATGCCTATTTACAATTAGTGTATACAAGGATGGGCAAAAATGGGCGTGGTCGGATAAAAACTCCTCTTACTAAAAACAAAAAAGTGAGACGGAATCTGTCTTACTTACAAGTTGACACATTATATATACACTTCTTAAAAAATACATGCCACTCCCACTTTTTGTATATTTTCTAAGACGACTTTCTAAGATGCAACCTTTCATACAATTTAAGTTTTTTTTTATTTTATTGCATTTAAAGGAAATGGAAAAGAACGTAATTTTTAGGAAAACGGACAACTTTCCCTTAAATTCTTTTTCTCTTGTATGAATAATGTTTAATAATAAAATTTTCAGTAATATTTGAACATATGCATTTATTACACTCAAATGTTTTACAATAGACGAAGACCTTTGCAGAAGGTTGTTCAAGTGTTTGTGTGTGTGTGTACAAGTAATGGGAAAAGAGGCGTTGATAATCAATATCTCTCGTTTATGGTAAGTGTTGAATGCTAACAACACAAAAGGCTAAAATGTTTGTCAAGGACAATAATTATTCAAGGATGGTTTTTGTTGCAAAATCATGATAAATTGTAGTAGAAAATTTTACACGAAACACTGCAAAAAAAGGAAGAAAAGAAATGAAAGAAAATGTGACCTTTTTGTAAGAAGACGACCTTAATGGGAGAGGCTTCCTTGCACTTAGTGTTAACTTTGATTTAATTACTATTTTATATAAATTCTTCAAGTTATATACTTGCTCTAATTGACTCGTTTAGATGAGTAAGAGAAAGAAATTCGAACTTGTGTGTACCTAGAATAAAACTTTGATCAGTTGATTAAATTTAAGCCTACAGTTGTGCTATTCCTTCTTTTTTTATACAATGTTGCTTAAATGTCCTTGTTTGGAGTGGGAGGGGTTTTATTGCGACATTTGTGTTTACATTTGTTTTTTCACATTGTTATCAAATTTTCATTTAAAGGTGAAAATGTTCAAAGTGTTGACACACACACACACACACAAACATACCACTGTAGAATACTTACGATATTAGTAAACCAGGTCACATACACAATTGTTGTATATTTAAAGGAAAAAAAAAACGCCCATGAGACTGACTGACAGTTGTACGAATGCTTACATATGCAACAATTCTTACTACGTGCTGGCAAACTTACAACACTGCACACTTATGTGTACAGTATGCAGTGGTAGTAAAATACTAATACCATCGTTTATTTACTATTGCATTTGTTCCAGTTTGGTTATAATTTCCTTTTGCAAACAACCCTGATCTAGTATCTTAACTAATAATACACAACAAAGCCTCTAAAGAATTATTTAAATACAAAGCATGCATGCATGAAAATGAAGTAGATATATATGCATTGATATCCTTGGGTGTCCTGGCAGTCTGTCCACGGCCTACGGAAAACTCATAACATATCATCATCTTTTACAATAGACAACAACTTCATTATATAAAATATGTTTATAAATGCTTTGAAATGTTCTAATCTAGGCTGTCTAGTATATAATCACAAGCAACAATTACTCAATAATTTTATCTATTTATTCATCTAAGTCATAACCTTCGGCTTTTAAATGCGGAAAGACATGAGGTTAGATATGCTCAGAGAGTTTAAAAGGGCTATTTCATATTAAATACCATCTAAGATGAGCTTGGTGGGAGTGGATCTACATCCAAGGATGTATAAAAATTTAACGACTATTAAAGTATGAGTAACATTTTAGAAAAAAACTGTAAAATAACTGACTGACTACATTCTGTGGTATTGTTTTTGGTATGGGCGTGGCACTGTCAATTTTCTTAGGAAATGACTTCTTTATTAATATTTATCGTTAATTAACTAAAAGGGAGAGGTCATGCCCATATAATATCCTTGGTTTGAAAGCTGAATTAATTTACAAGCTTTTGCAACAAGTTTGAACAAAATCGGTCCAGTCGTTTCCAAGTTAGAAGGCTTTAAAAAATATCTAGAATCAAAATTTGCTTACTGAGGCGTTCTGGGCGCCTGGTATTTTGCTAACATTTTTATGTTTGCATGATTTTCAAAATTACGACCACAAAAATGAAGGTTAACTTTCTTGGCTTATAACTAGAAAACTACTGCTCCGATTTTGGTCAAACTCTTTGCAAACGTTTGGAAATTTCTATAGCTTTGCGGGGATCGATAAATTAATGGGTGTGGCACTTCCTATTTTCTTAGAAAATTACTTTTTAACAATTTTTCTCATTTATTTACTAAATGGGTGGTGCCACGCCCACATAATATACTTCGTTTGAAAGCTGAATTAATGTACAAGCTTTCACAAAAAGTTTGAACAAAATCCGTACAGCCGTTAAAAAGTTATACGACTTTAAAAAAATTCCTAAAATCAAAATTTGCTTGCTGGGCATGCTGGGCGCCTGGTATTTTGCTAACATGTTTATGCTTGCATGATTATCAAAATTATGACCAAAAAAATGAAGGTAAACTTTCTTGGCTTATAACTAGAAAACTACTGCTCCGATTTTGGTCAAATTTTTGCAAAAGTTTGGAAATTTCTCTAGCTGTGCGGGGATCTATAAATTAATGGGTGTGGCACTGCCCATTTCTTAGAAAATGCGTTTGTAATAATTTTTCGCGTTTATTTACTAAATGGGTGGTGCCACGCCCACAAAATATACTTCGTTTGAAAGCTGAATTAATTTACTATCTTTTACAAAAAATTTGAACAAAATCCGTGCAGCCGTTAAAAAGTTATACGACTTTAAAAAAATTCCTAAAATCAAAATTTGCTTGCTGGGCATGCTGGGCGCCTGGTATTTTGCTAACATGTTTATGCTTGCATGATTATCAAAATTATGACCAAAAAAATGAAGGTAAACTTTCTTGGCTTATAACTAGAAAACTACTGCTCCGATTTTGGTCAAATTTTTGCAAAAGTTTGGAAATTTCTCTAGCTTTGCGGGGATCTATAAATTAATGGGTGTGGCACTGCCCATTTTCTTAGAAAATGACTTTTTAACAATTTTTCTCATTTATTTACTAAATGGGTGGCGCCACGCCCATATAATATACTTCGTTTGAAAGCTGAATAAATTTACTATCTTCTACAAAAAGTTTGAACAAAATCGGTGCAGCCGTTAAAAAGTTATACGACTTTAAAGAATATCTAGAATCAAAATTTTCTTACTGCGCTGTTCTGAGCGCCTGGTATTTTGCTAACATTGTTGTTGTTGTTGTTGTTGTTGTTGTTGTTGTTGTTGTTGTTGTTGTTGTTGTTGTTGTTGTTGTTGTTGTTGTTGTTGTTGTTGTTGTTGTTGTTGTTGTTGTTGTTGTTGTTGTTGTTGTTGTTGTTGTTGTTGTTGTTGTTGTTGTTGTTGTTGTTGTTGTTGTTGTTGTTGTTGTTGTTGTTGTTGTTGTTGTTGTTGTTGTTGTTGTTGTTGTTGTTGTTGTTGTTGTTGTTGTTGTTGTTGTTGTTGTTGTTGTTGTTGTTGTTGTTGTTGTTGTTGTTGTTGTTGTTGTTGTTGTTGTTGTTGTTGTTGTTGTTGTTGTTGTTGTTGTTGTTGTTGTTGTTGTTGTTGTTGTTGTTGTTGTTGTTGTTGTTGTTGTTGTTGTTGTTGTTGTTGTTGTTGTTGTTGTTGTTGTTGTTGTTGTTGTTGTTGTTGTTGTTGTTGTTGTTGTTGTTGTTGTTGTTGTTGTTGTTGTTGTTGTTGTTGTTGTTGTTGTTGTTGTTGTTGTTGTTGTTGTTGTTGTTGTTGTTGTTGTTGTTGTTGTTGTTGTTGTTGTTGTTGTTGTTGTTGTTGTTGTTGTTGTTGTTGTTGTTGTTGTTGTTGTTGTTGTTGTTGTTGTTGTTGTTGTTGTTGTTGTTGTTGTTGTTGTTGTTGTTGTTGTTGTTGTTGTTGTTGTTGTTGTTGTTGTTGTTGTTGTTGTTGTTGTTGTTGTTGTTGTTGTTGTTGTTGTTGTTGTTGTTGTTGTTGTTGTTGTTGTTGTTGTTGTTGTTGTTGGGTGCGTTTTGATGCGTTTTGATGCGTTTGTTTTTCTTATTGGAATTTTTCTTATTGGAATTTTTTCTTATTGGAATTTTTTCTTATTGGAATTTTTTCTTATTGGAATTTTTTCTTATTGGAATTTTTTCTTATTGGAATTTTTTCTTATTGGAATTTTTTCTTATTGGAATTTTTTCTTATTGGAATTTTTTCTTATTGGAATTCTTATTGGAATTCTTATTGGAATTCTTATTGGAATTATTTTTGTTGGGCGTTGTAAATTATATAAAACTTTACTTCTCAGCTGAATTTGAACTCATGTCTACAATATGAAGAGTTTACTGAGACAACAACTTAGCCACTCAGCTACCGAGGGCCCTAAGTTTTGATGTATTTACGCTATAATGAAGGTTTCGTTTAGACATTTAACAATACGCAAGATTATAGAGATCCCCAAACTGAGAATGGAAATTTCTGTAGCTTTGCAGGGAAATAATTTTAATAGGCGTGGCACTGCCAATTTTCTTAGAAAATGACTTTTTAATTCACATTTCTCGTTTATTTACTAAATGGGTGGTGCCACGCCCACATAATGTACTTCGTTTGAAAGCTGAATTAATTTACAAGCTTTATCAAAAAGTTTGAACAAAATCCGTACAGCCGTTAAAAAGTTATACGACTTTAAAGAATTTCTAAAATCAAGATTTGCTTGCTGAAGTATGCTGGGCGCCTGGTATTTTGCTAACGTGTTCATAATTACACGATTTTCAAAATTATGACCACAAAAATGAATGTGAACTTCCGATTTTGTTCAATTTAAATAACTAAACATTCCCATGATGTGTTATAAGAAAAACAAGTAGAAGGGCTGAATTTGGCTTAGGCCGACTCTTAAATACTCTCAACATTTAAATACAAATAGTGGGCATGGCTAGTACACGATTATGCCTTTTAATAATGAATATCATTATGTATCAACTTTTAAGTCAGTTGGTATGCGGAATAGAGTGTTTACGACCACGTCCACTTGTGGTATATCTTTGCTTAGCGTAATTATAAATATGAACACAAAATTTTGAAGCTACAAATTTTTGTCAATTGTGGGCGTGGATCTGCACAAATTTTGTCCAATATAAAAAAGAAATGTCTGTATTTTATCTAAATGTTGCAAAATTGAAGATCGTAAGAAAGCCCCAAAAAGACACACGGACGCATATATCGACCTGATCAAGAATACATATATTCTGTATTCTGTCTCCCCGTACATGTTGCAAACGCTAAAGCAAACTTTGTTTATCACCCATCTCATGTGCAGTATATAAAAATTAATAAATATTCGTTTACGTTGAAAGGAAATTATCAAAGTGAAGTGAATTTCCATAAAAACAAAACAAATTACTTAAAGTGCTTTTAAACTGACAGACGTTGTAACTTTGAATGGAATGAAAAGTGCGCACACACCCCTCGCTAACTAACTCACCATAACTGACTGACTGATTCTCACCTAATTCTTGGTAATGGTGGGATTAACGGCATAAGGCAAAAAAGAAGAAACGTTTAAAAGGCACTTAATGCATTTAAATCCCATGTTGCAGCCACATAATAACGCGCTAAATGAATTGTTAAATTATATTATTCCGACATATAAGGTGCACATATGTATATATATACAATGTATGTATTAAACACACATACTTCAATGTGATTAAGATGGAGGCGGTTTTTTTCAATTTGTGTTTCGTAATAAAAAGTGACAATAAAAGGAAAATAATGATGATGATTATGGTGATGACGACAATGATGACATAATAATTTTGTGCGTTATTTGCACACGCCTTTTCTATAGACATACTCAAAAAGGTAGACAGACGGACAGACATGATAGCAACTGAAAATTACTAAATTGATTGACGCACATAAAAAGGTGTAAACAAAATATTTGTATTGTGTGTTGAGAGGGAAGGCAGACACACACATTTCACACATTGTTCCCACATACTCCTCTTTCTACACATAATAATGCACAGCGCACATATGGCTGCTTCTGCTACTGCTGCTGCTGATGATGATGATGATGTTTATGACAGTAGCGGAAGTTCTGTTTAGACAGTTTCTATTGAATTCATTTTGTTTCTTTTTTTTTATATTCTTTTTATTATTCATTTACAAACTAAGGGGCGGAATTTTTAGGAGCTCTCTACACTCATTACTGCACATGAATGAAGCTGGAATTCGAAACGTTGAACCCTTTCTCATGCAATATTTCCTCAAGGATAAATAAATTATTAACCAAAAAATGTTGTGTAAAAATTGCGCTTTAAAATCATTCAAAAATGAATGCGATGTAAGCATTTAAAAGTCGTTCACTTAAGAGCAAATGCATTCATGTGTGCTTGTTTACGAAATACAAATTTATACATACATATATATATATGTGTGTGTGTGTGTGTGTGCATTAACAATGGAAATAAATATATTTTAACAAAACAATAACAGCAACAACGACAACAACAACAAATTCCAAGGAAATACCTCGAGATCTCAAGACCATAGTTGGTTATTATTAAAATACTTGAAATGAATTTTTTTTAGAAACTCTTTTAATGAAGTGTACTTTACAACAACAACAACTACAAAACAAACAACAATAATATATAATTAAAAAACAAAAACAAAAACGTAACTACAATGTACGAGTAACACAATAACAAATAAAAATATTGCAACAGTGTTACTCAAAAACACAACATTCATAATGCAAACCATCATTTTTTTTTATAAATCGAAAAAAACACTTTTATACATAAATAAAAAATAAGATTCCTTACAAATTAACAACAACAACAACAACAAAAGGGACTAATGAAAAATCTATTTACTACAAAAAACTTATAAAAGAAGTAAAAAGTTAGGAAAGAAACAGAGCGAGTGGCATGTACTTGATAACGCCCTCTTTAGGTATTCTAGTTGGTATCAACTAATAAGTGGAATTATATGTCAAATAAAACCACGCCCATACATTAAAGACCATTTTTTTATATTGTAGGCGTAAAAATATCTCAATTTTGTCGAGTCTATTTTGGTTTTGATCAGACGTTTTTAAGTATCACAAAAATATATATATTTTTGTTCGGCATCGAATTTTGGAACATTTTAGCTTCTTCTATATCTTCTTCTATCCCTGCGTTTGTGAAATCGACGCAGTCCTTAATCTATACATTCCAACGGTACATGAATGAAACCAATCGACCCAGATATGTATCTTCTCTATAGGATAGTTTCCTAATGTGTCATTAATATAAGCAACGCAAACATGTACGGGCACGTGCATTACATGGTAATTGCCTTTATACAACTATATTTTTAAATAAATTCAAATATTTCATACTACTGCTCAACTATTGATGCGAATATTCGGAAATTATCCACAATAATGAGTATTACATATTATACGTGGTATACCAAGCGTATCTGATCGAGTTTAAATCAAATTTCAACATAGCGTAACATAGAATAATTTCAACATAACGTAACATAACAAGTTTTGTACTTGTTTTTCATAAAGCATTGACTGACTAAACAAACTGTAGTAAAAATTATAGAAGTAAGTGGTGGTAGGGCATTCCATGTTCTACTTTAAATAACAATTGCTCTTATTTTGCCCCTCTCTCTTTGGGTTGTTATTTTCTAAAAACATTCAACAATTGCAAACAACAATTTAGAAAGAGATTAACACGTATGTTGTTATACATGGACGGGTGTCATCATGCATGTGAATGCATTGTGAATGTGATTTATTGATAATCAATCATTTATATAATAAATCATTTTAAAAAACAATACATTTACAACAACAACGACGACAACAACGACAACAACAATAGTAATAAATTTAAAACATTAGTTGTGTCATGTAATATATAATAAATTGTACATAAACGTAAATTTATAGTTTTATTAATTATTTTCCATCATATTTATTTAGTTAGTGTACACTGAACGCTTTGGTAGCTACAGTTGCTAGCAACTAATTAAGCTTCCATATGAACATATTTAGACAAAAAATGTGCATGATTACTAATAATAATTTGTTGTTGTTGTTTCTTTTTTCTTTTTTTGTCTCTGTTGAATAGCCTACATAAATGTTTATTTATATATGAGTGAGTTACCTCAAAAAAGAAAAAAAAACAAGAAAAATACACCTAATAAATTCTTATTGTTGTTATTGTGTTGCTCATACGCTTTTTTTAAACTGTTGGCGTCAATAAGACTGACGCCATTATCATTACCATCATTATATATATATTGTACGTACACTGCACGTTTGCACATATGTGGCAAAAACTAAAATAATACTCAAGTACAAAAAGCTAAATTTGGCTTTGAATACCCACCACCACCACCACCATCACCGATGCACCAAAGCTGTCTAAGCAATACAAGTGTCGATTTTTCACTTTCAGTTTTTTACTACTTTGTGAGGAATGTGACGGAAAATCATTAAAAAATGATTCCTTTTTAGTCCCCCTTTTATATGAAATACAAGGGGCGTGCCATTTTGCCCCGGTTTCACTCAAGTTCAATAAAAACCCATATAAAATGAGTTAGGACAGATGGACAAAAAGACAGACGTACGGACATAAGTAGATTTTTTTACAATCCAGCTGTTACAAACGTTAAGTCACAGCATTATATGTTAAAACGCTACATTAACCATATAAAAAATTGTGTACAAGTATTGTAAGTAAGTCATTGGCATCTGGCAATTATCAATTTATGTGCAAACCAGGAAGGCTGCACATATGTTAGACGCCATGATTAAGCTTTTGTGCTTAATAGAATTTTCATTTAGCGAAATGCTTAAAGGAGAGACCTTATGTGGAATGGAGAAGGAGGAGGAGAGTGATTAAATTGTGTCTTTACACAGCAAAATACTTCTATGACGTAACATTGGCGCACACGCCTACGTAGACCAACACTATGATTTAGTTTCCTTTTCGCCATAAGCACGTCATGCCTTACTGTTTTATTTGTAGTTGGATTATACATATCAAACACTTTTACCTAAACACGCTATACTCAAACACTTACGAGTCAAACGAGAGGCCTTACTCAGTCAATCTGTGGAGGGCTGTCTGTATGATTTTTCTCCCAAACTACTCATACAATATTTGTAGATGATAATTGGACATTACGAAATTGACTTAGATTTTATTTATTTTTATTTTTGTTAATTGGGGCGTGGTTACACGTAGATCCACTCAACTTCTGATGCTGTTCAAGAATATATGTACTTTATAAGGCCTCTGACTTTTCCATCTAGGTGTTACAAAAGGGAACAACAAACTTAGTAAACCCCCATGTGAAGGGTATAAAAATTAAACATTACATCACTACGAAATAATACACATTGCTGAAAAGTAATACATTAGATGTCATCATTGTTAGAGGGGCAAAGAGAGAGAGAGAGAGAGAGAGAGATAACGTAAAATGTATTTTTGTGGCATCGGTTGTAATACTTTCTCTCTTGTATTCAATCATTATTGAAATATTTAAAAATTTCGTGCAATTTTTATTGTTGTTGTTGTTGTTGTTGTTTGTTTGCTTTTCCATTACTTTTTTCTAACAAATTGAATCTTTTTTTTTTTAAAACATGCATCTACAGTCATTTTACAAGTATATACTAAAAAAAAAAAAACAAAAAATTGTTTTCCTATTAAACATAAAACAATGTTGTGTATGCTTGTGTGTATGTATGTGTGTATGAATGTTTGCAGACATGTCTTGCTGCCAAAGTTGACGTCATTATTAATTAGTAAATATCTCTCAAGTTTATTCAATTTTCACTAACACCGCTTGCCAGGTGCTTTCTATAAATAGACAAACATATCACACCGACATATAACACATATATACATATACATATATATATATATATATATGTTTGCACATATTTATGCCTTTGGCATGTGAGTGAATAGTGCAATCTTTTAATTTGTTGTTGTTGTTGTTATTATTATTGTTTTGACAAACAATTTACAAAACGTTGCTTGCACACATACTTACCCTCATATATTATCGTATGCTGACATGTTGGTTTTTATATTTTGTAAACAAAGCCGACCATTAATTAATCATTATATTAAATTAACGCCCATGGTGTATGCTAGCGGTGAAGCTTTGGTTTAGTCGCCTTGCTGTAAATCTATGTGCTTGTCATCTATGTAAAAAAAAAAACAAAAACAAACATAATATCCTTGAAATCAAGGAAAAACCCAACATACACACACTCACACACATATACACACACTTAAATACACTTCAACATACATTGTGAAATATTTTTTTTGTTTTGCAAACTTATCAATAACACTTACGGTGACCGTGCTGTTGGTATTAATGAAAATGAAAAAAAAAATTTATAAAAATTATTAAATTAAAAAAATAAACCCACGAAAAGCAACAGTATAGAATGTGTTAGGAGGAGCAACAACAAAAAACAGTATTTATGTATATATGCAGCATTAAGAGGTTGCTTCATACTTAACTGCTTGGCTATCGAAAGTGTTCCAAGTCGCATTCTTCAAATGTAGCCAGAAATACCTGAAAGAGACTTTTGAAAAATATCAAAATTCACGCCCTGTTACGCCCACTATTTCTATGCATATGTGAAAATCCAGCCTTTTTTCTTACTTGTATGAAAATAACAAAATTGAAAAACACTATTAGGTAACTGCCACGCCCACCTAATTTTTTATGAATCTGAAGATATAGTTCTTATCTTACTTGTATTTAATTAATCGTATCTAACTTGATTTATTTGAAAAATTGACTTGAACCACTTTCCACAATTAGGGGCCCTTGTATATGGCGCGACAATGACGATGATGCTGATGATGACTAGAATGCTTATATTGTTGCTATTGTTGTTGCTGTTGTTTTATGTTTGTTTTTGTTGTTACTTCAATGAAACGACATTTTAATTTGTTTACAATATTTTATCTATTTATTCAACAAAAAAAAAATATTAAGGAAAACATGTCAGAAAATATATTTCGTAAAACTAAACAGATAACAACGAAACATGAATGCTGTAAACGGTTCAACGCCTCATTGAAGTTCTTTGAAGAAGTTTATCACAAGGTAATAAGAGGCCTGCCCAGTGTCTTTAACAATCCACTTGTTAAGGTAGCCGATCAAACTAAACAAAATTTAGAACTAAAAAACTTCATATATTTGATACATTTCATGTTGAACAGTATACTGGAAAACATACGCTAAAATTAGAGACAGTGGGCCTATCTAAAGGCAACTCAAGAGCAATGACCAACCTTTGAAAATTTCAATTAAATTCATTTCCTCAATTCATTTCATTTTGTTTATACCCGCAAACAAATCTGGAACAATACAGCCTTGTACTCTAACAATTTCCATAAATATTCTACAAAAAAGTCACCAACATTATCTTTAAACTTATAAACAACGCAACATGTAAATTATAATGTCAACAACACGAACAAAAATTTTTTTTTAAAAACAATTCAACACAACAGCAACGAAAAATTCCTCTCAAGGTGATAAACAAAACAAAACAAATTAATTTTAATTGATATGAAATGAGAATTGAATACACGCGAAACAGCAACAAACACTTGATAAAATTATTGAAAAGATAAATTTATGCGATGTGTATGTGTGAGTGGCTACGTTGCGTAGGCAAAATTTGTAAAATTTATTACAATTACGTGGAAACTTTGTTTTTTTTTATTAAAAAGCGATTTTCACCTTATTGTTACACATAAAGATATAGATATAGAGAAACAGCAACAATAAGCTTGGTTATATAAAATATTTGGTGGAATACAGGGTGCGTACAGTAGTTGACATTAAAACACATTTGTTCATATTTTTGGCAAAATTTATTAAAATTCCATGAAATTTTTAATATTTTTTTTTATTTTATATTCGAAAAGGGGTGAGAAGAGCGTTAAATGAATTCCAATTAACTCTGCCCCCACCCTTCACATATACATACAAACGGTGGGCGTGGCAGGTACATGATTGCATCCTCTAATAGTACCTGCATTACGTACTATCTAGCAAGTTTAGTTTTATACTGAGTATCGTTTTTGCGAAGTGTAGGCGTGTTTGTTATATGACCACGCCCGTTTTTAGCACATCAATGGAGGGCATTATATGCATACCAAATTCCAAGTCCATAAGTCAATTTTTGTAGAAGATATATAAATTTTAATCTATTGTGGGCGTGGCTCTTAATCGATTTTGCCCATTTTTAATAAAGATCTGCATGTAAAAAGTAAAAGTATTTCTACTAAATTTCAGCTTAATATTTCAAAATCTACGCCCGGTCGAATGCCAATAACCAACGGACACACGGACGTACGGACATACATGTCTAGATCGACTTAGTTTCTGATGCTGATCAACAATATATATACTTTGTTGGGTCTTTGATGTCTTCTCTTGGGTGTTGCTAACGGATTGGCAAACGTAGTATACCCTCCATTTTATGTGGACTGTATAAAAAAAAAATTGTATTTCATTTATAAACAATCAACTCTACTCGAACTAAATTGATTAATTTCCAGTTAATTATTTGAAAACACTTCATTACACACTCACTCGCAAACACTTGAAATGGTGGTGGGGTTTCAAAGGAAAACCGCAAAATCTGAAATTGGATTTTTATTAGGAACTGATAGCAAACAAGCAAATAAACAAACTACCAAGTGAGTGTGACAACATGTGACTCATGTTAAAAATGAAAAAACGTTGGAGTGATGGGAATTCACACAACAACTATGCGAAGTATGATAGAAATAAATAAAAGGCGGGTGAGCCTATCACCAACATCACCACCATCGCCACCAATACCACCACCACGTCGCCACGTTATAATTTAATAAACAAGTTGTCTGCGTCCTCTTCATTTTGTTGTTATCAGTCACTTGGGAGTTCATTTCCAAGAATTTCTTTTTTTTTTTAATTATAAATATGAAAACGCTAAACAATATAAACAAAAATAAAACAATTACTGAGAAATATATCAAATAAATGAACAACAAAAAAAATGAATTTAATCGATATCAGGCATATGGTAAAAATACTTGAATTGAAACACGAAAATAAGTTGAATTTGACTTGGGCGATATCTTAAATACTGGCCATATATATGCTCAAATAGAGGGCGTGGCAAGTATATAGTTACGCCATCTAATAGTAAATGTATTACTTATCAATTTCCAACAGTTTCTACGAGAAATAAAGATTTTATACATATTAAGCTTGTCTGTTAACTGACCACGCCCATTTTTGGCATATCCATGAATGTGGTAGTTATGAATTTGTGGTAAAAATAAGCAAAATCGAAAAATGATTACGCCCACAATTTATAAAAATATATATATACATTTCTACTGCATATGTTATCAGGTGCTGTAAAGGGAATGTTTTTGCTTTAGTGATCGTTATATAAGGGCGGACAGTACACATGACACACACACTATTAAGAATATTCAACTATTTTGTTTAAACCTAACAAAGTTTCATAGTGTGTCCGTCTGTCTGTCCTTCCATTTGTTTGTATTTCTCTACATAAAGTTGTGTTTAATCTACGGACCACTGACTATGTTTCAGATATTTTGAGAAAAAAATTCATAGATATGTTTCATTGATAATTTGGCATGTTGAAGCATTAAAAAAGCTATCACAGTAGACTGACTGATCATGTTCACACTTGCATCATTGAATTTGTTTGTTCATGTGGCACGAAGATGCTTAATGATAAATGAAGTCATGAAGCGTTAAAAATGGTTATTTTAAAATGAGTTCAATATACTGGGTTGATCTCTAAGGAGAATATCGATAAATAATCGATTATCGTCTGCTTTGTTTGGTTGTTTGCTTATATTTTAAGACTTTTGTGATATTTTTAGCACAATTTGATTAATTAGTATATTTTCTGATACATATTTCGTGTTTGTTTGTTACCATATATTTGAATCGTATCTGTTTCAGTAAGAAACTGAATGAATGGATGCAAATATTTAATTAAATCATTAGAAAACATCTCGTGATTGCACAGAAAATAAAAAAACATATATTAATTACTATAATTACTTATAATTGGCAAATAGAAAATGTGTAAACACATACACACACACAGCATACATTATATAAACGCTTGTGTTTGAACAAATGAATTACAATGTATAATAAATATAATAACGTTGGTTTGTTTGCTTGTTTATTTGTTTGTTTATTCCGAGTGAGCTTTCTCTCTCTCATGCTGTATTAGTAGTGACCTTAAAAAAAACGCAAACCGGAAAATAATTCAGGAAAAAAAACGTTTTCATTCATAAAAATTTATCTCACATTCGTACTAGTACAGCACACATATATACAATTCAATACATTGATGCTTAAAGTAGAAGCGCAGTAAAAATCTATTTTTACAACAATCTGAAGTAATAGATTGAATATAAGGGAAAGCCAGTAAGAAAACTAAATGGGCTTTGGTGTAATTTTATATACTCTCCAAATCTATGTAGACTTAGTGGACGTGACAGATACAGCATTATGCCCTTTCTTAAAACATGTATTACGCATCAGCTTACAAGTCGAGTTATACGCTAAATACAGTTCCTTGTAAATTGTGAGTGTGTCTGTTAGCCGGCCATGCCTATTTTTAGCATATCGAATTATATGTATATATGTATAACAAATTTCAATTTTATAGGTAAATTTTTTGTGGCAGATAAATCGATTTTTGTCGATTGTGGGCGTGGCTCTTGATAGAATTTGCCTATGTATAAATAGCGATTTGTAAGCAGAAACTAGTGTCAGAGTCAGTGTAGATTTCAGCCTAAAATCTTAAAATTTACAAGTGTGAAAATAACAACAACAGACGGACACACGGACATACACATCTAAATCAACTCAGTTTATGATGCTGATTACAAGAATATATATTTTGTACGGACTCTGATACTTTCTTCTGGGTGTTGCAAATGGAATGACAAGCTTAGTATACCTTCCATCTTGTGTGAAGGGTATAAAAATATAAAGAGAATCCGTGTAAACCCTAACAGATGTTTTATAATATATTCCAAAGTTTTCTTTTCATCTGATCACTTACGTATTGAATAAGTTATAAAACCTTGCATAACAAAGGGTTCCACGTTTATACGGAATAACAAATAATTCATTTACTTTTACATTTACTAATGAAGAATGTCAGGCGTTGCTTGCTTCCTTCCCCTCATCATCCCAATGATTTATTACCTTCATAAATATCTAAATCACATAATACACACGGCTCACAACTCACTCCAACAGGTGCTGCGACGCCATTTGATAATACAAACAATTCAGCTGGAATTGAATTGAAATTCATATGAAAATAATAAATATTCTACAACAACAATAATACTTATGCTGTATAAATTATATTTAATCTGAATGTAATTGTTTCTATTATGTGTTGTTGTTGTTATTATTGTTTCTTTATATTGTATAATAATTAACAATAAAAGCAATTTTCATTTTAATAAATTTGTTTTGCTTCATGGAAATGAACTTCACACGGCTTGAATTGTTACAAAAACCAATAAGAAAATTAGATTTGACTTAAGCTAAATCTTTAATACCTTTCGCAACAACATCCTAACAGTGGGTGTGGCAGGTACATGATTATGCCCTCTAATAACATATAAACGACCCCCTTTTTAAGTAGAAGGTATAGAAAACAAATGAGAACAAATCTTAGTATCTTACATATTTATATGAACCCTAAGGGCATGGCATATATTCTTACTTTTGCTAACTTGTAATAATTATTAAGGTAAATATGTATGTGTTCCATCTTACCTCATTGGTCAAATTCTGCGACTTATAGGATTTATTATTATAGAGTCAAAAAGAGAAAGTTAAACTAAAGATAATAATGGAAGCTTTTTGAAATATGTTTTTTTACAGAAGACAATTTCAACTATTGTAAGGGAGGGTTTTTATATTTAGTTTTATAATAGTAATCACTTGAAAAACTCTGAAAACTTTGTGGGTGGTATTGTTATGAGCAATTTTTCCGCTAAATAAATAATACAGAATATGAAAAACATACACGTGTACAATGTCGCATGAACCAATATCATTAAACTCATATAGCACCTGCCTACCAAACAGAACTTGACAACTTGTTCAAAACGTATTTCATTTCAGTAATTATCCATAATTTCTTTTTTGTTGCCCTTGATGCCGTTTCTGCATTATTATATACGATATTTTAATAAAAGTTTTCTATAAAATAAGTTCAGATTTTTTTTTCAAGATATTGCATATGACACCACAAGTGTTTATTTGAGTTAATGTTGGTGCGCGTGTGCATCATTTTATAAACATATTTTTCTACGCAATGTCATTTAATAATGTTTTCGTTTCGTTCAAGTACCATTTGCTGATATTTAATAAGTTCAACAAATGGTTTATTTTATTTACATTTTCATGAAATTTATATTGTATGTTTTCTTTCTGTATGCTATAGTATCATTTTGCTTCCAATTCCAAGAAGCAGACAAAGGCATTAGAAATCTAGTACAAGTTTGAGCCCTTTAAATACGGCAGAAACTGCACAAGTCAGCATTAGTTGTGAATTGAACAGCCAACGGTTCTATTCAATACAATTATCAAGGAATCTAAAGTTTAAAGTTTAAAGTTAAAAAAAAACCATAAATATGAAATACATCATGAATTTCGCTTTCCTCATCACCATGATTATGATTTTCGTAAGTTGTACAAAAAAATATATAATAAAATTTAAAAAATAAATATTTTTCTATAAAAAAATTAATTTTTATAAAAAAATTTACAAAATATTTATTCAATTAATTAATTTTTAAAATAAAAATATTTATTTTTTGAAAATTTTTTCATAAAAAATAATTAATTTTTATATATATATTTGTTTTTCATAAAAACATTGTCATTTTGTAAATCTGTCTTCATTATTTTTTAGGCCTGCATTGGTAGCGTAAAGAGTGATGATATGATTGCAGTCGAACCCATGCCCGGTCAGGTACAAGAAAATAAGTCATTGGGTGATCCTAAAGTACCTTTGGAAAAGCCTCTATCGCCACCAGTTATAATGACATCAAACGAAACTGTTACACCAGTCGTTGCGGAAAATAAGCCACCAGCTGAGAAGCCTGTTGAGGGACCAAAAGTCACACGTCGCTAAGTTTGAAAATGAAATCTTATATTAAGATCAGATTCGCATAGAAGATGGCCCCACTAACCAACCACAGCATCGATTACCAAAGCATACAAAGCATAAAAAAAATTATAAAAAAAAAATTTATATATACTTATGAATAAATAAATTTTGCAAGCATTTAAAACAAAAACGTTTCTTCAAATATTATTTCAAAACAGCCTTTACAGAATGTTTTTAAGGGGAATTCTTTTCGGCTTACACAAAAAACTTGTACTCAAATAATATTCGAGAAATATTCCGCATTTTATTGCTGATTTAATAAAACTTTATAATTAAAACAGCAATGGTGCAAAAATTAAAATTCTCAGATTACAAAATTACAATCAGAAACTATAATAATATATTTACTATATAGAAAATTATATATATAATAATTAGGTAGATCCATGCCACCCGATAATACAGGAAATAGACATGCAACTAGTATTCAGTCTATAAATATTCGAACGGTCCTGAAAACATTACTAAAACTATTCCGCTTGCGGTTTTGCCTAAACGTTCACTTTTATTTAAAAGTTCGCCTTAAAAAACGGAAAAAAAAATGAAAATTTTCTACGCTTTTGTTGTCGCAATAATTTTTACAATATTGGTATAAAAAAAATATATGTTTATAAAACTATTGGATAATAAATAAAAACAAAAATTTTAGACCAGCTGTAAAGTATTGGCTCAAGGAGGAGGTGGAGATGCTGGAGCAGGAGCTGGAGCGCAAACGGGTGTGCAGTTCGGCGTTGGCGGTGGTGCTGGTGCTGGAGGTGGTGGCGGTGCTGGTAGTGGAGCTGGTAGTGATGCTGGTGCTGGCATGGGTTTGAAGGGGGGTTTTGGTGCTGGTGCGGGTGCAGGTGCGGGAGGTGGTGGTGGCTATTAATACTATTTATATTATCTTCTACCTAAACTTTGTATGGGAAAAAATGGACTATGAAAAGATCACTTTACGGCAGTAACTCAATAAAGTACTTAAAAAAAAAGGTTTTCACTCGTAATAAAAAAATAACTAATAATACACAAGAAGGAAGCATTCGACTATTCGTATTCGACTAGACCTTCTGAGATTTGACTCTTTTCTTGCCTAAGAAAAATAATAATAATAGTCTCGACTTTTATGATAATATTCTTAACTGTCGATGGGTAATCAATCCAACGCGGCACATTAGTTCAAATTGAGATTTACACGCTGATCAAGATTGGGGTGTCCGACGTGTACTTTTATATGGGGCAAGCGGGATGACAAATTTAGTATACCCACAATTTGTATGTAGGGTGCAATATATTATTTCAAAAGCTGCTGCCATATTCACAATAATAATTTACAGCCAATTAGACATCAACAATCAATTTCATGCCATTTTATGATGTCCTCCTCTTTTCGTTATTGCTCTGGCCATCAATTTCAGTCCAGTGCGTAAAACGAAAGGTTACAAATTCACATTTCTCAACAGATTTAATCTATTGAAAATTTTACACATAAATTAATCAACTAAACAAGCTCAGCCAATAATTATATATATTAGCATGTAACATACATGCATACACTCATGAATTTGTATAAAAATGCTTGAGCATAACTAGTCATTGACTTTGGCCTGCTGGACGTTTGATAGGTCGGACGGTTGGTTGGTTGGTTGGTCTATTTGGCTCATATTTTATGCACGTTTCAAGCATTTGTATAATTTGCACATAAATAATAGAGAAGACCTGCAGCAAAATAGCGTTTAAATACAAAACACAGACGCACACTAAAAACACATAAAAGAAGGAAAAACGGAAAAACTACTGTTATGGGTTATGTTATTAAAATGTAACAAATTGCTTAGATTTACATACGCTTACTTGCACTACCTAGTCGTCGCTTTACATTATATCGCAGTGTACGTCAGATAAATCTTTAGTAACCGATAGCTGCAACACAAATCATTGTTGATGAAAACAAAAAAAATCATAAAAACTACAATGCAAGAATGTTTTATAAAGAAAGAGAGTAAGAGAGAGAGAGAGACAGGGAGGGAGGTAGAGATAGCTTTTCTTTTTTTTTTTAATTTTTAAAACAAATACCAACTAATCAGCTGGTGTACATACAAACTATCGATAATCATACTTTCAATAGCAACAACAACAACAACAACAACAATACTTCATAAAAATTGTATAAACAGCTTACTGCGATTGAAAAAAATATATAGAAATACATTTCAATCATCCATTAAAAAAACATAAAACGAAAAAATAAAAAAAAATCATCTTTGTTTACATATTAGAAAAAAATTGTAATGCACGAGTGAGTATATTTATGCACGCTTCATTATCAATGGTATCATTTACTGATTGCTGCTCTTGCTTACAACTTGTTGTTGTCTTTATTTTCTATCTGTTGCTGTTGTTATTCTTGCTGACTGACCAATTGCTATTGTTGTAGTTTGATTTCATTGTTATTGCTGTTGTGTTTGTTGTTAGTTTTATTGATGCAACAAAACGTTGCTGTTATTCTTCTGGTGGTTGCTGTAGTGGAATGTTATTTTTATAATTATTGTTGTTGTCGTTGTATTTTGCTTTTATTGCTACTTTTTTTTTTTTTATAATTGTTGTTGTTGTTGTATTTTCCAATTTCTTGATGTTGTTGTTTCTTTTACTGTTGCTGTCAGTATACTTGCTTTCAAGCTGCTACTATGGTTGTTTTTGCTATTGTTGTAATTATGATATTTTTGTTGTTGTTGTTCTTGTTGTTGTTGTTGTTGGCATTATCTTTGTTTTTGGGTTTGTTGCTATTATTGTTGTTCTGGTTATTGTATTATTAGTTTATTATTGTTGTTGTTGTTTATTATTATTATTATTGCTTTCAAAAATGTTGTTGTTGTATTTGTTTTTAGTTTTATGTGTTGTTGTTGTTGTTTCTATTCTATTATTATTATTTACAAATCCAATGCAAATATGCGTGACTGGCTAATTGATTTCATTGTATGAGTGGAGTGGTGGACGTGTGTAAGTATATGATGGTGAGGTTATGTGACAAACAGTTATATATACATTTACACGTAATTTATTATTTTTATTATTATTATTATTTTCTATACTCTGTAATGTTTTTTAATCATTAATTTTAATGACACACGCACACACGAAAATGTGACGGATTGCTCACATCAAGTTTACTTAATAATAGCACTCGAGTAAATGCCATGTAATGAACAGATAGATTGAAGTACATTGTTGTACATACGTGCGATGACAAACATAAAAATTGTGATAACATTCAATTGCGTTACTTGTGTGCCTTGTGAAAGGGGAAAGGGGAGGAGGTAGGTGGCAATGATAGCCTTATTTATCCGTCCTAACAAACAATTCTCGTCAATTATTTGTTTTTATAAATCATTGTAACAAAAACGATTTAATTTTTAGAATTATTTACATATATTCACATTAATGCGTTGGTACACATATGTATGTAGGTATGTAGGTGCAATCGTGCATCATTTTTAATATTTATTACCAGTCATTACCGTACCCATTAACGCGGTAATTATGTTAAAGCACGAACAGCTTAAAGTTCAGTTGATTTATTTATTTGAACGGCTTTGTTGTGGTTGTTGCTGCTGCTGTTGTTGTTTGTACTTATCATCTTTATTTAATTAAAATTCACTT
The DNA here is from genome assembly GCA_963971445.1 of Ornithomya chloropus. NCBI lineage: Eukaryota > Metazoa > Arthropoda > Insecta > Diptera > Hippoboscidae > Ornithomya > Ornithomya chloropus. The sequence continues at coordinate 3,160,269 of OZ020532.1, forward strand.
GTTAGCATTTAATGATTTTAATTTTCTGTACATTTTTTTTTCTCTATAAATAAAATCATTATAAAATTAAGCTTCTTTATTATAAAATATTTCAAGTTGATTTCGTTTTTTGTTAAACATAACAATAAATGATTGTAACCAAGCACGAACCTTGAGAGGGGATGTTGAAACATTTTCCAACTCTCTTAAGCAATGTTTAGATGATATTGTAGACATTTGTAGTTCATTTAAGTACAGGTACACCTACAATTACATAAAAAAAACAACTTCATTACCATCCAGAGTTACTAAGTGTACAAAATCGATCCACTTTTCATTTAAATAATTTGGTATCGACCAGGATAAGTATGAGAATCTTAACGTAGAGGTAATTAGAAGATGGAGCCGCTGTTCTAAGACCTTCTAAGCAAGAGTTTTATCATTTACTCATTTTCATGTATAGACGGACCGACGGACCAATCTTAATCGATTAATTTCAATTTTATTATAAACTCTTTGACACTGTTTAGTGTTATGTGGCATACTGTTCTATATTTATTTTCAAATATAAAATCATATGTATTTTGATTAATTTTCAAAGATACAACAAAATTTACCGTAGAAGAATTTTACATAAACGAATAGAGAGATAAGCCCATTTTCTCCAATTCTTGATCATAAGAGAATCTTTCAGTTTTCAACAATTCCAACATTTTATTGCGGCGCTCCTGCAACAAGTTGCCTTGCGCTCCTAATAATTCCCGTCTAATTGGTGCTATTAAAGTATCCAAGCCTACAGCTCGATTACCATTATTTGTATCCGATCTCATCATACGAATTTTATGGTCAACCACACTGCCCATGGTATTAATATTCACTCGAAAACTCATTATTAAAGGTCGATTCTATTACACAATAAAAAGCACAAATATATAAATTTTTCGTTATAAAAATTTTCTAATTGATAGTTGAAGTACGAATATGAAATGTTCTAAAAGAAAGAAAAGTAAACAATGAATAGTACGTCTACTATGCTTTACGTAATAATTGTTTGGTTGCATTCAGAATGATAAATTTAGTATACTTTCTGTACTCATGTGGAGGATGTGTAATAAAATATAATGACTGGCAATAATATGATGATAATGAAATCAGTGTATGAATTATTTATTTTACATGAGGGTGTGTAACATATTCAATTAAATTACAGTTAATAATAAAATAAAACAAAAACAACAACAAATATATTTTTTATATACAGCACGTGTAGACGGACAGATGTATAACTAATAAACATATTATTATTGTGTGCCCAAGAAAAAAATGTCAGTAAAAATTATTAAAACATTGTATTAGAATAGTAGAAAGTAAGTATTTACAATAGTTGAAGTTATTGAATTTGAACTCTCTCGAACATCGTATATAATAAATTTGTTCAATGGTCTTAGCATAGTCTGCATATCGTCCTAAAAGTGAAAATAACAGAAAATGCTGAAATTTTGTATTCAGTACTTAATTTGAAAGTTTAGTTCCAAGAAGGGCTGCAACAAAATGGCGACAAAGTCATACCTTTACAATATATTCGATATGGATCTCAAATGAAAGGTATTATGGGGTAGAATGCGTTAATCTAAGTGTAATCGTGCTACATACCACGAATTATAATTTCCAACATTTTCAACATGGATATCAAATAAAAGGATTTCTTAAGTAAATTATGATTGATTGAATTTTTTAAACTACACCCCTTACTAAAGGCTTGTTCTTAATTTAATTAAATTAATCCCATATTGTAACGAAAAGGCAAGTATTTATTTTTAGCAGTTCCACCTTTATTAAAAGGTGGGTATAAAACTTGTAATTATGCAGAAAACCTCGACCTCACCTAATGCGATTGTTTAAACTTATTATAAATTCTACTGCAACAAAAACAAACGCCCTTCTTGCATTTCTTCTTTTTTTTTACTGCAGTTACTGCAGAGATTTTTCCAATTAAATTAATGACTGTAAGAGCAGATAAATATCATATTTACTGGCATGCTGTGTTATATTATTTGACAGGTAAGTTTCACGGAAGTGACAGTCATAAAATACAACAACAACAACCAAACCAGCCAGCAAGCAAGCAAGTTTGCATTGTAATATTTTACCGCAAAACAATAATTATAAGTATCACATTTGTACATTACTGTACGCTACAACAGGCATATACATACATGCCTACCTGTGCATGTACGTCACAATACATCTGTACTGTGTTGTTGTGAGTATTGATTAATATAAACACCACGATATATTTGTTGTTATTGTTGTTGTCTTCTCTCATGATAACTTTAACATTGGAAATTACTTCGGTTGGCTGGATGGTTGGATGGCTGGCTAAATAACTTAACTGACTGGCGGGCCACACCCAAACAATGCGTACACACTCAATTACTTAATTGTTGGTTCATAAATTATAAATAACAAGTAATAAATTTGATCAACAACGAATCGAAAATACCCTTAACTTCATTAATATATGCAAAGCATGTGGGCGTGATGGGTGGGTTATGTAGAGAATGTATTACCTAATATATTAACTAATAGTTGCATCCAATTGGTTTTAGAAATTATGGGCGTGTTTGTTATTTGACCCCGCCCACTTTAGACATGTTGAAATATTATCTAAGAATCATTATTTTTGTAAATTTTATTAATGATTTTTTCTATAATGGGCGTAGGACTTGACAAATTTCACTTAATTTTAATGAGAGGTCAGGTGTATATACATTCATAAAATTTTATTTCAATATCTCAGCTTCTGTAACAACAACAGTTAGACGGACGGACATTTTTTAATCATATTTCATGCTAACTTTGATGCCTTTTCTATTAGTGTTACAAATGTAATGACAAACTTAGTACACCCACCACCTCTCACATTGCGTGCATCGAAATAAAGACAAACAATAACAACAAATAACTTTATAAACATCTAATTGGCCGGTTATCAAGCACCAGATGTCTCTTCATAATGTTAATTACCTTCTTCAAAAGTAGGCGTGATAAATCAGCATTATCTTGAACAATTTTTAAAAGCTTGATGGATGATGATGAAAAATAATTTCAAGTTTGACAACTCAATTTTAACGATCTCTCTCTTCATTATAAGATCTAAAATTTTTACATCTCACTACCACAAACTTTTAGACTAATTGAACATATTTCTTATAACAAAAAAAGGAAAAAAAAACACAAATTCAACCTCATCGCGTCACACTATAAAAGGCAGCCAAGCTAAGAATTTCAAGTATTTTTATGATTGCTGCCTGAACTGAACAATTTTTCTTAAGAAAATTGTTGATATAAAAACTTAAACAAACAAACAAACACAAGTATGCACATACACACATACCTACATAGCTGTGTATTAAGCAATACAAAAAATACTTATTAGTATAATTTTACACTAAAAATATTTTAACAAGTCATGCATGATTGCATGCGGTCTCGTTTTATCGTAAAAAAATGTTATAGAAAAAATTTATAGTTATACCATATAATTGGTGATGTGCTGTGGATGATGATTTAATCCATGAGAAAAATTGTGAATCCATTTCTTAATTCCCAAGAAATCTTCAATACATTTCCAATGAAATGAATAAATTGCCATTGTTTACTTTCTATGTAAATTTTTGCACTGTTTATAATTACAATAACATTATAATTAGCGGCTGATCAATACAAATGCATGCAATGTGTGTGTGTGTGTTTCTTTTATTATAGATTTTCTTGCTAAATGATTAACGCGTATGTGTAAATTCCCAAAACCAATGAATTGGTTTTAAAAATAGCTTGAACTTGAAACAATGTTTACGCATTCATCGGAAATATATTTTCAAAGAAACTTTTCATAAAACAAAAGAATATTTTATAATTTTTTCAATCATTTAGTTAGAAATTTAATGGAACTTCATGCGCATATATATGGGAGAAGATGTTCCTTTCAGTTTTCTTTATAGGTTATGATTTGATTTGAAATTGTGAATTTTCGAAAATAATGTTATATTGAAATTTTGATGCCATTCTGTAGATATTGTTTAAACGAATTGAATGGAGCAAATTTGAGCTTAATTGGGCCACGCTGACAGCTTCTGTCTTGATTTTTGTTTACCATAAAATATTTTGAAACAGTACTAAAGAATTAAGCGCTTATTTCGACTCTATATGAATCAAACAAGTAAAATTCTATATTCAATCAATTTTCAAGAATGTAAGCTTTGCAACGATGTGAAAATTTTCCCTCTACGTTCATTTTTCGCTGTGTTACAATAGTTTAAACTTTGTATTGCAGTGAAAAACCTGACCTAACGCACTATGGAAAGATCGTTATATGGAAAAAATCCACAATTATTGATATTTTCCAATAAAACTTATTATTCCAATTTATTTAATGCTTCTACTTAACAGACTGTAACCTATTATCAACTGTTGTACGATTTAAGACAATTTTCGAAGACACACTATTTATGTCTTCTGTTTCTCACAGACTGCGCCGAATTAGAATAAAATGTTGGCTGAAAAACACAAAAATAAATTTTACAATATTTATTTATTCGCGTGTCTTCCACAAACCATTAATTAATATACTTCCGGGTATACATTCCCATTCCCATTCACATTCGTATTCGTATTCATTTTCATTTTAGTTGGTCTCTTTTATTGCTTCAAAACCATGTGCATGTTGTGATACGCTAAACGTATGTACGTAGGTACGTTTGTATGTTTACATTATATGCACGAGCCCTTTATATAATGCAATATTCTTCTTAATTGAATTTAATTTTATTATTATCGTTACTTTGAAAAATTCGTTACACTTATCCACGTTTGCACCTTATGCAACATGTTCTGTTAACATGTTGTTGTTATTGTTTTTATTATTATTGTTGCTAATTTGCGAGCAATATGTTTATATTGCCAGTATATACAGTATAACGAATGCATTGAAAATTGCATAAAGCAAGTGCGAAATCGTTATTACGCAAAAGGAAAGAAAGTCAATGTCGTACAAGAAGTATAAAATTGATTAAAGTCAGTCTCACACTCGCACTCACACTCATACTCGGCATTTACACAAAATTTTATACTCATTTATAATATTTATATGGTGTTTAAGTTGATGCGATGACCTTTTGAAATTTAGTAGCAGCTCAGGTAGTAAACTTTTATGATAAAAACAAATAGTTTTTAACGCTGAAAGGGTCTTTCATTTAATGGTGGCGGCTGCTGCTGGTGCTGCTGCTGCCCTTATGGGGGCACGTGCCATACTTATACAGCAACTCGTTTAATACATATTACAATTAAACGTAGTGTAGGGTGTTTTATTATAATGGCGAAGAAACGTTCAAGTGTTTATATAACGGTTATGTTGTTTTGTGGCCAATTAAACTTTTGTTTAGAAGATGAAACTTTACTCTTTGTGTCTACCTCTCTCTCTCTCTCTCTTTCTTATCAACTGAATCTAACCCTATTCTTAGGTATGGTTGGTAGTTTAATAAGAATAACTATTATAGTAAATATGTGCATATACATATAAATGATTATCGCACGAGCCATTGTTGTTGTTAGGCCTTCACCATCACAACCATCGTAAAACTGTCTGCATGGATCGTTAATTTTTGAATCAGTTTTCCAGTTGTTTTAATGGCTTTTTCGTTTTCCTACTGTACGTTTAAACATTGTATTTTGTTTTTATTAGTATTATTATTATTATTACTTGTTGCTGTTGTTGTTTCATTTTAGTTATAAACAAGAAAAGGTAATAAGCTGAAAATTATCACTTAAATTATATAAAGAAAGTTGCGGGTTTCTTGTATGTATTAAAAAAAAAAAGAAAAAACATTTTAAAAGATAAGCCACGCCTATCTAATAAGATCATTATTGCTGTTGTTGCTACAAATAGTACGAATAATAAGTATATAAACTAAATTTGACACTAAACGCCCACGCCCTCTACAAAATTATGAAGTGAGTGAATTTCATATTTAATAAAATATTTCATGTTGCTGTCAAAGAGAGCGTAAGCAAAAGTATGGCCAATGAGTTAATTTCTTATTTGTTAGAATATATTTTTGTTGTTGTAGTTATTCCGGTAAAAAAGGCTCTTTACGTAATTAATTGTAATTTGTTTCTATAATGACACGTGTGTACATAATGAATGATTAATTAAATACACTATCCCTGTAGTTAATTTTATTTAACCTACCTGCGGGTAATTGCACACCATTTATAATTAAATTTACAAATACGTCATTGGTGTGTTGTGTGTTGTTCTCTCCGGTTCAATTAAAAAATGAATAAAAAGAATGAATGAATGAAAACGAAGAATATCTATTTATAAAAATTACACTATTTATAAACAAACAAGCAAACAAACAAACCATTTAGTATATGTGCGTGTTTTTATAGATGTAGGTACAGAGTCACACTCATAATTAATACGGTTGAGTAAGTTAGGATTAATGATTATACGATTCTTTTTCATCTCTATATAACAAAAATAAAAAATAAAATATATTAAACAAATCAATCTTAGATCAATGAAAACAACGGATGTGTTTTGTTTGTAATACACGAACACCTTAAACATTCACTACAATTTCAGCAATTCACTTAACCAAACACCATGTATGGGAACGTGTGTACTGTGTTTACGTAAAATATTCATTCAGAAATATTTCAGTCACATGAACCGAAAGATACCTCTTAGCGCTCAAAGGCATTTAAACAAAAATTTGCACAATTCGTGAGATAATCGAAACAATTTACATTACATGGATAACTACAAGATCACATAACACACGCGGAACAATTAAACGCAACACAGAAACACACGAATAGATGACATAAGAGATTTTGGAATTTCATTAGTCAGTAGTTAGGGCGGGCAGGTATTATACACTATTCAATGTTTAAGAGCGTTTTCGTATTGAAGTGAACGGATGGACAGACGTACATAAATTGATTTAAATTTTCATACTGATGAAGTATATATATATATATATATGTCGTTATCTGTATGTACTGTCTGTAAAAAATTTAACTTTCATATCTGAAAATTAGACGGACGGACATGCTAACATCAATTTAGATTTTGATGCTAATCAAGAACTTTATCTTTAAGGCTTCCTCCTAGATGTTTCAAACCGAATAACAAACTTAGTATACTCTCATTATAAAGGTGGAGGATATAATGAAATGTTTGTTGGGTTATGATGTAGCTGCCCACTCTACTACACACTACACAACATTGTATTAGCATTGATTAGTTGATGAATAAGCAGACAGAGAATGTGGGATTTATTATTATCCATATGTGTGAAGAAAATGATGTAAAACAATTCCATCACATCTGTCATTTTATTAATGCATACATGAATGTACTCAGGTGTATATACATTTAAACTCTTTCAAGATTTATATAATAACTAAAAAAAAGGAAAAAAAGCACAAGCAACAATTTCTGTGAAACAGTAAATAGAGTGACGTTTTATTACTGTGTGAATGTATGTTGGAGCATATGAAGGTACCTTGTGTTATAAGCGCTATTTGTTGTTTGTTATGATTGTTGTTGTTGTTATTATTGTTATTGTTTAGTTGTGTGTTTATTTCTGTTTCGTAATGTGGGTCATTGTCAATTGGCAATTGGAAAAAACAAAAAAAAAACATATTTACTTGATGTTTTGTTAGTGTTTGTATACCTCGTCTTCTGTCTTTATGTCTCACCAACTAACTGACATATTCGTTGCTGTTGTTGTTTGCTATTTTACATTATCAGCAATGAAAAATTTATACGTGTACAATGTCATTTAATTTAGTTTAACAAACAATTGCTCGTATTAAGCTGTTTTATAAACAAAATATCCAACTAACTAATGTTATGTGCACGCACTCTCATACGGAGGCACACACGCACACCCATACGCACGCACTATTAATTATAAACATTAACTAAAAACCTAGAAATTGTGAACAGCAAACAACAAACAAACTTAGAAAACAACAACAACAACAACAATAAAACTTGAACTTGAGATCTCTGTCAGCAGTACTTGAACCAAATAAACTGCAAACAAATGTGAGTGAGAAACAAAGCAATTTTGCACTATGTACACTTTTTCATACACATACACAGCCACACATATTAAATCATAATTTTGTAATCAATCATCAATAAGTTTCAACAACAAAACAACAAAAAAAAAGGAAAAAGAAAAAAACTGAAAGATAAATGTGTGTCAATAACGAAATCTATACAATATAAATGTACATGAAATGTACACACATACACACAAGCAATGCAATTATTGCATAATTATATGAATTTTCATAAAGTGTTCAGGTCTAGTACGATTGTTATGCCTCTTGCTACACCCAAATAGAGACGTCGACAGACTTTACAGAATACCTAAAAAAAATTATAAAATTAATAAAAAAATTAATTCTAAAAATATTATAACAATTAACTTTTAACTTTTTTTAAGAAAACAAAAAATACAAAAACTAAGAAAGATTACAAAATTTATAAAAATTATATATAAAATTAATGTTAAAAAAATTAAAATTATATTAATTTTATATAAGTTATAAAAATTAAAACAATTTATAATAATAAAAAATAAAATATACAAAAATTAATAATGTAAAAATTAACGAAATTATTAATTTTAAAAATAGAAAAATTATTCATTTAAAAAGATTATAAAAATTAAAAAAAGTATTATATTATTATAAATTATAATTTTAAAATATTAGCAATATTAAAATAATATAAAAATTATAAATTAAAAAAAATTATAATAATTAAATAGAAAATCACAATATAATAAAAAATTTATAATAATTTGATGAATTTTTTTATTTTTTGTTTTTTAAATCTTCATAAATTTTTCCTAAAAATTTTCACATTTCATTTTTTATTTTTATATACTTTTCGATCACTACGTAAATCTATCTATTGTTCCAACTATGTTCATCCCGATGTTTGTTTATTGTTGGCCTGCATTCCATCTCAATTAGCAACCATTCCACAGTCAACAAAACTTTTAACTGTTGAGCATTGAAATTGTATCGTCGGTATATTTATAATAATTCCATCTGTTAATGTGCCAGAATAAAGATGGGCAGGATTTAAGTAACAGACACGCCCACATTTACAGAAAACTTCATTTGTCACAGAATCTAGATTTTCACATTAATTCATAACACATACACTTTTTAATAACTATTTAAACAAAAATCTACCACGCCTTCCGTTTGTACATTGACGTCGACAGTATTCCGTATTTGCTTTATGGCAATTTGTTTCCAATTGATATTTATATGGAACATGTAAAGAAATATCATTTATCATATAAATCCTTGCACTTTATAAACAAATAATTATTATTCTTGTTGTTGTTGTTGTTGTTACTAATTGTTGCTGTTACAACATGTGGTTTTCAAACTTTTCAGTTTATTTGATATTTATTTTTAACAATCTTTAATGTTGTTGTTGTTGCTGCTGTTATTGTTATTTTTATTCTTCTTTGAATTTTGCTAAAAAGATTTTCCACAATTGCATAGTTTCTATAATAAAGAATAACCACACACACACACACACTCGCATATACATACATAGAAATATATTTTTAAAGTCATTTATGTGTCAATTATTTATACATAAAAGCAACGCATTCCATTCCGCATATATGCAGCAACATATTCTCTACTTGTGTAACAATTCTCAGGCGAACATTTGGTGAATGAGTCAGAATGTGTAGTAAGAGTCACATGTGAGTCATACGCCAACAATTTTTGCAAATATGACGTTATACACATACAACGATGTTTGTTGCTTCTGACAATCACTAGCAGGCAGTTTGCAATTTGTTCGCTACATACAATATTTTCAGTTTAGTCACTACTTTGGACACATAGAACATAAAACATAAAAAATGAAAATGAAAATGAAAATAAGAAGTCGCAGAAGAATAACAACATGAAACGGATGTTGGCACATAATACCTACAACACATATACACATATACAAAATAAATACAACTACAACAAAAAGCGCTGACGCGTTTGTTAATATTTTTAATAACATTTTGTTTTTGTATCATTTATATAGTAGTGGGCGGTATAGTAAATTGGCGATATGACGTTTATAAGTATCACAAGAGTAGGCTGCAAAAGCACTACAATACAAACACATTCAAAATTTGAGTCAATTTAAAAATGTCCATCCGTCTGTCCATCTTTTTTTTTTCCTTTCATGATAAAACACTGATGATTAAAAAAATTAGACGCAGGCAGTAATATAATAAAAAATAAGCCACGCCCACAATTCTCAAAAATTTGCCATAGCCACAAAACTAAAGTTGTATTAAATGACATTAGGAACCCTTTACTTTATTCATTTTCGGTTCATTCGGTAGTACACCAGCCACGCCTACTATTTATAAAAAAGCATAAAAGAAACCGAATACGTTGCATTAGTTGCATTCTAAAACGTACTTGTATGGTAGCAAAAAGGGGGCGTATTTAGAAGCACACCACGCCCACTTTTTTATATATAGTATATAATAGTTGAAATGTATTCAAGGAGTGACTTAAGCTAGCTTTTTTTTTACTCATTTCTCACTGGCACACTTTCAGTGCATTTATCATACTCATGACTTTGCAACAATACAACATGTATGTGTGTGTGTGTGTGTATACATGTATTAAGTTTCGATTGGGTTCAGCTGTACGGTGCATGTCATATATGTCAATTACATCAACAATAATAACCACCATAGAATATGTTGGTTATATATGGTGTATATATAAATGATTTGTGTTGTTGTTGTTACTGCAGAATACTTGTGCGTTATCAACTCAATTTTACACAACTTTAAATTCATTATTCATAATGCATACATCACTTGTGTGTATGTATGGTTACATATATATATACAGAGTTAATATTTTATGTATAAACAGCAATTCATTGCTTTTACTCTCGCGTTCATTCATTTATTTATTTATGTCTATAGAAGGTTGCACGAAAAATTAAACAAAAAAAAAAGGAAAAAACAAGTATAAAACACAATTCCACACAGTGGAAGTAGAAATATCCGTTTCGTCGATATTCACAGCGAACGCACACACACACAACACAGACAGAAAGAATACGTTCCCAAAACTGCGCCAAAAACCGGATGTTGTGGGAATTTTTGTGCAAAAGTTATCTGATTAAGTTGCTATAGTTCAACTTAAGCTTTGACTCACAACACACGACACACGCTTACAATATAAACAAGTATGTACGTACAGAAAAAAAAATGGAGGGGTGGGGAACAAACTGCTCTTAGTTTCAACCGAGGCTAAGGAGACCAAAATAATAAAATAAAGACTTTATTGAGCATGTGAGTATGGCTGCATGTGCATATTTATTGAATGAGTGCCTTTGACTTCTCTAAATACTTACCTACAAAAAGAAGGAAAAAATGTAATAAAATCATGTAAATAATTAAAGTTGGTTTAGACGGGATTTTAAATACCCTACACATGCAAACAAAAAAATTGTGGGCGTGGCAGGTATTGGGGAAACTGTGTTTAAAACTACTTATTACGAAGCAATGCTGTTCCGAATAATAATTTTTTTGGGTTATAGTAGGCGTGTCTTGTACGTTGTTTTGTCCAATTTTAACACTTTGATAGTTTTATGCACCCCATCCCAATCTACAAACTTTATAACTGATGGGTAGGTTTTTGCCAATTGTGGGCGTGGCATTTAACCTTTTATAAAACCTAAACAATTTCAGCTCATTCCTGCAATATTTGGAATTGCGAGAGCGGCCAAAAACAGTCGGACAGACGGATGTAACTCAATCGATGTAATAATCGTACCACCACACCATAATATAAACGTCCACCTACAAAAAAAACCACGTACAAAAAACGGAAAGAAATACAATATATGTAAATACTAATCAGCAAGAGAGAAACGGCCAGAGGAAGCTCTTGTCAATTATACCAGAAAAAAATAAAAATAAAAATCGGATACGAAAAAAGAAACAATTTATTTCGTATGTGGGGGTTTCCAATATACGCCTTCTTCATTATTAAATACTCGACTGTGTGTACATGTTGATATACTTGTACTTGTACATAAACGAGCTGCCAGCCAGCCAGCCAACAGCAACAGCTACAACAAACCAACCAAAACGATTAATCAACTGACAATTATTGCCATTTGTAACCATAGGAGAGTATTTAACTGCATAAAAATCACAATAACGGTATGTTGTTACCATAAAAGTAACGTGTCTTTATTGTTTCGCAACAACAGCAACAGTAACAGTTTTTTTGATCATCAGAAAATTCCCACTTTTAATGTGCTTTTAATTAAAATCTGAACGAGTTATAATGCGATTATTTCGACTGTTTTCACACAATTGTCTGACTGACTTGTTTTGATTTCATTTTTGCTTTTGTTTTTGTTTTTTTTATTATAATTATTAAGATTATGATTTTTTTTTATAAAATTATTTCGTTACGTTTTCAAAATTAAATCTATATGACATCAGTTGAGAGAAAACAATGGAAATTTTCCTTATTTTTTTATTCAATATTTTTGTTTTATTTTAATTCCATATTTTTGCTATAAGTTGTGTTAAAAATCATTAGTTGGATTACAAAAATTTAAAAGATCTAAATATTTTTTAATAATCATTAAAAATTATATTTTTTCTTATTCTTATATGTCAGAAAAATTATAATATAATAAAAGTAATAAATTTATTACTGATCTAAGAATAAATTACATTTCATCGATATAAATCTTTTCGATCAAACTTGTTTTTTGATTTCTTCAGAAGCTTTTTTTAATGTAAAACCATTTTTAATTACTTTCAATAGTTAAGATTGCAATAAATTTGATCAATATAAATCTTTTCGACCAAAAAAAATTTTTTTTTTAACTTTTTAAAGCAACCTTCGACGTTAAACCTTTTTATGATAATCTTCATTTAAAAAAAATCCGCCATTTTTAATGAAACATTCGTTTTTATGTTTAGCCTCTAGTTTAAACTTTAGTCAAGTAGTTCAGACTTAAGCAGACATCAGACATTTTGAATGCTGTTGCTCTAAACTTACTGTTCAAGGAACGCATATATGATGTTCATGTCATCTTCTTATGAAATTATAAAATTCATAACCAAACTACTTCCCTGTACTGACTGACATTCCACAAGTTCACTTCTCGACTGCAGCATATGTAAGTGACAATTGTTGTTGTTATTTCATTCGTCTTACACAATGTACAATAAATTGCGTATAATTGATTATATTATTTAACATGACAACATGTCGAGATGTCTCGTTCTGTTACTGAAACTTTAAATGATAACATAAAAAAATGAAAAATAAAAACCACACATCAGCCAAGCAAGCCCGAGAGTAATCAAAGACTCTGACTAATCTTCTTTATATTTACAATACATTTAATTCTATAAAAATTTACGCAATTGCTGCAAATATTGTTGTACAACAGGTTTCGACTTGTGACACATCAGTCATTTATGTAGATAAACAGTAAGAACTGTACTAACGTGGAAAATATATTTTTGATGATATTTATTAAATGAAATAATTTTTAATAAAACATCAAATTAATTCAACTTAATTCCTTACCAGGTATCTTACGGTTGATTGAACTGCATTTTTTATAACCTAAAGCTTTGTAATGGATGTAATCTTTAGCTTTGCCAAAAATGTGCTCGTTCAGACAACAAACACGCCCACATTTTACAAAACACAATATTTGGCGCAAAATTCAACTTGTTTGTCAAACACTATTACAAAACGTAATTAGGTACATGCCACGCCCACTATGGAGCAGGTGATAGAAGGTATTTAAGATTTGATTTAAAAATGAATCCACATTACCGGTGGTTTCCCTGTACAATACAGTTTAATGTTCACGTGATACGTATAAAAAATGTCACCATTTAATAACAGAACTGATGTAGCTTAGGTACACTCACAAAAATATGACACTTTCCTTTGAAATTGCTCGGATACTTGTCCACCTTGAATAGGAAATAATTTTTATTTTTGACAAAAAGAACATTTCACCACATGTTCAAAAAAGAGAACTCCTGCAGTGTTTTTGTCGAATATTTGTGTTGTGTTACAGATCCCAAAAGACTTGTTTAATAATCGACCCAAAATAATTTTTCCTGCAATCTGGGAAGGTGTTTAAAGTCGTGCTTGTTTCAGCAATAAATAAAATTCTTTGATTTTTCACGCTGTACACAGCCATGACCTCAAATTCTCAAGTGAGCCATAAGTGAGTTATAAAGCAAGAGGAAAACGCTTAATCCGCAAGAGACTTGTACATTAACAACAAAAATAACTGTATATTCTTTACTTTTTACGTCTTCTTCTTGTTCAATTTTATTTTATTTTATTTTTTTTTGTTACATGGTTTTGCTTTATTATGGCTTGATGGTGGTTTACTGGCGCCACTTACAACAAAAAAAAATGCAGAAAAATTAGAATGAAGAAAAACAAAAAACACTTTTAGTGCACATTTAAATATCGTGTGTATGTATGGTAATAATCAGGCCAAAACTTTAATCTCAATACACAAGCACACATTCTTCTTGCATACAAACATAACTACAACAACAGCAATTCAAGAAAAGGAAGTAGAACTGTTAGTATAATAGGCTTAAGTCAAATCGTGGATACCCACCTGTTTCCATCTTTTTTAAAGAGGGGAAGATTTTTCAAGATTTTACCTAATAATTGTTTAAAGACCACGCCCATAATTTTATCAAATCATATATTTGATGTTGTTTTCATTTAAAATCCTTTCAAGCATTTTATGTGTTACGAATGTTTTCATAAAACCGGCATAACTTAGACGTAAAGGTGATGATTATAAAAATGAATGAAACCAACAAAATTACAACAATTGTGGTGGCTGCTAAAAATAGTAATTTTCACCTAAGAATTTGTTCGGTTAATAATGTAAAAATCATGTACAGAAAAAAAAGAAACAACTCTATAGAAAACACACACACACACACACACACACCCAGCCACAACAACATTATTTAATAGTTTTACTTTGTAGAGCTCTACTTTTTATATTTACAATATTTTCCTTTTATTTGGAGTTTATTAGAGTTGGATAATAAAAAAAATTTGTTGGCTGGGGGAAGTACACGGTGAGAGAATGAACAGCAAATATATATATAAGAATAAGGTGGGAGGCGGAATTACGTATTATTACTTCATTTCGTTGTTGTTTTTGTTGTTTTTGTTGTCTTTCTTTGCTTTACATAAATGCTGAAAAACACCACGAGAGAGTAAAGTATCGTAAAAGAAGCAACATTTTTAAATTTATGTTTTACTTGTGCTGGGGCAAGCCCCAAAATTAGGTGGTCGGGTATATAAGTACGTTTATATGTGTATTTTTATAGCGTTAAAAAGCAATTTAGTAAATGATCGGCTTTACAATACGAATTAAATTAAATATGCAGGTGGAGCAAGTGGCGAAATAAAAATAAATGTATTCAGAAGAAAAGAATGCGCAGCAGTTAAAAATGTTTTTGTAAGTGAAAAAAAAGGGAGTTTACAGGCTAAAAATAAATATATTTTGATTTATTTTTAATTCCCCCTTAACTAATTATACCCTACACCTTAGCGATGAGTTCATGCTGCGTTGGTCCGTTTAAATAAAAGGAAACCACTCAAAGTGTATAAATTTTTCTCAGTACTTAGTTTATCTAGCCATGTCTGTCCGCGTTAACATTATACTTTCCCTAAAATTGAGATATTAAGATGAAATTTCTTGCAGACTCATGTTCTCTGCAAGCAGTTTCGTATTTAAATCGATCGAAATCTATTGAGAGTCACGCCCACAATTGAAGAAAATCTTTCAACTGTAAAGGGAATTTGGTTCACATATCTATAAGGAGACCTTCCTTTAAAGAGGGCTCATTTGAATAATGGACACGCCCACAATTTACAGAAAACCTCCTGTGTAAATTTATATGTAATAAACACGCTATGCAAGGGCGCTAAGAGGTATAAGCCACGCTCCATTTTTCCTATAGATTTGGAAAGTATTTGAAATTTGGCAAGAATTTTGGTCCATTTTTTGCCCATCACAACTTCAGTCTCAGTGATCTTTGGCAAAAAAAGAAAACGACTGTTACGACCTTTCCCAAAAACTATTGTAACTAAAAAAGGTGATTCATGAAGTAAGCGAAACGCTGTATTCTTCGAAGAGAATGAAATCATTTTTGAAACTTTCCTGCGAAAGCGAAATTCTAGGTATGAAGTGTTGAAAAATATTCAAGTTGTCGAAACTAATGAGAACTTGACATCAACTCGTATAAAAACTAAAATTTATTTTTACATTATTTAACTAGTCAAAGTTGATAGTGGTAGTAGTAGTAGTAGTAGTAGTTGAGGCCTCAACCAATTTGTATGGTTTGTGCGGTTGGCCTTGCCAACTCTCTCACTCTTCCCCGTTTAATAATTGCCACCACCATCATCGCCACCACCAGCTTGTTGGTGGTAATAAATTTAAAGAAATAATATTTAATAAAAAGTGTAAGTGACTCGAGTGGCCAAAAGAGTGGGCATGTACTCACGTTTATTCACATTATCATTATTATTATTGTACAAATATATTAGTTTATAGAATAAATCGTTAAATGTTAACCATATAATTGCTGCATTGAAAAAAAAAGAGACAAGGTGAACAACTAATGTTGATAGCAGCAGTTGTTTGTTGTCGTTGTTGTTGTTTAATATATATATAATAATTGTTGGCTAGATGTTTAAAAAAAAATTAAAAACTGCAACGAACACACCTAAACATCAAGCCTACATACTATTTGTTGGTGTTGTTGCTACTATTGCAGATTAATTTACAACCAGAAGGGGAAGCCGTCCACCATGTATCATATACAAGTAATGCCACTAATCGTAGTGCGTTTGGTTAGTTTGTTATTTTGTTTGTAGTATTTAGAGATTTTATAAAGATTTTTAGAAAAATCTACACTCAATCAATATTTACGACTGTGCGAGTTCCAACATTAGATGGACGTATGGTCGAACATATATACATCAAGTCAGATCTTGATGCTGATTAAGAATGTATATACATTGCAGGGTCTCCGACACCTCCTTCTACTGTTATTTAGATTTAAAAGTTCCCCATCACCCACGTTAAGGACATACAATCTCTACATTCACAAATGCATCAAAAATTGGATAATGGACACATCCATAACTTATAAAAAATATCTTTTTTGCAGAATTCATAAATAATTTTTAAAAGAGGACTAAATTGTACTTTTTACCCCACGCACAATATACGTACAAGATTTTGAGGATAGTCTCGATCCCGTATTCCCTTTATATCTAATTTACTTACTTGTTCTAGGCTTGAGTGAACTTAATATATGTATTGTTGTTGTTGTTGTTTTGATATTCTCTATTTAAATACTTGTTCTATGTGATCTAACTTAGTTCTTTGTTCTAAAATCATAGGTAGGGTACTATGTGTATAGTATTTTACCCAGTTTTCCTTTTAACAAAAGCTTTACGGATGGTGATACAGTTAGGGTGTGAGTGGCTTAATTTAATACCTACCATAAAATAAGAACATTTGTTTGAAAAAAAAAAGAAAAAAAACAAAGAAACAGAACTTTTTTTTTCCTTTTGTTAAAATAAAGTTTTGTGGCGCCTCTAACAGGTTTTTAAAATGTTTCTATCGGGTCGGGTTATGTATTATTGCACTTTGTGTGTTGGCTGGTTGTTAGGTTGGTTAGTTAGGTACATGGTGCTGGCACGTGTTTACCATAATTACCTCGGCAAACTTTTCACCTTCCGCTACCCACTAAATATTTATAAAAATTATTCATACTTGACCCCAACTTACTTACGTTCGGGTAATTATAGAAGTAAGAGTTGTGAGAGTCGAAGGCTAAAGTGTTTTTGTTGTCATCCTGCAAATACAAGTCTAAAGGAACCCCCGTTAGAGAACGCCCGTTAGAGTAAACCATTCTTTACCTCGAATTTTTGAAATATTTTTCAAACAAATTTAATTCATCCTCCTCCCCCACCCCTGTGCGGTGTGTATTTAATATAATTTAAAAGGCCACAAACCCCCATACACACACACACATATCGCATATTACTGCATTATTAAATAAAAGCAAAATTAATTTTTTATAGACCAAAAAAGTTCACACAACACCATGTTGGTGGCGGTGACCACAAAATATTACATTATCACGATATGTGCTCATAAACCGTTTGTTAAAACCGTTTATTTACTTCATCTACTTGTATCGGAATAGTGATAGTATCACCTACAACCATAATCACATTTAGTTACTAAAGCATAACAACAACAATAATAACAACAACAATAATAACAACAATAATAATTTTCAACGACCTTATGGTGGTCGTTGATGAAATAACAATAATGAAGTCGTATGGAGCCAATATTCGAGACTAATTGTACAATGAACTCCACTAACTCCTAGCTATTCGAAGTGATATTAACACCACCATTTAGCGAAGGAAAAGCTGGACTATTTAGTATGCTGCAATAAGAAACAAATTGATTTGGTTTTCATTACATTTCAATTTATTCAGATAAAGATTTTTCTTTTGTTAAAGAAAGGGTGAATGAAAAGAAAAAACTTCCATTAAAATGCCAAAAAAGTAGGCGTTGGAGATAAACTGACACGCCTACTATTTATAAAAAATTTTACTTTAAGCAAAATCGTACTTGTAAGCTCAACTTATAAAACAAACTTGACTAGAGGGTATAATTAGGTACCTGCCACGCCCCCGGTTTGTTACAAAGGATGTTTCAGATTAGTCCTAAAACATATTTAGTTTCTTTCCTTAAATTTTTTGTATTTATTTTCTTGAACGATTTTCAAAAAAGTTTGTTACATGAAGAATGCATTAAACAACACTTTTCAAGCTAAATTGATCGAATTGTAATGTAGAACTATCTGCCATAAACTGATAAAGATACAGTTTAAAATAAACATTAATTGCATAATATTTATTTCTTTATTTACATTGTATTAAAACAATTTTGAACCGGTTGGTTTTCACTTAAGCAGACACAGACACTGGGCACCCATTCCAAACAATAATATATGTCATATATGTGTTTACGATACAATAACAAAAAGATACACATTTTACACATTTCTTGGTAAGAAAGTGTTTATTTACATATCTGCGTACATGCGGAGATCTAGATAGTGAATATAAATAAATACGACTAAACACACACACTTTGCATCCATAGAAAAATAACACAAATACAGTACTTTTTCAGTTGAAGGTAAATTATATTATTTACATAAAAAAAAATTCTCATTTGAGTAGCTAGATATTACACGGCAAGGCGAAATGCTGCAGTACAGTTAAAAAATCAAATTTCTTTGAGGCCAAATCTTAAATACCGTTCATCAGTTTCGTCATAGTGGGCGTGGCATGTACCTGATTACATCTTGTAATATTGTATATTCGATATTGTGCACTAACATATACGTATGAGTGATATTTTTATTCTATCTATCTATAATTTTTGGAAAATTGTGGGCGTGCTCGGTATCCAATCCTTGTTTGCTTATATATGGAAGAGCTAAACGTTAATATGTGCACCGAATTTTCACTCTGAAGTTAAATTTTTGTGGCTAATTGAAAGATTTTTGTTAAGGGTGGGCGTGGCTAAAAACTGTTTGTTTTGACATAAAGTTTAAGTCTTTAAAAAACAAGTAAGAAAACTAAATTTGGCTTGGGACAAATTTTAAATAGCTTCCACATCTACAGTAGTGGGCGTGGCAAGTATATGATAACGCTCCCTAATAGTGTATACATTACGTATTAGCTTAAGTTAGCATACCGCCTATCTTATATGGAGGGTATAAAGAATAAGTGAAACTTCTATAAATAGATTTAAAGCCACCGATTGGGGACTGCTGCAAGTACGACAAGTATTTTAATTTACGATTAAATTTATTGTTTTTATTAAGCATATAAACACACACCTAGAACACAAAACGGGAATAGAATAGAAACCGCTTGTACAAACATAATATAATCGCCTAGGTAAACACTGCACATGCGGATACGAAAAAACTTGCTCGACGCATACTGTTTGGATATCGTAATATAAGCAAACACACACGTTTTCTTCTAGATAAGCGCATGTATTAGAAATTGTAATGTGATTTACTGTATGTGCTTATATATTTATTTGTGTTGTTGTTGTTGTTATTTTGTATAACTATAAATAGATTTTTTATTGTTGGTAAATTATTCATATTTCTTTATTTATAAATCATTCACGATCGTGCACTCACTCACTCAATCATTTATTTTAAATCATAGACACATTCATACAAAAACTTTACACACACACACCCGCAAATTATATATCGATCGAATTTAAAGTAAGAAATATTTATTACAAAATGTGTATTACGATAAAAACAACAACAACAACACATATTTTATAGATAAGTAAAGAATTTGAAAAGGGGATCTTATCGCAAGTGTTCGTACGTAAGTGTCATTAACGTAAAAGGTGTTAACAAGTAAGAGAATTTCAGGAAATATTTAATCGAACATGAAATGAAAAAAAAAAACTGATTATTAATCAAAGTAAGTGAAAAAAAACGAAATTTCAGCTTAAGCCAAATCTTAAATGCCCTCCTTTTCTGTACACAAACAGTGGATGTCACAGGTATCTGAAGTATATCATCAAAGAAGCTGAATTGTGAAAATTGTGGGCGTGTCTGCCATATGACATCGCTCACTTTTTTGGTTATAAATATACGTTTCAAATTTCAACTTCACAGTTTAATTATAGAGGCTTATTTATTAATCCCTTATGGGAGTGGCTGTTGAACGATTTCACCCAATTAAAAAAACAACCCAAATTACTAAGAACCACGAAGAGTATATGAACGCAATTGTAAGCATGTCAACAGCAGACAGACGCACGGACGGAAATGGCTAGATCGATTCATATTTCGATGCTGACAAAGAATATGTATGTTGAAGAATGTGTAAGTGTTGCAATAACAAATTGTTGGAATGACTCTTAAA
This sequence comes from Ornithomya chloropus, assembly GCA_963971445.1. NCBI lineage: Eukaryota > Metazoa > Arthropoda > Insecta > Diptera > Hippoboscidae > Ornithomya > Ornithomya chloropus. The sequence goes on from OZ020532.1 coordinate 3,181,431, forward strand.
AATCCCCACAATCACGTCCTGGTATGGTGGATCCGTCTTTCTATACCATACATCCACAATTACAGTAGAGAACAAATGGCAAAATTAGCACAAAATTTGATAATGGTAACATTTTAACATTATAAGTATAGAGTGATTATTATGACAAACAACATTATCCACGACATTGTAATTATAACGAAAATTAGAGCAAATATACAAAAAGTTTTTCGGAATATTGTGAAATTAAATTAAACAAGTTTACAAGTGTTTGTATAAAGAAACAACCGAAAAATACATAATAATAATAATAACAACAGCAACAGCAACAACAACAACACAAGTCATGGCAATATGTAACAAGAGAAAACAGATAAACTTTTACAGTATCCGTTATATTTCGTATACGAGTATATGTCGTTTGTAGTATGAGAGCGTGCATATAAATGCAGTGAGTTGTAGTAGCAGTAGCAACGATAGCAGCAACAGCAACAGCAACAGCTATAGCTACAGCAGCAGCAGCAGGTTTATGTCATTCATTCATTCAGTTTTACATTTCGTGCTTTCATTGATATCAACAAAGTAACAACAATAACAACAATAAGAAGAATAAACACAATCCCATACAACATTTCTATCTATGTACGTATATCTATCTATACATACATACATATATAGATTCATGTACACATTTACGTGAGATAATTGAAATGCAAACAATGACCTCCAAAGCTATTCAACACACTGCCTTACATACACACACATACCTATATACGATACAACTAGTTCTACACTTTTACACTGTATACACGTAACTTTTGTATTCACTTTTTTTTCTGTAGTTGTATTGTATGTAAAAGAAAAAAAATTGGGAATCATGCGAAGACAATTTTTATTACGTTTTAATGGCAACAAAAAATTATTGCGTCGTAAATAAAATAAGTGAAAAAAAAAGATACAATTGATTTAAAACGAATTTAAAATACCCTACATACTCGTTTATTTAAATAAGGTAGGGGTGTGGCAGGCATATAATGACTACTGTCATAGAAGAAGGAGAGAAAATGTAAAAGTTTAAAACGGTGCATATGCTTCTACTGCAATTGGTAGGTTTTTTAGGTTCTGACAGACATTTTTCAATTATATAGGCGTGGCTATCAATATATTCCAAGTTTAAAATAGCTAAATATCTCCCTGATAGTTAAATAGTAGAAGCACATATCTAGATTGATTCAGATTACGACGCTGATTAAGAACATTTTCACTCTATAGAGTCTATGAAGCCTTCTTCTGATATTTCCAAACGGGATGATAAATTTAATATTCCACGCACCATAAATTGAAATGTACATAAATCGATATAGAATTATCTCGTATATACATTTTACGCCATTTAAATATTTATTTAAAGATTTCGTTTTAAAAATATTTCTAAAAGACCGACTGACAGACAAATATTTACTCTTTCTAAATATTATAAATGATAGAGAATTTATATTACGAAAGGTAACCATAACTTTACCTGTGTATTGTATAGCCTCTACTACGTGGGAAAAACCGAAATTGACAATGAGAATGATACGTAAGGTTGGATGGGGCAAAATCCTTTAAATTTGTTGTGAATACTTTGCACCTTCCACAGTATTAAACTTTGTACTTTGTTATACAGTTATACGGTTGTACTGAAGCATTATATTTGTAATTACCCTGACTAAGTATATGTAACAAAACCGAAAATATAAATAAATAAATCTTATTTAATTGACCATAAGTCATGTGTTGAGGTTTAATTTGTTTTCGGAACATTTTCTTGTATTTTATAATAAAGCATGTGAAAAAGTTGTTGTGAATTTATACCAAAACTTAGATAACCTTACACCCTTGATAAATTAAAATAAATTACTTTACTATTAAATAAATTGTAGGCGTAATCTTTTATGTAACTTTTGCGTACAATTTTCAATTTCCTTCCCGTCATTACATTTAGTCTTTAAGTCTTCAAAGCTTTTGCCACGCCCTTTTTTTAATAACGTGTTTTATTGTCGTTACTCTAGCTAAACAATAACTTCAAGGTATGGGATATATATTTGATTATCATCAAAATCTGAATCGGTCTAGATATGTCCGTTCGTTGTGGTCATTTCCACAATCGTAAGTTTTGTTCTGAAATTTTATAAACAAGTTTCTTGATTACTATTTAAATTTAACAAAATCGGTGAATCACGCCCTTAATATCGGCAAGATTTATATATAAACAACAGTTACATATAAGCATAGAACATTTAGAACACTTATTTTTCCATCTATGTACTAAAAAGAGATGTGGTCGTATAGCAGACAGGCCCATAACTTAGGTTGAGGTAGAATCTGATTGGAAAGTTCATATGTAACGCATATGGTAGACCACTAAAGGACATAATCAGGCATCTGCCACGCCCAAATTTTATATACAGATACAGAGGGTGTTTACGATTTGGCTTGAGACAAATTTTTGTTACTTAACTTGTTTAATATCATTTATGGCCCGTTGCAATAAAAAAAATTGCTCTTACCTGCTGTAATACAATAAATGGCGCAGTTGTACAGACATTGTTGTGAAGATATGTAAAACATTTGTATATTAACAGATAATTGCTATAATTTGTTTATTAACTAAATTTCTTTACAAGTCATTAAGATTTTTATACATTGGATGTTGTTGTTGCTGGTTTTTGTTTGTTTTTTTTCTTTCTTTCTTAAAATAAACACAAGTTATTGTATAAATAAAACATATATAACGTACTTGCCACACAAGTGACACTGTGTGGAACTCCTTAAAACCAATATTCTCTCTAAAAAAATAAAAAATAAAAAAAATAAAAACTTTAAGAAAAAAGAAATACTTGAAAAACTGGCAAAACATAATTTAATATTCATAGCATTATATGAACAATATGGACATACCATACTTTATTATATTGCGTTGCGTATTAGTCACATTCCTGTCTGTCCATCCGTCCGTCTTACGGTCCATCTTTTATAATCTCATTTTAATGCTCACTTCACTGACTCACTTCATGTTTAAATGATGGGCTCATTTAACACAACAATAACAATATTTTCATGGAAAATTTTCGCCGCCTTGTTCTTCTTCTTCATCATTCATTCTTTTTTTACAAGTGTAAGTTTTATGTGCAATATAAATTTTTTTCATCGGCTCTCACGAAATTCACTTAGGAATGCAACAGCAACGACCTCAAAAAAGAAATATTTACATTATGGCCTGTTTTTGTTTCTTCTTTGTCTTCTTTGTTTTTGTTATTGTTGTTGTTGCTTGCTGCATTGTTAAGCAGCTCGTAAGTGTGGGGAATTTTCTCTTACCAGGAATTCAAGCACAGACCAGTTGGATGTTAAATAACTGTTTGAATGCAAATTTGTTAGCGCGTACAATATGCTTGTGTGAGTACCACGTTTCTAATTAACAAAATATAAACATAAAAAAAATTCCATTAAATTCTCCAAAGTGTCCAGTTAATGGATTTTTAGCCAGAAAAGGGTTGGATCAGTATGGTGTGGCCACCTTAAACTACTTTATACCAACTATTACTAAATGTTACAACAAGAAGGGAAGCTTCATAGATTATGCATGTTACATTGTCATCATCATAAAATCTAACTAGCGTTTCATTTGAAGCTCAAGTGTTGGATTTATAAGAGCTATGTAGTAGTATGGTGTTAAGGGTACTTTCAGTGTCACATAGTTGGCTTTCATTTTCATCAGAAATTATGATTAATCTAAATTCATGATTTATTTTGTAAAAAGCGTGAACGGAGAATATCAAAACTATGACGCTTTAATACATTTTATTATACTTTCCGCGTCTAATATAAAGGGTGTACAAAGTTTATCAAACCGTTTGCACCTACTTATATAAGTGCCACGCCCACAATTTTCATACGATGGGAGGGGTATTTATAAAGTGCAAAGTCTAAATGTGACTATGATATTATTACCCCATCGAAAAAGGGGCGGCAGTGGAATTATGCACGAACATGATTTAAAAAATATTTGTTTTTTGGTATAAAATGTCGCCTGAAACTTGACAAAAATAAAGACCATAAGCTTATACCAGCCACGCCTACATGTTGTATATAAATAATAAGGATATTTTTGATTCGTTTTAAGCCAGATTTATTAGACATTTCTTTTTATTTATTTAAACCCCTTTTCATATAAATCTCTAACTACAATCTTTCTCACTCTTCCACTCTCCTCTTCTTCATCTCCGCTCTTTCTCTTTGGCCATGTCTCCGTAAGTATATCATTAAAAGTGGAATTTATTATAGAATTTGATGTCTAGTCCAAGCACGTGACAGAATGTTGACGGTTTCCTTCATCATATTTTCCTAATAGCTTCATTTCTTCTATAAAACGTAGTATTCGAAAGAATGACAAAAAAAAAAAATAAAATAAAAATAAAAATAAAAAAACGCATTATCTAACATCCCATCAATTCATGAATTATTAAAATCTACAAACTGGTGACACTAAGTAAAACTTTGTGTAAATGGCGCATACAATATATTATATGACACCAGCCTTGAGGAGATAATGTTATCACCACTAACAACTGATACTTTCTATAAAATATTATTCTACAATATATACAATATGTATGTAAATGAGCGGAACTATAAACACCTGAAACCGCATCTACTCACTGACTATGATTAAAGATTTCATTTGTGTGGGTATTGTAGTCGAAAAAGCCGAGATTTTTTTTCTTTTTTTTCTATGATAAAGATCCCATGAAGTTGTGGATGTTAAAGTCAGTTTTTCAAGAGGAAGGAATGTAGCTAGAAAGTGACAATTGTTCTCCTTAGAGAACTTTGATGCCTGGAGGGTGGGTACTCAAGTTTTGGATTATGCTAAATCGATATCTCGTTCACTTCTTTATCTTAGTAAAATGGAATTTCTTGAATAATACACATACATACATACAAATGTATGTGTACGCAAATGTCCATGCCTTGCATGTACACTGTACTTAAAAAAAATTTTATTGTAAATAAATTAGAAAAACATCGAAAAACACTTTAGAAGCCTTGAACTATTTGGCACAGAAAAGTGCCCAATGAGCACAACTGCCACAACAATGAATAATTAATTGACTTGAGACGATTTTGAGGTGCCCTTTTCATGACTGCTACCCTCCGGTTTAAGGAAGTTCAAAAAAAAACAAAAATTAACAACTTCAGCGGTCCTCCTGAAAGGCCTCGCACAAAAAGCCAGATCTTCTTCTTCATCGTCTTTGAAGCCAACTTATCATATCTGCCTGACACAAAGTTAATATTCATTAAGTAAAATTTTGCAAATACAAATGATTTGTCGAGGAGCTAAACACGCCTTTACGAGTCATACATAAAATATGCAAAGAAAACATTTATTTCGTTATATATCATTTACGTTTGTTTGTCTCCTTTCGTTTGAACATTCATTTTCTACTTATTTTATTCGAAATGGCCTCTTAATGCTGTTGTTAAATAGAGACGATGCACATTTTATTTATGTACAGTAGTTGTCATTCTTTATTAGCATCATAAATATGGTAATAAAAAAAAGAAATTTCTATTTGTCACACACAACATAAATAAATAAGTGAAAATAATAAAGGCAGTCAAGCTGTATAATTAACTACCCTATACCACTTGATTGTGATTGTACAGTTTTTTTTTTATATCCTACATAAAAGTTGACGATATACTAAGTTTGCCGTTTCGTTTGCAACTCGCAAAAGGAAGCTTCAGAGACTCTACAAATTAGTTGCTAGCTGTTGTTGGCACTGTCACAGTTGTAAATTTTGAAATTTGGAAATTTAGAAAGTGTGTCTGAGACTTCTTACAAACATTCACACAAACCTAATATACCATCTACCATAAGTAGGGCCTTCTTAAAATATGCGGCGCCCGTAGGCTATTAATAATAATAAGAAGAAAAATAATATAAAAATAAAAATATTATAATAATAATAGAAATAATAGTTAGTTGTAGAGAGAGACCGAAAAGTTTTCGACTACAGATTAGCTTCTTTAATCGTGGGGAGTGCAACTAAGTTTGTCATTTTATTTGCAATAAACAGAAGGGTGTTTGAAGAATCTTAAAAGGTCAGCATGGCGATCTGAATAAGTTTAGTTATGTCTGCCTTGTTCACATATAACCTGAAACTATTTGCACACAGTTTTTTAAAAGGCCTCTGACAACGGATGTCAGTAAAATCAGTTAAGTGTCACGTATTGTGTGTAGGGTACAAACAGATTCTTTTTACGTTTTCTGCTGCACTTTTCACTTGTTTGAACTCATTTCAATAGATGAGATAGGCGGACACACCAATGAAGAACCGCAGCAACAGCAATGCTGACAAGTGCAGTTTTACCACAATTGCGGATCTGTCAGGTGTTACAAACGCTTCATCAAAGTTACTATATGTACGACCTCACACCGAGTTGGCCATAAAAAATGACACAAATGAACAACACGCGATAAATGAACAATCATTCTCATGCCAATATCTCGTGTAATGTTCCGATGATTCCTTATAACATCAATACGAAAATAACAGAAATTTTTATTGGATTGTTATCGTCCTCAATTATTACCATCCCGCCAGTGCCACACCACTATACTTATTACAGTAATTTAAAAAGGGTGGGAGTGTACTCACTACAATTACACCGAAAATGTTTTATGCACTGTCTACAACCGTTTGATATTGGTTTTATGATACTTTTCCTCAATTATCATAAAAATAAATTTATTATGTAGTCGATGTACAGAAAAAAAAAACATAAACACGAGTTTTCATTATTTTTCTACTCCTTCCTGTAAAGAAATGTTTTCTAGTTATGTATCAATTTTATGGACTTTTCGTGTAATAAGTTAAAAGAAACAGAAAGCACACACACACACATATATATGTATATAAAGGCAAACACAGAAACCAGCCGATAGCCGGAGGAGACAACGACTGATGTCATGATGTGAGTGAGTCTCATAAACAGCAGCAATATCTCACATGTTGTTGGTCATCAACTGGCTTCCTTTCCCCTCCGCCCATTGAAGCAATTTATTAGAAAGGACACACTTCCAACCGAAATTCTGCTGATACAAGTCTACGAAATTAAAATTGTCAACAAGCACACCATCAACAATGACACTTTGACAAAATCTGTGTCATAGTTTTGGGCAATCGCTGTAATACATGCGTGATAATGGGGTTGGTAGTTATGGCCTGTGTAAATGAATTGTCAGTTTGCATCGTTCATTTTTACACATCCACACACACCCACACTCGTACACAGTTCATTACAAAGAGTGTTTTACAAATCGTGCATGCATCATTAATGCAGGACACACAGACGACGCTTGGCCAGACGTCAAAAAGTGTTTTACAGTACAGTACACATGTTGCAGATATTCTACACTTGATGTTCAATCATATCATCCCTCAATAAAAGTTTTTATTCATTCTTGTTCTTCAAAAGGAAGAAAGTTTGAAAAACTAAATACAAGGACATCCTCCTTCTCTGCTCCTTCCACAAAACCAATATGTAAATGTGTTCATTTATTGATACCGACAGCTTTACATAAGTTTGCAAGTTTACAAGTTACAAGTTACAAGTTTTATATTAGCGTAATAAGGTCACATGACAAAGGGAAAGAGATAGAGAAGGAGAGATAGAGAAGAAAAGAACAGAGATAAAATCGATTTTATGTTAAATAATGAAAAAATCTACCTTTTCCTTAAAAAAGATCCTTTTTATATATAAAAAATACTGTGGGCGTGGCATACATGCCATTATACCTTGTGTTAAACTACATTTAGCTCCTTTATCTCATCAAAGGTCAAATACTGCACATAAATGTATATTTAAAAATCACCTGTGGGCGTGGCATGTATTAATTAAAATATATCATCTTGGATAACTGAATTTCTGGCATCGTGAAAGTGACAACATTATCAGGAAACACAGACAAACATATTTAATTTGATTCAAACGCTATTGAGGCTTCTATTGCAAACAGTATAATAAACTTAATATACCGTCCATATGTAGGGTACAAAAATGAAACTATAAACCATTTTTAAAACACTTTCAACCACAACAACATTAACAAGAAAAATAATAATAACAACAACAACAAAACAGTTGAATCGCCATTGTAAGCAATGCAGACACAAGCTTAACATTTGTCGGCTAAGATCACAAATACACACAGGTAGGCACACAGACAGACAGACAGACGGACGGAAATGAATGCATATATTGTACATATATGACTTATACAATAGGAGTCCATAAGCTATGCAACTGAAAAAAGCCACCAAACAACTGCCGCATGCGAGTAAAAGGCATTCCAAAATATAGTGAAAAAACAAAAAAACACAAAAAAAATATTCAACTGATTTGCACGTATAAATAATACTAACTGTCTGTCTGGTAGTTGACACTGGTGTCGTTGTTAGTACATAAATTTCATGTAGTTGTTGTAATTGTGGTGATGGTAACTTTTCATCTCTCGGTTAGGTCTCCCACGCTGTAAACTCCAGCAGCAAACAAACCGAATACAAGACGTTAAGGAAAATTTATGAGAAAAAATTCATTTTCAATTGGATGTTTCATTTTCTCATTTACTTTTTCAATATCAATTAAGACATTTTTCACTTTAAATTGGAAAATTTTCAATATGAATTGATTTTTTTAACTTTTATTCATAGTTTCCAATTTAAAATGTGTTTTTCATTTGAGGCCTTTTCAGATTCAATTTTAGATTTTCCATTTCCAATATTATAGACTAATTAACATTTTGACTAACACTATGTGAGATATCTCTTAACTGCTACCTACTTTGTTGTAGGTGTATGTGCCAGAGATATATTGATTATGAAATTTTATTTGTCAAGTAAACATGATAATGCTCCAAAAAGAGCAAGAAAACGGTTAAGTGAAGTATTAACCCCAAAAAAAATTACTTTGTCGTAAAAGGAATTGTTATTGTTATTAAAGTGTATAGCCCTCTCTCTCTCTCTCTCATTTACCTCTTGTTAAAAATTGTGCTTTATTGCTTTATTTAAATTTTTCGTAGTAATCGTTGTTGTTGGGATTGTTGTTGTTGTTGTTGTTGTTGTTGTTTATATTACTGGTTTCAATTTACCGTTTTGGTAGTTTTATAAGAGGCGCCCAAGTGTGCACCTCCGCATTTTTCTTTGTTGTCATAGTGGCAGTGCTGCTGATCCTGCCCCGTCTATCCCCCTCTCCAACACCACCCAATGCCATAAATTGAATTCGTTTGCCTTGTGAAGTGCATGCTTGAATGAATGTAATGAAAAAAAGAAGAAAAAAAGCAAAAACAACAACTTTAACGACAATAAAATATTGTATGTGGTTGGGGAGTGTATGTGTGGGAGCTTGCATTATTCATGACTTGAGATGCATTCAGTAAGAGTAACACGGCACTGGCTTGCGTCAAAGTGTTCAATAGGTGTGCAGCTTCAATGTGTGCATGTGCGTGTGTGTGTGTGTGTGTGTATGTTCAACTCATTCATTTATTTATTTAAGTTTTTTTCCGTGTGACGCTTATAAAGGAAGCGGGGGTATAAGCATATGCAAGGCTTTCCAGCGAAAAAAGTACAAAGGCTTCGGTTTATGAGAAACTGTTGCATTTATATTGTAAACAGCAAAGCAACAACAACAGTTAAAATAAAGGAATTATTGCGGAATATTATTTTCACTTTAATTGTCGCCGCCGCCGCCGCTTTTTTTTATGACATAATACTTACTGGGATTGAAGTTAAAATGCTGGAAATCAAATTTTGCTATTTTCCTCACCACACACAAACACAAGCATACAAACGCCAGCACCTTAATAGTGAGATAGTGAAAGGGAGATAGACACAGATTGTAGTTTGACTCGCAAACAAATTTACTTTGAACCAGCCTCCGTTGCATATACGTGAGTTATACCTTTCTTTACTCCGAACATACACATACACCCACAAACATACACGCTTCAATAAATGTGTATGGTATGGTTAGCATTCATGCCTTTAGTATCAAGCACTGCACCACAACTGGTGTGGGAATGGGAATGTTGTGATATGAGAAATGTATGAGAAATATAAGTAGAGTACTACGCGACTGCAGCTGTTTTACATATTTTTATGGGATAATAACGGTTTTTTTCTTTTCTGAAATTTATCGTTTCTGCTGTCGCATGTTGTCGTTTTAACCATAAAAAATTATATTTTTCATATGAATTGATATTAGAGACTTGCGCCGCGAATAGTTTATTGGTCAGTTGGTGGGCATTAATGCCACCAATAACGTTTGAGGAAAGAGAATGGTTAACAGTTTGACATTTTTTCTTTTTTGAAAACAAAATCGAATTAGTTTTTTGTAACATTTCACACCCACGTACACACACAATACTTGAAAAGTTGTTGTGCGAAAATTGTATTTTTTATTTTGTAAAAAATTTTAATAAAAAAAAAAATTTAATACCCAATCAACTATTGTGAGCCACAAATTATAATGCAAAGTAACAGATTAGGCGGTTTGGTTGATCTCAGGCCAAAACTGAGATATGCTTAACTTTTACGTATTTAAACTAAGGGAGGGTTGAGGGTTCAATTCCTACAACAGTCGAATCCATTAATGAGGTGATGGTTTGTTTTTATTAATTTGGGAAATTCACTTAGAGAAGACATCTCTTTTAAAAAAAAAAAAACAGCGTGACATATGATATGATTGACTTTTACAACAATATCTCAATTTACGATATTTTAACACTATAAGTCCGTATGTCCATACCGTGTTGGTATTCGAGCGTAAAATATATTTCTATGCTAAACATGAATACACATTGTATGCTGGCTCTGGCAACTTCTTCTAGGTGTTGTAAACAGCATGAGAAATTGTTTCAAAATAAAAAAAAAATTATATTATCAATTATTTCCATTCGTTAAGGCAAACTGCAACAATTAGTGCAGCCATAACGTTATAGTAATGACGTAACAGCAACCAATCAGTCACACACTTGCAGCTATCAGTGACATTTATAACAAAATTTTCACTTTGCGCTCTTCCTGTTAGAAAAAAAAAAAAAACACGATGATATAGAGAAATACGACCTACTTAGTTGAAGAGCGAGATAGCAATAGTAGTCGATAGGCGACAGTGACTTATTATTGTTGTAAGGGGAGCAAAATATAGAATTGAGTCGGATGTGTGAGTGTGTGTGCGGGTGTGTATTATTGTAGTAGTAACCTACTAACCATGCGGAAAAACGCCCACGTGACAGCTTCTGGAAACTACCATCTATGGCATACAACACTTTTTTTTGTTTTTGTTTTTGTTTTTTACAATCACTATTAGTGCATCCATACATATATTATTGACGATACAACTTATACGATAGCATTAGCAGCAGTATGCATATAAGAACTCACGCTGTGCTTTAGCCTTACCACCCAACCAACCCCTAGTATGCATTGTTTCACTGGACTCTGAGCTCCAATGCTCCAATGCTCCAACACTGAGTTTATATGAGTAATACTGTAGATGTACTCTATGTGGGATAGTTATGCAGGCCAAAGTATGCCTGTGTCTCCATATGAACATTCCTACATCCACACATGCTAGCATTGGCATGGTGTTGGTGATGGAGGTTTTATCGATTAGTTGTACACTTCGGCTTCGTAACATTTACGTTCGTCAACTATGTTCAAGTGAACTCGTTTCCCGTATTTTTTCGTTATGTAGCTTTTTTTTTTTTGTTCATTTTCTTCTGCGTTGATATCTGCAAAATTTTACGTTTACTATACACACACACACTCATACTGCACTACTACGTAAATATTATGTAGTGTGTTTGCACGTGTATAAAATGGAATGTGCATGAGAGAGCAAGTGTTTCGAGTTAATGACGTCACACTGTTTGCCAGGCAGAAAGAAAGCAAAAAACCAAATACGGAATGCTAGGGAAATTTCCCAAAACAAATGAAATTCAATGCAGCTCTTGTTATATGTACGTAATACGTAGGCAATTACGTACTACCATGCATTTGCATAAGTTACATTACCGAATACGTCATAGATTGGATTGAATTGGAGAATTTTTTTATATAATATTTTCTGCTGCATTACAGTGTGGGCAGAACACTTAATTTGCTATTGTGATGGTAAAGGGGGCTGGCATCACTATATCAGGACCCCGCCCACAATTCTTAAGCATCATACCTTTTACAGTAATGCGCTAAGGGATACCTCGAGGATATCTTGTTCCTTTTTCTCCTCCGGTTTTTTGATATATAATCAATATATTTCCGAATAAATTCGGAATTGAATTAAATTTTTTGTTTTTGGAATAGTTTTGTTGTAAATTGGGATACAACTAGGATTATTTTTATTACATTATCAACATTTTTCGGAATAGTTTCGGAATAAATTTTAAAGTAATTTAGGATAATTTTTTATCATATTATATAGAAATACTTTTGGAGAAAATTCCCAATTAGTTAATATTTTCAATTATATTCATATGTAATACATATTCGGATATATTTCGGAGTTGATTAAAATTTATTTTTATATCAGGCATCATTGCGGCAAAGGCTATATTAAGGTTGCGCGAATGTTTGTAACTCCTAAATGAGAAATAGCACACAACTGAGCGATCTTTTTCAAGGACATGTTTTGGCTTAAAAGAGACACATATGGACAGACAGACAGACAGATGCGGCTAAATCGATTTAGTAAATTTCATGTTGATGATCTCAAGGTGTTGGATAGAAAAACAAGTGCAAACCTGTAGTATATAAAAGCACTACAATGTAAGAGAATTGTACAATGTATATGCTCACTACAACAACAACTACGGCTCACTGGTATAATAAAAACAAACACTATGACATTTGCATTTATAGTAAAAATGACCTAGATTTCAAATAATAATATTTACTACATAGTATACGATTCGTAGCATAACACACACACACATATATACACTATGTATTGTACATGCACACGTATGGAATGCACAGCCTTGTAACAATTTAATTAAGAGCAAAAGGTTTGTATGTCACAAATGAGGCAAATAGGCAAGGAGGCAGGCAGGCAGGCAGGAAGGCAGTCAAAACCCAACTCGTAAAAATATTGTGAATTAACAACAACAAAAACAAGAAAACGAAAACCCTTTCAAACAATAGCAATGAGCGCAATTCTTAGCATGCATTCTATGCAGAGCGTTTGTGAAATGTGTCTGTGTTTGAGTGTGTGTGTGAGGTGAGATGGTGAACAAGTGCAAAATCCATACATACACATACATACACATGTGTGTGACTTCCAGGCACGCATTAAATGCACTTTTTTTTATAGTACCAACAAGACTAAGCTAATCGATGAGACTTCGGCTAATAGCTACAGAGCATGCACAGAGAAACAACAAGAAGAAAAAAAAGCTTCAAAGTACGATGCTGTAGTAAGAAAAAGATGGAAAGGGAATTTACTAGAAAAATCTCACAACACACACACACACACAAACACATGGAAGATGTTGCTCATAAGCAACACACAGAAGTAAACAAGTGTTGTGTAAGTGGTGGGCCAATGGTAAAACGGTTATAATTATTTATTAATGACAACCATATGTTCAATGTCACAACAACAACAACAACAATAACAACCATTATCCAAAACACTGGTCATTGATGGAAAATGAAAAAAAAACACGTCTCACCTCAGTACTCGTTGTTGCATTGTCGGCTCTTTGACGGATACACAACAAACAACAACAATAGCGGTAAAACATATGAAGAGTAAGCTTAGATGGGTGGGTGGTGGTTTATTCTTTGCTTACCATATGCATCCATGTATGTGTGTGTGTGTGTGTGTGTGTGTGTGTGTGTGTGTATGTGTGTGTATGTGGTATTCGTGTAGCATTGATATTTAAATTGAACAAACAAACTACAAATCGTTTTAGTCGTTGTTTGACGTCGCTTATTATACCTGCATTGTTTGCAACACAAGCAGCTCTTGAACTTGACAAATATTTTAACAACAATCTGTATGTCCGTCGTACAGCCAGCTAATTATTAAATTCAATACAGGAAATTAATACAATAACAAATAATTTGTTTAAATTTTTTATTTAATTTAAGGAAATAAACATTTGCAAAGACTTGTACAACAAAAACATAATAAAAGAAATAACATATAAAAAAAACTTGGTAAAAATTACAAAAATTTATTGGACAGTAAAAGGTGTCGTAAGAGTGCTAGTGTGTGTGATTAATTTTATTGAAGTTTAAAGATTATTATCACCAGACGACGCTCATGTTTGAATGGTTTGTTTGCGTTGAGCTTTTTTTATATTTCGAAAAAGTTGAAACGCAAAATAAATATAAATCAGTGTTGGGGTCACGTGCCGAGTTTTTCTTTTTAAAGGAATAAACAACAACATAAACAATAACAACAAAGCAGGTACGTAAAAATCTGGAATGTTTTGTGTATTAAAAAGGAAAAGAAAATTAATTCAACAAAATAAACAAAATAAAAAAATTTACAGTCGGTTCCAGCCGATTGTTTAATACCCTACACCGCTTGGTTCAACAATTTATGCGATAATTACTTAAGTCACAGTGTTCTATGAAAATTACACCAACAGGTTCATATATTGGACTAAACTCTCTATAACAAAATTTTATTGAAAAATTTTTATAAATCACAAAATTTCGTCATATAAAGACTTTGTTTATATGTGGAGAGGGGCGTTCTACAAATGAACCGATATGGGTTACTTTTATCATGGTCAATATGACCATTTTTGGCTTAAAAAATATCCTATTTTATCCAAAATTTGGAAACTTTTACATATGTGTTCTTAGTAGTGTCATGGTAATAAATTTTGATTAATAGACATTTTGTATCAACATTTATACTTTTTGCAGGTAGGTCCTATTTTTTATTAAACGAAAGAGTGCCAATAACAGACGGACACCTGGATGAACATGTATTGATCAACTCAGATTTTGATGCTGATCAATAATATATATATTTACAGGTCTCATTGTAGGTGTTACAAGTGTAATAGCAAACTTAGTATACCCCTAATGAGGTAGAGGGTATAAAAATAGATTTGGGTTAATAATAAACTGAATCAACACGAGTTAAAAAATTCGTAATAGTAAATTATTTGAGCTGGGGTTCTAAAAATGTACCCGCTTCGGTTTAATCTTGAACCGTTTTGATTGAAATATTTCAAAAATTGTGACATTTAGCAGAAACTCACATTTATGTAAACAGACAGACGATCGGATATTGATTATTGATCAACTTTAATCGATATAATAAAAAGGTAAGTTTCTCTTTGGCTAACAGCTCACAAGCTTTTTATTCCTTATTGGAGGGGTAATAAAAAAATTAACATATCACGATTATTAGTTTTATTATTTTTCAATTAAAGTTGTTGTTGCTGTAGTTATTTATTGATTGCTTATTACTTTTTTGCATTTAACGATGTAATAAATTACGAAACAATTTATATAAACACCCTTTCTTAGTATATAGTCCGTATGTCCATCCAACCCAACGCATTATTGTATGAGAGAGTCCAGTAAATATTTGATACGAGCAAATATATTCCCCTATCAACGTATGCACACAACACCTGGAAATGCGCACTACATCGTTTACGCTTTTTATTGTAGAAATTGCAAATAAAAAAAAAAACAAAAACAAACAGCCTTTGGTGGAAGTATTGAAAGGCTTCTGTTGTGTGTTAATAGTGAAATGAAACAAAACAAACCAATATAAAGACTTTGTATTGCAACTAATATATGTACTACAGTACTACAGTGTACGTAAAGATTAGTAAAACATATTGCCTAACTGTTTATATTAAGATACTTTGTATACATGTGTGTAAACATGGATTGGATATGTAGCTAAGCTCGTATGTTTACATCTTTAATTTTTACATAATTGGTGGCTATTGCGTTGTTTGTTTACTTTTCGTGTATGTTTTAGGGTAACCTACAACAACAACAACAACCAACAAACAAACAAACAACAGCGACAAGTGCAGCAATACAGGTTTTCTTTCTTTGCTGCTGATTTGTTGTATAAATTAATAATTAAAATTATATTCATAATTGACAGACTTTAAGACGCCGCAGCATACTGCGTGCTAGCAGTGTCAGTGTTTTATTACGTTAACAATTTGTTTTTTGATTATTTGTTGTCAAAATTTATTTATTTACGCATAAAGGAAAAGCCTCGCCTTCATATTAGCAAATAAAAAAAATGTTCACTGTTCAATATTTTTATGGTGGCAATAAATTTTTTTTAATTGGCAGACAACGTTATTAATGAAATCAAGGTCGCAACCGAAGCGTCCGAAAATGTCAAACGTATCACTCAAAAATAACATGTAAAGAAAATAGATTTACAAAAAAATATACATATATAAATAAAAAATATTGATTTATAAAAAAAAATATGGAATTACAAAAAAATTTAAAAAAAATAGATTTACAAAAAAAATAAAAAAATAGACAAAAAAAAGGTAAAAAATATTGACTTCAATACTGGGTTGAAATTTAGTACAGTTCTGTACGCAAGTTAATTAGAGCTTCATGGAAGCGACCTAAAACTGTTAACGGTCTTTTACACGGAATATTGTGCTCTCAGGTATTATGTGAAACCAAAGCTATATACAGATTCTGGGCTATATGTGCATGCCGTGCGGTGAAGGAATTGAGATGCCGGAACACAATCTATGCGTATCTATCTATGCGCAGCCTGCGATGCCAAATATCGGACATAAATATCGAACCATTTAAGACTCCATTTTTAAATCAAGCAAACTATTAGATTTGGATGCCAAAAGGTTGTTTGACACTTTAATAGAAAGCCTGAAAAATTAAGGTTCGGAACATAAGCATAAGCTAACATTTGCATTAAACAATAATAATGGGGTTCATAAAGTAGCCAAACGGAATAACAAACTTAGTGTGAGAACCGTATTAAAAACATGAAACAGTTCAATAAACTAGTTTGACATTCACATCAAACAAATGTGTATGTATTTCATATATTATAAATATCGGCGCATGTATGAACAGAAATACATACACACACGAAGCTTAATAAATATTTAAATACAGCACAAAACGATAATCACGCATAAAATCCATTTTTTATAAGTATGAGCATTCGGTTAATGCGTGATTGGGTTAGATTTCGTCTAAAACGTTAATACGTAGTGTATGGTAGCAATAATACATAAATAGTAGCAACAACACCAACAACAGTTATAAATTAATGAAATGTTTTCAAAGGGCACAATTCGACAAATCACTTGACGCAAAAGACACCCAACGTAGAAGTAACGAAAAATGGGTGAAAAGGCTAAAATCTGGGGAACCTTTAAATCATCAAGGCAGTGGAATAAGTGTATGGGTCAGAGGTAAGCACAAAAAAAAAATCATCAAATTTGCCAGATTAGCGAAAAAGTTAGGAAGTAATCTTAGGTTGATCCGATCGAGACGAAATTCCCGAGTATTTCTGAAACTGACGGTGGGAACTTGCCATCACATTTTATGAGCACTACAATCTGCAACATTAGGTGGCGGGTGTTCGCGGACTTGCGACACTTCACGAATTTCAATCCAACATACTTGGAAGTTGGTGAAGACTCACCTAACAACAATTAATTGGAATCTACTAGAAATCATTTCAAATTTTACCAATTGACTTCCACTTGAAGATCAGTTCAATTACTCTTAATTAATTCGATGACTACTTTTGCCAAATCGACTCCAAAGTTAGCGCATACTTTCAAAATTATTTCAATTGAGTTTGAAATACAATAAGAGGGGGGTGTAGTAAGCTTGTCATTCCCTTTGTAACATTCAGAAGGAGGCGTCACAGACCCTACGAAATATATATATATTCTTGATAAGCATCGAAAACTTACTCGATCCAGACATAAGTTTATGTGTTCGTCTCTTAGTGGCATAAAATTTGAATAAATTGAGCTGACATCTACACTGTCTCTAACACTAGTTTCTGCAAGCAGATCGATTTAATTGACACAAATCTACTTATCTTTCACAAAAATTCAACTATGAAGTTGAAATTTGGTACAAATAGTTATTCCAACCATCAATGTGCCAGAACCACGCATGGTCGGATCACTGACATGCCCACAATTTACAAAAAACCGTATTCAGCTTAAAACTTGACCAACAGGTTGATACGAAATACATTCATTCACTATTAGATGGTGTAATCGTGGACCTGCCGCACCCACTCTTTACAAATAGGTGTGGAGGGTATTTAAGATTTGTTTGTGACTTGTTAATTGTATAATGCAGCGTGTATAAAAAAATCTATAAAAATTCCATTAAAACCGAAATTTTTCCTTTCTAAATATAATTACTTGGCTTTTTAAATTATGCTTTTAAAAAACACTCACATTGTTTGGTCATAAAATTTTGAAAACATTAACATTAAACAAGCAGCAACGCTAACAACAACAACAATAAGTGGTATTAACATTGTTATTCAATTAGAGAAAACATCCGAAATATTAATCTTCAGACTTCATAGAATTAATGTATGCGCTTCATCTGCATACAGTACAGTACTTAAAATATAAATAAGATGTTGTTAAGCGCCAACGAAACAAAAGGTGTAAAGAAAGCATTATGATTATAAATAGTGGACCATCCCAAGTAAGGCTTTGTTTTGAAACAAAAGTTTATGGTAAACCCCCGACAACAAAGCATAAACAAAGCAATAAAGAAAAGAGACAAGTAGTAAAATGAGAAATGGCGCGCAAATTATATGTACAAAGAGTACGGTTTATGGGAAAAATAAACGTATGGAACCTAAGTGTTATACACATTCCAAAGTGAACTTTTTAGAAATGAATCTTATGACAGTAACATTCTATGGAAATTTATTCGTAATATTTAAAAATGTGATGTAGACATAGCTAAATCGATTCAGATATTGAAACCTAATTGTAAGGGCATGGACGCTTGCTTCTGGGCCTTTTATAAACAGAATAATAAAGTTATACTTGGGAAGGTCATAAAAAGATACTTTTTCAACTTTAACATTGAAGCACACACGCCCATGTTTATATTGATATAAGATTCTTTAATTTGATGAAAAATTTCATTAGAGTTATTATCAACCAAATGACACCACGTCTCTTACATGCCAGAAATTCCTCAACTACTGACATTCTTAAGCAATTGACGCATTGTGAGTAATAACAGCCTCCCAATAAAAGTTTTACCAATTAAAAGTGAATAGCTAGAGTTTGTGTTGCTTGTGTGCTCAAATTATAAAGATCGTTTACACTCACCACCCATTTCTGAGAGCATCCATTCACAAGCATATAAACATAAATATTTTCCTACAGTAAATAACATAATAAATGGTTTACTTGCACTTGTTTCTTTTCGTAACTGGCCCGAGCTGACAAGCTAACAACATACCAAGCATTTATTGGAGGTGAGTGTGCGTGTGTGTGTTGGTGTGTAAAAAGGGGTTGGCTGTGCATTAATGTGTAGAGAATGAAGCAAATGTTTGCGCGCGCTTTTTTTTTTATAACAATGCCACGCTCTCAATCTCTCGCATACACATTAATCATAGCTGAGGTTCATTCCATGCAGGCAGTGTGGTATGTGTGGATATATGGGAATGAAATGATATTGGAAATTTAATTTTTGTGTTATCTGTACCACTTGCTTATGGATCCTAATGAAAAATATTGGCGGTGGCGTCTCTCTCTCTCTCTCTTTCTCTCTCTCTGTGTATATTTTGCCATTTCTCTGTCTCTCTCGCTCTCTTTCTTTGTGTTTCTTTTATAACTACATAAAATATGTATCTGTGGTACAACTGTATTTTGCTGCATTGTTTGTGTTTTTTATCCACATTGTAGTACTAGGTACTACGAAGCGGAGAGTTCATTTCGATAGCATGGCCTGGTCTCTCCATGCGAACGAAACAGAAACAGAGAACACTGAAGCTGAAACATTTTTTTTTTCATTGGAATTGTGCTGTGTGTGGTTGACTGGATTGTGTGGTATTCCACCTTGGGCTTTGTTAATAGTAAATGTTCAACGAAAATGACAGTTTATTTTTAAACTTGGTGCGATTCGGTTGTCGTTGCGGCATTAGCAAGCGTATACATACATATATGTATTTGGGTTCATTTTTTTTGTTTGTTACAAGTTTTTTTGTTTTCGATACAACAGCACTGTGCACTGTGCAGTGTGCAGAAGAAAACAAACAGAAATAGAAGTGAATTTTGTGTCTCAGCAAGTGAAATAAAAACAAAAGAAGAAAAATCAAAATTTTATAAAACGCGGTTGAAGGAAAGACAATTTTTGGTAAAAATAGAACAAAACAAAAAAGATTGGTTAAAAAATTAAAACAACCACAAATTGCAGAACCGTTAATCGTAAATGAAAACCAGAAAATATTCTGGATTTTCCATGTAAATAATTATACAAAGACTGCTCTTAAGCAATATAAATCTAGACAAAAACAAAAACAAAAAACGCACGCCGCCATTTCTATTCATTCCTTTTTTCTGGATGGTGTCTGTAATTGAAATTATTGTGTTTGCGTTCAATATATAACGGTTTCGCTTTTATTGGAATTTTGTGCATCTTCACTTTACCACAATAATAAAAAAGGAGAGACGCGTCAAGCACAAAAACAGCCTTCCTCATGAAATGTAAAAGTTGGTCGCACAAAATCAACAATTTTGTTGTGCGTCGTTTGAAATCAATTAAGGTAAACAAAGTAAAATTTATATATACGTATATACACTTATTTATTGTTGTTGCTGTAATACTTTTCCAATTATATGCGAATTTCTAGAAATGTTATGAATAAAAATAATTTTTTTTTATAAATCAATTATAAATATTTTTATAAAATATATTTTTGTTGTTATTAATTTTATTTCATTTTCTTATGAAAAAATAAAAATAATAAATTCAAATGTATAAATTAAAATATAAATTTAGTAAAAATATTTTCAATTTTTTTTTGTAATTATAATTTTTTCCCAAAAAAAAATTATTTTAGTGCCGATTTAATAATAATTAAAAGTAACAAATATTTATTTGATAAAAAAAAAATTTGCTATTTGGTAGAAAATACATTTTTTTAATATATATTTTTTCCATTGGGGCGTGCAAGTCGTTTATTTATTTATTTTTCTAAATTTATAATTTCTATAATAAATATTTATTTTTATATGTAAAATTTTATTTTTCTAAAGTTAAAAGAAATGTAAACGAATAACAAATAAAAAAACCAAAGACCTCCATCTTTATATACAAAACTGTGGGCGTGGCTGCTATTTCAATACATCTTTTAAAAGCAAGTGTATACCCATCAACTTCCACGTCGGTTTCTAAAAAAAAAAAGTGTTTTTGCAAATGGCGATCGTGTCTGTTATCCGATCCCGATAAATAAAATTTCTTTGTAGCTCTATTTTTTTTTTTTGGCTGATGGATACTTTTCGTGTAATATGGGCGGGCCTGTCAAACGATTTTGCCCAATTTAAATCTGCAACCTTTGTGCAAAAATTAGAAATGTTTCACTTCAATAAAGTAAAATTTACAACCGCGAGAGTCCCAGCAACAAATGGATACACCGACGGACATGTCTAAATCAGATTTTGATGCAGACAGACTGAAACAAATCCAAATATAATTATGATCAAAATGTCTATTTATCAAAGCAAAGCCTCTTTCTTTGTATCTCAAATAAATTCAACAAATTACTCTATACCCGCCAGCCAACCTTCGGGTGGTTGATACACCATAAAAATGTTATTAAATATCTTTTTAATTATTTATATAAATATTTTAAGTATGCGTGCCAATGTTGTGTTCAACCTACATTTATACAGGTGTCTTAATTAATTTTTTTTTCTGTCATTACATACACTCACATTAATACGATATTTTATTGAATTCTTTAGTATTGCGTTTTAATCAGTTTTATTTAATTTTAATTCAGTTTAATTTACGCACAATTTTTTTTTGTTTTGTTCGTAATGCTGTTGCTCTTCCAGTCTGTTGAAACAATAATAAAAAATGTTTTTATTTATGAGATCAGTAGTGTGATCAATTGGTCGAAAACGTTTGTTACATACACAGCCGAAATGTCTGTCCGCCATTCCGTACGATTCAGAAACCTTCTAAACATTTCTATAGGTTCCGAGACGAAATTGTTTAAGATACACGCCCACAATTTAAAAACTCCTTCATGGCTATGAAAATAAAAGTGAAGGTTTTTTTAAACATTTTAGTATTAGTCTATACAGTGATATACAAAAAGGAGGCGTGGTTGTATAACAGATAAAATATGCAGAAATATATCTTAAGATCAAAAAAAAAATCTATTTCGAAAGATCTTTAAAAACTTTTATATGTGCCACGCCCACACACATTATTCATAAATAAATCTAGAAAGGTGTACAAGATTTGGCTTAAACCACTTGTACCATTTTTTTTTCTACTTATCTCTTTAATTTATTTACTTTGTTTTTGTTTTTGTTGTTATTGTTATTGTTATATTCCGTTTACACGATTTTTTGTTTCTTTTGTTTTTGCACAAAATTTTGTTTCTATTTCTGTTTTTGAGTTTTGTTTCGTAGTGTTTTTCCTGTTGTTTTGATATATTGCGCTTATCACCCCTTGTTATAGTGGTTTTACCGGTATCTACGTAGCATGCGTGCGTGTATGTGTATGGCT
Source organism: Ornithomya chloropus (assembly GCA_963971445.1). Lineage (NCBI taxonomy): Eukaryota > Metazoa > Arthropoda > Insecta > Diptera > Hippoboscidae > Ornithomya > Ornithomya chloropus. The sequence goes on from OZ020532.1 coordinate 3,204,239, forward strand.
TACATGTATGTAAGTGGATTGTTTTGATGTTATTGTTATTGTTGTCAGTGGCCCCGTTAATTATAATAAACACATGAACATGAGACAGTAATATGGACGGACAGTCGAACCGCCAACAACAAGCAAGAAGTCAGTCAGTCATATATTCGTTAACAATAATAATAATAATAATAATAATACCAACAATAACAACAACATACATATATATATAAAATGATGTATATTATGTTTGTATTATTTATTCACCGTTTACAGATGAGATTACATGTATGCACGCACCGCCTTTAAGTTTTAATTCGAGTTTCTCTTTTGTTTAAATGTACAAATGAATATGTATATAAATTATAGATGGTATGCGTGCGAGTGTTTTTATATATATTTCACCATATCTTGCAGTTTTTAGTATTTATTTCCATTTAATTGTATGTATGTGTGTATGTGTGCGTGTGTGTAGTTTTCTTTTGCCTTCATTCATAACATTCCGAATCTTTCTTTTCTAGGTTTTATTATGTTGTGATGCGCTCGCTCGCTCATTCGCTTCACATTCAATATTGCGCTTCTTATGTTTATCTTCATTTTTGTTGTTATTATAGTTTTTGTCAATGTGTATAACAGTTTCATTGGTATAAAGTTTTATTTCAGATATTATTGTTGGTGTTGTTGTTATTGTAATTGCTAGACTTTTCTATCACTCTCATGTATTGATTCGCATAGAGTTTATATTTTGCATATATATGCGTACATGACTTCCTTATTGTTGTTATTTTGTTTTCGATTTTATAAGAGATTCAGAGAAAGAATGAATGAAGCGCCTTGGTTGGGAAGAAATTTCATATATTGATAAGCGAATATATCGAATTTCGGTATGACAATGGTTTCGGATAAGATTAAGCAAAAATGTGTCATTTAACAAATCAAACATTAGTGACATTAAATCGATTAATACCCTTCACCATCACTTGGATCCAAAATTCATCACTATATTCAGTTGAGTGGGATCAGTAAACTCAAGAGTCAAACAAGTCACTTTATGATGAAAAAGGGGTTTTAAAAATAGTTCGATGGTGTTCAAAATTGGGTTCATTAATTAATTAAAAAAGTTGAAAGTTTCGTCAAATAAAAACTTATTATAAAATAGGGCGTTGTATACCGAGGAGACCTTAAAATCAGCCCATGAAATTTTATCACAATATAAAAATATTTGCAGCCTATAGATTGATTACAAGAACTACTTGGACAGACATACGGCAACGGTTAAAATTATGCACATTTGGTTTTGAGCCGTTTTTTATAATAAAGGATGGGTGTGGCATTTAAAATTCCCTATTAAACCTTATACCACTTTGTGGTGTAAAGTATAAATTTTTTCATATAGAATTTTTATAATTGTTGCTTTTTTAATTATGCCATTAATTTCTAACAGAAAACTCATGAAATATAATAATATCTTAGTAGTGGGATGTAGGGTATTAAGTGATCGCTTTAGATTAATTTATTTAGCTGTTTGGTTTTATTAGCTTATGTATACAACAATATCTGTCATATCGGGCCATAACATAATTCACCGAAGAGGCATTAAAAAATGTTTTATTATAATTGTAAATAAACTGCTCTCTCTCTCTCTTTTTTATTTATTTATTTTTATTTCTTTGATATTCCCATTGCAGACATATTTATACCATACACATTTCCTGTTTATTTAGCTAATGTGAGTGTATTGCTTGCTGGCTGAAGAGCATTTCAAAAATTGCTATATGCACGCAAACATATTTGTACACACACATGCACGCGCATAAATGGTATTGGGTAGCTGGCGAATTATGCGAACTTTTCATAGTAATAAAATAATATAGCGCCACTTGGCAAACACACATGCACACACACACGCGCGCAAAGTTATTTATTGTAATTTAAATCAAAACGTGTTCTCGCTCTCACTATGTGTGTGCCTCTCTCTTTCTCTCTCTCTCTGTTTATTTTTGCGCGAAATGTTATTAAAACGCTCACTTTATAACTCTCTCTCTCTCTGTTTACGATTTGTTTTATTATATATTTGGACAAAGGTTTCTCAGTGCGTGTGCGTGTGTGTTTTGATTATGTTGTATGGGATTGTTTTGCGTAGACAGACAATGTGTTGAGCATATTTCCGTTTTATCCGACATATATAACCGTATACAGAGGGAGGTATTAATACGTAATATAATGAAACGTCATAAGTTGTGTGCGAGAGGAGCGCAAAAAACTTCTTAACATGAGAATAGTTAGAGAAGTGAAACTTAACTCTCATGCCACATACCTGGGAACATATTTCGGTACAATTTTGATTAAAGGGAATATTTTTATAAAGTCTCTCGTTATGCTATGGTTATGCTAAATTTGTTACAACGTTTGTAACACCATCCAGAACAATGAATGACATGAATTTTGTACTGTAGAGGTTTGTTAAGTTAAGGAAACATTTCGTCACTTTTTACTTAGTTGAAAATTTTACAGGGCCGTAGCTTTTGTAATACTAATTACTAGAAGTGATTTTCCTTAACATTTTGTTCACATTTTTCACTGTTAGATTATCTCGCGCTGTCTGGTAAATTTTCAGATATTGAAGTGAAATCTTGTATGTCCGTGAGGGTTGTTATTTAAATGAGGATAAAATCAGTTGAAAGCCACGCCTACAATCAACAAAAATCTATCTATCAATCACAAAATAAGATCTAACTTTTGCTTTTAGGGCAGAAAAAAATGTTTGAATTTGTTTTAAGCAAGCGCCATGAACTTTTCCCTTAACCCAATATTATAAATTTGTAGCTTTGTAGCGTATTTTCGTAGAATTTTATACAACTCTCTGCAAACCTTGCAATTTATAGCAGACTCGCATCAAGTTTGACTTCTCTATCTATTCTACTACTTAGTACTCTTGCTTGTCCGTCTGTCCGCAGGCAAATTTGCTTTGCTTTGCTTCGCTTTACAAGCTCCCATCTACTCATTGAGTATTGTCGTCGTCGTCGTCGTAGTAATAACAACAAATCATAGTTGGCTGGCGCTCATCGTCGTCATTTCTCGCTCGTGTTTGTACACTAGTGTGTATGCTCTGCTTCCTCTGCTTATATATCAAAGCGACTGTAAAGTGCTTTTTTCAATACATTTTCTGTCCTTATGTGTTATTCATTCTTGATTATAGTTTTTAAACGGTGCTCTTGGCGGGTTGTTGTGTGATGACTTTTGTAAGGCATCCGTCTTAATAGATAATTTTTGCATTATAAAAACAGAAAAAACTCTATAAAAAATGAAATACAACCCAAACGGCATATAAATACGCATTAATAAATAAACGATGTGTTCAATAGATATTGAAATTATGAATAACGCAACATTAACATTATAAACGTAATATAGTGAAATTTAATACATCTGTAGTACAAATCAATTCCCAAGTCCCCAGCGTGTGTTTGTTTGTGTGTGATGCATTCTCGATATATAATCAATGGGACTTTTTGTAGTTCAAAGTTTGATTAAATTTTTTGTATTTATTATTAAAATATAAAAATATTTTATGTAACTGCCGCCGTAGTCAAATCGTGTGTTCCTAATATAGAAATATTTTTAATATTTTTCTTTTTGTTTCACTAACAATAAAAACCGAAATCTTCCTGCAAATACTCCGACAAAAAGGAAATTTCTTATATGCATGTAAGTATAAAAACCACCGAAATTATATTAAAAAAAAAAATTGTGAAAAAAACCAAACCAAAATAAATTCCTACGAAGAAAACCCGAATGAATGATACACAGTTTCCAATAATAATAATAACAAGTCGTATCATTTATGAGAATTAACTTTCGAAGCAGCAGCTTAAGACCCCCGTTCGCCCCCCCCCCCCCCCCCTCCCCCACACAATAATAACATAACATAACATAATATAACAATTACAATAACAATAACAAGAATATCGCAAAGTCACCCAACAAGCTGGTGAGAGAGCTCGAGCGAAATTCATTCTTCATGTTATATAAAGAGAGATATGCGAGAGAGTGAAAACATAAAGAACAAGCTTCATAAATACGAAAAAGCTTTACAGCAGCATACAGCAGCAGCTGGTGTAATCTGAGCGTATTGAGATGTATGTTGAGTGAGACATTATTATGTGATAAGAGCAACAGCAACGCTACCATTAGCTTTTGCAAATATACAGTTAACCTTCCAATGTCACAGGTTCTTCTTATATATATTGTATTTATGATGTTCATGTAGTTGAAGGAAATCATCTTTCAAGCGTATTAATCGTTTTCTACAAACGTGTGAAAATGGTGGGAATTTTTTTCAGAACGTTCTCAGGTAATGTTTTTACCTACAATTTACTGTGGGTTTTTTTGTTCACTATTATCAATCGTCATTTTCTTAGTAATAGTAAAACAACAACGACGACAACAATAATAATAATTTTAAGATTCATACCTAACAATAAAAACCTTGCATTGCAAGCCTCTAGCCAAGTAGGTAGATTACTTAGAAAGGGCAGTAAAATGAACTGAAAAACTGTAATGGACTGTAACTCTCTTACATTACCTGACCCAACTCTTAAATGGCTAAAGAAAGATCAATCTTTTTTTATCAATCCATTCAAAACATGGAAAATATCATTTATACTGCCGTCAGTTAGCTCACGTCGCAGTGCTTCTTTCAAATGAATAGAAATTTACATAAAGGTAGTGACGTAGAGACGTGCGGCGCTGCCCAACAAAAGCAAAGAATTGTTGCTGTGACAGACGCAAGCTACCCGACTCTAGCACTATTGTTCAAATCCAAATCTATTAATCTAGTATTCCAAGAGTTCAAAACATTTTGAAAAACTCTCTCTTTATAAAGATTTTTTTGCATCAACAAAAGCAAAACGCCTGACTTATCCTAACGCTAGCGCATTTATTAAATCAGTTTTCACTTGTTTCGGCTTTCTTTTATATAATTCAATATTTGTGAAATGGAAACTTTGAAAATTACGTCACATACGTTGCTTCATTCATTGATTTAATTTGAAAGGAATAATTGATCCTAGGAAAAAAAGTCAAAATTTAGTGCAAAGAAAAACGAAAACGAAAACGAAAAAAGGAAAAAAATACCATAAATCATAATAAAGCGCTTTTACTGTTATTGGCTGTGTTATGTAAACTTTTGTGTAAACACTTTTGTGTGATTTTATTCAATTCGAATCCGTGCATTCAATTATGTATCTCTTGTGTATTAATTAGTGGATTGTTAACAGCAGTAATATATGTGCTAATGGTAAATATATATGTATGTATGTATGCATGTATGTGTATGAATATGAAAAATAGAATACATGTGCATTTTAAGTGTGTTTATAAATGTGTTTGGTTTTGTTTACCTAGTGCGAGTTTTGTCATATTTCATGCAACGCCAATAACAATAACATAGCTGTGTGATAAAGACATAATGAAGTGAGTGAGAGTATATGACTGCGAGTGCGTGTGTGTATGACAGAGAGAAAAAGTATTACGCGTGTTTGCCATAAAATAAATTTTTATGAAAATAGCAATAACAATAACAAAAAGAAAATAGACTTGTTTGCTTAACAATAACAACGACACCAACACCCCTCCAACAAGATGAATAACAGCTGAATTAATGATACATACATTCGTACATACATAGAAATATTCTGTCTGTAAATATAAATATAGAAACATGAAAATTCTTGACTAACCCGCTATGTAGTATATGTGTACATAGCTACAGAGAGCCAATGCTGACCTATTCACTATTATTGCGCCTTATATTTGCTATTGTTGGTGCAATTTTTTTAATCTGTATACATGTAAAAACTAATTAAGTCGATTTAGTTATATTTGTGTGTACATGTGTGTGTGTGAACAAGTGAAACCAATTTTACTGAGGCGCCGCCTCTCTAGTGTTCGCTTATTCATCAGCATTTCACTTTAAGTTGTTTATTTTTAGCATTTGTATCTTGCTGTTGTTTTTATTTTATTTATTTATTTTTTTTTTTTTTCTTTATTGTAAACACTTTGTTTTTATGGGAAATTTTTCTACAACAGTCATACAGCTGATTTTGTCTTTTTTATACAATAAATATTTTTTTATTAAAATAGAAACAGTTCGATTTTTGTGTGATGCACAGTTTTGTTAACGTCATCATTATTAATATCGTTATCATCAGCGTAGTACAATAATTACTAATATTGTTAATGTGATTAGTTATGCAATTTATATTTAAACACTCGAAGGCGTCATAGTTGGTGAAGTATCTGAATGAATTAGATTATAATTGCGGTGTTTTTCCGCATTTTCAAATCGACTTGTTCATATGTGGTTGAAGTTTTCTTCATTCCGAAATGGACGTTTTCGTTTGATTCATATTCAATTGGAAGTTTTTTCATTTTCAATTAAAAATATATACATATTCAATTGGAAGTTTTTTCATTTTCAATTAAAAAGTTTTCATTTTCAAGTGAGATTTTTTGATTTTTAGAAAGATTTCTTCATTTTCAATTGCGATTTTTCCATTTATTTCGTTACCGAATAGAATTTTTCATTTTTAATAAGGATTTTTTTATCCTTAAATAAACTTTTTGATGTTTAAAAAGATTTTTCATTTTCAATTGAGATTTTCTTGAAAGGGCCTACTTCATTTTCGAATAGAATTTTTCATTTCCAATTGAGTTTTTTCCATTTTCAAGAAGATTTCAATTTTAAAAAGTTTTTTTCGTTTTCAATTGAGATTTTTTCATTTTCAATTAGGTTTTTTTTATCTTCAAATTAATGTTTGATTGAGTATTTTTCATTACCACTAAAGATTTTCTCATATGTTCTTTTACAATTGATTATTTTATATTTTCAAATAAACAATTTCAATTCCAATTGGAATATTTTCATTTTCAATTCGAAATATTATAATCAAACCCTCTAAGTAGCTTAATTGCCATTAAGCTTATTTTCCTTTGGATATTTAAAATTCTTAAAAAAAAAAACTCTCGCGGACAGACAAAACGGTGTGTCAGTTCCCGGAATTGATACAATGATATATATTTATAAACTTTGTCTTCTGATTGAAGCAAACATCTTGACAAAGTGTGAATACTTCACTTCGACCCCCCCCTCTCACCTTAAGATGGTGGGGAAAAAACAAAAATATAATAGAATATAATGCAATAAATATGTATACGCCATCTAAGATAGTGATAAATTACTGGCGACAGCAAACCTTTTGCACCAAATCTAAAAAGCTAACCAACCAATCCAACACAAGCAAAGGAAAGCAAAGCAAACAAAGCGAACGAACACACAGCCACTCACTAACACATCGTCCGGACAAGAATAGCCCAGCCAGACGGCCTAGCAGACAAGCCGACAATTTGAAAGTCCAACACTATTATACCCATACATACGCACGTACACAGCCACATATGTTATGTTATATAGATATATAGGCAAGCAATGCATTCATTCATTCATGTTTGGTGTGGCCAACGATTGTGTGTGCATATGCATGCAACAAACATTTATCGTGTATTTATGTATGGATGGATGTGTGTATGTGTGAGTGTGCTCTACTCGTTTATTTATAAGGCTTCATGCACTCAAAATTTTTATAAAATATGTAAACTGAAAATATTTGTGTGGCGGTGGGGAGGATGGAGGGTGAGTGAGTGAGTGAGTGTTGGGCATTTATACTGAATATAAATAAACCAAAAGGAAATTTTTGTTATAAAATTAGCACCAACAACAAACTAAACTAAATGCCTGTCGACAATTCAAGCAAGCAACACCAAAGAACAACAACAACAACAATAACGAGTAGCTGTTTGGCTGCCTGGTCGGTGAGCTACTTCAGAAAGAAAACAAAAACGCTACCAAGAGGAGAAGTAAAGGAACAACAACAACAACATCAACAACGATTATTTATAAAGGAAAGGCTTAGGTCATATCCTTGACACCCCTTTAGCACTTGAGTGCGTCTAGCCAGCTGTTAAATGTGTCACGGCATGCAAATGAAAAGTTTAACAGCAAGGCTTACACTCGGAATAAGATGTTAATCGAAAAAAAGAGGAAAAAAATTGAAAACGATACATTTATGATACACTTCCAAAGTTTCCTTATGGCCGTTACAAGCGCGACGGAAAACTTAATATAAATAAAAAACTGCATACAAGATATTCTTCACTTCTTCGTCCAGGTGTAGTAATGATGGAGGTGCAAACAAAAACTAAAGCATATCACAGAACGGTGGGCTGGAGTGGGGTAGGGTGGAAAGAGAGCGAATTGTCGAGGGGACGGTGAGTGGATATTTCGGGCGTTTGCTGTTAATGGAGCTGCCACATGCAATAATTGAATAATTTATGAAACTTTCAAATGTGTACTTAATAATAAATGTGAATAATATTTCTTCCATTCGTGACCAAACGTCTCGGTGTTTATGTCTACTTAAGTGCAGCAGACAGGGTCACAGCTCCGCCATTGTTCGCTACTCGTACCTTGCTCTAAAGATTTATATCTTTATGCGCTCATATATGAATTGTATAAAAATTGAAACACTTTCGTATCCCAAAAGCGAATCAATCTAAATTTGTTTCACAGGTCTTCTAGTTCCCAAAAGCTTTAGTCAAAAGTAAACCTTTTATATGAAAAGAAAAATATCAGTTTTTAGCCTAAAAATGAATGAATCTACTACTTTTAGAAACACTCTATCTTTCTCTATGAAGTGTTTTCATGAAATGACTTTTTGTTCTTGCAGATTAACGATCAACAGCAACAAACAGTAACAGATACTACAAGTGCAGCAGTCATACAGCAGCCGTGTCTGCCGCCATCCAAGCAAAAAACGGCTGCTTTTACAAGTAGCAGTACAATGCCAGCGAGTCAACCCAAAGAGAAGGCGACTGCTGTATCATTGAATGAGAGCAATTTCAGTGAATTGAAATTGAAAGAATTAACCAACGCGGTAATCACAACAGCATCATCGACAGGTGGAGGTGCTGCTGCAACTATGGGTACCACAGTTACAACAGTTCCAGTGCCACCGAACAACACAAACGGTCGTCTGGCCGTTGTCACTACACAGCCACCAATTGTTGTTAATAGTCCAAAACATCAGCAGCAACACAACTTAAGCTCTTCCTCCGCCTCAATGTCTTCCAGCACAATAGCAACAACGGCAGCGGCAGCAGTTAGTATACAGCAGCATCCAAGTGTATGCGGCTGTGGGAATATATCAGCTGCCGATACCTTGACAATGCCTCACAAATATATTAATAACAGTAAGTTTTAATTTAATTTTTTTCTTTATAACAGTTATGTCAAGTTTTCGGTTTATAGGAGAAGAGAATTTTCTCTCATATAAAAATATTTTTGTTTTTTTTGTTTACAGGACATTCATCTCCTTTAACTGCCGCCATGGCTGCTCAATCACCCATTCTCACAGCCAGAAATTCATCACCGTTACGCTCAAATCACATGTCCTGCTGTCGTCTGCGTCACAATCATGCCAACGGCATTGCTATCAACAATAATAATAATAATAATTACTATAACAACAACAACAGCTCGACAACATCACAAGTAACAACAAGTGCTATTGGTGATGCCACAACAGCAGCAGCAACATCAACTGGGGCTACTACTCCTGCTTCTGCTGCTGGTACTACTGCAGTAGCACCACCAAAGAAATCACCCAAAGATTTCATATTTGGCAAATATATTGGAGAGGGCAGCTTCAGTATGGTCTACCTAGCGGTCGACATTAACACTAAGCGAGAATATGCAAGTGAGTAGAGACAACTGATTGCCTTCCTTATTTACATTTATAAATATTTTAATATAATGAAGAAACGTGACCTTGAAAGATATTATAAAAGCCTTGCATCACCGTTCATTTTCCAAGTTCACTTCCTTTATATGACTCGTAACGAATTCGTACACTTTGCTTATGACTTTAAAATCCAATTAGTCACAGCAACTAACTTGAAACTTGTACCAGAATCGCTTTCCCACGTTCATTGAAAACTTACTTTTTGAGCATTTTATTGTTTTCCTACATATTTGTACTTGCTTGCGATTTGAAATTTTTCCTTTTTATTGTGCAGTTGAAGTATTTTTTATAGACTTGGCTTTTTATACCCACCTAAGGTCGGGTATATACTCATTTTATCAGAATGCAGCATCAGAGATCTCACAAATTATACATATAGTCCTGATGAGCATGAAATATTGAATTGATTTGGCTTTGTCCGTCTGTCCGTATGAGTTAAAATTCTCAAACTTGGACGGAAATATTGGTTGGTATTGAAATTAGATAAAATCGGTCTTAAAACACAGTCATGGTTAAAAAAAAACTCGAAAAAAGGTAAAAATTTTTTTACAAAATGTTAAGTTTAGGCCCTCATGTACCTTAAGCCGGACGAACATTTCTGGGTAGATTCAGATTTCGATGCTGATCAAGAATATATATACCTTGTAGGGTGTTACAAACGCAATGACAAACTTAATATACCACCCATATTATAACAAGGTAGCGAACATTTGGCGCAATTACATTTGTCTTAGACTCTACATCTGAAATACAGTATTCTGAGTTTGTTGAACCATTTGCCATTTTCATACACAGTCTATGAAGCTTTCTTACTTCCCAGCAAAGTTCAATAGTCGACTGAATCCTAATCTCTTTACACTTACAATTATATATATATAATTATGCTAAACATGCTATTTTGATTGGCATAGTTTTCTTTTGCTTCATAATTTTATTAATTCACGTTTTTAGTTTATTTTTAGGAATTGTAGTAGATAAGTAGTTGTAGTTATGTGTGACCATTGAAAATGATGATTTCTACAGACGTACCATGTGTTTGTATATGTATATATTAAATTATGTGTGAGAAACTGGTTTTTATGTTAAAAAAAAACAAGCTATCTACAAACACATACACATGCACACACGTGCAGAGACACAGAATTGTAGATTTTTGTACATTATTTAGTACACAAGTTCTCACACAATGCTGAGAATGTGTTTGTGGGTTTTATAAATAATGTTTTTATTTGATTTGATGTTGTTCTCGTTGTTGTTATATTCTATTTTTAAATCGTTTTCTTTAGAGTAGTTTCGTAATAAACCAACCAACGGATATTTCGATGGCGAATGTTGTGTCTCTGTAGCTGTAGTAGTATATGTGTATAAAGTTATTTTTAACCACGATGATGTCTCAGATAACTTTGTATTGTTTTTGGGGAAGAAGAAGGGTACAGTACACGTTTTTTGTTTTGCTTTTATTATACGTACGGCTGGCTAGTGGTCTCTCTTATTAACGTTAAATAATTGAATATACAACAACAGTAACAATAACTGCAATGTACTGGAATTCATGAAAACAATTTTTTTTCTTCTTTTGTTAATATTCCAAACCTGCTTTTCTCTTTTCTAATTTCTATTATCTATTATTTAGCAGTAAAAACAATTTTGTTTCATTTTTATGTGTGTGATTGTGTTATCAAGAAAGTGACGCTGCTTCTGTGTGCGTTGATTAGAGATTAAAAAATTCTTAATTCTTAAAAATCTTGTTAAAAGTTGAAACAACAACGAAATTAAGATACTTTTTTAGCTTAGGTGGGTGGGTGGTGGTGTAGGGTGTTTTTTTTTTTTTTTTTAGAAATAAATATTTATTTGGCTTAGACCAAATTTGGGGTACTTTTCTTCATTTATACAATACAATACAATAAAATGTACGACCACCGATAAAAGGGCATACGGACGCAAACGTTTATATTGGACGAGATTTTAATGGTGATCAAGAATACATGTATCTTGTAGGGTGTCTGAGGTTTCCTCCCGTTTGCTGCAAACGGAATAATATACTTAGTGTGCTCTTCATCATGCCGGTAGGGTGTAATGAAGAAGAAAATAGCACAAAGAATACCAGCTACAAGCCATTTATAGTTCCACCCATGGCCATCCTATATGTTTTCTATATCTATAGAAATGGTAGCATAAAATAATTTAAGTTCAAGTGTGTGTATGTGACTGTTTCGTATTGCATTTGTATGTATTATGTAATTTTGGCCGCTTGTTGATAGTCAGCTAAAAATAAAAAAATGAAAATTTCATAAATCGAGTATAGCAACAGGAATGCAAATATTATACAAATAATAGACAACAACAACAACAACAACCACACATAATGTTTTTTGTTAAAGATTGTTTTCATTTTTCTGTTCACTAAAAAAAATTTCCTACTTGCTCTGGTGTCGCTCTGTAATCACGTGATGAGAAAATTGTTTATATATCAACGGACTGACTGACACCAAAAACCGTTTTGTTTATTTCATATATACATAATTATCTATAAATTACGGTCTGTTTATTTTAAATTTCTGGCGCCATGTAAGCGTTTTTTTATTTATAGCAAAAAGTAAAAAAACCACCAAAATGCTGACTCTTGCGCTTTGTGGTGAGAATGCATTGAAAGCATAACCCATCGTATTGGCTAAAATTAGAATTGATTTAGTAAAAGTTGTGTCATATAGTTATTTGTAATTAAATTATCATTGATTTAGCCATGTCCGTCGGTGTGTCCGTATGTATTACATGTTGTAAAAAAGCTCACGTTTCCAAAAAAAAAAATAAATTTTGTGTATTCTGGTTTCTAAGAGCAGCTTCTACTTATATGTTGGCCAAAATCTCATCAGCCACGCCCACAATTGATAATAAACACCAAAGAAGTTAGAATTTGTTGGGTATATAGTACTAATTCAAAAGGGGCGTAATGAAAAATCAGACACGCCCCTTTATTTTAAAATTTACAAAAACATAATTACCACGTTTTAGATGAAATGTAATTAAGTACATGCCTAGTCCATAATTTATTAAATTAAAAAAAATCCAAAAAGTGTTCCAGATTTCGATTCAAGCCAAAAACAGCAATTTCTACAAAACTTTTAAATCAATTTTTATGTAATTATAAAAACAACAACAGCAACAACTGTAAGGAATGCCAAAAAAGAAGAAGAAGAAGAAAAAACAAATGAAAAATTAGAAAGCATTACAAATGTTTAAGAAAATGTCTGTTTAAGTGAAGCCAGGCAAACCAACAACAATAAATCTAACCAACAGCTTTATCCTTGTTGTTGTACAACTAAAACTATATACAACAATAAAGTATAAATAAAACAGCTATGTATGGCACGGCATTAACCAAATGTTGGTTACCCATCACTTTATTGTAGTTGTTGAAACATTAAAATAAAATTTATGATGCTTATAAAGCTGTGAACGTGGCCTTAGAGTAATTTTTTTTTAAGTGAAACTCACAACTCGCGTTTTCCTCTTATTTTAATAAAAATAAAAATAAAACAAAAAAATCGAAAAAAAATCATTAAAAATGAAATAAACAACAAAAAAAATAACTCAATATCAATTTAAACTCTTTCTTACGCACACTTAACCGAAAACATTCCTATTCGCGCGTGTGTGTGTGTGTGTTAAGTTAGACATTTTTTTGTTTGTTTGTTTGTGTCTAATGCTTGGCTTTGTTGTCTTTATCACTTCGTAAGTGTTGAAAACATACAAAAAAATTAAATCCTCATTAAATAAATCTTTTGATTGTGCGCCGTAGCATATACAGGGACGTTTATTGAAGAAAACAACCCAAACAACTTAACATAAAATAGAAAAACAAAAAGCAAAAAAGAATGTGTTAACAACCTGACAACAACAGCTATCCTATAACTGTACTCATCACATATTCACGCGAACACATGTTTATCATTCACCTCACTTTTGCATGTGTACAGACTGACGTAACGTAAAAAGGAAACGAAAAAAAAAGAATAAAGAAAAATAATGAAAATGGGGCCAATCATTAAATCAATTCGAAAAGAAGGAGAGAGAGAGAGAAGAAGAAGAAGAAGGAGAAGAAACCGTTGTATTATCATATCATATGGTTCTTGTACGTTTATATGTGACCACCACCACCACCACTACCATTACACCATGTAAATTAACGTCAAATGTACCATTTCGTCACACACTAGACACCAATTAGTCCGTTCACGTGGTCATTGTATTGTGCTTGTTGTTAAATAACAAATATTGCTTTTTTTTTATTATTTTAAATGGCTACTATATGTATGCATGTGTGTGAGGTAGAATATTTTTTTGTTTAGGGAAAGGGGCCGGGCGGGCCCTACAGTAAGCTTACTTTGTTTTTTTTAACGGTTGGATGAGTTAGACGCAGAGACACAGAGAGTTCAACATGCTTAAGCAATGCAGAAAAAAGCAAAAAATTATACCATGACAGCAACAATTGTTGATGTAATTATATGCACACGTGTAGTCAAGTTTAAGTAAATTAATGAGGCGCCATGTGGTTTATTTGAACTTTTATTTGTATTTCTGTTTTTCTCCTTTCACACCAAAGCAAACCAGAACAGAATTGTCGCGATGTTTTTTTATTTGGTTTTTTACAACGTCCACTTAAAATACACTAAAGTGTATAAAGTGTACTAAGATGTTAATCCATTTGCAACACGCCCTAAAACTAAGCATTAAAGATATTGAATTTTAGCTACGTGTCTCGTAGAGGGTTAAAAATGAAGATATTAAGCTAAAACCACGCCCATAATTAGCAAAACTCTTTCATTGCCACAAAAATGTAGTTGGAAACTTTATATACATATAGCTCAACCATATCAATGTGTTTAAATTGGGTGGGTTGACAAGCACAACCCCTTTCCCTATGCTTCATTTTTATGATCATTGGTACATTTTTAAGCAATTGTGGGCGTATGCATTAAAGAATTTCGCCCTCATTTTAAATTTGACTTTGAATGCTGATCAAGTGACAGAGGCTTCACTACATTTTTCTAAAAAAAACCAACGGAATCCAACGTATTACTAAAAAAACAAAATAACTAAATCGATTTTTTACTACAAAATGGACATTTTAGATTAATAATCTATGGCATATTGATCAATTAAGGGCGTGGCATTTGAACGATTTTTTTTCAATTAAAAACAAAAACAACAATCGTTTCAGTTTTTGGTTTTTGGAAAAGTAAATTTAAAGCACTCGCGAAATAACGAAAACGGTTTGACAAAGTTTGAATTAATCTTCCAAAATAACCAACATTCGTACGTCATTATATAAACGCTGTACATGTGGTCCAGAATTTCTATAAAATTTTCGATCTCTTGCTTCATTGAATTTATTATACGTTGAAATGTTTTTTATGAGGAAAAACAAAACAAAAAAAAACCGTGTTTAACACATTTTTGTTACTTGCATGCTACAATAATAATAACAATAACAATAGCAATAACATGTGGAATATTTATTTGCACGTCATGCTCTAACGTCAGCAGTTTGTTCGTCAGTAAACAGCGAAAAGTCAACACATGCGAAAACAATTAAACGAAACATAAATAAATTCAACTAAAATAAATAAATAATAAACATTTACAGCAACTACAATAAATGGCAATACAAAAAAAGAAGAAAAAAACCAAGTAATAAGCCTATATGCTTACACACACACACAGATACACTGATGTATGCGTTGAATATATTGAATACAGGCAAGAAAAGAGTCACATCTTATGTGATATTGTCATATGAGAAATGACTCTTTTCTCGACTGCGGTAGGCGCGATATGTTCATATTCTTTTGTTACTTGGCAAAAACTTTTCTCCTTTGTATTGTAATTTAAATTGTAAACAAAATAATATTGAGGAAGTGTGTGTCTGGGACCTGTTGTTGTTGTTTTTGTTAAAAAATGGAAATGAATATAAAAAAAAGGCAACAAAATAAATATTCTCGTAACCTTTAAATTCACCTTCTTTATAGCACAATACATACTTTAACATTCACGCAAATGGTATGTACTTGCACTGGTATTATCTCTGAAAAATTGAACTCTCATAAAAGCAGAAAAAACGAATCAACAACACTATAAATATACAATAACAAAAAACGTAAACAAAAAAAGGAAAAAAAAATCTTTTGAAATAATAACAATAACAAGATAAAGTATAAATTACCCAACAACACCAACAGAAAGAGAGAGAGAAAAACCAACCACAGCCACATACAACAACATTGCGATCTCAATTTATATTTGCAACGAGTGCATACAACAAGTTTTATTACACAGTTATGTTCACATGCACTGAGTACATATTACACTATCAACATATTTTATGAGCGAATATAGTACATTATCAAGCACACACATGCACCTATACATTTATAGAGCTCGTCCTATAAATATGTGGAGAATAAGTAAAGTAAAGTAAGCCATATAGCTTTAGTAATCCATTTACAAGCAGAACACGGCAGAGACCACCTATGTCGGTGTGTCCGTATTCAAGTTGTAAAAATTGAGATATTAAACTAAAATTTCAGGCAGATATTTCTAGAGTTTGCACACAGATAGCTATTTTGTATAAAAATCCACGCCCACAATCAAGTAATAACAAAATAAAACTATATAGTTGGACTAGATGGTTTTATAATTAGCTGAATGAGCCAATTCAGACACGCCCATAATGTAGGAAACAACTTTTTTGGACAACATTCGTTTTATAAGATAAAATTTTCACACTCACATTGACAAGTAGTTAAAAGAAGATGAAATTTCATAATTGCCACGCCCACAATTAACATGTAAACGTGACCTAAATGTATATGTTAAAATAAGGCGAAATTTCATATCTGCTAGGCTGTCATTTAAGGTGGAGAGTGTTTGAAATGGGGCTAAAATCCAATCTATTTAATTGTTGCTGATGTTGTTTACTCGCAGTTGAGCAATAGAGCTTTCTCGCACTTTTTAACAATTATAAATTTAAGCATGAATGAATTTCTCATACCCGTAATCTCTGTATAGCTGTGTATGGTGGTGGTATACCATACACAAGTGTATGCGACATTATCTTGCATTATAAGATCTTGGGCGAATCCTCCCTCTTCTCTCATTATTATTGTTCTTCTGAAATTATACATTGTATTTGTTTGTCTTTCTTTATACTAAAATAAAAAAGTTCAAAGTCCACTATGAATATATTGTGAATACATTGTTTTGTATGTTGTCATGTGAAGCTTTCTGTCCACACAAATGCAGAGAATTTTTGTGTCTGATTAAGAAAGTTAAATATACACACTTAAATCTTGTCCGTGTGTGAATGTGTGTTGTGAGTTTTATATTTCTTCTCTAGTAAATGTGTGGTACCTATTATATATATCGCAATAATTTGTTATGAAGATTATTTGTATTCACCCCCTAACTCGACGGATACTTTATACCATAAAATATCGTTTATGAACAAATATACGATATTACATGATAGTGCAAGTATGTAAGAGAATCATTAAAAAAGTAATAACGTGCGTGCTACTACATTTTTTTTTTTATACCCACCACTTATATTTTGGTGGTATACTCGCGTTAGCTAGAATTATAAATTTAAAGAAAAATAAAGTCGGTAGAACAGCAATTTCTTTTAAAGCCACAAAAGCCAGAACCTGAAAGTTTAAAGTTATAATATTGCGATGTAAACAAAATGGCGTCCGCCCTAAACTATACAATATTTAATATCCTTACAATCCAAGACATGTGGATATCAAATAAAAGGGCCTGACTAGTAGAATGCAATTACAAAAATGGCATCATGCTAAATCCAAGATGGCGATGGACCGCGGTATTAAATTTTCCTTTTAATTTTTCATTATATTGAAATTTTTTCCACATAAATTTTGCTAATAGTCAAAATGGCCGCCATTTTATCAAACTCGATTAAAAACTTTCTTTCTAACCTAAACAACATGGGTATCAAATAAAAGGGCTTGAGGGATAGAATACCGTTAGTTAAATGATATTTTACTAAAAGCAAAATGGCGACCGTAGGAACATATTAAATTAACTATTCGTCACAATCTATGCAATATGGGTGTCAAATAAAAGGATTAAATGAAAGGTAAAATATCACATAATGAATCTAAAATTATGGTCGCTACAAAATAAGTGTTTACCTAATTCCTCACAATCTATATGATATGGATATCAAATGAAATGGCTTGACGAGTGGAAAGTTTATAAACTAAATGTCATTACACTCTATTTAAAATGGCGGCCCCTTATTTCCACATATTGTAATGCATTCAAGATCAAAGTCAAGGACTTGACGAGTAGTATGCCGCCCTTAATTTTTTTATTTGTAGGTTATTTTACTACTACGATCAATTCGATCAAATCTTAAATTACGCTCTCATTACACAATATATACTTTTAATGACGTTAAATTTCTTTGATTTCATTTTGTCGAATTGTAATGTTTGGGTTTTTATTTATAAATGCAAATATAAATATTTATAGAAAAGAACTGCAACTGTAAACAATAACTGAAAGCTTAGGAAAATTACACAATTTCAGTCTAGACTTGAATATGATACGTCATCAGACACTTATGACTTGTATAAATATAAATGTAAATAGATTAAATTCTTTATTCCATCATTATGTATGCAGTAATGTCAGTTTGGCTATGGATTGTATGTTTGCTTTTCTTTTTGATTCTCTAAGCGATTCATTAAATTTTGTTTAATTTTGTAAAAATGTCTTTATTGCGTTTTTCTAAAAGAAAGACAGAGAGAGATAGAGAGACACTTCTCAAACACCTGTTTAAATATTTATAACGATCAATAACCTTTAAAGGTATCTAAAAAAATAGGCTTAGGCCAAATCTGTCGTACTCTCCACATCATGGTGTAGAGTGGTGGCCCAATAAGGTTTTTTGTAAATTGTAGACGAGTATTTATTATATGACCCCGCCCATTTTCAATGAGGTCATAAAAAATTTATTTATTTCTCTTAATTGTGGGCGTGTCAGCATCCTTTTCCTTCCCACTTAAATAAAAACTAAATATACTGAATTTCACCTAAAAGCTATGGTGAGATACACAAGCATGGACATAAATACGGACAAATCTTTTCATAATTTAATAAAGAATAATATATATATATATATATTGTGAGAGGCCTTCCCCCCTTTAAATGTCTTAACAAACTTAGTACACCCCTTATGTTATGGAGAGAGTCCTAAAAAAAAAACGCAGCTGTCAACATTTATTCCATATTCTGTGTGTGTGTGTCTCACATATATATTGTTTTGGTTTAAGTTCTTCCCCTAAAATATATTTTTTTTTAAATACGCAAAAAAAAAATTTTAAACGGTAACAAAACACCGATTTAAGAACTAATAACAACAACAAAAGCAAAAATAAAAACATACAAAAACCTTCAAGTCATTAACCTTCAAAAATGTTTTTTTTCTTTTTTTTTTTTTTATATATAAACAAGAGTACAACAACACATAAATTGTAATAAGAAGAGCGTCTCAGCCTAACATGCAAGCTAAGCTTAAAGAACTAAATTTAAAGCAAAGTGTGTAGAAATGATGTTGAACAACAACAAAACAAAACAAAATCTCAATTTATAAGCCTTGTATGAATTGCACCTGGTTGTTGTTGTTGGTGTTGTTGTTAATATAACGAAGAAAAATACTTCCTTGCTATACTATTGCGTTGTACAGTTCTGTAACAAGCAGCAGACAGATGTTTTTATAAGGAAAACATTTATAGAGGAAAGATGGTGGAAGGCGGGGGACACAATTGCTTATACAGCACACCTACTATTGAATTTGCATGACTGGAATAATTCCATGTGATGTAGAGTGTTACATAATCGAGCTGGATTGATATAAATTTTGTTTTTTAGTTCATTTCATTAATCATACTTTTACTTACAGGACAATGTTCGTTTGTATGTTTAGGCCTTACTGCTGTATCCTATTTTGTTTTTGGGGGTGTAGTGTATGTAGTCTATTAATTAGACATGCCCTTATTTATTGATATTTATGTTAATGGCAAGTAATCCGTGGTGACAGTAATGGCGATGGTGACGGTGGTGGTGGGAGAAAATAGACTAAAATTATGTCCTAACTAAAAATGAGGGTGACTTGTATGCAATAATTAAAGAGTGTAACGGGATTAACCATGTTTGTGAATAACAGTTGTTGTAACCTCCCTCCTCTCCCTTTCACCGCAGGGTGTGATATATTAACTTTTTTTTCAATCCGTTTAAAAAAGTTAAAAAAAAAGCCTCCAAAGTATTCTTGATTAGCATTTAGCGTTAAAAAAGAACGCATTCATATGCAGGCCACGCCCTTAGGTCTGGAAATCTGGAAGATATTGCATCTAGTTTATGGTGAAATACTCATCTATTCAGAGTTTGTGTCTATTTCTCTATCAAAGTAAACAAAACCTGTGTTTGTCAGTGTGTGTGTGAGAGCACTTTGTCACATTGCAATGCTTTAGTATTAACCGCAATTATTTTGTGATTTTTGTTATTTCTTCCTCTTCTTAATATTCTTCCTGTTTACTCATTGTTTACTTAACACCAATTGTTATCGTTGTGCTGTCGTCTGTTATTGTTGTTGTTGTTGTTTCGTATTGTATGCCGCCCTCGTTTTATACGTTACAATCTTATTACAACACATGTCAATTCATGCACTCATTAAATAACCAAATACGTAGGTGTGTGTGTGTGTGTGTGTGCACTTTGGCTACAGATGTTCGCACATGCATGCAACATATAAAAATTGTCGTCTCTTTGACGCCATTTCATTACATTGCATATATCTTGCACTATATCCCACAAGATAGGACGGGGGACAGCACAGCACAGTACAGTACAGTATAATTTAGTTAACAGTTAACAAACAGTATGTGGTTGCTTTTATATAAATGTTGTACTGCTTGCACACATATACATACAATATTATGTAAAACATGACGTGGGTTTATCCTTTACTGCTGACTCGTAACGTAATATATTAACTTTACAGTTATAAGTCATATGTGATAAGTGGAAATCGATAGGTCAATAATTACAATCTATAGAATCATTACCACAAATGGACAGACCTGGACCTACATGGCTAAGAAGATTTAAAAGATGGAGAATATTTACCAAAAATACGTTATTGTGAAATATCTAAGATTATTAGAACTTGTGTTACTTTTGAAATTAAAAAAAAAACTTTTTTAAGGTCACTGAAGCTTTTTTCCTACCCACTACCTACCTCACTCCATGTTATTAGAGCTACTGCTGCTGACATTAATAAAAACAAACAAAAATTATTATTATTATTATAATTGTTGTTGTTGTTACATATCAAACCCTGCTTTCCTCTCCTTTCCAACAAGATATGTGAAACCAATACAAACAAATTGAAATTAATTAACCAAAGTCGTCCTCTTGAGGTCATAAAATAACACTAACAATAATAACACAGAGCAGAGTGGCAGAGGTGGAGCACAGCGACAAAGGGAAAAATAAATTGAGGAAAATTACTCAAAACAAGCCCATTGCATGAGTTGTGATTGTCTATGAGAAAGAAGATAAGATGCAATTGTTGAATGCACTGCAGACTCAGTTGAAGTGCATTCTCAAAGAAAAAGTGTTAAACTAGCTGTGTTTAGTGTTGTTGTTGTTGTTGTTGTTGAGGTGATATTAAAACCACAAAATGTGGTCTAGTGACATTCCAATGCACCTTAAAGCCACACAATAACAATAATAACTATTAGCCAACCAGTCAACCAACCAACCAAGCAACCACATGTAACTGCTTTGTATCATACAAGTAGAATGTTGGCTAACTAGCCTGGGCTATGCCTGGTTGATTGCTCTAGCCTAGACTACTACCACCACTGCCAGCTCTTAATCAATATTTAAAGCTCTAACTAGAAAGCACACACAGATGCAACAATATCTCATATATATGTATATATATATACTCTTATGAAGCACAAAACACACCTACTCAAGTGGCACACAAACAATGTTATTGCTCTGAAACACAAGGCCGTTGCAGAAAAATGCCTTACATAGTAAAACAACAACAACAACGATATGGAAAAAAAATAAATAAATAAAAAATGAAACATAACCATACCACACACCAAGTGTATGGCAATTACATATTTGTTGTTGCTGTTGTTGTTGTTGTTGTTGTTGTTGTATGGTACATATAGAGAGTTGTTTGTTTGTTTGCTTGTTGTTTTATTATTGTTACTCTCGTGTGTTTTGGTACTCTCTCACAAAACATCATCAACATGGATGCATGCCTGCCTGCCTGCCTGCATGCATGCATGCAGTAGTTGTTAATAATTGTTGTTTGCTTTAAAAACTCTCTCACCCAACAACTCATCTTGCACTTATTTAACTCTTCTCTGAGTTGGCATTACTGTACATCTGTGCTTGGACTTTAGCAAAAAATGCAATCCAATCCAAAGCCACAGCCACAGCAAACATATAGTGTGAGAAACCAAAACAAAAATCTTGTGCTGCAACAGCAGCACCAAATACCAAATACAAAGATTATATTCTCTGCACCATGGTTTTAGAAGATTAACCCGCACATGCACTCTCGCATAAAAACAATAACAATAAAACCAAACAGCATTACCAAGAACAAACATCAGTTGGACGGAATATGGGAATATATGGGAGATGTAGAAATAATTGTAGCAAAGAATAATTGTTAGAGTATTAGTGATAATAATAGGAATGGAGGAATAGTGCTCCAACGTAAAAAAAAGGTTTTTGAACTTGACACAACAACATGTACCATAACATGCAATTACAAATTAGATAGTAAAGAACTCGTGAAATTATACCAAATATAGAGAAAAGCGGGGAGTTGATGACCAAGGCATCGCATTACAAGCATAATAGAGTTATAAGTCCACCCACCAACACACGAAGGCAGTGTAGCTGTTCTCTGTCCTACTTATACGAATTCTGAAATGTACATTTATGCAATATTTGTAAAAAGTGGGTGTGGCATATATATACAAAAACCATCTCTTTCATTTTCTATATTTTTTATTACACTTCATTAAACTTTTAAGGGTTTAATTTTTGGCCTTAGGAAGATTTTGGTAATTTATTTAATATTTGTATATAACTCCGCCCACTTTTTGCTTAGTCATGGATAAACTTGTTATAGGTATACCCCATGCCTCCATTCACTTACTACGGTTGCATATAATTGGCGATTTTAAAAGACTTTTCAATTGTAGGCACGGCATTCCGCCCACTTTTAAGTTATCCAGGGATGACCATGTTGTAAATATATAAGCCAAATATCATTTAGTGCAACAATACATAATTTTAGTGCTTTTAACAGATGTTTTCAATGGTGGGCGTGGCAGTTTCTTCACTTTTAGCTTGGTTTTGGACAAGCTTATAAATATGCAGTGTTGGTACAGATATTAGTAATTTTAAAATATTCGTTCAATTGTGGGCGTGGTCCTCCGCCCACTTTCAGCTTTTTTTATGGATAAGATTGTTACAAATACACGGGCTAAATATAATTTGGAACATGTTCAATTTTAGTGATTTTTTTCAATTGTGGGCGTGACACTATAATTTATATAAAAGCTTGCTTATAGAATCTATGGATGTCTAAACAAATTTCCTCTTAATATATAAAATTTTACCATCGTGAGTGTAACAATAACAGACAGACACGCGGACGTTGATTTAAAAAAAAAAAAAAACTGAAGTCTTCCAACAAGTATAACGAACTTTATATATCCCTTATGTTATGAAGAAGTAAGAGGGAATATAGAAATGTCTTTCTAAATTTAAAATAACAACAATAACAACAACCACTAGCTGAGAATATCTAACAACATTACTGACAATCGATGTGTTCATAAATCGTGATGTTGGAGGAAAGAATGATACCAGCATAAATACAGGTTTTTGTTGTTGCTTGTTGCTGGGTTTTTTATAATTGCAGTATAAGAACAAGCTGGGAGGGCAACCATGTAGTATAACAACAAATAATTCCCGCCAAAAACATGTTTACACATAAATAGTGGTAGAGTAGGGGGGATGGGATGGGTTGGGTTGAGAATAAAATTTTAATTATTTTTCATTATTTATAGAAATCAAGGAAATTACAAATAAAAATGTAGAATATAATGCAATCGTACCCGTATGATTAAATTTTCATATTTTTCGAGAAAGTCAATTAAAATGTTCCCATATAATTATGTTGTTGCTGTACGGTAATAATAACACAAGTTAAGTAGAAATCATCATTTATAAAATTTTATTATTTTTTTTTTACTCCTTTTTTATATGTATTATTTTGTTTTGTGGCGGTATTGGTTTTTCAACAATAACAACAACAAAAACAACAACAATACATTTACGTTTTCGTATAATTTCTTTCCCATTTTTATGATGACGATGATCGTGATGTGATGAACTGATGAATATAATACAAAATAAACACAAATGCGAATAAAAAAAAAAAAAACAAAAAACAAAAAAGAAATTTAATTTGCTGTTGAAATGTCTGTTATTATTTTTTATTATCATTATTATGAGTGTGACTGTTATTGTTGTTCATTGTGCGGTGTTAATGAACGTTTGAAAAATAAATATACGATTAAATGAAACAACCTTGATTTGGCACGCTACACAGTGTGTATATGTGGACGATAAACGAAAATATAACAACACACACACACACACACACACACAAACACAACATATTTAACAAATTGTTGTACTATTTTAAAAGCTACTAATTACACCAACTATGCATCTTATTTATTAACAAACATTCAACAATACAATCGTTAAACGTTGAGCGCATTCGAAGCTTTTACAAGTGACTTTATTATTACTGTTATAATAACTTTGTTAATGCGTTTGCAACACATACTTCATATCAGTATTAAATTCTTTAGCCATGTCCGTACGTACATCCATCTCACAGTAGCATAATTTTACATGTTAATCTATACGTAGAGGTTTTTGTTTAAATTTAGCGAAATTGATTGAAAGCCACGCCCACAATTTTGAAAAATGTGAAAAATAATTCATATTTGCCTTAAGCCACGATATAGCTTTTTTCACTTGTTCGTTCGTATTGTTATCTTGGTTAAAACAAATTTCATTCATTCATAATCATATTTCCAATTAAAAAGTACGCTAATCATCAATGAATAAACGTTGAAACGTTTAGATGATTATACAAACACATTCCGTGCACTACCTGTGGTAGAGGGTATATTAAGTTTGTGGGGATGTTTGTAACTTTTATACTGATCGATTCAGAAACAAAATCTGAAACGCTTTAACCATGTCTGTCTGTCCGTTTTGGTCATAGTTCTTAAAATATTTCGCTGAATTTTGGTACAAGGACCTGTCTTGACTCTCAGTTGAACATTTTTGAAAATGGTACAAATTGCATCAATATTAGAACACCTCCACAAAGGGCAAAAAATCACAATTTAATTTAATTAAAAAGAAAAAAATTTTTAAGTATTAAGCTTAATAAAAAATTCGTTTAACTGCTCAATTTTATTTATTTATAAATTCCTGTCATGTTGTTTTTTTATTTTTAGTTAAAGTGTGCGAAAAGCGACAAATCTTACGTGAACACAAGCAGGAGTATATTAAGCGTGAACGTGAAGTAATGCATACAATGACTGGTGTGCCCGGGTTCGTCAGTCTGTCCTGTACCTTTCAAGACACCCGTTCGCTGTACTTTGTAATGACTTATGCCAAAAATGGCGATTTGCTGCCATACATCAATAAAGTGGGTTCCTTTGACGTTGACTGCACCCGTCATTACGCTGCCGAATTGATATTAGCCTGTGAACAAATGCATCGCCGGAATATCGTGCATCGTGATTTAAAGCCGGAGAATATTTTGTTGGACGAGGATATGCATACGTTAATAGCTGATTTTGGTTCGGCAAAAATCTTAACAGCAAAAGAAAGAGAGTCGGCCGACGAATTCCTGAGAACGGGCGGTTCGGATTTAACGAAAAAGTTGCGTAGCCAATCGGGTGGTAGTGAAAGTGGTGGCAGCGGCAGTGGTGGGGGAGCGAGTGGTGATGGTGATGTAGTTAGCTGTTCAACAGAGGAGGATGAAGAGGGTGACGAAGATGATGTGGACAGTACTGAATCGTCGAATGATACCGCAAGTGGCGGTGATGATATAGATTCGCCACGTTATCGTCGCTCACATCCCCGTCATATGACGCGTAATCATCGCAAGCGTAAAGGAAGCTTTGTGGGCACCGCTCAATATGTGTCACCTGAAGTTTTGCAAAATGCGCCCATAACCCCAGCAGCCGATTTATGGGCTTTAGGCTGCATTATCTATCAAATGATGTCGGGTTTGCCACCATTCCGCGGCAACACTGATTACATGATTTTCAAAGATATTATCGCATGTAATTTGGATTTTCCTCAAGGTTTCGATGAGGATGCCGAAGATCTAGTCAGAAAACTATTGTGCCCGAATCCAGCTCAACGTCTGGGAGCCCAAGATTTTGACGGTTGCTATCACAGTATACGTTCACATGCCTTTTTCCGTGGTGTAGACTTTGACACAGTACGCAAATTGACTCCACCGCAAATAAGTCCCTTCCTACCCGATTTAATTAAAGACGAAAAGTTTCGCCTAAATGAGCATTTAGAACCGGGCCTAGATGATCGCCAGCTAAGTCGTTTGTTGGGTCTGGAACTGGGTTGTGTCAACGATGACTTTATGATGGAGAAGACCAAAAAGACTGCAGTTGCTTATAAAACCGCAAATAATGAACAAAATAGTTTCGGGCAACAATTTTCCACTTCCTGTCGTAACTTTACAACACCTCGCATTAAAACCACAGCATTCGCCAAAAGTAAGTAATCATTTATTTTTAAATTTCTAAAATATTTGTTTTTTACTTATTTTTTCTTTTCTTTTTTTTTTTTTCATATTTAGATTCCTTTGATTTAACTGATAGTGAAAAATATGAACGTTTGGAACAACAGAAATCGGATAAATGGCACGTGTTTGCTGATGGTGAAGTTATATTAAGGAAGGGTTTCGTTAATAAACGTAAAGGTTTATTCGCTAGACGGCGTATGCTTTTATTAACTACCGGGCCCCGTTTAATTTATATTGATCCCGTTCAAATGATCAAGAAAGGTGAAATACCGTGGAGTCCGGAATTGAGGGTTGAAGCGAAAAATTTCAAAATCTTCTTCGTACATACGGTAGGTGTAACATAAGTCTAAATATAATAAAGTTTTTGGTAGCGGTGCCGATTATATTACTTTTAAATGCTACGATTAGATTAGATCCCAAGCGATAAAAATGATCGAAATTATATATATTTTGTTGTATTGTATGTATATATATCAATATTAAGTTTTTTTGTTCCGTTTGCAACATTAAAAAAAGGTGCTACGCTCAGCATTATAAATGGCTGTGGCCGTGTCCGTACATACGTCCGCAGTTGAAATATTTAGTTTCTATTAAATGGGGAGGTCCCTCCTTAAAGTAGGCGATAGTGCTCAGAGCCACGCCTACTATTGCTATTAAAAAAACAATAATATGCGAATGAATGCGATCCAAACATACGCTTAAGGATGTAATCAATACTGGCCACGCCCACAATTTTATTAAAATTTGCCCAATTTGCAATATTTCACTGTCACGTGGTATTAATTAAAAGATTTCCGTTAATATTTGTCGAAAAATTAAAATGTATGCGTAAAAAAATACTCTACACAACGTGATTAGCACATCGTATAGTGCGCATTGCTTTGTCATTAAGATAACAATTTTGTTGCATTTATTCTTAACTATAAATATACAATAAAAAAAAAAGGAATTAGCACGTAAAAAATTGTACGTATAACGTAAAATGCAGTTATATTTATGATAAGTAAGAGGAGGGGGGAGGGATGAGAGTAGCGCTAGCAGAGAACTATTATTTGTAAATGATTGAAATAAACAATGAAACGTAATCCGTGTAAACGAACTTGTGAATTGATCAAGGTCCCTGTTCTATTATTAAATAAATAGTCGTAAAGTTTTTACGGCAATAAATGCAAAAGATCATAAAAGATTTTTATTATTACAAGACATTTTTCAAATGTTTGAATATTTTTTGATTTAATGACTGGTTGAGGAGGAAAAAACTATTTTTTTTTGTTTTTTTCAAATCTATTAAAACTTAAGCTAGAGTTCATTAAGCCTATTATTTATTATTATTTCATTTAATTCATTATTTAGTTGAAATAGGAAACTTGAAGTACAAATAACGGACAGACACACATTATTATATCGACTCAGTATTCGATAGTGATGCAAAATCTTTATACATTGTGGGGTCTTCGGCGTAACCTTGGCGTTGTTCGAAAAATTTCAAATAAAAATAATTTTCCATCTTTTTTGCCCTACCCTGTCAATTTTATTTATTACCAACAATATTTACGTTATAAAGTAAAGTAAGTGAATTCTTTAATAATCTCTTTTTTTTTGGTTCTTTTATAATTGCAGCCCAATCGCACCTACTATTTAGATGATGCAGAAGGTTATTCTCTAGAATGGGTGGCAGCTATAGAGAAGATGCACTCGTTGCTTTATAAAGAACAAACAAAGCAACAGCAGAACAATTCAACAGCCACCGATTACAACAAAACAGTCATTGGCAATAATACACCAATAACAACAACAACAAGTGGAGTCTCAACTGCAAAATCACCAGCCATCGTGGCAGTAATACCAAAACTAACAAAAACATCATCAACTATATCATCAAGGACGCTGCACAAGTCGGCTTCATTACTATCAGCGCCATTTTCCATGATGAAAACGGCCTCAAATTAGAAAAAGAATCATTAAATGATGAAAAATATTATAAAATATAAAAAGAACGGAGATTTTCATAGAGCCACAGCATCAACACGTAATGATTATATTAGTGCAGCAAAAAAACAACAACAACAACAAAAACAAAATTTGTAAACTGAAAGCAACGAAAGCATTGATAAGGAAATACAATAAAATGAAATGGAAAAAAGTTAAACCTTTAAAAACAAAACAAAAAAAGGTTTACAACAAAAACAATTATAATATATTTATAAAAAATATTATTATTATTAAAATAATAAAATTTAGCTAATGTATGAAAAACAAAATAAAATCAATAGCATAACCCCCCCCACACACACACACACACATACTGACATATAATACATGTTTATACAGGAATGACAAACAGAAAAAAAAATAGAACAAATTTACTGCAAAATTCATGGTAAATAGTGGAAAATAAGATTGAAAAACAACAGTGGCAACAACTAGCATAATTATACATATAAACAAAAATTAAATATAAGAAAATAAATAGTTTAACTAATAATTTATTCATTAATTTATTTATTAATCATAAAAAAGTATATTGTGTATAAAATATAGTACCTATCTATATAAAAATAAATATAAAATATTTATTTAAAAAAACACAAAACATTAGCTAGACGTATTTTTTAATCAAATTGAAATTAAAAAAAAAGAAACAACAATAAACTCCAATAGCTTATAAAAGAAAATAGAAAGCAACAGAAATTTATGCGGGAATAAGAAAAAAATCAAATAAAATAAAATAAAATAAAATAAAATATTGTAGTAAGTAAGTAACTAGAGTAAGAGTGAAGAGAACTAAAAAACAAAAGCCTGCCCAAACGCCTACTTTTCTTCAATTAAATTAAATATTTATGCATTACATACACACTGCTGCTCTGCTGCTCCCCCTTCAGTTAAATGTTCCATTGTATGATATTTATTGTACTAAATTATAATTAATACTAAACACGTTGGGTAACGTCACATTTCAGTTACTTTAACAAGTTTTTTATACCATTTACCTAAACTACATAATACATATACATATATATCTACATAAACACACACAAATATAATATTTATATTTAACAAATAAAAAATTAGCCTGCTTGTGTAATATATGAATCTAGATAAAAAGTTAAGAAAGATCAGTTGATGTCAAAATCAATCTCTCTGCAGACAAGTTCTCAATGAAACAAACACAAACACAACTTCCATTTGGAATGAGTAAATCATGTTGACTTTCAAGATCCCATAGAACCTATTGCACACCTTTTCAATTATTTATTTAACATTACTTATGAATAATACTTGAATGAATACATTTTGTTTTAGCTTCAATTTTATTTATATTTAATACATCTGAACAATAATGTTTGAATTAGTTTAAATGAATATATAAGACTAAATATTTTTTTTTCTTTTTTTTTTTGTGTTTATACGGTAAACCATTTTCAGTTTAATTAAAAAAAAAAAAAACGAAGAATTTAAAATGAAAAAATTTAATGAATATTTCAAATTTTTAAAGAGAAACAAGTCAGAAAACTAAATTTGGCTTAAGACAAATCTTAAATACCCTCCACATCTACAATGATGGGCGTGGCAGATATAGTGTATGTGATACAAGATCAGTTGTAGAGTCTATGACGCCTACTTCTGAATATTTCAAATTGAAAAGTTGACAAAAAAAATGAACAAGAAAAATAGTCGGCAGTCAAGCTTGATCACTTGCACTTAATTCCACAAATTATATCACAATTAGTTGAGATGATTTTGAAATGTTCATCTTTCATTATAAAATTTGAAATTTTTCATTTAATTTTTTTTTTGGTTGTTTTGTTTTTGAATTTATATTTATACACAAATACAATACATTTCCTTGACAGCATATTTATGTGTACATAAGAATGTATAAATACATTATATTTTAAATAATAATTCATTTATGTAATAATTGAATATATTTATAATAAGCTGTTCTGTTTATTTCCTTACTCGGTTGTCATTTCGCATTATTTGGTTTTCTTTTTTCTTGTTGGAGTATATGAAATTTTTATTAAAATGTTAAAATAAATTTGAATTTGTAGTATTATTAGTGATTTCCTTTATTACATATGTATTTTTTTTGTTCCCTTTTATGTTGTATATATATTTATAAAAATAATATTTGAAATTGAAATTGAAATTTAAAAAGTTTTGTTTTATTTTTGCAGAAAGAGAAGATTTTCGTTAATCTCATGACACAGATTGATAGTTTAAAATACTTACATTGATTGGTCCATTGATCAAATGGAAGGTCTTCATGAATAGAATGCTGTTAATAGAGTGACCTTGTCTTTGGTTTTATTTTTATTAATTTATTCAGAAAGAATTTGATGAGAAGGGAAAGAAAAGAGCTGACCTATATTTGGCGAAATAATTAATTGTATTGAGTTTGAAGCTGATGGGGGCTGACTTTGAGTCTTATTTTTTCAAAAATTTTTAAATAATTTTATATTTTTGGAAAATGCAACTGACAAAAATTCAAAATTCTCATATTTTTAATAAAAAAATTACATGTAGGTACAAGTTTTGAGTTCGATGGAACCATTGGTGGGTTGGGTTTTGTCTTATTTTTATTGTATTTTCAATTATTTTTAAACCCTCCACATACCACGGGGTATATAAAAATTTTCAATCCGTTTGTAATGTCCATAAGGACTCTACAAAGTACATATATTCTACGACCAACATCATAAACTGAGTCGATCTAGACTGTCCGTGCATTGTTGGCATTCTTGGGGTCGTAAATTTTGAGATATTAAGCTGAAATTTGGTTCAGACTCTTTCAGTTTTTGCACCTAGATCGTTATTTAAAATGGGCATAATCGATCAAGAATCACGCCCAAAATCGACAAAAATCTATTTATCTGCTATGAAGTTTAAACTTGGTGTACATAATTATAATTATCTCTTTCATCGATGTACTAAAATGGGCGTGGTCGGATAACAAACATGCTTACAATTTACACAAAACCATACTCAAAGTAAAATCCAACTTGCAAGGTGAAATGTAATGCACGCATACTTGCCACGCCCACCATTTACATGTAGACGTGGAGGGTATTTAAGATTTGGCCTAAGCCCAATTCAGATTGCTTACTCGTTATTATTATTTTTTTTATAGGGGAAGGATAATATGGAGAAATTTTAAAATAAAAGTGACATAATTTTTATGCAAATGAATTTCAATTATCGATAGTTATAAAAAATCAAATTAAAAAATATTGTAAAAGTATTTTTTAAATCATTGTATATAAAATTTCAAGTATTCCATGTATGTCATTACACCACATAACGGCTTTTCAGCTTTCCTGAATTTCTTTCAAATAAAAATATTTCTTACTAACACTAATAATTATCCATAATGAATTTAATAACTATTTCTTGAAAAGTATACAATATTTACACACATATATATATGCATGGCTATGCATAATTCATGCGATAGTTTAGCATTAATAATCTATTTTGTATGAGTTTTCTAATACGCACGAGACAGTAAATCATACATTTATTTACCATAAAATGAAATCAACATAATCGATAATTAATTGTTTCATAAGTATGCAATATATTCAGCAAATAAAATAATTATTATTGTAAACATAAGTACACACTATACAAGACATAAACGGTAACTAGTAACTAAATATGAACATTTCTAATTCATTATTTATTCCATTATTTTATATATATATATATATATATATCCAACTCTATAATATATTATATATATATATGTGTGTATAATCTTATATTATAGTACATAATTATTAGAAGTATGTAAACAATAACAATCCATATACATACAAAAATTATCCGGTCAAAATTGGTTTCACTAGTTAAGAAAATAAGAAGAAATGAAGACAACAACAATAGTACTAATTCCATACGCGTAGCACAAGTATAAAACTCTACAAAAATTTCCAAATTATTCATGAAACATTTAAAAAAATTAAAAAAACAAAAAACACAAGTAAAAACCCTAAATTTGACTTAGACTAAATCTAAATCTTACATACCCTCCACCCTGAAAAGCCGCAGAAATTTCCAAATGTTTGCACAAAACTTGACCAAAATCGAAGCAGTAGTTTTCAAGTTATAAGCCAAGCAAATTCACATTCATTCTTGTATGTGTGTGTGTGTGTGTGTGGTCGTCATTTTAAAAATCATGCAAACATAAAAATGTTAGCAAAATACCAGGCGCCCAGAATTGCTCAGTAAGCAAACGTGGATTTAACATTTTTTTAAAACTCCTATAACTTGGAAACGGCTTGTCCGATTTTGTTCAAACTTGTTGCAAAAGCTTCTAAATTAATTCAGCTTTCAAATGAAATATATCTTATGGGCGTGGCACCGCCCATTTAGTTAATAAACGAGAAATATTATTTAAAATGTCGTTTTCTAAGCAAGTGGGCAGTGCCACGCCCATCAAATTATATTCCCTGAAAAGGCACAGAAATTTCCAAATGTTTGCACAAAACTTGACCAAAATCGAAGCAGTAGTTTTCAAGTTATAAGCCAAGCAAATTCACATTCATTCTTGTGTGTGCGTGTGTATATGTGTGTGGTCGTCATTTTAAAAATCATGCAAACATAAAAATGTTAGCAAAATACCAGGCGCCCAGAATTGCTCAGTAAGCAAACGTGGATTTAACATTTTTTTAAAAGTCTTATAACTTGGAAACGGCTTGTCCGATTTTGTTCAAACTTGTTGCAAAAGCTTCTAAATTAATTCAGCTTTCAAATGAAATATATCTTATGGGCGTGGCACCGCCCATTTAGTTAATAAACGAGAAATATTATTTAAAATGTCGTTTTCTAAGCAAGTGGGCAGTGCCACGCCCATCAAATTATATTCTCTGAAAAGCCACAGAAATTTCCAAATGTTTGCACAAAACTTGACCAAAATCGAAGCAGTAGTTTTCAAGTTATAAGTCAAGCAAATTCACATTCATTCTTGTGTATGTGCGTGTGTATATGTGTGTGGTCGTCATTTTAAAAATCATGCAAACATAAAAATGTTAGCAAAATACCAGGCGCCCAGAATTGCTCAGTAAGCAAACGTGGATTTAACATTTTTTTAAAAGTCTTATAACTTGGAAACGGCTTGTCCGATTTTGTTCAAACTTGTTGCAAAAGCTTCTAAATTAATTCAGCTTTCAAATGAAATATATCTTATGGGCGTGGCACCGCCCATTTAGTTAATAAACGAGAAATATTATTTAAAATGTCGTTTTCTAAGCAAGTGGGCAGTGCCACGCCCATCAAATTATATTCCCTGAAAAGGCACAGAAATTTCCAAATGTTTGCACAAAACTTGACCAAAATCGAAGCAGTAGTTTTCAAGTTATAAGCCAAGCAAATTCACATTCATTCTTGTATGTGTGTGTGTGTGTGTGTGGTCGTCATTTTAAAAATCATGCAAACATAAAAATGTTAGCAAAATACCAGGCGCCCAGAATTGCTCAGTAAGCAAACGTGGATTTAACATTTTTTTTAAAGTCTTATAACTTGGAAACGGCTTGTCCGATTTTGTTCAAACTTGTTGCAAAAGCTTCTAAATTAATTCAGCTTTCAATTGAAATATATCTTATGGGCGTGGCACCGCCCATTTAGTTAATAAACGAGAAATATTATTTAAAATGTCGTTTTCTAAGCAAGTGGGCAGTGCCACGCCCATCAAATTATATTCCCTGAAAAGCCGCAGAAATTTCCAAATGTTTGCACAAAACTTGACCAAAATCGAAGCAGTAGTTTTCAAGTTATAAGTCAAGCAAATTCACATTCATTCTTGTGTATGTGTGTGTGTATATGTGTGTGGTCGTCATTTTAAAAATCATGCAAACATAAAAATGTTAGCAAAATACCAGGCGCCCAGAATTGCTCAGTAAGCAAACGTGGATTTAACATTTTTTTAAAACTCCTATAACTTGGAAACGGCTTGTCCGATTTTGTTCAAACTTGTTGCAAAAGATTCTAAATTAATTCAGCTTTCAAATGAAATATATCTTATGGGCGTGGCACCGCCCATTTAGTTAATAAACGAGAAATATTATTTAAAATGTCGTTTTCTAAGCAAGTGGGCAGTGCCACGCCCATCAAATTATATTCGCTGAAAAGCCACAGAAATTTCCAAATGTTTGCACAAAACTTGACCAAAATCGAAGCAGTAGTTTTCAAGTTATAAGCCAAGCAAATTCACATTCATTCTTGTATGTGTGTGTGTGTGTGTGTGTGGTCGTCATTTTAAAAATCATGCAAACATAAAAATGTTAGCAAAATACCAGGCGCCCAGAATTGCTCAGTAAGCAAACGTGGATTTAACATTTTTTTAAAACTCCTATAACTTGGAAACGGCTTGTCCGATTTTGTTCAAACTTGTTGCAAAAGATTCTAAATTAATTCAGCTTTCAAATGAAATATATCTTATGGGCGTGGCACCGCCCATTTAGTTAATAAACGAGAAATATTATTTAAAATGTCGTTTTCTAAGCAAGTGGGCAGTGCCACGCCCATCAAATTATATTCCCTGAAAAGGCACAGAAATTTCCAAATGTTTGCACAAAACTTGACCAAAATCGAAGCAGTAGTTTTCAAGTTATAAGCCAAGCAAATTCACATTCATTCTTGTATGTGTGTGTGTGTGTGTGTGGTCGTCATTTTAAAAATCATGCAAACATAAAAATGTTAGCAAAATACCAGGCGCCCAGAATTGCTCAGTAAGCAAACGTGGATTTAACATTTTTTTTAAAGTCTTATAACTTGGAAACGGCTTGTCCGATTTTGTTCAAACTTGTTGCAAAAGCTTCTAAATTAATTCAGCTTTCAATTGAAATATATCTTATGGGCGTGGCACCGCCCATTTAGTTAATAAACGAGAAATATTATTTAAAATGTCGTTTTCTAAGCAAGTGGGCAGTGCCACGCCCATCAAATTATATTCCCTGAAAAGCCGCAGAAATTTCCAAATGTTTGCACAAAACTTGACCAAAATCGAAGCAGTAGTTTTCAAGTTATAAGTCAAGCAAATTCACATTCATTCTTGTGTATGTGTGTGTGTATATGTGTGTGGTCGTCATTTTAAAAATCATGCAAACATAAAAATGTTAGCAAAATACCAGGCGCCCAGAATTGCTCAGTAAGCAAACGTGGATTTAACATTTTTTTTAAAGTCTTATAACTTGGAAACGGCTTGTCCGATTTTGTTCAAACTTGTTGCAAAAGCTTGTAAATTAGTTCAGCTTTCAAATGAAATATATCTTATGGGCGTGGCACCGCCCATTTAGTTAATAAACGAGAAATATTATTTAAAATGTCGTTTTCTAAGCAAGTGGGCAGTGCCACGCCCATCAAATTATATTCCCTGAAAAGGCACAGAAATTTCCAAATGTTTGCACAAAACTTGACCAAAATCGAAGCAGTAGTTTTCAAGTTATAAGCCAAGCAAATTCACATTCATTCTTGTATGTGTGTGTGTGTGGTCGTCATTTTAAAAATCATGCAAACATAAAAATGTTAGCAAAATACCAGGCGCCCAGAATTGCTCAGTAAGCAAACGTGGATTTAACATTTTTTTTAAAGTCTTATAACTTGGAAACGGCTTGTCCGATTTTGTTCAAACTTGTTGCAAAAGCTTGTAAATTAATTCAGCTTTCAAATGAAATATATCTTATGGGCGTGGCACCGCCCATTTAGTTAATAAACGAGAAATATTATTTAAAATGTCGTTTTCTAAGCAAGTGGGCAGTGCCACGCCCATCAAATTATATTCCCTGAAAAGGCACAGAAATTTCCAAATGTTTGCACAAAACTTGACCAAAATCGAAGCAGTAGTTTTCAAGTTATAAGCCAAGCAAATTCACATTCATTCTTGTATGTGTGTGTGTGTGTGTGTGGTCGTCATTTTAAAAATCATGCAAACATAAAAATGTTAGCAAAATACCAGGCGCCCAGAATTGCTCAGTAAGCAAACGTGGATTTAACATTTTTTTTAAAGTCTTATAACTTGGAAACGGCTTGTCCGATTTTGCTCAAACTTGTTGCAAAAGCTTGTAAATTAATTCAACTTTCAATTGAAATATATCTTATGGGCGTGGCACCGCCCATTTAGTTAATAAACGAGAAATATTATTTAAAATGTCGTTTTCTAAGCAAGTGGGCAGTGCCACGCCCATCAAATTATATTCCCTGAAAAGGCACAGAAATTTCCAAATGTTTGCACAAAACTTGACCAAAATCGAAGCAGTAGTTTTCAAGTTATAAGCCAAGCAAATTCACATTCATTCTTGTATGTGTGTGTGTGTGTGTGTGGTCGTCATTTTAAAAATCATGCAAACATAAAAATGTTAGCAAAATACCAGGCGCCCAGAATTGCTCAGTAAGCAAACGTGGATTTAACATTTTTTTTAAAGTCTTATAACTTGGAAACGGCTTGTCCGATTTTGTTCAAACTTGTTGCAAAAGCTTCTAAATTAATTCAGCTTTCAATTGAAATATATCTTATGGGCGTGGCACCGCCCATTTAGTTAATAAACGAGAAATATTATTTAAAATGTCGTTTTCTAAGCAAGTGGGCAGTGCCACGCCCATCAAATTATATTCCCTGAAAAGCCGCAGAAATTTCCAAATGTTTGCACAAAACTTGACCAAAATCGAAGCAGTAGTTTTCAAG
Source organism: Ornithomya chloropus (assembly GCA_963971445.1). NCBI lineage: Eukaryota > Metazoa > Arthropoda > Insecta > Diptera > Hippoboscidae > Ornithomya > Ornithomya chloropus. The sequence continues at coordinate 3,241,749 of OZ020532.1, forward strand.
TTATAAGTCAAGCAAATTCACATTCATTCTTGTGTATGTGTGTGTGTATATGTGTGTGGTCGTCATTTTAAAAATCATGCAAACATAAAAATGTTAGCAAAATACCAGGCGCCCAGAATTGCTCAGTAAGCAAACGTGGATTTAACATTTTTTTTAAAGTCTTATAACTTGGAAACGGCTTGTCCGATTTTGTTCAAACTTGTTGCAAAAGCTTGTAAATTAGTTCAGCTTTCAAATGAAATATATCTTATGGGCGTGGCACCGCCCATTTAGTTAATAAACGAGAAATATTATTTAAAATGTCGTTTTCTAAGCAAGTGGGCAGTGCCACGCCCATCAAATTATATTCCCTGAAAAGGCACAGAAATTTCCAAATGTTTGCACAAAACTTGACCAAAATCGAAGCAGTAGTTTTCAAGTTATAAGCCAAGCAAATTCACATTCATTCTTGTATGTGTGTGTGTGTGGTCGTCATTTTAAAAATCATGCAAACATAAAAATGTTAGCAAAATACCAGGCGCCCAGAATTGCTCAGTAAGCAAACGTGGATTTAACATTTTTTTTAAAGTCTTATAACTTGGAAACGGCTTGTCCGATTTTGTTCAAACTTGTTGCAAAAGCTTGTAAATTAATTCAGCTTTCAAATGAAATATATCTTATGGGCGTGGCACCGCCCATTTAGTTAATAAACGAGAAATATTATTTAAAATGTCGTTTTCTAAGCAAGTGGGCAGTGCCACGCCCATCAAATTATATTCCCTGAAAAGGCACAGAAATTTCCAAATGTTTGCACAAAACTTGACCAAAATCGAAGCAGTAGTTTTCAAGTTATAAGCCAAGCAAATTCACATTCATTCTTGTATGTGTGTGTGTGTGTGTGTGGTCGTCATTTTAAAAATCATGCAAACATAAAAATGTTAGCAAAATACCAGGCGCCCAGAATTGCTCAGTAAGCAAACGTGGATTTAACATTTTTTTTAAAGTCTTATAACTTGGAAACGGCTTGTCCGATTTTGCTCAAACTTGTTGCAAAAGCTTGTAAATTAATTCAACTTTCAATTGAAATATATCTTATGGGCGTGGCACCGCCCATTTAGTTAATAAACGAGAAATATTATTAAAAATTATTTACACATTTGTTTATATGCAATACATACATATGCACACACACCAAATACATTTAGCATGCTTGATGTAAATATAATAAATAATAATAATAATTAGATAGTCAAAAAAATTAATTATTATATAATAATAAAAACATAAAAACAGAATAAATATGTATGTGTGTGAAAAATGATGTAATGAAGTGCACCTAGTAAACCGGTCACATCACACACACTATCTCTCTCTCTCTCCCTCTCTACTCTAACAATTTATACGGATACATATGAATCTCTAGAGGTGCTAAACTTGAGTTGAAACTAATACATAATAATAATAATCATTAACATCAACATCAACATCAACATCAACATATATGTATGTATACTTAAACTTGCTAAAACAAAATACAAAAATTAACAAACTAACCGTTATTTGTATACATATTTGAAAATTTGCTTCAATTCAATTGAAATTGTTTATGAACAAAATATTTTATATTTGGCTTAAACCAAATCTTGAATACCATCCACATATATATATAACCTAAGGGTGTGGCAATGAGGAGGATTCCTTTTTCTTGTTATTAACTCTTTAACTCACAAATGGAATATGTGACTGAAGCATAACTTTTCTATTGTATACATGGTGGGCGTGTTTGTTCAATATATGATACCACCCATTTTCATTTTTAAATAAAAATTCACACAATTCCAAATTGGCTGCAGTTTGTGTAAAAGATTTTTGGGAAATTAAGCGCGTGGCTGACAACTGATTTTTTCCGTTTTAAATAAGAAACCCTCCCTCCCTAAGAATATCTATAATAAAATCCAGTTGTAAGAAATTTTCAGCAAAAGATATTTAACGGACGGACTTGTACCGGCACCTTCTTATACCTGCAAACGAACTTACTGCACTCCTTACTAAACTATAATGTGGTGGTTATAAAAAAGGAAATCAAATCAAATTGAAATTTATACAAATGAGTATTTGACTTGTGTCAAAAAAATTATTGTTACAAACATTTTCATATATATATATACACATATATATATATATATGTATGTATAAAACTACACTACTCTCTCAAGTTATACAGAATTTTAATGTTTAAATATATATACAATTTACAAAACACACCATGCCCAGTATACCAACCTTTACAAACACGCATAAATACGGCTACAAAATTATAGTTAGTTTCAAGTAAAAAGAAAATCAAAACATCAACATACCCTTGATTGAGAATCGAATTGAATGCACTTGTTAAAGAAAAAAAAAAGAAACAGGAAAACAGGAATTTGTTTAAATTCATAAATTATTTAACACATAACGGTCGATTGTACGCGTGCAGACTAAACAGAGTTGATTAATGACGCACCTCAATGATGGTGGCAAACGTAACAGTAACGAAAATCACAACCAACTAATAACTATTATAACATAACCATCACTATTTATCAAAATAATTAACAAAATTTAAATAAAAACAATATTATATATAAATAAAGTAAACATTTATTTATGACGAAGGAAGAAGATGCAAAAAAAACGTTGATTGTTCTTTTATTTATGGGAAATTAACACAAATATTACAATATTTGGGTAACAGGCCCACTCAAGCCAAAACTTTCATTATCTTTGTATTATGTGACAGGTTAGACAAAGCATTACAAGTTGTCATTAAGAGCCAAATTTTCGATTGATCTTCAATTACATGGCAATTAGATATACATAGTTGACTTACCTTCGAATTTCATGCTGATTCTTACTAAATTATACCGAGTAAAAAAAAGGAAAACACGTTTTTTTTTAATATTTATTCCAAAAAGTTTATATCAGAAAAAAAGATACAATAAGAGGAAATGCATATTGGAAAGTTACGTAAATATAGATAAATTTTGACTTGGCATAGATGGTAAGGACACTTATTTTTAATTACAATACTTTTATAAATGACAAGTAACAGTAAATGGTCCCTTAGCCGTGTTGCATATTTGAATGGCACATGTGTTAATAAATAATTATACAGTGTAGACAGGTATATAACTATTGTAAATGATTGTGCCAATTGCAGAACATTGATTAACGGTCAATAATTTAAAATGGAAATATAAAAAAAAACATAAATAATTGTATGTTCAATGTACAATGTATGGTAGGTACCCCATATGTATATTTATCTCAAAAATGTACGTACTTTATATAACAAAAATAAGCAATACTTTCAAAACTTTAAGGCTGTTTAGATACAATTAGATCTAAAACTTGACAAAATCGTTGTTGTTTTTGGAAATTGATTTTGTTGTAGAGTGGAATGTTGAACTTGTAAATAGTTGACAATGTCTTGAGGGTTGATGTGTGTGATTATTAAAAAGTATAGTACAGATGGGCCTTGCTCTTGGTCTCCTGTTTAACATGACTTTTTACATATGTCTGGTGTTGCCGAAATTAATGCCCGATTGGTTGGCACCTTTATTTGAGCCGTACTGCAGAGAGATGACATTTTGACCAGCTCTCAATTGCTCCTCACTGAAATGTCGCACATTTTTATCAGCTTCCTTAGGACCAATGGACGGTTTACCGAAATTATGAGCCTATTTATAAAAAAAAAAAAGAATTTCGTTGAAAAATTAAAAAATTTTATAATTCATCTCATCCCACCTTCCTGCCTAAGGATTGTAAACAAATGACAACAGAATTCAAATTCTGTCGTTCCCATAGATCGACACTTTGGAATGTTTCTTGTGCGGGTACACCGAAATTTTTGGCACATGCAAGAAATGCTATAAACGCGAGAGGTTTATAATTTTAAAAAATTTCATCTTATTTTTAAATGAATTACCAGAAATATTTTCCATGCATTTAAAGGCCATTTTACTTTCATTGACCTTCTTAATTACGCCCGGCTGTAAGCAGTTGGCCAATTTGCATAGTAAGACGCCATCTTTTAATACTTCAAAGAAATTATCCATATCACCGGATGTGTTGATGGGCTCATCTGTTATAACTTTAATCCATTCTAAACATTCTTGGGCCAATTCTTCGCTATATTTTGAGTTGATCTGGAAATATTTGAAATAATTCAGTACGGTAATAATTTAAAACGTTAATAAAAAGTAATAATTAATCTTTTTAAAAATTTCCATAAAAAATTCTATTATTTGTAATAATAATATTAATAACAACGTTAAAATAGGTGTGGCAATCAATTTCAGTCATTTAGTATATTATCGGTTTTTTTTTCATTATTTATCGTTTTTCTAAAGCATTTTTTTTTTTTCATAAATACATATTATTCGTAATGATTGATAAGATTATCACGTTATCGCTCGTTATTGTATAAAAATTGCTATTAGTAAGGTATACAATAGATATAAATGCCTTCATGAAATTGATTAGGGCGGTCTGTGATGTATTGCGAAACTCTTGAATCTGTTGTCGAATGAATGTGTTGTGAAACTACAGATATCAACAAGTAAAAAAACTCCATATCGCTTAAGCCGAATCTTGAAAACCCTCCTTCACTACATGCAATTAAGGGCGTGGCATGTACTTAATTACGCCTTCTATAGTTTATGTATTAAAGATTAACTTCTACGTTGAATTTATGCTAAAGAAGTTTTTTGTAAATTGTGGGCGTGTCTACTATACGACCACACCCAATTTTGGCACATCGATAGATGGTGTATTTATAAATATGTGCAGTAAATTTCAACTTCATAGCTAAATTTTTATCGATTACAGGCTATCGATCGATTTTGTCAAATTTAAATAGCTTTCTGAATTCAGAAACTCGGACTGCGCATACAAAATGGCACCTCAACAAAATATCTCATATTTTATGCGTCCCGCACGAACAGGTCTAAATCGACTCGGATTTTGATGCTGATCAAAAATATATGTAAACCCCTTTTAGGGTCCCTGACCCTTCTCTTTGTGCATTGCAATTTTTTATATCCTCCCCATTCCATAAGTGTATAAAAATTTGCTAAATTTTTAAATTTAATGAAGTCTTTTTATTGTTGTTGTTTCTATTTCATAACGAACAAAATTTTCAACGCCCTTTTCGCCCAACTTATTCTTCCGTTTCTACAAAAATATTAAAATATTACACAATTGCTGCGGACAAGTACTTCTTGGTTATCATTCGTGGACTTTGTTGCTTCTATTGTTATATTTAATTATTAAATTGAATAAAAAATATCCTCCTACAAGGTATGTATGTATGTATAACAAAAGCACATTCATAAATAAGTATTTACAATGCGATAGCATGACATGTACAAAATACACAATAATATGTAGGTTAGGTGTGAACTTATAGAGCAAATATTAATAAATTAGAATACTTTTTATACCCTACACATAAGATTTGAGGTTTGCTAAGTTTGTCATTCCGTTGGCAACACGTAGAAGGAGTTATCAAAGACCCTACAAAGTATATATATTCTTAATCAGCAACAAAAACTGAGTCGATCTGGATATGTATAACATATAAATAACATTTCCATCAACGTACCAAAAATGGGCATGGTCGGCACAACCAAGACACGCCCACAATCGATAAAAATCTATATATCTGCTACAAAAATTGACCTATGAACTTGAAATTTGATACGCAAATCTATTATTATGCCACTAATCGATGTGCTAAAAATGGGCGTGTTCTAATAACAGACTCAACCATAATTTACAAAAACTCATACTCAGTATAAAATTCGACTTGCAGGCTGATATATAATACGTACTCTATTATAGGGCGTTTACCTACTATGCCCACCGTTTCTTTATATATCTGGACGGTATTTAAGATTTGGTCCAAGCCAAATGTACTTTGCTTACTTGTTATTGATAGATTTTTGTGTGGGGAACATTTGAAAGATTTACTATTATAAAGAAAGCACCATTTATGCATAATGCTTAATGTCTCGTAAGCCTTATTTGTCAATTGCTTATAAGCTCATATTCGTAAAAACATTTCGAAATTTCGAAATTATTGCAACGTTGTTTGAGCATTAAGAAGACTAACCTTAACTCAGTTATTTAAAGGTCTCAGCCATGAACGTGTGAAATGTTAAAAAACTTGAAAAATTATTACAAACAAATTATTATTATTACGCTCTGTACCACAGAAGTGATGTAAAGATTTATTAAAGGTATAAATGGCATAAGCCACACCCACTTAGGATCAAGAACTAAACCGTGGACGAGCGGACACACATAGTGCGAGCTCATACATTATTAGAGGGTGTAATTATATAATTGTCACGCCCACTATTGTAAATAGGGAGGGTACTGGATAGTTTTCTTACTTATCTATTCTAAATTTTTATTCGTATTCATGACTTTAGAAAAAGTATGTGATTCTAAAAATGTCTTTGCTTTTTTGCCCAAGTCTCTATTTCAATGACTTGTTTGTTTTGACATGTTAATGGAAACTTGTATAAAGTTATGAAAATAATATTTTCATGTTTTAGTTTTTTTGTTTGTTTTTGGAGTATAATGAGTAATGTAGTGTACAACGTTTGTTAATGACTAATACAAATGTGTCTTTAATTTGTTGTTGTTTACAACGTACTGTGTTACTTGTTAACTGTTTGTTATGGTTGTATAACTTTTCAAATACCATTTTTGGTAATAAAAACGTTGAGATTTTCGTTTTTCATTGTTAAATTTTTTTTTAAATTTATTGAGTTGTTACAATGTTAGACAATTATAGATAAGATCATAAAAATTATTAACCTAATTTTTGTTTTTTGACTTTGGTGCTGTTTCTTATACGTTCTTGTCGGGTTTTTAAATCTCTTTTCTATTTACTAACACCACACACCAGATTTATGTACCTACACATTCGTGTACATACGTACATACATACAGTTGTTATCAGCATTTATTGTTATTCCAATTTTTATTCGATTCCAAATATAGTTTAACAATAGCCGCTATAGTAGGCAATGACATCATTGTTTAAAAATGTCTTAATATTTATATATTTTTTAGCTTTTGTTGACTCCTATATAGTGTCGATAAAAGCTTTAAAAATTGATGAGTCATTACTTACAAAACTAATTTTGGGAAATTTCATCTAATATTGCTTTTAATTAGATGACAGCACCCTTTCATAAATAGATTTAATGTACAATTTAAATTTCTTCATTGATGGATGTACGGACAAAATGAAGGGAGACTTTGCTTTTTGCAATGTATGTAAATATTGGTTCAAACCTTAGCTAAAAGACTTTTCCAAAAATTAACCTTATAAAGTACTACATACTGTGGGTGTGGCAGGTAGTTAATGACACCTTTAAATATCATTTGTAGTAGAATTCTGAATCAAATAAGGTTTTTTGCAAATTGTAGATGGTTTTGTTATTCCACCCTGTTATTTTATCTATATATGTATTTTTTCCCATTTCTTTATAATGAAAATGTTTGTTTGTACGATTTTATATCTTTTTTATACCACAATTAACCGTTATAAAAACGTAGACAAAACCATGTCATTATTAATATAAAACAAACCAAACAAATTACAATAACAAGTTACCCCACATTTGAGTACCATTTGGCGCGAATAATTTTTTTTCCGGAAATTGTAATAAAAGAAAAAGACAAGTTTTTACATGTTTGTGCAGTTATGCACATATTTAAATATCTAGACAAGAATACCAGCATGTACAGCATGTATCCATATAGCAGTGAATTGAAAAATGGTCAAGTGTTAAGTGGGCTGGCGTACATGCATTAATTTATGTATTATTTAGAAATTTAATATGTAAAGACAACAACAACAACAACAACAACCAAAAAGAATGTGGCACGGATTGCAAAAAATGTTCACTACGTACACATGTTGTTGTTGTTATATATGTTGAATAAATTTCACTTTTCCTTTCTTCAACCAACACGTATGTCTACAAACACGCCTACAATATGACATTTTTAGGGGAAGGGCTCCACTGTACACATCACACCCCTAGTAGTAGGGAAAAACCCCTCTGTAGTGCTATTGTTATGATTTAACATATTTTTCCATTTTTCCATTTTTCCATTTTTTCATTATTAATAATTTATGAACAAATGGTTTTTACAAACAATAATATTTGTGTTAAATGATTAGAAAGTCTTTGTCTGATCAATTGTTTTAGAGGAACAATGAAATGTGGAATGTGTGTGGTGTTCAGTGCGGAAGAACTTGATAAGGTTTTGTAGCACAGTCTCGATTATGTAATAAAAACGCAGATGCGTAAACGAGTCAGCCAACAACTGGTACCCATGATTAATAAATTATCTGTTTATTCAATTAAGTCAATGTTTCATCAGTATCAGTGACTTTTCAAGAATGCTGCAATAACATGTAAAATTTAGGGCAGCTTGGTGTGAATTTCAGTTTTTTACAAGTTCAAAGTTTATCGTCTTATGATTTTTTATATTATATTTGTACATGATTGTTAATATAGCAATTTGTTGCTTTTGTTATATGTTATATACATAAATATAAATATTATATATTGTATATGTATTCATACATATATACTGAAGGTGAATTTGAATGATAAACTTAAGTATGTTCGAGAAGTTTATTAAAAAGTTTATAAAGCACAAAAACCAAGGTGGAGTTTGAATGATAACTGATTTCCTAATATTCTTATATATACACATAAATATAATTATATACACATAAAATGGCGCCGGTACATACACGAAAAGAAAGGATACAAAAAACTAAATTTGACTTAGACTAAATCTTCAATACCCTCCACATTCGGCGGGCGTGGCAGGTACATTATTACACCCTCTAATAGTGTAAAGATTACGCATCAGCGTTTAAAACATACCCATCAACTTAATACACTACAAGTGTAGAGTTTATATGCGAGCCATTGTGAATGGAAGTGATGCTAGTCCACTTTTCCAAAAACGTTAAAATTTGAAAAGTTATGAAAATATCTAACCACTGAAACAGTTATTGTTCCGACAATGGACTTGCAGCACTTTCATTCACAACGACTCCTTCATTGAGCAGCTTTTTGTTTTGAAAGAAATGTAAGCAAGGAATAGAATACATCTGCCAACACTTATGTTTACTCATACATGAGCGTATTTAACGTTAAGACGACGATGACATCATTAAAATTCTTTACCATTGAATTATTTACAAAAAATATATATAATCGCGCGGAGTATATATAAACAAATAACTTTTTACATATTATTATCTCTATATTAATAATTTCGGTTAAAGGAACTTTAAAACGAGAATGGAAAGGAAATAAAAAAAAAAAGTTATTAATACAACACACAGCAGAATATGAATTGAACCGGCATACAAGTATGTAGTTGCTTAGGCAAGGTTGACTTTTACCCACACTATCACAAGTTCTAAGCTTGTTTGTATTTATTTTACATATATGTATAATTGTGATCGAAAAACTTGCCTTATTTGGAATATTTCCTAATGCAAACATATAGCAATGGGAGCATGAATATATGTCATTAATACATTATATTTATATATGTATATATATGTTTAATTAATGTGAATGGTTTTAATTGAGATGGCCTTTAAAGCGCAAGCACTTTTATGTTTTACATTGGCCATGAAAATGTAAAATAAACATCTACGTGCAAATGTATCGTTAAGGGCAAAGTTCTGTTGAACTTAATACTTAGTGTAGTACGTGGTGTTATAGGTCTGTTGCGTGGCCAGCTTATAAATATATTACGTTCTTCCTTCCTTGCCGGCGCACAATCTTTCATAACATAACCAAAACTAGGTAATAAGTTGTTATTTCCTCAATAGAAGTTGTGTTAATGCATTTTAAGTAAACATTAGTTTTGTTGCTAAGCAATTCCTTTTTACATCACTTACCTTACGTTGAGCTTCGGCTGCAAAGCCTGACTTTGGTGCACGATTAACTGACATTTTGGATTAAACGGGTTTCAATTTTGGCAATTGCGTATTAAATGTGTGTTATACAAGCAACAACAACTTCAAGTTGCTATTAAGGCACTTTGTATATGTATATGTTTGATTATTACGTGTTTGCAAGGCGTTTCTTATTTCTTTCTGCTTAAGTTTTAGCTTACACACCAAGAATTTTTCTTTTTTTAGTGTTTTTTTTTTATTTTTTGGGATATATTTTTGCTTTTATTTTGTTATCACAGGTGCCGAAGGCTTAGGCTGTTGGTTTTATGCGAGCAACTACACGGTTTCACGTATCAAATACTAATAAAAACTGAACAATGATCTCAATAGGTTGGTCACAATCACTCTTTACTTTGAATCATTTTTGGTTTTATGATACTAGTGTACTTTAAAACCTTAGTACCACAGTTGCTTTAAAAGTGCACTGTTAGGTATAGAGTTGTTAATATGTGTAGTAACAGTTAGCAGCCGTGTCATCTTTCTGTTATATAAAATTATTATATTATTATTATATTATATTATATAATTATGTTATTATAAAATTAAAATAATGAAATTTGTACTTTTTAAACTTGGAATAGAAGTAAAAAAAAACAACAACAACTAATAACCTTAAACTATCAATAATGAAAAAATAAAATCAAATAAGGAAAAAGAGAAAGCAAAAATGAAATTATGAAAATAAAAAATTGTAATAGGAAAAATTTCTTATAAATATGAAAAAAGTAACACACACAACACGATTCTTTGAACAATTATAAAACTAACAGTAACATTTTCTGCTTGTTCTTTAACTTTGCTGTGTTGCCCCATTTAAACAACCCTGACTTATCTAAAATTCTAACGGTTATTTATTGAAAGTTAATTTACTTTATTCACTGTGAAAAAATAAACGCTAAACTTAATATTTCACTATTTTCTACCAAAAATTTATTGAATTGTTACCAGTACACAATAAATGATTTTAAATATATATATTTTTTTTATTTGTATATAAAGCTTACATAGCAGTACAATGAAAAAAAGAAAAAGCGTTATAATGCGCATTTCATTTTTTCCTTCTATTCTAGGTTATTAATAATACAAAAAGTTTATAATAAATTGTAAGTAATTCGTTAGCAGACAAATGGTTTGGAGAGAAACTTAATGAAATATATATAAAAAAAAAAATCAATGTTAAAATTTACACATCAACACATAGCCTAAAAAATGAATAGATATGTTAAAAAAATTTTAGCACCGTCCATTTTCTTTTTCCCCAACTACTTCATGTCATGATGCCAAATACCTTACCTATGTGCATTCCAAATATGGTTTGCAATAATAACTAAACTTATGCTTCAATAATTTTTCAAATTGTTATTGTGATGCGATTGATTTAAAGAGAAGTACATATACACTGCAAGCTTAGTGCATTTGTTTACAATCTAATTAATCTTTTTTCCAACGTATATATTTAGTATAATTTTATTATTTATTAATAAATTATTACATGCTTGGCTTTCTATTTTCTAAATATATTATATATTGTAATAAATTTTTATACAATCCAATGTATGTTTGCATTTATTTGGATGCACTTGAATGTTTGTTGAGTTTGAAAAAACTAGCTAGCTAAGTAATTGTTATTATTATTATTATTATTGCATATGGTGTACATATGTAGTTATTAAATATATTTAAAAAATATAATTTTATGTTTTAATATATAAATATAAATAAGTTTCTGTCATAGTATGGGCGGGTCGGGTCGATTTCCGAACCAACTAGTGTACAAATATCTCTAATTCTAACACTTTTGAGCATCATCTCAATTAGAATTATTTCCATACTTGAATACACAGATGGCCAGACAGACATGGCTAGAAAAATTAAATAAATAATAATAATAATAATAGATAAAGAACCATAGAGTTGGCTTGAGTTAAATTTTAAATACTAAATTTAATTTTTTTTTACCAGTTTTTTGGAATCAATTTTGATTACTTCGATAATTTTGAATTCATTACAAGCTTAGAAAATATGTAAATTTGCCAATAATACGTTGAATCATTTTTGAAAATGTTTTGAAAAACAAGCTTTATTTTCCTATTACGTGCATACGTTTATGTGTGTTGTAATTATTATATTATCTGCCATACAGTTTTCATTAATCCCTGCGATTTTTGGTTCCTAACTTGTTGATGTTGTTGTTGTTGTTGCTAACTAAGTTGAACAGTTTCAGAGAATTCCTACTTACTTCCTACATAAATTTCCCCATTTTATCATTCATTTTTTTAAATCATTTTTATATGTTTGCATGATGTATGTGTGCAAATAAGTGTAGCATGTTAGTTGAATATAATTTATAATTATTATGCATTTAGTTTCCCATTGATTATAATTACTAGGCACAAGAAATTCCTCTTTTTTCCATTTCCTAATAGCGCAATCATTCAGTTGCTACCACTTTTTATACAGTAGTGCAAGAGATATATATATGTAGAGAGAGAGAGAGAGAAAGAGCATCATCAAAAAAGCATTTATTTTATATTTTACTATATATTTTTAATCGGGGCCAATTTTTCTTTGCATAACATTACGCCGACCGCTTTTTTTTTTCTTTTTGAGTTAAATTTTTTTTCAAGCATATATTCATAAGTATGTCATACTATCTATATATTGCTACATATTTTGTGTTAGTTAGTTAGAGAGGGTTGTTAAGTAGTTTTTTCAATTTTTCCTTAATCACTAATCATTTAATGTGTACCTTCATGTTGATAGCGTGTTCACTAATAGAAACAGATAGAGATGGAGAGAGAGAGAGAGGGAGATTGAAAATACTTTTAAGGACTCCCTATAAACTTTTCTTACTTAATGTGTGTACATGTATGTAATTATATTTATTATTAGTAATAATTTTCAGAAATAAGAAATAATGAAGAGAGTAATACAAACAGACACTCCATACATAACATGCACATTCGCACACACACACTCACATATATTTATATATATATTAATCACTCATGCTCGCACTTAGATATACATTCAGACATGTAAACGCATAATTATTATTTGTTTTTTCTTTTCTTTTTATGAATATATATGTTTGTATAGCTAAGTATATAGTATAGGTTGTAATGCCACCAAATTAGAATATGTTTGTAATTCTCTATCAATTTTTCATCGACTGATAAAGACTGGCTCTCACAGCAATGAAATATCTGCAACAAAAATATACAAGAAATTTTCAACTGAACGAAAAAATTGATTTTATTGAAGGTCTTACCTTTACTTTCATGACTATCAGCAGTGACTAGTGTGGTAGTTGGTGTTGTTGTTGTTGTCGACAATAAACTGTTATTATTGTTAAAATTCATATTATCATGATGAGAGTCCATGGTCAAATCAATCAATTGATTTGTGGTTGGTACTACAACGCTTTTCATTAAATCATTTTCACTACAAAAACAAAACCAACAAAAATCAACAAATTGTAATCAATAAATAATTGAATTCAATTTCAAGACCTATTTCCCCTCCCCGATGATGAATATTAATCAAGAATAATAACCAAGCAATGCTTACTTTTTGTTATTAATGATGTCGATATGATGACCATTACCATTTGCCACCGGCTCATGACTTTTCTGTAATTCCACCAACTTTGTTGTATGATTGCTCTGCTCAACCATGAATTGGTTTTGTAAATGTTGCTGATGTTGTTGTTGTTGTTTTTGTTGAATATTTTTCATATTCTCATCGAGTATTAAATTGGAAAAACTGTTAATCAGCGAATTCTCCTTATCGATGACCGACTGTTCATACAATGCTTGTGAATTTTGCACCGTTACGCCAAGCGATTTATTGTTTTGATTGTTGGGATGTATTGTTGCTGTTTGCGCTGGTAATGAATCGGTCGCTGTAGTACTTAGAGTAGTAGGTGTGGTTGCTGTTGCACTTGATGAGCCTGACGTTGAATTACTGTCGCTGCTATTAGGAAGCGTGGTTTTAATTGTATTTTCCAAATGTACACCAGCGTCTGTTGCATTTGTGATGTCGTTTGTAGTATTGTTGGCTGTTGCAACTGATGTTTTTTGATCCTGTGTATTATTGTTTTCCTATTTATACGCAGAGAATAATAATTTGAATTAATTTTGAATTTAAAAAAAATTTCATAAATTTTTTTTATGAAACTTTTTGTTTACCCACCTTAGTTGGTGTGGAGTTGGGTGTAGCATTGGTACCGCTGCGTCTTGTGCGTGACATAATAGCCTCTACGCGTTTTCGTCGTTCCTCTCGTTCTTTCTCTTCGCGTTTTAATCGTTCCGCAACTTCGATGCGTTGCTTTTCAGCCTCTTCTTTAGCCTTTTTCTCAGCCTCTTCACGTTCCAAACGTTGCCGTTCCTCGTCTTCACGTTTACGCTTTTCTTCCTCTTCCCGTTGTTTTGCTTCCTAAATAATTGCTTTATTAATTTATTCTGTACTTTTTGTGTTCAAAATTGTTTAAAATTTTTACCTCGATAGCTTGTCGCAAACGTTCATCTTCAGCTATACGCTGCTCCTCCGCTAAACGCATAGCTTCCTCTTCGAATTGTCGTTGACGTTCGGCCTCTTCTTCTTGTCGCTTCAATTCAGCTAACCGTTCGGCTTCTAAGCGTTGTCGTTCCAATTCAGCTTGTCTTTCGGCTTCTTCGCGCGCCAAACGGCGTCTTTCCGCTAAAGCCGCCTTGGCCTCTTCCTCGGTTGTAATTTTACTTTTAGCAATCATTGAAGCGGTCATACTATCAGAACCATCTCCTCCACCACCCCCCACCATTACATTCAATTCACGGCTTATTACAACAGTGTCGCTGTTGTCTATTAATTTATTTTGTTGTTGTTGTTGATTTATTGTGCCAACGGCGGTTATGTCATTAAGCACCTTCTCCTTTTCGGAGCCAATATCGATTTTCTCCTCCTCCTGACTACTGCCAATAACCGCGCTGTTGGCATTTTTAGCACCATTTTGTTCAGTTACCTGCGCTACTTCTAATACAGCTGCTGTCGTTGCTGAAATTTCTTCCGTTTTTACCTGATTGATGGCTTCTTTCTCTTCTTTACTTTTTCGGCTCAACTCCTTATTATCAATGGACGATGTTGTTGTTGTTGTTTTATTATTGGTTACGGATTTTACTGTTGTTGAGATGGGCGGTTTTGCTATATCCTTGGATTTCTCTTTACTTAACTTATTCAACCGATCTGAACTGCTGGTTTTGGAAAGTGGTTTGGGTGTGGCCACCTTAGGTGTGACAGGATCCTATAATATGAAAATGTTATTTTTTATTATTGATTGAATATGATTTTTTCTACTTACTCTTCTTATGGGAGGTGTCTTCTTTTCGGGTGTAAATAATCGTGTAGTTGGGGTCACAATTAATGATGTGGACATAAGATTCGTTGATCGTTTCGGTGTAGTTTGTGCTAAAACCGTAGGCGTTGCCGACTTTACTGGTGGTTTTTGTTCTCTCTTCAGTTTATTGATCTCTGTTTAAATTCAATTATAAATGAATAAAATTTTTATAATAAAGCGCATAGTAGGTGTAGGTACCTTCCAAAGAAACACCTGTCCCGGCTATACTGGCTGGTCGAGGTTTTCGGGCAGCTGGCAGAGATCTTCTATTAACTAAACCAGCGGTTGTTGTTGAAAGTGTGGTCGATGTGGACATGGCACTACCTGGCCTGGAACTATTATTCAAATGACCACCAGGCGTAACATTGCCTGAACGGGAACCTAATTCGGATGTAAAGAGAAATCATTTTTAGAAAATAATTACAAAAAAGCCTTAAAAAATATATTTATATACAAATGGATATATGAAGAGAATGTGCTAAGTAAAGTGTAAAGCAGTGTATGTACATTAAACAAAGTGCCAAAGAGAGGGTGAGGCGTTCTTCCCTTCCCAAAACCAATCCCTTTAACCTGTAGTGGTAGTAGTAGTAGTGGTGCAGTCTTGTTGTTAGTTACCGTGCTAAAGGGTTAATTAAATATTAATTTTATATACAAACACATCTATAAACATGTACAATACATATGTATGCTGCTTATTGTGCACTACCCTCGCCGGTATGCACATTTTTTCTTAGACACACCCAAATAACTAAATGCATACAACATTTTCTTAATGCAATTAAGTCACACATGAAATATTTTTTTACATAATTTTTTTTTTAAATCCTTTTATACGTTTATAAATATGTGTACAATTTAATAAATGAAAACCATTAGACCGATATCTACAATAATAGAATTAAAATGAATAAATTAATTATAATGTAAGTGATCGAACTAGAAATAAGACAAATAAATGTGATATAGTCGCTACACACCGACCATTGTTGTGCTCTACACCATGTTATATATTTGGTTCAAATTTCTTTAAAAAATTTATATTTTTATATCCCCCCTAAAAAGGAATGTCTGTCATTTTATTTTCAACACTCAGAAGATGACGTCAGAGACGCTACAAAGTATTCTTGATCAGCACAATACACGGACTTGTTCAATACATACACTATTGAAGGGTATAATCATCTGCCACGCCCACTGCACTGTATGTACTTGTGGGAGATATTTAATATTTGGTTTAAACCAAAATTAGACTTATTTGAAAGACTAGCGCTATTTGGGAAGGGGTCCTAAAAGTGGACCGATTAGATCCATTTTCAAAAGTGGCCGTTCTTGGCGATTAAGTGCTAGATTTGTATGGAGAGACAGACAGACATACAATTAGAAGTATACTATTTATTATTATTATCATCACAAAAAATTTCGCTCAAATATAAATAAATGATGTAGAGTACAAAAAATACAATATTTAAAAAAAAAGCTCAAACGCTAAAAAAAATTATGTAGAAAAGGAAAAAAAAAATGCTTCAACTCTAATGATTGATGGAAAGTGAGACAATTGAGAAGGGATGTGTGTGTGAAAATATTCTCCATGGTGGGGATTTTTTAAGGAAGTACGAAAAGTGTGTGCATACGAGGATTAATAGACAAACAAAAATTAATATGGAATCATTAAAAATTATTAGTTAGACTAAGAGACAGCCAGCGAAGAACACAAGAAAAAGGAAACGGAAAAGAAACTCTTTTTTCTAAGATAGTCCTAAATTGAAATTACCCCTATCACCCCTACCCCCTATGTTCTAATAACATAAGAATTATTTGTGTTAGCTATTTATTGTATAACCCGGGTTAGAACAGTTTGCGTGAATTTTTGCGAATCATAAATAAAATAATTCAGAAGAAGGAAAAATTATAAGAAAGACACTTTGGTTAAGGGATTTCTAACGGTAACAGGCAAACAGAATTCAAAAATATTTTATACAAAAAAAAAAAAAACAAAATTAATTGAAAGTGAATTTTTTTTCTTGTGTTTCTGATTAATTTGGTTTTGTTTGCTATTGTGCTCAGGCACACACACACACACATATACACACACACGCACACACCTGGTGGTTTCAAGAATAAACTAGGAGAGTTCATGAGTAACAATGAGTCTGTATCGAAACGGTAGGGGTTAGTAGTGGTAAAGGTTGTATTGGTGGTGGTGGTGGTGATGTTGGTATAATGCAGCTGGCCACGCTTAGTTGTGTTGGATGTGCATGAAGAAACTAATGAAGCTTGAAGAAGATATTTTTTGGTGGCGGCAGTTTGTAAGCCTAAGTTGGAGCGTGGTGTTGTGCTAGACGACGACCAGCCATTGCCCAATAATAGCATACTCTTAGAGGCGATTTTACTGCCGCTACCCAATGGTAGGAAACTGGTGGAAATGCCCCCACCTATATTATATTTAAAGCGTGGTGGTTGTACTCCGCCACTGCCTGCCAAATGTGTCATACTGCGTGACATGCTGCTGCCGTTGCTTTTTTTATTATTGTTGTTATTGCCACCACGAGTTTTTCGCTTACTACCACTACTACGCCTTACAACACCATCCTCACCTAACGATTCCACATCATCCAGCATCAATTCCAATTGTTCCCGCCGTTCACGTTCCAATATGGCGTGTATATGTTCGCCATTGCGACGAACTGGTTGCGCCAATTGATCCAAACGATTCATGGAATAAGCACGTCCTGATATTTGATTGATTGATAATCAAAATCGATCAAAAGCAAACAAACAATCGACAAAATGTTAGGTCAGGTCAGGTCAGTGTAATGGCGACCACGATGATGGTGTAAAATGATGATTGAGTGCGAAGCAGAAGACGATTGCATTGCATTGCATTGTGATAATAAAATAATTAAAATTTTAATTTAATATAATTTAATTTAAAATTTAATAACAAAAAAAAATTTTGTTTTCTTAACAATAGTTTTTTGTAGCACAAATTGTTGCACTTTGTGTTTATTGTCTTATTTATAAATATTACTAAAAATATTTCTATTCTATATATTTCTCATTTTCAAATGGACTTTTTTCAATTTCAATTTCAATTTTAAGCTATGTATGTATTGTGTGGTTTGTGGGGTATTTTGGTATGTCTTACCTGGTGTTCTAGGTGTACTCAATGAAGACCGGGAACCAAAATGTTGTTGTTGTCCGTCACGGGGACTAGGTATTGTCGGCATCAGATCAGTTTTTCTACGAGCCACACTTCGAAACACAACGGGCGATGTATCAACACTATCTTCTGTAAGTTTTTCTTTTGTTTTAATTTTCAAAAAATATTCTTTTCAACGTATTGTAATTTACTTTTCAATTAAATCTATATATGATATGTATACAACATATATAGTCAACAAAAATGATCTTCTCTTAGAACAACAACAACAACTTCATGCTTAAGCTTCATAGTCGATAACTTTTTGAAAAGGTAAAACATTCCTCTATATTACTTGGGAAAATATTCAGAATTTGGTTAGTTGGTGGAAGGTTTAAAAATTGGCGACTTTAAAATTCCAAGTTCTAAATTTTGAACTCATTATATTCATGTGTTGGCTTCTAGTTTAATTTTTTAAATGGCGGACGTAAGGACAAAAAAGTACATTTACATATGCCGTAGTGTTTGTATAAGACACTGTGGAGTATAAGACAAGAAACATCAACACACACGCCAAAGCGAATGAATATATAAAATTTGGGTCGATCGTTTCCATATTTGGGCAGCTACTTTCATTCTGCAATTGACGGACGTCCGTACAAATAATGTTTTGCTGTAAACTGATATATGCTAGAATAGATAGTAAAGAACAAGCTAGAGCCTACAAGAAAGTCAGAGACTAATACACATGTAAAAGCGAATGGGCGAGCCAAAATTTTGGTAGAATCATCGAACAAAATGAACAATTTTTATAAATTTTTTGAAAAAAAAAGACTAAATATAAATAAATCAACCTAAACTACAAGACAAGTTAAACATAAGATGAAGATAAACCCTCCAAACATATTGTACACTTCAATGTTAATGGATTTGCCAAACTTTTGGAACGATCACATCCATATATTCCCTTGCTGGGACCATTTCTTATTGATGGACGTACGTACAAAATGTGCTTCTTTATATATTTTATCAAAAATACCACCGTAATAATGCAAAGGCATCACCTATCTTCAACATATATCCACCAGAAGTGGGCGTTTAGATTTAATCCATATTATTTTTTCAATTGTAACCTTTTTTAGAATCGTTATTATTATGATTTTGAAACTTTATAAATCACAACTATTTGTATAAAATCGTTTAATAGTCATAGTGTCCAAGTCAAATGGAATAATGTACATCTATCCCTCGATTTACGCTATCTTTTTTTACACGTTTTTGCTCTTACACGATGACAGGAAAATAATGAATTTAACGATTTACACGATTTTACGTATAAAAATTTCGATATACACGATTATTCTAGGAAACCATTTTGTTTATATCGAAGGATAGGTGTATTAAATTGTCTAACTTGATCCACCATATTGTTTTCAACAGGTTTTCCATGCAATCTATTTAATTGAGGAGCATTGTTGTCATGCAAATTATACAAACATTCAGCTTTTAGTAAGAATTTCCAACTCAATCGCACACTTGTATTATATATTAAAAATGGAGCATTCAAGTAAGAAAATATTATGGAAATAAAAGGGAATTCATGATGTTTAAAAAGAAATTATAAGAAAAAGAATATTACAAGATGCAAAATGAAATAATGTTAACCGCAGACTCTCACCCTTGGCAGGACTAGTTGCAATAGAAGAGAAATTGTGACGTGAATATTGCCTGTGATGCTCGGTCGGTACATTTCTATTGTACTGATTGTGATTGGTTGTCCTATACGCTGTCGGTGGTTCATCAATATTTATCTCACTACCAATGATAGAAAGTGAAAATCGCTTGGGAGGTTCATCGTTCCAGTTGAAAACCTCATACATGGATGTCGATTTGCGACGATGCCCTACCATTGTTGTACATGTATACACATATATAAATTGTATGTGATGATTTTGATGATGATCACACACATGGTACGTTTCATAATGGAGGTTTAAAATTATATAAAAGTGGATACAGATCGTTGAGTTAAATTAAATCAATATTAAAAAAAAAAAAAAAAAGAATAAAATTATATGGTGATGGTGATGGTACATGATTAAGATATAGCAACATTTAAATAAATAAACTTGTGGCCAAGATTTCACTTAATCTGTGTCCACTCAGTTGTGCACATTAAGTCTCTTTGAACGCGAGATATAAACAGCAAGTAACTTGAATATAAATTTATATCATTATATACACAAAAAAGATTAAATTATACATGTGCTCGATCCATATATGTAAGAACATTTGTATAACATATAAGTACCGTATATATACTATATAGAACAGACATGTTACACATTAGACACAAAAAATATGTTGTGTTAACATTGAAATAAACTCACTAACTAATATGCCACAAGTGCCGTTGTTTTGTTGTTTTAATATTTTGCATTTGTTTTAATAAAGAATTCAACTTACCATCGTGCCTCTCGGTACCGCTGGCTGATGTTGCACGCTTTTTAGAACCACTATCGTTGAGTTCACGTTCTGAACTACGACGTGACAGGGTTGCGTTGGCAACATTTGATATTGAAGTGGAACTGAGAAAATAAAACGGTACAATGATTAAAAGAAAGAAAAGGAAAATCCATTTATTTGAATTTTTTACCGTCTTTGACCCCAAAAGGTGCTGGGCGACACCATGCCAAAGTCAGCTGGTTCTAGTAGACGTGGCGTAGAGGAACCAAACGCATAACCAATGGAGTTCCTTTCACGTTTTTTCGACTCTAATCTTGATTCTCTCTCCTGTATATAAAAAAATACATCTTTAAAATATATTCCCGTTATATAATTTATGAAAACTTACTTGATTTTTCCTTAAAATATAATCACGACGCTCCTTTTCAGCCTCCATTATGGCTTTTTTACGTTCTTCCACTTGTTGTCGCTTTTCAGAATCTCGATGCCTTATCTCTTCGATTCTACGTCGGCGTTCTTCCTCTTTTTGTTCACGATACCTTTGTGCTGCTTCTGCTTGAGCCTTCAGCTCTTCAATTTTTCTTTGTCTTTCCTCGTTTTGACGTTCTCTAGCAAATTTCAATTTTTCGTCACGCTCTTTGGCTGCCCCTACATCACCATTATCATCATCATTGTTATTGGTTTTTATGATTCAATGAAAGGCAAGAAAACACAAGCGCCAACACACACATACGCACACACGATAGGAGCATGATTCATATGAAAATGGTAACGTGGAAAATAAAGAAAGAAAATTGGTAAGAAGAGATGCACAAACACACAAAGGCAATAACTTTAGCTGCATATCCTACACTCGTGGGTGTTTAGTACGCAAACTAACGATATTTTCCTTTATTATACTTTAGCTTTAGTGTCATTATTTTAAGGTAAAAAATTTGTTGGGTTAAGATCAACATCTCTGCCACATTCGCCTTTCTTAACCCAACAAGTTTTTTTTACAAAATTTTATCCTATTTTCCTCACACTCTATGTTGGCATGAAAGGTTTGCAACACATTTACAAAAAAATGTTTCCGCCCGGTTCGAACGCTACTAAACTCATGTTTGTTGACTACAAAATGAACCGGCAGTAATTCCAAATTTGACACCACAATCAGTTTCATCCAAATATTTCATATATTTAACAAAGTGACCGCGCTATCATTCGTAAGGAGGCGAGAGTCAAACTAGAGTTTATAGAAACTTTCATTTTTTCTTAATTGTTAACTGCATGGAAATGCATTTACATAGTATCTACAACATGATAATCAAGCTCACGTATATTTATATAAATGCCACAAGTTTACATGTATCTGGAGTTACATTTATGTGTATATATATAAAGTAATTAAAAAAAACAACCATTTAACCTTAATACGTAAGTGAAATATATATGTGTGTGTGGGCGGTAAGTAAGAATTTATAATAAAAAAACACATTCAAAGCTGTATAAGGCATACCAGACAATGTATGCATTAGATGGCCACATTAGATGTACGATAATATAACCACACGAGCAATAAATGCAAACACTCATGGTGGTATAATTTTCTCTATGCATACATAGTCTGTTTAATGTTCAAATATTTGGTTAAATGTTACAAAAAAAAAAGAAAAAAATTGAAAAAAGAAATTCCAATTTACATATCATTACAAGTGTCTTGAATGAAACTTTTGTTTTTTTCTTAATGCTTAAGAAAGCATAGATTTAATGCCACATAACATTTAATGATCTTGTATTAGACGAATAATTTATAAGAATATGCAAGATCTCCTTGGTGAAAATATTTTTTATCTTTTTTTAATAGCACAACACAACATTGTGTTGGATGATAATGAAACAATTTTGTAAAGTTGCAGCAAACATATGATTAATTAACAGTACCGTTAAATTTGTTTACCTTTTCTCTCTGCGCTGCCTTCTCGGCTCTCTGGACGTTGACTTATATCGGCTGAAAAGAATGAAATAAACAATTAAACTAAATATTGTAAACAATAAATATGTGACGTTATGGTTTTACAATTATATTAATGTATCCTTATGCAACAAGCATGCCAGTACGGACACATTTCAATTAGTATCACTGATCTAATTTTGACAGATGTGGCATTTATGATGTAATTATTTCAAAAAACACACCCTTTTCTTTGATATATATAAATTATTTAATAACTAGACGTGTGCTCCAAACATCTAACATAGTCGCAGCTTTATGCATTCTTTGTGTTTTTGTGTGGGATACATAACACAGCAGGGGTTAAGTTGCCACAATACAAGTTCAATACCCAAAGAAGCTACACTATATTAATAACTAGGACAAGTTGTCAAATGGCATGACAAAAATAAAGATAAATGCACAATAAAATGACAATTTAGAGCACAATTCAAAAACTAATAACAATCTCTGTAATTGTATATTATTGAAACATGCGATTTGGTGCAGCACAAAAATTTAAGGATATCTTCAAGGCTACTGCTGCTGATTTTCAATCGATTTGTTTTTCTTGAATACACATATATATACGCTCGCACACGTACTCATTTTCAACACACACACACACACACATATTACTCATTTTCTCTAACTTGGTATTAATCACAGCGATATGTGAATTGCAAAACATGAAAAGGTCACTTTTCCTGAATAATAGTTGATTATTTTCAATTTCTTTATCTACACTTTCACATACCTGCAGGATTATTGAATAAAATTTGCTGTTCACCCCCTAGACTCGCCATATTTCTTTAACAAATTTCTTTGGAAGGAAAATTGTAATTCAGAAATGAAAATTTTCTTTCACGACCTTTTTTTAGAACCGAAATGACGAAGACAAAACGCACCGTAAAACTAGTGCTGCTGTAATTTAGCGAATACTTTATGTTCTTCGTTTCTCTTTATTTTTATCGTTTTTTTTTTATTTATTCTATATACTAAACATAAATGTGGTTTTTCTATATTCAAGTTGTACTTAATTTTCACTTTTACATATATTTTTCGTTTTATTAATAAACTTTAACGTCACACAGTTACTAAATATATTATTTGATGAAAAAAAACGCAACGGAACTTATTTAACTGTATGTATACAAAATAATAAATGTTCCAAATCAAACGAGTAGTTGCATAATGAAACATTGTACTAAAACAGTATAAAATATAGGGTTGCCAAACTTCAAATGTAAATTAAATTGTACAAAGAGCTGTAGAATTGCTTTTACTCTTACAAAATATCAAACAATGACAATAAAACTGAAGAATAAAATCAATAATGTAGTGTTTAACTAAATTAATTTTGTTACAAGGCGATAAAGAATTTAAATATATAATTTTATAGTATAATATTAATTTCCATACAGTACTCGCTAACATAGCAAGCATTTGTTATGTATTCTCATAATGTGTTTCAATACCAATTCATTCCATTTCGAATTTATTACATTTACAATGACTTGATAGTCAGTCAGATTATTAACTTGAATCAAATAGAAGGTAGCCGACATTTTAGCAATATTTTCGCTTGTGAAAAGTTAAATTTGCGCATAAATAATAATAGATTATAATCGAAATTAAAGAATTTTTAATTGTCCTACAACAAAACTGTTTTAGTGCACAAAAGTAGAGTTCAATATGTCTAAATATAATGGACCAAACTCTTCACAAACACAAACCTACAAGCTGGTCGTAGTGGGTGGTGGTGGTGTTGGAAAATCAGCGATAACTATACAATTTATACAAGTGAGTTATATGCCCCCGGGCATATAATTATCTTTAAGTACATTTAAATGATTACAATAAAGATCAATGGAATGTTTTTACATCAAGTATAATTTTCTAAATGGATCTTTTAATATGAAATTTATATGCATTAAGCATATGTAAATCGTTCATTGACTACAAAGGAAAAAATATTATTATTATTACTAAAGCGTTAATGATGTTCTCATATATCATCATATCTTTCTATAGAAAGAATCGTTTGTATGTACATACAAACACGCAAAGTTTGTTTATGTGCTATTTTGTTGATGTCATATGCATATATTGTACAATCATTTGTATAAAAATATTTAACCATTTGGTGTACACCCATATATTCTATTTTACTAATTTTCTTTGAGTGTCTATTTCTACTTTCTGTGTACTTGCATATATTATAAGAAAATTTGTCCCAACACAAATGTTTACATTATTTTTATCTTTATTTTGTTTACACTTTTAGTACATGACGTAGTGTGGATGTTTTTTTTTCAGTTTTTTCATCATTATATGTTTTTTTGTAATTAGATAAAAGATAAAATCTGTAAAAAAATTTATGTAAATTTGCATGAATAGTTTATTATTTTATTTTCTTGGCTAGATTGCTGGTTTTGATCAGTCGTGTGCTCTAAATTAATTCCTTAAATAATCAAATAATTAAATATGTGAGTTTAATTGATGACATCGGCACATGAACATTTCTTAATTGATTGTCTCATTGTGTAAATGCTTAAAATAATAATCAACACAAAGATAGGCACGCCCACAATTAATTATTCTAATAAAGTGCCTGCCACGCCCACGCATATATACATACGTTTTTCTTTAATTTATTTCAGAGCTATTTCGTCACCGATTATGATCCCACGATTGAGGATTCTTATACAAAACAATGTGTTATCGATGATATACCCGCCAAGTTGGACAGTAAGTACATAGACAGTATATAAAGATTTATTGAATTTTATTAATAAAAACTCGATTTCTTATAGTATTAGATACTGCTGGTCAAGAGGAGTTTAGTGCTATGCGCGAACAGTATATGCGATCGGGTGAAGGTTTCCTATTGGTTTTCTCACTCAACGATCACTCCAGCTTCGATGAGATACCAAAGTTTCAAAAACAAATATTACGTGTCAAGGATCGTGATGAATTTCCCATGCTGATGGTGGGCAATAAATGCGATTTGGAACGTCAACGTCAGGTATCGCTGGAAGAGGCTCAAAGTGCCAGTCGCAACATGATGATACCGTACATTGAATGTAGTGCCAAATTGCGCATAAATGTCGATCAAACATTTCATGAGCTGGTGCGGGTTGTAAGAAAGTTCCAAGTTGCTGAACGCCCCTTAATTGAGGATCATTACAAAAGGAAAAGCAAAAAAAAGTGTTGTGTACTGTAGAAGAAACCATTAAATGGAAACGAGAAGAAAGGCAAACACCAAAATAAGAAAAGAAAGCAAAGAAACGAAATTGAAATGCTGCCAAGTGAGAATTTCCGAAATTTTACTAATCAACAGAATCGTTTAACGTACGTATGGCATAAAGTGTTGGCTAATAAACTTTGTTAACAAATTTTTCATACTTAATATAAGTGTTAAGGGAAACCGCCGAAACTGTAAAACACAACACAATTTATAATTTCTATTTTATAACTAAGTGAAAAGTTTTATTTATTAATTAATGAAATAATTGTGTAATAA
Source organism: Ornithomya chloropus (assembly GCA_963971445.1). NCBI lineage: Eukaryota > Metazoa > Arthropoda > Insecta > Diptera > Hippoboscidae > Ornithomya > Ornithomya chloropus. The sequence goes on from OZ020532.1 coordinate 3,268,262, forward strand.
TTTCGCATTAGCATATTTAAGCATTAGTATTTTTAAAAAAATTAAAGCTTTTTTTTGCTAAACGTACTTTTGTGTTTAGCTTTAAGCACGTCTGTCGGTCCATAAATGTTCAAGTTTAAGGTATCGCTACTTGAGATATATGTAAACAGTTACGTTTCCTTTTGAAAATGCAACAAGTCCAAAAAATGTTTAGAATCTTTGTTTATATTATATAATATTCTTATACAATAATGTGTCTCATATATTTTCTCATATTTTTTATACACAAGTTTATTTGTATAAAAAATTGTTTTACTTGCTTTTTCTTTATATAATTGTGTATTGACAAAGTGCCTCGAACCATATTACCATTGCACAAGATTAACAACAACAGCTCAAAGGTGTGTAATTTTGTGTTGACTTGTTTTGACAAAACCACCAAATTTTCTTTACGGACAATATAACCGTTGATGTTATAAATAATTGAAATTGTTGAAGATTTTAAAATATTCAAAATAATGTTTACAAATATATATATACACACATACAATATATTTTTAATAATTTTGAATAATAAAAGCACCTATAAACGTAATTAATTGTGAGCATGCGAAAAAAATAAAAAAATATAATAAATATTGTATAACTTATATAGAGAGTTTTGGAATATTGGAACTCGGTAAGTATGGGATCTATATTTTTTTTCAGTTTACAACAACAACAACAACACACACTTTGTGAATAATATCTAAATAAACTGCAGAGGAATGTAACACAATTCTAAAAATAGTCCAAAATGATGCAAATAAATGACTTGCCTTGTGTGGCTTCGAAACTATACTATATTTATACTCTTATTATATTATCCACATAAGATGGGGGTGTACTAAGTTTTTTTTTTTTGTTTTTGGTGTCATGCTGGCATTCTCACGGGCATACTTTTTGAGATATTAAGCTGAAATTTTCTCCGGATACTTTTCAGTGTCTATACAGAACTCTATTTAAAATAGACAAAATTGGAAAGGAGCCACGCCCACAATGAACAAAAATCTATACATATACCACAAAAATTAAGCTATGGAAATGAAATTTGGTATGTATCCCATCCATTGATGTGCATAAAATGAGCGTAGTCGGATAACAGACACGCCTACATTCAACAAAAATCTATATATCTGCTACAAAAATTGACCTATGAACTTGAAATTTGGTACGCGTATACATAGTTATCCCATATACTGATGTGTCAAAAATGGGCGTGGTCGAATTATAGACACGCCCACAATTTACAAAAAACCATATTCAACGTAAAAGTAGACTTGCATGCTGATGCGTAAGACATCCACTATTAGAGGGCGCAATATTTGCCTTGTTGTGGAGGTGGAGGGTATTTAAGATTTGGCCTAAGCCAAATTTAGTTTTCGCACTTGTTTCTTTCAAAATTATAATTTTTTTCTAAAAATTATATTTTTTACCAAAAGACTTACTTTCCAAAATTCTCAATTTTGGAAAAACAATTGATTGAGTTCTATGACATACATAAGGATGCTATCCCATGAACATAAATTTAACGCATGCTTGACATTTGTATGGCTTTCATCATCAATTTTCATTAGGAAGAAACTTTACAAATGTCTTGTCCTTGTTATAATTAAATGGTAGACAATATATCTAGAATTTCCTATAAAAGGATAATGTTGCAATGGGATTGTTAAGAGTATTCAATATACCAGCAAAATGTCAACTAAATATGTTTTCATCTCAATCGCTTGCTGCATTTTAATGGCAGCCCTCGTACAATCACAATTGACATTTTCACCAGACTGGGGTAAACGTTCAGGACGTGGAATGCAATTATTTGAGACGCCCACCAATAATTGTAAGACATCAAATGAAATTTTAGACGAAATCTTTCGATTCGTTCAGGTATGAATATTCCAATTATTACTACTATTATTGTGTATTAAAAAGTGAACTGTTTTCCTAATTGTAGAGTCAAGCCCAACAATATGTGGAATGTAAACATCGGGAATAGAAAGTTTTTACTATTTTTAAAATGTATTAAATATGTAAATATTAATCACTAATATTTAATGATATAGGAGTAGCCGATAAATACTACATATGTCTACAGATACTCTCTTAATAAATATGTAATCATAAAAAAATATTGAAAATCTAATCATTTTATTTCAAAATTGGAACAAAAATCATAACACCTCCAACAACGGAAACGATTTGTAGTATTTTCCTAAATTTTTAGCTTCATTGATGTGGATTTATAAAGTTCATCATTGCAGTAGTAACTTTTTGAATGTGACTATTCTAAGACAATGATGGGCCCCCCATTTTCCGAAATGTCGGATATTGTGCAGCGTTCAGAAATCGAAGAAGTTGTAAATCTATCTCTTCCACAATTGATATCGCCTATAATTTGCAGCATAGATTCTTAAATGAAGTAATGTAGGGTGTATTTAATAAGTATTAATTTGATTAAGGTAAAATTTGTTCAAAAAAAATCATTAACAAAATGTTAACACTATTGTTAATAATTAGATGTGATGAGTTGATAAAAAAAAACTTTACATCCCGCTTATAATGGTTATAATAATTATTTTGTGAGGTGATGATCGAGTTATTTGTTTTAAAATAAACAGTTTAGTGCAATTCGTCCAGTTGTATAGTTGTGTGGTAAAAAGTCACATAATAATGTTTTTCAATCATTTATGCGCCAAAGTTTACTTATGGCCTTTCCTCTCATATCTGGCCAACTTTAAAGAATTTTGTCAAATTAAACAAACCGTTACGCCTACACTACCAACATCAACCACTTCCACGTCAACTTCAATGAGGACAAGTACCACAGGAACACCAATATCAACAACTACCAGAGCTTGTTCGCAATATCCAGTAACGTGTCTTGCAAATGGTACCACTCCTATAAAAAATTGTCCATGTATAGATCCGCGACAATTGGATAAAATGAAACTAATGTCTAATGGAGATTTTTTAATATTTTCACCATTGGAGAACAATCACGATCGTAAGTGTTGGGATATTGAGATCTACACTTCTGACACTTCTACAATCCTACAGTAATTTTAATTATTTTTTATTTTTTATTTTAGACAAAACATTCCTAGATGGTCGTTTATGCAGTGGTCACTGTAAGCCTCTAAAACAATGTTCAGTTTTGATGAAAAATCTTAATAATATTCTCAATAATTTTCCAACATTATTGTGTGGTTTTGATGGCATTAATATATTGGTAAATTTCTCACAAATATCCATGTATTGAAATGTAATTAATTAAAATTCTTATCACAGATTTGTTGTAGACATGATGATGATGACAAAATTCACACTCAAACTAAAGAATTACAAATATCTACTGAAGCTGATTACGATGATATCGAATTTGATGGAGGAACAACATACATAAATATAACTACTACTACAAATGGCTAAACCTATTATTTGTAATGAAGTTTGTAGATCTAAAATGAAAAAGCTTTTTATTTAGATTCGAAAGAGAGATAGCAAAAAATTTAATCCATTACATAGTTGTAAATCTTTAACATAATTAAAATATCTGTAAAATCGATTCTGCTAAAAAAAATCTGTAAGGAACAATCAAAAATCATACTATTGCATGTAGATCACCTTTACTAATAGACGGACACCCAGACAAAGTCAGTTGAGCTCATAATTTAATGCATACAAAATGGAGGGTATGTAGTGCTGCATATAATCTGATATAAAAATTTAGAAAAATTCGTTCTTATTGTTGCTAAATTAATTGTTCATTTTTGTTAAATAAATCATCATATAATTCTCATTTGAATGAATGTTACAAACGTTAAGCAGAAGCTATTATATTTTCTGTATTAAGATGGAGAGCGGAAAAGAAATTTCCAATTCCCCGGCAACGTCATCAAATGTTAAATATGTGAGATTTACACGCTATACATGTGTAATTAAAGAGGTTGTGGAAAAATAAACTGGTAGTGAGAAGATGTTATACAATGTATAGGGTAGGCACTCGGCAAAGCTAAATGTGGAAAGAAATGACACAAATTCTAAAGACGAGTTTCTGAAGCCTTGAGATTTTTTTAAATGAATTAATATTTACTTTTATTGTAGCGGTATGTTCAAAATAGGCGGAATCAGAAATAATATACATCTCTACGTTTAAAAACTCTTTAAGACATAGTTCCATTATTTCTTTATTTACGATGAAATAGTTTTTAAAATAGTTTTTTATAAATGTCACGCCCACAATGGATGCATATAAATGTGAAGGGTATTCCAGAGTTGGCCTAAGTCCACTGTGGCTGCTTTTATTTTTTAATATTTCATATTTTACAATCAAATACCATCTCTCTGCCGGAATGAGAGTCAAGAGTTTTTCAATTATCTCTAATACTACATGTATTATTATTGTTATTGTTATTTTTGTATTTTTAATTAGTTAGAATCCAATGTAAATGATTGTTTAATTATTTCTAAACATCACTTTAGTCAAGTTCACTGTTAATCGCTGGCAAAAACAAAAACTCTTTATACAAAAAATAATAATAAAAATATTTGCTCAACATGCACTTTCATAAATGCATGGTTTCTTTAACAATAGTGCTGTCATTTTTTTTAGTTACAGTTAAAACCCATAATTTTATTGTCGTTACAACAACAAATGTGTGTTATACCCCATTAAATGCTTTGGGTAAATGTGTATCATTAAAGCAGTGCCCCGAGGTGGTACATCTCTTCACTAAATTGCCAATAAATCTGGCCAAAGAATATTCGCAAGTATTGCAGCGCTTATGTGATAATCAGATAACATTAGATAATTATCCAGTGGTAAAAAATTACAAGTTTTTCCAATATTTTATAATCAATCTAAAATGGAAACGTTTGTTAATGGAATTTATAGGTTTGTTGTACCGATGTGGTGAGAAATGATGATGAGAGCTATGATGGAGAAGGTCTTAGAAGGAGAACTGAATTATTGGAAACAACGAGGCGTCCTTTGTCTCCAACAACTCCTACGACAATTAGAAGTACAACACCTAATGTACAAACACGACAATCCCAACCAACCTGCGAAACACCTGATTTTCAAAGGGGCTTCTGTCAAGGTAAAGTTATCAATAACTCCACATAAGAAATACGCCAAGAAACATTCAGCAAGTGGGTTTGGAAACCCTTAAAAATAACAAAATCTATATCAACCTCGCCTTGTTTGTCCGTACGTCCACAAGCTATTATGAGTTTTTGATATATTGCGCTGAAATTTTGCAATAGGAAAAATCAGACTGTTTAAATTGGTCAAAATCTAATGAGTGAGATGCCAACAAAATCTCTCTTTCAAGTAAAAATTTAAAATTAACCAAAAATGGGCGAGTTTAGATAATCTTATTTAGCATAGAATTCGACTTCTAGGTTGTAGTGGAATACACATACTACTAGCATACGTAATCGGTTATATTCCACGCCCACTTTTTAAAAGTTTATACTTAATGTTTTTTAGATTTTGATTTAAGTTAAAATTGATTCCGTAATCGCTTTAACTGAAATTAATGTTTCTTTATTGTTAGCTTTAGAAGAGTGTCCCGTTTTATTTAGTAGGATTTTGGAAAATCCCGCCGATGAAGAATTTAAACAACATTTAAGAAATTCTCATATAACATGTGGCGAAAGGCGAACAATTGTCTGTTGTCCTAGCCCAATATCCAGAATAAGGAATGATCCAAATGTGCAAAACAATGCAGTGAATCGACTACCTAATGAAGAGCAAGGCTGTGGTTTAGTTACTGTAACAACGGATAAAATCATTGGAGGTGATGACAGTGCAATTGGTGCTTGGCCCTGGATGGCCTTGATCGGTTATGATCAATTTTCGTCTCAGCCGTTTCGTTGCGGTGGCACTTTGGTATCAGCCAGACATGTTATAACAGCCGCTCATTGTATACGTAACGATCTGTAAGTTGATTATGAGGTATGAGTGAAACTATTAATATTCACACAAATAAAATGAAATGAATTCAAGAGATTAGCAGAGAGTGTAAATGTGAGTATCAATGAATTCATTCATTTCTCTATTAATTATTGTAGATCTTTCGTTAGACTGGGTGAATATGATTTAACGAATGACACCGAAACTAAGCATGTTGACATAAATGTTATAAAGGTAGTTAACTGTGTTTGAATTATAATTACTTTTTTTATATGATTTCACGCGTTTATAATTAGCATGCAACGCATCCCCAATTTGGTAGAAATAGACGTTCAGACGTGGCTGTTTTGCTATTGGAAACATTGGTACAATTTTCAAGTATTTCAAACGTTCATCTCTTGTGGATCTTTGATGCATTAATTTTTGAGTTTTTTATTTGCAGCTTTAATAGCTCCCATTTGTATGCCCTTGTCTGAAAATTTACGTTCAAAATCTTTTGTTAATTACATGCCTTATGTAGCTGGCTGGGGCTATACAAGGCAGAGTGGTGTTATTTCACCAATTCTAAAACAAACCCAATTGCCCATTTTGGAGAACAGTGTTTGTCGTCGCATTTATACGAATTTACTGCCGACAATATCACCGGATGAATACGATGATTCTATTATATGTGCGGGATATGAAGTTGGTGGTAAGGACACTTGTCGGGGTGATTCGGGGGGACCGCTTATGATACCCCAAGTAAGAAATTGTGTGAATAAAGTCGGTTATTATTGTAAATTATATTTCTATTCTATTCTATTTTACTTTAGTTATATAAAGGTGTAACACGTTATTATTTGATTGGGGTCGTTTCCTATGGTCATGGTTGCGGCAAAGTACCCGGTATTTATATTAGTACTCAGCATTGGATGGACTGGATACTTGAACAAATTTCTACCTTGTAATAATATTATTTGCTTTTAAATTTTTTAACTAATAATCGTTGAAAAATAATTCTTACACCTTTACAATGGGTGGTATCTTAGAACTATGAGAAAATAGTTTTCTTATATTTATGATATTGTAATAAATGGCTCATTAATCATATTAAGAATATGGGACGATTCGAATTCCGATTAATTAAGTAATAATTAATGATGACTAGGGGACAGACTTTAGATTTTGAGCTGCTTAAACCGTCCGCTTAATTGATTTTAAGAATTTTGTGTATGAAACTCTTGCGTAAGTATCGAACAATTGTAAAACCGAAGATTTTTTCTAGCCTAAACGGTAGTAATATCGGTAATATCTTAAAATGTATGACTTATTTTATAGAGTGATACAAGAACAGACGCACGGACGGACATGTTTAGAACTTAGACATAGGTTTTAATGTTGATTAAGAATATATACTTTAAAGGATCTCTAAAGTCTCTCATAGTTGAAGGGTATAAAACGTTTTATAACTGTATATAAAATACAAAAGTGTTATGTCCGGTTTAATTCAATCTATTATTATAATTTCAACATTCGCTATGAGTCATTATCATTCATTGGAAATGCTTTAGAAGACAATCTTAAATATTTATGCGTATGTGCTACACATGTTAAAAACTAAGATGAAACATTTTTGTAAAATTCCATTTCTTTTTAAGGCACATTTCTAGACCTTAAGACTTGTATAAGGTTCAATTAGAATTCACCTAATTTTCAATGCCATGCCCATAAGTTATTTAGCAGATATCCTTCAAAGCCGTTGCAATGCTTTCTATATACGACAATAGCAATTACTTTCTTTCCAACCCAATAGTAAATGACTTGTGAGAAAAAATTATGTAAATACACACATTTTGAACATTTCTACAATTGATAGTAGCGGTAGCCGGCAGTAGTAGTGTTATTTGGTGAGACTAATCCCTGTTCTTAAGGGAAGCAATCAAGCGTAAGTGTAAAATAACACTTAACACCTACACAAACACACCTATGCACACCCACAACACACATAGAAAAATGTAAAGTACAAACTGATCCATGTGTTTACTATAAATAATACTTACACTTGGGTATGGTACTAATAACTTGAGAAATGACATATGAAAAAAAAATCACATTTCAAATACGCCAACAGAGACAGTTAAGTGAGAATGACGACTACCTGCTGATGTTGTGTAAATGTTGAAAAATAAATAAAAATGAACACTGGCTGCTAGCCCAAGCGGAGATAACCAGAGACAGTATTAAATTGTTAGCGCGCGTGAACACAAGCTTTAAAAAAAAGAAATCTGCACAAATAAATTCGGCAGTCAGTCAGTCGGTCAGTCCAGAAATAAGTGTTAAAACAATCTCTTTAGCAATAACGTCAAAAACCAGTGCCATACTATTTGTGATATAATTATATATAAATGTTGAATTTTAGCTGCTGTTGTTGTTGCTAATAATTATAAATTAATTTCAATATTTAATTATTGTTTATTTTAATACATCATTAAATACGCGCTAATGAATTGAAAAATATAGGAAAAAATATAAATAAATAAATAAATAAGTGATTAAAATATTTTAAAACAAACAAATTTTTAAAATAAGTAAAAAATAAATAAAATGCGTTCAATTTTTGTATTAATTTTAATATCATGTGTAATATGTAAAGTTGTAGCGCAAAGACGTGTTGCAACGTGGCCACGTCGACCAGGTATTAAAATAAAATAAAATATTATATAAAAATAAACATAAACAAAGTAAAAAAAGTAAATTTGGTTTAGGTAATTTTACAACCAGACACCCGGACGGACATGTCCAAGTTAACACAAATTTTGATGTTGATTAAGAATACATATATTCTGAGTGTTGCAATCGAAATGGCAAACTTAATCAAGTCTCCATCTTACGTTGGGTGTGTTAGAATCTTGCCTTAAGGGATCGTTCACAAAATTACCTCATTTCCTATGAATTTCTATGAACATAAGTATTTCAATTTTGCGTGTTATTTAATCAAAATCTCATCAATATGCGATCAGAGTAATATATTTGTTGTATTTAAATAACAACTAAAAATAATTTCATTATTTTTCCAATGTAAGGAAACTGGTTTACTGTGTTGTTTTAACGCTGACAACTTACAACTTATGGGGATAAATGTACGCGTTTTGATCCAAATTCTCTAAATTAGGTAATAGTTTTGTCCTCTAAATTAGTAGAACAAAATTGTCAAAAAAAAAAATCATCAATTTGGAAAATGTTTATTAGAAGCAAAAGAATGTGAAATTCATTTGTTAGCAAAATACTGTCAATTATTAGAGCAATAGAAAAACTTTTCAGTTTTGATTATTAGTTAAACAGTTTTAGTTTAAAATCGTTTTTAAACGCGCAATGACTTTATTAATATTTCAAATTATTTTGTTCAGCTTCAATGAAATATCAAAACCATGTTTTGAAAATGATGATTTCTTAAGTGTTTATGAAAACAGTAGGTTAATAAATGATTTTAAGCAGCAGTCACTAGAAGAAGTAATCAAGCAAAAATTTCATTCAATTAGTAGCGGGTTCAAATCCACATAACTGGCAAGGCTAAAAAACTTTATACCTATTACTTTATGTGAAACTGCCAAGCATGTTAGTTAAACATTCCCCCGCGAAGAACAAATTAATGAAAATTGTATATATCGAAAGATTAAGCAGTTCTTTTTCAGTATCACACCTATTTTTTTAGGGCTCGTACACTTTACAAATGGTTTTGAACCAAATAATGGCAACTTTGTGCCCAAAAAAAACGCTTTTATGGTTTATATCCAAGTATGTGTTCGGCATAGACAAAAATATATATATATCAGCGATCAAATTTCAATAATAATTGAAAGCAAGTACCAAAAATATTCATTATTACTGTAATAAAAAAATATTGACTTGAATTTGCATGGAGGTAGAGACAAAAATTCATTTTTTTATACAAGTTTATGTGACAATATCTTTAACTAGTACTTCCATAATCTATTTTCAAGAGATGGTTAAAATCTATAGCATTTCAAGTTGAAAATGAAAAAGTGTAAATTTAAAAGGAGTATATTGCAAATGTGACAAGAAAAGGGTCACATTCCTAAGATATATATTTCAAAATAAATTTTTTATTTCAATTTTTTTTTTAATTATTCACTAAACACGTGTAAATGTGTCAGTTTTAATGTCAATTTGAAGGCTTTTCTTATTATGTTAAAATTTCAGAGGTTCGAATACCACAGAGTTTCATTAATTTTTTTTAACTAATTTATATTTATCAGGGCCATCAGTTCAACACTTGAGTATTGATTTTAATTGTAGTTAATTATTAATTATATTTAAGAGCATATATATTTCTATTGTTTTCTAATAAAAAAAAGTTGTGCGCCCCCGGGTGGGCTCGAACCACCAACCTTTCGGTTAACAGCCGAACGCGCTAGCCAATTGCGCCACGGAGGCTTCTTACCTCTGTTAGTTTAAATAATTATTGGAATTACTTAACTAGAACCAAAAGAAAAATAATAGTTTAAAAGTAATTCACACACATACTTACGTGAACATATAGGAATATACAAATATATATAACAAACCTAAGTACGTTTAATTTCTATAAAAATTGAATGAAGAATGTTTTGGGGAATTCGACGCGGTAAATATAGCCTTGGTGCTGTGTTAAAACGCTAAATGTTTCAAAAATGTAAATGAACTCTCTTACAATAGACGTCAATGCGTCATAAGTAACATTTTTCGTTAAAAAAATATTGGCTTAAGGCCACATAAGTTAATATAAATTCACATTTAAATTGGTGGCTATTAAACTACTTAAAAAAATTAATAAAAACATAATAGTGGAAGTAAAAACAAAAAATTGTTGAAAACCTTAAACATGTTGTTACATGTTTTGAATATTGGCTGATAGCAAGGCTATCAATATCGCTAAACAGGCTTTAATTAACCCTAAACCGGTGCCTGTTATACATATGTAAATACATGCACAAGCATTTATTTTAAACCACTCATTGAGTCAGCTACAGCGTGTGCGTGTGGGTAATTGAAAGGAACTAAATATAAAAAAAAGAATCAAGTTAATCAAGTTGTTCTCAATTAATCATTAAGTTTGTTGACTTATTAATACGGTTCCCATAAAATAGGAAGTAATTGGGTTTGGGTTTTTTTTATTTACATTTTTTCATTCAGTACCTTCACAATATTGCGTGACCCCTGAAAACTATTACGGCACCTGTGTAACATTGAGTTCCTGCCCCGAGGTATTGAATGTGTTTTACACTACAAATCAACTTGCAGCACAACAATATGTGATACAATTACAACGTAGTTGCAATACACGCAATATTAATGGTGATCCCGTGGTAAGTAGCGTTGTGTTCTTACTACAAACAGCAAGAAAATAATCTTTTCATAACATTATAGATATGTTGTACACAGCCGCGGCAACAGTTAATTAGCACAACATCACAACCGATAAATCCATTTCCGATTACACGGGGGCCACCCGTTACTAATCGCCCCTTGAACCCATTCTTTCCAACCAATAGACCTCCTATAATCAGCACTGATCGTACAACTAGTACACCTAGATTTACAACAACAACAACAAGAACAACAACAACAACTACAGCAAGAACAACACCCATCATCAATAATCAAGTGAAACCCAAAGGCAATAATTGTAGAGACCCGAAATTGATGCCGGGCACCTGTATGCTACTAAAAGATTGTCAAGTTTTGATCGATGAACTTTTAGAGAAGCAGAATGATCCTGTATTTAAGGATTATTTAAGAGCTTCCAATGTACAATGCGGTCAAGTAGATAAAACGGTTTGTTGTCCCATCAGTGGCGATAGCGGCAGTGATAGTACCCGTCGCCCTTCCGTAAGGGATACAGATGATGGGCCAAGACGTTTGCCTACAGTCGAAGAAGGTTGCGGTGCCACATCGAATGCTTATAAGAAAATTGTAGGCGGTACAGTTAGCAAGATAGGTGCTTGGCCATGGATTGCTTTAATCGGTTATGATGATGAATTGGCCATCTCACCATTTAAATGTGGTGGTACACTGATAACAGCCAGACATGTTTTAACTGCAGCACATTGTATAAGAAATGATTTGTAAGTCGTTAATAATATTTGTTTTATGGTCCGATTAGTGAAGGGGGGCGATTAACTAAGTTTTTGTACTACAAGAAGAAGATTTCACAAATCAGCACACATTCTTTTATTTTATACTCTACACTCGGTACTTAATGACTTCTTTATAAAATCATAATTATAGGAGTTTCGTGCGCTTGGGAGAACATGATCTTACTACAAATACGGAAGCAGCTCATATTGATATGCCCGTAGTTAGGGTAAATTTATTAATTATTTACAAAAAATGAAAAGTTTTTCATTGCGTTGAATTTCCAGAAAGAAGCTCATCCAGACTACAATAAAAGAAACGGCCGCAGTGATATTGCCGTCTTGTATTTAAAATCTAATATTAAATTTACTGGTAAGTGGGTTATTTTGCCACAATAAGTTCGCTTTTAATATTGCGCTTTTTACCCTTTCGGGAATAGATTTAATTGCACCGATTTGTTTGCCTAGTACCCCCGAATTAAGGGGAAAATCTTACGTGAAACATACACCATTTGTGGTGGGTTGGGGCAAAACTATGGAGGGCGGCGTTTCCGCTGATGTTTTACAAGAACTACAAATACCCGTTCTCGATAATGGGGTCTGTGAGGATCGTTACCGCAAACAGAATCGTTACTTTACGGCAAATCAGTTTGATAAGGCAACAATATGTGCGGGCGTCTTATCGGGTGGCAAAGATACGTGCCAGGGCGATTCTGGTGGACCATTAATGATGCCAGAGGTAATATTTTTGAAATCATTTTTAAGTGAGCGCGATTTACTTATTGTTTTATTCATTGTAGGCGTATAAAAATAGTTTTCGCTTTTATTTGATCGGTGTCGTTTCATATGGTATTGGTTGTGCTCGTCCCGAGGTACCGGGTGTTTACTCGAGTACACAATATTTCATGGATTGGATTATACAAAAAATAGCAGATAGCCCTTGAATACATTCATTTAAAGATTACTATTAAACTGACATTTATATAATGGGATACAAAGCAATAAAGAAATGATTTTACTTTTATTTGTATTTAACCCCTACCCTTAACTTAAAGAAATTCCCAAACAAAGCCTACATTTCTTCTTTCACAGTATTTGTTTTGTAAACATCCTTCTCACGTTATCTAAAGATATGCAAATCGGTTTTTTAATGCCTTTTCATTTGGAATGATGAGCTGGTGTAATCTTGACAGTAATCTTTAACTGCACGACTTGATGCATATGCCGTTTGAGGTTAGTGGTTTTGGAAACGGGTTTAAAAGCCGCAAACATGGTTGTTTGCTATTTCTACATCAAATATTACACGTGTGGGTGCTTTTTGTTCTTTAGTTCTTTAATTACTTTTTAGATTTCAAGATAATTTTCATATTGTTTAGAATTTAGGTTTTGATGCGATGATAATAATTATTACTCATTACATAACGGTTAAGGACAGATGTTATTAAGAAGTCATGGTGAATCCCGCAGAGATTGTGTTGTATATATTCGTGATTAACATAAAAATCTATACAGTCGAGCTAGACATGTTCGGTTGTGATATATGGGGCGGAAGTTTTGTTCAAACATTTTTAGTTTCTGTACGCTATTTAAATTAGGCAAAATCGGTCAAAAACCACGCCCACAATTAACAAAAGTATATTTATCAGCCACAAAAATGGAGCTACCTGGTATACATATTTATCCCATCCATCAATATACCGAAAATAGGTAGCGTAAAACTCTACTTGCAAGTTGATATATAATATACTATAGAAGGACGTAATTATGTACCAACCGCGCCCACTGTTTATAAATAGATGTGGAGGGTATTTAAAATTTGGTCCAAGACAAATTTTACTTCTTCTAATATACTCTATACCTGATGTTCATAATTAGTTTGATAGTTTTGCAACAATTTTTCAGCTGTAACCTTCAAAAAGGAAACAATTTTTACCCAAAAAATATTTTAATTTTCATTTTTATTTAATTATAATAAATTAATCAGAATATTTTGGAGATAATTTTTGTAATTCATTATCTAATACATTTATATTTTATTTACATTTCATTAAATCTAAAATACTCCCTTATAAATTTACAGAATAAAGTGTATTATGAAAGTGAAAAAAATTCTATTCAGTTGTTGTTGTAAAATTGATATATGTGTAAGCTAAAAATCACAGTATGTTATTTTTTTATATAATATATTTTATTTTATTTTTATTTTTATTTTATTTTATTTCACTTTATTTAGTAGAAAATTATAATAAAATATAAAACAAATTGCTTTTATAACCTCCACATATGAAGGGCAGGTATATAGAGCTTGTTAGTTTACTATAGGAAAAAGAATATAATATATATCAATAGGTATCACTATCTGGGAATTTGGGGTCTGTTGTTGGAACTCTCACAGTAATAAATTTTTAGTTTTTAAACCGTAGTTTTTTGGAGACTGGGTTTTCATTTGAACGAAATCGTTTATATGCCACGTCCACAATTTATAGAAATTTTGTTTGTCTTGTAAATTAATTTCTCTATGCCAGTAAATTAATTACTTGCCACGCCCATTGTTTTATATAGATGTGGAGGATATTTAGGATTTGGCCGAAGCCAAATTTTCTACTTTTTTTACAAAGTAAAACAACTCCATTTTAATATTAACAAACACTATTGCACAAACTTATTGTTGTTTTTTTTATTAAACTATTTCAAATAATTAATAATCGGTCGAGTCGGTTTCGCGTTTCAAGCTAATGCTTTCATTTAAGGTGGGACTCATTACAAGAGCTGGATTAGCTACAGCTATTATGTGATTACCAGATGCCGATACAACTTGTACTTCGCCGCTAACATTATTATCATTTCCACTCAACGGCATGGGCAGCGAAATTTTCCGCTTTGCATTAGTTTCGGTTTGGTGTACAGGTATGTTGGATGATGACATGCACGACTCCTCTCCTAAGCAATTATGATGGTTGCCAAAAAAATCTATAGAACTGGTCGGCAGTTCAGAACGATTACAACATTTATCCAATACATTAGGAGAAGAATCATCTTCCAGACCAGTGCTCTAAAGGAATGAATTGTTTTTTTTATAAAGTTATTGACTTTTAGCCAAATACATACTCACGGTTAAGGGCGGCGAACTGCACGAATTACTAAATGAGAAGCGCGACTCAATGTCTTGTTCTTCAAAGTCGCTTGTTGATGGTTTATTTAATCTAAAATAATGTGAAGCAATTTTTTAAATGTTTACGATTCTTAATAATATTTGAAAGAAAAAAAAAAACTTACGAAAATTTCGCTATATCCGTTAAATGGAATGGTGGCGCTTTAGCTGCAAACTTCTGATATATGGCAAATAGATTATAACGGCAGTCCTCGTTTAAATCCTTGAAGTGTTTTGGTGAAATTATTGTTTTAAATTGAAATATTTCTTGTTGCTCTTGGTGTCTTTGCAATGCGTAGCAAAATGAAATAAGCGAGGGGATGGATTAGTTAGCTTGGTGGTAGTAAAAGCTTTAAGAATGTCATTTTAGTTTATATTAAAAGCATAACAGTTTAACGCCATATAACATGCGAACAAAAACATAAACAAAAACAAAAGTAAAATTCTTAATAACTAAGTTGGAGGGTTTTCTTTTAACTACAATCACTATTACTACAGAGGGTTCCAAAAATACAAGAACAGTAAATAAAATTGTTGCTAATAAATAAAAAATAAATAAACAATTCTTTAACCCAACCAACAAAATATTTTCAAACTTGCTTAAATGGTTTAGGTTATAATCTTTTATAATATCCACTACTCAACTACTTGACAGTGTATGCAACCCATACTTCACCTTAACGTTTATACTTTATTGAATATTGTAGAATAATTGGGGTTATATAAAAAATGATGCAGAATTTACATTCCATACGTATACGCACGTGGTGAAAATCCTTAAGAGCATTCTTTTCTTTACTAAGAGTTTTGCACAAAGCTCCATAAAACTGTTAATAGAAAACCAAAAACAAAAACCAAAACAAAGCACAACAAAGCTGGACCACACGCAGGTGGTAGGTACTCGTACATGGCAGGTATCATTAAGCGGTAAAAGCAGAAAAGCAAATGAATTATTTCTCAGTGTCAAGCTTTGCACATCTTACCCGATTATTATCGGAACCAGTTAAATTTCCCCCTGTATCCGTAGAGGATAGGCGTTGCCGTTTTGTGGCCGATGCATTCGAGTCTGTTGACTCACAGTCCAAGATAATTGTACCAGTTGAACGTGTCGTTGTTGCTGCTACAACTGTACTGGTCGTCGTATTGGTTAACACACTTTGACTTATTTGATTCAGAATAGTACCATAACGGGCAATACTGGCTGAATGCCCAAAGCCGGCATCTTTAACAATTTGGCGCGCCAAAGGAAATAACTCATCGCGCCGCGTTAGTAGAGCCGGCACAAGACGACACAATTGAGCGGCCGCTTCATTTACACAAACCTCGTGCAGTGTTAAGGGCTTTTCGGGCCGACGTTTACAATCGAAACGTCCATAAATGGCGGAATACTTACGTATCTCTTCCATGCGTCTGGGATCATATTCACTCATTGCAATGATCTGTTCCAATTCGCGTGAAGTGCGCTTTTTCGAGCTGTGAGCACGAGGTTCACGTTGTGGCAACTGAGCGGCTATTTTCTCTGCCCCCAATGCTATACGAGCCACTTGCATTTCACTAAGTACCGGAGTTAGTTGGGGTGAACTAGAGGTAACTTGATGTGCAGCATTAGACGCTGCCACACCTATACTAGGTGCAATTGCTGTTGCCGGATTATTTGGATTACTCAACAGAGAATGTCCACGATCGGTGTTTAATGTTTGCGAAGGTGATGGTGGTACTATAAGGGGTGCATTTTGCGGAGGTAGGGCATTGGGTAAATTACAAATTTGTGAAAGTATATGAGCGGAGGTAGAAGGAGGAACTGTATTAATTAGTGGTGTGGGATTAAAAGCTGCACTGGGATTAAAAGTGGGAAATTTTGGTCGTGGCTGGCAATGAAAGGTTAAATGATCTGGATTAAAAATTAACGTTGTCTTGGCTGGTATGTCAAATTGAGCTGAAATTATGCCATATAAAGAATATTATTGTTGAAGTTGTGGTTAGATTAAGTTAAATTATAGGGAAGGTGAGGTTGGGTAAGGTTACGATAGGTTAAACTAGGTAGGGTTAGTTATCTTAGATTAGCTTAGCTTAGAATAACTTAAATTAAGTTCGGTTAGGTCAAGTTAGGCTAGGTAAGCTTGGGTAACTTAAGGTTGAGGGTCTAGTTAGGTTAGCTAAGGGTAGATAAGCTTTGATAAGATTAGGTTTGGTTTAGTTAAGTTGGTTTAAGATCGAAACGATCTTTAGAGTTATACTTACCAGAATTGTTAGAAATTGGTGTTTGGAATTGATGCGGATTATTGGCCCATTCGTGAAGAGCTTTTTGTAGTCGTCTTACATGTAAAGGCTTCGAAGCCATTCCCACTAGTGCCATAATTTCTAGAAACTCTTCTTCACCAGCTTCATACAACTGCTGCACATCATCACCGCCCATTTCCAACAGGGTATCATAATAAGCCAGCAAACTAGCTCTCTGTAAAACACGGTAAAGTTGTACTTCAGCTTCGTTGTTAGGGCGCGAAGTAGCCACCACTACAAGCACATGAAAGCAAAGTAGAAAAGAATACATTTTGAATATGAGCGCATTCTCATTAAACTCACAAAAGCTTATGGAAAGAAAAATTCACAGAGGCACACAAATAAAAAAAAAAACGCGTCTTCTCCCAAAAACTAAATCTGCTTAGATTGTTTGGTTGATATGCGTATAAAAATCTTGTCATGTATACATTTTAGGGGAGGAACAATTTCAGTACCGAAGAAACTAAACCCTTCCTTGGAGGGTTCAGTTGTTAAACCATAAAAAGAAAGGATTATTTTTTATAAAATTCACTACATTATATTTGATATTCGTAAAGCATTTTTTACAAGTTTTTTTAAATATTTTTTATGACCATTCCTTTAAGAACCGGAGTGATGAGCTTATTATTTGTAATCTTATCATTTTCCTCTTCAAACTTTTATTATAATATAAGTTTCTTTTTAATAAAAAAACCTATGCGTGAGAACTTTTGTCGCTTACTTTGACCTATATAGAACAGTTATACAACAGTTTTGCGCACTTGAGGATAAAAGGTTCAAAAACAGTTCTTGGCTCGATTTAGATATGTTCGTCTATATTTCTGAATATCATTCCAATCGTTATAAAGCAAGCAAAATTTTTTCAACAGTTGCAGAGGCTTTTATAGGCTTTAAAACATCTACTTGATTCTACTCATAAAGGCTATACAGCGATTATATAATATATAGTCCACTATGTTTATCTTTATATTGTGCGTCATTTAAAATCTACTGTGGTGGTCTCTATCGTGTATAGCACGTTTTTTTTACACAATAAAACCAGAAAACAATGTAATTTGTAAACTTTAGTTTATGGCAAACCCCAATGTACCCTTCTACGCCGTGTTCTTAAAACATCAACATAAGCATTGAACGTTACGTACGTGATGTACTTAGGACACTTGCTACCATTATTAGACCGACTGCGAAGATAAGCAAACATGGTCAAATTGACTTTGGTATTTATCTTATCGTGCGCCGTCCATGTTTATCAAACGCAATGTCTTTTTTGCGGTAAATGGTTATGAACAAGTTATAGGAACAAACTGCGTTAATTACGTATGTGAGAATTTAGTATGTGGCAAAAAAAAAATATAGTGTTTTTGTTGCTGCTGTTGTTGTTATGAAAAAGCACACGCCATAAAACAAGTTAAGTTTTTCAGTTGATTGGAACACAACAACTACATATTATGTTGCAGAACATTGATTGTTGGTACCAACCAATCTCCTCTCTAATGCTAATAAAATCAAGTAAAAAAACTAAGTTTCGCTTAAACCAACTTTTTAATACGCTCCACATCTATGTATAAATAATGGGCGTGTCAGCTAAGTTATACGACTTTAAAAAATTTCTTGAATTAAGATTCGCTAACTGAGCTATTTTGGGCGCCCGGTATTTTGCTCACATTTTTATGTTGACATGAATTTCACAGTGACGATCACAAAAATGAAGGTGAATTTGTTTGGCTTATAACTAGAAAACTACTGCTCCGATTTTGGTCAAATTTTTTGCAAACATTTGGAAATTTCTGTAGCTTTTCGGGGATATCTAATTAATGGGCGTGGAACAGTCCATTTGCTTATAAAATAACTTTTTTTAAGTATTTCTTGTTTATTAACTAAATGGGAGGTACCACGCCCACATAATTTACTTCGTTTGAAAGTTGAATTAATTTACAAGCTTTCACAAAAAGTTTGAACAAAATCCGTACAGCCGTTAAAAAGTTATACGGCTTTAAAAAATTCCTAAAATCAGGATTTGCTTGCTGAGGCATGCTGGGCGCCTGGTATTTTGCTAACATGTTTGTGCTTGCATGATTTTCAAAATTACGACCACAAAAATGAAGGTGAACTTGCTGGGCTTAAAACTAGAAAACTACTGCTCTGATTTTGGTCAAATTTTTTGCAAACGATTGGAAATTTCTCTAGCTTTGCGGGGATCGATAAATTAATGGGTGTGGCACTGCCCATTTTATTAGAAAATGACTTCTTTAATAATATTTCTCGTTTATTAACTAAATGGGTGGTGCCACGCCCACATAATATACTTCGTTTGAAAGCTGAATTAATTTGCAAGCTTTCACAAAAAGTTTGAACAAAATCGGTGCAGTCGTTTCCAATTTATAACAGTTTAAAAAATATGTTAAATCTAGATTTGCTTGCTGAGCAATTCTGAGCGCCTGGTATTTTGCTAACATGTTTGTACTTGCATGATTTTCAAAATTACGACCACAAAAATGAAGGTGAACTTGCTGGGCTTAAAACTAGAAAAATACTGCTCCGATTTTGGTCAAATTTTTTGCAAACGTTTGGAAATTTCTGTAGCTTTGCAGGGAAATAATTTTAATGGGCGTGGCACTGCCCATTTTCTTAGAAAATGCGTTTTTTATCATTTTTCTCGTTTATTAACTAAATGGGAGGTACCACGCCCACATAATTTACTTCGTTTGAAAGTTGAATTAATTTACAAGCTTTCACAAAAAGTTTGAACAAAATCCGTACAGCCGTTAAAAAGTTATACGGCTTTAAAAAATTCCTAAAATCAGGATTTGCTTGCTGAGGCATGCTGGGCGCCTGGTATTTTGCTAACATGTTTGTGCTTGCATGATTTTCAAAATTACGACCACAAAAATGAAGGTGAACTTGCTGGGCTTAAAACTAGAAAACTACTGCTCTGATTTTGGTCAAATTTTTTGCAAACGATTGGAAATTTCTCTAGCTTTGCGGGGATCGATAAATTAATGGGTGTGGCACTGCCCATTTTATTAGAAAATGACTTCTTTAATAATATTTCTCGTTTATTAACTAAATGGGTGGTGCCACGCCCACATAATATACTTCGTTTGAAAGCTGAATTAATTTGCAAGCTTTCACAAAAAGTTTGAACAAAATCGGTGCAGTCGTTTCCAATTTATAACAGTTTAAAAAATATGTTAAATCTAGATTTGCTTGCTGAGCAATTCTGAGCGCCTGGTATTTTGCTAACATTTTTATGCTTGCATGATTTTCAAAATTATGACCACAAAAATGAAGGTGAACTTGCTGGGCTTATAACTTGAAAACTACTGCTCCGATTTTGGTCAAATTTTTTGCAAACGTTTGGAAATTTCTGTAGCTTTGCAGGGAAATAATTTTAATGGGCGTGGCACTGCCCATTTTCTTAGAAAATGCGTTTTTTATCATTTTTCTCGTTTATTAACTAAATGGGCGGTGACATGCCCACATAATATACTTCGTTTGATAGCTGAATAAATTTACAAGCTTTCACAAAAAGTTTGAACAAAATCCGTACAGCCGTTAAAAAGTTATACGACTTTAAAAAAATTCCTAAAATCAAGATTTGCTTGCTGAGGTATGCTGGGCGCCTGGTATTTTGCTAACATTTTTAATATGACATGATTTTTAAAATGACGACCACACACACACACACCAAAGAATGAAGGTTAACTTTCTTGGCTTATAACTAGAAAACTACTGCTCCAATTTTGGTCAAATTTTTTGCAAACGTTTGGAAATTTCTCTAGATTTTCGCGGATAATGTGCGCGTAATGGGCGTGGCACTGCTCATTTTCTTAGGAAAGAAATTTTTAAAACTACATGTTTATTGACTAAATTCTTAATGCCACGCCCATATAATAGTCAAATTTGAAGGGATTTTTTTTTATCAGTTAACACACTAAGAATTCCGTGTTATATTCATTAAAAATTATAATCAATTTAATTACTAAGAATACTTTATACATATCTATTATTATTATTTAAAAAAAAATTAAATGTTATATTTGAGCCATCGGAAACAAGTTGGTACCCTACTTTTCTTTTACTTGTACTACCCTTTTAAAAAAGTAAATAAGAAAGTGTGTTACCATGTGCTACATTCTTTTATATATAAAATATTCTACATACCATCTCAGAGGTCAAAATTTGAAAAAGGTAAGTTTTAAGAATTTATGGGCATGTCCCTTATCTAACTACATCCCTAATTTAGAATATTGTTGAATACTCTACATTTACACGAATAGTTTTACGTTTATGATTATGATTTGTCAACCGTTTTACAACGACTTGAACGGAATAGAACAAACATGCCCACAAATAAGTGGACATACGGACATTATTAAATAACACAGATTTGAATTCCTGCAGTCTTTTTCTGGTAGTCCCAACTGGAATGACAAATTTAGTATAACGTTTATTTTTGTAAAGAATCGTCATTATTTAGACAAATGTGAGAAAACATAAAAAACATGATCATTAACTAAATAAGATTTCATGTAAAGTTACAATAATCGGCTAAAATGAGAGATAAGTGTTCATATATAATTGGTGCTGTTGTTGTTGTTATTATTATTAATTTAGCATCTAAAGTTATTAATAATATTTTCCTAATAAATTTGTGTTATTCAAGTTATATTATTGCTTGAATAGTTTTAGTCAGTGAATAGAATCTCAACACGGTAGTGATCTGTTTCTGTTACTCTCGTCAAAAGCTGTGCTTAAGATATGTACTGCAGCTGAAGTTGTAGGTTTTGTTGTTTTTGTTTTTGTTATTGTCGTTTTTTTTATGATGAATCTTTTATGGTCATCAATGGAATTTTGATGACAAGAATTTTTGGTCATTTAAGAAAAACATTTTCTTTCTAGAGTTTTTCGTTCTCCCGCTTGTTGCGGAGCTCATGAACGCCTCCATTTTTGTTCAATTCTTTAATTTTTTTTTCCTTTTTTAATTTATGTCTAGCGAGACCTCTCATATAGAAGTTATACTAATGTTGTTCTTGTTGTTGTCTTTTTTTTATAGTTATATGTGTTTTATTTCTTGGGCAATAACCAATTGAATAAAATGTCCCATCGTTTAAAGTTTTTTATTTTTGGTTTTTACCTATGTTATTATTTGTTGTAGCTGTTGTTTTTGTTTCTTTTTTTTTTGTGCCAACAAGAGTCATCAGCACTATTTAAGCATCAACAGCTAACTAAGCACCAACACCACCACTATTACCATCATCAACATCATCAATAAAATACGCACAGAATTTAAGATTGGCTGTAACCATTACTTTGTACCACCACCACCACCACCACCACCACTACCACTACCACTCACCATCAGCTCGGTGAGTAGTTATTGGCATATGAAGGAAGGTGCATGCGTGTGTGCATTATGCACTTGTGCCTGTATTTTGCGCCATTTCTTATGCACTTTATACATTATTGTACAAAGTCTTCATGTTCATATGAATGTTTCATACTATTAAAGTATTTAGGCATGTGGCGTCGTATGTCATTATATATTGTGACCAATTCAAGTGCCAACTAAAAGAAACTTCTGCCGTGTTCCTTTTCTTTTCTCTTTTTTTTCCATCATCTTTTCTTCCTTACGTGCAAATGTTTAGTGTTTTTTTTTTCTGTCTTTCTTTCTTTCGTTTTTTCTACCACTGTACGCTCATTTTCACATTTTATCAACAAACAAAAACAGCATATTTAGCAAATGACAACAACAACAACAACAACAAAAATTAATACAACACTGCACTAGCAACAAATAATGAAGGTATGAAGCAATATGGATGCAATGAAAGCAAAAACACAAAAAATTACAAAAGACAACGTTAATTTTAATGAAAGAAGAAATAATCATGATCATGATGAACGGCAACAAACAAGATGATAAAGTTTTGAAACTACAATATTGTTTAATTTTTTCCTGCTTTTTTTTTCTTATATCGCCCATTACTTGAGTGATAGTGCATACAATGAGTGAGCAGGTACATACAATGTGACAAATTGTTTGTAACGTTTAGGAAAAAAAGAAAACAAGTAAATATGTATATTATAGTTAGAGTATATAATCGATATATCCTACGCCACTAAGTTCCTAAAAAAATATGCTTTAATTAGTTTAGTTGTATCAGTAAACTTAAAGTCATTCTACCATAAAAGTCATTTCATGAAAGAGCATTACATGGAAAGAGTCTTTAAAAATAGTATGATCGGGTCATAATTCTCTCTTCAACAAATTATCTTTTTAATAATAAGAATTGAGAATTTTCATCATATAAAAACTTATATCACACACATAGGGGTTCTATGGGGGGTTCGAAGGGATTCTTTGGGTAAGGATTCTAAAAATGAATAAATTAATTCTTAATAGTACACATCTTTCAGTCAAGACAAGCCTTTGTGGCAAATTTCATTATATTATCTCAAGAAATGCAGCCTTAAGCTTGTAAATAGACAGCCGGACAGATGGACGAATGAATAAACGTATAGACATTTATGATTAAATCGATTCATACAGTGATTCTAAATTGATTGATATAATGAAAGGCTAAAGAGAGTTATTTAGCCATTTTGGAGTTACAAGCATTTACACAAATTTAATATACCCTTTAGCAAAAGTTCAGTGTAGGGTATAAAGAAGTCAATTTTTATCGATTAGTATAAAACTTATCATATATCCGTAGATACTCCAAAAAGAAAAAAAATGTTGGAAATTTATCTATTGTGATTATTTTAAGTTCGTTGCTTAAGTCTTTTGTACCTAAGACACCATGATGTCAAACAAAATTTAGTATCAATAGCTTAATTTTTAATATCAGTTGAAGGATTTTTTTACGCAGACATAAATAATCGGACAGACAAGCATGACACACATAACTCGATCGACTTTGATCGATTTTGATGCTAATCAATATTGTATCGTCTTCCTTCTTCTTTAAGCGTGTTGCAAAACGGAATGACAAACCTAGCATACCTCTCATGTATAATGAGAGTATAAAAATGATTTAAAATTTTACTCAACATAATGTTAAAATTTCAAATGTTATGAATGTGTACATAAATTAAGATGTGTGTGTGTATATTACATAAATACACACACATGTATTATTGTCTGTTTAAGGTTTTACAACCACCACTATTTAGGAGTTTTTTAATGTTTAGGGGTAGTTTTTTTTCCATTGGGTTGTACGTACATACATTCTGGGTGTGTAATTTTTTTTGTCTCTGTCGGTAAAGTTTTTTTCGAAAAAAAACAATATACAACAACAAAAAGGAGTTTAGGTTATATACCAAACATATCCCTGTCGGTTTTGTTAGAAAACTACGATTGGCTGCTTAGGTATAAATTTCTTTCTAAAACTTCTTTAGAAATACTTTGAATGTATTAGTGTTTTTCATGTTAGGCTTGAAATGTATTTTTTTTTAATATTGAAGACAAACAATAAAAAACAGCCAACCCTCTTTTTATATACCTACCCATCATACACACCGCACACATTTTCATTCTCATCAGAGAGATTTCATTTGTTTTTTTCATAAAATATTATTTCGTAACAGAAAAATTCGGGTTGAATGCTTAATAAAAAAAAATGAACAAAAAATAAAAAAAAAACTGTACCAAAAACGTACATAAAAAATTATTATAAAAGTTGTGTGTAAAGGAGGAAAGTTTCAAGTTTGCTGTCTGTAATATTTAAGTCAATAAAAACGAGTAAGAAAAAAGCTATATATGGCTGGGGCCAAATCATAAATATCCTCCAGCTCCATAGACAAACATTAAGCGAGGTAAATACCTGATTACGCCCTATGACGTATCAACTCTGTACGCGTCAGATTCTGTACAGAAAAAGTCCGTTTTTAGAACATGGATGATTACCTAACAAATTCATGTATAAAATTTAAATTTCCTAGATATTGGGGGCGTGGCATTTGGCTTTATTTTAATAGAATTTGTACAGATACTAAAAATACTTTTCAGTTTTTTTTCCAAACGCGGAGGTAATATAAAAAGCCTTTAAAAAGATGTATATTTGCCACGCCTTTACGCTATATACAAAAGGACAAAGTATTTAAGATCTAACCTAAGCCCAATACATAAGTAGTCTTTCTTTTTTTATATAAAGTTTAAAGTTATAAAATATTGGCCCTTGAATATACTTAAAAGTTGTTCACAACATAAAAATATAGAATGGACAGATGGACATATTTAAATTAACTTTGCTTGTTTTTCTAAATCCATTATTGAACATATTTTTCTTATTAATTAACGTACAGTGCAGATTTTCTGCTTTAACTTAACCCTTAACTGATGTAAAAGTATAAAAACTTTATCATAAAAAAAAGTAAAAAACAACCACTTACTTGTACCGTTTGCATTACGTCCAAATATTTTACCCGTCGGACTTAATATAGGACTGGATGAGGCTGACGGGGCAGCTGACAGAGAACGTTGACCTTCAGAGATGCCACTAGCCAAGGACACATTATTACTATCATCGTGTTTAATGCCACCAGTATCGAGTGGTGGTAAATTTTGCAAGAGTGCTGTTGCATTAGCTAACGTTAGGCCAGTTAAGGTTGTTGTATTATTAGATGGTAATAATGATGATGATGATGATAATGTTGTTGTTGTTGTTGTTGCTGTTAGGCTATTAGATGATACATTACTGTTGGTATTGGTACTAGTGCTAGTTATGCTATTGTTAGAATTATTTATTATTAAATTATTAGTAAGAGTAGTATTAGTGCTGGTTGTAGTAGTGGTTGCGCTTATAGTTGTTGTTGTTGTAGTTGTTGTATTTGTAATTAAGGACGTTGCTGTTATTGTAGTTGTTGTTGCTGTAGTATTGGCGTTTGCTGATTTTCCTTTCAACACATCCATATTGCTGTTTATGGTTGTTGCTGTTGTATTACTTTTACCGCCAATTTTTCTAACAAATAATTAAAAACTCATTTTCACTCATATTTTACATATAAAACTGCATGATTACGATTTTTTTTAAATAAATTTTGTTTGTTGTTGTTTTTATTATTAGTAAAATTTTATTATAAAAATTTTATTTAATTTTGGCAAAAAAATTTTAAATTAATTTTTTAATTTTTTTTTATTAAATTAATCTTTTTCCTCTTAATTTTCTATTATTTAATCGTTATTGTTTAAAAAATTGTTTAACAAAAGAGCTTTTTCAAGCGAAGTTGTACGATCTGCTCTAGGCGAAGCCAAACGTTGTTCTGCTTAGCTACACCAGAAATGGACACCTTCGTAACCCTTGTCAACCAATGCATAACGTAACGTATGTACAATTTAACAAAAAAACAAAAAACAAAAAAAAATAAAACAACAACAATCAAATGAATCTGGTCGATCTTCTTTTTCTTTTACGATTTTATACTCTAAACGCTTAAAAGGGTAAGAAAATGATCTTGCCGATGAAAGGTTGGTTGGTTGGTTGGTTGGTTATACGCGTTATAGCGTGGTGTAGTATTAAGCACATACAGCACTACTCTCTCTTACTCTCTTAGTTGTTGTTGTTATTGTTATTGTGTTTATTTACAAATTAAAAAAAAAAGCAAACAGCATGAAATAAAAAAGGGTTAAAAATCTAGTAAAAACTATCAAACACACAAAAAAGCAACAACAAGCAGGAAAGCAAAAAATCTTTCATTTTTATAGCATAATATTCATAAAGGGTGAAATGAATTTGAAGAGAAGTTGGCAGAGCACTTGGCAGAGCTTCGTATATGTTAAAGGATATGAATTCCATTCTTATTAGAATGTTTTTTTGTTTTTGTTTCGCTTTTTGTGTATATGTGTGTATGTGTGTAGGTATGCCTACACCACTTAACTTTTATTAGTGTCGTATGTGGATGCTGTTTTAATGGAATGGTGTGCTGTGTTTGTGGTGTGCAATCGAGCATGTGTACTCTCGCTTCTTGTTTGTAACCTTTTATATCTGGTTTTTCCTTCTTACAATTTTAGGGTTTTTCGAGTGAAGTTGTTACTGCGAATGGCTGTTATTTAATATTAATAATAGTGGTAAACGCTATACATGTACACATCTCGTGTATATGTGTGTACATCTGACAACGTTTACATTTCGATTATTTAGAATTTAGCAGTTTTCAGGCATTTTTGTTTTTTTTCTTTCGCATTCAATTGTAATTTGCATAACAATTGTTTAGGTGGTGTTTGCATATGTGTTTGTGTGTGTTTGTGAACATACATACATAATTGTTATTTATTCAAATTACAGTTATTTAAAGCATATGTAAGTATTTTTGATAATTTGATTTGAACAGCTTCCATTTTTCTCTTTCTTCTGTTAACTTTTTTGTTTTGTTTTTTGTAATCCTCGTTAGATTAGAAGAAAAATCCTTTTCGCGGTAAAATTTACCTTAGAAATACAATTATTTTAGAAAGCCGTTATATTTCTAATCAACTTATATAAGTAAAAAGTAAGAAAACTAGAATATTTATACTAAATAGAGTCTCTGACGCCTCCAAACGTAATGACAAACGCAGTTTACCTTAGTATATAAAGTACATAAACATAAGCCTTAACTTTCAGCCTTCTAATAATAATCTTTAATAGTCTTTAAGGGTTAAGATAAAAGAAACTCTTAAAAATTCCCACAAAAATTTGATCTTTTTTTAGATGTGTGTTTCATTATGAAAGTGTCCTCCGATTTTTCCCAATTTCAATATCAATCTGCCCACAAGAACTCTTAATATTTCTGCTAAGTGTGAAGTCAATATTTCAATTTTGCAAGACCGGGTAAACGTTTATTACAGTAGTGCTCTAGACGGACATACAGACAAAAGCTACGAAAGGCATGTAATGGATATAAAAATATGCAACGAAATTAATTAATCTTTAGATTTTATTGATTATTTTATCCGCGTCCAACTATATGTTTAGGATTTTGTATTAAAAATCTTTCATTTATTAATTAAAATTACAAAGGATGTAAAAAACATTTCATGTGATTTATTTTCTTATTTAGCGTGTAAATTAAATAAAAATATTCTTATAAAGTCAGTGTCTTAAAAAGTTCATACATATCATATAGGGGGAGAAGAGAGAAGGATTACAATTGATTTCATTAACAGATATGAAAGTCATGGAAATAATTAAATTTTTTCTTTTTAGTAAAATTGCACAATTAAACTTTACAAGTTATTATTTATCAAAGAATAACAGTCACTTGAGAAAATATCTGCTCACATCTTTCTTATATTTCACAAATATATTTCGATGCTTGTTTTTTGTTTTTATATATCTCAAAAATACTATAAATTGTTAACACTAATAATTTGATTGATCCAACCAATAAATGAAGAGACTTTTACGTAAACGCCGGGTACATCAACACGGCCACAGCCGAAGCCCCATGACACCAAACCGGCCAACTCATAAAAACCATCATCTTGGCATACTAGAGGGCCGCCACCATCGCCCTGACAAGCATCGTTACCCTCTTCACCGCCCGCACAAAAACTACTTGCCGGCAATATGAAGATTTTCTCAGTCACGGCATTCACTTTACGTATACACTCAGTATCACTGACAATGGGTATTTCAGCTTCGCGTACTCGTAACGGGATGGGTCCGGCTAGTGAAAAGAAAATGTAAACAATATTGGATTTCTTTTTTTTGTAAAAATTAGGGAAGAACGCATTCACAACGCATATTCAAGACGTAAGGCTAAGCTTTATTTATCTTACCTTCTCCCATGTAACCATAACCAGTGACAGTACAACGTTTTCCGGCCGCGTGATTAACACCTCGAGCCGGCAAACACACCTAAAATGATAAAAATATCACAAATTTCATAAATAAAGTTCCCGTATTCAAGTTCGACTTACCAAGCAGACACCGTCTCGCAGT
This sequence comes from Ornithomya chloropus, assembly GCA_963971445.1. Lineage (NCBI taxonomy): Eukaryota > Metazoa > Arthropoda > Insecta > Diptera > Hippoboscidae > Ornithomya > Ornithomya chloropus. Next base: position 3,297,665 of record OZ020532.1, read on the forward strand.
TCAGCTTGTCCATGAAGTTTAAGCAAGGCTATGTCATTGTCCAAAGTTTGACTGTTGTGATTGTGATGTATATACGTGGTAGCTACGCGCAATGTTTGAGCACCCGGGCTTCCATATTTTCTAGTTAAATCATAATCACCCACTCTTACATAAATGGCATCTCCAGAACGAACAATACTGAGGCGTAGGGGGAAAAAATAATAATTTTAAAACTTCTTTAAGCCTGTCACACCTACTTGGTTACACAATGTGCTGCTGTAAGGACCCATTGGGTACCAATCAAAGCTGCACCGCATAAATATTGATTCATCGAATTGATTAAAGCAACTTGCCAACACCATTCCCCATTGTCGCCATCTTCCCCACCCACAACCCGTGCCTGTCTACGACCCGTCCGTATCGTCGTAGCATTGCTATGGTAATTATATTCGTGGTACGATCTCGACACTTGATTAGTGTTGGCCACATGATTTTCAATCAAATCGCCCAACTTGTCGTTGTGAATTTGTATCGGCACAATGGCAGAGCCCAGAATTAAACGATCGCTAGATTTCCGTATATTGTTGGCGTTGGTATTAGAGGGTAAAACGAATTGTTCAGTCAATTGTCGTGATTCTCTTTGTACGCCGTATTTACTACGTAGGTAGGATACAAGGGAGAGAGCGGTTGTCGATGTGGACAAGCCACGTCCATTACGTAAAGTTCCTTTAACACCGCAAACATATTTCGAATAGACGTGAGGACGCGGTGTGGTTGTAGTAGTGGTGGTGGTAGTTGCTGTAGTCGTGGTGGTTGGCGTTTTCAATTGTGGTGGTAGCGGTGACAACCCGGGCTGATGGTGTACTAAAATTTGGAAAAATATTTACCATCTTTACAAAAGTCCAATAGATTACAAGTTCAGTTACCTATGCCAGGGCCGTAGAGGGGAGGATAATCATGCAAAGATGATGGTGGTGGTGGGGGAGGTTGTTGGCCTGCGTAATGATGATGGTTGGGTACAGCTTGTGTGGCTACATATTGAGGGTAAGGTGCTTGAAGAGACGGCGGATATGGTGGTGGTTGCGGTGGTCCACCTTTATGTCCTCCCGTTGTTGGTGGTGGTGGCCCCGGTGGCGGTGCTTGGTAATGATGATGATGATAAATTGAATCGTTGCGTGTTTGGAATTGTTGCTTTTCCAAAATCTTACTTTTTGGAGCGCAACATGTCTGCCCTGAACGTTTACATTTAAATAAATCGGTCATCTCAGCATTTTCTGACAAGGATTTAAGGATATTAAACAAATTTTTGAACTTTGCATTAATACTCACTGAAACACGTGAAACTTAAAAGGCTCACTATGCAGGATCCGGGACATTCCTCTCGCGGATCAGGTAATGGTGTATTTGCCACTACATATGGTGGTGCTGTGGGTGGTGGTAACGGCGTCGCACCTACGGTAGCATGATGAAGGTGCTGATGATGGGAGGGCGGCATTTTTGGTGGTCCCGCTCTTGAATTGTCACAACACACTGAACCTTTTGCACAAGTAGTTGGTGTCGAAACTAATACTGATGGCCGCTCACAAAACGCTGCCATTATGTTAAGTAAACAAAAGCCCGGACATCGCGGTAATTGTGGTGGTTGTGTAGGTGGTGGTGGAATAGGAGCTGACGGCGCGGCAGCACTTAAAGTGTTTTCAGCAAACGATAATATTTGTGAGAATAAATCGTTGCCACCTTGAGACTGAGTAGATGGTGGAGTATGCGTTACAGGCTTTGCTGGTTTGGCGTTTATTTTGTGCGAAGGTTTGACAACATTGACCTTGGTTGCTGGTGTGGAAGGTAATGCATCAGCTGCTGAATTTGTAATACAACAGCTGCCCTCCGAAGGGCAAAATGCTTCCGAATCGATATCGTCACAAAATATGGCCAATATACCGTTCATGCATTCTCCCTCACATTCTTTCAACACTTGACCGTTAGAATTCTCCTGTATGTCATTATTATTATCATCTTCTTCGTCAGCCTGTTCTTCACTTTCGCTTTCATCCTCTTCAACCGTGGTTGCTGGGGTTGTTGTGGTTGTGGTATGAGTTTTTCTATGTTTGTGGGGTTTATTTTGATGGGAATTGTTATTGTTGTTGTTGTTGTTATTGTTATTAATAATTTTAGTACGCGCCGGTTCAGTTGGTTCTGCGGTGGTGATGGTGGTTGTGGTTGAACTGGATGTTGTGGCCGGGGCAGAAGTTATTTTCGAGTTGGTATGTGTTGTTGTTGTTGTTGTTGTTGTTGCATGAGTTTTATTGCCACCAATAATGCGAGTTTTATTGTGTTGATGCTGTTGACTCAAATTAGTCAAATGCTCTGGAATAAAAATAATGGTTTGAGTCTCTTTGAAAAATTCTCAACACTCGATTAAAGTCATTGCAATTATACTTGCTGGTATGTATATATCCTTGGGCAGTTTGGTGTTCGAGTAATCATCCAGAGAAACGCAACATTTGGTGCCGACTTTGCACAAGCCGCTGGACGTGAGATACGCTTCACAATATTCTGCAATTCTGTCCGCTACACAAACACCCGTGCACTCTTCTAATACAATACAGGCATATATATGTATATACAGTTTAGTTTAGTTTATTGTCATATACAGATTCCAAGTTTACCTGTTTTGTCGCTTTCTTCCACTTTAGACTTTTCCGCCTTTTTTGTTGAAGCAGCCACAGCTGTAGTAGTGGTTGCTGTTGGTTTTTTAGTTGTAACCTTTGAAGTGGTGGTAGTGGCGGTGGTGGTTAATGCTGCTGTGGAGGATATCTTTTGTGTTGTTTTCGGTTTATGTGTAGTTGATAATGTTGTTGTTTTTATTACACTTCCTGTAGATTTCAGTTTAATTGTTGTACTGGAAACTGGACGTTTAGTGGCCGCAGTTGTTGTGGTGGTTGTAGTACTAGGCGTGTAAGAAACATTCTTAGTTGTTGCTGCCTCAATGCAACATTTCATGCTAGGCGAGGGACAGGGCACATTTTCCAAAACTTCATAGCAAATAAGGGTGGCCAAGGTGTGTACACACATGCCGGGACAATCTTTTGAATCGGCTGTGCTGGTTATTGTATCCAAGAGACCTTTATGAAAAAAAGAGAAATATTAAATAATTATGCAGTCTATCCACCGTATCCACCGTGTGTAAAATTTGAGTGGAATCAAACAATTTACAAAAACCTTACATCGGCATATAATTTCACCTTTAATAACTCAAATATTACCGTATTCAAAATTTTTTTTATAATCTTAAAAAAGTGGGCGCACTAATATAAATGCCACGCCCCCCCAAGTTATACAAAAAGTAGACCTAAGTGTGTAACGTGTAAAATTGAAATAAATCGTTTCGATATCGCTACTTGAAAAAATTCACTAAGATCACGCCTACAATCTAGAGGAATTATTATCAGTTATAAATAAGTGATGTAGAGTGATAAGATTTGATCCAAGCCAAACACACATTTTCATTTAATTCTTTTTCATTCATTTATTTAACATACCAGATAAAAAGCTGCCTGCCAATGATTCATTTTGGGCGGTAACTGGCGTATTATATAATAATAAAACCATAAGATTAAAATTTAGGGTAAATTTCACGTACTCTCCCTGTTTCATCTTTACTGTTGTTTTTCAATATTTTATATCTTGTTGAATGTGTTTTCCTTTAGAAACTTTCGCTTTAAGACATTACATCAAGAGAAACATCTGGAAAATATAATATATATGAAACACATCTACATATAATATAATATATATATTATATAAAATATATTTATTTGAACTGATGAATTAATATTCATGTTGTTAATGAATTTCGATGAATAAACATAACTTTCATATATATATACTTATTTATCAACTTGACACAACTAAAAAATCTTATTGGCAGAAGAATTTCAAAGCAAATCATAAAAAATAAGTTGAATAACAATGAAGAACATTTCGTGGAATAATTTCTTTAACTTTGGAATGTTAATGCTACAGTATAATCATCTAAAGCGTTGAGGTGAGTTAAGAGCAAATAAAGCCATAAAATTAACTGATAATCGTCTATTACATTTTTTATTATGTCACTGTTGTGATGGCACTTTTTTCTAAGCGTGTGAAGGTGCTTCAGTTGAAGTTTTTTCTTTGGTAAAATCTATACTGTTACATACCACACAACCAATAGTTATTATATACAATACACCGTTAGTTGTTATCGCTTAGATTAAACAGGTATCCTTCTAACTACACTTGAACACACAATATACAAACATGAACACTTATTATACGTGGTATAAGTATCGTTTACATTTTCCGATAGAAATTCCTTTATGCGGCAAACAATTTATATATATGTGGCTGCATATGTATTGTGTATGTATGGTAATTGTATGTATGCTTGGTTTATATACATTGTATATGCTAAAGAAGCAAAGACTTTCACTTGAAGTATTCAATTGAACGGAAATTGGCAAGCGTGCACTTGATTACATTGTATGATTAACAATTTCCCTAAAAATGTCTGCAAAAAACTCATAAATTCGCAAGCACACCAACCCATACCACGTATACAGCTTTATGGCTCAATATAATTTAGGAATATTTTTGGCGTGTAATATAATAATAGTAGAAGGTCATTGGCATGCTGTCTGCCAAATGTCAGTTACTGTTTATTTTGAGATGTCAAGAGGTGTGTAGACAAAATCAAAGGAAGTCATCTGAAGCGTTATTAAATTTCTAATTAAATATAAAAGTGTCGGTCAGTCCTGGTAATTATATCCACATGAGGACAAAGTGATATGTCAAATAGTTTACAACGCCCAGAAGGAGTTATTGGAGACCCCACAATTCTGTATTAGCATCGAATACTGAATCTCCATAGCCATGTCTGTCTGTCCACGTTGTAGTCACTGTAATCACTCTTCTGGCTGCAAAAATTGACATATCAGTTCCAAATTTGGCCGAGTTTAGTTTTCCTGGTATTGAAAGTGAGCAAAATCGATCAAGCGACAGGCCCATAGTGCAAAAAAATCGAGGTTTAAAGGTTTATTACATTTTTTCCAAATTAGTCATAAAGGCTTTCAAGATATATTGATATTTATACCCATTAAAGGGTTTTAGTGTCTCAATGGTGGATATTTCGGATTTCGCCTAAAACATATATAGCTTTTTTACTTGTTTTAACTTGTGTTAATCTTACATGATTCAAAATTATTATATTTATAATATAATGCTTTCATTTCATTTAATGTCCGTATGTCCGTGATTAAAACTCTTGCTCATAAACAAAGACTTTTAAGAAATATTTTCATTAATCTCGCTTTTAAATTTGAATAAATAAAATCAAATGCAAGCCATGTCCATATTTTTTATTTAAATAATATATTTTCAAATTTGACTACGATTGAAAAACAATTTGCTAAACGCTGCTGTAAGTTGTTTTCTGTTGAACTCGAATATGTTCTTATATGTATATGTAACGCTTATTTATAAATGTTTATATATATGTACATATATGAATAGAATGAAATTCTCCATTAACCCAAATAGAATTGTACTTAACGTATATAACATTTTTTTTAATAATACCCGCGTAAATTTATTTACATATTTCTACTATACTTATATACTTGTATGTATGGATATTGGTGTCAACGTTAAGCCTAAATTATATGGACATGGACTACAAACATTTATTGTATACGTGATATTAACGGTTTGTGTAGAGAATATATTACAAAAGAATTCATTCTTCTTTCTTTCGGTTTTGCATATTATTGTTATAGCACTAACGCACTTGTATTTAAACAAATATGAAAGTAAGCACTAGCACCTATATATGGAGAGGTTGCATACCTGTTACCAAATATATACATACAAACATTGGTTATAGCTTTAATATAAAAATTCTATTCAAAGTTAAGGCAACAAACACTTACGCATACACAGATCACAAATGACAATTGACAATTTTGATGTTTGTTGTTGTGTGGATTTATATATGTAAACGCAAACTGTGTCAACGTTATAAAATTGTAAGATAAAAAAAAAGAAAGAAAGAAGAAAGCAAGCAAGAAAGAGAGAAAGGAAAAAAGTCAAAAAGAAAATGTTCGTGTTTAGTGTACACAAGTTCTTTCATACAAACAACATACATACATATGTAAGCCAAATTGAATAAACAGTTAAGCGTTTGAATTGATAATATTTATACATACATACATACAAACGCGTATTGTTCATATGGATATATGCTTCAGTACTTATTTCATGCGGGTCCATTCACACACTTTGGGTTTTTTTTGTTTATTTGTTTGTTTGTATTTTAAGGTCAGTATACTATGTAGAATTATTTTAAGCTAACGGTAAAATACAACTTAGAATATCACAAAAACACACACAACACACCACACATACACACATACATATTATGTACATCTATGGCCCACAGCATCCAAAATCAAGTTCTGTTTCTGATTCTTTTCATATACAAACGAACAGAATGAGTCTTGCAAATATTTGCTTCTTAAAAAGATTTCAAATAATTATATATATATAATAAATATTTAATATATTTTTACTAATTCACATAATCCGTACATTAATAAATTCTTATAAAAAGAAATTTTTACACAGTTTCTCTTTTTCTGCAGGAATTTTTATACAATAGTTTAACACCAACACATCAACAAATTTTCTTTTGTATTTTGCTTTTTTTTCTTTCTATATATACTTTTTCTTAAAGCTTCTTTCCGATCCGATGTATATGCAACGAGTGTGCACGCGCGCGCTCTTAGTTATCCACAGCGTAGTAGATGAAGTTGTTGTGGCACACCGAATGCTTTCAATAAACTGAACCGTACTGACCGCACACACCACTAATATTATGTTGATGGACTACAAGTACGGTGTGGCCACTTTAGTTTCTTCTACTTTTTCCATACTGGCCAACAACCATCATCACCGTTAATAATTTTACATTTAACAGGTGTATGGAGAAGGAAAGGGAGAGAAAGAGAGAGAGAGATCTCTCTAGTTAGAGAGCATTTTTAAGAGTATTACAAATATTTGAGATTTTTCTGGTAAAAGACCACTTTAAAGGCTAAGGCAGAAGTAAATGCATCAAGCAGCAGTCGCTAACATAAATGGAAGCTACAAAAACACACACCTTGTGAACTTTTATATATAAAATATACTAAGTTTTTCATTCTATTTGTAACACCCACACAAAGTACATATGTTCTGAATTAGTTAAAACACTGAGTCAATCTAAACATTAAATTTGGCAAAATCGGACAAAAGCCATGCTCACAAATCTTGGATCCTTTGATCTACGGTAGTAAATGTGAAGCCTGAATAGATCTAGACACGTATGTGTGTGTGTCTGTAGTCGTCTATTATAATTTATCGATTATAATTTGTTTTGGTTTTAGTAAAACTCTTTCTCATTCATAATAAAATAATAATTAATGAAAATCAATGTAAAAGTACCTTAAAAAGCAGCAAACTCTCCGACATTGCCGCAAACCGGTCTATAAAAGTTTCATATAAAAGAAATGAATACTTGGAGAGAGAAAGAAAAGTAAACTTTAGAGAAAATTAAGACTAATTCTGTAAATATTATCAAGAAAGAGAATTAAGAGAACCGTGCTATATGTTAGCTGTTAACTGAAATTATGCAAAATTGTAAATGATAGGAATAAGCTTTGTAGTTATGGTTGAAATGAAATGTTTCAGTTCGTTAAAATGCATTCATACTATATATTATATATTGTAAAGTATACTTAAGATCTCATCCTTTATTCTTAAGCAAAGTTATTGTTTTTTTATAAAGTAAGTCAAAGGCCATCACAGTGCCATCAGTCATAGTTTATATGGCTGATACATATATCACAACTAAGATTTTATCTAATTTAAAATATTCCTTCTTTCCTCCTCTTCTTCTATTCTTCCATAAAACCTTCGAAATACCAAAAAAAAAACAAAATTCATAAGTTTTTTTACCGAAAACATTTCAATATCATAAAATAAATTCTCTCACGCTAAAAAGTGAAATTCTTCTCATATCGATGCACATAAATAAAGCGAAAGGATTTACTCCTAACCAATACCTTTGCTTTCGTCTTATATCATATAGCTTAAGTACAATATTTTTTCTAAATAGTCATAAGTATTAAGAAAAAATATTGTTCCGAAATACATTAAGAAAAAATTACTAGCAATGCAAACACAAGCCTTTTCTTTGTTTGAGTAATGCGGCGCACTAAACAATGAGCAGCCAACACTGACACAACTCATTTGCATATGAGCAGCTTTGGTCGAGAAGATGTTCGTCGTTCGACTGACGCCTTGTTCCTTTGGTTTGTATGTAAATTTTTCTAAAGAAAGGATCACACAACAACAACAACACAATCCATTATCCTTTCAATTTTGATCATCATCAGCATCAACATCAACAACAACAGCAACAATAAACAACCACCATCAAAAGGTTGATTGAAACAGAAGGACGATTTTTTGTTTTCGTTTTTTTGTTATCTATCTTCTGCTTTAAGCTAAATATGGGTATAGTATGACGGCCTGTGCGTACATGTCTAGCATAAAAAATGAATTTTTTTTTAACTTTTTATAGATTTTTTCAGTAAGTTTCGTTTTTTTTCTAACTTTCGTTTTTTCTTCAATTTTTTGTCTAATTTTTTTTTGTTCGTTTGGAGAAGCACAGAATATTCAAAATAATTCAATGTGGCGTGTGAACCAGTGTCAAGGAGAGAAAGAAAATAAAGCTTTGATGAGAATGTCTTTAGAAATCCTGGGAATTTCCTTCCGTCAGCAGATCTTGTCTTCTAAATATTTTGTTTGTTTTTTTTTCGTTTTTGACGCTCTTGAAATTAATTAATAGAATAAGTTGCAGACTTGTGTGTACAGGAGTTGGAATGGTTAAAAAGAAGCAAAGGAATAGATGGAGGGACAAGCAGACGTATAGAGATGACACAGAAAAACTTTTTTCATAGACAGACACATGGACTTATAAACAAACGGCGAGGAAAATGGAAAGACAGACGAACGCTCAGATTATAATCCGAGAAAAACAAATCCAAACATATGAACAGGCAAATAAACGGACAGTCAGCTTTATAGGCAGATCGTAGGATAAAATAATCATCTATCTACAAAATTTTAGCTCGATAGCTCAACATTTAAAGCTGCAACATTCCAAAAACCAGTACACGGACGGACATATATATCTCGACTCGGATTTTGATGCGGATCAAGAATAAAAATAATTTGTAGAGTCTTCAACTCTTTCTTACTAGATATTCTTAAGAAAGAGGTGAAGGGTATAAAAATGGTAAATAGACCGACAGATGGACATCATCGCAGTTAGGCAGACCCTAATATCAAATAACGCAGTCAGAAAGCAGAGACAAGCAGACACAGATACACAGAAACACACATACGCAGACAAACGATTGCCATGAGAAAAATGAAACCCGAGGATATACGGATAGAGTGACACACCGCAACATAACGATAATAATGTTTAGTAAAAGTGTTTTTTGCTTTATTTTACTTACTCCTTACCATGCCCTACTACACTTAATTTATGCACATTTAACTCATTCATCATTTTTATTGGATACTTGATGAAAACAACGCATCACTGGCACACATGATAGCTTGCCATTATTTTCACACAAACTATAAAATGTTATTAATAACCCGTTGAGTCAATATGTTGATGTTGTGAATATTCCAAAATCTTCATAAAACATAAGTTGGGAAACAACTCGTCAAAGGCAGAGAGGAGAAGCAGGACTAAACACATGTAATCATATTCTACTTAAAATCGCATTTCTCATGTTTGATTAACATAATGCAACTAATCCTTCAAAAATTATACGAAAAATTTTTCAAAATAATTTGCATACCAATACTATGCCAATTGAAAACATATGCAAATTACGACAAACACGCAAAAATCATCACTTTCAACAAACATCTTGATTTATCGGATAAGGAATGCGATCAATGGATGGAAAGGCAATATATTCAATAAGACGATTTTTGAGTATGTAAACAACAATCGGCTGAGACAATCACCCCTTAACAGCAACACGTGACCTTTTTTGCCTGCCTGTGTGTGCCTTTTTTGTCCGTTTTTATTTTCATTTTTAATACCTTCGTAATAATGATATTAGCAAAAATTTATTGTCAATATTTTATCGAAGATCAACAAGGTATACGCACACACACGCACACATGCGAACTCAACTCAACAAGGGTTGATGTTGTGGCTTACCTCTTAATCATGTTGTTTATTGGGTATTGAATGATTGTTACGATTACGAATGTATGATTAGAACGTGTCATTTGTTGATTTAACATTTTATGTTTCGATTTCTTTTCATGTTGCATTCGTGGCACCCCAACAATGAGAGTTATCGATACAATTAATAATTATTGAATGCCTGCCCTTCTACATCATTTATTTGCATTTGTTTGGGCATTTATTTTATATCTACATCTTTAGATTGTTTATTGTTTACTTCTGTTTTGTTCTTGTTAGGTGTTAAAGTCAAATTAATAAAATTTATACCGTAAGTTTAAATCACCCCGTCAGGTGTCGTAGTAGACTAATCAAGCTTAAACAAGGATTATCGAATGGCATTAAAATTTTAATAAAAAAAAAATTTGAGGAAAATTTACCTATTTTGACGAAAAAAAAAATTAACAAAAAAATCGTCCGATTGTACTTAAAGGTGACACAATGAAGGCACACAATTAATGTGCCCAGTTTCATTGGAAAATGTCAAGAATTGTCAATTTTTTCCATATAAGGATCTTTTCATAGGGCGCCAAGTAATGTTTTTCACTACAATACAAAGAATTATTAGAATTATTAGAATGTTCAAAGAAGAATAAGAAGAATTTTGATTTTATGTTAACTTAGGCATTGAATACAAATCCAAATGACTGCAAAGTACAAAATGTTCTCTTTCTACGTAAAATTATTTTATAAGGACGCACGTACATACATAAGAACATTTCACCGAAAATCCTTTAAGATCCTTATATACCTTAAACTAATTTGCATTTCTTTATGAAATGAGTGTGTTTGTGTTTTAATAATGCCTTAAGCTTTTCTACATTTAGAATCTCACGTGTGCTTCGGGGCAAGGGGTGCATTATAACGTAATATACAAATTTTGTTTATAATCATAATCATTATTTATCTTTAGCGTCTTACGCCTTAAGCATTCAGTCTGCGTTATAGTTTAGTGATTTGCATAAAGAGCAACAACATCCATGCAATCCATGTCATGGGAAAACAATGATTTGACTTGAACGCAAAGTTAAGACAATGGAAGAACATTGCATTTATAGAAAAGATTAAAAAGACCATAATCAATTAACACTTAACACAAACAAAAACATAAATTATACATTTTCCTCTACAAAACAAACATACAAACATACACAACAAATATACCCACATACAAGTATTATAAAAGGACAGCCACATTTTAATTATACATATATACACATATATATGCTGGGTGAATGAATGTAATTTCATATGATTAAAATAAAGGCTGCTGAACATGTGATTATAGAAGGAACAAATCAAAATCAAACTTTTATTTTTTATTTTGGTTTAGCCTCCAGCTTCTATGATATAAAATGACAATACAAAGCTTATGACATTCAACTCATCAAGCTCTTTTATTTGATACCCATATTGAATAGATTGTAAAAATGTGTTTTTAATATCCGCCATTTTGAATTTAATAAAAATAAAACGTTGTTCATTGCGATCTACTCCTTAAATCCTTTCATTTAATATCCATATCATATATGTATATTACAAAAACAAGGTAATCGATTATTTTTACCAAATCAAATATTGGGGCTGCTACAAATACCAGGCGCTCAGAAATACTCAGTAAGTCAATCTGAATTCAACATATATTTTAAACCCTTATAACTTGGAAACGGCTGCACCAATTTTGTTCAAACATTTTGTGGAAGCTTCTAAATTAATTCAGCTTTCAGACGAAGTATATTATGTGGGCGTGGCACCGCCCATTTAGTTAATAAACAAGAGATACTTAAAAAAAAGTATTTTTTAAGCAAATGGACAGTGCCACGCCTACTAATTAGATATCCCCGAAAAACTACAGAAATTTCCAAATGTTTGCAAAAAATTTGACCAAAATCGGAGCAGTAGTTTTCTAGTTATAAGCCAAACAAATTCACATTCATTCTTGTGTGTGTGTGTGCGGTCGTCATTTTAAAAATCATGCAAACATAAAAATGTTAGCAAAATACCAGGCGCCCAGAATTGCTCAGTAAGCAAATTTTGATTCTAGATATTTTTTAAAGCCTTCTAACTTGAAAACGGTTGCACCGATTTTGTTCAAACTTTTTGTGAAAGCTTGTAAATTAATTCAGCTTTCAAACGAAGTAAATTATGTGGGCGTGGTACCTCCCATTTAGTTAATAAACGAGAAATATGATTTAAAAAGTCATTTTCTAAGAAAATTGGCAGTGCCACGCCCATTAAAATTATTTCCCCGCAAATCTACAGAAATTTCCAAACGTTTGCAAAGAATTTGACCAAAATCGGAGCAGTAGTTTTCTAGTTTTAAGCCCAGCAAGTTCACCTTCATTTTTGTGGTCGTAATTTTGAAAATCATGCAAGCACAAACATGTTAGCAAAATACCAGGCGCTCAGAATGCCTCAGTAAGCAAATTTTGATTTTAGGAATTTTTTAAAGTCGTATAACTTTTTAACGGCTGTACGGATTTTGTTCAAACTTTTTGTAAAAGCTTGAAAATTAATTCAGCTTTCAAACGAAGTATATTATGTAGGCGTGGCACCACCCACTTAGTAAATAAATGAGAAAAATTATTAAAAACGCGTTTTCTAAGAAAATGGGCAGTACCACGCCCATTAAAATTATTTCCCCGCAAAGCTAGAGAAATTTCCAAACGTTTGCAAAGAATTCGACCAAAATCGGAGCAGTAGTTTTCTAGTTTTAAGCCCAGCAAGTTCACCTTCATTTTTGTGGTCGTAATTTTGAAAATCATGCAAGCACAAACATGTTAGCAAAATACCAGGCGCTCAGAATGCCTCAGTAAGCAAATTTTGATTTTAGGAATTTTTTAAAGTCGTATAACTTTTTAACGGCTGTACGGATTTTGTTCAAACTTTTTGTAAAAGCTTGCAAATTAATTCAGCTTTCAAACGAAGTATATTATGTGGGCGTGGCACCACCCACTTAGTAAATAAATGAGAAAAATGATTAAAAACGCGTTTTCTAAGAAAGTGGGCAGTACCACGCCCATTAAAATTATTTCCCCGCAAAGCTAGAGAAATTTCCAAACTTTTGCAAAAAATTTGACCAAAATCGGAGCAGTAGTTTTCTAGTTTTAAGCCCAGCAAGTTCACCTTCATTTTTGTGGTCATAATTTTGAAAATCGTGCAAGCATAAACATGTTAGCAAAATACCAGGCGCTCAGAATTGCTCAGCAAGCAAATCTAGATTTAACATATTTTTTAAACTGTTATAAATTGGAAACGACTGCACCGATTTTGTTCAAACTTTTTGTGAAAACTTGCAAATTAATTCAACTTTCAAACGAAGTAAATTATGTGGGTGTGGTACCACTCATTTAGTAAATAAACGAGAAATATGACTAAAAAGTCATTTTCTAAGAAAATGGCCAGTGCCACGCCCATTAAAATTATTTCCCCATAAAGCTAGAGAAATTTCCAAACGTTTGCAAAGAATTTGACCAAAATCGGAGCAGTAGTTTTCTAGTTTTAAGCCCAGCAAGTTCACCTTCATTTTTGTGGTCGTAATTTTGATAATCATGCAAGCATAAACATGTTAGCAAAATACCAGGCGCCCAGCATGCCCAGCAAGTAAATCTTGGTTTTAGGAATTTTTTAAAGTCGTATAACTTTTTAACGGCTATACGGATTTTGTTCAAACTTTTTGTGGAAGCTTGTAAATTAATTCACCTTTCAAACGAACTATATTATGTGGGCGTGGCACCGCCCATTTAGTTAATAAACAAGAAATACTTTAAAAAAGTAATTTTTTAAGCAAATGGACAGTGCCACGCCTACTAATTTGATATTCCCGAAAAGCTACAGAAATTTCCGAATCATTTTCTTCCTAATCTATTTGATATGGGTATCAGATTAAAGATCTCAGGAAATAGATTGCTGTAAGATAAGAAAAGCTACACATTTTGCTTTGCACAGGCTCTTGTGCATTTGGATGCAAATTTGTAATTTAATTGTTGTAAATATTACAATTGTGGGCGTATCTTTGATCCAATTGACATGTCAACTGATACCCTTTGAAAAAAAGAAAAATATATAACATGTTGCTGCATTTTTCAACTGACACATCGGATGTATATTTTGCCTTTTTCAATTTTATTTTTTAATTGACGGACGTACGGATAAAAAACTACTTTGTAACTGCAGTTGCAGTTGGTAAGTTTCAAAGATTTTATATACGTTTGCATAACATACATTTAGGAGAACGGAAATATTATTAACAACCAGAGTTGCCGGATCGTATTTATTGTCTGTGTCAATGAAAATTTCCCCAATCAGCTGTTGCCTTATAAAAGCAAAAACAAATAATAACATATAGAGAAATTTGGTCAACAAACATAATATTTATTTCAATACAGCATCAATCGCGCTCCTGTATACAAGCTGCACAAAATTATCGGTTAATTAATACAAAAAGTCGAATTTTTAATTAAACCTCTAACAACAACCATTAATTGTGAAACTTTATGTTGAGCTGGAAATGTCTATGTGGCGATATTTAAGTAATCAGACGCCACTCTTTGCCATATTCTTGTATTTATTTTTGGCAAATTATTATATTGGATTTTCTGCTGGTATATTTACTACCTACAATAAAGAAGATGGCAATAAAAATTGTTTTTGTGAGGTAATAATAGAAAACATTTATTTACTCTAAAGTTTCTATTTAATATAATTTGTTTGTTTTTCTTTTTTTTGTAGTTACAAGGCTCTATAAACGATTGTGGTTGTGATGTGGATACCGTCGATCACTTTAACAATATAAAAATCTTTCCCCGCCTTAAAAGTTTATTGGTGAAAAATTATTTTCGTTTCTATAAAGTAAGCTTGAGTCGCGATTGTCCATTTTGGCCGGTTGACAGCAAGTGTGCGATGCGTTTCTGTCAAGTGCAGAACTGTGAAGAGCAGAGTATACCGAAAGGATTGATTGAGCATAGCGAACAACAGCACTATGAGCCCACAGTTTATAAAGTAAGCATAAACATACTTATTAATAGAGTTTATGTAATGACGTGGCTTTAGTATAGCATGACGGCGTATATTACGTTGTTGTTATCTGTGGGCGTTAAACCAACGAAATTAAATTGAATGATTAAAATAGTAATAATTTCCTAATATGATGAAAATGAAAGCAAAGTGAGACACGTTTATCTTTGTTTCGTCAATTAATAAAGTCTGTCCGTGTGTCCCTCTATTGTTTACACTCTCAGGGAAGTAATTATTAAGATATTATGTTGAAATGTATACTTTTCGTACTCAGGTTACTAATTTAATTAAATAATTAGGCAAATTGGGTAAAGTGCCACGCCCACAAACGATTTAAATCTAACTTTCAACCACAACAATTCAACTATGAAATTTCTGTTGACATATTTATGCACATATTAAGAATTCCCCATTATTTTAATGTGCCGGAAATGGGCGTGATCGGCAATTACGCCCACAGTTTACAAAAAAAAACATTTTTGGCATACACTGCAACTTATAAATTATTACACAAGATAAATTTTTAATAGAGAGCTTAAATCCGTTGAGTGCCACGCCCACAACTGACAAAATTTTCTTATTAGTCATAGAAATTAAACTAAAATATGGGAACGTATATGCATTAGTAGCCAAAAATTGGCGGGGTCGTTCAACAGACACGCCCACCATTTATAAAAAACTTTATTTGGGGCTTTATAATGTAACTGATATTATATTTTCTGTTTATTTTTTATTACAGTATACCAAACAAGCACAAGACTCGTCCCCCTGTTCAGATGCTGAAGATTTTAATTCAATATTGGGTTACCTGGACACAAGTATTAGCGATCAAGCTCATAGAGAGTTTGAGCTGTGGCAAAAGCATGATGAAGCTGAAGAGGATTTTTGCATATTGGATGCTAGTCAAGAGGATTCCCAATATGTTGATCTTTTAATAAATCCTGAACGTTATACCGGTTATAAAGGTGATTCTGCACATCGTGTATGGAAAAGTATTTATTTGGAGAATTGTTTTATTGGCCACAACAACAGTAGCAATTTATTGGATTACATAGCGCACATGGATTTGCGCAACATGTGTCTAGAGCAACGTGCTTTCTATCGTATCATATCCGGTCTACATTCAAGCATTAACATACATCTGTGTTCGAAGTATTTGTTGTCAGAATCGAAAGATTTTTTAGATCCTCAAGGTATATGGGGACCGAATGAGAAAGAGTTCAAGAGACGTTTCAGTCCAGAAACTACGAATGGTGAAGGACCGCATTGGTTAAGAAACTTGTATTTTATTTATTTGGTAGAGTTGAGAGCTTTAGCTAAAGCGGCCCCTTACCTGCGTAGAGAAGAATATTATACCGGAATCGTGGAGGAGGATGAGGAAACGAAAATGGCCATTAACGATTTATTGTCGGTAATTGAGTAAGTACTGTGATAAGAAGTAAATTATCTAAAGTTGATGAAAATAAAAATCACACTCGTTTAGATTATTCCCGTCACATTTTGATGAGCTTGCTTTATTCAGCAATGGCAAACAAAGCATTAAATATAAACATGAGTTTAAAGAAAAGTTTCGCAATATTTCCCGCATAATGGATTGCGTTGGATGTGACAAGTGTAAATTATGGGGTAAATTACAGGTAAACGACGCCATCTTCTTCTTTGACTCGTGATGTTAATAATTATAATCAATTTTAGACGCAAGGTTTAGGTACCGCTCTGAAAATTTTATATTCTGAAAAACTGAACTTGGCTACTGAGAGTGGCTTCTGGCAAAAACCTCACATAGAAGCGGATCCTCTGTTTCGTTTAACGCGTACCGAAATTGTCTCTTTATTTAATGCCTTTGGAAGGTAGTTAAACTCTTGATTATCATTTAATATATAAATTATGAAATTATTCTCATTGCAGACTTTCCAACAGTATATACGAAATTGAAAACTTTAGAAAATATTTAAGATAACAATTTTAATAGTAATACACGCAACAAAACAACAACAAACCCATTCCTTAGAATTGTATTGTTTTTTAATCATAGCAGTAGTACAAGAACAAAAGCCCGATTTACTTAATTTATATTAATTATGACCAGTAGTAGCTACATTTGTTTAGTACAATATTATGAATTATTACCAGTTGGTGGTACTTCAACCCAATGCAGTTCTTTATGTATTATGGCTTTCAGTGATTTTGCTTTCATATTATTTTTCTTTCAAGCAAACTGTGTATGTTAAGTTATTAAGTTTATTAAATGATATTTATGAAGCCTAGTTAGTGGTTGTAACCAGGAGCAATTTTATAAATATATATAACTATATATATATATATTGAGATTTAAAGTTAAATGTGAGCAATTTCAAGTAAAATAATAATAAAATAAAGCAATTATTTAAAATGGTTTTTAATAAAAAAAATAAAGTTTTTGTTTTAATATAAAGAGAGCTTGCAAAAAAAATCAACAAATATATATTATATTCGATTCTACTCGACCATTCAATACTCTACATCACATAGGGTACACAACCTACGCTAGGTGTGTCAGAGACCCTAAAAAATGTTAGTTTTTTTACTCAGATCGATATTTAAAATAGGCAAAATCAGACAAGAGCCACGCCCACAATCAACAAAAACCTATACATCTACCACAAAAATTGACCTATGAAGTTGTAATTTGAAATGTACATCTATATATGTTTCATCCATCGATATGTCAAATATGGGTGTTGTCGGATAACACACACGCCCATAATCGACAAAAATCTTAATATCTGCTACAAAAGTTGACCTATGAACTTGAAATTTGGTATGCAAATTTATAGTTATCCCATTCATCGATGTGCCAAAAATAAGCAAGGTCGGATAACAGACGTGCCCACAATTAACAAAAAACTAAACTTCACGTAAAATTCGACTTTCAAGCTGATACGTAATGCGTACACTATTATAGGGCGTAAGTGTATACCTGCTACGCCCACTATTATAGATGTGGAGTGTAATTAAGATTTGGCCTAAGCCAAATTTAGTTTCCTTACTGGTTTTAAATTATTCTTCTAGAGACCCCACACTACCACTCTTCACTACTTGACAAAACTGAAGTCGCCACTTGTTACATTGATACTTTATTAAACTTTTTTAATTGTCAAAATTGCAAAACATTTACGAGTACAATATGTATAGTAGGAGTGCAAGGGCAATACATTTAATATACGACAAATACAAATGCTATAAAAATTATTTAGTAATTAGTGGTTTGGTGCTTTAGTTTACTTATTTTTTTTTTAATTTTTCTTTTTCTTTTACATATATTGTATTTTAAAGATACAATATTTCCAAAAAAGGACATTTATATATTGATATAAAAAAGAATTGTTGTAAGACACACATATTACAATATTCGTGGTGTATTTAATTATGTTAATATCCAGCAAAAGTAGTTGTTCTTCTTTGTTGTCGTTCTGCTTGTTGCTGTTGTTTATATAAAGGCAGTTATTATGCTTATAGTATATAAGTTATAAGAATGCTACACGTTATATATTTGTATAAATGTTTATGTGGTAGGTAGAAATTTAAATAATTTAGATGTGCTTGTGTATGTACTGAATCATTTCCATATATTATTATAAAGAGTATATATCAATGTGTCTGTATAGTATGAGAGTAATGAAATTATTTATGTTTGCAAATTATTCTCATGTAAGCTTAAGTAGTTAATATTATTTTAATAAAAAATGATTCTTGTATGATTTGTTTTTAAATTTCAACTAAAGGTTTTTCAGGCACATCACATTTAGAGACCTTTTCAACATCTAATATGGAGTTATCGGTGGTGGTGCCGGATTCATTGGTGGGACTTAATGGCAATAAAGACTTCGTACTGCCAATTGCTTCGGGAGCATCGCATGAATTCGCATTCAATTCCTTGTAACATTTTCAAAAAGAAATTTACTCATAAAACCATCAAAGATTGATAATGATTAAAATATAGGAAATTTATGATAAAAATGTAGTCCGTGACTATCACTAGTTGGCTCTCCTGCATTTGTAAATTGTAAAAAATTTAGCTGGAATTTTATAATTACAAAATGCAAAATATCACTGCTGTGAATTTTGTGTAAATACTCATTCATGGATGTGTCGAAAATGGGCGAGATAGAATCACACACTCCCACAATATACTGCAAATAATATTCAGAGTAAAACTCTTATAAGTTGACATATATTAACGTTATTAAGAGGCGTAATCAAGTAACTGTCACGCCTACAGTTTGAAAGTTTGATTCAAGCCTACCTTTACTTTGTAATTAGTTTATTCAATTTTTATACAAAAAAAACTCTTCAGAGACTTAACGAATTAAGTTTTTTATATTCTGAATCAGTATTGTGTCGATCTAGCTATGTCAACTTCAGTCAGGACTTTTATGAATGAAAATCAGTAGCATTTTAATCATTATTTTCATTCTAAAGAAAACTATTACATAAAAGAACTCACTGTGCTATTATTTAATTGATCGTTATTGTCGTTGATTGATTTGCATTTGTCACGATTAGAAGAGCGATCTTTCTTTTTATTTTTCTTAGCTTCATAATATTCATCATTATCTGAATGTTCACCATTGCATATGCAGCGCATTTTAGCATCATCACCCACCTGAAATTATAAGCAAAATTTAATTATTAAGCCATCAGAGGCTTAAAATGGACTTTCTTCTACTTACCTTAACTGCTTTGGTGATGATTATTAGCGATATTGATGATAATACGAATAATACAATTGGCACAACTAACGATATCAGCAGCTCCCTATAAACTTTATTTAAATCATAACGTGCCAAAACATTGTCTATGGATGGATTCTGAATATATAAAAATATACAATTTTTTAATAAATAAGAAATTTAAAGTCCATTGAAATTAGTTATGAATTTTCCAAAAAATGATTAAATATTACCTTATTGTAATAGCACTGATATCTCGATTGTGCAGTATTATTATCGCCATCATTTCCATAACGAGCTACAAACTGTTTGCATTCATTTCTTAAGGTATTGACACAACCTTCTAGATTGATTAAAAGCTTTTTCGTTGGATAAATAGTTAAGTTAGCTTGATTGGGTAAATATTTTTGTTCTACATCTACTGGTATTACGCTAGCGGTGTAAATTTTCCAAAATTGTGTAAAATTCATATACGCCCCCGGTAAAGCGTTCGGTGGTAATATTGTTCCATTAATACAATCGTAGGCTCTGAAATATTTGTTTTTTTTTTGGCAAACCAAACTAAACTTTATGCGAAAATTTATCTTCCTATAGACTTACGATATTTTGTCATCATCCCAATTAATTGTAGCACAATTTGTTAGCATATGACCATCTTCCCCTTTCCAGAATTCTGTCCCTTCGATGCGTACACCCTGTTCATTGCCGCGTGCCTCATTAAAAGCTAAAGCTGTCTCACAATTGGCCGTAATAACATTATCATCCTAGTAATTGTTAATATTTATTTTAGTAAATAGAATTAAAGAAAAAAACAATTTAAAATTTATTAAATACCTGCATGAGTAATACATTAGTTCCAGCAATCTTAATTTTAGAACAATAACGGTCACAGTTAAAGGGTTTATTAATTTTGGTACAATGAATTCCACGACATTCGAAAAAACCATTCAGCTTAGTATTGTCTTTTGCCGAATTGATGGTAGGACCATCGGCTTTGTGATGACATAAAAAGAATTCTGACATATTTCTACAATGACCTAAACAATTAAAAAAAAAAAATCAAATCGATCGATTTTGTTAAAAATGTTAAAATAGATAGCCTTGTTTAAGCATTCCTTTTACCATTTGAACAATTGAATACTCCACGCAAGTTGTTGCATGCCGTTCCATTATTGCAATTGAATTTATTCAAACGTTTCATGTCGATCTAAAAAATAAATAAAAAATTTATAAAATTTAAAATTTATTCTCTGCATTCATATATATACATATATATATGTTGCCACGCCCACAAAATATACTTCGTTTGAAAGCTGAATTAATTTACAAGCTTCCACAAAATGTTTGAACAAAATCCGTACAGCCGTTTTCAAGTTAGAAGGCTTTAAAAAATATCTAGAATCAAAATTTGCTTACGGAGGCGTTCTGGGCGCCTGGTATTTTGCTAACATTTTTATGTTTGCATGATTTTTAAAATGACGACCACACACACACACACCAAAGAATGAAGATGAACTTGGTTGGCTTATAACTAGAAAACTACTGCTGCGATTTTGGTCAAATTTTTCGCAAACATTTGGAAATTTCTCTAGCTGTGCGGGGATTGATAAATTAAGGGGCATGGCACTGCCCATTTCTTAGAAAATGACTTTTTAACAATTTTTCTAATTTATTTACTAAATGGGTGGCGCCACGCCCATATAATATACTTCGTTTGAAAGCTGAATTAATGTTCTATCTTTTACAAAAAGTTTGAACAAAATCCGTGCAGCCGTTAAAAAATTATACGACTTTAAAAAATTCCTAAAACCAAGATTTACTTGCTGGGCATGCTGGGCGCCTGGTATTTTGCTAACATGTTTATGCTTGCATGATTATCAAAATTATGACCAAAATAATGAAGGTGAACTTGCTTGGCTTATAACTAGAAAACTACTGCTCCGATTTTGGTAAAATTTTTCGCAAACGTCTGGAAATTTCTCTAGCTTTGCGGGGAAATAATTTTAATGGGCGTGGCACTGCCCATTTTCTTAGAAAATGACTTTTTAACAATTTTTCCCGTTTATTCCCTAAATGGGTGGTGCCACGCCCACATAATATACTTCGTTTGAAAGCTGAATTAATTTACTATCTTCTACAAAAAGTTTGAATAAAATCGGTGCAGCCGTTAAAAAGTTATACGACTTTAAAAAAATTCCTAAAATCAAAATTTGCTTGCTGGGTATGCTGGGCGCCTGGTATTTTGCTAACATTTTCATGTTTGTTTTGTGATTTTTTGTGACCACACATACATGCACACACACACAAAATGCTGGGCGCCTGGTATTTGCGAGCATGCACGAACACACAAGAATTATTGTTGTTGTTGTTGTTGTTGTTGTTGTTGTTGTTGTTGTTGTTGTTGTTGTTGTTGTTGTTGTTGTTGTTGTTGTTGTTGTTGTTGTTGTTGTTGTTGTTGTTGTTGTTGTTGTTGTTGTTGTTGTTGTTGTTGTTGTTGTTGTTGTTGTTGTTGTTGTTGTTGTTGTTGTTGTTGTTGTTGTTGTTGTTGTTGTTGTTGTTGTTGTTGTTGTTGTTGTTGTTGTTGTTGTTGTTGTTGTTGTTGTTGTTGTTGTTGTTGTTGTTGTTGTTGTTGTTGTTGTTGTTGTTGTTGTTGTTGTTGTTGTTGTTGTTGTTGTTGTTGTTGTTGTTGTTGTTGTTGTTGTTGTTGTTGTTGTTGTTGTTGTTGTTGTTGTTGTTGTTGTTGTTGTTGTTGTTGTTGTTGTTGTTGTTGTTGTTGTTGTTGTTGTTGTTGTTGTTGTTGTTGTTGTTGTTGTTGTTGTTGTTGTTGTTGTTGTTGTTGTTGTTGTTGTTGTTGTTGTTGTTGTTGTTGTTGTTGTTGTTGTTGTTGTTGTTGTTGTTGTTGTTGTTGTTGTTGTTGTTGTTGTTGTTGTTGTTGTTGTTGTTGTTGTTGTTGTTGTTGTTGTTGTTGTTGTTGTTGTTGTTGTTGTTGTTGTTGTTGTTGTTGTTGTTGTTGTTGTTGTTGTTGTTGTTGTTGTTGTTGTTGTTGTTGTTGTTGTTGTTGTTGTTGTTGTTGTTGTTGTTGTTGTTGTTGTTGTTGTTGTTGTTGTTGTTGTTGTTGTTGTTGTTGTTGTTGTTGTTGTTGTTGTTGTTGTTGTTGTTGTTGGAATTTTTTCTTATTGGAATTTTTTCTTATTGGAATTTTTTCTTATTGGAATTTTTTCTTATTGGAATTTTTTCTTATTGGAATTTTTTCTTATTGGAATTTTTTCTTATTGGAATTTTTTCTTATTGGAATTTTTTCTTATTGGAATTTTTTCTTATTGGAATTTTTTCTTATTGGAATTTTTTCTTATTGGAATTTTTTCTTATTGGAATTTTTTCTTATTGGAATTTTTTTTTGTTGGTACTTTTTTTTGTTGGGCGTTGTAAATTATATAAAACTTTGCTTCTCAGCTGAATTTGAACTCATGTCTACAATATGAAGAGTTTACTGAGACAACAACTTAGCCACTCAGCTACTGAGGGCCCTAACTTTTGATGTATTTACGCTATAATAAAGGTTTCGTTTAGACATTTAACAATACGCAAGATTATAGAGATTTTTCGTTTATTAACTAAATGGGTGCTGCCACGCCCACATGATATACTTCGTTTGAAAGCTGAATTAATTTACAACATTTCAAAAAAAGTTTGAACAAAATCGGTCCAGCCGTTTCCCAGTTAGAAGGCTTTAAAAAATATCTAGAATCAAAATTTGCTTACTGAGGCGTTCTGGGCGCCTGGTATTTTGCTAACATTTTTATGTTTGCATGATTTTCAAAATTACAACCACAAAAATGAAGGTGAACTTGCTGGGCTTAAAATTGAGCCTAATTTATTAATTTATTATATTTACTATAATATCTACTCTACATAAAATATATTGTATTAATGTTTATATAATATGATTAGTCAAGTATATATGATCATTTTAGAATATTGTATTGTATAATTATAGCTTACCATTGCACATGAGGTATTGGTGATGTTGGAACAATTTTGTAATTGTATATCGGTGCCATTGCGTCGCACCACGGAATGAATTTGTGGACAAAAGCCACTGGTTCGTGTTAAACACCATTCACCGCACGATGCCCAAGGACACTGACTATTTGGCTTTTGACGATCAATTGTCTGACACATAACCGGTTCCAATTCAAAGCCAGACTTGAACGCTCTATTATGGAAACAAATTTGAAATGAATGATTTTTATAAAGGAATCCTTTTAAGAGGCGCCGCATGTACATATTTATCTACATGTATACGAATATGTAAACTTACTTGAGTGAAGGCGAATAGATGGCGACACTTAAATACACAATAGACACACAGGATAATACCATTGTTAATTGACATAAGCATATAGAACGACATATACGCTTATCCTGTTCGGGTATCAGTCTTGGTTTATCCCTGCGACGCACCATGTTGTTTAGTGTAGCGATGATATAGTAATGAAATGAAACTCGACCACTGTCACACTTGCTGTGTGTTCTGTATTTATTTGCACACAATAATGTAATATTATACTTGTATAAACGTTTGCAAAGGATATTTCATTCGTTTTAATTAATTTACATTAGAAGTAGAAGTAGAAGCACTCAACCATAATTCTGCATTAGGTCATAAGTTGTTGTGGTTGTTAACGCTTAGCTGGTCTTTGACTTTTTTTTATTGTACACGCATGTATTGCAGAAGGAATTGTTTCGTTTACTTTTCTTGCTATATAATTGTTGTAAGGAAGGTTATTGGTTGGTTTTTGTTGTACTTTATCCTATTATAGGTCTATTAACTTTAGGCATTCATTTGTCTTTTACGAAAAAATTATAAAAAAACTTGGTACAGTATTAAAAATTGTGCTACGTATCACCCTTAAAGTCGAATTATGCAATAAAGAGAACTTTTTATAAATTAAAGGCGTGTCCATTATTTGATAACGCCCGTTGCCAAATCATCGATCTAATTAGCCTAAAGGAACTAAAATAAACCTTGGTTGCCTTTTTTATTGTAAATTATAGGCGTGGCAAAACGCCTTATTTTAACAATTACACTCTTCAACTAATTTTAAATAACAAATGTCCTCGAAATTTTATAATTAATATTTTGTTTGCGTACAAAATGAATTCTTGCTTTGTCTGAATGTTTTAAAACGTTTGTCTGTGCGTCCGTCTTATATGTAGCACCTTTTAACATAATTAGCATTAAACATTATGCATAATAAATACATTCACGTGCAAAATTTCACAATTTTATTCTTTACAAATGACAAGTAATCGTGACTTGAATCTGAAACATATCATAAAGGAAGGTATCTCTGACAAAAGTATCATAAATGCATTTTTTTTAATTAAAAGCTATTGTTTTTGATAAGAGACATATTTTTGAACAAAATATTAGACTTTTTATCACCTTTCGTTTATTTTTAATTAATTTAAAAGGTATAAACAAACGGACGCACGGACATTTGTACGTGACTTGAACCATTGAACACATTTATAAGTAACTTGATGCTTTTACATTGTTATAAAAATTAATTAGAGAAATTCTTTATACTCATACTTATACAACATACCGCATACACTTGTAAATGCAATTTATTGTTTGCTTTAGTGCGAGTGTTTGTAGAAGGCGTCAACTATGCACACAATGCAGAAGCCCATATGAAATTGTTTTTGTTTTTGTTTTTGTTTTTGTGTTATTGTTAATATTCCCTAATTAGTTTCCGACTTGTTGATTTATTGTGTATTTGTCGTTATTTTACAAATACAGTAAATGGTTGTAACTTTTTTCATATCCTTTTACATCATCATCGTAGATATTTCTATGTTGTAAAATTTTATTGCTTCTAAGAATTTTATTTATAAACGTGATATTTATACATTTGTCATCAAATTTTATTTTTTTTTTTCAAATCATCTCCTTTGTAAAATATTTTGCGTTTATTTTGAAAATAATTTAATTTGAATAAGAATTTATTGGATGGGTGTAGGCGATGGTTAATGTCTTCCTTCTATAAAATTCATAATGTATTCATGTAGATTTATATGCACTACAGTGTCCGTATTTTCCTATTGATTTTATATGCTTTTCTTCGTACGCTCTGCTTCCAACTAAATATCCTGTGTTTCATTTTATGTTAACAACTCTTCGAATTTAACAAAGTGTTGTTTTTGTAAATTCATTTCCAAAGCTTTTTATATCCTATTCCCTATTTAATCATTTTAGAAAGCTTTTTATACCCTTCACGTTAGTCCACCCCCAAGGTGGCAACTTTAATATCCCGTTTACAACGTATAGAAGGAAGCATTAGAAACCATATAATATATATATAATACTGATCAGTATATAAATCTGGGTAGATTTAGGCATGTCCGACTGTTGCTGGAATTCTAGCGGTCGTAAATTTTGAAATATTGAGCTGAACAGACATTTCATTATATATACATAAATATAAATTGGGCAAAATCGGTTGAGAGCAACACCCATAATAGACAAAAATCTCGCAGTCACAAAAATTATTTATTTTGAGCTATAATTTTGTACAGAAATGTTTAATTTCAGCATGTCGATCTCTAATTAAAATTAGAAAAATCGGTCAACATCCACGCCCACAATCGACAAAAATCTATATATCTGCCACAAAAATTTACCCTTGAAGTTGAAATTTGGAATGTATATAGATATATATGTTCCATCCATCAATGTGCCAAATATGGGCATGGCCGGATAACAGACACGCCCACAATTTACAAAAATCTTAATACCTGCCACAAAAATTGACCTATGAACTTGAAATTTGGTACATTTATTTATAGTAATCCCATCCATCGATGTGCCAAAAATAAGCATGGTCGGATAACAGACACGCCCACAATTTACAAAAAAAACATACTCCACGTGAAAACCGACTTGTAAGTTGATAAGTAACGTGTACAGTATTAGAGTATCAGTATCATATACTTTCCACGCCCACCATTGTAGATGAGAAGCGTATTTAAGATTTGGCCTAAGCCAAATTTAGTTTTCTTACTTGTTTTACTTACGTATAATTCTCTACACACCCCCTTACTGACTGACCACTTAATAAAACTGCCAAAGTTAATTACGGTATTTATTGCAATTATAATTTTATTATATTATATAGTAAATAATTAAGGATTGGCTATGTCAAAAATTTCAAGTAAGTAAATAATGCAATTGGATTATATCTAGAAAGTATGAAGTATATAATGTTCGTAGATTATACGATAAGGAAAAGGAAAAAGAAAATAAACTTGACAATTTATTTGTTATAAAGCAAAAGTGCAAAGACTCAACAATAAGTACTAGAACTATAAGTTATAAAGCAAAGAGTTTGTTTAACTATTTCAAACTTTGGTTTTTACTTGTAAAAATTATGGAAAACTTGAAAATTTGTTTGGGGAAGGCTGGCACTTTTATTTGTTATCTCATTAAAAGCAAAGTAGTTCTAAAGAGGCTGTAAATAATAATATTGAAAGAAATTTTCTAAATTTTCCATAACTAACCATGGAATTTATGTCTAACAACAAATTAAAACTTTTAATTAATTATTCAATAAATCTATATATATATATTATAATAATTTGAATGATTGAAAAAGTTTTATTACATTATATTAAACTATCTGTTATGTTGTATAAGTAATTTCTCTATTGTGCTTAACTACATACATACATACTTGCAAAAGAAAAACCAGAGTATGTATGATTGGGTGTGTGTATGTGTGTGTGTGTGTGTTAAATATTATAAAGCTTAATAAATTAGTATTCCATCTCATCCTCGTCATCACTTTGACACAGAAGTTTTCTAAAAAAATTATATCAAAATAATATTTGTTTGCATTTCTTATTTTTTTCTCATTTAAAGATTTTGAAATATAAAATTTAAAGTTAATATATTGAATGTATCGCTCAAAAGTATGAACATGCATTATAAAAATCATAAAAAAATGAAAATTTAATCCAAAAGTGCCGTATACAAATGGGCGTGGCAGATTCCTGATTACGTCCTTTAATAGTGTATATAATATATATAATATAATAATAAATGTATATAATTTTCTTGTTTTTGAAAATTGTGGGCGTGTTAACTTTTGCTATAACCAAAAATGGTTTTATTATAAGAGTTCAACTTTATAGCTCAATTTTTGTGGCTGATATCTGGAGTTTTTTTTGGTTGTAGGCGTGTCTTTTATAAGATTTTAATCAATTTACATAAAAACCTACAAATATAGGTAAAAAAACCAATAATACCCATTTCAATAAGCTCAATATCTGAAAGTGTTGAGACCGCATGACAGACGTACGGACAAACATTATTGAATTGATTGAGATTTTGATGCAGTTAAAGAATATATTTACACATTTTGTGGAAGAGAGAGAAAGAGCATAAAAGCGTATTCTTTATCGACAACAAAATCTGAATCATTCTAGATAGGTTCGTCCGTATGTCTGTCTATAATTAGCAGTATTACGGTCGTAAATTTTGAGACATTGAGCATTTAGTTTCTGCGAACAAAGTGCTAATTAAAATGTTTGAATTCGGTTGAGAGTCACGCCTACATTTAAAAAAAAACTATCTATCAAGCACAAAAATTGTAATTTCTGCGCCAGGAGGGTAAGATCGGCACGATGCGTACACTCTATTGAAAGCCGATTTTTACTTAAAAAAAAACAAGAATTAGACATGGACGTTGATACATTTTACATACACTTAAAAAAGAAAACAGTTACCTGCCACATCCTCGTTTTATATATGCGGGTAAGAGGTCTTTAATTAGGTCTAAGCTAAATTTAGTTTACTTATTTAAATTGTAAAACGATTGGTCTAAGAGTAATAATATTTAAAATGGAACTTGTCATGATTGATGGTTAAATAATTTAATTACTATCAAGACTAGAACATGTGCTTCGATAACTTTAAAAAGGAATCTTTAAACATTTCCAAAATGTGCACAAACATACCACAACATGTCTATTTAATAATATTATATATTTGTGCCATTCGATTAATGATATGGATCTAAAAGTGAAAACTATCTAAGAGGAAAACCTTGGATATCTACTAAATTCGCATAAAACGACATAAACTGCTCTTAGTGGCATGCCTTGTGGAGATTTCTTTTGAATATTAACTACTTTTTTGTTTGGCTAAATATATTTGTGCTACTACGTATTCTCAGTGAGAATAAATGTGCTTTGAAAAAAGGAAGAAAAACTTTATTTCGTTAATAATATTTTTTTGTTTCTTTTAATTTGGAAGGAGTTTATATATTAATTCAAACGATCTTCAGGCACTTTGGGTAGCTTTGTATAATAAAAATCGGGCGGTTTTCTTGTTATTGTAATAATTCAATAAGAATTCAATGAAATTGTTTTATCCGGATTACATTTCATGCAGTTTGCAATCCTGTAATAAATTTCACAGAGAGAAAGAGAAAGGGAGAGAGAGAGAGAAAAGAACGATTATCACTCAAACATGGTACGATTGTTATGTATGTAGAGACTCTTAAAAACCCTATAAAATCGTCTTACGGAAAAGTTTGAATCGCTAACTTAAAGGCATGCGATAATTATAACAATTGAATAATAGTATGTACCCTACACACATAGTATATTTATATAAAGAGTATCAAAATGAAATAAAGCACCAATGAGTACAAAAAAGTGGGGAAAGAACGAAAATAAAGACTCACTCTTCCTTTGTGGGAAACTTTTCTGCATAAACACGCGTTGATCGAGTACAAGCATTATCACAGCACGGACAATACCAATAACTGAGAACACCAATCGATATAGCGAATAGTACCGTCGGTATTATTAGCGATAATATCAAATGAAATAAATTGTTCTCCCATGAGTAGCGGCCAATAACCACCTCGGGATAGGCACGACTGTAATAGCAGGCGAATGGTTCACCAATGTGAGAGTATCTAAAAGACACAGTATATATATTATATATATATGATACAGGAGACGTTTACCAAAGCGTACCCATATTGTTTAGCAAAAACGCTACAATTTGTTGTCGGTGGATAGCCGCATCCTTCAGAATTGATTAAAAATTTTGTAAAACTTACATCCCAATTAACCGTTTGCAAGTTGCGTGGACTTTTTTGCCACTCTTCAAATGGTATGCGCGTATAATTCACATACAATTGATGACATCTAAAAAGAATTTTCAATTTCTTCATTTAAAGTTTCTGTTTTTTTTTTTTTTCGTGAATTTATTCTATACTTACTTGTTCGGTGATGAAGTGCATCCCTCTCTACATGAACTCCATGTACAATTTTTAATACCTTCAGCATACACATGATCAATGACAATACATGTTACAGGCACTGGATCATAATCGGCAATAATTGTCGAAATGGCAGGATCCACAACAAATGGTATTAAGAAGAGAAATGTAAAAACTGATAAAATTGCGGTAGTACCTGTATTTATAAATAAAAAAATCAAAAGAAGAAATAAAAAGAGAAAGATAAACATTCCGGTTTTCATATCATGGTTATACGTTTGTAGACCACATTGTACAGGAATAAATTATTATGTTTAAAAAAAAAACACGCCCACAATTCATAAAATATATTACGAAATAAATAAGAAGTAAAAAACACTTAATTTGTTTTAAATGTGGGCGTGACCGGTACTTGTTTACACCCTTTATTAAGGTATGCATCAACGTCCCCATCAAATTCGATACAAGTAATGTTTTTCAAGTTTTTAGCGGGTCTGTTATCTGATCCCACCCATTTTGGGCACGTCGATGAATTCATTGCTTCATACGCTAGTTGCTATTTGAAATTGTGCAAGACCGGTGAAGCGATACGCCCACAATGCAATAAACACTGAAAAACGAGCAATTTTTTAAGTAATTTTTTCGTTTCATTTATAAATTACACAAGATTTATTAAATTAAGATATCCACTCCTCGTGTGAAGTTATGGTGCCTAGATGGTGAGTATTCAAGATTTGGTCTCAGCCAAATATAGCTTTAAATCTTATACATTACCCAAACAAACTGATGTATAGAATTTGGCTTTCTCCAAAATGGTTTCGAATTCTATATCAGTATTTTTCGCTTTCATTGAAAAGGATTGAGCGGGTGACACATATGTTGTTGTACGATGCGATTTGTGGGTACCATTGGTATTGGTGGTGGTGGTGCTGTTGGTACTATTGCTGTTGTTACTATTTAAACTCGTTTTACTAACGGCTAAATTTTGCGTCGACATGGTAGGACTGGTAGGTAGTGAGGATAACAAAGTGTTGGCGGTGTTGCTCTTCTTCATAGCGTTAAGGAAGCGTTTAATTTTTGTGATAATAACTATATAATGGATACGGGGCGGCAGTAATAATGCGCCGTTTTTTTTTATTTACTTTATTTACTTTGATTGGTTTTAATTACTTTTTTTATATGTTTTTCTAATTATTTTAACTAATTAGCTATTGCATTAAGTTTTTATGAATATTTTAATTTTTTTATTTTATTTTTATTAAGATTTATTTAAAAACTCTCTTATTAGAGCCCGTTTTTTATTATTATTTTATATTTACTATTTTATTTCTTTTTCAAAGGTTTTCCTATTCATCACTATAGTAAAAGTGTTTCTAATTTTGTTGTTTTTATTCTTTTCGTGTTTTAATATTTAATTCTTAAGATCACGCATCCCTCTAAATCGTTTGATTGTTAATGTTGTTATTACTGTTGTTGTGTGGCATAGATTGATTGGTGTTAGGTGAGTGCAGTTCAATTTTCTAAAAACGTTTATTTTTTCCTCGTTAAATTACGTGCGCATTTACTTTTTTAACTTTTGAGCAATAACATGAAATTTCTGTGTGTGGCGAAAGTTTAAAAGCTTAAAGAAATTTGAAGAAAAATATGCAATTAAAGTTTATTTTGTTGTTATTGTTATTATTTGTTATTATTGTTATAGCAGCAACAATTTTTTTTAAAATTTTTTTTTTGAAATTATTGCTTAACATCTAATGACGTCAGTGGAAATGTTTATAAAAAATTATTTTACACATCACTTGTTGTTGAATATTATATAAAGAAAATGTTGAAGTTTTACTGCAATGCAAAAATGCCAGATTGATGAACAGGACTGTCTCCTTGTAGCAGAGGAATGCCTATAAAGAACAAGAACAAAAATTAAAAAAAAATTTAATTTTAATTTAAATAAACAATCTGAGTCATTTTTTATAATGTATGGGATCTTACTGATATTCTTTCTATATGAAATCATTTAATTGTTTGTAGTATACATATAGGCTGACAATTATTAGTAGAGTTTTAATGGTCTAACAACCAGGCGGCTTAATACTTATTGTAAATATTGTCCTATATTTATGTGTTACATCTATTTTATAACCAGGCATGTAGCTGAGGGGGATTGACTAGTCCTCTAAAATTCTGAGATGTATACAATATTCTCTTAATATTTAAACAATTCAGAATTTTTTTCAAAAGATTTAGTCGAAATATTGAATGAGATTGATTGAAATCTGATCTCTATGGAAGAGTTGAAGCCTTCTCTTATAGAAACGAATCTAACGGAAAACAACGATGTAACGGTAAACATAATTGAATAAATTCGTAAAAGCGCAGTTTAAAAATAAATGTTTTCCCCCTTAATTCCTTAACCTTTTGTAACCAGCTACGCGCCTGATTCATATAGTGTAGCAATAAATAAAAATAGTTTGCCTGCCACCATATAATATGTCAGATAATCTCCTTATAACTATGCAAACAATTTATATTTAACAACCATAATTTTGTGGCACTTTTGTAGCTTACGTGACGGATCTCATAGAGCCATAACCTCATCATCACCTCCGCCACCACCATTACCACCATTATCCTCATCATCGCCAATGGCAGTTTTGTCATCTAAGGCATTCTTTGATAATATTGTGTCCGTATCGACACAGCCCTTAAAACGCATTTTTGCATCATCACCGACATAAACCGTTTTCTGACATAACAACAACACCATACACGATACCACAAACAAGACGGAGGGCACTACAGAGGCGAACACAAATTGACGATATGTTACTTCCAAATTGAAACGAGCAACAACAATGTCTTTCTTTTGAGGTGAATAGAAGCATGGGAAGCGAGCCCGAGCATTATGATCACTACCATCCCGACCGAAATCCTTCAAAAACTCTTTACACTCATCCATTAGTGTATTGACGCAACCTTCCAGATTTATCATTAGTTTGGATTCATTGGATATGGTGAGATCGAAATCGGGCGGAGCTATTTCTGGTACTGGATTAGCTACGGCTATGTGCAAATGACTTAAATACGTAAAATTGGTTAAATCGGTGAGCATGCTATGCTCAATGGTGGAGCCATTTATACAATCCGTTGCCTCCATGCGATCCGAAGTGTTTTTAATATAATAACACGACGCCATAACCACATTGTCGTTGGACTCATTCCACACCTCCTCTTCCGTTTCAGCATTAATAGCATTCTGACACGATGACAGGTAGACCTTGTCACCACTCAGCACCACAACATTTTTATTACGTGTTGGTATATCCACGCAACGCCTATCACAGTTGTAGGGGGTACGAATTTTGCGACAAGTACCGCGACTACATGAAAACAAACCGCTTATGTCCATACAGTTGATTTTCCCTCTTCTACCCGAACACTTGACCGGTGAATCACTGTTCTTGAAGACACACTCAAAGGCATCGGTTATGTTGAGACACTGGCCCGCTGTACAATTGAAAGTTCCCGTTAAATTTTTACATTCATCGTGTATGCAACGGGCCTTATCGGCACGATCTTGATCGATGCCGTAGCACGTTTTATTCGCTGAATTGGTACAATTTTGAAAGGCCAGATTAGTACCATTATTACGTAAATTCACATAGATCTGAATGCAAGCGCCAGATGTTTTGCTCAAACACCATTCACCACAAGAACCCCATTCGCAATTCTCCTTGTTTACGGCTCGCGTGGTGGTGCACATGACCGGTGTTTGATCGATGCCACTTTTAAAAGCTCGCGTCGAGGGCATATATATAGCCACGGTTAGATAAACCAAGGCTACCGAACTGAGCACCAAAGTCATCTGGCAAACACATATTGTGCCACAAATACGTTGATCCTGTGGCGGTACAATCAAATCCTCACTGGGCACTTTCTTCTTACCCATTCTATTCTAATTCTACTGTTAGTCTCCTTCAAAATATTTTATTGTATTTCTTATCGATGAGTACACCTCGCAGACACGCTTAAATGGTGCTTAGGATTTTATCACACAATGCGTTGCACTTTTCTATAAAAATTGATTCAATAATTGCCCACTCAACGAAGACGACCTTAAGACCATTTCATAATAATAGTCGTTAATATTGTATGAAGGTGTTATGGGTGTGGACACAGTTGATGTTAAATTTCTATAAGGCTTTCCAGCAATTCCGATAAACACACTCTCTTAACCCTCGTCATTTGTTATACAATCATGTTTTTTATAATTTTTAAAATTTTCCTTTTGTATTATTATCCTTTATAATTTACAGTTTGCAAAAATTTGTTTCTTCCATATTGATTTTTAACGATTTTAGTTGCAAATCACGAAATCTGAATTCGTGCTTGCACTACACAACAAATTGAATGACACACATATTAATTTTTTCTTTTTTCCTCAATTTTTAATCTAAATGAAGCCAAAAGGAAGCAGAAACACACACTGTTCTTGACCACAGTTAATAATTTTCTCATATTGCTCTCTCCGCGTGTATTACCTTTAAAGTCCATCTCTTGTTTTATTAAAAAATATAAAATTTTTCTTTATTCTTTATTCTCTTTTGGCTGGTGTATAAGTATTTCGCATTTCCTTCTCATTGCTCTCGTTTAGCTAAAGCCATAGAATTGGCAGAGTAGCAAAGCTTGTACTTTCTTTAATTACTCAGTTGTGTGCAGTGAGAATATTATAGAGAGGGAAATAAAATAAAATAGTCCTTATAGGCCTTAACTATCCTCTACATATATATACAACATGTGGGCGTGGCAAGTACCTACCTCCTCTATAGTTTATTTATTTTGCATCAAGTTTTATTCTGCTCCAAGTAAGGTTTTGCTGATCAAGAACATATATACTATAATGTCTCCTTCTAGGAGTTCCAGTTGGTATAACAAACTCTCCCATCTTATGAAGGTATAAAAATCGAATATATATACCCTGCGAATGTTTGTAACTCCCACTTTGAATTAGACCGATCAACTCAGAATCACTTTCTGAATCGATTTAACCATTTCCCAACTAATTAAACTAATTAAACTAATTACAGCATAATGTGTTGAACTAAGCGGTGTAGAGGGTTTAGTGGACTATAACATTTTCATTTATTTTCTTTGGTCCTTAAACGTACAAAAGGTATGTGCTATAGTTTGGCATTCTGCCCGAATTTAAGACGCTTGTTCTAAAGTGTAGTTTCTTTCTTTATAAAAAGAGTAATATGCGGAACTACCAAGAGTAGAACTAAAACCGTTCTAATGCAGTCTAAAAGATAATTTATTAATATTGAAATAAATTCATAAAAAAAATATAACGGTATGTTTGTTTTTTAAGTACAATAAGTCTGTATAAGGACAAGCCCTTCATACAGGTGCCTACGCAGTACAAGAAGCTTAATAGCTCATGTCCGCTTTATCACTTAAAATAACTTTTTTTAAAAACTTCATCAAGGTTGATAACATTTTCTGGCAGCTACATAAATACTATATACCTTTATTACGTTTTTGGCAGCCATATATAGAATGAAATGTAAGCAATAAAATATTTCAATATTTCAAATGAAAACTTATCCAATTGGTTGAGTTGGAATCAGCTCTACCTGATTCTACTTCACGGATTCATTTTCTTAACATTTAAAGTTAAAGTTCTAATTCATTTAAAATATTATTTACACACATGTATGTATAAATAAGCCGCTGACTAATATACGTACAATACAATGCGTTGGTATGTTTATTTAGATGTATGTGTGTATGAGATAAAAACTTATTTTATTAACCCATCTCTGCTGTTCGCTACCGTTTTATTGATTTTATTTTATTGCAACTAACCTGTGATGCCGTTTAATCCGTTAGCTTTTGTTTCTCAATTGTTTTATAGAAAATACACTTTTATTTGATCTTCTTTTTCTTCAAATATTTAATAATTTTTCTTTTTCATTTTTAGGATATTTTCACTGGCTTTTGTTGGCGTGTTCCTTAATATCTAAAAACACAATAAAAGTAAACCGTAAAACAGTGGAGTAGTAGCAGTTTAATAAAACCCCGACGATCTCCTTCTTCTTATCGTTGGTTTGACACATTATGTCATGCTGCTTTATTTAGGGAAATTTTTATATATTATGTAATTTCCAATGAGAGATGAGAGAGTATTTTGTTTCCTAATTCTCAAGAGAATTTTTGTTGTGGAAAAGCTTTTTACTTAAAAATCAAAAGGAATTAAACACGAGTTGTTAAATAATTATTAAAAATATGCTGATAACGTTACGTTTAAACTTATTCGATTTGTAAAACCTTAAATGCCGTTCACATCTACATACAAACCGTGGACCTAGCAGGTATATGATGTTGCCCCTTAAGAGTATATATATATATCGTATCAGCTTGAAGTCTAGTTTTACGTTGAAAATGACATTTTCTTAGTTGTGGGCATGTCTTTTATTCCATCTTGCCCATTTTTGGCTTAACAATGAATGAGGTAATTATGTAAATAAAAATGTAAACCAAATTTCATGTTTGTAAGTTATTTTTTGTAGCAGATATATAGATTTCTATTGATTGCAGGCGTGACCGTTATCTGACCATGCCGATTTTTAGCATATCGATGGATGGAATAATTTTAAAGAGGCATACCGAATTTCGACTTTATAACTCAACTTATGTGGCAGATATATATATATTTTTCTAGTTTATAGGCGTGGCTCTTGACCAGTGAACTTGACATTTGGTGCACATATGTATACTCTGTGCCAAAATTGGGCATGAAGGCGCCTTTATATTTTTCTATGATTTAGCCGGTCTTTTAACTATGCTCTCTCTCTCTCTCTCTCTCTTTCTCTTTCTATTACCCTCTTAAAACGTAATAAGCGTATGAAAGTATTGTTGTTAGTACATCTCACAAATGTAATCTCCTGCCAGTTATTATTCAAAACGTAAAAGCTTTCTCAATTAATCCTTTCCAGTGTGTTTCCTGTTTTTTCTTTCTTTTTCCATTCTCTATCTCTGTGATATATTACAAACATTGAACAATTTGGGATATTATTTTTCACAGAGAAGCTTAGTGTCCGTTAAACCTAGAGAGCGCCACGATTTAGGTCGCGGCAAATACGTCTTAGTTTTCATTTAGTTGGTATACTATATGAATGTATAGAGTAGAGTGAACCGAAAAAAAAAATATGAATAAAAAAAAAAATAAAAATAAAATGCAAAAAGCAATAATATATAAAAAACGATGACGTTGTTTTGGTTAAATGACAAAGTAGGGAATTGACTCCTTTCTGCGCTTTTTACAACCAGGTCAGAGTTATTTTAAATAAAAGAAAATGAACAAGTGTTACGGATGAAAGGTATTTAATTGAAGATTGAAAAACTATAATTAAAAAAAAATATATTCCAAAAAAATGAAAAAGGCTTGGAACAAAAGAAGGAGTGAAGGACAATTTCCTTTATAAAAATAACGGAAAAGAAAACTTTATTAAAAATTTTCATAATTAAATAAAACAATTATTCAATAAATAATTAAACCAAAATAAAATTGATTACTCAATTATGCAGGCAAAGGAGAACATATAATGTATGTACGTATGTATACGTACAATGAGGCATATGTGCATGTGTTGGTTGTTTAATTGATAATTGCCAATGACTGAGTACATGAAAGAAAGCCATAAAAGAAAGCGAGCAAGAAATTCATGTTTTTTAAAGGAAAGCAATTAATTTTTTTTTAGCTAAAGACACGTACGTACGTAGATGGCATAGACTAAGGTTTGTGGTAAGGAGGAACTCTCTTAAAGTGTTATTTACAGCTCGTACGTTCGGTTTTTCACTTGTCGTTATACGATGTGTTATAATAAATAAATGCATAAGAGTACTGGTGCCTCAGAACTCGTCTTCTGCTTTCATTATTATTTACTTAGGGTTTGTGTAATATAGAATTTTTTTATTATAAGCGGATGTTTATCCTTGTAGTTGTCTGCCGAGTGGAAAATGGTTTAAAAAGAAGCAAAAAATTGTCATGAATTTCAAGTTACATAAAATGTTTTTGGCTTTTGCGGTCAAGTGAAAAATACATAAAAAAAAGCTGAAGAAAGGATTAAAATTTAATAAATGAGAAGTAAATTAATTTCAATGAATCTTTACAAAAATAAATCGTGGAAACACTTCCATCGCACATAAAAGACAAAGCTTAGAAGCAGAACAAGACAAAAAAAAAAAGACAAAAAGTTTTACAGAAAAAAAAAAGAAAAAGAAAAGGGTATTAAAACGTGCGTGTTAGCAGTGTGGCGCCACTTGCCTATTGTTTTAAATATAAATAAAAAATAAATATAAATACCCAACCTCTCTCTCTCTCTCTCTCCATCTCTGTCTCTTTCCCATAAACACTAAACTAATAAACAACCTTCAATTTTTAAATAGAACGTAAACTTTTCCTTTTAATACATTTAATCCTTCAGTGTTACTTTAATTATAAAAATTTACACGTGTGTTCACAGAAAGAACAAGGCAAACAACAACAAGAACAAAATATTGTGTTAAAAAAGAACACATCAGCACACAAGAAACCGTCCTTAACAAAATATTTGAAAGAAAAAAATCTTCATTATTTTTAATGATTTATAAATATGAACAAGTTAAAGTGTTGTTGTAATATTGCATTAGCCTCGAGTAATTAAAGAAATAAAACAAAAAAAAACAAAAAAAAAACAAATTATTTACATAATTAGTCAAAGAAAAAGTATTATAAGCGTTCATAATAAATTATTTGAAATAGAAAAACAGACAACAAACACAACAACAACTGTAATAATATTTAAAATTAAAAGATAATTATTTTTATATTCTTTATTATAACAAATTTATTAAAAACTAAACAAAAAATATTTTTTAATAAATTTCCGTTTTATTTTAACTCTCTTAACCACTATCTCTCTCTCTGTTTCTCAATTAATTAATAAAACACAATTTAGTATACTCTCTCTCCTCTTTATACGTATTACCGTTAATCCCTAATCAAAAAGAAAATAAACTTATTGAAAAATTGAAGAAGAAGAAATAACACCAACAACAACAACAAAAGCAATTTAATAAAAAAAGAGAGAAAACAAATTACAAGCGAAAAACTGTCAACAAAACCACAAACAAAAAATCTAGTTTCACTGCCAGCATAACGTGCACATTATAAAAATTAAAAAAAAAGAAAAATCCACTACAACATAATTTCTATTATTAAAACATAGTCAAATTTTTGCAACATTTCATCAACCAATAACAAGCAATCAAATTCTTTTCGTCAGCGACATCAGCAAGTGCCAGCCCAAACTAAACGCTAAACTTCATTGAATTCAAAACGAAATAAAATACAAAAACAATAAAAAATTAAATTAAATTAAATTAAATTAAATTAAATTAAATAAAAAATAAATTTAATTAAATAAAATTGAAAATAAATTGAAATAAAACAAAAATTAAAACATATTAAATAATACCACAAAAAATAGTTTTTCAAAATTGGAACAATGCATCAAAAAATATAAATACTACAATATGTGACACAAAAACAACAACAACAACAACAACCATATAGTAAGTAAAAAAATACTAAATTTTGGCTTATGCCAAATCTTAAGTATCCTCCACCTCCATATTCAAACAGTGGACGTGACATGTTCCTGACTACGCCCGTTACAGTTTTTGTATCACGAATCTACCAACAAGTTGTATTCTGTGCTAAATAAAACCTTTTATCCCACCACGTCCAATTTCGGAACTTAAAAGGTTAAATTTTTTTGGCTGTGCGAAATTCTTGTTTATTATGGCTCTTATTCGATTTTGCATATTTAAATAGCCATTTCCGTACAGTGAACAGAAATGTGAGCCGATGGCTTCTAAATAAATAGAATTGTTCGTACAGCTCAATATATCAAAAAGTACGACTGTCAGCGTTCCAACAACAGATGGACATACGGTCGATTGATTCAGATTTTGATACTAATCAAGAATTTATATTGTAGAATGTCTGACGCCTCCTTCTGGGTGTTGCAAACGCAACAAGAACCTTAGTATACCCTTATTACTCATGGTGGAGAATATAATTACCAGAATACGAATACAAAAGTTAATATTGAACATACTTTGTGACAAAAGACAAAAGAAATAATAAAAAAAAGGATAATATTTTAACAATACTTGAACATCCTGTGATAATATATTACACTGTACTGTAAATTACCAAAAAAAAAAACAAATATAAACAACCGTAATATTAATACGAAATAAAAAAAACAACAGCAATCCTTAACCGCTTGCTCGTTGCTCTATTTATCGCTAAACTCTCAATCCTTCTCGCTCCCCCTCTCTCTCTCTCTCTATCGGTGTCTTTACAATAATATACTCAATAATACTCGTAAGCACAATATAATCCTCTGGAACACTTAATATTAAATATTAAAAGAGAGATAAAGTAAACTATTAAATAGAGAGTTTTAATAAAATGACTTTTATATAGCCATCAAAATGTTTAATTAAAATCGATAAAGCATTAACCATTAATATACCAAATAAATATATAAAGTATACATAATGGTAGACGATAAGGAAGGACGCACTTTCCGAGAGAAATTACTCTTTTACACAACTGCCTTTTTCATACTATTGGGTACCTTTAGTATGTTTGCATTCCTATTTTTGGTGCCATTTGTCATTGAGCCTGCTATTACAACAATAATGATGAAATTCGAAGAAACACCCGCTTTATGCGAAACATTCTCGACGGTACGTCGTTTCGGAAACCGCAATTGTTCTTGGTCATCATGCCGGGAGGGCTGTACCAAGGAAATTTATGAATGTACACAAATTAAAGTGAATTATAGACTCAATCTATATAATTATACGAATGAGTTCAATTTTACCGAATATCATATAAATTTAAAAGAGGCCGAACGAGAGAAGCCACCTATTAAACGGACAGATCGTTACGAGCGTGCTATACGTGATTATGAATATGATGATAGCACCTTTGATGATAATACGATTTATCTACCACCACAAGAAGAAGGTGAAGAACCGGGTACAGTGGAGAAGAAGGCAAGACCAAACAAGGAAATAAATGTAAAAACAATCGTTATGAGCGATAATAGTGATGGCTACAATCCAAGGAAAGCCGTTACTGTAAAACATTCAAAAAATAATATTATCACAGGTTTGAGTGATGATTTCGAACAAATTATTGATGATGTAAACAGTTCGAATAATGGTGGAGGGGCCACAATAACAAATGCAGAAGAAAACGACAATGCCGACGGCTTTGGTGATGATGGTTTAATTGAAGGCGCTTCTGATATTTTTGAAGAAATCTCCGAATTAAATGAAGATTTACTAAATGGCACTTTCTTTTTTGTGGGTGCCAATCTCTATCCCAATGTCAAGGGTTGTGGTTATCCGCCCATGCTTAATTGTACCATATGGCTGAAACGTTATATGCGTATTGGTGTCAAGTTCCCTTGTTATTATTCGACCGTAGATCCCAGCATAGTTATTAGCGATTTGGATTATTGGCAAAATACTTTAAATTTAGTATACTCAATGGCCATACCGATACCCTCATTCATAATATCTGTGATCTATTTAACTTATGCCTATTTCAAAATCTATAATGAAGATGAGGAGACAGTACCGTTGGATAAGAATGCCGAAGATATGGATATTGATGATGAGGAAGAGTTGGAGGGGGTGGATGATAGTGATGATGCTGCTTTGGCAGATAATGCTGCTGGCAGTCAAATCATTGATACGCGCAATTCGATGACTGCCGATAGTGTACTGATGGAGGGTATATTACCCAATGGTGGTCCACCTCTACATATGTCCAAATCAATATCACATACTGGTTCGGAAATAATCAATAATCACCAAACACCCGTCTCACAATTAACACCAAATTCAGAGATTTTACATTCGTTTGGTCATCAGTTAAAGGTCCAAATGGCTGATGAATTGTCACGTGATTCTTTAGACAATGGAATATTGTCAACTTCCAATTCAGTACAAGGGTATGTATAATGGGGAACAATTAATTTCGCTTAGATCAAATCTTAAATGCTCTTCACTGCTATATACAACTAGGGAGAGTATCTGATTATTATAGCTGAGGGCATAACCTTTAATCATAGGCACGTCATAGTTTCGATCAGAGTGTAAAAGGGAGGTAAATGGTTTTGAACTCATAGCAGAAATATAAGGTTTTCTATTGTGAATATGTCCGTTACTCAACTCCGCCCATTTCAATGGATGTACTTGTAAATATGTCTACAAATTGAAACTTTATAGATTTTTTGCGATTGGGGCCGTGTCTCTTAACCGATTTTAATCTGTACCTTCACAAAGTTGCGATCCCATAAACTTAGGGTACCATTCTTCTGATACTCCCTCTCTCTTTCTTTGCGTGAGACACCTCTTCCGTTCCACCGCCATATGTACAAGGACTGCCTTCAAATTATCATAAAAAACTTATTTCTATTTTATATACATTATTACATAACGTGGGGTTATGTGGAAATGGCTTAATATCTAAAAATTTAAACCACATGGGTTGATATATATATTTTGTAGAATCCCTGAACCATCTTCCTCCTGTTATACACCCAATAGCAAACCTAGTGCATCTTCCATTTTGTGTAAAGGATATCAAAATATGAAAACATATGGTTTACCTAAAGGAAATCCGTTTAATTTGGTTTTATAAAAATTTCTCATTTCCATTGTTGTAGAAATTTAAGCAAAACAATGACAACGAGCATTTCAACACCACCAGGTCCCGTAGCAGCCGTGTAAAAAAAAATGGCAACTTTAAATAAACACTGCAGTGGAATAATCTTTTGTTATACAACATACATCCGCACATACGTAGAGTGTATAGCAAAGAACACATGCACCGCCCATTGTACATATATCATCCATATATGTACGTTACACGTTTATTTATTGATCATTGAATTCGGATAGTCTATGTACAAGGAGTATATTCATGCATGTCAGTTTTATTTTTTTTTACATGGTTGGCACTTGTCTTCAAGTCACTTGTAATGATATCGCACTATGTCAAACCATAAATCTCATTAAAGTGTGAGCCACCTTTGGACTAATAAATAATTCTAATGTATAATGTCATTATATGATGTGTGTGTGTGTGTGTTTGGATTATGAAAGGATACGGCACAATCTACTATAAGCCTTGTGTCTCTTGGGTTAATGTTTTATAATTTTTTTTATTATTTTATGATTGAAAATTATTAAAAAACAAGTAAAAAGAAACTAAATTTAACTTGGGCCAAATCCTAAGTATCCTCCACATCCACAAGGGGCATGGCATATATATATATATATATATTGCGCCCTTTAATAGTGTATATATTATGTTTCAATTAATATCTATAGCGTGTTCATTAGAAGTGGGCGTTGATATAATTTAAAAAAATTAATTTTAATATCTCCTATGATTGGTCAGTGGTAATGGAAAAAGAACCCAAAAACTATATTGTATTTTTTGCAGCCTTGTAAGCGGATCCAAAGTCCAATTTAACCCATTTTCAATACCTTATCTATCTACATACAATATATGAAAATTATTTGTATTAAATAAGAATATCCGAATAACATCTCAACTTTTGTGGCCGTGAGAGTGGTGGCAAGAGAAAAATAGGCTAGAAAAGGAAATTATTTTGTGTTTTATTAACATTGTGGGCGTGTCTTTGGGCTGATTTTATCCATTCAAACTAACAAAATGCCTACTCGTCTTTTCTTTGCCAAATTGCAGCGGATTGCCGAAAAGAAATTTACACAGACATACGGCCAGACGAGACGGCTAAGTCAACTTAGCTATTGATACTGATCTAGAATATATGGATGCGTCATGCCTCCTTCTGCCTCCTTCTGGGTGTTATAAACGTTTGCACAAAACCAATCATTATGATGTGATGGGTATAAAAATATTAACATATATCTTTATAATAATAATTTTTATTTAGACGATATTTATACCCTGCATCAGCCATGACAAAGGGTATATTTGAAATCACTTTCTAAATCGATTTAACCATGTCCGTCTGTCTGTCCATGTAAATTTAAATGCTACGTTTTGGCCACACCTTCTAAAATATTTCGATGAAATT
This sequence comes from Ornithomya chloropus, assembly GCA_963971445.1. Classification (NCBI taxonomy): domain Eukaryota; kingdom Metazoa; phylum Arthropoda; class Insecta; order Diptera; family Hippoboscidae; genus Ornithomya; species Ornithomya chloropus. The sequence goes on from OZ020532.1 coordinate 3,342,213, forward strand.
TTCTGCAAAGGCGTATCTTAACCTAAAGTTGCTCACTATGGAAAATGAATTGAATTGGACCATTTTTAGAATCCCTCCCTATACAACGTCCTATTATGACGGTCCTTATTATATGGCAAAAAAGAGAAATTCTTAATATTTTTGAACAAAATTTGGTGAAGAATAATTAATCGACATAAGAATTGAACTTGCTAAATTTGGAACCGATTGGAGTTGTATTTTTAAAATACCTCGTTCCAAACAATGATATTTCACGAAGTGACTTTTTGACAACGCCTCATATTTACTGATTCAACTAATTATAATATAAGTGTTGTACGGTATTAAGTGGTCGGGTATAATCGACTAGAACAGTTTCACTTGGGTTAGAATTTAAAAAAAATCACTAAATATCTAATTTTAATATCACAATTCATGAAAATACTCTAACCGAGCGGAAGCAACACCACTTATAAACAACTTGAACTAAGTTCAAATGTAATAATATTTTATTATTAATTAATAAAACATTTTCTTTTTTTCAAAATATAAATAATATAAAAAAGAATTCTAAACAATACCACGAAACCATGAAAATCTTATATATATGAAGGTAATCCACTCAAACGAAAGGGATAAATACAATTAAATACGTGATGTGTAACCTAAATACCTTCATTCACTACAATCTAAAATTAGTTTAAAACTAGAGGAATAACTTATTATAGTAATATAATACTTCTTAAAAAAAATTAAAAAAAAAATAAAAACGAAAATAATAAAGAGAAAAAATAAACAACAACAACAACAAAAAAGTATCCTGCTAGTTTCTATATATACAAAAGTTCATTTGTATTTAAAAGAATTTTCGCATTACAGTAAAAATAATCATTTTTAGATAGCGACTAAACTGTAATAAATTTGATCTATCATGCAATATAATTAAAGAAGACCATATATGTGATTATGAAGAGCATTTGCTTGAATTTATAGCAAACAGAAACAAATTATGATTGCTCGCATTACTAACATCGAATTTATAGCAATAAAAGCAACAACTTCCAAAAAAAATAATAAAACTAAATTTCATTTGAATCATTTCTTGACAAGTTTTGGTGGAACAACTCAACTTTTGCAGCTCCCACAAATTTAACATCTTCTTTAGGTCGCCATTTACACAGATATGGTCTTTGCTAATTATATACATACATACGTACTTACATACATAAAATATACTTAATTAATCATCGGCTCTTACTCTTAATAGTCTTTTTATGAATTCTAACGGTTTAAAACATTTCAAAAAAAAAAAAAGTTTTAATTTGAGGTAAAAAAAACATACAATAAAATATTTAATAATACCACCATTACATATAAAGTAATGGAATAGTGAATAAGATTACTAAAAGGAAATATTTATTACGAAATATAATGCAGACGCAAATCACAGCTTTAAAATCATTCTAAATATAAAGCGTTCAGTTCTTTTTACTCTCTTGTCTGTCTTTCTATCTCTCTCTCTTTCTCTAAGTCTTGCTCTTTGTGTTTTATTTAAAAAATTTAATAAGAAACCAATTAATTTATATTTATAAAAAAAAAAAACAATAATAGGACCATCATTAACACATTTAGTCCAATCAATAAATTCCATTTATGAAGAGCGATTGTTCAAAGAATTTTAAATTATTTTTAAATAGCAAACTATTTGTTAACTACTTTTGTATATGTTCATAAAAATAAAATATAAAAATAAAATAAAAAACGTTTTTTAATAATTTTAGATTTCTTTTCTTAACTCTTAAGTGCTTAAAGAAAAAATGCAAATAAAATAAAATAAAAACATTTTAATACCTACATAAACTAATACGTATATACATGCATACTCTTGAATTACAAGCATTCGGAAATAACACAAACTGTGCTAATAGAATTTAAGCAAAAAAATATGTTTTTTTTGTTTGTTTGTTTGTTTAAAAATAATAATTAATAAATAAAAAGTCAAAATAAAAAAATGCATTTCCAAATCCTCTATATCAAGTGTTTTATTATATAATAGGAAACCTAAATAGCCTTAACACCTTCACCTACAACTGATGAAGGTACACTGAGTTTGACAATCCATTTGTAACATGGAAAAGGAAGCCTCATATTGGATCAGCATCAAAAACTGAGTTTATCTAGATGTGTCTGTTTTTGGCACTCTCACTATAGTAAATTTTGAGATAATTTTGTGCATACCTTGTACGCAGTTTTCTATTTAATCTATAAAAATTCATTTATCTGCTAAAAATTATTACAATTATGCCACGTTTTGATATGCCAAAATAGGCGGGGTAGAATAACAGACACGCCCATTTTATTTACAAAAAGCTTCATGTCAGTTATAATACATTTGACGTATTTATCCTGTTCGACCACATTCAACTATTTCGATTGCTTTTTCAATTTTGGCCCGCTAGACCACATTCAACTGTTTCTAAGCTTGCTTTTTCAATTTTGTCCCGTTAGATTATATTAAACGAGTGCGCGCCGTCCTGTCCAAAATTCAAACCCGTACAGACTTCTAAATTAACACAAAATACAAGCTCTCTTAGAATGCTCACCTGCGGCATGAATTATATGTTTGAAGTATAGGGTATTTAAGATTCAGCCTAAATAGATTTTAGTTTTCTTACTTGTTAACATTATTCTCTTATTGTGGTGGCTTTGGGATGCAGTGTTTGTATTTTCTGGAAGTATTTCCTGCACCGTCACGCTTATAAAATGAAAACTTTTCTTAGAACGCCTGCTGCCACTGATTTAATGTAATTGACGGAATATAAAGCTTGATAACATTCACTTTACTTGAAACAGTTTAATTTTCCAAGGAATAGAACAAATTTGATCCAACATTATCACAAAATTATTTGAAATAGGCAAAAAAAAAATTCTTGTAAACTTTAACAACCTTATCAAAAACATTCTCTTTTTTAGAAAAAAACAACCGTTTCCGCATAATTCTTCTTCTTCGCTTATAAAAATTTTTATATTACTCTAACCAAAAAACTCAGCTGTTTAAATATATAATCAGCTGATAAAATGTTTGGCATACATCTCTGCTTTATTAATATTTACTTTCTCTTGTAACACAAGAGCGAAAGAGTTGTGATTTCTACTTAACAGAATTCTGCTGTGTGTGCAATTTTTTATTCATATTTTGTAAACAAATTTTCACAAATTAATTCAAAGAAAAATTATAAACAATTTATCTAATTAATATGTAAATTAATAAATAGTTTTAAGTTTAACCATAACAATGGATAATAAAAAGGATATATACAATTTATGGGTACAATACACTACCAAGGTAGGCGAATGGATTTTGTGGTTTGCAAAACGAAAAGAAAAAAACAACAAGAAGAAATTATGCATAAAGTACTTACGTTGACTAATATTTAAAGAAGAAATTATAAATAATTAAAAGTGTTAATCATAATATTGTGCTAACTGCGAAAATAGAACTAAACTCCTGCATTTTTTTTGCCGGATTCAAAGTGTTTTTTTTTTATGTGTAACGATTATATAACATAATAAACACTTGAAACTTGTACGTTTTTTTTATTTTTATGTATTGTTGTTGTATCATATAGAATGAAGAGTCATATTTTCGAGAATTCATTGAACGTTTTGTAGCAATTTGGCAAAACCAGTTAGCGTTGGATTTCACATCCCCCAAATGTTTGTTTTGGTATGAAGTGCAACCGGATAGTGGTCCACATTTGGGCCGTCTACCTGACGAATTGCTACCAGCGATTGGTAAATTTATTATTGTGGCTAGTGATCAGTGTCAACATGTAAGTAGAATGTGAAATTATATTACAAACGCCAACAATTTCTTTTCATCCTGTATTTATTCTTTTATAAATTTATAGGGTGATGATATAGCTAAAGAGATTATCCAACAGATAACATTACTTATTGATTGTTTGGTGATCATTTGCCGGCATTTTGATAATATTTTAGCAATTATTAAATATGAATATAAATCCAATTTAATATCAATCCTGACGAATGTATTTCATCAGGTAAAATGCACAACAACAATTTGTATAATTAATGGAATAATTATTCATTTATAATACATCTTTCTTCCATGTAGACATTGCAACAGAAATGTGCCGGCACTGTGGTTTCTCAGTTATTTCGTAGTTTTTCACAATTTTTAGAAGTCATGTACGATCCATATTTAACGTGGCGCAGTTATTTACGTAATGCTTTTGCGGATTATAAGAAATTGTCATATAAGCCGCATGATGTACATGTTGAAATTATACCATTTATATATGGTAACTGCAATTATTACATTTTACTTAAAAAACGAACATTTTTAAATTATTTCTTCAACAGATTGCTTCCAACAAAACGATATAAATAGATATCCGATCATTGGTGAATGTTTGATACACGCTTTGGGTGCAATAATATGTGGATCTCAGGTAGAATTTTTGCAATTTAATTGCTTTGTTTATTGGTGTTGTTGCTTTTCTTAAAATCTCTATTACAATGTGTAAATGGTGCTTTGGGCTCTAGTAATATTTCTAATTAATATTTCTCTCTTAACTTATTAACCGTAATATAAAAATTATAGAAATGTATAGTAACTCAGAATTGTTATAATGATAAAACAACAACTGGTGATGGTGATGGTAGTAAAGTCTGTGATAATGTGGTGAGTTTAATTAATTTATATAACAATCAATTTCTTTTTATTTTTTATAATTTTATATAAAATGTATTCATTTAATGTAAAAGTTTCAACAAATACAAATTCATTTAAATCAATGATTTTTAATTCATTTTCTTTAATGGCTTAAGAATGTCTGTCAGTCCAGCCTTATTTAAAAAAAACTATTAAAATATGTATCACCTGTCAAACGCTGCACAATATAATGTGGTGTTATATGATGTTATATGATGGCGTATAATCGACTTTAATTTGGTGCTTTTTCATTTCCTCCTAAAGCGTTTTTTTATTGTTGCTTTCATTAACACTTATTCGTATAAACTTTAAAACTAAAATGTCTTACAGAGTGTCTGTCATTTTGTCTCCCATTAATGTATTTTGTTGTTGTTTATGTTTTCTAGCGAAATGGAATGAGAGCCATTTGTCCTGCTACAGTTTCAGTGGTAATGAAAATCCTCTCCCAATGGGAGTGTGCAAGTGAATTGCGCGTTATAACCTTAAGATGTTGTGCTTTAATGATTATTGTTTTGCAAAAGTCTAGTCCAGAAGAGGTGATAACTTGTTAAATGTATTAAAAAATAAAGAAAACATTGTTTTTTTTCCAATTTACCTATAGCGCCAAATAGATTTAGTAACATTAATAAAATTATATTGTGATGTGTTGGATGACTTAATGAAAACTGAACACTTTCAACACAACAGTGATGATGCATTCCACATAAGTTCAGATGATGATGCCAACGATTTAACCATAGATGTAAATGCTTTAGAAGCAACAGTCAATAATGTTTGTATATTTCTGTCGGATGCCACAAATGCTGCCTACATATGTGAGGCGATTGAAAAAACCCAATTAACTGATTTATTGATATCAATACCGAAAAATGTGAAAAATTGGAATCTACATTATAATCCATTGATTGTTAAAATGTTGAAAGCTTTAGCTGCCATTACCCGTAATTCTACACGTATCATAAGCAATTTATGCTATTTTGATAAAATTAGTAAATTGTTTGATGGCCTGACAAGTTTGTATTGTTCGCCATCGATTGCTATCATAGAGGCTTGCATAACTTTAGCATATAATGATGAAGTGAACGTGATTGTATTGCCGGAAGTGTTTAGTCAACTTTTAAAATGGTTGCCGGCTGTGGATGCAGAACAGCAAGACTACCTAAGTGAGAAAATTCATTTAGCTTGTGTTAATAATTATGCAACGTAAGTATTTTTTATTTTTGATAATTGATATTTGTGGTGCTAACTCAAAATTGTCTTATTATTGCAGAAAGTCAATTGCCTGTGAAAATAGGATTATAAAAACTTTATGTGATTGCTTGCAAAATTGGGAGCAGCTTACGCTACTTTCCATACAAAATTGTATTAAACTGATCGAGGAATTGAGCAAAGTCAGCATTTTACCAATTGAATTGAAATGTTTATTTAGCTTATTGCGCAAAGAAAGCGCTTTCCCCCAATCAAAGCAATTACTACAGGTCGGTATACAACAATAACAGTTTTATGACCGATGATGAATGATTTGATCATATTCCCTATTTTAGACTCTGGTAACAGTATCGCTGCAAAGCCTCACTAGCAATAATTTATGTTCACAATATTTTGAATTTGCGGAATCTGGTGATGGCATTGTTGTAACCGATATCAAGAATTGGTCCATGTCGGGTTCGTGTGGTTTCATTTTTCACATCTTATTACGTTTAAAGGATAAATGCCACAAAACAGATAATGCCAAAGAATATTTAAACTGTCGCCGCATGCTATTAAAGTAAGCGCTTAATAAATGAAAATTATTAATATGTAGAACAACTAAAAGTAAGAATTATTTTCTTTTCTTTCTTTCTTTATACAGTTTACGTACTGGCACAGGTACCGGTTTCGAAGTGTTCATACAAAACACTACCGGCAATGTTGTGGTGGCCGCTTTAACAAAACGTGAATACTTGACATCAACAGTTAATACTTCAACGTTGTTAGATGGTAAATGGCATTATGTTACGGTGGCCATAACACCGCCCAAGCGACCCTTCTCCTACACTCAAATTAATGCTTATGTAGATTTTATGCAAAAATTAAGTGCCACCCTAAAAGTACAAGCGGTAAATGAGGTAAAATCATAAACAAAACAATATTAATATTAAACTGATTAACTGTTTAATGAATTTGTTTTATAGCCTTTTATTTATTGTTCGGTGGGTTCAGCTTTGGAAGAAGTTAAAGTTAAAGAATCAACCGCCTCAAGAATGAGTTTAAATTCAACATTGCCACGTTCTTCATCACAAGACACCACACCCTCTTATAAAGGCATGTTGCCTAGTCTTCTTGAGCGTACGCTCTCAACCAATGTAGGTTGGAAAAATGTTAATTTTCAATTTATTTTTTAATTAAATATTTAAAATGGTTTTTCTGTTAGGTTACCAACTATTTCACCTTACCTTTACGCTCGCAAACATCTTATGATCCCAATGTAAAGAATTTCCCGCTTGGCATGCAAGAGACAGTATTTGGTGAACAGCAATGTCTGAATGGCCAAGTGGGTGGTGTACTGTTGGCTGAACCAACCACAAATTTGAAAACAATATTTGATGTTGGCCTTCATTTTGCTTCCATCTTCTCCCAAGACAATGACATACTGGAGTTGACGACACGTTTTGTGTTCTGCTATTCACCAGCAGCCTACATGCACAACACTTGTGTAGATTTAATACCAGGCGGCAAATATATGGGTTTGGTTCAGGCTCAACATTATCGTGTGGTGAAGATACAAGACACCATTAACAGTGTGGGCGGTATTCAAGCAATTCTACCCATATTACATCATATCGTTAAAGATGACAAACAAGAATTGGAGATTGTTGGCGGTACTAGTGACAGTGAAACGCACAATTTATGTAAAAGCAGTTTAGAGCAGCAAGCGGAAGAGGAGAAATGTCTTAAATCACCGCTGGAGGAGGAGCAATATTGTGATTGGGAAATCGTTACTTCCAACTCTTATACCGAATGGAAAATATCCCGTTCTCCGGTGGCCAGCTTTTTATGCTTTCTACGCTACCTCATCCATGAGCACGACAACAATCAAGAGAATCTTTTAAACAGTGAATGTTTATCCATAATCGGCATGATGCTGCAAAAGTGTTCCAGCACAGTTTTCGACGTTAACGCTTTAATGGCCATACATTTGCTAATTGAGTCTTTGCAAGCCCATAAATCATCAACCGTCTCATCCCAAATCCATTCAGCTCTCTTGGATAATCTGTACACAAATATTGTTTTCAATTTTGACATTTGGATACGCATGAGTTTTCAAATCACTTTGGGTCATGTGCAATATTTAAGTGCGATGATAAAAAATGATCGGAAATATTTTCGTAAAAAGTTCGGTATACAATATTTTTTAGATGTTACACGATCATTCTATAGTACACCAGTTAATATTACGGCGGAAGATGCTAAAACTATACGTTCCACTTTATATGGGATTGTACGATTTTATCTGATCAAAGATGTTAACATTAAGGAAATTCTTGCTATAATATCGTTTTTAGCTTCAGTGAAGCAAGATGATGTTCTAATTGAATTTTTGGATATGATGACGATGCATATTAAAAGTAAAAATTGTCGCGATCAATTGATTTTGTTGATGCATGAACCACAAGCTGCCAATTTGTTGTATAATTATTTCATTGATAAGACGTACAGTTGTGATTTGCAGGAAGCGGCTGTAAGGGTAGGTTTTTTCTTTTAACTTTTAGCAATACTTTCATTGATTTGTACTTCTTTTTCTCTTCAGTTAATAAGCACCTTACTGGATACATCGCGTGTTCATCCCAAATATAAACGTATAATGCGTTTATACGATCCTACAACAGATATTTCATTATTTCCCGGTCTCTTCTCATACGTCACACCCATGATGCTAACATCTACCATCATATTTCATATGTTCGATGGCTTACTGAGCGGTGATGTGGATTATTGTGGTTTAATATTTTTAGTACATCATGTGAGTTCGTGCGAGTTGCCGGTGAAATTGGAGGTGGCCAAACGTTTATTGCAAACAACTTTTGTCAAACAACAGACACCTCAAGGCATTGCCAAACAGGTGGGATGGCAAGAATCAATTGCTAGATTGTTAATAAGACGGCCGATAACAAATGTGCAACCCGATGATGAGAAACGTAAAAGTTTTGGTATCAATTTGGATGTATTGCTTGAGGATGAACCGGAGTTTAGCAACAGTCAGGCAGACTTGATGAGTTTTTGTGAACAAACAATGGATAGAGATCATAGCGAACAAACTGATACTGATGGGGTTTTAAGATTGAATGAAATACAAGCGAGTGTTACCGAAGCCGCCAACGCTTTAGAAACGGAGATAAAAGGTGAACAATTTTTATATTTCATACAATTTATTACTTAAATAAAATATTTTTTTTTTTAAAGAATTGGCTGAATCAGTATCAGGAGCAGTAGTGGAAAATGTGTCCTCTGTGTTTTCAGTTATCAGACAAACCACTTATGACATTCAAGACACTTTCGAATCGTTAACTATGGGTACATCAATGGGTACAAACGACGAGGCGGTAAGCTATACTTCACACAAGATTCATTGTAAAGTAAATAACGAAATGTTTTCTCTTTCCAGCAACCTACTAAACAGAGTAATGACTCTTTAAGCTCAGACAGTTCAACACAGTCACCACCAGCTACTGTTACTGCCCGACAAAGTGCATCTATTGAAGTAAATTAAAAATCTTTTCTTGTTGATTTAATTGTAAAAAGTGATTTATTTAAATTTTTTTCAATTTTTCTTTTAGAGCAATTTAGCATTGTCTGGTGACAGTGATGTGGATAGTGAAGAACAATTGGTTTACTTGGTATCTAATATTTTATTTACAATATTTTGGCGTGGCGTGACCAACGAACATCCAGATTGTTGGAAAGAGCGCGGTCAGGTGTTGGGTTGTATTAATCTGTTGGCATTAAATAATGAATTGATCACCTCGCACTTAACATTGCGATTAAAAATATTAGAAATGGCCACACAAGCCTCACTGTTCGATTTGGCCGAACATGGAAATCAAATATTAATCAATCAAGAGGTAAGCTTGACTCCACCTTATAAACATATACATATAAATTATACAACTCTTTAATATTTGTCCTTCTTCTCTGTAGAATGCTTCCTACATTTTACGCATGGTTTATGATTTAGTGGTATTGGGCTCGAATGAAGATGATACGAAAAAATGTTCCACCAAATTATTGGATAGTGTTTTAGCACTGTTGGATGCTTTAATGGTTTTCCAACAGGATGCTTCAGCCGATTGGTCAGAAATGGTGCATCTGTGTTTGGGTTTATTACTGAAATGCTCCCATCACCCAAATCCGGGTGTGGTGGCTATGGCCACCGCTAAATTGCACGCCATTTTACAATGTCGCAATACCGAAAATCCCAGCGAATTAGCATATTTGCTATTTTCAATTAACCGGGCCTTAGATAATGCCATAGAAGTGGGCAATCCCGAAGAGTATTCATTTTTGATGCCGGTTATGAAAGCACTGTTGGAGAAATGTTATAATATATTTAATTTAAGCGTAAATTTACCAGATTTACCACCAACCACTGCGGGACCAGTATTTTTCAATGATTTTCAAATGTACAGCACCAGCAAGAAATGGAAAAATTTCATGGAAAAAATTGTAAGTATAATTTTATTGTACAAAAGATTCATAAAAATACAGAAAATATTGTATAATATATAAAAAGAGGGAAATATTATAGTCGGTCAAGTCCGACCAATTAATTCCGTACAGCAACTTTATCAAAAATATTATTAAACAAGAAAAAAATTGAATTTGGTATATATGGGCAAAATCTCTCTCTCTCTCTCCCTCTCTCCCTCCCTATTCTTTATTATTCTATTCCAACAGTGGGCGTGGCATATATATAAATTACGTATCAATCTGTAAACTGTATGCTACACCAAATAAGGTTTTTTGTAAATTATAAGCGTTCTTGAGGTTTGACCATGCCCACTTTTGGTATATTAATGTATCAACGTATGAATTATGTATAAATATGTGTATTAAATTTCAACTTCATAGCTCAATTTTTGGGGCAGATGGATAAGTTTTTTATCGATTGTGGGCGTGGCTCCCAACTTACTTTGCCCAATTTAAATAGCAGCCTACATATAGATTAAATTTGTACAAAAATTCATTTTAATATATTACATTTTTACCATCATGACAACACCAAGCATAAACGGACGTACAGACAAACATGGCTAGTTAGGCTTCAATATTGTCCAATGGAGTATGTTGCGTATGCTATAACAAACTTATTGTAGCTTTCACATTTTTGTGAAATAAATAAAAGAAAAATTAAATATCTTATTTAATATATTTTATGATTAAGCGGTAATTGAAATTTTAAACGCCCATTATTATGAAAGGGGCTTTCAAATGGTGTTGTATCAAGTACACCCTCTATTGAACGTTTTGGCAATTTATAATTATCAGTAAATCTTGATTGTTTTTGTTGTTGTTGTGGAACAGTTGGTACATTATTATTATTGCTGTTGTTGTTGTTGTTGTTATGTCCTCTCATCAATCTTCGATAAACACGATTTGTGGTTGTTGCTGCTGCTGCTAGCGACGGTGTTGATAGAATGCCGTTATGTAAGCTGGCCGATCGTGATTTATTTATTGATAAAATATCCACTTTGGTGCCATTAACTGTTGTAGACAAAAGAGGCGGCTGATCAGTTGACGCTGTACGTCCACGATAATAATTCCTGAAATGATTTTTAATATTCGCTAAAGTGAAGGGCGCATCTGTGCTAACTGTTGTTGTTGGTATTGTGGGGGTTATCGGAAGGGATGCAATCTTCATAGGATTCCATACTTCGGAATCGAAATTTTCATATAAAACAGGTGATGAGTAGTAGGATGAGGCGGACGATTGACCATCTGTTTCTATAGCTTGTAATTTTGAACGTTTCCTTTGTTCAAAAGCTTTCCTTAGTTCCGGTGTATCCAAAATATGTTTCGCAATGGTTGATGATGATGATGATGATGGCGATGATTCTTGTGAAGCGGTCTTTGGCCTTTCTTTAGCTCGGAAATAGTAATGTGGTGTAGAGTGGTATTGGAAAGATTCGTTTGTATTAAATAAACTGGAAGATGAATATGAATCATGTTCATTTACTCCCGCATCAGTGTATGCTGAGTGCTGTGTCGGTACATGAGGTGGATAGATTTCAAGTTCTTCTTGTTTGGTAAAGTCAAATGGAGCTGGATCATATATGGGAACTTCATAGCTTGTTTTTGGATAACCATAGGGTGCAATTGTATCATCCTGAGTTATGGGTAATTCATTGGACGGCGGTATATAACCATTCGAATGATCATTAGAAGCTAAAATGTATTGTACTGGTGGTGGTGGTTGTGATGGCTGTTGTTCCTCATATTGCGACGGATGAGTTTGTTGTGGTGTTGTTGGTGCAGGTGGTACATAATCGTGATTTTGTTCCGATGGGGTATTAGTTGGTAAATACTTTTGTGGTGGTGGTTTTCTATGTTTATGCGATGGCTTGGCGCCATGTTTATACACATAAGGTAAATCGAAATTAAGTGAAGGCGGTTCCGCAAAATGATATTGCACGGAGTGTGAGGGCTTCTCCTGTTTAGCAGGCACTCCATATTGTATATGCGGCTTCCTTAAAGCACTGGCTTGATGTTGCGGTGCTTCCGCAAAAAAATATGATGAAACATGAGGCGTTTGTAAATCTAAAGTGGTCTCTGGCATATGGTACGAAAATGATGTCGGCTTTAAGGACTCCTTGTACTTTTCATTCGCCTCATAGGCGTGATCCCGATATTCGTCTATATCCTCATATTCAACCGGCTTCTCCAAATCATACACATCTCCGCCATTGTTGTAAAACTCAAAATTCACTTTGTGTTCTTGATAATCGGCCGCCGTTGGTAAATTCAAATTTAAATCGGAAAATATTGTTGGCGCATAATCGTTGGGTTTGCTGTTGTAATAATTGTTGGTGTTGGCTGGTGGTTCTGCAAAATTAAATTTAATTTTTGGTTTCTTAACACGTTTATGTCGCACGCGTTTCGGTCGCACAATCTTGATAATTTTCACTGCCGGCTGTTGGTGGTAATGATGACGTTGAATAAGTTTTTCGGCTACTGGTTGCAAGAGTGTGCCATTATTCAAATCAATTACTTCCAGGGGTTCACTCGAATTGGTTTCTGTTATTATCTTAGATGAGGATATTTTATGCAGTTGCACCATGAAAATAAACTGAAAAAATGAACGCTTAAAAATGAGTTATGATCGAAGAGTGAAAATAATAATTAATCAACAATTCAAGTTGAATTATTTTTTAATATATATTTTTTGTTAACAATTATTGCAAAAAAAAAATTAACTAAATCATTTTATTATTGATTCAAATTTATCATTTTTTTTGGAAATATTTTTTTGCACATTTTTTTTAAGAACTTAATTTATTATTAATTTAATACATTTATTCCTTATAATTATTTTTCAAAAAAAAAAAAGATATAAAACAAATTTTAATCATGAATTTTTTTATAATATTTTTGTAAATAATTTTTAATGATTTTATATATTTTTTTATGTTTTGTAACATTTAACATTTTTATGTTTTTTAAATGTTATTTTACATTTTGTATTTCTATTTTATATATTATTACTTTTTATTTAATTTTTTAACAAAAGGCGGCAATTCTAAACCAATATATTTACAGATACAAATTGTACATGTCAACATATGTATATAAAATGCTTCCAATACTTTCACTCATACTCGTTTAAACACTTGTATTGCATTTCCGGTTTTTTTATACAATTATTATTATTATTATTTTTTATTTTCGTTTCCAACTTACATGTAATAGACAAGGTTTAAACATTGTGACCTTCTTCATTGTTTTTCTTATATATTTTTTTTTATATATATTTTTTATATGTTATTTTCCGTGACTTCAAACAGAGTGGGAGATGAAACGAAAGAGATATGATTGCTGATTCAATTGAAAACTTTTCTTTCAGCAATTTTGTGCACAAATAACAACACCCTGAACTTTCTTTCATAGACTAAGCTCTCTAGCTGGAAAACGATGTCGTTTTATGAAGAAATTAATTTTTCTTTTTTGCAAAACTCGTCTGAAAATAGACGAAAATGCACATTAGCTAAAAGAAAAGGCAATAATAAAATAAATTAAACAACGATATTAAGTTGAAGGCGAATAGTATGGTGGAACATATCGTCGGGAGGGAAATGATTATGAAAAATGAATGAAGGACTTCCAAAAATGGTCGGATCGGAAAGCAATTTATTACGGTTAATAAACTTGATAAATATGAAATCGAAAAATTAATTATTTTCTCATATTATAAAGGCTTAATGCTAAATAAGGCGTTGCATATTTCATGTGGTTTAATGGTACCATACACATGGATTCACGGTATAATGAACCATGCACGCGAAATCAGTGTCAATGATGGCCAGCCACTATATCCTACAACAAATGACTGCAGCTTACATGTATTCTCTCAAGTGTTGCATAAGAATAGTTTCGCAATGATAATGAATTTGTATAACAGAAGATAACGTCATTGATTCCATCCAACTTTCGGGGATTATCATTTACTCCCACTCTAAGCTTAATCATGTTTTTATATTAAGTGCAAACATTATCGTTGGTGTATTTATGTTGTTGTTGTTGTTGTTATTATAATTGTAGTTGTTTTAAGGTTCAATCCACTCTCTCCACATATGTGCAAGTTACTCATTTGGTAGTTTTTATGTAATGTTGAGCAACTCTTCCACCAGCAATACATTGTTAGGCCAACAATCAAACAAACAAACAACTGTTATTTTACAGAAGTTATGTTATAAGTTATTAAACTTACTGTAGCATAAAAAAACATGTCGTTTTTTATACTCTTTCTACCAAATGATCGGTATACTAGTCTAGTCTACGTTTACGCTTGCAACACTTAGACAAATTCTTTACCATTATCAAAAATCTGAATCTCTATAACTAACATATTATATATCCATTTGTTATTCTCTGTGATTGTTGTTAGTTCTCAAGCGATTGCAAAAAATTGAAATATTCAGCTGAAATTTTATACAAACATTTCAGGTGTCAAGTTTATAAATAAATTGTTTAAAATTGATTGCATGCCACGCCCACAAATTGATAATAAAATTTACGGTTATAAAAATAAAGCTACAAGGTTATAATTTTGGTATACAAACTAATAATTCATTCAAATCATGTACTAAAAATGGGCGCAGTTCTATTACAGACACACCCACAATGTGGAAAAAAAGACCTTTTTATCGTTTACTACACGTAAACGATTTTTGACACGAAATAAGACACATAGTTGAGAAGTCTTAAAGGAGATTATAATTCTATACATGCCACGCCTTCAGGTTATGTATAAATGCAGAAGATGTAAAAAATTTTATCTAGTACAAATACAACATCTTTACTGGACAAATTCTATATTCAAGTTTTTTTCGTTCAATTTTACAAATGCCACGCCCATTTTAGATAAAAAAAAAACATAAAATCACAAAAAGAAAAACAGAAATTTGAAATTTTTTAAAATATAATTATAATTAGCTTTTATTATGTATTGTTATAAAAAGGAGGAGTTACGCCCACTATTTACAAAAAAAAAAAAAACAATTTAAACTAAACATTGTCTTAAAAATGTAGCACTTTATACATAAAAAAAGCCCTAGTCAGGTATATGAACCTGTCTCGCCTACAACATGTGAGGTATTTTTAATCCGACTTAAGCCATACTTAGTTTTTTTCTTACTTGTTATATTTCCATTCAATTAAACTAGCTGCATTTCATTTGCAATTTTGCAAAGAGCAGATTAAAGCGGCCATAAATTACATAAAAATGAAGCTGCGGCAAAAACATTTTTAAACAATTAGCTTGAAGGTATTTTAAAATATTTATGCAAGAGTGTAAGGAAAGCTAATTAAAAGCAATTTAAGGAAAACATAAAAAAACAAAACTTCATTTAAGTTTGAACTTCGTGAGTGACCGTGACAATTGTTGCTGTGTTATAGACAAACACATCATCTCTTTGATTAACGAAACAGGTTCGTTTGCATTGTTCCACCATTCAAGAGATGATTGTGTTGTTTCCTGTTTCAATATGTTTTATGGTGAACTTGAATTTATCGAAGGTTGTTTCGCTGGTGGAGTTGGTTGTTCATTGCGTTACGTTCGTTCGTTCATTCATTCATTCATTCATATGTTGTGTGTGTGTGTGTGTGTATGTGTTTGGACACAACATTTGAAATTGAAGGTGCAGATGTGCATAAATGCACATACACCCATACACGCTATGTATGTAACTAATTTAAAACATATTCTGCGGTAACAAGTCTTGATTTGCAAGTTTGCAAGTTGCGAATTTTTCTTATACCCACCACAAGAAAGTATAATGTGACCAACTGTAAAT
This sequence comes from Ornithomya chloropus, assembly GCA_963971445.1. NCBI lineage: Eukaryota > Metazoa > Arthropoda > Insecta > Diptera > Hippoboscidae > Ornithomya > Ornithomya chloropus. Next base: position 3,358,476 of record OZ020532.1, read on the forward strand.
TAGAAATGTTTTTACGATTAACCTTAAAATGTCAGTCTGTCCGTGCAGTATAAGTTGTTTTTGAGTCTTGAAAATTAACATATTTCATTCACATTAGAGTTATATATATAAACTGAAGATCTTTTTCCGAAATTTCAAATACAATTTTTCATTTTAGGTTGTAATTTTTTCAATTTCCATTGAAATCCTTTCAATTTCAAATGGAAATGATGCCAAACTACCATTTTATTATAATATTTAATTCATTTGATATTACATGTATGATGTGTATGTATTTTGATTTAGGTACAACCTTTGTATGATGCTTATCAACGTGAAGTGGAAATGAATCTTTGGGAGCCAATAAATCGCTATTGGGCCGAATGTTATGAAGCTTGTAAATTGGCATCAAAAAAACGTATGACATTGCAAGCTGACAATCGTACATTATTTCAGGTAATTAAGAGATTTTTGTTTTTGGATGAATCGTTGTAGAGCGTGTTAGACCCAAAGAATCAACAAAGTCGGAATTGTAAATTATACATTGTTGATCAATAATTTGAGTCGGTTTAGTTATGTTCTTGTGACTCTAAAATGTTTTATTTAAAGCAGGCAAAATTTCACGCCCCCAAATGAAAAGAAGCTTCTCGCCCTCTCAAAAAGTATAGTTTGAAGGATAAAGTATAGTATACACGCATATTTATATAAGTGTCTTACATCCAGAGACAGAGAGAGGGTTTTTTCAATTGTGGGCACGGTTGTTAAGTATTTTTGCATAATTTAAGTGGAACATCATCAATATAAACTAAGAAGATGGGTTACAAATATCACACGGACCGACAGACATATTTAAATCTACTTTGGACGAGTCGTTGTATTTATATTGACCTAAATTTTGATTAAGGCAGACGAACATATCAAAAATATATTCAAATTTTGATCACGAATTAAAATAAAAATATTCCCAATTGTGATGAACTTGCAAAACGTATGCATTTGTTTCTACTTTAGAAAAAAATCCTTTTGCCCTGGCGGGTACATCAAGTCGAAGAGACAGCCCGCTTACATACAGCTGCTGTGCAACAGAAATCAAAATGCAATCATATCAAAAAGAAATGGAAATGTGCTAAACGTTTTCTGTACGGTCCCCGGGGTCCCTGGTTTACGGGGTAAGTGAACGTGAACGTTGATTCAATTAAATATCATTTAATTAATATTCCAACACAAACCATTTAACCTCGTTTCATTAAGTAGGAGTTTTTTTTTTCACTTCAACTTAATGACATACCAATCAATGGCATTTTGTATAAATAATACGTTTGCACAATTTTATTAATGGAGTAATTGAAACAGTTTTTCTCATGACTTGAATATTATAACAATGTATGTACATACCATGTATTGTATAACTAAACTTTAAGGTTTAATAAATAGAGACAATATAGAAAACAAAAAACAAACAAAAAATACATGAATAAAAAAACGATAAACAACAATAGAGTGAGGATAACATCATCCATGGTAATCTTTATCGAGGTGGTCAGCATATTAAACAATCGGTAGAAAGTATTCAGTGATAAGCGAAGGAAGGGTAAGCGGGTATCTTGGCGTAAGAGGGCAGTGCTGGCAAAATCGTTTTAGCGTATGTAGGATAAGCTGGTGCAGCAGTCAAGAACTTGGTGACAGGAGCCGGAGCAGCAGCCACTTTAACACCGGACGGTTCTCTCTGGACCACAGCATTGAAACCATGTACCGGATCCGAAGTATACTGAACAATACGTCTGGTGCCGTCCGGTTCAATAAGAGAATAAGCACCTTCCACCACATCCCCATTGCGGCTTTCATGCTGACTCTTGACATCGCCCGTAGATGCATCCTACCAAAAACAATTCAAATTAAAACATGTTCCAATAGAGAGAGAGAGAGATAGAGAGAGAGAGTCACTAAGTGTACATACATTGACATCATAACTGAAACTATATTGAGGATTTGGATCATAGGTTTCAGGCAATCCCACCTTGGCCACTTTAGCCAAGGCTGGTGCAGCATAAGCAAAGTGTCCGGGTATGGCTGGCCCCGGCAACACTATACCACTCACTAAAGCCACCATAACATTGAAAATAATTAACTGTAATAACCAAAACAAAAATCCTTTAAAAATTTCACCCACATATGTAGGTGCGCAGGACTTGCCTTTTGCAGCATTTTTGTCACACCAACACCGGCTTTCTTTTCGATTATGCGCGAATAACGATTGGATATGATTTTCAGTGATTTAAGCTCAAATACTGTTTGAATTTTTACATCTTGCCAACAATACCTTATATACCGAAACAATGTTACAATAAATTCCCATTTATTGTAATAATGCTGGTATGCAAAAATTCTGTTCGCTGTTGTTGCTATCTTGTCTGCCTGTCTGTCTGTCTGTCTGTCTGCCTATTTGTCTATGCCTATGCGTAAGAGTATGCACCCAAACAATAAATAACGCCCTCTGACATTGTTGTCTGTTCTTCTTGGTGTTGTTGTTGTTGTTCCTATTGTTGCCATTGTTGACGTTTGTTTAGGTGAAATATTGATGTAAAATTCTTGATAAACATTTAAAAAACACAAACACTTTGGAACACCTATAACCGCATTTTGTCATAAACGAAAATGAAAGCATTAGCACTTAATTGCACACACAAGCATTCAAATGCTCCGGCTCCCTTCACTCTCATACCAGTTACAGCAAAACGTAACAAGTTCTTGATTGTATTGTTAAGCTGAAAAGTATGATAATCATAGCATCACTTTTAATGGAGAGCAAGAGGCTTGGGTGTAATGTAATTGCTTCATTATAATTCATTGTGTTCAGTTTGGAGGGTGTATTTACTTAATGAAAAGGTTTGACACTAAAATTGACTCAAGCCTTCACATCTATATAGAAATTATTGGCGTGGCCTTAACTTAATGATGCTCTCCAAATTTATTTCAACTTACAAGTATAGTTTTTTGTTAATTGTAAACTTGCCTCCTATACGACCGTGATCCCTTTTTGGAAAGTTTTTCAACCAATTTCGCCAAATTTAAATAGAAACTCACATGTTTAATATTTAAAAATTTACAATGTAAACATTTCAACAAAGGAAAACTTCATATTTTGATTCTGATCAATCATATATGAGTACGTGTGTATATATATACTTTGTCTCTTGGTACGAGTTTACATCTAAAGTGTTAATATGTTCGTGTAATTTTTAGTTTATAGTCATCACTAAAATTTACATCAAAATCTCAATAGAAAGATTTTTCAAAGACTGGAGTGAAAAACTTTATAATTTTCTTTTTCACAGGGTTTTTGACATTTTTTAAAGACTTAAGTAACAAACTTCTTATTATTTTATATGAATATGTTACGTTAAAAAAAGACATGGTCGGCAAGTTGTTTCTTTGAACCACTCATTTGAGAAATTAATACTATTTATAAAAGACTTATGTCACAAACTTTATAATTTTCTTTTCTAAGCAATTACTGCAATTGCAAAGACTTAAGTAACAAACTTGTTATATAAATATAATATTTTAAAAGCATAATTTACCAAAGAAGACATGGTCTTTAAGTTGTTTCTTTTAAATACAATTATTTTCCCCCTAAATTTGAGAAAAAAAGTATAATTTCTAAAAGACTTAAGTAACAAACTTGATTATATCTTTGAAATTCTTTGAAGAAAAAGACCTAAGTAACAAACTCTTTTTTCTTAATATATTTAACACAGACAAGAAAAGGGTCGTGTCTTCGCTATGTAAACGTCGCTTTCGCTAAATTGCTATAATTGGCGTAATAATGTTTGTGTGCATCATATATATAAAAAAATTAAACTTTTATAAAAGACTTAAGTTACGAACGTGACTATAGCTATGGAATTAACTGAAATAAAAGACTCAAGTAACAAACTTCATTTAATAATAAAGATTGTATGAATAAAAACCTTTAAAAAAGGCATGATCTCATTAGAAAATTTCAGCTTTACGAATAAATAACAAAACACCATTGATGCACTCATTAAAAGCTACACACTAAATCACTACATTTATCGATGAGCAATCTTTTCATCTCTTAATAACAAATTTCGTTTACGTTACAATAACAATTTAGTATCGCAGCCTTTTACAATCTGCAATCATATAAAAAATAACACGAACAAAAAATAAATAAAGGTGGTGGCCCGTCAAAAAGTCAAAAGAATTCAAAACATGCCTTCAACAAAACAGAGAAGCAAGAAAAAAATATAAAAAAATCAACCAAATATTAAATTTGCACGATTATCGAAAAATGAAATTGTTTTACTCAAACTGGTTCATTATGAGGAGGGATAAAAACATAATTCTTCATATGCGTGCACCTTAAGCAACGTAAGAAAACAGTAAAAAAGAAAAAGTCCACATTGCTAAAACGAAAATTCTGTCAATACTAACGTAATAGCAACATTTTAGTGTTTTGGGCGCAACTTGTGAACGAACGGTTATTTTTGTTTTTCTATTTTGTATCTTTACACGCCTACAGGCCACAGTCACAGTTACATGTGCATGTGTGGTTACTAGGCATGCTTACGCACTAACGCAATCAATATATGGTACAAAGCACAAATGTTAGGTGTGGCCTCTATACACGACGCACTTTGTTTGAGTGGTGAGGGCAATAGATTAGGTAAGAACCGCACACACATCTGTTGAAATTATGTGTATATGTATATGTCATATATCTTTGCTCTCTTTATTTGCTGGTGTTGTTGTTGGTATTGTTGCTATAAGTGACTACATCTGTTCTGTATTCAACCAACTAATCATAGCATTGTCTGGCTTTTAAATTAGCTGTAAAAATGTTCCACTTTAACTTTTCATTTTATTTTATTTATTGTATACATTTATGCTGTAAAAAATCGCTACTTTGACACTTTAAATGGGAAAAATTAATATTAAACAATAATTCTTTTTTTTTTTATTATTACTTACTTACTTACTGTCCTCACATAACATAAGTCAAAGATTACAGAAATCAAATAAAAAACAATGTCAACATCGTTCAATTTGTATTAATACCCTACAGCGGTTAAATTGACATAAATACAGACCGGCCACTTATATTTTACCATCTCATTATAAATAAAAATCCATCAATAATTATAAGTTAGATAAAAACAGAAAATTTTGTCACATAGACCACATCGCAAATATGCTCCATATCTATGTACAAAATGAGGGCGTGGCAAAAGCCCTGATTGCATCCTTCTTTCGTAGTTCTTAAGTATAATCTTCTATGTCAGATTCTGCATAAAAACCGTTGTCTTTTTTTATAAATTAGAGGCGTGTCTGTTATTCAACTCCACCCATGTATGGGACATTGCAAAAGAAGAATCATCTATGGGAATTACAACTTGATAGCTCAGTTTTTAAGACTGATAAGTAGATTCTTGTCAATTGTGGGCATGGTTCACATGGTTGGTATACCACCATTCTTATGTGGACGGTATAAAAACTTTAAAAACAAAAATAAATATAATTTTTTTTATCAAGATGTTTATTTAAGTGGGTGCAATTTACATTATTGTCATACTTCAAGTGACGGACGTACGGACAAAAGTTACTTGGGGTACATGAAAGAGGTCCGCTAGTGTAAGCTTTCAAAGAATATACATGCCATGCCCACAGTTCATATTAAATGATTTTACTCACTTTCCCATCCTAAGGCTGATTCGGCTGAAAGTCATTCAGAGGTTTTCTTACATGAACTTATTAGTGTTACTGCCAAACCACTTGTCTTATTATCCTACCCGAAGACAAAAGACCTTGACTACCATATACATGACATGTTATATATATTACGCTATGCTCACGCACATAAAGACTTGCTTTTTTAATTGGGGACTATTTTTTTATTGTTGTTTGTTTCGAAAAAGTTGATTTATTCATTTAAGAAAAAGTCTGACACTGTATCTAAAGTTGCGCCTTTATCTAAACAGTTTGTGATATGTTTAATGGATGCAAACATGGCGTGTTATTACAATAAGAAAAACAACAATCTATAGCAAAATAATTAAATAATGTGACACGGGTTCAAACAATAACAGCCTATCAATGTAAAAAAAAAATTAAGTAAAATTTAAAGGAAGTAAAAGTTCTAAAACACTCGTGCTGGCACTGCAGCAACTGGTGGAGCCACAGCTAAATGGGCTGGAGCCGGCACTGGACCTCTCTGAACAACAGCATTAAAACCATTAATGGAATCGGCTGTATAGAAGACAGTACGCAACGAACCGTCTGCATCCACAACTGAATAAGAGCCCTTCACTACATCACCTTCGCGCACCTCCTGTTGACTTTTACTGTCGCCAGTTAAGGCATCTTGCACATTGTAGGCGAATGCATATTGCGGGAAAGGATCGATTTCGCTATTAATTGGTACAGCAGCTGCCAAAGGAGCCGGTACAGCTGCTCTCAATACAGCACAATTCACACCGCTTAAGCTTATGACAGCAATCTAAACGATTAATAAATAAACGAATGAAACATCCTCTGATCAATTCCATCGATTACGCCTTCAACTTACAGTAAATAAGACGAATTTTGTTAAAGTCATTGTTAATCGAAGGTTGTTTAGTCTCAAGTTATAAATGAATTAATGATTGATTGGCCACCAATTGTATGGGCTTTTAAAGAAGTTTATTTTATTTAAAAAAAAGAGCTTTTCATTATTTGACATATGCACTCAGCTTAACCTACATGTCTGCATGGAATGAATTCATTAGTTTCGATTACGTAACGGTCGCGCCATTACTTTTGATAAAAGTTTTGACCCATTTTCTTTTCATTGGTTTTGGTGTCTTTAAGTTTTGCCAAATATGTGAAACCACCCACTGACTGACCAACTATTGTATAATACAATATTTTTGCATACAAAGCTACCCGTATAAACAAGACGTGACAATTTTTAATCATTTATCTTGGTCAGTTGCTATATTATATGTTTACCTCCTCTCTATTTTTTCAAGCGACTTTGAATAATTTGTTCACCAAAGTATAAAATAACTCGAAAATTAATGAAAATACAGTAACCGCTCCAAGTCGACCATTTTGTACTCTACACTTTCTACTTTGAATTTTAGAATTTTTTTATTTTAAATTTAAATATTTTTAACATGAAAAATTTTCTTATATGAATATATGAATAAACTTTCCTGATTCTATACATAAATTCTACATTTAAATGGCACAAACGGATTAAGAAACTTATTACCCTCTATATTTATAGGAAAATGGCAATAAAAGCTTTCTTCCTTATTTAATATTTTAAAAACGTATTTTCTCGTCACTTGCGTACGGTCAGGTAATACAAGTATTTTGTATAGAAAGTGAATGTGTGTGTGTGCACTTGACGGTTTGCTTCTTTAATGACTTTGTGACGTCACACATTATCTATGGATATTACATATCACTTGTGTTTTATATTATCTATAAAACATTTTCACATAAAATGTGTGATATGAACGTTTATGATTTTCACGGTTAATATCAATGAAAAACCTTCAATAATTAGATGATCTACATGTGTGTGTAGGCACATGCCATGTACAATATATTGTATATAAGTATAACTGTTAATTATTTTTAGTATTTTAGAGTAAATGTGAATGAAAGACGAAAAAAAGTTTAAGAAAAAGTTTTAAATTTTTCAATAAAAAATCATTCTATGGAAAGAGGTTTAAAAAATGATTCGATCGGGTTCAATTTGGCATATCCCATTATTAAACCTGTTCTTCACCAAATTTTGTCAAAAAATTTTTAGAATTACGATTTTTTGCCATATAAAGTTTTTCCTTTACAATGAGACCTTATGTGGTGAGGTTCTCTAAAAATATTCCAATGCGATGTATTTCTAACAAGGTTCCCCTCCGGGCAAATATCATCGAAATATCTTCAAAAATGCGACCCGTAGTTCTGCTTGATAAATTTTTTTTTTAGAAAAACAAAATTTTTGTTTAATTTTTGTACTGAATTTCTTTTTATTTTCATTCAGTAATTGTGCACACGATAATTTTCACGAACGCCATTTTTGTGTTTGTCGTATTTACATTATTTCTATATGTACAAAAAGGAGAAATCCGAGAAAATTCCGAGTCACTTACATGCTATTATACAAGAATGTTCAAATATCATATATTTACAAATACATATATATACATATAAAGAAGGAAAGAAACGAAAATGAAAAGAAAAGCCAAGAAAGGAATGAATGAAGAAGACTTAATGCACTAGAATATACAATTTCTTAGCAATTCATTTTTACGACACTCATGCTGTGGCTATGTACAATAAACAATAAACAAACCATACAATAATGATCGATTACTAACGGGAAATAATAAAAGAAACTCCAAATTAATAATGATGACGTGAAAGTGAATGAAGTGGACGAAGTCGTCAATTATGCTTAAGATGGTTCTATCTGAATATACAATACATGGAAAGAGTTACGAGAGTATTAAAAAATAAGTTAACAATGTGGTCAAAGTAGTGGTAGTAGTAGCAGTAGCAGTTATAGATTGCAGTTGTTCTGCTTGGGAGCAAAACAAAAGCAAACATTTTTCCAAGATCACAAGTCCATAATACCAATGCTTGGTCCAATGCGACAAAAACTAGATGATGGGCGTGCAGTTATTAAGCAGTCGATTAATGGTGATAGTAGGCGGGGGCAGCATACGCTGGAGCAGCATAAGCGGGGGCAGCATAGGCCACCTTGGCGACAGCTGGAGCAGCGTAGGCCACTTTGGTTATTGCCGGAGCGGCGTACGCTACTTTGGCAATGGCTGGCACAGCATGTACAGCCACTGGTTGCGCTTCAACTCTGGGAGTGCCAGACTTTTCAACAACAGCATTAAAACCGTGAACCTTATCAGCCGTATAGGTCACCTAAATAATCATTAAATAATTTTTACTACTATCACTACATAAACACATAAACACTGTTGATACCTTGCGTAGCGTGCCGTCAGCTTCGGTTAGTGAGTAGCTGCCATGAATGACGCCATCAACTAAAGTCTCTTCAGCTGATTTGGAGTCGCCGGTATGATGATCGGTAACACCGTAAGAGAAGCTGTATTGGGGATTGGGATCGAAGGGCTCAGGTTCGATTGTTTTAACAACAGTGGCTGGAGCGGCTATTACTTTGGGCGCGGCCACAGCATAATGTACGGGAGCGGGAGCCGGAGCCAAAAACTTGGCTGGTGCCGCATATGAGATTGCAGGAGCAGCGGCATGATATGCTATGGGTGCTGGCGCTGATGCATAATGTTCGATCGCCCATGCGACGCAGGACATACTTAAAACCAAAACGATCTAGATAGATAGAGTTTGGACACAAGAGCACAAAAAAACAAAAAACGAAATCCATTTAATCCGATTTTAATCCTTGGTAGGCGATTACGCGTCCGTCCTTACCTTAGCAATCATATTGTGTGTGTTCTGAATTTTTGGCTACTGTTCAGCTGGAAAACTTAGTTGGTTCGCTAGCGACACTGCAACTTTGGTTTGTGATACGTTCTCATAGAAGTGGTCACTCTTATATATATGCGAAAAGTAACCCACCAAAGGCACAACAAAACCCAACTCAGCTTAGCACAGCTCAGCTCAGCTCAACTCAAAGACCTCAGCTGCCGAACTTTGTGTACAATATCAACGTGACGAACATTTACTTACTAACTTACACGCCAACTTACTACCACTACCACTAATGCTCCACTTCCACTGCACTCTAAACCCACCAATTTGTTGAACGTGAACATAGAGATAGAAGCAATAGCTGCAACAACAAGAATGGTGATCAGAGTGCATAAATCGGTCTAGACGGTGCTTGCCCGCCTGTCTGCGTACAACCAAACTGACCAATCCGCTCCATAAAGCGAAAAACTGAAACTCGAAAAAGATCTGGTTTTGTTTTTTCTTTTTCATTTTCATTTTCATACCACAGATTAGTTATTTTTTACAATAAATTCGTTCTTTTTCTATCAAATTTTTCATTGCACCGAAAAAGACATAGCACAGCACAGAACGTGTTATATATGCAACTTTGTATATATATGAGACGATCCGGTTTTTAACGCATTCGTTTCAAGTATTGGTCTATATTTTATCGATAATTTTTTTTTTGCATTTGTCAAAAAAAAATTGTGTTTCTATATGGACTTTAATTAGATGAATTAAACATGCGAAAATACGATTAAATTTATGCATACAAGTTAAGATTAAAATGTCTTAGTCTCTTTGGCTGTCGGCCGCAAACATTTCTAACATGTGGCACTGTTGAACACATTTGTGTTTTGTTATCTTATGTTGTTGTTTTTCTTTTTTGATATTTTTTTCCATGAGTTGTTGTTTCTAAATTGAAATTTTTACAAATAGTTGACTAAACTAAACTTTTAATACATTGGAATGAATGTATAAGAAAAGGACAAAGAAAGATTACTTTTAATCAGAAATGGAAAACTTTACTTTCTGTATATATATTTTCATGTATACTTGGATATTTTTCAATTTTATTTTGAAATTTTTCTCAAAGAATTTCACTCTACTCAAACCTTCATTCTTCTTAGTGGTCAGTTATTGAAGAGTGTAAAAGGCAAACAACTGTAACAACAAAACAATTTATGAAATTTATGGTATGTGGGTGTTTGTGTGCGTTTGTGTGCGTCATTAGATAGAAATCTAGTACAAGTATTAGTATGTAGAACGTGTAATAAGCAGTAAGAGCAGCGATGTTCCACAGTGAGAGTAATGAAAATAAAGTGATAGACACTAAATAAAATAAAAAAACATATATTTTTTTTTGTAAATTTTTGTACTGAAAACTTTATTCAGTAAATGCCACCCATAGAATGTTTAGTTTCTCTATAAAAATCTCAAAATTGTTACAGGAGTCTTACATTACATTACAATCCCGTTACAAAAACAAAATAGTGCAAATCATATAAATAAATATTTAACAAAAAAACAAAAACAAAAAACCACATAACATTTGTATGTACATAAGTATGTACAGGTACATATGTACGTATGCAACAAATAACTTTCTAATTACCCTTACACTAATACAGCACACATACGTAGCAACAAAATGTAAACGATTACAATCAATTAATCCAAAACAAAAAAAATACACTTAATATAAAAATTATGCAGAAGATTAGGAAAAAAACACGTTACGTACTGTGTTACAATCAACTGCTAAAGTCAACTGTTCAGCTAGTAAATTACAAAATATTTAAAGAGAATAAAAAATTGATAAGAAAAAACTCTTATATTGGCACAGAATTCAGTAATCGTTGCAGAGGAATTGTGAAGAATAGGAAAAAATGTTTTTAAATTTAATGATGATACAATGATGGAGAGGCGTAGGCCACCTTGGCAAAGGCTGGAGCCGCATACGCCACTTTGGTTACGGCTGGTACAGCTATTGGCTTAACGACAGCAACAGCACCACCAGATTTCTGTACTACCGCATTAAAGCCGTTCAAGTCGTCAGCTGTGTAGGTGACCTGCCAATTATAAGCAATTAGTTTAGATTAGATTATCGATCGAATATTGAATTGAACAAGAGTAATAAAAATGTTGAATAATGTCAGTCTGAAAATTTATAACATAAAATATAATTATTTTGACTATTTACGACTGTTTTGATAGAAAGTAATAATTATTTGGTTTTATACCCTACACATAAGATGCGGGGTATACTAAGTTTGTCATTTGAAAGCTTCGGGGACCCTTGAAAGTATATTTATTCTGGATCAGCATAAAAATCTAAGTCCATCTACATGTTTTCTTACTTTTGGCCTTGTCTTGGACGTAAAATTTATGTTTAAATATTTAATTGATTGATGATTTATTATTATTATTAATTAATTAATTTTTTGTTATTATACTGTAAACTTTTACTAACATATTTTTTAATCCAATTATTATTTGTTTTTGTGTTTTAATTTTTTTTTTTACAAAATATATTACGTTTGTTAAAATATTTTATTTTATTTATATTTTATATTCTTGTAAGTAATTTTTTTATAAAAAAATATATATATTTAATTATTTTTAATTAAGATATTATATTTATTTAATTTTTTTTTTTTTTTATAAAAACATTTATTTTATTATTATTATTTTTTTTTTATATAAAAAAATTTTTAATTACAAAAATGTTATTTAAAATCGTCATGAATTAGATTATTTTTTTTTTTTTTTTATATATCACTTGATTTTTTCCTTTTCGATTTTTTATACAAATGTAATTTTATAAAATGTAGTACCTTTCTAACGCTACCATCAGCTTCGGTAAGAGAATAACTGCCATGCACAACACCATTTACTAGAGATTCCTCAGCTGCTTTTGAATCACCGGTTGAATGATCCGATACACCGTAAGCGAAACTATATTGTGGATTGGGATCGTAAGGTTCTGGTTGAATTGTTTTGATTGCAACAGGAGCTGCTGCAGCCACCACCTTAGCTGGCGCAGCAGCATATGTAACAGCAGGAGCAGCTGCCACCAACTTGGCTGGAGCTGCTGCATATGAGATAGCAGGAGCAGCTGCATATGAAATGGAAGGAGCAGCTGCGTATGAAACGGCGGGAGCAGCTGCGTATGAGACAGCAGGAGCAGCCGCATATGAGACAGCGGGAGCAGCTGCATATGATAAAGCAGGAGCAGCCGCATAAGAGATGGAGGGTCCTACACCAAAACCACCATTATATATACCACTCAGGACTACTGGTATGGATATACACCATAGAAATAAAGGAATCTAGTTTGTAATCGGAAAATTTTTCAAGTTAGGCTTTATTTTTTGTATGAATAGATCTCCTTAGAAATAAAAATCGTATCCTTTACGTTTTGTTTTTTTTTTTGTTTTTTTACATATCAACCACCTACCTGAACAATCATTTTGTAATAATGCATGAAATGCATCAAAATTTGTTTTGTTGTTGTTGTAATATAAATGAATTAAACGAATTTGTGATAAACAAAACAAACAAAAAAAAAACACACTTTTTATTGTTGTTGTTTCTCCGGTGGTGGTCCGATCTGTGTGCTACCGAAGATACAAACGGCTATCTTTTGAGATACCTCCTCCAAGAAGTCATCACCTTTATATAAAGCGTCAGTGTTTGACGTTTGTTGTTTGTTTTGTTGTAATTTGTTGTAATGCACCTGCACTAGAATGGAAGCATAAAACTCTGGCCAATCAGTCAACATGCCACTATTGGTAGACATTTCAAGAATACCATGAATGGTTAGGTTAATTATGGTCATAGCAATGACAACAACAACAACAACAACATTATTAGTAATAATAATGTAATCGCAACTGTTATAATAATAATAATAACGACAACAATTAAAGAACAAATACGTATGTTAAAACCAATAACAACAACAACAACTATTACAACAAAAAACATGATCATGTATTGTACTTAAATGACTGTTTGTTTGTTTTTTTTGCTTGTTTGTTAAAAGTCTAGACTATTAACAGTAACAGCAGCATAACACAACATAAACATAAACGTTTGCTCAACATTAGCTTTAATTTTTCGCGGCCACAAGAAAATTGATTCCTACACATATGTACACACACACACACTTTTATGCATATAAAATATTTTCGTTATTTTTCTTTAATTTTCATTCACATTAATTTTCGATTTTGTAGTTGTTGTTGTTATTTTCGTTTTTCTTTCGTTCCTTATACAACAGGTGCTACTGATGATTTCTTAATAGCATCTTTCGTTATAACAGAATTCTTTTTTTGTTGTTGTTGTTGCCTTTGTTTCGGTTTTTTCTTAAACAATGTTTTTATTTTTTTTTCCTTTTAACCATAAAAATAAATGTAGCTGCCAAACTGTTGATGGTGTTTGGTGGTTAAACATGAGAAAAACAAACTCTATTTATTTTGTTGTTGTTGTTATGGTTTTGGTTTCTATAAATTGATTATATATGAAAAATATGCAGCAGTCTAAGAGCGCAAAAAATGGTACCAAAAATGTTAAAGAATGTTTTGACAGCACTTAGTGTATATATATATATATATATATATATGTATGTGTGTGTGTGAATGGTTGCATGCATTATACAGCATTAAATATTTCGAAATTCCTCAACGTTTTGTTTATTTGTTTTCAAAACGCACTTGAAATGTATTTTATTTCATTTTTTCCACCGTTTTGCTTCACAGTATGTAAAGTGTGTGTTTTTTTTTTATGTGTAAGCGTTTGTATGCATGGTTGGCTCGCGTTTATGTTACAGTTTTCGCTTCATACCATGTATCAAATACATTGTATGGAGTTTGTCACAATTTGAAAATGGTTTCACCCTACATTAGTATCAATTATTTGTTGAATAGAATTTTGGCTAATTGTGGGCGTGGCCAATCATCTACTGGGTTCATAATAACTGTGTGAGTTTTAAAAGTTAGATCTAATTTTAGCTAAATATCACAATTTTTGCGGCCTTCAAAAGAAGAAATTTGGACGTACAGACGGAAAAAAGAACGCATCATTCAATTAACTCTAAGTTTGTTACTGATCAAGAAAATTATACTTTTTATTGTTTTTAATGACTCTTTATGGATGTATCTAACTGACTAATACATCTGGTATGCCCTCCATCGTAAACGACACAAATATGAGGTTGTTTTCAAAAATTTCACATTTTTTCAAAGATTTTTCCAACTTTAACGCTCTTGCATGAATGGAAGATGTAAACCAATGTTATTTCTTATTTAACAGCTTATTAGGCAACTTTCCGCCCTATAACAAATCGAAAAATGAAAAAGTGTTTTTTCGACCCACCCTCGTGTATAACATGATATGAAATTATTGATTTTATCTGCAAAAATTGTTACTAATTTCAAACTAAAACACCTTAAAGAACAATAAGAAGTACATATAACACACAGCACAAACAGCAACGCACTATATCGCTGACGTAATTTTCTTTTGCAACACATACAGGGTGAGAAACGTCATGGAATGTAATTTTACAAAAACAAAATCTAATACAAATACAAAAATTGTCGGTTACAAGGTCACAATCAAGTTCTTCTCTTTTAATCCAACATCTTTTGTATTTGAATTTTGTTTTTTTTTTTTTTTAGGAAATTTCATCCTATAACATTCCTTGAGATCTCTTCTCCTACACTGTATATGATGAACGTATATATGTGTTTTTGTTGTCTGTATGTAAGTTTAATCGTGCCGCAGTAATGTGTATTAGTGTATGCGCGTATGTATTTGTACGCCGCATGTGTGCTTAACATGATTTGTTAGTCTAGTTTTGTGAAATATATTTATTATTTATTTTGTTTAGTTTTTTGATAGTTGCAGTTTTTTGTCTACAATGTAATGTAATGTCGTGCAATATTGTATACAAGACAAGTTCCAAAAAAAAGAAAAAAATATGTTTAGAGCAAATGAAAAAGTACAAAACTATATCTAATGAACTCTTTATATGTATGGCAAGATATATATGGGTAAAGAAAAAGTGAATGCGATTTCTATCTAAATAATAATTTAAATTAGTGCAAGTATTCTGTACAGATATTGTATATACAGTGGTGGTTACTTCACTAATATCTTAAAATGTATCCATAGGAATACCAACAACAGACAGACATACTATATCGAGTCTATATCGACTCAGTTTTTGATGCTGATCAAGAATATATATACTTTATAGGGTCTCTGACGCCTCCCTCTAGGTGTTACAAACTTAGTATTATGTGAAGGGTTTAAATATATCCGAAGAAGTTATTCTCTATTCAAGTGACCACCATTGTAAGTTGCAGACCTCAATATAAACATTTTTACCAATTCATCAATCATCCTTACATCTGGTACATGAGACTATTAATAAAGAGAGTGTTAGTGTAGAATTTGAATTGTGATTTATACTATGGGAAAACATGTCCAACATATAAAATAATTTGGTTATTTATTGCTTTCATTACACTTAATTTTACATATTTTTAACATAATTTTTATACAAATTTTTTTGTTAATAAACATATTAAGCTATAACACAAAACGTTTATTACCTTTCCATCATATTCGGTTATATAGAGTAAACTACAAAAAAAAATTAATTGTGATTAATAGCTGGTTAATATTGTGACCCTAGAAAACACTCAATATACTATATATATGGTTTTATATATACATATGTACATAAGTAGTTAAAGATAAGTGAAACGTGATGTAATTTTAATTATGAATGAAATCATATAATTAATCATTACTCGCTCAGCTTTTATTAGTCTATCAAGCTCATGCAGAACATGTTTATATTTATATATATATATATAAATGTACTATGTATATAAATTATTTTTGGATACCATTTATAAGATGTTTGTTATGCCAAAACACGTGATAACCTTGTCTTTTATTGGCCATATTTCAGAAATCCGTCAATCAGTCCACACATTATTATTAAAATACATATAAATGCTTACATATATGGCACGCGGTGCTTATATATGTATATACCGTGCATGTATGTGTGTGTTTATAACAAGTGAGAATCAAATATTTTATTATATATAACCGACCACTTAAGGTACTACTCCAGCTAATGTTTTTTCTTCAACATTTTGATTTGATTTAAATTTTATACTTTTTTACTAATTTTTTTTCCCCCAAATATGTAGAGAAATACCACAAAAAGTTATATTTTATAAGGACATGTGCCATTATACCCTTCACATAAAAAGGAATGTATACTAAGTTTGCTATCCCGTTTGCAAAACCCATAAGCAGACATTAGAAACTTTACAAAGTATATATATTCTAGATCAACATAAAAATCTAAGTCGATGCAGACACGTTGTTGCAAATTTTGAGATATTGAACTTAAATTCAGTACAAATTTGAAAATTTTCATTTTCAAATTGAAATTTTTCATTGAAGATTACATTCTTTTATTTCAAATTTCGAATTTTTCATATTAAATTTTTCATTTTTTCATTTTAAAATAGAAATATTTCTTTTTAGAATGAAAAGCTTTATTAAAAATTAAAAATTTTTCATTTTCAAGTTACATTTCTACAATTCAGAATTTTAAAATTGAAATTTTTAGTTTTTAGATTGAAATTTTTCATTTTAAATTGAAAATTTTTCATTTTTAAGTTGAATTTTCAATTTTAAGTTTAAAAATTTTTCATATTAATCACATTAAAATGATGTCGAATATTTGAAGTTCTATCTGGAGTTAAAACGCATTAAAATGTGTATCCCCCACAACTTACTGTAGAGTATAAAAATTAATCTTGAAATAAAAAATTCGTAAATGAAGCTTTTTATAGAGAAGTCAGTCAATCGCTACATTGTATGGGCTGTGATTTTTTCCCTTTTGGTTAAATATTATACCATACCATAGTTCGACATAGCATTCAGGCAGCAAGCAGGCAGGCAGTAAATTGTGGCCAATTAACAGCGTCAAAAATCAAAATTTGATCTAGTTTAATGAATTGCTGTTGATCTACAAAAAAAAAGTTTGAAAAAATTTAAAAATACAACAACAACAACAATAGCAAATATCATTTTCTGACTGCTGTTGATTGGCGTGCAACCAAAATAGAAAAGCGGGTTTTTGTTGTTGTTGTTTGTTGTTTGTTGTTGTTGTTGTTTTCAAAAGAACCACAAACAACGGCAATTAGAGCAAACGGTGGTTGTTAGTATAACGATTACTACGCGCGTACTTTACTATACGCACGTAGCGCTGCTTGATAATCTGTAGCGGAAACTATTGTTTATGAACTCTTTTTAGAGGCACAAGCAAACAACAAGTTTTGTTCATTCCGATGACAAACCAGATAGATAGATACATAAAATTACGTAAAACAAGTTACAATAGAAACACAAACATCATCTCAGATAAGTGTGTTGTTTGTAATTGTGTGATGTGTATATGTGTGTGTGCTACACATCGTTTATACCAAAAAACTGTTGATAATAATTCTCATAAACTATAATGTGCCAACAGATTGCCCTTAAACGTTAACATGCACAAACATACCAAATACATGCACATTCAATCGATATAAATCAATCAAATAATTCAATTATTATGTATCTACAAAGAGTCACATGTAATCCTTCGTTGTTGCAGCAGATATGATTTACTGATAAAAGCATCGATGGCCATACTTACACGATCCATACAAATGGTTCAAAAGAACAAAAAACTTGTGGGCAGTATTTTGTTATAAATAATAATTAATACATGTATACACATATATAAATAGTACCATATATGCATTTATAAGATAAGACACTTATTATAAAAGTATTAAATGTTTACATTAAACTCCATTCACTTTTGGTACCGACTCTACTTTATAAATATATTGCTTACATTTATCTCGGAGACAATTTGCAGTCACATAAGCACAGCCTTTATATACACACATATACAAGTATATGCCATAAAACCTACACATACACTGTACAGACGTTGGGAAGAAAATTCATATCGTATCCTATACACTCTTCCTCAGATAAATAAAACATAACCTTTACCAGTGTTCTTCAACCCAACTAACAACGTGGACTCATAAAAACATCAAAATATGGCGCCCCGAAGTGAAGAAAATGTGCAATAGCTTCAAGTTTTAGCTATTTATCCCAAATATAAATAAATTAATTAAACAAATAAGAAATATTTGAGTATATAAAAAATATATATTCAGCTTAGATAAATGTTTAAATGTCCATCATCAAAGAAGTAATGCTTCTATGGGCGTGGTCTGAGTGCTACTTTTAAGTGCAACTCTTACTTCGTCTCTTTTCTACATTAATTACAACAAAATTTGATCAAAACTTGGGAATTCCACAGTAATTCTTACATTATTTAAATTGATACAAAATATACATGAATGGAAAATACAAGATGCGTAAAATTTTACGAATGAAGGGCAAGATGAACACGGTGAACGCTTAATATTTATAGGAATATTTATAGCCTCTGAGCTGTGATCTTTAAAAAGAATTCTTCCAATACTCCAAGATTGAATATTGTCAACATGGCTTTTATTTATCAGCATAGCACAAGTGCTTAAGTGAGTTTTAAGAGAAGGATGTACAAAATATGTCCATTCGTGCAATAAATATAGAAACTATTTAGAGATTCGCACAAACAAAAATGTATATCAAAGCAATTGAAACGCGGCGAAGGTAGTTCGATTTAGCTAATTTACGTGACAAAAATATTCAACAAGAATGCGCGCTGTTAACACTCGCGCTCTCGTTGGATTAAATAATTGTAATAATAATTAAGTATTGGAGCAGCTTACGGTAATGGTGATAAATGACCTTTAAATTTGTGACTTAATCGGCTTTGTGTGTAAAGAAAAAAAATAAATAAAAATAGTGAGTATTGAAATTTAAAAATGTAGTGCATGAAAGAAAAACAACAACAATAACCTTAACAAAAATTCAATTGAAATCAAAATTCAAAACAATTCTACACAAACAAAGTGTTTATTTTTATTATTTTTCGTTTTTTTCTTTTTGAGGGCCACTCTCATTACAAAGCCCATTCGTTTACCCAGAAACTTAACCTTTTACTTTGTCATCTATTGTGTTTCGCTTCTTTTATTAATGAATGATACGAACCGCTCTTTACACTGTATTTTTTTAATATAAATAGTCGAACAATTTTGGTAAAATTATATCAGTACAATATTCGATTAAACACAAACAAGTCAAACAGTTCACCACAAATAATAATTTAAAAACAAAAATGAATCCATTAATTGTAAGTAAAATAAATAGTTTTTGTGAAAAAAAAATTATTTTGAAAAATATATTTAAAAAAATGATTTCGAAAAAATATTTTTTTAAATTGAGTGAAATAAAAAATTACATTTTGTTTAAAAAAGATATTCAAAAAAAAGGAATTTTGTGACAAAAAGAAAAAGCAATTAATTCGTAACTCACCGAACAGGAATATTGCAATAAATTGAAACTAATGAACATGTTTTCCAGATTGCTGCTGTTCTTGCTACCTTGGCTTTAAGCGCAAGCGCGGGCATTGCGGGCGTGGCAGCTCCATTCGCGGCCCCAGCGCCGCTTACGTACGCATCTGCTCCTTACGTAGCGCCTTTTGCTTTTAGTCCTGGTTTTGCGGCCGCTCCTATTGCTCAACCCGCTCCTTTGATTGCTAGAAGTTTTGCTGCACCAACTGTTTTTGCTGCTGCTCCTGCCCCTGCTGCACCACTTGTAGCCGCTGCTCCAGTTGCTAAAACGATTGCTGCCGCTCCCGCTCCATTAGTTCGGGCAGCTCCTGCTGTTGTTGCTCCTGTTCCCGCTGTAGCTGCCGCTCCTATTGTTGCCGCCAAAGCAGCACCTCTTGTTGAACCGGAAATTGTTGATGCCCATCCTCAATATAAATTCGCTTATGATGTACAAGACACTTTAACTGGTGATTCCAAAACTCAGGAAGAAAGCCGTGATGGGGATGTAGTGCGCGGCTCTTATTCTCTTATTGAACCGGACGGTTCTCGACGCATTGTCAATTACTATGCTGATCCCATTAACGGTTTTAATGCTGTTGTCCAGAGAGATGTGCCCGTGGCTGCTGCTGCTGTTGTCCCCGCTAAAACTATTGCTGCCGCTCCTTTGGTAGCTGCTCCAGCTCCAGTAATTACCAAAACTTTTGCCGCACCCATTGTTGCCTAAATAAACTCCAGATGCCGTTAACATGATTCCTCTAAACGCTTTCACTGCTGTTCTATTTTTATCTAGGATAACTAGTCATTCTTACATTATATTAATTGCTTACGCTTCTGCATGTTAAGGCAGAGCGTTAAAACTAGTTTATGGAACACAGATGTTGAATATATATAAGTTTGTTTTTTGATGAATGATTTGAATAAAAAAGTTTTGAATAATTTACATCTAAAGAGCCCACTGGTTATCAGTATTTTAATAGTCCAAGTTGCCAAGGTACAAGGACGAAAATATTTGTTAACTCTCTTTGTAAACCTTAAACAACAAATGTCACAGCAGATAGACAAACAGAATCAAAATCTGTATGAATATAGCCCTGTCTGTAGGTCCGTTCATAAGTTTCTTGTAATCAACTCACTGATGGGTTACAAATCTTTCATGTTTATTGATGAAATTGCGTATAGGGAGAACAGAAAGAACAGCCACTATTGAAAATGAATCCGATTGATATATTTTTAGAACTCCTCTCCAAACAATACCATATTTTAAAAATAAATCTTTTTATGGCAAAAAATTCAAATTTCTTAACGTTTTCATTAAAATTTGGTAAAAAAGAAATAATACTAAAATACATCTAATTGTTGCAAACGTAGTATACCTTTCATCCTAAGTGGTGGGCATAATGACTTGTGTTAACATATGCAATTGAACTAATTATACCATAATTTTGTCTTGGTTTTATTTTTAGGGAGACACCCGAAGAATCTTGGAGTTTGTCGAATCACGAGAATACAGCTAGGATGAGACTTAAATTGGAACCACAACTACATCCACAAAAGCATGAAAATGCTTCAAACTTACGTGATAATGCCGCAAATACTTATGATGCCAAGTATATTCTCCAATAATAATTAAGCATTATGATTAAATAATTTATTATACAACCATAGAGAAATGCCTGAATTTGATACAACCATAAAAAATGTAGTAGTAAGAGATTTCCTGGCCAATGATGATAATTCACAGCTGGAAGAAGATTTACGCATCACTTTGGAATCACAGACACAACAAGATGTCACCTTGGAAAAATTGATTATATCGCAAGAATGTGAATTGATTACGTTAATGACAAAAGTTAAAGGACGCATTGAAGTTAATCACACCATTTTTACGTTTATTGATTTAAGTCCAGCCACAGAAGATGGTTCAAAGAATGATTTTCGGTAATGTTTCCCTACGAGTATGCATTGATGTTGACTTTATTTTCTTCTTTTCTATAGATTTTCCATAAATAAAATACGTGAAGTACATTTAAGGAAGTATAATTTAAGGCGCAGTGCCTTGGAAATATTTTTAATAGATCAGACGAGTTATTTTTTGAATTTCACCACTAAGGTAAATAAATAATTTTAGTTTTTTTTATACCCTACATCACTTGTGACTCAATTCAGATCTAATAAAAAATTTTTGACTCCTTAGACTCGGAATAAAATATTTTCAAAGATTTTAAGTCTACAGCCGCCAAATATTTTGTATGGTTCGGGTAGATCACCAGCAGAGGTATTGAAAACTTCAGGTCTTACACAAAAATGGCTTAATCGAGAAATATCAAATTTTGAATATCTCATGTATTTGAATACTATAGCAGGTAAACAATTATATGATTATAAATGAGCGTACATTTTTATTTACATTTATACTTATACGTAGGGCGTTCCTACAACGATCTCAGTCAATACCCAGTCTTTCCATGGATTTTGGCCGATTATACCAGCGATGTATTAGACCTTACCGATCCTAAATCATTTAGAGATTTATCCAAACCAATCGGAGTGGTATGCAAACAAGATTATTACAAAAATATTTTCTTTCAAAGACAAGCAGAAGAATAAGGAGATTATTTGTCAATTGTAAACTTTCTTTATAGGTCAATCCTAAAAACGAAGCTGAAGTACGCTCTAAATATGATTCCTTTGAGGATCCTTCCGGTGCCATACCCAAATTCCATTATGGTACGCATTATTCGAATTCGGCCGGTGTTTTGCATTATTTATTACGAGTCGAACCATTTACCTCACTACATATTGAATTACAAAGTGGCCGTTTTGATGTAGCCGATCGTCAATTTCATTCCATACCACAAACGTGGAAACTATTGATGGACAATCCCAACGATGTGAAAGAATTAATACCAGAATTTTTCTATTTTCCTGAATTTCTTAAAAATATGAACAAGTGAGTTGTAGGAGTGGTTGTATTATTGTAATAAATAATTTCAAATATTTTTTTAATTTCGTTTTTTCAAAAACTTTAAAGATTCGATTTGGGTCATTTACAAATCACCAAAGAGAAAGTTGACGATGTTATTTTGCCAGCTTGGGCAAACACGCCTGAAGAGTTTATAGCTATACATCGACGAGCCTTGGAATCGGAATTTGTTAGTCAAAATTTACATCATTGGATTGATTTGATATTTGGGTATGAAAAAAATTAACATCAGAGCGTTATTTTATATAATTTTGTATATTCTTTATTTAAAATCGGGAAGTTATCTATTCAAAGTGTAAATTGAGGCGCAATTTATACACTTTAAGCAGTGTCATCAGATTTTTGTCACGCCCATATTTTATAGATATAGACTTAAAGTCAAATTTACTTTTTACTTAATTTATAAAAGATTTAAAAAATCATTTTATTTCTTAGTTACAAGCAGAAGGGTGCCAAAGCTGTTGAAGCTTTAAATGTATTTTATTATTGTTCATACGAAGGAGCAGTCGATTTGGATAAAATCAACAATCCAGTAGAAAGAGAAGCAGTTGAAGGTAGATGATATTTAAACAAAACAATAGTTAGTTTGCTGTTCTCTCTTTCCTCATATCTACTTTATTTTCTAATTAGGTATGATTAATAATTTTGGACAAGTGCCTTCCCAATTAATGAGAGAACCTCACCCCAGACGCCTTACTCATGAAGAGACCGCCATTAAATTATTGAAAGCGGAATTGAAACGACCCGATTTAATGCAATTTCTTGATAAAATTGTACAATATTATATTGAGATTTCAACCCCCAAGGATCCCGTTGTATACTTAAGTCCGCCACGCAGTCCGCCTAGATCCTTTTTACAATTAAGTCCCGATCTGTTGGTTAGTATATCAAAGTCCTGTATACTGGGTTGCAATTCATGGATGTCGTATGATAAAGAAAAAGGATTTCTGTTGGAAGTTGATGCCACCACCGCCAATTTAAAGTTAGTTTCATATGCAAATGAAATTAATTAAAAAGGAACTCTTTGTATAAATATTAATTTCTTAAATATTTAGAAATCGTAAGCGGATATTTGGTCCATTGCATCCATCACAAGCGCCACACTCGCAACTGTTTGCTATAAGTACAGACGGCAAACTTGTATATGTTGGCGGCATTTGGGACAATTCATTGAGAGTTTACAGTTTACACAAAGGCAAATCCTTGGCTTCGGTAACAAGACATTTGGGTAATGCAACACTGTGACACTGGAATTACCATCATTTCTTGTATAAATATATATTTTTTTATTATTTATTTTTTTTCAGATATAATAACATGTTTGGCATTGGATAATTGTGGCTCTTATTTGGTTACCGGTTCACGTGACTGCACCTGCATTATATGGAGCATTCAATCATCACATACTAGCAATAGCAACACTTCCAACACTACAGCTAATAATATAGCTGTACATACCTTAACTGGTCAAACAAATTTACAATCGGTGATGCAATTAAACACACAAAATAATTACTCTCCCAAACCATTAACTACTCTGTATGGCCATGATGATGCTATATCCAGTGTAGCCATTTATACGGAACTGGATATGGTCTGTTCAGGTTCGGTGGTAAGTTCTCTCTTCATATCTTTTAAGTGATATTTTATCTGAATTGGTTTTTTTTTTTGTTTTCCCATTAATTAATTTATTAAGGATGGTACTGTGAATGTGTATACTATACAGGATGGTCAATTTGTACGCACCTTAAAACCAATTGGTTGTACTGAACATTGTGTACAAATATCTTATGTAACGTTATCTTATCATGGTGAGTACAAGATAAAAAAAAACAATATTTGATTTTTGACCAAACCTTAAATGATGGCAAACTTACTATACCATCCCGCTTAAGTGGGGGATAGAAAAACAAATGTTATCCAAACAAAATAACATTTATGTTAAAAGATTCAGTTCTGTATATATCAATCAATGCTATCCACTAAATGAACGTTTTTAATGTAAAATATTTAAAAAAATTAAGCTTCAAGAACTAATGCAGATGCTTATTCGATTAATTATTCAATTCGGTACTAGATGGCGCTGGTTTCAATTCAACTTTAAGCACTGAATCAATCAAGTTCAGATCTTACTTTATCAATACTGTCAGTGCGTCATCTAGACAACTATTGCCACCATGATCGATTTTGTTTTGTGATCAAAAGCTTTCTTTTTTGTTAAAATAAATGTTTATAGGTATGTGTGTACAGTAGTGGCAATCAATTTCAATGATAGGAAGTGACAATTTATTAATAAAATTAAACAAAAATTGATAAACTTAATATATTTTTTTTGTTATACAACAAATTTGCTGAGCAAATTAATGTCGTCAATGCTTTTGTGAATTCATCAGTATAATAATGATGATGATTGGAAAAAGCGAACGCAGACAATGTATGATTCCTGCTAATAATGCTATCAGTTGTAACTTTTGAACTGACACTGCGGCTATATCAGAACATAACTCAAGAGTAAAATGAAATAATCGCATAAAAGAATTATAATGCGAAATAATTTTCTTTAAAGTTTTGTTTAATTTTTTCTTTTTTTATAATCATGTCGCCTTAAGTTTCTTTTATTAATTTTTTCAATATGTTTCAAAGCTCTTTAATACATATATATATGTATAAGGGTCAAAACATTAAACAATAAACAGTATGGCTTGGTGAAATGTGTCTAAGCATTTTTTAAAGGTCGATTCATGTGGAAAAGTCTTACAAGGGCCTGAATCGTTTGAGTCTTACTCATAAATAGAACTTTAGGTGACAATAACTAGTCCCGCTAGTGGCGAGATTGATGGTACATGGACCAAGGGATATAAGAGCCTTAAAATTGAAAAGAATTTATTGCCGACAATCTTTCCTTGAGCTAATGTGCTTCAAAATTTTTCCCGCTTAAAGCCCTCCACTACTTTTAGCCCCCGTTGAGCCCCTCTGTTATGCTTTCAGCTAAAGTGGAGGGAAATATTAAACAAATATAATATTAATCAAAATACCGTTATTTTGCTTTATGATGATACTATTTTTTATTATCCGAAACTTTTTCTATTAAAAATGAAATTTCGTATAATTTGTGGTAATTTGTAATTAGATGTTCAATATAAATAAAATATTTTGAGCGCCCACTTTTTTATAAGTGGAAACTTAACTTTGTTTTTAGAAATTTATTTTTATATGTTTTACATAAAACAAGGAAGAAGCAGGATTGAGCACCTACCACGCCCTTTTATTAACATTATTACTGTGCTGCCTTACTATTGTGCAGCTTTTGTATTTGCTCAAGATTAGTATTTTTCATAGATAGACACACCCCATAAAATTTTTTTGCAATTTCATGTGATTAATGATCGTTTTATTAAAACGTTTCAATTTCACTGTAGTTGATTAAACAATCTTCAAAAAAGAAATATGTTATCACACTTGTGTACGCACACACTTTTGCCGGTACATGTATGAGTGCGGTGTGGCATATAATTAATCTGTTATAGCTATATACATATATGTAATATGCAGAAGTGCCGTTATCTTTTTGAAACGAGCAAAGCAATGCATGTTTTTAACGATCACGTGACTTATACCATCAGAGATTTTCATTTAAGTAAATAACGCAATGGCACACACAAACCGTAACCGACAGTAAAGACTTTATGTTATCAATATAATGCATACACGTACACATACGCAAACGCATTATATGCGCTTGTGAAAGTATTGTTGTAAATAAAATCATTTGCGTGCATTTCCAACGTTACTGTGTCATTAGGAGTGCGTGCGTGCGTGTGTGTGTGCCTTAAACCACAGAATAATATTAGACTACATATAAAGCAACAATTCCATTTAAATTTAGTAAGTAATGCGTATATTACGCACACATACATATATATATATGTATATAAAAAAAAAACCCTCAAAGATATGACCACTCTACGCACTAATGATGATGATAATTAATTTATAATATATGCATTTTATTTTATTATATTTTCTAAAACGTAAAAGATTACACGCTCACATACACGTTTGCATAAAGTCGCGTGATTTTCTTAAAAGAATTATCTCTCTCTCTCTCTCGTGCTTTACACAAATCAAACGACGCACAATGACAATTTACCATTGCCCTTTAAATTTAACGGCTTATCACCTACATATGGTATATCGTTCATTTTAATTGACTAATCAAAAAAAAAAAAAAAAAAAGGAAAAAAGCAGTGCTCATCTCAAGCCTTCGCGATAAAGTAAATTGTGAAAATTGTTCGTTTAGCAAAAAGGAAAATTGATATTGATAACAACACTTAACGGCAGACGTCAATGACCTTAGCTTCCTAAAACGTAAACTGCAACTTATAATTAGATTAATCAAATTTTGCATAACAAGCAGCTCGTGTAAAACAAATCAAAAAGCTTTAACTTAGTTTTGGTCAACTCTAAAATACCCTTTACAAGTACATTTACATTTGTATATAAAATGTGGGTGTGGCAGATACCTAATTACTGTTTTCTAATGTGTACGTAATATGTATGAAACACAGAAACAAATTTTAAAACAAATAAAGCTTATAAGTAGAAAACTACTGCTCCGATTTTGGTCAAATTTTTTGCAAACGTTTGGAAATTTCTGTAGCTTTGCAGGGATCGATAAATTAATAGGCGTGGCACTGCCCATTTTCTTAGAAAATGACTTTTAAATCATATTTCTCGTTTATTTACTAAATGGGTGGTGCCACGCCCACATAATATACTTCGTTTGAAAGCTGAATTAATTTGCAAGCTTTTACAAAAAGTTTGAACAAAATCGGTGCAGTCGTTTCCAATTTATAACAGTTTAAAAAATATGTTAAATCTAGATTTGCTTGCTGAGCAATTCTGAGCGCCTGGTATTTTGCTAACATGTTTATGCTTGCACGATTTTCAAAATTATGACCACAAAAATGAAGGTGAACTTGCTTGGCTTATAACTTGAAAACTACTGCTCCGATTTTGGTCAAATTTTTTGCAAACGTTTAGAAATTTCTGTAGCTTTGCGGGGAACTAATTTTAATGGGCGTGGCACTGCCCATTTTCTTAGAAAATGACTTTTTAAATTATATTTCTCGTTTATTTACTAAATGGGTGGTGCCACGCCCACATAATATACTTCGTTTGAAAGCTGAATTAACTTACAAGCTTTCACAAAAAGTTTGAACAAAATCGGTGCAACCGTTTTCAAGTTAGAAGGCTTTAAAAAATATCTAGAATCAAAATTTGCTTACTGAGGCATTCTGGGCGCCTGGTATTTTGCTAACATTTTTAATATGGCATGATTTTTAAAATGACGACCACACACACACACACCAAAGAATGAAGGTGAACTTGCTTGGCTTATAACTAGAAAACTACTGCTCCGATTTTGGTCAAATTTTTTGCAAACGTTTGGAAATTTCTGTAGCTTTGCGGGGAAATAATTTTAATGGGCGTGGCACTGCCAATTTTCTTAGAAAATGACTTTTTAAATCATATTTCTCGTTTATTAACTAAATGGGTGGTGCCACGCCCACATAATATACTTCGTTTGAAAGCTGAATTAATTTACAAGCTTTATCAAAAAGTTTGAACAAAATCCGTACAGCCGTTAAAAAGTTATACGACTTTAAAAAATTTCTAAAATCAAGATTTGCTTGCTGAGGTATGCTGGGCGCCTGGTATTTTGCTAACATGTTCATATTTGCATGATTTTTAAAATTATGACTACAAAAATGAAGGTGAATTTGCTAGGCTTATTTATAACTAGATAACTACTGCTCCGATTAAGTTTGTAAATAGGAGGCGCGTCTGTTAAACGATTCGGTGCATTTTTGGCTCAACGTCTAACCAGAATAAGCACAGCATTTATAACTTAAACATTTGTGGCTGGTACATGGATTTTTGTTGATTGTGGGCGTGTCTGTTATCCAACTTTGCTTAATTTAGAAACCTAAGTCCGAATATTAGATGTACTCATATAATATTTCTTCCAATATCTCAAAATTTACAACTTTCTAAACACAGACACATGGACAGATTGACTCAGAACATAAATACAAGTATTCCAAACGGAATAACAAACTTAATATACCTCCCATTTTACGTGTAGGGTATAGTAAAATTTCTACTTTTCTTTCCAAAATTAAAAACTAACCATTATTGTTCATTTTTACAGGACACATAGCATTTAGTGCTTTAGATGACACTTCCCATTCAATACATGTTTATAGTATTAATGGCACAAATTTGGGTTCCAAATATGTTTCTGGTCGGGTGACGGGCTTAGCTACCGCTTCCGATTATTTAATTGTAACTGATGATGCTGGAGATATAACGATTAGTCGTTTGCACGGGTAAGAACTATTGAATTGAATTTTTTTTTAAATTATTATGAAAATCAATTTTCAAAACTGTTTCCTCTTTGATTTTTTCGTTATTAGCTTAAAACCTGTCTTCGATATACCGTTGCATGTGCCAATACAAACGGTTGTAGTGACACCTGGAAATACTCATATATTGGCACCACTGCGTGATGGCCGTTTGGCAGTAGCGGCCATTCATATACCTTTAACTCATACAAAAAAGCACTCAGTTCTAAATGTATAAAGTCAATGAATCAGTGAAGGAATGATAGATAATGAACGTTACAGTTGAGATATAAATCATGTCAATAACTTAATTTAAAACTATTTTATTTTAAGTACAATAATCTTACATGTTATCTATATATGGAATATAAAATTCCAATTCTGTATTATTGTTTATGATATTTATATAATTTTGTTTCGAAAATAATTCGATTTTTGTAGAAATATTTATATCAAGTTGTTCGTCCACACCTACAAGTATATTGTTTATTTAAATATTATTTGTTTATCGGTTTTTCATATTCATCACCTTGAAATCGGTCATATATATCACATTATTTCTGCAGCTTCATGGAACATATAGTTGTTGCAGCCATATGTCTCTTTGTGGAAATCACTATACAGAACAAAATGTTCCACAATTATACCGATCAATTCAGAATTAAAATCTAAATCGATGTAACCAAGTGTGTCTGACCATGTTGTTTTGGTTGCATTTATGAAATTTTGTATATTGGCCCAAAGAAGAACCCTATTGAAAATGGATAGGATTGAATCATTTTTAGAGCTCCTCATCATATAAGGTTCTATTGTAAAGGAATAGTTCTATATGGCAAAGATTTGCAATTCTAATAAATATAGTTAATTGACTTAATAAATGGCCTGGGCAAGTTTGGACTATTTTTAGAATTAATTTTTTTTTGTATTATGCAATGTCACCTCTACAACGTATTAAAGTACCGTCGCTATGAAAAAGAAAGTATTCTGCTGAAAGATAAATTTAAAAAAATAACATTCCAAGTAAAAATACATTTTAATTATGAATTATTTTTAATTTTTATTAATTATTTTATTTGTGTCACATATATATAAACATATGTATATGATTGTAGTACAGTTTCTGTATTTAATGCTAATATTCAATATTTGTTGAATTGATTTTAAAATTATTTATTATTATTGAAAAATCCAATAAAAATGATTGAAAAATACATTCTATGAGGAAGACACTGTCATGAATATATGCATGTTGATTATTAGCTGCCAGTAAGTATGCGCTTATATAATAATCGTGTTATGTGTGTAGTTTATTGAAACTAAAAACACAAATGCAGGAAAATGTTTGAGAAAAAAAAATATAAAAATCTGCAAAAATAACAAAATTACAAGTTTACAGCTTAAATGGTCAAGTATTCTACAATATTACATAATCTTTATAATTAATTTGTATTTGTTTTACTTAAGAGCAACGTGCAGCGAGAGGTAGCTTGTGAAAACAGTCAACTAATGACTTTTAATGCGTTATGTGTTCTATTTGTACTTAGTTATGGGGACGAATGGATGGTTAATACAATTTCATGTAAAAAATGCTTCCTTTTAACATTTGTTATAAAATTAAATTAAAGCAAAGAGTTTTCGAAAAGTGCTGACTCAAACGCATTAGCTACCTAGTGGATAAACTGATGATTTGGTCGTGTCCATACCTAGCGCATTCCTGGCAATACATTGAAATTGTCCAATATCGAACATTTGTAATTCAGTGATAATTAAGTCACCCGTCGGCAATAATTTGAAATGCTCATTTGGTAGAATCTCATTGAGATTCCTATCCAACCAGGACACTTTAGCAGCCGGCCTGGCATACACGCGACACGGTAACAGTACACTTGAACCAATTTTATCGAAATGCGCCATATGATGGTAAATGATTTTTGGTTTTTGTAATGTTCTCATCTCCTTCTGCTGAATTGTCTTGACATCTTTGAAATGGTGACGTGTGTTGGGATAGACAACGGTGGTTGTGTGCAATGACCGGACACCATTCTGTGCCACACATGTGTACCTAAGGGGTTTATGCAAAGTATAATCAACGATATGTTTGGCGCGAACTTTACCATAAATATCCGTTTTGTTCTTGGTCACAACATTTGAGTCTTGTTTTTCAAGCTGAAAAGATTCATTAAGTAGTTAATTAGAAGATAGAATATACGTATAACATCACACATCAAGTTGGAAAGTAGAACTTATGACACTGAAGATCATAAAAATATACGGACATAAATAGTACATGGACGAATATGGAAAAAATTTGTGAAGAAGTGACTTTTATTAAAAGACAATTTCCTAATTACAGTTACCATTAAATAAGTTACAGTAAAAATTATATTTTGTTCGGTTTACTGTACTCTACACATAAGTTATCCTACCATAAAATTAAATAATCTTTTTTAAATGATTGGAGAATTGTAATATTAGTTGTCTTACCTCTGACTCAGGATAATCGCCCACTACCCATTTAACCGTTGGTAAAGGTTTGCCAACTACATCGCAAACTAGTTCAAGAACTTTACCCGGTCTCTGTACTAGTTTGATGGGTGGCAATCTTCTAAAATATAGAAAATTCATTGGCCAAATTTCATTGGATGCACCATCATCATCATCATCTTCTTGGTCCATATTGCTAACATTATCAGCATCGCTATTATTATCATTATCATTATCATCGTCTATGTCATTATAAATGGCTTGGACTCTAGCAAGCAGCATCATCAGCAGCAGAGTTACTAATAAATATTTTGAAGACATATTCTAGAACGACAAAGGCAAAGTATGATAATAATAATCAATTATAAAATTATTTTTCAAAAACTTTTTTAATTTAAAATAAAAAAATAAAACAAGAAAGAACACTGAATTCGATTTAGGCCAAATCTTAAATAGCCTCCACATATATAATGGTGAGCGTGGCAGGTATATAAATAGTCTATGTATATATATGTATATATAGTCTATGTATTACGTATGAGCTTGCAAGTCGAGTTTTACGTTGAATGTAGTTTTTTGTAAATTGTGGGCGTGTCAGTAATTCGGCCACGCCCATTTTTGCCACATCTGAAGATGGGATAACTATGTATATGCGGACCAAATTTCAAGTTCCTAGGTCAACTTTTGTAACAAATATATAGATTTTTGTTGATTGTGGGAGTGTATGTTATACGACCACGCCCATTTTTGGCACATCGATGGATAAGTTAATTTTAAATAGGCATACAAAATGTCAATTTGATGGCTCAATTTTTGTAGCAGATAAATAGATTTTTATCTATTTTGGGCGTGGCTCTTGACCAATTTTGCCCATTTTAAATAGCTATTTGTGTGTAAAAGTTTCTACATGAAATTGCAGCTCAATATCTTAAAAGTGACACTCATGAGATGCCAATAACAGACGGACATACGGACATGTCTAAATCGACTCAATTTTTGATGCTGATTAAGAATATATATACTTTGTAAGATCTCTGACGCCTTCTTTTAAGTGTTACAAACGGAAAAACAAACTTAGTATACCCCCTACTTATGTGGGGACATAAAAATAAGTAAAAAGTTATCTTAAAAAAAAAATAAAAAACCAAATGTCAGAGTCAAGGCTATAAATGTAGAAATCACTAAAACTTTATGATCTACAATGTAAATGTCTCTCATTAATACAATAAATTAATTAATAAACAAAATTAATCATTCAAAAATTAATTATTATTAAATATTTTGATAATATTTACATTGCATGTTAATTGACACCAACAACAAAAACAATAAACCCAAGCTGACTTGGCCGTCCACTAAATTGATAATTTTTTTGAAAGATTTTTTTAATTGTTGTAATCAATGTGTGCGTATGTTATATGTAAATTATGCAGTGACATTATATTACAGATAGTGAGCTGAGCGCCTTAACCGTATGGTACAATATAGATTCTTATCGCTGCCAATAATATTGTACAAGTGTGTTAATAATTACTTTGACGTTATAGACTTTTGTAAGATTATTGCATAAAAAAAATAGCCATGATAGAGGAAAAAGAAAGAGGATCGATTGCTACTTTTTTTAGAATCAACTTTAGCGATAATTGACTAAAGTAGAAGTTGTTTTTTTGAAAATGGATTGAATCGGATTATTGCGGAAAAAGTTTTTAAGCAAAACACCACTTTTAAGTTATGTTAGGATAATTTTTCATACATTTCAATGTTTGGATCAAGTCGCACTAGTATTTTTAAAGAATCTACATGTGTCCTTAACTTCTAAAAAGCACTCAATGTCCGCCTTCTTATTTGCGTTGAATATTAAGTCACTTTATGTACACACTATAAATATTGTATATAATTTTGATTACCTGTAATTTGCCTCGTTTCCTCATCATTCTCCTAAATTGTGTGTGAATAGTTATATTAAAAAAGAAAAATACTTTTATTAGTATTATGTCTTCCTTCTCGTACTCGTACTCGTTTACTTTTCCTCTATTGCTCTTCTAAACGTTTCAGAATGATATCTAACTACGTTTTGGATTTTGGTTGGAAGCGTTGTTGTTGTTGTTGTTGTTGTTGTTGTTTATAGCCTTGATTTACTTTTCACTTAATACGCATTGAATTTCAAACGTTGTGCTATGTTATGAAATAGTTCAATAACTGGAGGTTATATTTGATTTGGATAAAAACGTGTTCATGGATGTTCAACAATAAATGACCGCTTAGCACTGACATAGGTATTGTACGGATTTCCGTTTTGGAAGAGTTCTTTTTTTCTTTTTTTGTTGCTGATCTCAATTACAAATCGATATCGATCGATTTGTTTGCATATATTTTATAAACATAAAATCACTGCGTCGTAGTAAATGGCTTAATGGTAAATATTAAGCTGATGTGATACCAAAAAAAATCACAATCAAATCAAAAAGTCGCCGCCGAACTGCAAAGGATGGTTGACACGTTTAGATAATATTTCGATTTGAAAGAACTTCAACTTGACACTTCAGAAATTGAAATGAAACTGATGATTTCTGTACGCAACGTTTCATTTTATATACAGAAATCTTTAATGTAGAGCAGTAAGCCGCCCGAGTTAATCTGTCCGTTCATATGGTTTCGTCTTTATTGCATGAGATTTTTTCATATTGATGTGGCTACAAGTATAATATATTGTATATATACAATGGGTATATATATAGACAATATATAAGTATTTTACAATCTCCCTCTTTCTCTTACATTCTCTATTTGTGTACATTCCGACATACAAGCACTCTAACGCAAACCTTTACACTTCATTATCATATACGCGTTATACGCATATAATGCTTGTATATAAGTATGTCGGGGAATCTGAATGTGAATGTGAATGGGATACTATGTGGTGTGTATCTGTGTGCTTGGTATATATCTACTAATACATTTATAAATAAGAAAGAGCAGCAACTTGTCACTGCAAGTGTATGGCAAAGGCAGTGCTGGCGATCTAAACTTAGTTTAATATACCGGACAAGTAATAATAAGCAGGTATTGAAAGTATTGGTCATATGAAAATCATTGCAAAGGATCACATACAGACACAATATTGAACCACATACTTACACTTATGATAACAGATATTTACTTGCCCTTATTTCCAACCTTAGATACATACATATGCACATGCGTATAGAAAGAAAAATAGAATGATGCAACAAAACTAGTAAATTGCATCATATGAGCTCGTGGACTATATGAAGGTAGACTGCCAAGCGGTACCTTTGTAGACTAAAACTGAGAAAAGATGTTTGAGTACAGCCAGCTGTACCTTAACCTATATACCTACATACCTAACCACATCCGTTTCGTGGAAAATCGAAAGTTATAAACTAAATAAAGACGCGATATATAAAGGTCTTTAAACTTCATACCAATCGCATAGAAATTAATTTCTTAAATCGATTTTAAACAAATTCTTCATCTACTTGTGCTTATTATGGTAACTTGTTGGAAATTTCCAAAATATTTCAATAGATGTAATAGATGTAGAATGTAAAAATGTAGCAAATGGAACCATTCTCCCATTATATTATAAATGATCTACAGATCGCATTATTCGCATTATTTGCACATTTTGATCTAAACGCAAGCTCTTTTAAAAAAGATCGAAACTGAACCATCTTTATGTATTCCGCATACAACATTAACTATATTTTAAACTATAATTTGAATCTAACCATGTCTGTCTATCCGTCTTTGTTAGAGAATCATTGCCGATCATAAAAGTTCAACTATCGACATCAAACTTGACAAAACTGTTTATAGACCCGCTAAACTAATTAGTATTGAAAATGGGTTAAATCTGCCACACACAAGCCCTTAGTGTAACGCTATGTATATAAAAATATCCAAAAATGGGGAGGATGAGCCACGCCCACTCTAAAATGTGAAATAAATAAATTTATTTATTAATTTTTTTTGGAAATTATACAAAAGGTAATAAATTTATTTATTAGAGTCGGTTCCACCCGGCTATTTAATACCCTACATCACTTATGGTGATTCTACAATTTATGCTATAATTACTAAAACTGAGTTGCCTTATAAAAATCAAATCAAAAAAAAAAATCACTGATATATGGAATAGGATTCTAAAAATGGTGCAATCGGGTCCAAAATTGACCATCTTTAAAAAAAATGTTCTTTAAATGGGAATTTTCAACACAGATATTGAGTAGTAATTTTTTGAAAAAAAACTTTATATAACAAGGGTTCTTAAAAATGGTCCGATCGAAATTAAAATTTTGCCCAGTCAATTATTAGGCTAATGAAACACATTTTATTAAAAAAAAAAGAAAATTTTTAGCCCCATAAAAACTGAAAAAAAACAAATGGGAAGACATCCTAAAAATGGACCGATAAAGTCCATTTGCAATAGTGACTGTCCTCGACGCAAAATGCATTTCTATGTCAAATTTTATTAAACAAATATCATAAATTGCCATTGTTGAAAGTTGACAAGGTACATATACAAAAATGGACAGACGGACACGATTAGATCGATAAAACTATCAGGCAGACGTATATAGATCGAATCAGTTTTAAAAACTGATTAAGAATATATATATATACTCTCTGACGCCTTCATCTGTGTATTGCAAACGGAAAGACAAACTCTTCCGCTCATCTTATGCGCAGGGTATAAAATACTTAAATATTTCTTGGTGTGTATGAATATGATTCACACACATATACGCAAACAATACTTATATACCTACCCGGTGTATACAGTGAGTATAGAGAATAATGATAATTTTATGCTTATGTCACAGACATGCTGGCATTCTATGGTAGATTATACGTTGCAATGCAAAACGATATTGTGTGTAAAGTGTATATTTGTACACCAACAATAACAGCAACAACAGCAACAACAGCAACAACAGCAACAACAGCAACAAATATTGTGTGAATATAGAAAATTGCATTTGCTGCCTTTTGATTTTTTTGTTCAACATCTTTTTCTTTTTAAAAATCTATGAAATGTACGTGATGACCTTCAATTTTTTCAGCTCACTTTTGACGTTAGCTTTACAATGCATAACCATTGAAAGTGCTTTACAGAGAATGAAACAAATAGTTGTCAGATGGACAGACGGGGTCTAGACTAATAACCAAAGTTCTGGTCACGATGATGGAAGAATGAATTTTCTGAATTTCTCTTTTGTTTTATTCTAATTTTCAATTGATCAATTTTAGTTAGACATATTACATCATTGCGGTCCATTAAAGGTTTCACTTAAAAAATTCAAAGTATAAATATTCTCCTCTCTACTCTATCAAGTATTTATATATTCTCATAAATGAAACGACGTAGACATGTGCGCGCTTGTATCAGTTTGTTGTTGGAATTGTTTGAAAATTTATTTGAAATTTTGTACATAATGTGCATTTCTAACATCTGGTGAGCAGGTAGTCATTTGAATTGGGCAAAATCGATTGAGAGAAATGTGTTTTTACAAAAGTTTCCATTCAATGTCACAATGTGTGCGTTTTAACACCGGACATACAGACACAGAATATTAGATCTAAATATATAGATTTTAGGTTCCATCGCAAATCCCTTACTGGTAGTATGACAAACGTGATATACTTTCACTATGTGCAGGGTACAAAAACGTTTATACTTGAATGGTTCATAAAATTCCTTTTAATTGTTAATGTGTTTAAAAAACATGAACATATTGGTTTTTTTTTATTATATTCATCTGTTCGGGTAATAAACATAAACGTGCCTCCCACATACACACTTAACACACACACACACAAATTTATATACATACATATAAGCATTTTTATATTCTTAAGCAGATTTGGTCAAAGGCGAATATAGAGTTTCTTTCCTTGGAAGTATTTTCATTCCATATAAATATTTTCGCCTTAGTTGTGTTATATATGTATAAAGTATTTAACAGATGCTTTAAACCTTTGAAGTGCTAAACACATAAAAAGCAATTTTCCCTTAGCAACAAGCATAAGACTGACTTAGCCAGTCATTCAATTTCAATATATTTTTTTGTTTTTTTTTTGTTTTTGCGGTATAAGCCATCTCTGAAAGGAAATGAAATGATATGAAATATCAGTAAAGTGCAGTTGGAGAACGAATATAAGCACAGAAATATTTTATATGCATACACAGAAATGTTGTTGTGTTGTATTTGTATCTCTTTTATACCCCCTAGCAACAGCACCAACTGCCCACTAAGTAGTATTCGATTACAAACGTACAACTATACCCAATACAAAGAGTGTCTGTGTGGTTTGTGTATGACTGAATATAGAGGTATCCAATTTTAACAATAACTAAATTAACTTTTGCCGAACATTTCAACACACAAATATCTTAAAACGTTAGTGAATACACATACAAACTAAGCCGCATGTGTTTGTTTGAATTTGGTGGACAAAATTGGTGGCACACACAAAACGTATATAAATTTGATTGTTTCTATATCGCACGTAGGTGTTTGAAACTTTTACTTGACTTACATGGCAATTCTCACGTTTGCATTTATGACACATATTTGAGGTATATAAAGCAAGTGAAAATGTTACAATCAGTAAAGCCCTACCCTTTAATACCCTACACCCCTTAGCTCATTAAATTATGCTAAAATTAATTTAATTTATACCGCATCTGTTTACGTGAGGCAGTTCTATATACCATTATATGAGAATGAATTCTTAAAATGGTCCGTTCGGATCCAAATTTCGTCCAGCCAAATATGATATTAATTAACTGTTCTTCACCAAATTTTGTCAAAAAATATTAATAATTGCGATTTTTTGCCATTTAAAGACTTTCATTATAATGGGGCCTTATATGAGAAGGGGTTCTAAAAATGATCTGATTCGGTCCATTTTTCATAGAGTATCTTTCTGAGCCAAAGCATGTCCTTGCACTAAATTTCATCGAAACATCTCAAAAAATGCGACCTGTACCTTGCGTACAAATTTTCATGGACAGACGGACATGGTTAAATCAATTCAGATTTTGATTCTAAATCGATTGATATAATTTGCCGTTTTGTACCCTTTGACACAAGTGACACATATAGCATGAGAGATTATAAAGCATATCAAATAACTTAAAAAGTCGGCATCGTTATGTTTAAAAAAAATAAATAAATAAAATGCATAATGTGTACAATGTGTACAATGTGCATTTTAGATGTTGGTTCACGGGTAACCTTGCAAGTGTTTCCATTGACTACGTGCTATAAACCACGTAAGACACCAGAGATAATTGTTTGCTTTTTCCAATATTATAATCTGTTGTCACACCCTACACCTACTTCAATTTAACATAAAATAAATTTCGTTAAAGCAAGTACGAAAAGTAAATTCGGCTTAGGCAAAATCTTAAATACTCTCCACATCCACAACGGTGGGCATGGCAAATATACATATATAATACGCCCTCTAATAGTGTATGTCTTACGTATCAGCTTGCAAGTCTAGTTTTATGGTGAATATGGGCGCGTCTGTTATACGATTATGCCAATTTTTAGCACATCGATGGAGGGCGTAACCAAATTTCAAGTTCCTAGGTCAACTTTTGTAACAAATATATAGATTTTTGTCGTTTGTGGGGGCGTTTGTTAAAATTTTAGCTCAATGTCTCAAAATTTGCGCCCGTGAGAGTTCGAACAACAGACAGAAACACAGACACACGCACACGAACGTCTAAATCGACCCAGTTTTAGATGCTGATCAAGAATATATATTATTTGTAGGGTCTCTGACGCCTCCTTCTGGGTGTTGTAAACGGAATACCTACTTAATATACCCTCATGTAGGGTATAATTAAAACATCTCTCAAGCAAATATATAAAACAAACGTTTGGCTGTGCTTCTCTTTCTCTTTCACCCACTGCCGTTCTCTTATTCATTAAGAGACGGGCCCCCCAAAATTGACACACACCTTCTGTTTGTATAAGATATGTCCTCTTATCGCATGCGGTTATGTATTATCGCACATTTCTATGTTTATATAAAAAAATATGATGAACAATTAGACAAAAAAGGAAAAGAAATCCATAAAAAGAAACAAATACATGTAAAACGATTGGAAGTTGCCTCGAAATAGATGTTAAATGAAAACACGAAAGTCGTGCTGGAATTTCAAATTGGAATTTCCCTACAATTAACCCGAACCCAAAATTTACATAAAATTTTTAGTTCAAATACAACCAAACAAAAACACATTCACAATTATAGAATTCGTTTATTGTAGAGTTTTTATATAAAATAAAAATTTACATTCACAAGGACACAAATTAACTTAAGTAGAATGTACAATATTATAACAAAAAAATAGAAATAAAACGTTATAGAAATAAGTTTTTAATACGTACATCATGAATACTTCAAATGTTAAACGATTGATAATAACATAACATAATCTTACGTTTACGGCAATCACTTAAACTTAAAGTACTTGTGTGTATGAGTATTTGAGTGAAAACTGTTTAACTTATCAGTGACAGAGTTATTCGATGTTAATTTTTGGATGATTTTAAAATTAAATAAATTCTTAAATATAATTTAACATTATGGTAACAGTAATTATATTAAATTAATAATAAAATGAATGACTTGTTGGGAAGGACTAATAATTCTTACAACTACGATTTGGATAGGTAAACATTTACACTACCCCCACATGTATATAATATATTACAATACAGAGATTGTTGTATGATATACTATGTATAAGTATATGTATTTTAATAATTTATTATATACACATATAGAGGAGCAGACTAACAGCGGTATGGTTATAATGAAAATGAAACATTTACTACAACTACCGTTAAGTGCGCTCCTCTACAGGTATATATAAAAAATTGGTAGCCGATAAACTTACTCCCACAGATTTATACACATTAACATATACATATATATTTAAATATTTTAAATACCCTTAAACAATATAGGAGTAGCATTAGGTTACATATGTTCACTAACATATATTTATATAATGATGCTGATAGCTGCACTATGTATGCCAAGTACGTTTGAAAGGCAATGGATTTGTACTGTTGTAGTAAATGGAGTTGATTTCATGTGCAAGCATTCTAATTTTTATTCGTTCGCCTAGAAAAGAAAACACAAAAGAAATGCAATCATTTTTAAGTTCAGCAGATAATGCGACGGAAAGATTCTTAAGAAATTGAAATTGAAAACATCAAAACTTACCATGGTATAGACGGCCACCTCAGCCGTATCAATGCCCAATGAGTTTCTAGCGATACATTGAAATTTGCCAGTGTCCGTCCATTGTAATTCCGTTATAAGTAAATCACCCGTTGGCAACAATTTAAAACGTTGATTCGTTTCAATGCGATTTCTCTTGGCATCCAACCATATAACTTCGGCGTTTGGACGAGCGTGTACTTTACATGGTAATATAATACTCGTACCAATATTATCACAATGTGTTCGATGACTATAAATTATTCTTGGTTTAATTAAACTCTTCGAGTCGCGCGTGGGCATCATTTCTTTCAAGTCACGACGCTTCGAGGGATAGACAGTGGTGGAAGCGTATATTGTCTTGTATTCACCATGACCGACACAAGTATAGATTTGTTTGGTGTTAAGTGTATAATCTATGACATGTACAGCGTGCACTTTCCCAAACGCATATGCTCTAGACTCCGAGATGACATTCGATTCTTGACTTTGAATCTGTAAAAAGAAACATTTTAAAATTCAAAACGACGAAAATATAGAAAAACATAACTCTATATCACTATTCAAAAAACCGTATACAGTATCATATCATTTAGAGCTTAGGACAAATCTTAAATACTCTGCATATGCACATATAAGCGGTGTATGTATTACGTAACTTTCAAGTGAATTGGTTGTTTTTTTTAAATTGTGGGCGTGTCTGTTGTTCGACCACGCCCGTTTTAAATACATCGATGAAATTTAATTTTAAGCTCATAACTCAATAAACATATGTGGCTGATAAATAGATTTTGCTCGATTGTGGACGTGGCACTTGACCAATTTTGATCAATATCGAACTACGTATAGGAAGTAGAAGTAAAGAGTAGACTGTACATAAATTTTAGTTCAATTTTTCAAAATTTGTGAACGTTAGAAAGCCAACAACGGACAGACATACGGACACCGCTATTATAACTTAGTTTTTGATGCTGATCAAAATTATATAAAATGCCTAGGGCCTTTGACGCCATCTTCCGTCTCCTGGGTGTTGCTAATGGAATGACAAACTTAGTATACCTCCCATCATATATGGAGGGTTGAAAATCTACAATTGTCCGAAAGGCAATGGAAAAGGCATGGTTTTTATTAAGCAGCTCATGGCAGTAAATTTTGAGACACTAAACTGAAATATTGTTTAAACACTTATAGCCACGCCCACAATCAAACAAACTCCATATTTGACAGAGAATCCTATTTTTAAGTGCACACTTAATACAAGACTCTATTAGACGATGTATTCAGATACTTGCCACGCCCTCAATTTGTATATAAATGCAGAAGATATTTAAGATTTGGCTTAAACTGAAAATCTTTCAATTTATATTTGAAAAGATAAACAAAAAAATTATGGTTTCACAATGTACCTCTTCAATAGGATAATGGCCCACCACCCATTCAACTTTGGGTAAGGGTTTACCAGCTACTTCACAAACAATTTCAATAACTTGTCCCGGTTTTTGTATTAATTTCGGTGGCGGCGTCTTAAAAAATGTTACATCATTTATAATGCCACCATAATTCTTTTGTGGTGGCAGGCCTTCTGTGGATAATGCATTATTTTCTTCAGGTATTTCAATGCTATTATCAATGTCGTCATCTATGGCTCGTGCTTTAGCGCCATAACTACTGGCCAGTAATAAAACAACCAACCATACATTTCGCGAATACATTTGCTAAAGAAAAGAATGAAACAAAAAGAATGACAGAAGATTTAGATTAACAGCACATAAACGATAAGGCAAGTAAAATAAAGTCCATGAAAGAACATTTAATTCAAAAAAAGACATTAATTCATGTCTGCGCGGTGCTCTTCTTAATACTTATCTATGTTGCTTGGAACTGGAAAAACTACTTTAGATTAATCTAATTCAGGTGTGTCATCAAAGAGATTTATAATTGTAGTGTCTCCACTTGTTAGGATATAAAAGTTAGTTATATAAATCGACACAGAATTTAAACTTGGTTTAACAATGTCTGTCAGTCCGTTTTGTTTGTTGTTTGGAGGAAATTTGGTGCAAGAACATGTATTAACTCAAACAGGAACCGTAATGAAAATGATCTAAATTTGACCATTTTTAGAACCCCTCACCATATAAGATTCTATTAGAAAGATAATCTTTCAAATATTATTTGATACAATTTGGTACAGAATAATTATTTAGCTTAATCATTGGTTATACTAAAGTTGGACCCGATCAGACCATTTTTACAACTCTTTTCTATATGAAAGATATATCATTGATACAACTGAACTGATTATTGTATAATTTGTCCATGACCGACTACCAAACCGAAAACTGTTAGTTTCAAATTCAAATTGAAAAATTTCAAGTTTAACATACAAATGTAAGTATTTTATATTCTTTGTAATTTTGAATTAAATTTTCCATTTTGAATTGAAAATTTTTCATTTTTAATTGAAAATTTTTCATTTTGAATTGGAAATTTTTCATTTCAATTTGTCATTCTTAATATTAAACTGAATCAATATTTATAATCAATGAAAAAGTTTTTATAATCAAAATGACTG
Source organism: Ornithomya chloropus (assembly GCA_963971445.1). NCBI lineage: Eukaryota > Metazoa > Arthropoda > Insecta > Diptera > Hippoboscidae > Ornithomya > Ornithomya chloropus. The sequence goes on from OZ020532.1 coordinate 3,402,216, forward strand.
AAGTTTACCAAAGTAAGTGGTGCGACACCATGTACGCTCACGGTAAATCAGTATCTACAATTTATTGTAGTAGAACTGTAGCAATATAAAATTTCATTCATTCATGAAATTCATTCTTATTGTACATAAAAGAAAGGGAACAAGAGAAAAAAGACAAAGCGGCAGAACATAAACGCTTATAATACATGATGCTTGGAGTTATCTTCGTACACAAGCACGCTATATTACACGTGGCGTGCACATTATTTTATTAAACCATACACAATCAAAGGAACCATCTCTGATATCATGTCACTAAATCACAAGTGATCACTTAAGAATATGAACCCAACTTACAGGGACCGACAGACAGACTAAACATTCAGCAATTATAATGAAAAGGTCTTTGTTTGAACTTTTTACATTTCCCTTGATAAAATGTAAGTTAGACACATCTTCAATGATCAAATAAACCAAGAAATTTTTCGTGATTATTGCATCAGAAAGTAGAAAACACAAGTAACACGTTTTCCAAAAAAAAACATCAAAAAATAAAACAACTAAGAAACCTTGTATACCCTCCATGTTATGTGGAGGGTATAATAAAAAATCTAAAAGGTTGTTCTCCCCAATAACACTTACCGGCATTTTCTTTACTTATAAGTTCTATTTTCTGTCTTATTTGTTTCCTCCTTCTTTAGCTTTAGAAAGAAGTTATGAATGGCGTTTGTATGTATGTGTGTACTTTTAACATGATCTTGACTTGAGATTATTTTCAATTCTAAAGGATTTTCTTATTTGTGTTGTTGTCGTTGTTGTTATTGTTGAAGGTTGTTCAAATTTCTGAATCAATTCGATGTTGTGTTACGTTATGAAATAATTCACCAGTTTAAGGTTATGTTGTAGTCTAGCAAAAATTTCCCGATTATTGTTCCGCAGCAACAAATCGTTTAACGCTGACATAGGTTCACTAATGATTTCCGTTTTGGAAAAAGAAATTCTTGTCATCAATGAAACGCAAATCTTGCTGGTTTAGCTGTTAAGCTTATAACTGACACTCTGTGGGAGGCAGGTAAGTGTCAACTACTATGTAGACTTTTCACGTTCTTTTTTTTTTGTTTTTTAACTTTGTCCTCTTTAACCCGATATCGATATGTTTCAATCAGGAAACTAAATTAATCAAACATTGTTGGGTTTTCCCGTTTAATAGGATATTGAGTTTTTGTTAAATTGTTCTGAATTTTGTTATATCGAATTGACGTTTGTGTCTTTGTCATTACAGATTAGGGGCGTAAGAAAATTAAAAAATTATCAATTTTTTTTTTATAGTAACGAAGTATTCTTATTAACTTTGCGATGCAGTAAAATAAGAAATTTGAAGACTGAAGCGACAACTGGTGACTTTTTATTTATTTATTTCTTTGTGACTGTAACTGTATTTCAAGTTGTACTTGACACTTTAGAAACTGTAATAAAACTGATTGCTGTTGAGAACTGACATAGCATTTTATATAGCGATCGATCGGCTTGGTTAGCAGCCGATAGTAAAGACTTTAGTTTAGTGCATTTTATTAGCAAGTTGTGTCTGTTGTGTGCACACTATGTATGTCTTTTGTATATATTATCTCCCTCTTCGCATAAGCTCTCGATCTCCCTTACACCACTATAAAACTACTGCAAAACACGTTCAGTTCAGTTCAGTTTAAAGTGAGCTGATTCATTTATTTCTCTCAATTTTTTCTTTTATTTTTTTTATTATTATTGGCTGAGTTTTTTCCTTTTTATACTCCATAAGTTATTATATTCTTTCTCACATTTATGCTTAGGTACATATAAATATATATAAATCTCTTTCCCCATTTAATCCTTCTTAGATCTTTGTAGAACTTTAGAGTTTGTGAAAGAAAAAAAGCGAAATTCTCAAGTTTAGGGTAAATTTTAAATACCCTGCCATATCAATAAACCAAATCTGTCTACGCCTTCTAGTAATAGATGTACTACATGTCAAGTGCTAAATAATGTTTTCTGTAAATGGTGGGCGTTTCTGTTATGCAATCACGCCCATTTTTGCCACTTCAAACAATAACCACATTATAAATGTTTGTAATTTGTTTCTTCTTCTTTGAAAATTTCCTTATCAAAAGCTTTCAATTGGATTTATATCGATTGTGGGCGTGACGTTTAGCCGATTCCCCTTTAATTAATTAGAAACTTGCATGCAGACACTAAAAATATATCTCAATGAAAATTAATTCATACATTTTTTGTAGTCGAAAGATCGATTGATTTTTATGAAAAACGAGTTCCCTTGCATAATTTTTAGATTTTATCTTATTTATTCTAAAAGTCGCGATCTTGAAAGAATCAATAACAAAAAGATGCACGGACGGACACAGCTAGATCCATTCAGTTTGTCATGTTGATTAAAATTATAAATAATTTGTTGTATATATGGTCCGTAGAACCTCCGGCACACAACTCGCTTTTAGCTTCATTTCACCCTATAAAGCGTGTATATTTAATAACCACGCCCACATTTTTAAAAATAAATTATCTTTTGACTACACAAGAAACAAACTACAATCAACAAACAAATTAACATTAATGTTTATTTCACTGTTTATTAAATGAAATGGTGGGCGTGCCTTACAAACGATTTTGCTAAATTTATGACCTACACACATATCACATAATAAAGCTAAATCACTAAACATTCCAAGGTAATGAATTTATTTGATAGGATTTCCAAAAGAAAGCAAAGGTATTTATATACACATATACTTAAACAAACATTAGCCAAATGATATATAGGAAAGTTGTATAATAGAATATCAAAAAAAATGATGCAATAAAAGTATAATATTACATAAAACATTTCTATACAAGTTATTACAAGTTAACACAGTTAAAACATATAAAAATCATATAAAATCAAATCATATGTAATTAAACACGTTACTACGTGTGAAGATAATTTTCTATAAAAGCTTTGCTACCTATACACTTCAATTAAATATTCATCGAATCAATTAATTATACTTGAGCGAGTTTGCTCAACCAGTAACCATTAATTTTTTTTTATAAAAATTTCACATCAATAAAGCCGACAAAACGTTTTACAATAATTATACAAAAAAAAAACAAAAGAAAACGTTTGAACGTATATGATAAATAGAACGTTTGTATATATAAATATTTCCCCTTATAAATATTCGACTGTACGATAATGTCGTTTAAATAATGACTCACGACTCAAACTAAAACTCAAACATACAAACGTGCATATAAAGAATATGAATATATATATGTGTGTATGATCATTAACCAGGTATATACAATACTCTACCCACTTATTCACGCCAGACACACTGGCATTCGTTAATTATTAAGTTTATTGCAGTTACGAATGGCCAAGTGTGGTCGGGCGGGCTTGTATGGCTGTACAGAGTGCATGTAATTGTATCTGTATACACTGTACACTCATAATTTATCGACAATATATTTGTTAATATAAAATTTATATAAAATATGTAAATGTGTGTATACATGCTATAAAAGTTTTGCCCTGTCCGTAATGTTCTATTCTATGTAAATGAAAAAATCAAAAATTTCCAAACGATTAATCATATGGCGGCAAGTATTTTAAAAGGAAATTCCTACAAACAAACATGAATTCATTAACAATGGAATTGTATCTAAAATGCAAGATCTGGTATTATCTGATCGCCTTGAAAGTTTACGTTAAATGCTCGTCATATGTCACCAACGAACATGCTTGCAGTCAGACGGGTATATTCAGTGCCACCCACTAACGATTGGTTTTCACAAAAAAAAAAAGCCATACAATCGTCAATAAAGTCAGACGAATGGAATTATCATCAATCACTTGCGATGGTCTTCAAAAAATGGGAATACTTGTTACAGAATTTCGACCATTATCAATTAGCCTTAAAAACAAATGTTTCAAATGTTTCATCGTAGCCAGTCGCGCCTATTATTTAGAGGCTATTATAATTTGTCCTTAAAAACGAGTATACTTCTTAGTCGTGAGATATCTTTAACGATTTTGTTTGAAATAACAACGAGTAAAATCAAGAAATGCAGTAATCACTAGGAACTTGTCAGGCGAATATAATCATCATTAGCCACCAAGTTTTTGCTTTAAAAAACACGGAAATACAGCATAATTAGAGGAATAATTGTAATAGCGATTAGTTAAGCTTTGTCAATCCGAAAATTTAGTATTGTAGTCATAATCAGTCGAACTGTAATCTCTGTAGGCCACTAATATTTTCACTCAATCCCAATAATCATAGACAGAGACTATTGGTAAATTTAATCCTCACGTGTGTACTCGTCAGTGCGGTCAGATGGATACCAGTGGTCAGATGGACCACCATCGATTTTGTCTGAACAAAACGAGTACAATGTTCAACGCAGTGCGATGAGTATGGTAGTCGCTAGCTACCAACTTTTTGAACTAAACTCAATAGTATAGTCAGACCTGGCCACCAATATTCAATGCTTTGAAAATTGGATATTCCAGTAAACCCAGTCAGTAGAATATATAGTCGTAAAGGAGTATACTTTTCAGCCTCTAAAAAGGAGAGTTTAATGTATTCGTCACACTTAACGGTTTGTCTTTAAAATCGAGTATACTCATTAGTGCAAATGATTCCCTAAAATATTAATATAATATATAGTGTACTCACAATCATAGTTAGTCACGTTTTGCCCTTGAAAGACAAAAATAGTTGAATGCGCTTCCTCTTGTGTTAAATGCAATATAATTTCTTTTTTTCTTTTGTATGAAGATACACTACGTTTGTCATTCAGTTTGTTAAAGACAGAAGATAGCGGCAAAGATATATTCTTGATTAGCACGCCCACAATTTCTCTATAGATCAACTGGTTATTTAATATTTGGGAAAAATCATATTCAATTTTTTTATTTGTTTCGTGTTTGAGTATAATTCATGGAAACAGATGTTGATGATGTAAGTTAAACTGAATGTTGAAATAATTGCCCCGATAATTATTTAACAGTAATTAATAGTAATTAATCGATTAATTCAAACATTTAAATAAATGTTTATACTTATACATTAAGTGTAAATTAACAATAACTACATGTGTAAATATTGTACACACCGAGAGAGAGAAAGAGAGAGAGAGTATCAGGCTAAAGCTTAGTGTACGACATTCAATTTTGTGGCAAACAGGCGATGATACATACCTACATACGTACATGTGTATATATACGTGCAAACAAAGAGACCTATAATATGAACCGTTGTATATGAAAGTGGTACAAATCCATTTTTGGCATCACACTTAAGAAACTATTGCAATCGTCAAGATATATAACTTGCAAACTTTGCGTTGATGTTTTTTTATAAAAGTGGACTTGTACCACTTTCCGTTACACCGGCTCACATATTAATGGGATTTTGATGTTTTCACTTAGCAACAGTTAAGTTGGATTAGCCAGCCACCGCCACGTTTATCGGTTCATATCCCGATCATGCGGCATGTTTTTATTGCTTACACATATTTACATACACACATATGTATTTGGGTGGTTGAAAAAACATGCCTCTAAAATTTGAATGCAGTTTAAGCATACATATACACACAGGCACAAACAATTCGTTTTCCTTAGCAACAAAGGCTACCACGGACAGAAATATAAAAAAAAAAAAACAGAGTATGTAAATAAATCAATGCACATAGCAATGCATATAGAAGTGTGTACACTAAAAAAAAAAGTTCTTCAAATTAATTTCATCATATTAAATAAAATAGAACAAGAAAAAAACGGAGTTTGATTTAGTCCAAATCTTAAATGGAGACAATGCTAAATACCCTCCACATCTACGTAGAAATGGTGGGCGTGGCAGGTACATTATTACACCCTGTAATAGTGTTGTGTATTATGTATCAGCGTGTACGCCGAGTTTGACGTTGAGTATTGTTTTTTGTATATTGTAAGCGTGGCCTTTGGCTGATTTTGTTTATATCAAAATTTTGCGACCGTGAGAATGTCAACAATAGACGGATACACAGACACACATATCTAGACCAACTCAGTTTTTAAAGGACTGATGCTGATATGACGCTTTTTTCTGGTTGTTGTAAATGTTATAACAAACTTAGTATGCCTCCCCATCTGATGTGGAGGGTATAAGAATTGAAATAGAGAAATTTTTATATAAAACACACATTCATCAAACTTTCATGAATTCAACCTTATAGTAATCTATATTAAAAATGTAATAGTCAGAGAGATAATGCAATTTCCTTTTTCATTTGATAATACACTGTGACGTGTGAAATATTTTAGCAGGTGTGCTGCCGCTGTCTATTATTAGTGCGATATTTTTATACCCTTCACATAAGATGGGGTATATACTAAGTTTATCATTCCATTTGTAACACCGAGAAGGAGGCGTCAGAGTCCATACAAAGTATATATGTTATTGATAAGCGTCTACAACTGAATCGATCTATTGTAGATATGTGTGTCCGGGCGTCCGTCTGTTGTTGGTATTCTCACGGACGTACATTTTGAGATATTGAGCTGAAATTTTGTACACATTCTTATTTAAAATGGGCGAAACTGGTTAAAAGCCACGCCCTAAATCGACAAAAATCTATATATATGCCACAAAAATTAATCTATGAACTTGAAATTTGTTATGCATATCTGTAGTTATTCCAACCATCGATGTGCTAAAAATGGGCGTGGTCGGATAACAGATACGCCCACAATCAACAAAAATCTATATATCTGCCACAAAAGTTGACCTGTGAACTTAAAATTTAGTGTACTTATTAAAGGTTAGCCCATCCATCTATGTACTAAAAATGGGCATGGTCGGATAACGAACACGCCCACAATTTACAAAAAACCATACTCCACGTAAAATTCGACTTTCAAGCTGATACGTAAGGCATACACTATTAGAGGGCGTAATTATATACCTGCCACGCCTACCATTATATATGTGGAGGCTATTTAAGATTTAGTCTAAGCCAAATTTAGTTTTCTTACTTGTTTTTTTCTAGTCTGCAAAATTGTTTATTTGATAAGCCAAGAGAAGAGGAAGGTGTCTATAGTAAGTAAACGTCAATCTAAAAAAATGTCCGTACATCCATATGTACAATTCATATTTTTATATGATATTTTATATATAAATTGCTGAGGAAGACACAACGGTGTGTTTTGAGTCAATTTAACTATATGTGACTGATTGTCTGTCTATCCGTCTATAGTAAGAATTCTTCTTATATATGGACAGGTGGAGATGAAATCCATGGTTTTGAAAATAGGTAAAATCGAACACGCCACGCTCAAGATGCTATTAAGAACAGAAACTCATTGGAATTTGGTTTATATACTACATACATATATTTCGTTTGGGCTATGTGGCCAAGAATATTTAGATAGATTTACATCAAGTTGTATTAATAATGCATTAAAAGAAATTACGCAGAAAGCTGAAATCTGATATTTAAGGGTTATTAATATAAATTCTCATACATGTATAATATCATTATGACAGTGCGTTGATGAGAGAATTGGTCAAATGACACAAACATCCGATTTTGTACACAAAAACATATGTATAAATATTTATGCTCACATACCACATATATATACACACACAAACAATACTTCATTCAATAATAAATGCATCAACAACAGCAACAACAAAAACAGTGACAAGTTTTTTTTATAACATCGTTATGATTACGTGCATGAAAGAACGCACGCAAATGATCTCTACGTACCGTGTACATTACAACGAACAAGAGATAGTTTTTATTCACAAAAAAAAAATAATAATAATAATAACGTACTTACTATAATTTCCAAAAATAGAAAAGTAAAAAAAAAACAAAAATCAAAATAAAAACAAGAAAAAAGTCCGCAAAATACTAAATCTTAAACAATAAACTACGTAAATGGCTACATTTTACGTACAAGAAAAAACATACGATGGGATAATTATGACGTAGGTACTATTTTTTTTTTTTTTTGAGAGTGCCTTTCATGTTATATGCATTTAAAAGAGGCGTCATTTTCTTAGAAGACCCAAATAAAAACAAGTGATACGTATTATTGTGAATTCTAATCAACCATTTAATACCCTACACCACCATGCAACATTTGACACTATCAATTACTAAGCTAACTGACAATTCTTTGTCAAATTTTATTAAGAAATTTTTATAAGTTGAAAGGTTTTGTATTTAGAGGCTCGAAATACCTCACTGTGTTAAATTTCATGAAAATATATCAAATATTGCTACCTAGAAATACAAAAATGGACAGACGGAATGATTAAATCCTTTGAATAGAGTATTCGCTATAACAACTTTGTAATCCTACACTTGTAATCGTGAGAGTTTTTTTTAAATGCTGTTTGTAGGGTATTGTAAGATGCCTAAAGGCTTCTTGCATTAATGGCAAATGATATGACAAACTTAGTGTACCTCCAGTATAATTGTAAAGAGTGCAAAAAATCATACGTTAGAAATTTTTTTTCATATTAAAATAAAACAAAGAAGAAATCTAACCACGCCCATTTTTATCACATCGATGGATCTAATAATGATAAATATGCAAACTAAATTTCAAGTTCATTGGTCAACTTTTGTGACAGATATATAGATTTCTGCCGATTTAGGGCGTGACTTTTGACCAATTTTGCCCATTTCATTTAAGGATCTGTGTGCAAAAACTAAAAGTGTCTTTGCAAAATTTCAGATCAATATCTGAAACAAACAAACTTAGTCTTTATCTTATATGGAGGGAATAAAAAATAACAGAAAACCTTGAACCAAAGAATGAAACTAACAAGAAAAAATATAGTTCACTATCTTAAGCAATAAATTATTGACCTCTTTTTCTTCTTTCTACAAAAGAAAGTAAAAAGAGTTGTAAATAAAATCATACATAAATCATAATGCATCAATAACAATAACAAGTTTAGCAAATGGTCCGGGAACACATTTATCTGCTGCTTTATAAAAAATTCCATTAAATTATTTACGCTCATTACCATTCAACGATAAATAGAAACGAACTCATACATCGAACTTTACGCCAATACAATTATCTCTCTAATCATATACAATGTATGTGTATGTGCATGTGTGAAAACATATAAACAAGACCGTTGACGAACAAAACGACAACGACAACAACACTTAGTTCTCACCCATGAGATCGTGAGACGAGCCCCCTAAAATTGAGTCATTATACTAAACACCATGCATGAGCATTTATGTATACACATATATTTACGTATGCAGAGGGGGTTACAGAGAAGGTGCAGTTACGATTAGTGGCATATGTATTACACGAGCATACACACACACACACACACACACACACACACATACACATACACATGCATTGTTGTAATGCTGATTGATTAAAGCGAATCGAAACGGGTCAAATAGCAATGTCAATAATAAGAATAAACAATGCAGCAACAGCAACAGCAAAAACAACAAGTAACGAGTAAAAATTACTAAATTGGGTTTAAACCGAATCATAAATATCCTCTACATCTATAAGCACACAGAGGGCAGGATTACGCCCTCTAATAATGCGCATATGCATTACATATCAACTTGTAAATCGGATTCTGCGTCAAATAAGGATTTTTGTAAATTGTACGTGTTACCTGCTACCGAACCACACCCATTTTTGGCACATCTATGAAAAAATTTCAACCACTTTGCTCAATTTCAATTACCGGTTGTGGGCGTGACTTTATACCAATTTTGCCTTTGACTTTGTAATTTAAATAGCAACCTAAGCAAATATTCTTGTACAGAATTTCACCCCAACATGCCAATCTTTACGACCGTGATGTAACAACAACGGTCAAGCATGTTTGTTTCTCTGTTAGTTCATCCGTGGTAAACATACTTTCAATCATAAAAATCCAAAAATTCAAGCATGACTGACGTGTTGTTGGTTTTAGTAATATGGTTGGTAATTGAAAATGGACAAAATCGATCAAAAAATACTCTCACCCTGCAATAAAAACTGAAAAAGAAGCCATTTTTGAAAGAATTATTTCAACTCCTTATATGTTGAAACCATAACGAAGCAAAGCTGTCTTCAGTGAGAAGCGAACAACAACAAAATAACTGACTACTGATTACTGATTACTGCTTATCTGCTAACTGAAGGCAGCACTGCACCACCGCAGTTTAGCAAAAAGTTTATTTATAAAAGACACAAAAGCTAAAAGTTGTCCAAAAAATTTACTTAAGCGGCAACTTCAAGTCAAGCTTTCTTTTTCTTATCTTCAATAATTCTCTTAAAACGTGCAACTCTGATAAGTGAATAAAATGCCAAGAGAACAAAGGTCAAGGTTGATAAATAAAAACACTAAATTTGGCTCAAGTCAAAAACTTAAATACCCTCCACACCCACTTTATTGGATATATTTTTGTAGCCGTGTGTTACAGGGTACAACGAACCTCTGCTATTTCGTATACATGTGTAAACTCTTTGCAAAAGCTTACTGGTTACTGCTTACACAAGGTGTAAGAGCACTCCGAATATTCATATATATATATATATATGTAATGCACATTTTGAGCTTTTATTTAATCTCACCAAATGTACGCTCATGCTAGATATATCTACTTGTAGCGTTTAGTGAAATAACAATCGCGAGTATAAAATGTTTATATTCGTAAATTATACGCATTACCGGCACGTCCTCTTACTGTTATAGATAAGTCATCAAAATAAAAAACTCATCACGCAACAGATTGCTTTGCAGTACCTAGACAATGTTTGTTTACAATAGCGCGACTAATAAATTAATAAATTTGTCCAGATATTGTTTAAAGAGTACGTGCAAAAATGAATACATAAGATTGCGAAACTTTTCGATCAACTCAGAGAAAAAAGCGTAAGATGCACTACTAACTTATTATTCGCCATTTTATGTGGAAGGTATAAAAACCACAGGTAAAATAAGTGAAACAGGTCAATGTGACTTAAAACAAATTTTAAATACCATGCGCACCCCCTGTGTACCAAAGCTTTTTAAGTAGTTTTGGGTATATACGCAAATTCTTGCCTTATATCGAATCTAGCAAATTCTTTATTCTAACTTGTGCGCGTATTGATTTGGCCTCTTTGCATAAAAACTGGTTTGACCGAATTTCAATTCAAGTTCATGGACTTCCCAAAGTCGACCCAATAAATAGCGATGTACAGAAGCCGATTTTTAAGTTTGCACAAACACTAGCAGACGGCATAAACAGGTCCTGTTATGTCCACACATGGAGAGTATTTAAAATTTCATGTAAGCCAAATAGAGTTTTTTTTATTTGTCTCACACAGAGTCATACTTCCCCAACTGAAAATTAAGCATACGATTTCATTGATTTTAACGATAAATTTATAGCCTATATATAGGCGGAAATGTTTTTTTTTTCATCTATTACAGTTTGAAATGATTTGGTAGAAAATTGATATTTCAGTGAAATTTAAATTATTATTGAACTATAAAAAAGAAAACGGAAAATGTTCCAAACGTATACATACCGTTAAAACTATTTTTGCACACATTTATTGTAATTTTCCAATTCTTTATGCAAAATTATTTTTATTATTAATCCTTTATAGTTATTTATAACTATATATCACAATTTAACTTTTTGGAATAAGAAGTACCGTCACAGACATCTGAGAATAAAATGTTTATAAAAAGTTAGACTGTCATCCCTTTTATAGCCTTATTGGCACTAGCAAAATTGTATGTATGTGTTTTCATACCATTTAAAGATATATCTATATATATCTGGTTATATATAAAAGTGGCATAAGTCCCGTACACAAACTCTCCACTAGCTCACCATCATAAAGATATGGGGTCATATTGGTTTTTTTAAACCTTTGTAAATGCCAGATCACAACTCAGCTCCTTATGTTATGTTACAATTAGTTTTATTGTGTCAGAAAATACGAGGCATAAGCCTTTCGAGATATATATATAATTATATGGGAAGGAATTGTAAAAATGGTCCAATTCGGTCTATTTTCAATACGGTCCCTTTCGTTTACGCGATTTTGCCTATTGTCAATACCAGCAACCGACACTGCAGACAAGTTTGGAATCAATATCTAAGTTTTTCGATGAAGATAGCGTTTACCTCAGAACACACATCGAACAGACAGACACGGTTAGATGGTGAGTGAAAATATATACATTTTGCTGGGCCTCTGGCGTCTTCTTTAGGCTGCTTAGACGAAGTGACATGTACCCCCATATATAAATGATGGTGGGTATAAAATTTTGCCAACACACATACATACAACAATGTAATCTTTTTTTATACAAAAATTATTTTTTTAACATACCAAGACACGAAATTACCCCGTTATCTCAAATTTATTATTTATTTATTGTTCTGGAATAACGCGCTGTTTTTCTTCAGTAACGTCTGACAATAAAATATTGATAACAATTTGGACAATCTTCATTTTTATACTATTCTTAGCAAATTTTATATACTAGCAGTAATGTTTGTAAAGATGTTCATATGTGTATATTAGACATTGTATATAAACAATGTGCCAGGAATGTGAATAATTAATGCATAACTCGTTTAATTGCTTTCGCGGTTATCATTACAATATATTTATAGTTTTAATCGATTGCGATTTGGATTCCACTATATAAAAAAAATAAACTGAATTTGACTTAAACCATCTTAAACTTAAACAAGCGCCCTCAACTTGCAAAAAAACAAGTAAAAAACTAGATTCAACTTCAGCCTAATCTTCCACAAGCTTGCCCAACTTCCATGGTGATCTGAATGCAGAATATAGAACTGTCTGAACTGAGCTAAATATCGTAAATTTAACGACTGTGAGACTCAGAGGGCCAGCAACAGACAGACATACGGACATACATGTCTACATCGACTCCGTTTTTTATGCTGATCAAATATATATATATAGTTTGTGGGTTCTCCGATGTCTGCTTCTGGATGTTGCAAATGAAATGACAAACTACTTTCCTCTGCCCCCCTTATGTGGATGGTATAAAAACTAAATTTGGCTTTCGCCAAATCTTAAATAATCAAGCCACGCCTACTTTATATTCAGTACCAATCCCAAACATGGCTAGATCGACCTTGAATGTGACACTTTAAGAGCTCCTTTACGTTATCCATGACTTTCAGCAACAAACTTAAACCAACGATATGTGGAACGTATAAAATGGGCAAACTTTTTTTACCAAATTTAATATTCTTAAGGCAGCAAATTGCAAGTACGGTATATTTAATGTCACCAAAGAGTCCTACAATAGCAAATATATCAAATTAGTTACATACACCCACTCCAAATACTGCTCTATGTCGCGGGAAACCTAACGTTTAATTGATATCATGTTGATAAAAAAAAACGAAACCATATTTCTACCATATTGCATGCTTATGTAACTAATTAGCACTGTAGTACAAATTTACAAAAACAAACTGTTGTAAATCGCTCAGCTTGAAAGTGCACAAATAGAACAGAAGAAGCATACAAAGTTTCTTTCAAAATATAATTCAGACTGTACTGTATTTATAGTTTCGTTTAGCATCTAATCTGTTTCTCTTTCGTTTAGTTCATCCGTGGTAAACATTCTTCCTATCATGAAAATCCAAAAATTCAAGCATGACTGACGTGTTGTTGGTTTTAGTAGTCTGGTTGGTAATTGAAAATGGACAAAATCGATCAAAAAATACTCTCACCCTGCAATAAAAGCTGAAAAAGAAGCCATTTTTGAAAGAATTATTTCAACTCTTTATATGTTGAAACCATAATGAAGCGAAGCTGTCTTCAGTGAGCAGCGAACAACAACAAAATAACTGACTACTGATTACTGATTACTGCTTATCTGCTAACTGAAGGCAGCACTGCACCACCGCAGTTTAGCAAAAAGTTTATTTATAAAAGACACAAAAGCTAAAAGTTGTCCAAAAAATTTACTTAAGCGGCAACTTCAAGTCAAGCTTTCTTTTTCTTATCTTCAATAATTCTCTTAAAACGTGCAACTCTGATAAGTGAATAAAATGCCAAGAGAATAAAGGTCAAGGTTGATAAATAAAAACACTAAATTTGGCTCAAGTTAAAAACTTAAATACCCTCCACACCCACTTTGTTGGATATATTTTTGTGGCTGTGAGTTTTTTGTGGATTAAGGACCGAATTTTACCCAATTTAAATAGGAACCTACATGCAGATACTAGATATATTTGAACAAAATTTACGACTGCGAGACTTCCAACAATGGACCTACGGACGGACATGCCGAGATCGATTCAGATTTTTATGCTGATCAATATATATATATATATATATACTCCGATGTTTCCTTGTGGTTTTTGCAAACGTTATAGAAAACTTAGTATAACATACTCTCATCACCAAGATAGAGGGTGTAAAAATGCACTACCCCACTACCATAATAGCTTGGCGTCCCCAGAGGGTACAACGAACCTCTGCTATTTCGTATACATGTGTAAACTCTTTGCAAAAGCTTACTGGTTACTGCTTACACAAGGTGTAAGAGCACTCCGAATATTCATATATATATATATATATGTAATGCACATTTTGAGCTTTTATTTAATCTCACCAAATGTACGCTCATGCTAGATATATCTACTTGTAGCGTTTAGTGAAATAACAATCGCGAGTATAAAATGTTTATATTCGTAAATTGTACGCATTACCGGCACGTCCTCTTAGAGTTATAGATAAGTGATCAAAATAAAAAACTCATCACGCAACAGATTGCTTTGCAGTGCCTAGACAATGTTTGTTTTCAATAGCGCGACTTGTAAATTAATAAAGTTGTCTAGATATTGTTTAAAGAATACGTGCCAAAATGAATACATAAGATTGCGAAACTTTTCAATCAACTCGGAGAAAAAAGTGTAAGTTGCAGCGCGATTTATATCTGTTGAGACTTAATTATCATAAATGGCTTAAAAAAAGTTTATTAACCTTAGTGCAAATTCTAAGCCAATCTTTCTTCTTTGTTCTTAACAACAGATGTAAAGTGTTAGTGGTGGGTGGTGATTCCGGTGGTTGTGCAGTACGTACATACTTTAAAAATTCGCAAGATGTTAGAATTTTTTTTTTCATATTAAAATAAAACAAGCCTGGGAGAATGCCATCAAAAGTCATGTCTAAACCGATTCAGTTTTGCTGATCAAGAATATATATATTGTGTAGAGACTATGACGCCTCTTTGTGTTGCAAGCCAAAGAACAAACGTAATATACCACCCATCTCATATAGAGAAATAGAAAACCTTGAACAATAGAATGCAACTAATAATAATAAAACTAGTTCACTATCTTAAGCAATAAATTATTGACCTCATTTTCTTCTTTCTACAAAGAAAGTAAAAAGAGATGTAAATAAAATCATACATAAATCATAATACATCAACAACAATAACAAGTTTAGCAAATGGTCCGGGAACACATTTATCTGCTGCTTTATAAAAAATTCCATTAAATTATTTACGCTCATTACCATTCAACGATAAATAGAAACGAACTCATACATCGAACTTTACGCCAATACAATTATCTCTCTAATCATATACAATGTATGTGTATGTGTATGTATATGTGTATGTGTGAAAACATATAAACAAGACCGTTGACGAACAAAACGACAACGACAACAACACTTAGTTCTCACCCATGAGATCGTGAGACGAGCCCCCTAAAATTGAGTCATTATACTAAACACCATGCATGAGCATTTATGTATACACATATATTTACGTATGCAGAGGGGGTTACAGAGAAGGTGCAGTTACGATTAGTGGCATATGTATTACACGAGCATACACACACACACACACACATACACATACACATGCATTGTTGTAATGCTGATTGATTAAAGCGAATCGAAACGAGTCAAATAGCAATGTCAATAATAAGAATAAACAATGCAGCAACAGCAACAGCAAAAACAACAAGTAACGAGTAAAAATTACTAAATTGGATTTAAACCGAATCATAAATATCCTCTACATCTATAAGCACACAGAGGGCAGGATTACGCCCTCTAATAATGCGCATATGCATTACATATCAACTTGTAAATCGGATTCTGCGTCAAATAAGGATTTTTGTAAATTGTACGTGTTACCTGCTACCGAACCACACCCATTTTTGGCACATCTATGAAACCACTTTGCTCAATTTCAATGACCGGTTGAGGGCGTGACTTTATACCGATTTTGCCTTTGACTTTGTAATTTAAATAGCAACCTAAGCAAATATTTTTGTACAGAATTTCACCCCAACATGCCAATCTTTACGACCGTGACAGTGACAACAACGTTCGGACATACTTAATGTATTTAACGTGAGCACCTACCGATAAGGCTTAATCTCACGGTGCAAAACATGAATTTTGCTTGGAATGCTTTGTAAGGATGCATTTTCTAACGATTAGAACATCACCAAACTGGAATAAGGTGATAAACCTAAATGGAAGGGGTTGCTACCAGTTGGTGCCTTACCGTAATCCGAGCTCTAAACAAGTCGGTATAGCGATACACCTGTAGAAACTTGAGGCAGTGCTTCACCAAGTGTACCGCCCCGACTTATCAAAATAAATCAGACAGACAATCAGCAACATATTACATCAGACAGCATAATACCCTAAAGGGGAGGGAGGATAGAGGCAGCAGCACAACATCGAACATGTGGTCACCTATACAAAATATATATTCGTGCACGACGAAGGCCATCTCCCCTGTGGAACTCCACTGCTTACAGTAGAGCTCCAGGGGGTGGAGATCCCACTGCACCAGAAAGTGCAGTGCTCTCGTGGGGTAGGGGAGGGAGTACGACGCAACAACAACAACAACAACAACCATTACAATAAACTTATACTTAAATTTAATTGCGTCTTAGTCTAGCAGATAAATCCCTAATATCATCGAACAATTCATATGTGCAGAGCACATGTAGCGAGTCCTCCATCAGGGTTCCACATGCACTCGAATCCACCAAGTTCCTATCAAAGTAGAAGGCGTTCATGAAACCATGTCCAGTCAGAGCTTTATGGTTTTACGTGAACACCTGCCGCTGAAGCTTAATCTCATGGCACCATACAGTGCGTAATGCATTATAAGGATGCATTACAGCGGTCAAAGATGACATCATCAAGATGTTGTTTTGATGACAAACCACAGCCACTATGATACACCCACGAGGGGGCCTACCTCAAATTGCCGGGCCAGAGTGAAACACCGTGGGGGCTCCCGACACCCATAGTACGGAATGTTAAACCTCTCCGATGAAAGGTCGTAACTTAGATATTATAAGTTGCTACCAGTTGGTGCCTTATCACCCGTAGCTGGTGCCGATTGCCAGTCCAGTCCAGTCAACAAGTATCCAAGGAAGAGGGAAACCTTAAACCTCTCCTTGCAAACATATCTGAAACGTTCTTCTAAACTTAAACGTCATGGCCCGCCTAACGACGGACGGACATATCTATATCGATTTAAATTTTGATTCTGACACACTTTGACGCCTACTTCTGAATGGTGGAAACGGAACTATACTACTACTACTAACTTAGTATTCGCCATTTTATGTGGAAGGTATAAAGGTCAATGTGACTTAAAACAATTTTTGAATTCCATGCGCTCCCCCTGTGTACCAAAGCTTTTTAAGTAGTTTTGGGTATATACCCAAATTCTTGCCTTATATCGAATCTAGCAAATTCTTTATTCTAACTTGTGCGCGTAACCGATTTGATTTGGCCTCTTTGCATAAAAACTGGTTTGACCGAATTTCAATTCGAGTTCATGGACTTCCCAAAGTCGACCCATAAATAGCGATGTACAGAAGCCGATTTTTAAGTTTGCACAAACACTAGCAGACGGCATAAACAGGTCCTGTCATGTCCACACATGGAGAGTATTTAAAATTTCATGTAAGCCAAATAGAGTTTTTTTTATTTGTCTCACACAGAGTCATATTTCCCCAACTGAAAATTAATTTAAGCAGCATGCGATTTCATTGATTTTAACGATAAATTTATAGCCTATATATAGGCGGAAATGTTTTTTTTTCATCTATTACAGTTTGAAAGGATTTGGTAGAAAATTGATATTTCAGTGAAATTTAAATTATTATTGAACTATAAAAAAGAAAACGGAAAATGTTCCAAACGTATACATACCGTTAAAACTATTTTTGCACACATTTATTGTAATTTTCCAATTCTTTATGCAAAATTATTTTTATTATTAATCCTTTATAGTTATTTATAACTATATATCACAATTTAACGTTTTGGAATAAGAAGTACCGTCACAAACGTCTAAGAATAGAATGTTGATAAAAAGTACGACTGTCATGCCTTTTATAGCCTTATTGGCACTGGAAAAATTGTGTGTATGTGTGTTCATACAATTTAAAGATATGTCTATATGTATAAACGTCTAGTTATATATAAAAGCGACATAAGTCCCGTACTTTGTGTACGGGACTCTCCACTAGCTCATCATCATAAAGATATGGGGTTATATTGGCTTTTTTCAAACGTTTGTAAATGACAGAGAGGGGCGAGGCCCACTCCAAAAAGAATATATATTCTTAATCATAAGCAGTAATCAAGTCGATTTAGACCTTTTGTCCGTCCATGTCCGTGTGTGAATTTCTTAGTTTTGTTCCGGCTCTCTTATGGCCGCAACCATATAGATATAAAGCTGAAATTTTGCATACACATAATCTTCTTTCTTGTGTACAGTTTGGCATTGCAAATGGGCAAAATTGGCGCCGGGACATGTCTATAATGTGGGGCAGTGTTCCAAACATTTTGGTTTCGCCACCCTTACGTCATTTCAAGCACATAATTTTCATTAATGTTGAAAATTTAGAAAAGAAAGAAGAATTGAAAGTGGACAAAATCGGTCCACACATACGCCCATGCAGTTTGAGAAAGTTCAACACGCCAAGCTAGGCTGTATACTTCGACTTCAGTAGAGCACATTTCATTGATTTGTCGGTAGAAGAATGAAAGAAATAGGATTAGTCATTCAGTAGATATATTAAAAAGAAGATGTGGATGGAAGTTGACTTGGCGTACGTCTATTTGTCAATTCTAACAAAAATTAAACATGTGTAGTCTACAAATATATTATAAGGAAGAAAAAGAAGTGAAAGGGTTTCTAAAGATAGTTCGATCGAATCCAAATTCGGCGCAGCCAATTATGAAACTAATTAATTCTTCTTCACCAAATGTGGTCAAAAAATATTAACAATTGCACTTGTATGCCATATAAAGACCTCCATTAGTTAGATGGAGAGTGAAAATTTATATACTTTGTTGCGCCTCCTTTAGGCCGTTACAAACGTTTTGACAAAGTGATGTGTACCCCCATATACATATGATGATGGGTATAAAAAAATTTCCAACACACATACATACAACTAAGTAATCTTTTATACAAAAGTAATTTTTTTACAATACTAAGATGCGAAACTATCCCCTTATCTCAAATCGATTCTTTATTTATTTGCCTGGAATAACTGTTTTTCTTTAGAAACGTCTGACAATATAATGTTGATAACAATTTAGACATACACTAGCAGTAATGTTTGTAAAGATGACTATAAATATATAAATATGAATAATTGATGCATAACTGGTTTAATTGCTTTCACGGTTATCATTACAATATATTTATACTTTTAATCGTTTGCGGTTTGGATTCCACTAAATAAAAAAAATAAACTGAATTTGACTTAAACCATCTTAAACTTAAACAAGCGCCCTCAACTTGCAAAAAAACAAGTAAAAAACTAAATTCAACTTCAGCCTAATCTTCCACAAGCTTGCCCAACTTCCATGGTGATCTGAATGCAGAATATAGAACTGTCTGAACTGAGCTAAATATCGTAAATTTAACGACTGTGAGACTCAGAGGGCCAGCAACAGACAGACATACGGACATACATGTCTACATCGACTCCGTTTTTTATGCTGATCAAAAATATATATATAGTTTGTGGGTTCTCCGATGTCTGCTTCTGGATGTTGCAAATGAAATGACAAACTACTTTCCTCTGCCCCCCTTATGTGGAGGCTATAAAAACTAAATTTGGCTTTCGCCAAATCTAAAATATTCAAGCCACGCCTACTTATATTCAGTACCAATCCCAAACATGGCTAGATCGACCTTGAATGTGACACTTTAAAAGCTCCTTTACGTTATCCATGACTTTAAGCAACAAACTTAAACCAACGATATGTGGAACGTATAAAATGGGCAAACTTTTTTTACCAAATTTAATATTCTTAAGGCAGCAAATTGCAAGTACGGTATATTTAATGTCACCAAAGAGTCCTACAATAGCAAATATATCAAATTAGTTACATACACCCACTCCAAATACTGCTCTATGTCGCGGGAAACCTAACGTTTAATTGATATCATGTTGATAAAAAAAAACGAAACCATATTTCTACCATATTGCATGCTTATGTAACTAATTAGCACTGTAGTACAAATTTACAAAAACAAACTGTTGTAAATCGCTCAGCTTGAAAGTGCACAAATAGAACAGAAGAAGCATACAAAGTTTCTTTCAAAATATAATTCAGACTGTACTGTATTTATAGTTTCGTTTAGCATCTAATCTGTTTCTCTTTCGTTTAGTTCATCCGTGGTAAACATTCTTCCTATCATGAAAATCCAAAAATTCAAGCATGACTGACGTGTTGTTGGTTTTAGTAGTCTGGTTGGTAATTGAAAATGGACAAAATCGATCAAAAAATACTCTCACCCTGCAATAAAAACTGAAAAAGAAGCCATTTTTGAAAGAATTATTTTAACTCTTTATATGTTGAAACCATAATGAAGCGAAGCTGTCTTCAGTGAGCAGCGTGTGTAAAGCTTACTGGTTACTGCTTACACAAGGTGTAAGAGCGTTCCGAATATTCATATATATGTATGGTATGTGTACAAATGCACATTTTGAGCTTTTATTTAATCTCACCAAATGTACGCTCATGCTAGATATATCTACTTGTAGCGTTTAGTGAAATAACAATCGTGAGTATAAAATGTTTATATTCGTAAATTATACGCATTACCGGCACGTCCTCATACTATCAAAATAAAAAACTCATCACGCATTCGATATTTGTTGCTTTGCAGTGTCTATACAATGTTTGTTTACAATAGCGCGACTAATAAATTAATAAATTTGTCCAGATATTGTTTAAAGAGTACGTGCAAAAATGAATACATAAGATTGAGAAACTTTTCGATCAACTCGGAGAAAAAAGTGTAAGTTGCACCGCGATTGAGACTTAATTATCAGAAATAGTTTAAGAAAAGTTTATTAACCTTAATGCAAATTCTAAGTCACTCCTTTTTCTTTGTTCTTAACAACAGATGTAAAGTGTTAGTGGTGGGTGGTGGTTCCGGTGGTTGTGCGGTAGCTGCCAAATTAACTTCGAAGTTGGGTAAAGATAATGTAATCATTGTGGAACCAAATGATGTAAGTTGTTATCACTTATTATGGTTATCTAAACAAATCTATATATTCTTACAGAAACATTATTATCAACCAATGTTTACATTAATTGGTGGTGGCATGAAACGTTTGGAACAATCATATAAACTAATGGGTACCGTTTTGCCCAAAGACGCCTTATGGCTGCAAGAAAAAGCTGTACAGTTCGAACCACACCACAATACCGTTATAACCTCAGGTGGTAAAAGCATTAACTATGACATGCTTTTGATAGCAATGGGTTTGCAATTAAATTACGATAAAGTACTACCCAGGTTATGTAATGTTTTTTTACATTCTGTTTAACTCTATCTTTCTCTGCAGATACCCGGCTTATTGGAAGCTTTATCCATACCTAACGGTAATGTTTGTTCCATTTACTCACCTAAATATGTAGATCGTACTTTTGATTGCATTCGGCAAATAAAAGATGGCAATGCTGTTTTTACGTTTCCAAATTCACCGGTCAAGTGTCCAGGAGCTCCACAAAAAATCGTGTATATAGCAGAACATTACTTTCGCAAGGTCAGTTTTTAACAGGTTTCATTTCAACGGACAATGATTCATTTGAACTCTCTCACAAATTATACGTACAGATGAATAAACGGCCAAATATTAATATCATTTATAACACATCATTGCCGGTATTGTTTGGTGTAAAACATTATGCAGACGCCTTATGGCCAATTGTAAAAAAACGCAATATTACCGTAAACTTACGCACAAATTTAGTAGAAGTTAAGCCTGATACGAACACAGCATTATTTGAAAATCTGGATAATCCACAAGAGAAATTAGAGATAAAGGTAATAATGTTAAAATTTAATAAACCAATTATAAAATTAAGTTTTTTATATATCTACCAATCACTTGTAGTATTCCATGTTACATGCAGTACCGCCAATGGGTGCTCCACCCGAGCTAATGCTTTGCAAAGAATTAGTTAATGAGCAGGGTTTTGTTGATGTAGATAAAACTACCATGCAACATACGAAATATAAAAATGTATTCGCCATAGGAGACAATGCTGGGGCACCGAATTCAAAAACCGCAGCTTCAGCTGGTATTATAACAAAATTTTCTTTGCTTACATTCCTTAATGCATATTTCTTTTTAATATCAGCTGCTCAATCACCCGTGGTATATCATAATATGATGGCTGTTCTACATGGTAAGGAGCCTGATAGGTCATATGATGGTTATGCATCTTGTCCTTTAGTTACGGGTTACAGAAGTTGCATTTTGGCTGAATTTGATTATAATTTAACACCTTTGGAAACATTCCCAATGCCACAAAACAAAGAACGTTACTCCATGTTTATATTGAAAAAAGAATTTATGCCATTTTTATATTGGCATTTAATGCTGAACGGTTATTGGAATGGACCCGCCACAATGCGAAATGCAATGTCTTTATTTAAATTCAACTGAATTTACACAACAATTCAAGTTTCTTTTAAATCGCAATAAAAATGGAAAATTCTCCTTTATTTATTTAATTTTTTTTTTTTTTTTTTCTTTTTGTGGGAGGGGGTATCACTATTTGGTTTCGACTAAGAAATGTCTTATATGTCCAGCAAATATTCTGTATTATTCAAAAATTCACTTCTTTACTATTAATATTTCTAAAACACGTTTTTCTCAAGCGATTGCTTATTCAATTTTATCCTGCCAGATTATATTAAACGAGTGTACGCCGTCATGTCATACGTTCGTCCAGTCCAAAAGTCAAACGCGCACTTAAACTTTCTTTTATTAGGATTTTAATTTTATTTAGAAAAACTTACAAAAAATTTCATTTCATTTTTTCAAATTACAACTCAGCTGATTAAAGATGAAACATACAACTCTGTTTTATACTATTAGAATAGAATTATACCCGGTTTAGATGAGATAATCATTTTAAAAATTTTATCTGAATAGCTCTGCCATTTTGCCGCGTCTTTTATTTATTTGCCACACAATTTTGTATATTTTCTAAACAAAATAATTTCATTTAATTCTCTTCTAAACTTAAAAAATAGTGAGAAAATAAAATAAATAAAATAAATAAAACAGTTCAAATAGAAAGTTAATAAAATGAAATCCGCGTAAGTTACAAAAATTTGGAAAAAATTGTTTTACGTATTTTTATAAAATATCTTTATACGTACATCTAAATTAGAAGCAAAACCCCCATGAGGAATACAAAATTTGCGGCAAATCCACAAAGAGAATTTCGTCCCCGGCCAATATCAAGTACAGAACAAAGCGATGAATACAGTGATAATTGTGTTATTAACAAGCAAAGGGATCCCGTTTATGTGTTTTGTCGTATTAAACCATTGGCCTCCGATGGGGATTTATCATGTATTCGCTTAAAAGGCAGCAATACTGTAATCCTAACAACACCTGAACAAGCGTTGAGTAATAAATTTAATGCCCAAAAAGAGACTCAATATCTATTCAAGCATGTGTTTGAGCCGTCAGTGTCACAGCGGGATGTGTTCAATGTGGTGGCACAACCACTGGTAGAGAATTTATTAAAAGGACGCAACAGTTTGTTATTCACTTATGGTGTAACCGGCAGTGGTAAAACCTATACAATGACTGGTGATATGAAACATCGTGGCATTATGCCGCGTTGTTTAGATGTTCTTTTTCGCACCATATCCGATTATCAGGCCAAAAAGTATGTCTTTAAACCAGATCGTTTAAATGGTTTCGAAATACTCTCCGAAACTGATGCTCTGCTGGAGAGGCAACAGGAAATGAATCAACGATTTAGAGGTGCTTTAAAGCGGAAGGAATCCGACCCTGAAATAGCATCGCAAGCGTCATGTGATATTGCACCACTTGGCGGTGTCGATGAGGACAATATGTTTGCTGTGTTTATCACTTACGTTGAGGTGTACAATAATATGGTATATGACTTGCTGGAAGAAGGAGGCATTCAAAAGTTTGTATTAAAGATAAAGATAAAGTGACTTTTTTTAATTCCTTATACATTTACATGAATTATTCCCGGTCATCTTCTAAAGAACTTTGCAAAGCAAAATTATACGCGAAGATGCCAATCATAATATGTTTGTACATGGTGTTACCGAAATCG
Organism: Ornithomya chloropus; assembly: GCA_963971445.1. Taxonomy (NCBI): domain Eukaryota; kingdom Metazoa; phylum Arthropoda; class Insecta; order Diptera; family Hippoboscidae; genus Ornithomya; species Ornithomya chloropus. The sequence continues at coordinate 3,426,892 of OZ020532.1, forward strand.
AAATCAAATCGGTAGAGGAAGCCATTGAGGCTTTTCAAACTGGCCAAAAACGTAAACGAATGGCTCACACCGATTTAAATGCTGAATCAAGTCGCAGTCATTCGGTTTTTAATATACGGCTGGTTCAGGCACCAACTGATTCACAGGGAGAGCATGTCGTTTCCGATAGGCGTACCATAACGATTAGTCAGCTATCGTTGGTGGATTTAGCGGGCAGTGAACGTTCATCACGCACCAAAAACACCGGTTTGCGTCTGAGAGAAGCTGGCAACATTAATAACTCGTTAATGACTCTGCGCACCTGCTTAGAGTATTTACGTGAAAATCAGCAAAATCCAAATGCTGCACCCAAAAAAGTGCCCTATCGTGAATCCAAAATTACCCATTTATTTAAGAATTACTTTGATGGTGAAGGACAAGTTTCAATGATTGTTTGCGTCAATCCCCGTGCTGAGGACTATGATGAAAATATTGTAAGTTGGACATGTATGTGAGAGAGAGACAGGCAGGCAGATATTTATAATGTTGTTGTTGTTGTTTTTTAGCAAGTTTTAAAGTTTGCAGAGTTGACTCAAGAAGTACAAATTACTAGAGCTGCTCCCATGAAAACCGATCTGGGCCTAACACCCGGTCGTCGTAAGGCTAACAAAATGTTTAAAATGGCGGTCGACAATTTGCATGAACTGGGTCATACTGAAGCAAAGAAACTGGAAGTTGATGTTGGTTTAGTGTACTCACTGGGCTCTAGTTTTCCCGAATATAAAATAGGTAGCCCTGAGGGGGACACAGCCATTCAAGAGTTGATGCAATACTTAATGCTACGCATTGAAAAACGGAAGGCCCTCTGCAGTGACTTGGAGGCACGATGTAAGTTTCTTTTTTTTTTTTTAATTCTTCAAATAATTCCATATCATCACGGTATAGGTGATAATTTCCGAACACATTTAATGCAAATGGAAAAAGAAAATCTCTCATTAAAGGCAGAAGTGGCCTCGCTCAAGGCAGCATACAAGCAAGAGCGCGACCGTTCTTATGCCTTCGAAAATAAATTACGGATCCATGAAAGTTCCATTGATGTACTGAACAATAAATTGAACAATCGGGAGCGGCAAATCGATGAGTTATCGCGCAAACTGAGAGATCAACAAAATCAGTTAAACCTCAAAGAACAGGAGAAAGAGCATCAAAAGAAGAAATTTGATTCAAAGTTGGCGGTGGAAGTGGATAAACGTGATCGTATCCATGTAATGAGGCAGGCGAAATTACAGGACAAAATACGAGTGAAAGATGAAAAGTTGCGTTTATTGTCGAATATCATACAATCGGATGATTTACCCAAACGTTTGCGTCGCTCGCATAGCTCAGATAATCTATCGGAGCCTATCAATCAAAACAACAGACGACCAGCAGCTATTGAACCAGTACCAATCACACCATCCACAGCTACCATTACACCACGTACCGAAGCTTACAGTCAAGCTACCAGGGTTGGCAGAGTAAGTTTGCATTGCATTGTGCGTGTGTGTGTGTGTATTTAATGCATATTCTTTTAGGGTTTGGCAGCGGCCAATAAACGACATCGCCGTTCTCGTTCGGCTGGTGATAAATGGTTGGAGCATCGTGCCCCCAATCCTGTACCTTTGGGTACTGTACTCCAACCTTACTTAAAAAATCGCAAATCTGTTACAAAACTGACTGATATGAGGGATGTAACGGCAAAGAAGGCCACCAAATATTTACTGGTGTCGCAAGAGGCGGATACTGATGGAGATGTTGAAACGAAACTTTTCAAGGGTAACATTATACCGACTTGTGGCGGCGGTGCTCAAGTTGTGTTTGATGATGTCGAATGTTTGAAACAAAAATCACCAGTACCGTCACCTAATCGTAAAAGGCCGAGCGTCAATGGTGGTATTCTGAGTAATGTTGGAACAGCCATAACGGCTCTGTCAACAATCAACAGTATTAATTCAGCTAACGAGGTGGCTTCACGCTGTAATGTCGGCATTGAGGGTCACATTGTTAAGCGTACCAAAATATGAACTAGAAGAAGAATAAGAAGAAGAAATCACATCACTTAAGCACACAAAAAAACTTCCTGTTAAACAAACTTTCCTTTACTCTCACCCATCATTTATGAATTTACTCTCTTGTTTGTCTTGTTTATATGAATTTTAAAGAATTCTCGTTTCTTTGTAATACATTCTCACACATATACATATATACACGTTATAATCACACATGCTATTAAACACATTATACCTTTTATACTCGAACGTATATTTTTTTTTTTTTTTTGTAAATTTGTACCCCTTTATCAACACCATCACTATTATTAGAATAATGCAAATAAAAGTGTGGGAGTTGCATCACGACACTGGTTATTTTCTATGAGATTGTTTTCGATTATAGTTATTTATAAACAAATATGAATACGTTTAAATTTTTTATTTTTGCTACTACTCTCTTTACATGAACAAAGTTTATTTTTTGATTATTTAATACGAAAGCAAAACATTTTATTATTCGTAAAGAAAATTTGTTATGAAAATAAATTGAATTATTTATAATTTCAGCAATTAAAAATCAAGTGAAAATATTATACTCAAACAAATACCCTACACCACTCACATGATGTATTATTCAATTTATTAATATTTTTCTTTGATAAATGGAAATTTTTATTATTTTTACTTACTGTTTAAGTATTTTTCACTCATTTTTGGCATAAAAATAGAAAATAAAACGAATTGCGCATTTTCGTTATAGATCGATTTCTTTTATAATAAAATGTTTCGATTGGGTCCAAATTGGGCACAGGCAATTAACTTGTTCTTCATCAAATATTATGAAAAAATATTCAAGAATTGTTACTTCTTGCCGTATGAAGATTTCTATTATAACAGGATCTTATATGGGGAGGGGTTCTAAAAATGGTCCAATCCGGTCCATTTTCCTTTTTGAGCCAATACATGTCCTTGTATTAAATTTCATTGGCATATCGTAATAATGCAACTGCAAATTTAGACGGACAGACGGACATGGTTAAATTTATTCGGATTTTGATTCTGAATCGATCGGTATAATTGAAGGTGGGTGTGGCATTTGCCGGACGAACTTAATATACCCTTTTCCACGGGGTGGTGCAGGTTATAAAGATAAAAAGTATTTACAGAAAACCTAGTAGTAAAACAATTACCTTTTTTACCCTCGTGTTAAGAAAATGTCCCTCCAAGTTGATTCCTTCAACAGGCGAATTTGGAATAAAATTGTTAAATAAACACACACACACACACATATATACACCTTACATTATATAATAAACACTTTTTTGATTAAAAATAGTTTTAATTTATATTTTATTGGATTTTATATTAATTTTTAATGTGTGTAAGAGATGATTTTATATATTAATATATATTATATATATATTTATTTGTTTTTTTTTATTTCCCGTTTAGTTTTTTGTAATATGTATATACACACACACACACAAATTAATGTGTGCATGCGTGTGTTAGCATATAACTGCTGCTCTACTCTTTGTTTGCATGTATGTGTTTATAATGCATTATAAGTTTATAATTATATGCGTGTGGGTTGGTATCGTATGTAGAACTTCTTTTTTTTTCAGAAAGAAAAAAAAAACAATTTCATTTTTTCATAAAATTCTTTTCCAGCTTACTATTTGAAATGCTTAGTATGTATGGATGTGTATTTAGGTTGTTTTTTTTCGTCCCTAAATGCACATACACACACATTTGTTCGAAAGGATGTATTGTGTGATGAGGACAAGCAGTGTTCAGTGTTAATATGTCATAAATTGAGTGGGGGTGGGGGTGGTGGTGGAGATGGTGGTGGTGGATGGTAAGGTAGATAATAGGCGACATGGCGGCTTAATTGATTGAGTCGCCTTCATTATTATTTAAAATATGCATTAATATGTTTATATGTAAGTAGAGTTAATCATATATTTCTAATTAATCAGTCTATAATTAAAATTTGTTTTTATATCTTTTTTTCATTTGTTTTTTACCAACAACTCCCTACCGACGCCTAGGTTTTATTTGCCGCTATAGTTGCATGTTATTGGGAACAATTTTTCAAATAATTTGCCAGCAATATGTTTATAAATTATTACACAACAAGACCCTACTCATACTTATGTACTCTACACCACTTGCTAAATATATGTGGAAGTTTAGACTGATATTGGGATAGGGGAAAGAAGACGACAGATTGATATACTTGCATTATCTTCAGTTTAGAAATTTTAATTTGAAAACTAAAAATTTCCCAATTTTTGAAAGTTTTTAACTTTCAAAATTCTTTCATTTTCCACAAATTTTCAACATTTAAAAATTAAAAAAATATATTCAGTGAATTTCTTTCAATCTCAAACTAAAATTTTCCATTTTCTCAAATGAAAATCATTAAAATTAATGAATTTTCTAAAAAAAAAAATTAAATATTTAACGAATTTTTTCATGTTTCAATTAAAATCTCATTCATTTGTAATGAATTTTTTTCATATTCAAAGTAAAATTTCATATTTTCAAGCACGTTTCTTCCATTTACAAACTGAGATTTTTCTTTTTTTTTTTCATTTCTTTCCATTTTCAAAAGATCGTTTATTTGCAAACTGAAATTTTTCCATTTTTCAAAAATTCTCAATTTTTAAATGAAAATTGGCCACTTTCAAATTGCAAAGTTATATGGTGTAGAGTAAAAAAACAGTCGTTCGCAGTCGACATTTTTCTTTTACATATATTTGTGTAAGTTTTATATAAAATTTACGACTGTACCTGATATAGTTTTTTACTGAAATTTATATTATTTGAGAGCTATTGAGAGCTATGAGTTGTTATTGTGAGTTTTTAAGAATGTTATTTTTAATAATACACAATAACAATAATATACGCAAGAAGATTCTCTCTCTCTCTCTCTCTTTCTCTGTCTCTCTGTGTGCTATTTAAATCTTATTTTTGTAAATTATTCCTTTTATATTAATTTTATTTATATTATTATGACCTTTCATTTGATGACAAGGTAACCAACTGTTTGGAGTACATATTTCTCTTTATGCCCTTAATGAGTACTGTATATATGTATAAACTCCTATATATATATATATATAATATAATATAAACTTGTTCTTGTTGTTGTTGTTGTGTTTTTCAAGAGACAATAATATTTCAGGCAAGAGAGAGCCAGTTAAATTTCTTTTCTATATTCATATATAGTTGAGAAAAAGAAGAGGTGAACACCGAAGAAATGAAGTACTCGCTTAGTTTAACTTAGACCTTAACACAGTTGATTAAATGATTTAAATTTTAAAAAGATTTATCGTAATTTTCACAAAATTGTTTTTCTTTGTTTTCTTTCAAATAATATATAACAAAAATTTATTCTTTTACTAGATTGTAGTTTTCTGCTTTAAATTGTTTCTTTTTGGAGTCTTGGAAGCTTGGTGGATTTGAATTAAATTAAATACAACAGTAAAATGAATTCCATATTAAAAACTTGTTAAACAAAATTTCCAAAAAAAATTCCTAACAGAACACCTAACATATAATATGTGGTATAGAAGGGGGGAAGGGGAGGGAAGGAAGAAAGAGAAAAGGAGAGAACAGTGACCGTGGTGGTGGTGTGTTATTATTAGGCTACATATACACACACTCACACATATACATATCAAAAGATCTTTTGTGTTTTTTTTATTCTAAATAAAGAACGAACCGCCTATCAATTATACCAGTTATAATTAAAAATATTAATAATAGGATTATTAATAATAAAATGATAAAGCTACTAAAACAATGTTGTAATATTGGTAATAGAGGCATTTTGCTAATCAACCGTTTATAAAATGTAAGTTTTGATGATGATGCGACATTTTCGTTAACGACAAACGAACTTTGAGCTTTATTGTTGTCCTATGAACATTTAACGCAAGCTCCCTCCACATCAAAATCAAGTACCATTAGTTTGGTCTCTTCGGTACCATTACGCGAACCTACCGCACAAATTAATTTCGTATCATTTGCTCTATAAACAAAAAAGAGAAAGCATGAGTGGGAGCCTTTTCGTTTTAAATTTGTAGTAGAAGTTACCTTATACGCCATACGACACCACCGGAACCACCCGATTCTAAAGAAACTAAATTTCGTATAAATTCACCGGTTTTAACATCCCATAATTTGACAGTACCATCATCAGAACTGGTGACTACAAAGCGTGAATTAAATTGTAAACACGTTACAGCTGATTGATGTTTATTGGGACCTTGAACAAATTAAAATATTAAGCAATAATACACAAATATAAATTTTTATTATAAAAACAGGTCAGTACGATTTTAGTAAATAGTGGGAGTTTCTATTATCTGAGCGCGGCCATATTTGACACATTGATGGAAGGATTATACCAAATATGAACTTCATAACTTTATAACTGTGGCGGATCCACGGACATATATATCTAGATTGGCTCCATCAAACCACAAGGATTCGACTTGGGCAGAATTTCAAATATCGACCACCCATGCAACCACATTAGCTCTAAGGAGTTTTTGAAGCATTTTTTTCAATAGAAAGCTATTCCCTACGCTTTATAAATAATGCGAAAGTACTTTGTTGTTGTTGTTGTTGTTGTCGATGAACGGATTTTATTTCCACATATAAACACACCACGACAGACATGATTTGTAGATCGCCTCAGATATATATATAAATTTTGGGGTGTGATGCCCCCCTTCTGGGTGTGGCGAAATGATATGTATATAATAATAAAAATATTTACACCACTTACCAGATAAAGTTTGTAAACATTGTCCGGTCGTAATGTCCCACACTTTAACGGTGGAATCTGCATTACCAGATACTAAAATATTTTCACGCAACTCCATACCCGATGTTAAACTTTGGTGACCCATTAGGGTATGTTTACAATTGCCAGTTTCAACATCCCAAACACGTATCGAGGTATCCAAAGAACCGCTCACTACGTGAACGCCATCAAACTGTCAATTTTAAATATAATAAATATATTTGTATTTTTATATATATATATATGGACCCTTTTACCTGCAGTGAATACACACGATTAGTGTGGCCTTGTAAAGTATGTAAACATTCCGATTTATCTGGATGCCATATTTTCACCATATAATCATAAGCTCCGGACACTATCAATTTACCATCATATTGCACACAACGTACGGCCGCCAAATGACCGACCAACACACGCAAACATGCACCTTGAGAAATATCCCAAACGCGCAGCGTTGCATCACGAGAACCACTAACGACTCTGTTTTTTTTTTTTTTTTTTTGTAAAAAAAAATATTAATGAGCGCAACTGGCAAGAATTTGTTTGGGGAAAAACTCACTTATTGCCATGGAGATGCATACAGCGTACTGTGGACGTATGCCCCAGAAGGGTATGCACACAAAGGCCCGTTTCCATATTCCACACTTTAAGCGTGCGATCAGTACTACCTGAGATAATAACATTGTCGGACATTTGTGACGACCACACACCGCCCGTATGACCCACCAAAGTACGCAGGCACTAACAGTAAAAAATATTTTTTGTAATTTTTTTTTTTTTTTATTAAAATACTTACCCTTCCTGTAACAGCTGACCACACTTTCAGTGTGTTGTCGTCAGAACCGGACACTATGCGGTTACCCGAGAATTGCAAACATGTTATGACATGTTCGTCGTGACCTTTTAATACTTTGGGCTCACGCACGGGCCGAGAACGCCAATTCATCTCAATAATATGTTGACGCATATAAGCCGCCTTCCAGGGCGAAGCAATGGGCGGCATACTGCCAGCTCTACCTCTTTTCGGGCGATCGGCACGCGGTTCAGCAAGTATTTGTGCCTGTCGACATTTGTCCTTCCACAGTAAATTGTCATCGCACAGAAAACGCCAACTGCGACAAGTTTGGGCAGCTCTCAATAGATCCTTGGGCTCCAGATAGGAGAGAACTTGCAAAGCCAGTTCACGTGGCAGCAATGATATGAAATCACGCTGAAACTGTGGCTCTATAACTTTCATCATGTGACGCACTTGCGTTGGCTCGCACAGTTCTATTAAACGGTCCATTGCAACCAGACGTTCGGCATGGGACCAGCTCTTGAATTGGGCAATCCAGTGCTGTAGTTCGGGTGGCGGGTTATCTCGACTGGGTATCAGAGAGCGCGGCGTTCGTCTACCTACGGGCGATGGACCGCTCATCACAACATTGCTTAGCTGTTGTTGTAGGGTGTGCGCGGACGTTGATGGTGTTGTCAGGGGTGATTGGTTATTAACTATTATGCCGCCAGACGTTGCTGATCTTTGCGCTGTAGCTGAGAAATCATAAGCGATGCGTTTACGACAATTGGCTGTATCGCTGGTGCCACCAACGCCATTACCACCAGCACCACCACCACCACCACCACTACCATCTCCACTTCCATTACCCAGTAACAGAGGAGGTGTATTGTAATCGTGATCCATTAAACGCGTATCATTGTATTTTCGCTTACGCGTTCCCATAAATTCCGACGAAACACTCACCTCTTCCGATATGGAAAGATTGCTCATAATGAAGTTGGAGAGGTCAGCATTTCCATCTTTACCAGCGCCCATCACATTGCCATTGCCACAAACCATAGTTGAGCAGTCCATGTCGTCTGCAACTTCGTTGAGACTACTTAGACTGCTGCTGTGGCTGCTTTCTGTGGCGCTGTGTTGGCATGTGCAAACTTCTTCAATATCCGAATTGTTCTCCTCATAATCAGTCCAGTCCTGTTCATCACTGAAATCCAGATGCTTCACCAGATGCGGATGATCGCTGAGAATGCGTATGTGTTCCAATTCTTCGTTGAAATTGTTTTTCAAATGGCGCAACTGAACCTGTTGCTGTTGCTGATGCTGATGGCCCAACATGTCAAGGCGACGATTACGAGCGCGACCACTTGCTCCTAAAGATGATATGCTTAGGTTAGCGGCACCAACACTCGCCACTGACACCACACCCATGCCGGGTGAAATACTGTGATTGTTACCATTACTACTGCTACTGCTACTACTACTACTACTAATACCGCCGCCCGTGCCCTCCGATCGTGTCACATAGCGTTCAATGGTTTGAGCGCTGGCGTGTACCTGTCGTTGATTGCGAGGTGGTGGAGCAGATTGGCAGCGTGCCGATGATGTTGACGGCTGTACATCATCATCTTGAATCTCAATGGTTGCTTCCGCGGACGTTAATGCTGTTGTTGTGGTATTTCTGGCGCCAACTAAAGGCTGTATAGCGCTGGTACGACTGCAATCATTTTCCAGCATTCGTACGGTAACAATGGAGGGTGATGATGGGATCGGAACATTACACATATTGTTCTGTTCTTTGTTCTGTGACATCCCACTGTTGGGATCCATGTCAGCGACAGCAGATCGTCTTTCAACAGTTGGAGGGACAGCTACGGCTACAGACGAAATTGACGTAGTGGAGGATGCAGTTGAGGTGGTACTACCTACGAAACTATCATTGGAATTTGAGTTGGAATAGATATCCGCTGGGGCAGCCATTGTCGCAGCTGTCGCCGCATTCGTTGAAGCCTCTACAATAACTGATGCTGCGTTTGAGTTAGAATTAGATGGTGGGCAACCAGTGCCTTTTAATGACAATGCGGATAACGATGATGTTGTTGCTGATGATGATGATGGTGAGGAAGAATTTGCATTCGAGCATTGCACTGTATGTTGTTGTTGTTGTTGTTGCTGCTGCTGTAGCTGGGTACTGTTATGACTTAGAGTGATGCTCAAATTCATTTTGGCAGTTGATTTCGTTAGACGTGCGCTACTACTGCGACTACTTGTTGGAGTGACCGCAACGTCTTTGTATGTGCACTTACTGTCGGAAGAATATTGCCGGCTGTCTTTCCCATCATTATTAAGGTTATTGCTGCTGCTGGGCCATTCTTCAGCGTTGGTGGCGGCATTTGCTTTATTACGGACAATATCCAAATTAAGCACATCGTTCGTAATGAGAGAGCTGGACTTCCATACCAGACCCCCCGTTAAACACTGCTCGTGCTCATAGTCCCGTCGCTCAATCAGATCCATTGACTCGATATCTAACATGGAAAATAAACTCATGACCTTAGCACTGCTGGACGGCACATCTTGCGATACTGTTCTACAATTATCTAGATTCATATTCTTAAGGCGTTCGTGCGCCAACGATACTGAGCACTTTTGTGCTTTCGATGACATATTACGCGGCAATGTATCACAATCAACATCATTATTATTATCAGCATCAGGATTGGTTGAGTTCGTCAATTTGCAATTTGGAGTGACTGCGGCAGCAGTCGTAGATGGGAGCCCGGGTTCCTCCTTTAAATTATCGTGTTTAAGAAACGCATCATTGAGACGTTTGGGTTTGGAATTTTCCTGTTCATTAAAATCTCCAACGATGTCGGCCGATTGGATAGCATCAACATGTAGACGTTGCTGTTGTTCTTGTTGTAGTTGTTCTTCTACGGCCGGTGTCTCCAAATAAATGACGCTACCATTTGTACCCATTATAACACCATTCATAGTGTCTGTCTGTCTGTTGGTAAACATCAACTGATCAGCTGGCAGATTGACCAATTGATCACTTTGTGACGATAGCATTTCCTCTTCATTGCTCGCCCGAATGTCATCATTGTTCAGACTTTGAACTCTTTCAAAACCATCCAACTCTTCTTCTGCATCCTGTATCACTTCATTCATACCAGTAACCTCATCATCATCGTCATCATCTTCACCATCATCAACATCATAATTGTCATTGTCCTCGTCAACATCATCATCATTGATGACATAAACATCGGTATCGAAAAAACCATTCACACAATGCGCTGCTGCATTGTTGGAAGGGTCCGATGTTACTTTAATTATTTGTATGGTATCACTAGATGAACTGTTATCTTCATGTACGGCTACAGAATCGATGGACTCATTGGTTGTAGCGGTTGTACAAGTTGGTAACGAATTGGATGAACTAACTTCGAATGCCTCCAAAACACCGGATGTTGTCGTTTCATCATCCAACACTTCGGCAAAATTATGTCGCGAATTTGTACCAAATTCTTCTTGCAATAATGACGACATGGAGTTGTGACTTGTTGATGGTTTCCGATTGTCTTCTTCCTCTTCCTCCGAATCTTTTAAATGATATTGTTGCTGGTGCTCCTCCTCCTTCTGCTGCTGCTTAAGATGACGATTCTCAAATAATGTTATATTTTCATTAATATCCGAATATTTTAAAGTTTTCGTTATTATTGTTAAGACTGGTGTTGGTGTTCTTCTTCTTGAATTAACAGCTATTCCTTCAAATTTACCGACACATTTTTCTTCCATAATCCAATAATCCGATGACTGATGTTAATAATAGTGGAAGTAATTATTCCGATAATAACCCAGTGCCAATAAATTGTCCTCCACTTTTATTTTCTAAATGCTGCAAATAAAGAATTTGGTTTGAAAATTAATATGAAATAAAAAAACAAGTGTGAAAACTAAATTTGGCTTAGATTACATCTACAATAGTAGGCGTGGCAGGTACATGATTACGCCCTTTAATAGTGTATCTATTACGTATCAGCTTGAAAGTTGAATTTTACGTCGTGTTTGGTTTTATGTTAATTGTGGACACGTCTGTTATTCTGTACGAAAAAATTTCAGCTCAATATCTCAACATTTACGGCCGTGAAATTGTTAACAACAGACAGACAGACGTCTAAATCGTTTCAGTTTTTGATGCTGATCAAGAATATATATACTTTGTAGGGTGTCTGACGCCCCCTTCTGTATGTTGCAAACGGAAGAAAAACTTAGTATACCCTCATCACTAAGGTGGAGGTTATAATAAAATATAATGAAATATTCACTTCAGTGAATTTAAAACACTATTAAAAAAATCTAATCCGCCACTATTTATTTAGCTATTCATTTAGTTCATTAGTTCATTCATAAGTAAAACATTCGGACATATGATAAGTACATGAAATAATTGTAATACAAATTATTATGAACAAGTCATACTTTTAATATGCTTGTAATAAAAAACAACACCAACAAACAACGTTTAATATAATAAATAAAATGGAATTGTAGTACGCACGCAAAGATCTCTAATATAAACGCACCCGTTCATCACTACACGTCACACCCGGTACAATTCTATCTACACTATCTTTATGCGAGTTATCGACATTTATGTGCACAAACGAAAATGCCACATTCCACAGCTGAAGCTGAGATAAAATGAAATGGCAAACATTCCCATGCATGCATTTTCAATGGTTAGTGGATGGAACACACATACATGGATATAAAGTGTTGTGAAAAGAAGTAAATTCGTTCAGACGAATAAGAGAAAATGATAATAAAGATGATGACAATGACGAAGATGACACGATGATGCTATTACAACAAAACACAAAAACAAGTAAAATGCAAAAAAAGAAATATATACATAGGAAAAGTTGACAACGACTATTAGATGCCTTGCCATGTGACTGGATCAATGTACGAGTCTTTACAAATTAATTTGCCCTGGAGTGCGTAAAGTTTTGTGATTTCAAAATTTCGCTTCCCTCCTTCCCTTCACTGAAAACTGTGCACAAAGCATGTATGCAGTTACGCCCACTAGTAAAATATTAAAATTATGCGCCTTTCCATATAACCATGCCCATTTTTGGTAAGATGTTAAGGAAATAAATCAAATAAAATTAAACTTTTCAGCCATACTCTACATTGGTGGGCGATTTTTATCAATTTTGGGTGTGGCTGTTAACCGATTTTGGTCATATTGACTGTTCGATATCTCAATTTTTGTTACCGTAAATATTTCAACGTTACATACGCGAACGAAAATGTGAATAAATCGATTCAGATTTTGAAGCTGATCAAAAATTATATATAAACGCCTACTTTTGACATTAGTCCTTGAGACTAACAAACTTAATATGCATAATTTTAATATAAGGTAGAAAAATCATTATCGATTTGTTGGAATTTTTTTTTCTATCCATCTATCAATTAATATTTTCCTAAACATACACACATTCGTTACATAACTTTAGACAATTTGAGTATAACGATATATGTATAAATAAAGAGTAGTAACAACAATAATAATAACAATAAATCGTGTAAAGAACGACTGTAGCAGTTCAGTATAAGTGAGATCACATAAGCGGTAATTGCATTGCGTCGTCGTGTTGTTCTCACGTAGAAGTGGCAGTAAAGTAACCCAAAAAATAAAATAAAAAAACAAGTCATAATATTATAGTTGGTCAAGTTCGACCATCAAATACCCTACACCCTACTTCATATATTATTTTATATGATTTTTTCTTTCAAAAATGAAAAATTTTATTTTTCTATTCCTACTTTTATTATCAAAAATTTCAAAATAAAACAAAAAAGGGGAGGGGTTCTACTAATGGTCTGATCCTATCCATTTTCAAAAGGGTTTCTTTTTGGGCCAAAACATTTCCTTGTACCAAATTTCATCGAAATATCTCAAACAATAAGAGGACCTCATATGGGGAGTTCTAAAAATGGGCCAATCCGGTCCATTTTCAACACCGTTTAGGAGTTACAAACATCCGCACAAACTTAATATACCCTTTTCCACAGGGTGGAGCAGGGTATTATGTAGGGAGTCTAATGTGTTCTACTGCTGTTGTGTGTTGCAAATGATTTAAGAAACTTAGTACACCCTTCCCGTGCCACTAAGACGAAAGGTATAAAAAGCACCCAACAGACAGACAAACAACAACATATTATGGGAAAATACATATACACACGGATTCTCCAAATGGACGTGAGTAAACCCGAACAACACATTATTCTCTAATGACCATAAACAGCACGTAAAAATGATTTATCTCTATATAGAATAAAATAAAAATGAACAATGGCGTCGAATAGAAATAAAAATAAAAAAACCTATATTTGAGGCTCAGACCAAATTTTGAATACCCACCATCTTCGATTCACAAAAGCAGCCCGAAGAGTATATATGTGAATGTCTCTTCTGTACGTTATAGGTAGTTCCATATTACATTAAAAAATGCTTTATTTTCAGTTTTTGTGGGCGTGTCCTTTTTGCCCAATTGAAGATTAACTCTCTGCCAAGTTTGGAATCGATGTTTTAATGTTAGCGTCAAGAAGAATAATTACCACAGAGCACACAGACAGACGAACAGACAGATGTCATTAAATCAACTCAGTATTCAAAGCTGATTCAAAATAAGTATACTTTGTGTTGAGTTTCTAACGCCTCTTTTTGGGCGATGCATACTTACATACATATATAATGTTGGCTATAAAAAAAATGTTCGAATTATACAATAAAACCAGAAAATTTCAGGAAACTTGTCATCTTAATTATTACAGATGGAAAGCAGAGGAATCTTTCATCACTTTTTACAAACCTTCAAAAGGCTGTAAATGGTTCATAACGATGATAAAGACTTTTTTTGGTTTGGTTTATATAAGAAATGTCAGTACACTGCAACACTTCCTATCCCAGTTAAATGATTTTAATTAATACAAATGCGATCACAGCTCATAAGAGTTTTAAGCTCAATATTTTCCATTATTACTCTACTACATGGAAAATACGTTTTTTATTTTTGTATGTTTTTGTCGCTCTGTGTCTGTTCTATGGCTACGGAAGCCGGACACGTCCGCTAAATAATTGCACACATAAAAAAATATTCCGAATACAGATGCTTGTGCATAAGTATTTTTCAACCGATTTAACGTCCATGAAAGCTGCAACAAACGCAACAACAACAACAACAAATCATTATTATTATTATTATTAATCATCATCATCATCATCATCATCATCATCAACAACAACAATTATATATTAGATGCACATACACAACACATACACATCGAAATGTGTGTACGTACGCTTCCACATGCATGAGATAAGTCTCCACAATAATTTTCCCATAATACAAATTATATATGATATACATATGTGTGCGTATGCAATGGATCTTCTTCACTTTCGTTTAAAACTTTAATTATAATTCTCACACACACGCATACACACATGGACATACCCATTCATTATATTACATTTTTAT
This sequence comes from Ornithomya chloropus, assembly GCA_963971445.1. Lineage (NCBI taxonomy): Eukaryota > Metazoa > Arthropoda > Insecta > Diptera > Hippoboscidae > Ornithomya > Ornithomya chloropus. Next base: position 3,442,054 of record OZ020532.1, read on the forward strand.
AAGTTTATAATTTATGAAAAACGGCAGCAACAACAACAACCAGCATTAATAAATAAAAACTATATTATACACATGCACACACACACGCATAATACATTGTATGTTTGTGTTTCGTTATTTTATTCAATGCCATCGTTGTACGATTTATTCACACAGTGTATATTTTGTATATATTACTGTAAAGACTGAGTGCACACACACACACACAGAACACAGAAAGAATTCGTTTTATCCCAACGACACTCTTTTTTTTTTTTTATTATGTTTATTTTCTCATTTCTTATGAGAGAATATCAAACAAAACGAGTACTGTCTGTCTGCTTGCCTTTACAGCACGTTTCGCTCATCTGTACAACGGCGCATTGATATGTTCACACACACACATATGTATGAAATTGAAAAGGTGTACAAAATATACACACATCCTTCACTCACACACACACACACACACACAGATTGAACTGTAACCACAGATTGCTGTTTGTGCACTTTTATGTGATTACTGTGAAGCTTTACAAGAGGCAACGTGAAGCACAATTATATCTTGTCGCAGAGACAAGACAGTTACTTAGGCCAAGTAAAGTTATAGCAAACAACAACAAACACTATTGAATGCTGGTTACTCATCATAAAGTCGTGAACATTTGATCTACCTGTATATATATACATTTATATTACGTGTGTGTGTGTGTGTGTGTGTTTGTATATATAAAATGTATAGATACCTTTTGTCTTACTCTCTCTCTCGCATACGTGCACACGGATAGTCTTTACCAACCCAAAATTGTTTATTGTTATTTTCCCCTTGCATACACATTCCTTTTACGTACATCCAACATCAGTATTTATTTTCCCAGACTAATTTTTTCGGAGATTCTTCTTTGATTTCATTTTTCTAAAGGATGTGCAAGAAACTCCTCAATAGGTTATGTTATGTTAATTGATGGCGTTGATAATAACAGACAGACAGTTTCATTTATACATTTGTGTATCTATATGTGTTTATAAAATCCGTATAAATGTACATTTGAAGTATTTATTTTGTGTGTGACATTTATTACAAGGAAAGGGCATCCACCAAGTGTACATGTTATAATATAGGCGTCCGTGTAAAAAAAATCTAAGTTGAACATGATTTTCGTATCTAATTACATCAACGTCACTAACCTTTTTAGCTTTTGTACTAACCAATTTTTCTCGTCATTTTTTATTTTTATTTTCGTAATTAAAGTTGCATAAAAAGCTAAAAAATGCACGAGGCTTTCGAACGTGCTTTTTTTATACACATATTTCATCATACGTATTATTAAATCACGTTTTCTTTTCTTTTTTGCTTCTTTTCACAGAAGATTAAAAAGTGAGAACTCTCATCCAAGGAATTCAATTCGTTACACGTTAAAACATGACTTCTTTTTTATATAAAAAAATCAAACCACATAACTGTTAAAGGGCTTTTTCACGCCCATAAATTAAACAAATTCTTCACTAAAAAGTCAATGCACAATAAAAATATACCGAAGAAAAACTTATGATGCAATTCTCCTTTAATCGATTGTTCTTTTTTTCTTACTTTTTTTTTTTTTTTAAAACAAGACAAGCCTGCCTTTAACCGGCTGCATACATTAACGAAACGACATTTTCACAGCACTCAAAATTACCGCTACTTCCTCTAATACGCAGTATTTCATATTGTAAAAGCAATTATTTCTAAATTTATAACAAAGTTAACACTTGGACGGACGTGGTTTTTTTTTTCTTGTGACACCTGCAATGCAACACTGCACAGACAAATATGTAATGAATAGCACAAAAAGATTTTCACAGACTCTGCCGTCTTCTGCTATTTCAGACTAAAAACACACACACGCACACACATATATGTAGGCACACTAATAAGAGTTGTTAAACATGTTCCTTTAGTAATTTAATATCGAAAAATACAAGAAACATAAAAAAATAACCTAATCTTCTGTTTAATTAAGCAGTGCACCCAATTCACAATATGCAAAATAAACACATTCTTTGTTGCCTTACCTCTCAATCTCAGCCAATTCAATTTTTTTCAATCCTTTATTACTCCGCAATATATCACGTTTTTTACTGTTGAATTATATATTTTATATCATATGAATGTTACTCTTAATTTTTTTAACTTGTACAGATCATTAGTTAATTAGATTTTATGTGCAATTATTTTTCTCCATATATTTTTCACAAACCAAAACTAGCAAAAAAATAGCGAGTCTTTCTCCGACTGAATTCGTTTCGTCACGAACATTGACAATTCCATAAGATCCCAGTCTGTTACTAAACCATGTGTAATATAAAAAGAAACTAGTTTAAATGAACGAATTAATCAAGTGAACAATAGGAATTCATTTGTGAGATTTTATTAATTAATTTTTTCTCTGGTTAATCATTTTTGTATGTTTCTTTTAATTCTACGTGACATACATTAGCATTTTATTGTTAATTCGTTTACAATACACTTTATCGTATAATGAAATTTGCGCGAAAACTTGACAGTAAACCACATGTTCGTTGTTCAACATAAACTAAAATACATATCAGTGCTGTAGTCAATAAGACAGGAACGAAACGGAAACAATTTGCTACTTTTACATAGATTTCAAATCAAAGAAATTGTTTGTAACGCTATGCTACGCTACTCCAAGTAGTGCTTATTTTTCTTACGGTTTCCTATTTCGTTATAGTTTCTGTTTGTTATTTATACAAGTCGTGTGCAAATATATGCATGGGCAAATGAATGTGTAGGTGTATGATATTTAGAATTAAGCAAAAAGAAACAATCAATTATATAAACGTAAAAATATTTGCTATGGTTAATTTATTACGACAAAGCATATATGTAATAAAACACATTCAACGTGTGTTAAACTTTACATAACATCAAACTATGTGCTAGTGTAGGCTAACAAAATTTCGCCAAGTAAAAAAAGTTGATTCTACTAAGAAAATTCTACTTAGTTAATAATATGGATAAAATCGAAAATTTTGGAGAGGTTGTTAGTGATTATCTGGAAAAAGGAATAGTCTTAATAATAGCTGATTTGTTGAGTTTGATTACAATATCATCATGTTTAATCATCAAGGTCCCTCAAATAAATACTATACGTGAAAATAAATCATCTAGAGGTGATGTAAACAAGACGTGTATTTGGATGTGTGTACAAATGTCTTTATTTATAACCTACAGGTATTAGCGTATTGGGCTTATGTTTGGAATTATTCAGCTACACGGTTATGATGTCATACAATTATTTGAATAGTTATGCTTTTTTATCCTACATGGAATATCCAATATTATTAATGCAAGAATATGTCTTAATATATTACGTTTTCAAATATCAAAACCTTTTGAATAGTAGGACGCAATTAATTGCTATATTGTATGCCATCATCTGTTTATTAATTTATTTTAAAATCTTCCCATTGATGATAATAACATTTCTGGTCGTAAGTAGAACAAATACCTAAACGTTATTTAGATAATCTTATGTGTTTGAAAATTAATCTGAAATTCAAAAAAACCGTTACAGCCATTTTGTACGCCTATCGGGGCTACCAGTAAAGTGCTACAATTAGTTGCTATTTTGAAAACTAAAGATGCTTCTTCTATCAGCCGCACAACTTGGGCTTTGTCAGCTTTCACTAATATGAGTAAGCATGAATTTTTAAAGTACAACAAACACTCGGCTTTAATTTTACTTATCTTTAGAAAATAAGAGAAGAGTATTAATAATTAATCCATAATGTTTTGTTATCCATATATATCTAGCACGCATCTATACCGTTTACGTTCAATCACATGACTGGATGTTATTATCAAATTTTTTGATATCTTCCTCCTTGAGCTCCTCCATATTTATTGCAGCTTGTATATACAAAAAGAAACCGAAAGACGCTTAATCAGGAAACACGGTTAAAAAATAACTTTTAAATATTTATATTTTTCCCGAATATTGTTATTTATTTTTAATCACCATGTATATATTTTTTAATATTAAGCACAAAGTTTGACTCGAAATAAATTGTTTAAAATTTTTGCGCTGAAAAAATCAAAATTATCAAATAAAATTATTTAAGGCAATTCTTCTAGTAATGTTTTTAGTATTTTCGATATGTGAAAAATAGCGATGACAAAGGAAAATGCAACACTGAGGGGTTTTTTTACATATTTTATTCCTATAGTGTTGACGAATCCAAGAATAACTTCAGACTTTTTATCCATATATATAAAAAAAAGTAATTACAGTTATAGGCGCTTCCAGAATTCACCGTGTGAGTAATATTTACATATTTTATGTTACTGTTCAATCGGTACGTAACTAAAGTTTTTACGTTATACCGCTATTTTTCTGATTTAGAGAGTGATGTAAAAGTGTCATCTCTATAACTAAAAAATTATCATCCCTTAATTATAAAATGTCCAAGTCATCGATCGATGTGGTTGAAGAAAGTTTTCTTTCAAGTTAAAACGAATTTTCCTGTAAATAGAACATTATAAAATAATAGATAAGTGCTGTGAAAAAGAATTTTGTATCGGAATTGTAATATTTAACAAAATGGTAGACATTAAATCTTACTTTCATGAGTGGTGCAGCAAAACAAAAGTTGAGCCGAGATACGAAGTGCGACCTACCGGTAATATGATGACTTTTTTATAACATATATGCACAGAATTTAATATTTTTCCCCTTGGTATATGTTCTATGGTTTGCTTTGTAAAGGTCCTAAACATCGTCAAAGATTTTTATGTGAAGTACGTGTAGGGTCATATCCTTATGTGGCTGTTGGTAATTCGACAAACAAAAAAGATGCCGAACGTAATGCCGCACGAGATTTTATAAATTATTTGGTTCGTTCGGGAACATTGCTGGCTAATGATGTGCCACTGGAAGCTGGTGTCACCGCTGCCCCTACGCTTAATATGGGAGTTGATGCGGCAAATAATGCCATTCACAATGTTGGTAAACGGGTCTTTGATGGAGAAGCTGGTCCACAAGATTTAGGACAAGCCTATCGACCCATAAATCGTGCCGGTAACAGTAATGATTTTAATTTCATTGATCGCGCTCGTGAGCAATTGGAAATGAAAGAAGCTGAATCAATCGATGTGAATGCGGCTATTCATGGCAACTGGACTATTGAAAATGCCAAAGCAAAATTGCATCAATTTATGCAAATGAACAAGATCACAGCCGATTATAAGTATACATCCGTTGGACCCGATCATGCTAGGTATTTATTTTTTCAAGAATATACGTAAGAGCGTGTGTGTACAATTAGAGTTGGAAAGCTTGTGGTTTTACTAAATGTATGTAATCGAAACGAATAACTTTTTTATGGTTCCCGTTATCGTTAATTATGGCATTTAATGTAATACTTGTACGATCTCATTTTGTTCCGTTTGTGTTCTTTGTGTTTCTACTGCAAGGAACACTAATGGAATACATTATTGTGTCATCAATTGATTGTTTATACTTTGAAAATGATATAATTGGCATTTTAATGGTTTCGAGAATTAATAAAAAGTTTCACTTTTTAGTTCCACTAAAATTTATGCAACTGCTGTACAGTAAAACCACATGCTTTCCAAATAACTGATAAAAATCAAATAACGGAATGGTAAGTAGAGAGTTTCTTTGCCATTCAATTAATTTTTCCCTATATTCGAAATAACTACAAAAACAATAATTGCAGGAGTTTTATGGCAGAAATGCAATTTTTTGTACGAAGTTTAAATCGTAGCATCACTGCAAGAGAAACGGGCTCGAATAAACAATCGGCCAGTAAATCGTGTGCACTCTCCTTGGTTAGGCAATTATATCACTTGGGAGTGATAGATGCCTTTACAGGTACCCTCAAACAAAAGAAAGATGATGAAGAACTGAAACCGTATCCGGTTAAAATATCACCGGAATTGGTGCAGGACATGGAGGATTGCATACAAGTATTAAATTTACCACAAGTCAACATTCACAACCTTAAAGTAGACACCGACAGTGATGTCATAAGTTTGCAGGTCAGAGAACAAAACCATCACTTGTACTAAGTGGGAATAATTTTATTTCAAATATTTTTATAAAAAAAAAAAACAGATCAATACCAACAGAGTTACGAAAAAGCCAAATGATGATAACAAACAAGTAATGGGTTCGATAATACCGTGGGCTCCCCCACAACCCAACTGGAATGCTTGGAGTGCCAGCAACATAGATGAGGGTTATTTGGCTACAGCCTCATTAGATGAATTATGTTCCGATTTGGAAAATACCTCCAAGGATAAGCGATTAAACAATCCCGAATATCAAAAGTTTGTCGAGTTTCGCGAGAAGCTGCCAGTTTCGGCCATGAGAAATGAAATTATGAAAGCGATTAATGAAAATCCCGTCGTTGTTATACGTGGTAATACGGGTTGTGGCAAAACCACACAAATTGCTCAATTCATCCTTGAAGATTATATAAAATCCGGCCAGGGAGCATATTGTAATATTTATATAACACAACCCAGACGTATATCGGCCATTTCGGTGGCAGAACGGGTGGCTACGGAGCGTTGTGAAAGTCTGGGTGAATCGGTTGGTTATTCGGTACGTTTTGAGACGGTTTTACCGCGTCCATATGGCGCCATCCTATTCTGTACGGTTGGTGTTTTACTGCGCAAACTGGAAGCTGGTTTACGTGGCATCTCGCACATTATTGTCGATGAGATACACGAGCGTGATGTCAACAGTGATTTTCTTTTGGTCATCCTGCGTGACATGATTCATACGTATCCGGAATTACGTATAATTCTTATGTCCGCCACCATCGATACGACCCTCTTCTCGGAATATTTTGGGCATTGTCCCGTTATAGAGGTGCCGGGTCGTGCCTTTCCAGTTCAACAATTCTTCTTGGAAGATTGTCTGGAAATGACCAGATTTATACCGACTACTGAGTCACGTAAAAAGAACAAGGAGCGTGATGATGAGGAGAATGCCATTATTAAAGAGAATGGTGAAGATGCTGGTGATCAGAATTTGAATAAAGTTTGCGATGAAAAATATTCAATACAAACAAAAAACAGTATGGCCATGCTGTCCGAGTCGGATTGTTCGTTTGAATTAATTGAAGCTTTGTTGGTGCACATCAAATCGAAAAATATCCCTGGAGCTATATTGGTGTTTTTGCCCGGCTGGAATTTAATATTTGCTCTCATGAAACATTTGCAAAATTCCCAATTCGGCGATTCCCAATATAGAATTTTACCCTGTCACTCTCAAATACCGAGAGAGGATCAGCGCAAAGTTTTTGAACCGGTACCCAATGGCGTGACCAAGGTAAGTTGTAACAAAACTAATTGATGAACTTGTTTGTACACTCATGTAGGGTCAGGTTTCAAGTAAAATATCTCACATTACACCCCTTTATTAAAAGTCAAACACTAGTACGGGGAATTTAAGCTGGTGTAATATATCTAAAATGCGTGCAGCTACCTACACCTACTGTCTATGTAAATTTGTGCGCAAGCTACAGGTCGCATTTTTTAAGATATTTCGATGAAATTTGGTACAAGGACATGTATTGGCCTAGAGGGGAACTCCATTAGAAATGGACTGAATCGGATCATTTTTACAACCCCTCCCTTATAATGATAATTCCCGCAGAGACTTGCCTGGCAATACCCCGCGTTTACTGACACAACTAAACTAATTGTAGCATAATTTAAGGAGCTCAGATAAGCTTGATTAATAATTTTTTTTTTTTTTTTTTTTTTTAAGATAATTCTTTCCACCAATATTGCGGAGACGTCAATTACGATTGACGACATCGTATTTGTGTTGGATCTGTGTAAAGCACGCATGAAAATGTTTACATCGCACAACAATCTGACCAGCTATGCTACGGTGTGGGCCAGCAAAACGAACTTGGAACAGCGTAAAGGGCGCGCTGGTCGCGTTAGGCCTGGCTTTTGTTTTACCTTATGCTCCAAAGCTCGCTTTAATGCCTTAGATGATCACTTGACTCCGGAAATGTTCCGAACGCCATTGCATGAGATGGCCTTGAGTATTAAATTACTCAGACTCGGATCCATACATCAGTTTTTATCAAAAGCTCTGGAACCGCCACCCTTGGATGCTGTCATTGAAGCGGAAGTGTTGTTGCGTGACATGCGCTGCTTAGATGACAATGACGAGTTAACACCGCTGGGTAAGATATTGGCACGCCTGCCAATTGAGCCACGTTTAGGAAAAATCATGATACTGAGTACAGTGTTTGGATGTGGTGACCTGGTGGCCAGCATGGCTGCCTATTCAAGCACTTATTCGGAAATATTCGCTCTGGACTTGGGCCAGCGACGTTTACAAAATCATCAAAAAGCTTTGAGCGGTAACAAGTGTTCGGATCATGTGGCGATGATTGTCGCCACGCAATTGTGGGAGAATGCCCGGCAACGGGGCGAAGACGAAGAGATACGCTTTTGCGAGTGGAAGGGTCTGCAATTATCCACCATGCGCGTAATGTCCGAAGCAAAAAATCAACTACTCGACTTGATGCAACAAGCCGGCTTTCCGGAGGAAACCATGACAACGGATCGCATAGACGGACAAGGGGAAAATCCTCAACTAGATATGGCCACGGCTCTGCTGTGCATGGGCTTGTACCCGAATGTCTGCTATCACAAGGAGAAGCGCAAAGTGCTGACAACTGAATCGCGGGCTGCTCTCATTCACAAAACTTCAGTAAATTGCAGCAATCTGGCGGTCACCTTCCCCTATCCATTCTTTATATTTGGCGAGAAGATACGTACCAGGGCAGTGTCGTGTAAGCAGATGACAATGATAACACCACTGCACTTGATATTGTTCGGGTGTCGCAAGATCGATTTGGTCAAAAATAATGTGGTGCGTGTCGATAATTGGTTAAATTTCGAAATGGAACCACAGCTCGCGGCTATATTGGCCGCCTTTAAAATAGCTATAGAAGATTTGGTCACCACAGCTTGTGCTGAGCCTGGGGAAGTGCTACAGTTAAATGAGGCCCAAATGAAATTCGTACAAACTATTAAAAAATTGTGTACAAGGGATGCGGGTGATTATCAAATTGAACGTGAAAAGGGTGTTTTGCCGTTCCAAAGTCGCTCGAATAGTGGTGCACCGTTTAACAAACGTAGTCGTGTGGATGACAATGCTAGAGGTGGGTATGGTGGAGGATTTGGCGGCGGTGGTGGTGGTGGTGGCAATCGATATGGTGGACGCAACGGTGGTTATGGGGGTGGTACTGCACGTTGGGGTCGCTTTGGTGGCGGAAATCGTAGATTTTAAGTTAAGAATATTTTACCCCTGAAGAAGGTAATTTCACTCGATTATTGTAAAACAAATCTAAAAATGTACCCACTACGTCTTATGCATCCTCTTATTAGACGCTGCACCACTTGTGGCAAAGTTTGTAACTCCTAAACGGCAAATATCACACCCACCTCAATTATAGCCATAGATTTAACCATGCCCGTCTGTCCGTCTATGTTGTCATGTAAATTTGGCCGCATTTTTTTGATATTTGAGTAAAACTTGGTACAAGGACATGAATTGGCTCAAAGGGGAACCCTATTGATTGGATTGAACCATTTTTACAACCCCTTCCCATATAAAGTCCTGTTATAATGGAGATCTTTATAAGACCAAAACGTCACAATTCTTAATATTTTTTCACAATATTTGGTGAAGAATAGTTCATAAGCTTAATAATCGGCTGTGTCCAATTTGGACCCGATCGGACCATTTTTAGAACCCCTCCTCATATAACCAAACAAAAATGTTGTGAAATTTTAATCATATTAAAATTTTGATAATACAAGTAGTATAAAAAATGAAGAAAAATGAAAAATATTAAATTGAATAATACATCAAGTGGTGTAGGGCATGTGATGTTCGGGCTTGACCGACTCTAATATTTTCACTTGTCTTTTACATAAATAAACGTAGATTTATTTCTTCAAATTCCACAAAAAAAAATTTAAAATTTTTAATTTTCCTCATAAAAAGCTAAAATGATAGCTAGTAGAATGGCAACCAAAATAGCCACATATGCACCCACCAGGTTCCAATTGATTACTATCTTGTTTTTCATTTCAATGCTTCTACGCTCTCGCGGCTTACGTTTGATGAATTTCTTTTCAAATTGTTCCAATTCCATACGATTACGTTCCGCTTCTTGATCACGCATTAATTGTTCCTTTGCCTGTCGGCTTGATTCCAAAGTTTTGATCGTTTCGGCACAAATCCCGTCACATTCCAATTTTATAAAGCCGGCCCGATATTTATCACAAGGTATGTCTTGTTTTTGTCGTCTGCAGGGACAATGGATGCGTACCTTTTTGCGACATTGTTCGGGGTTAGAACAGGGACCCGAATGACATTTGGCCACGCAACGGTGACCACACGGATACTTGAAAATGAACATTTATTGTAGCGATTTTTAATGATTCAATTTTTTTATTAATTACATTTTTTAAGCATCGGTTACCACAACTCTTTAAGCGGTTCTGGTTTTCAGCGATTTCCTCTTTGGTGCCATCGTCTTTATAAAAGTCACAACACTTGCAAATTACTTCTATTAGGCCGCAATGGCATTTAGTTTTGATGGCCATGCTGCAAGGATTGCATGGTGGTGGATGACAAGGTTTGATGCACTTATGCGTGCAACCTTTGGGTCGTGCTATAAGGCAGCCTTCTTCACATGCACCGCAACCATCTTGAGCCTGTCATACATATGTGTTGTAAGGTGTGTAATTAAAAAGAAATTCTACAACGAGACGCACTTACACTCATATCATTTGGATTGGCCACTGAATGGCACAACAGAGCACATTTATGATTGCCGCAAGACAGCTTACGATTACATAAACGTTGACAAGATGTTGGTTTTGAATTCCAGCAGGGCCATTCAGCGATTTCATGTCCCCCTACACAAGCCACCTTAACTTTTTCTTCACATTTCGGATGCGGTGCCACCTTGTATTCAGTCTATATATATATGGTATTAGAACTGGCATTTATTTGTATCTATTTAAATTGTAAATACCACTTTGTTTGCTTTCCAAGCACTGTTTGTTTGATTATTGTCCGCAAACGTTACATGTTTTACAGCATTATGACATTTTGCTTTACAAGTATGTTTACAACCGGTAGTATCATTTGGCAGACCGCATATTTGGGTGCAAGGCGGGCACTCATGCTTGTGGCAGCGGTGTTTATTTGTGTGATGACATTTAGAGGGTATTCTACAAGACAGTGTTGCCGATTAAAATGATTTTCAATTGAAAATCCAACAACAACTTATTTACCTGCATGATTCTGAACATATTATGCGTGCGGTACGTTCTCGTCCACATGGTACACTTTTACGAGTTTTACCACAACGACAATTTATTTGAGATTGTAGGCGACATGGGTAGCAAGGACCCTTGTGACATACCGATTGACATTTATGTTTGCCACAGGACAAGTGTTTGTTGCATATTTTATCACAAGGTGGGCAATTGCGATCACAACACTAAAAGATTGTTTGTTTTTACTCCCATTTAAAATCAACTATGTATACACATACCTTTCGATTGCAAGCATGTTTACCGCAATCTCTTATTTGCTTACACTTGGTTTCACATGTAAATTCTTTGGAGCAAGGCAATTCTTTTTCGCGTTGACCACAACGGCATCGCTTCTTCACTGTTAGTAAACACTACAAAAAAAAATATATATATTAAATGTATTCTCTATTTCCCTTATGTAAACTTGTGAACTTACCATATTGCAATTGCCTTTATGACACCTTTGAGTACAAGTATGCTGACCACAATCTAAAACTTTCTGGCATGTATCGCCACATGTTTCAATTATCTCCGAACAAGGAGCAGTTTTTTTCTATAAAGAAGTTTTTAAATTTGAGAAAAGGTCACAGCCCACCATACTTACAGTTTTTCCGCATGGACAAGAACGTGGCAAACTCAAAGGGCAATCACCACAATCACCAGAGTGACAAACTTTTTTACACGTATGCAGCTTGCACGAGTGTAATTTACCGCAAACCTAACCATTGGTGTTAGAGAGACGGTAAAAGAAAGAGTGAACACATTATGGAAAATGTCCTCACCTGTTTACAATGCCATTTTAAATCCCAACATTGGCGCTGCATAGACTCCCGCCCACACTCACAGAACTGTACACTAGTTTGAGCGCATGGCGGACATTGATTGGGTTTATGACAAATTTTGTTACATACATGCTGGCCACAAGGCAGCAGCTGCTTACACTATATAGTTGTGAAAATGCCAATTAAAGACATTTGAATTATAAACGAAATAATAAATTATATACCTTTTGCTTGCACTCCCACTCCTTTTCCAAACATCGCATTGACTTTGGTGGGGATTTTCCGCATTTGCATGATGTGCTAGCATATTGGGCACAAGGTGGACACGGTCCAGGGTGGCAAAGTATGTTGCATTTGTGACCACAATTTGGTTTTAGATCTTTACCACATAATTCCCCACATGAATGTGGCACCAACCATGGCTGTGGCACGGGGTTCAATTCTTTGCCACAAAAACATTCATAATGGTTGGGTCTCTCGGCCGGAGTAAATTCCCTTCGACATTGTGGACAACACCAATACAAAGGCTTTGGTTTTTTGGGCGGAACAAATTCTCCCAAGTGATTGTAGTAACCCTGTGATGAATGATTTTGTGCTTTGTGCTGCGCCTGGGCAATACTATCATTAGCCCAGCGTCGTATACAATTTAAGTGAAAGAAACAGTAACAATATTGACAGGACCATATTGCATCAGCTCTTTTGATGCTTGCTATACATATGAGACAAGTAGCCGCACCCGAGTGTAATATATTTTCTAGAAAACTGGTGGTTTTTTCTAATAGTTGTTTATTCTCTTTCCTTAGACTGTAATGCTGATATAAAGTTTCTATTTCGACGGATTTTATAAAACGCAGTTACTACCCCACACACACATTTAAACATAATACGGTAAATTTCATACATACCTATTATTTTAGATTCATCCAAATGCTCTTCATCCTCTGATGATGAAGCATATTCTTCTACTAGTTTTTGTGCTGCTTCCAAATTTTTAGCGTGCGATTCAAAAAACTTTTGTTCGCTATTTTTATTAGTATTCATATTTAATTTTGTTTACTGCCAATCAAGCAACATAAGTTAACCGGCAGCACCGGCACTAAACTTCAAACACGTATTTTCTTTTTTATATCATATTTCTAATGAAAAATTATCAACCTTGTTTTATTTTGACAACAAAAAGCAACGGTTCGTTGGTGTAACTTAGTTGTTCGAACTCGGTTCGTTGGTTCGTTCAATTGTAAACGCCGGAAATCGTTGCATTCTTTATTAAAATTTGATCTTGGCAACCCTTTATAAGATAATGATTGTTGTATTTAATAATATGAATTGACAACTCTGTAAAAATGCATGAATTTATAGCGGGATTTTAGGTAGTTTCGTCGCAGTATTACATGTGTTTAAAGAGAAATTTATTTGAGCTGTGAAAATTTATAAAAAAAGTGAAGAAAATGCAAGAAAAATTGCTAAAAATTATATAAACATTTAAGTTAAAAGTTACTGAAATGGAAATAATATAAACAAAGTGCGAATAGTTTATTTGTGTAGCATTTAAAAGAAATTTCATTTCAGCACGTATTTTTTATGTATAATGCAATAATGTGTGTGATAATAAAAAAGAAAAAGATGGTTGTGACGTCCTGAAAAGGCACTGTCCCTATCTTTTGATGCGGTATAAACACCTTAATCAGAATTTAGAAATAGAATAACATTCACAACAACCAATTACTTTTTTCCACAAATCCTTACAATTGCAAACCAAATATTAACTGAATTTTAAGGTAAGTCGAAGATGTTGTATTTTACATATATATTATACATTTTTATATCTTATTACAGCACTTATGTCTAATTTTTTAATTTAAAAAAAAGGCATTATTCCCCTCGTATCAATATTCTCACCAGGTTATTAACATATATATTTTTATCTAATAAAAAAAATTAATAAATTTTTAGGTAGTTACAGTTATGTATATAATTTATTTTTTACTAATGCGATTTATGTAATTTTGAGGTAAAGCCATGATTATAAAATGCTTGAAGAAAAAAATTGCACAAATTATTTATTGAGTTGCAATCTGCAATGATACAAAAAGTGATTAAAAAATATTAAGAGTAACTCTTCATTTTAATTAATGGGTACTTACAACCACAAGGTGCCCACTTTTATCGCGCACAACACTTGATTCCTTACCGCCCGTCTGAATATCAATTATGCCAGATTTACCATTAGCCATATGATGCAGCACCGGCACTAAACTACAAACACGTACTTTCTTTTTTATATCATATTTCTAATGAAAAATTATCAACCTTGTTTTATTTTGACAACAAAAAGCAACGGTTCGTTGGTGTAACTTAGTTGTTCGAACTCGTTTCGTTGGTTCGTTCAATTGTAAACACCGGAAATCGTTGCATTCTTTATTAAAATTTGATCTTGGCAACCCTTTATAAGATAATGATTGTTGTATTTAATAATATGAATTGACAACTCTGTAAAAATGCATGAATTTATAGCGGGATTTTAGGTAGTTTCGTCGCAGTATTACATGTGTTTAAAGAGAAATTTATTTGAGCTGTGAAAATTTATAAAAAAAGTGAAGAAAATGCAAGAAAAATTGCTAAAAATTATATAAATCATTAAGTTGAAAGTTACTGAAATGGAAATAATATAAACATAGTGCGAATAGATTATTTGTGTGGCATTTAAAAGAAATTTCATTTCAGCGCGTATTTTTTATGTATAATGCAATAATGTGTGTGATAATAAAAAAGAAAAAGATGGTTGTGACGTCCTGAAAAGGCACTGTCCCTATCTTTTGATGCGGTATAAACACCTTAATCAGAATTTAGAAATAGAATAACATTCACAACAACCAATTACTTTTTTCCACAAATCCTTACAATTGCAAACCAAATATTAACTGAATTTTAAGGTAAGTCGAAGATGTTGTATTTTACATATATATTATACATTTTTATATCTTATTACAGCACTTATGTCTAATTTTTTAATTTAAAAAAAAAGGCATTATTCCCCTCGCATCAATATTCTCACCAGGTTATTAACATATATATTTTTATCTAATAAAAAAAATTAATAAATTTTTAGGTAGTTACAGTTATGTATATAATTTATTTTTTACTAATGCGATTTATGTAATTTTGAGGTAAAGCCATGATTATAAAATGCTTGAAGAAAAAAATTGCACAAATTATTTATTGAGTTGCAATCTGCAATGATACAAAAAGTGATTAAAAAATATTAAGAGTAACTCTTCATTTTAATTAATGGGTACTTACAACCACAAGGTGCCCACTTTTATCGCGCACAACACTTGATTCCTTACCGCCCGTCTGAATATCAATTATCCCAGATTTACCATTAGCCATATGATGTTCCAAACTATAAATAAACAATTCGTTTTTTCTTAAGGACAATAGTTTGTTTAGTGAAGAGATAGATGACTTACGAATCTCTTTCCACAATTTTGAGAATATTAGCTGTACCCACAGTATCGATGATGTATGTACAAAATTCAATTATGTAGGGTATAAGTAATATAAGATCGCCTTTATCTTTCTTTAATTCCAACGGTATACGCACAACCATTAAGTTATCGCTGTGGTTGGTAATAACGAAATCAATCCTTTCCAATGGCAAGCGATGCTTCTGTTTATAAGATTTGCCATCCACCACATAGACGGCTTTATTGCTTAACAACACAAATCGATCGCGGGATTTGTAGCCGTGACGATCATATTTAACACAAGTGGTTGCATATTTGAGGGACTCTCCGCCAAATGTTGCACCTACGAAGCCACTAATTTGTACCTTATGATCTTTAGGTATGCGATCATTTTGAAACCAATTAGCCACACTGGCCGTATAGTTGCTCTTTTTGTCTACAATAAAAAAATTAAAAATATTTCAGATCAAAACTTTTAATGAAAATCCACAACATTTACCTTTAAACACTTTCTCGGCCAATACTTTCATATCAAGTTGACGATATCTGTCGATGGATAAGCGTTGGCGGTATTGCCGGGCAATATGTAAACGATGTAAACGGTGCAAATACTTGGAAGCTTCCTGACAATGAGAGGGCGCACTGGGCCAACTGGTATCTAAAACGTTTTTGGGCAATTCCTTAGCTAACCTTAACAGCCACATACGTTTACTATTGGCAATGAATCTATTATTGTAACCATTAGGTGCTTGATGGCGCGTTATAAAGCCTTTAATAAACGCTCGAATCTTCTGAACCGCGGCTTGACGTCGCTCAAAGGCCCGCTTTGCCAAATACCGGCGACAATGCGATTGCAATATGATTATTTGTTCTCTTAATTTTAAATATTTCAAACGTTGCATGCGTCCCTTCCAGTGAGCTTGCAAAACAGCAGCAATATCATGTTTCTTCACCTGATAAGCGTCTTCCGTTTCAAATAATGTTTTCGCGTAACGGATAAACAGCTTCGTCTTACCCAGGCAATACTCTTCGGGTGTATAATTAAGAGTGTTGATTAAGATTTTCACACCCTCCTTGGCCGGCCCATTATAATTGGGCCAAGTTTGTTCGCTTAAGCATTTGTAGCGATTGAGAAACATTTCGTAGGTTCGTCTGTAGGCGAAACCGGCTCTCCGTACCCGCAAATTCTCCATCAAACCCAAATATTTGACTTGATGGGAAATCAATTGATCGTCAAACACATTGGGCTCTTGCAAATCGTTTGGTTTAATGCAACGTATATAAGAGGGCTCTTTGCACATCAGTATGTCCATGAGGTTGTTGAGGGAAGTCTTGAATTGGGTAATGGCAGTGTCAGGTCTCTTCTTACTTAAATATTCCTGCTGTGGAAAACAGGCTCGTATCACTTGGTTCGTAGCTTTACTCATGCACTCTTTTAAATCACGAAACAATAAATCGTTATTCTTGTCCAGAAAACCGCTAACATTGTAGGTAACATCGCCTGCATAATGCACCAAACGGAACTCGTTGCGGGTCATCACCTTCTGAATGGGCAGTGGAGCTTTCTGGTGGCATATATAGTGCGCATGATTTGCTAGACGAGTCGTCATTTTTGCTAAAAACGTTGCATCGCTGGTATCGCCCGGTCTTAAACATTCCTCATCCAATATCGATATA
Organism: Ornithomya chloropus; assembly: GCA_963971445.1. Lineage (NCBI taxonomy): Eukaryota > Metazoa > Arthropoda > Insecta > Diptera > Hippoboscidae > Ornithomya > Ornithomya chloropus. Next base: position 3,459,357 of record OZ020532.1, read on the forward strand.
ATACCTTTATGCTTTTCCTCGATTAAATTACAAATAACTTTATTATTGAAATATTCTACTGGGATCCATTTAATGCCCTCTCGGCAGTATTCTTCCTGTTCAGATTTCAATGTCAACTCAATAAAAAGTTGTTGCAGTTTTTCGTTGCAAAAATTTATGCAAAATTGTTCAAAAGTATTGGTTTTGAAAATTTCGAAACCGTAAATATCCAAAATACCCATAACATTATTGCGGGCCCCGCCCAGATCTTTGGCCTGCAACGAAACATTCAGGCGCTGTACCAGCCAAGAAAATAAACGATCATAGATGGCTTTCGCTAAAGCATCGCGAGCATAAATTGCCATTTCCCGACTTAGCGGCGTTGTCACCACATCACCGCGAGCATCGATTGTGCGATTTGTTAGAGCCGCTACTAAATCATTCAAATTTACACCCAACAGTTTAGCTATGGCTTGCGCAGCATTTACGTCAATCATGGTGGTGTGACCCTCCATTTCCGTCAATTCAATATTTCCCAAATGCAAAACACTAGAAATTATAGCTAAAATATCCCTTTGTTCAGCTAGACAAAAATCTATAACCGTCATGGCTTCTTGAACTCTTTTAAAATTATTGGAATCGTCTAAGGTGCTGGAACAACAACATTGATCCTATGGTATAAAGAAAACTAATAATTATAAAATATTTTCAAATAATTCTTATTCCCTTACTCCGTTACTCAAGTAGGCGTATTTGTTAAGCGATCTGTGCAGCATTAACTCGTCCAGCTCATCATTACTGGCTCCCGCCAATAGTTGATAAAATATATGAAAATTTCTTTCGCCAACATTTTGTTTCACCACTCGGGATTTCTCCAATAAATAATTTAAAATATTGCCCCCAATCGGTATGCCCTTAAAATTAAACTGAACATCCATATATTTGCCAAAGCGGGATGAATTGTCATTACGATTGGTTTTAGCATTGCCGAAAGCCTCTAAAACGGGATTCGAGTTTAATAGCTTTTCCTTTACACCCTCAACAGTCGTTTGATGACCCGAACAGGCAGCAATGTATTGTAAAACTTTCTTTGAAGCTTCAGTTTTACCGGAACCACTTTCACCTAAATAAAAAACACAATGGAAAATTTATAATTAATTTATAAAAATAAAAAAAAGCCAAATTTTTAATTTCAAAAAACGTACCAGAGATAAGAACACATTGGCCTTTATTTTCTTCTATTAACGAACGATATGCATTATCGGTGATTGCAAAACTGTTGCAAAAGATTATATAAAATATTAATAGAAACACTAGTGAAAATGTTATAGCCGGTCAAGCCCGACTATTTAACAATTTAGCTTCACAATTTATACTGCTTGAGTTGGAGCAGTAAACGCTAATCTCTGTCAAAAAACGTCATAAGAAAACAAGTAAGAAATCTTAAATACTCTGCACATCCACAACGGTGGGCGTGGCACATATATATATATATATATATATTGAGTCCTCTAATAATGGTTATTATGTATCAGCTGGAAAGACTAGTTTTGTGGTGAATATGGTTTTTTGTAAATTGTGGGCGAATCTGTTACCCTACCATGCCCATTTGTGGATCAATAATAGGGGCATTAAATTTCAATTTCATAGGTCAATTTTTGTGACAGATATAAAGGTCGATTGTGAGCGCGTTTTTTAACCGACCACGCCCATTTTTGGCATATAGATGAATGGGATAAATATAAAAATGCGTACTAAATTTCAAGATTATAGGTCAATTTTGTAGCAGATATATGGATTTTTGTCGATTGTGGGCGTGGATCTTGACCGATTTTGCCTATTTTTAAATAGAGATATCGCCCAAGCATAGGTTAGTAAAGCCCTGTGGAGGCCTACTAGTGGAAGTACTAGTGGAGTAACTTACATGTGTGGCGGGATTTCGTAAAAATTTTTATTCTTATATTCCATAATATCAGCTTCTGAATAAATGGGCAACTCTTTATAGGGATTTACGGATATTAAGACTTGTCCAATGTATGTCTGAAATATACACAAATGTACGCTTCAAACACTCATATCCACACAACACTTGTTTACATACATAGATAATATTCTCCTGATATCTTTTACGCAAATTCTCAATAAAAGCTGTTTCACTTTCGTATTCCTCCAGCAGAACAAAGTCGGGCAAGCCTACACGGGTACGTTCGTGAAGACCACGCTCCATTATTGGTTGAGTACGGCTGTAATAAAAATGCATTTTGTTGTGATTAATAACCTTTTCTAGTAGATGCGAGGTTGATATATTCATATATTTGTTGTTGTTGTTGCTGTTGCTGTTGTTCGAATAAGACATCTGCTCTGATAATCATGGCTCCACATAAGTCCCCCCCCTTTCAATTTCTAATTATTAAGATTTAAAATCTTATTATGCCCAAAATTGTTATTGAATTTTTTCTTAATTCTATTTAAGACAATAAAAAATGAAACTTCAAGGCCATAAATATATTTTTAACACAAAATAATATCGAGAATAGGAAATGTCATCACAATCAATAAGTAGTTGTTCTAAAGATACCATATTTATGTATTCGGCAAATAGCTTAAATTCGGAAATGTTTAAGACTATCGTTGAGTGCCCTACGTAATGTGTTCAATAATGATTGAAGGGCAACTACTACTACAACTACTAATCGGAAATATATAAACTTTTTAGGGTTTCTAACGCCTGCTGCTAGGTGTTGCAATTGGAAGAACAATCTGAGTATGCGCTCCATCTTATTTGGAGGGTATAAAAACTATGACTCGCACTTCATCATTTTTAACAATTAATTAATTTTTACTTCAAACACGCAGGCATTCTTTCTTGATTTCTCAACTCAATCCAAAATATAACCGAATAAATAAAAAATATAAATACGCGCTGATTATTTGTTATAAAGAACTTCTCCTACTACCGACATTGGAATCAAACTGCTTTGCAATATCAGCGAAATTTTGTAAAAATGTTCAATAATTAATAGCTTTACTTATCGGGACCATACCGTTAAGTGACATACAATACAAGTGACAATACCGATTAGATAGCGGAGTAAATTTTCTTTTCTTTTTTCTTATACACTCGTATAAAATATTGTAAATCTAAGCTCCTATGAATGCATTTTATATGTGCGTACACAAATTATTCTTTACAATGTTATATTCACGAAAACAACAAAAAAGCTTAATATGGATATTTTTATACCCTTCATATAAATAAGGGGTGTACTCAGTTTATTGTTCCGTTTGCAACACTCGGAAGAAAGCATCAGATACCCTATAAAGTAAAAGCTGACTCAGTCTAGGCATGTCCGTCCGTGTGTCTTGCTATTGAAGGGCACTTTCACTGTCATAAACTGTGACACATTGAACTGTGCCTTTGTATCCAGATTGCTATTTAAATTGGGCAAAGTCAGTCAAGAGCCACGCCCACAGTCGACAAAATTCGTTTTATCCTGCACAATAAATTAGCTATAAAGTTGAAAATGGGTATACATAATTATAATTACCTTATCCATAGATATCCATGATCTAATAATGGACACGCCCACAATTTACAAAAATTCTATTCAACGTAAAACTCAACTTTCAAGCTGATACGTAATACATACACTAAAGAAGGTCGTAATCATATGCTTGCCACGCCCACTATTTGTGTTTATATGTATATGGAGGGTATTTAAGATTTGACCAAAGCTAAATTTAGATTTTCTAATTGTTTTAATTATTGTATTCATTGTGTAAACAAATGATTTAATTGGCAATGAGCCAACAACTTTTATAGGCTGAACTATACCTACGTATATTTTTATACATGGACATAGTTATCATATGAGTAAAATTGTTATCAGTTTCTCTATTCAATGATATTAATAAATAATAAATAAAAAAATTCATTAATTTGTACATCAGTCCCTTTTATTCATACATTCATACATTTATGCAACATTTTCAAGATTTTATAAATATATACAAATAAAAACGGAAATAATCAGAACATCTGTAGAGTATGTATGTGTGTATAGTTGTTGTTGTTTTTACTCATTGTCATAAAAAAATTTATATACTGAAGTTGAACTTTGGTATAGATAGACACTCTTAGGCCTCGTCCTATATAAAATAAATCAACAGACAACAGCTACGCCCACGAAAATTACAGCAACATAATGGAAAATTATTATGTAAGTGTATATACCTACAGAAACAAAGGATACGTACTATGTTTCAACCATGTATGGAGCTCTATTTTGTGAGAGTGACTGTTATAATTATATTTTTCTATTATTATTTATATTCGTGGCTGTGCTTGTTATATGTGAGGTTGGATACTTACTTCACAATAAATTTTCAAAAATAAAACCTTTTTTGTTGCGACCATTGAGGTAAAATTTAACAGAAACTTAACTAATGGTTAACAGTATACTTTTATTTTTCTTATTATTAATAAAAAACATTTAAATTTCTTCATTTCGTTTTGGGTTGATTTCTAGTTCATTTTTTTACTTATGAATATCAATTATTTAATGATTATTTTCGGTCCCTGTTGTTTTCTTTTTGTGGACAAAGTACATTTATTCATTTATACATTTATAAAAAAGAATTTTAAGTTAATGCCACTGCACACACACATGATTATGTGCGTTGTAAACATAACACTCACACACCAAAGTAACAAGTAAAAAAACTGAATTTGATTTGGTCTAAATGTTAAATACCCTTCACATGTTCATATGAGAAGTGGGCGTGGCAGTGTATTACGCCTTTTAATAGCTTATGTATTACGTATCAGCGTTTAAATCGAGTTTTACGTTGAGTATGGATTTTTACAAACTATGGTCGTATCTGTTATTCGACCACGCCTATTTTTGGCACTATTAATGGTATTCTTATAAACATGTGTAACAAATTTCAACTTCATAGCTTAATTTTTGTAGCAGATAAAGAGATTTTGCCTATTGTGGGCGTGGCTCTTGATCCATTTTGACTACTTTGAATAGAAATCAGCGTGCAAAAGCTAGAAATAAATATTATAAAATTTACAATCGTGAGAATGCCAACAACAGACAGACACATAAACATACATTGTAGGGTCTCCGATGCCTTCTTCTGGGTGTTGCAAATGGAATGACAAACTTAGTATACCCCCCATTTTATGTGGAGGGTATAATAAAACTAATCCCTAATGTTAATAAACCCTAATAACGGTACTTCTATATTTTAACTTATAACGTACAACATGAAACGGCTGCTGATCCAAAAAGAAAAATTAAAGACCTTAATAAGTAAATGTCATTCTTTCACGCACACATTCACACAAGTTTGTGTGAGAAAAGTATTGAAACTTTGTAATTATAATAACCACACACAGAAGATACGAATTGTAATCCAAACTAAAAATTTTGTGGTTAATAATTTATTGGCCAAACATTGATGATAACAAAGGGAAAGTTATATGAATACTAATGTATAGAATACACAAACAATACATGGCCACATATGTAAACTAATTTACATAAATTTTTTACAAAAAGATTCTGTAAAGCATGTGTAACCTGCACACGATAGAAAAGTATATAAACCCTTCAACATCACTTGCGAACGATCATTCTACGAAATGGAGCAATTCTTGTATATGCTTGTAACTGGTAAGGAAGAAAAAGTTTCTATTTTAAAAAAAAACTTGATATAATTTTAAAGTGTATTTTTAGCGTTTTTAATATCCTCCGCCACATCGACTTTGGTGATTTATAAAGGAGGAGAGACAACGGCCGCAGCAACGATAGCCTTTAAACCTATTCAACAATTTATTGCTCATAAACAACATTTATTGAATAAATTTAAACCAACAACTACAACCACAACAACAACGACAACAAATGCTCCAACAAATGATATGAACTCTAGTGCAGATTTGTCACAATCCAGCACAACAACAGCAGCAAATTTAGATGCTCCAACAACAACACCAACAACCACAACCACACCTGTTGCCACTTTAAGTTCTACAACTCAAACAATTTTAACTACAACCGCGGCTGCTGCTGAACCAGAAACAGCAACAACAACGGCTGACACAGTGTTGCTGAAAAAAGGACTGGATGCAACAGGAAATAGTGTATCAAGAGGAGACAAAACTGATGTAGGCAATTATCCAAATTTCCTGGTTCCCTACATGCCAATGCCGAATTATTATGCTAAGCCTCCATATAATTTTATACTAATACCCGTTCCATACCCATTTCATAGAAATTCATTACAATAGAAAACAACTCTTGACATAGATTTATAAACTTTTACTTACTATTTATACACATAAGTTGAAATTTTGAAAAAAAAATAATTCATTTTCTTTTTTAAGTAAAGTGTCAAAGCTTTTCAAACCAATCCAATATTAATGATATTTTTATAATACACTTTACATCGATCTTATCGATGACATTTTAAATTTTGAGCCAGTTTTTATATTCATCTTATAATTTATTTAGTAAAGGTGGTTTGCTATTGAAAATAAGCCAAATCGGTTAACAGCCACGCCCTTAAATAATACAAAACCTTCTTCCTAAGTATAATTTCATAGTATAGCCGTCTGCAATAGACTTGAGGCATAACACTTGCCTGCAATGCGAAGTATTGGGGGTTCAATACCCCCACACAGTTGGACTTGTGTATGAGGTGATTTTTTTTAAATATTTCTTCTTTAGAGATGTCTTTTTATATCTGGTGGGGTAATATATCGGCATGGTGCTATGAATTTAAAGGAGACATTTTTAGTTCCGTTTAGAAAAGAATTTAGTCTAGTAGGCGAAATAATACTTTAATCGATCTAAAATTTAGTACATACCTTACATACTTTAGTTATACTGAAATCAAAGTACAATCATTTTCAGATTCCCCTTATCAAAGACTGCGTCACATACAAGAATACAAGTACGTTGATAGATTTGGTTCAACTAAAACATTTTCATTTATTTTATTTTTTTCAGTGTAAGTGACTTATGTACTATAAAATAAATTAAAGTGATATAAAATAAATAAAAAAAAAACGGAATACCTTTAAACGATGAACGTGCCCTGCCATAAAATATGTGTTTTGACTTTCAAGTTTGATTATATGTGAAAAAGGAGCTCCGTTATTAGGTCAAATAACCGGTTCTCGAAATGTTCTTCTTCCGCATATATATCGTAGAAGAGAATGACATACACATATGCCTGCACAAGAAAGTTTGTGTTTTGATACCCTGCATCACTTGTGGCAAAAAGTATATTAAGTTTGTGCGGATATTTGTAACTTCGTAAACGGAAAATGCCACACCCACCTTTAGATCGATTCAGAATTAAAATCTGAATCGATTTAACTATGTTCCTTTACGATCGCATTTTTTGAGATACTTCACTGAAATTTGGTACAAGGACATGTATTGGCTTAAAGAGGAACCCTGATGAAAATGGACCGGATTTGATCATTTCAACTTAAAAAGGAGGCGTGGCCTTAATTATATTATATAATAAGACTATAAAGAGTTATTAGAAAAGCTATTCAGAGTGCTTTCGTTTATCGCTTTTAGTTTATCAGCTCTAACCGCCAATATAAAAATACACTCAACGTGTATAAAAATAACATGTTTGTGTAGATGTTGTTGTTTGCTTATTTGTGTTTTATTAACCAGAAATAAATGGGTGCTTTTTCTTAAAAATTAATGAATTTTATTACCCGGCTCTGGTTAGAAAAAATTCTCTCCAAATTTCTCTCACAAGTTTTTATCCAAATGATCAGTAAACACTTAAACCGGTAAACAGGCCACAACTTGTATTCAATTATTTGTCATATGTAGATATATTTATTCATATATACATTCGTACATACGTACGTACATACATAATATATATATAAAATGTAAGTAGAAGTTACACTTATTCCTTATGGCATATAAAAGACTTCAAGTGTTAAGTTCAACAATGGCTGGTAATGAACTCAAATCAAATGAAATGAAATGATGAGTTAACAATAACAATGATTTCAATGTTTTGCCAAGTGCCTGAGTAATCCTTAAAATGATTTATATTTCTGTCCAGTGCACATTATATTATTTATTATTGTTTGTGTGTATATAAACATTTACAAGGAGATTTCTTTAGAAAAATAAAAAACCAAAATTAATTATTGCGGGTTGTATAAGAGTTGACTACTTCAGCAGAAATATGACTCATAAATAAAATATATTATTAACCATATATAAATAAAAAACTATATTTGGCTTAGAACAAATCTTAAATACCCTCCCTTATCTACAATATTGAAAAATATAAAAACAAAGGCGTGGCAGATCCATAACAACACCTTCTAACTTTAATTGTTTTTATGTATTTTAAGCTAAATAAGATGTTTTGTCAAAAGTGGGCGTGTCCGAGCCCTCTATTTTTTAACGCACTAATATATATTTAAATAAATATGTATTTATAGCAAAATTTGTATAATTTTGGGAGATAATTTTTTATTAATTTTGGGCGTGGCTTTCAAAAACGTAATATATATAACTTTAACTTTTCCCTTAGCTAGATTTGAACCCGTGTCCTACAGCGGAAAGAATTTACTAAGACAAAACCTTAGCCCACCCAGCTACAGAAAGGACATTGACCGATTTAGCCCAATTTATTTAGTGATCTGGGTGTAAATATAAAATTTCAGTTCAATATCTCAAAATTTATGATCATAAGAGTGCCAATAGTGGACGGACATCCGGACACATATGCCTACTTTGAATCAGTTATTGATGTTGATCAAGATTATAAATATATTTTGTAGGATTTCTGACGCCTCCTTCTCTAAGGCAAAAAATGAATACAAGTGATAATATCTCGTCACGCGTTCGTTGTTCTATGTTCTTCTTGTTTCCAAGTTCACACTCTTTCTCTTACACTTTCGCTACTGGCAAATTACTCAGTAGATTAAGAATCACTGGTATCAAATGTAGTGTCAATGTTGTATATTTTTTTTTTTTTAGATTTCTTTGACATATGAATAATTTCTAAGATTTTATATGCAAATCCAGCCAAATGGGATATTTATGAAAGTGATCCAAGTCCATTTTTTTTTCAACCAACATCCACTGTAACCTTTTAATGGTCGCATTCACTTCATAAATTTACAAAATTATTGAAAATTTTTGGAAAAATGACTTTGGTTCCTTTTCATAATAATGCCTTCATAGTTAACATATAATTAATGGTCGGCTTTGTCACGTTAGTTATTCACCACACAACTTCATTGTGTCTGATGTTCAAGTTCAAAACTTTAAACCGGCAAAACAGCTTTTCTAAATATGAATATTGTGCATGATTTGTGTGTTTACATGAAAGTAAAGTTGCTGGTTGCTGATTTGTTGTTGTTATTGTTGTAACAGCAATGACTATCTTTCACGACAATTTCTTTTAATTATAGAAAATTATTTGAAATTGAAATTTCATCTAGATGAACAGTTTATCCTTTATGAAGATAAATTACAGTATAACAGTTCAATTTGATTGTTATTTTTATAATAATTACAACATTTTTCAGTTGAAAAGGAAAAATTTCAATTTTCACAAAAAAAAAATATTCAAACAGCTACAGTAGCAAGAACTAATCGAATTGGGCTTTGGCGCAAGCTTAAATACCCTCTACCTTTTTATAAAAAGAGTGGGTGCGGCATATACTTGATAATGCTCTCTATGGTTTGTGCATTACGTAACAAGAAATTGCGTTACATTAGATTATTTGTAAGGCGTGTCTGTTATTTGATCACACCTATCATTCTTTATACATTGATCTATGGTTGCCTCCTATGTTTTAACTGCATTGGTATATTTTTATAGCTGTGATAGATTATGGGCGTGGCCGATTTTTCCCATTTTAAATAAGAACCTACCTACAGATACTAGAAATATTATAGTTTCACCTTAATAACTCAGTAATTACGACTGTAAGCGTTTCAACGGACGGACATGTTTAGATCGATTCAAATTTTGATACTAATGGATTTTAAAGAAAAAGCTCAAGTTTTGTTTGCTCTAAATTACATACGTTTTTCTTTTTTAATAATAATTATATCTCCTCCGTGCCTCCTCTTCAAGTGCAATTACTTTTGTTTTGAAATTAGGGTTTGGCACCTTCAAAACATATTTCAATAACTGCTCTTATAAATATTAATACACTTTACACACAATGCACGTTTGCTAAATGTTGTTGTTTTTGTTATATAAACTTGACTCTAATAAGTACGCACATAAAATTTAAATGTTAAATTTTTTAATAATTAATTCACCCGTTGGTTTTTGTTTGTTTGTTTGTTAATCACCAAAAATGAATTATTTACTCCAAACCATATGAAAAAGAGAGCACAAGTTTCGAAACTCAAATATTTATCATTAATAAAGTTTAATTTTAAAGCGCGTTGTGAATGCGTTTAACGGTGATCCTCAACTGAACTAATGAAATGATTTCTTATGGGCAAAAACTTCTTTTCTTATTTTTGCGCTTCCTTTCATAATTTACTTTTGCAAATTGTCGCTCTTGCGATTGTTTGTTGTTGTTGTGGTTTTTTTTTTAGTTTTTTTTTTTATCAAACCTTCATACTGTAGTTAAATTTTAATGTTTTGCTTATATGCTCTCTTATATCAAAAACAGTTTTGAGCATACTTTTTTTTTTTAACATAATTAGGTTAAGAAGAGTGTTAATTATTGTTCAACTGAATTCGATTTAAATCAATACGTGTAACAGATGATTATTACGGGACTGATCACTTGATGTCCTTTCTTTGGTTTTATAGTTCATATGTATGGCAATGTTTTCGAGTTCATTTCAGGTTGTTTAATTATACAGTTTTTCCTAAAAGTTAACGGGCACTCGTGAGAGTTTTTTCTCGTAGAATTCGTTTTGTTCCATATGTTATAAACCTTTTAGAAATTTGCATTGCTTTACAACATACATATATATATTTAGTTATGTTAAGTCACATAGCAAATATATTTGTTGTTGTTTTATTTCCATACCACTAATCTGAGTAGTTGAATTTACCTTCTCTGTTATTGTGAATTTTCTTTTATGCCAGCCATCTGGCAACATTATATTATTACAAGAAAACATCGAAAGTTTTAATTCGCTGATATAGAAAATTTGCATTTTTGCAATTTTTTTATTATAGAAATGAAAGAAGCATTTGTTAATATTTGTAATATTCCTACACACATTATAACTTGTGGTGAATGGATTGAAGAGTCATTGGATACTGTCCAAGAAGTGGTCATTTGTATAACCGGTAATCCAGGTTTACCAGGTTATTACACAGAATTTTGCAATACATTGTACGATAGATTGGAACGCAAAATACCAGTTTGGATAATTGGCAAGAGAAAGCAATTAATATTGAGCAATGTGTAAAATTTATAAATGAAATTTAATTATGAAAATTATAGGACATTTGGGACACGATGATCCGCCCGAGACTAGTTTACGTGAAGTACCACAGTTGAAAGGAAACGAGGAATTGTTCGATTTAGATTCGCAGGTGCAACATAAAATTGAATTTATTGAGAAATATGTGCCACCACAAATGAAGATACATTTGATTGGTCATTCCATAGGAGCTTGGATGGTATTACAAATGTTAGAAACCGAATCGATACGGCAACGGATTAAAAAATGTTATATGTTATTCCCCACCGTGGAACGTATGATTGAGTCACCGAATGGTTGGATATTCACTAAAATCGCTTTACCCTTATATTCCGTATTTGGTTTTATGATATCTCTGGTCAATCGTTTGCCCGAATTTTTCCGTATTTTCTTAATACAATTATATTTTTGGTATGCTGAGATACCAAAATATTTTATTGGTACCACACTTAAATACCTCAAAGCATCGGTTATGGAAAAGGTCGTGTTTTTAGCTGAAGATGAAATGGCCCAAGTGCGTGGCCTTCAACGTGACATTATATCCAAAAATATGCATTTACTGAAATTATATTATGGCACCACAGATGGTTGGGTACCAGTACAATACTTCAATCAACTTAAAGAGCAATTTCCAGATATTGATGCCGAATTGGATGGGAAACAAATCGATCATTCCTTTGTGTTGCGACATTCCAAACCTATGGGATGCATTGTCGGTGATTTTATAATAAAACACTCAGAGATTTTAGGTGTAAAAAGTGAGCAATGGTGAACCGTAAATAGGATAATATACTCAGTTGAAAATAAGAGCAATTGAATGGTTTGAGGGGATGAATTATATTTAGTGGGAAAGTAGGAAAGATGCTTTGTTTAAGATTTGTTTTTAATAAACATTTATTTTTTATTTATTTTGAAATATATGAAGTTTGATGTCTTAGTTGTTGTTATTTTCTGGTGTGGGCGAGCGACTGTGCTCTACTCCTGATTTGACTGATGAGCGCGATTGTGAACGGGAACGAGAACCGGATGGGGAACGGCTACGAGATGCCGATCTAGAGCGACTTGATGATTTTGATCCGGATCTTGATCGTTCACCGGATTTTGATCTGGATCTAGAACGGGACACAGAACGACTTCGTGACGGAGATTTAGAAGCTGAATTACTGCGGCTGCGAGAACGACTACCACCCGATTTGGAACGTGATCTTGAACGAGATGGTGATCGGGAACGGGAATGGTGGGATCGTGACGACGAACGAGAACTGCCCGAACGGGATCGTGATCTTGACGAGGACTTAGATCTTGAACGGGAGCGAGAACGAGACGGTGAGTGAGAGCCAGATTGGGACCGTGACCGCGATCGTGACTTTGATCTTGATCCTGACCGTGAACGCGATTTAGAACGTTCTGAATTGCTAGCGGATGTAATACGTTTGCTTTTACGCTTATCACTGGCAATACTGCTTGCATCACTGTCCGATTCACTTGTTGAAATGGTAGCTTTCGAAACAATTTTCATGCGCTGCTTAGCGGAAAGCTTATCATCATAACCGCCCCGTTTACTAAACTTCTGTCTCTTTGAACGTTTCTCTCTGGTTGTGCCACCACCATCGCTGTCGCTATCATAATTTTTACGTTTACGTCCACTAATTGATCTTTTGCTTTTCTTTTTAGGAGGTTGTTCTGAATCGCCATGACCGATATTGTCGCTGCCTTCGGAATCGGTGATATAATCGTCCTTGCGCGGACGTCCACTACCTTGGGAAGAGAGAAATTACAGATGATTATATTTTATATATACAAAGAATTTTATTTAATTTTTTTTACCCTTTTTGCGTTCCTTCTCTTGTGGCACATCCAGTGTTAATATTAGATTTTTCGTTTTTTCAACATATTCTTGTCGTTTGGCTAGCATTTGTTCACGTGCACTCTTCTCCTTCTCTTCGCGACGCTTACGTTCCTCCTCTTGGCGCAACCTGAATGCTAAGCGTTCCTCCTCCTGTTTACGTTTTAAGGCCTTCTCCTCTTCATCAATGCGCCGCGCCCTGGACACGTGATACTGAGCTTGGGATAATAAGTCTTGACATTGATTGGCTTCAATTGCAGCCACTTCAATATTAAAGCGGGTCTTGTCACCAAATAGAGATAAATGTTGAAAATATCTGAAATGAATGAAAGAATTATTAAAAAAAAAAAGTAAGAAAACTATATTTGGTTTAGGCCAAAACTTAAATACCCTCCATATCGACAACGGTGGGCGTGACATATATATCAATTGCGCCCTCTATTAATGGTTATTAACTATAAACATGTGCACAAAATTTTAGCTTAATAGCTCAATTTTTGTGGCAGATAAATATATTTTTGTCAATTGTGGGCATGGTTTTTGACCGATTTTGCCCATTTTAAATAGTGATCTTTGTGCAAAAATCTGTATCTCAAAATTTACGCCCGTGGGAATGCTAATAGACGGACATACATATCTAGATTGACTCGGTTTTTGATGCTGATCAAAAATATATTTGTAGGGCCTCTGACGCCTCCTTCTAAGTGTTGCAAACAGAAAGACAAACTTAGTATACCCTCCTTACAAAGGTAGAGGGTATAATAATAAAAAAAGATGATAAATACTTTTGAGCCAATTCTAGTTCATGTACTGCTTGCAACACAACTTCCAGTGTTGACTTTTCATCCTTCAATATCAACATAGCGAGACGCTGTAATACTACAGCTATGTTAAAAAGCAAAACCTAAAAAAACAACCAAACAATTAATTGGGTTTAATTGGAGTCGATTTGCTCGTACCGTGTCCTGAGGTGCCACCCGTCTAGCTTTCAACAGCACCATTTTCGCTTCTTTCAATTTGTTTGCGCGAAAGTAAGCGCGCGCCAAATATTGCATTACTTCCACGTTGTGATGTTTAAAGAATTTCTTCATACAATTCTCATACATTTGTATGGCACTTATGAATTGTTTTTGTTCCACATAGATGTGGGCAATGTTAAGCCAAACGTCACAGAAATCGGCCGTGGCCTCACGTACCTGAGCGAATATATCGCGCGCCTCAATAATACAACCCTTATGAGCCAAAACCGCTCCAATACCATTAGTGGCCCATATGTTACGAGGATCGTTGCGCAGAACCTATCGTAAACATTCGTGTTAGCGAAAAAAAACAAAATCACAAGATTACAATTATTACCTGCTTGTATATGGCCAATGCTTTCTCTTGATGTTTCCTTTCTTTTTCCTTATCCCGTGAGGGCTGATGTAGGGTTTGCAAAGAGAAATTGCCCAAAGCGATCAACGAATAGGCGTCATTGGCGGTAGCGGGATTTTTCAGTATGGTTTCAAAATTCTTTTGCCCCAGAGCAAATTGCATTTTGGCCAAATGCAAATTGCCCAACAGAGATCTGTAAATCAAACGCAGCAGCAACAACAACAATTAATTAAATAATCAAAATTGTAACACAACAGTACTAGCCTGGCATCTGGATTATCGTTATTGATGTTCAAGGCATCTTTGAAAAAATCCGAGGCAACAAATATTAGACCCTTGTCGCGTGCCATGCAGCCTAAGCGTAAATAGCAGTCAATGTAGTTAGGATGCTTCTTTAAGATGTCCTTGTATAATTTATCAGCCATATCGAAACTACACATGGCCTCACTAAGACGTGCCAAATTGTACGTCATGGTTACTGCGATGGCTTCATAATATTGAGCATCATTGTGTGACTCATTTTTAGCTCTGTCCAAGGCTTCCGTTAACTTCTCCTTGGCCACACTTAAATGACCCAAACGGTACTGTAGGGCGGCTACATTATTAAGAATTTCGGCAGGAATTTCACATCGCACCTTCTCAGTCAAAATGTTCGATGCTGTCCCATAGGCCAGTAGGGAGGCGTGCAAATCATTTTGTTCTAAAATCTGAGCTAATTCTATCCAGGCTTCAACATCTTCGGGAAATTGTTCGGTGACCTTTTTCAAATGTGCCTTTGCCATGTCACGCTTGGTCTGGGAATTGGAATTGGCATACAAGGAGCCCAAGATTTTCATAGTCTCATAATTGCCGGGTTGGATTTTCAAAACTTTCTCAAAGCATTGAGCAGCCTGCAATAAACCCAAAATAACATCATAAAGGAATAATTCAGATTAATGACACTTACGTTTTCCGTATCTCCTCGGTATATGTACATTTGGCCCAGGCCGTAATGTGGTAGGACAAAGTTTGCCGGTGCTATTTGTGTGGATTGATAGTAATATTGAAAGGCCTGATCGTAGTCACATTGAGCATGAAAACTTCTTGCCAATTGGTAGCAACTCTCAGCTCTCATCGCCTCATTCTCTGTGTTGTGGAAAGCGTGCAAAGCCAAGTGTTGCACTTTTTGATAATCTTTCTTGAAGAAGAAATGATTTGCCAAGTGATTCAACACCATTGGACTGGTAGAGTCTATTGTGTAGGCCTTTGACAACATTTGGACGCCCATTTTATTGGATTCGGCCTCATGTAGATTCAATTTAAGTATGGCCAAACCGATAAGAGCACCTACACAATTGGGATCCAATTCAAGGGCACGTTGGAAAGCTAGTTTAGCTTTCTCTTGATTGTTCATTTTCAAGAAACAATGGCCCATCCCCATACGAACATTGGCCGGACAATTGGGATTGGTACGTAACGCTTTCTTATAAAAGGCCAACGCACCGCGATAATCCTTTTTATTAAAAGCAATGCATGCTTTGCCTAACAGCGATGGTATATTGGAGGGCGATTGATTCAATACGAAATTGAACTGGGCATCTGCCTGGTCCATTTTGTCACCCTCTAAGAGACAAAAATATGCCCTTCCCAGTAAATGATTTTGATCATACATGATAATCTTATCAGCTGTGGTGTATAGATTGGTGGCTTTCATAAACAATTCTCGTTTCTTGTCTTTTGACTTTTCTCGATTAGCTTCCTGCACATAATGAGCCGCCAACATGTCGTAACAACGCATTTGATCCTTTTCAAAGTCACGATATACTATATTAGCTTCTAAACGTGCTGTCTCTAGTAAACGAATAAAGTCCTCAGTCTTGCCCTGTTTGTAATAAGCCAACTGTGTGTGCGTGTGATGAAAAAAAAAGAAAGATTTAATACCTCGTTTTTTTTAAATAAGTTTCACACTTACAGCTACATTAACCCACGTATTGAGTTGTGAACGCTCTTGTCGCAAAATTCCCAATACTTCTTGACATTCTGGCAATTGATCAGGATGAACTTCTATTACCTATACAAATAGATTTTCATTAAATTAAAGTTTTTCTTTACAAATTCCATGCAAGTGTTTGTTTATACCTCGTCAGTATCCCTTAAAGGGATTTCAATAGAAGCCGACATTTTATTTAAATTTACACTCACTATTTATTAGAAATATTAAAAATAATTTACACTTTTTTTACAAAAGAATTGTAAAATTATACTTTTGCACCGGAGATAAATTATTAATGAAAGATGTTTTAAAATTCTTCATATAGAAGTTATGTTGAATTAATACAGAGGGCGCTTGTCTATAAATTGAAAAAAGTGCATTTTATGGAATGCTTCTTCACTTAATGAATACATAATGTTTACGTCAAAAATATAAACTTAGAAAAACAATAACTTTAAATAAATTAATAAATTTTTATTGTTTTATGAATATAGAGTTTTTTCAATCTTCTTCGAGGTTAAAATGTTAATTTTTCTTTTGCATAAAAATGCAACTTAAGTAGAATTTAATACTAACAATAGTTCTTCTTCTTTTTAGAAGTATACTGTTCAGTAGGTACTTGTGTATTAATCTGCATAGATTTATTTTTAACTTGTGAAATTATTTCATGATTCTAAAAAAAGAAGTAAAGTTTATATTTTGTTATATGTAAAATCTATAAATAAAAAGAAAACATTCAAATATATAAAAAATTGAATTTGAGCAACATGTGGATTCTACAGAACATATACAATGGTGAGATAAAACAAACAAAAATTCCATGCAAAACTTTTACACTTTTTTTTCTCTTAATCTTTTCTCAGACCATTGCTTTTGCTTAATATCTGAGAAAAAAAAGTACACAGTTGGAAGACTTGGTGCTGATATAGAGTTATCTAATGATAATTCTATAAGTAGAGCTCATGCCATAATCCATGTGGAATCTTCTCAAAAATCCAATGGAACAGTTCAATTGGTATTGCAAGATGTTGGTTCCAAATATGGCACATTTTGTAACAAAGGTATCGAGAAAAATGAATATCTTGCCAAAGGTGAACGTATCCAATTGAAAGCAGCAGATCAAATACGTTTCGGTCGTTTTAAAAATATATGGAAACTTCGAGAGTTTAAATTAAATGTTATTACCTCATCTCTGACGAGAGCAGAGCAAGGCGAAATAAATGAATTAATTAAACACTTGGATGGTAACGTATTGCAGCAATGGACAACCGATTGCACTCACCTAACAATGAATGAACCATCAATAACTGTCAAGTTATTGCAAGCTTTGACCGAACAAAAGGAAGTGGTGAACATGAATTATTGGAGGAACTTGTTAAAAAGTGCCAGAGGTGGCATGTTTAAAATGATGAAGCCGGAACTTTATCGTCCCAGTTTTTTGGAGAATTTTGATCTGAATCATAACAACTCACGACGTTTCCTATTTCAAGGACATACGATAGTTTTTTTACATCGTAAACATTATGACATGTATGAATCGATTGTACGCGCTGCTGGCGGTTGTTGCAAGGATTTGAATTCTGGTGTACAAAAAAGTTTCCTTCTAAAAAACAACACGATTGTTATACAATATACTCCGTCCACGCAAACACAAAGTTCTCAAACTATAAATTCCATAGCAGGTATTTAAAGAAGAAGCATTGCGCGTGAACTTTAACGACAAACTCTGGCTCTTTTCAGATTATCTGCAAAGACATTCGAAACGTATAGTACCCGAATACGAATTGGGTTTAGCTATATTGCATTGTTCCACCGAAAGATATTGCAATCCTTCCTTCATTACGCCCAGTGAAAATGTACAAGCTGACGATTGTATCGATCTCACCGATAATCTAGATGTTGAATGCACAATTCCCGAAACGAATCCAAACACTATGGAGCCATCTTTAAACATAAGTGTGACGGAGACTCCCGTTGAAAAAGACGACAACAGCAGCATAAAACGTAAACACAGCGATATTATTAAGGTGCCATCAAGTGGCAGTGATGAGGATGACGAAAATTTATTTCAATTTGCTAAAAAAATGCGCAATTCACACTCAACCTATCCACCTGTACAAACTAATACAATAAACAAATCACAACAACAACAGAATAATGCTGCAACAGAACCTTTGTCTCAAGAAAAATGTACAAAATGGAATAATTTGGAGAAAAACAAATCGAGCAACACAGGGGAAGCAAATGAAGCTAATAAAAAACAGAGCCGCAAAAGGCCTTTAATACCCATCTTAAGCAACGACAATGATATTGATGATGATGATGAAGGTAATGGCAATGATGGCCTTTTTGATTTTGGTGATAAAACAAATTCATTCCAACACAAAACTAAACGGAATCGCCCACAATTCACCAACAATTCGGACGATGAACTGTTCGCTTTCAAGGATAATCAAATTATTAATGAAGAGGATTCCAATGACATGAAACTTACTCAAGAATATATTCCGGCAAATTCAACCAAACGAATTAGAAAAAAACTCCATGTAATGCCAAAACCAAAAGTCTTACCCAGTAAAGTCAGTGTTGCTGATTGGTTGTCATGTTCATTGAATTCGATTAAAATTAAATCGGATAATACTGCAATGGAAAGTGATGATGGTATTAATTTGGAAAAGGATTGCAAGGTGGAGTTGAGTAGTGAAGAGGATCAAGAATGGTTGGAAGCGATAAAAAATGCTGTCGTAATACGTCCTATTGTTGCAATAAAATACAACAAAAAAACGGATAAATCTCATTATAAATTTAAAAGTAGCTGTGATGATAGTCTTGGTCATGCTGGTTCCGATGGTGTGATCAATTTTAAAACTTTTGTTAAGGTAAATCATCTTTACATGTAATTTTGGGAAAAATTTCATAGAAATCTTGTGGGTTCTTCATTAAATTGGGCAGAATCGGTTTCGAGCTGATTCTTTAATTTCTCACGACCACAAATAAAAAACTATTCATCAATGTGGGAAAAAACGATGGGGTCTTATAACAGACACACCCATATTTAAAAAAATAAGAATTTTGTGCACAATAACAAAACCATACCTATAAGGTGAAAGTGACTCTTACATGTGACCTCTACAAAATTTACTTTCACGTGTCCGTCATAAAGTCTATGAAGTCTGATCAAAGATCATTTTGAAAGGGTATTAAATGGTGCTCGGTTTGAACATTAAAAATAACGTTTTTTTTTTTTTTTTTTGGTTTGCAGAAATACCAACCACCGTCTCAACGTAGTGTTGCCGTCATACATTTACGTTCGCATATAGTATAAAAGAAGTCTTGGGCTATTAACAAACAACTTTTTATTTATCTGATTGTAAATCTGTGTAATGTAAAATAAGTGTACTCCAGTAAGTGAATGTTTTGTTAGTGAATTAGTTTATTTTTGATTGTAAGAATTTACAAAATATATTTAGTGCTTTTTTTGTTTCATGACTTCGGATTTTCTTATCAAATAGTCGTGTGGCTCCCAACCATTCATGTGATTGGATATTTTTTGTTATACAATCTTTAACATTAGTTGAGCGTTGTTTATTTTCATTGGAAATAAACTTTTTAACATTTTCCACGCTATTCAAATTATTTATGTTAAAGGCATTCTTCTCCTCACACTTGAAGACAATGTCTCGCTGTACAGCATAACCAATATCAGTTTTTTTAAATCGTTTCGCTTTAACCGAAGGCAATTCTGTTTTAATAGATATTTGATGTTGTTGTTGTTGTGGTTGTTTTAAATCATTGAATTCCTTATTTAGCACAACTTCTGTAGATGTTGTATTAAAAGAATCCAACTTTTCAGGTAATTGGAATTCATTGCTGTTTGTGGGAAATTTACTTTTCACATTTTTCGGCAACTTTTCCCGAAATCCTCCCAACCGATTATATAAATGTGCACTTGTATTACCGTATAGTATGGCCATGCTGTGAACTTTTGCCACAACTGATAATATTAAAGTGTTGAATTCAAAGAAATAATTCATTTTCAGTTGGGCTAAAAAATATTCAGCAGCTTGTTTACAACATTCTTCAATTCTTTCATATAACTTGTGTACCGCTATCAGGCGTAATAGCAAATAATCGAAACAATCCCGTGTTAATAAATGAATTTCTGTACCATCCTCATAGCCTACATCTGGTAGGGTATGGCGAAAGTCATTCAAGTCCTGTTGAAAATCTAATCTCAGCAAACGACACAGGGCGGCATTTATTTTACAAATATGTCGAAAACCGTACATTCTGCGAAACGAATTTTTACGTCTTGCCATTAGGCGAGATAGTAATGCTGCTGAATGGTTAAAGTCTTCTTCGTGGGCACTTAATTTGCAAAAATATTCATCAATTTCCGCATGCAAGAGTGGCACTAAAAAGGCATTTCATTAATTTAATTTAATTCCGTTTTAAAGCAAGTTTCACTCACCAAATCTGGTACGAGTTGAAGGTAGAGTTATAAACGGTGGTCTCTTTAAATTAAATGCATTCCACAGGTTTTCCATTTTTCTAAAATATTACTACTTTAACAAGTTTAAGTGAAAATGAAATGTAAATAAATCCCATATGATTGCTTGATTAATTAATGCAGCGAACAGAATGCTTACATTATGCATGAATGCAATGTGTTGTGTATTATAACTGCGACTTTAGTTATATTCTTTATATAGATTTCACACGAAATTATGAATGCTGATATTTGTTATCGATATTATCGATAATTAAGAGAATTCATATAAATTAAATTAAAAAATATAACGAATTGCAACAAATATTGAAAAACAGTCGAAGGCATGAAACATGCGCAAGTTGTGTTTATGCCGTTAAAAAAATGTGTTTATTATTTATTATCTGTAACATATGTCAAGATCACATAATCCCTCTCAAGTAGCCTGCAATGTTTATTGAAAGTGGTAGAATTGCGAAATTTGTAGCGGAAGTTCAGAAATTCTTGTGGCCAAGTTAAGCTTTTGTTAAATGATTAGATAATTAACATAAAAAGTGAAAGTTTGCAAAATTCTCTGCACCATAGTAAAAAGCCCTAAACTAAATTCCACATATATAAATATGGCTTTACAAAGTTTCCTGACACATGCTCGAGTAATACAACGATCGCTACTGAACGTTATTAAGCAATCATCCATAAATATTCAACCAAATATACAAAAAAGTGTGCGCCATGTGTCTTTAACCATGAATGTAAAAGAAAAGTTTGTACACAAGATGAAATAAATGATATCGAAATATTTCTACATTTCTACAGCTAATTATGTCTATGTTAATTGCAGAGTCTCCATAACGTTTATAAAAGCAAATGGTGAAAAGATAAAAACTCACGGGAATATAGGTGATTCTTTATTGGATGTAATTGTTAATAATAATATCGATTTTGATGGGTATGGGGCTTGTGAAGGTACCTTAACATGTTCAACATGTCATTTAATATTTAAGCCAGACGATTATGCAAAATTGCCCAATAAGCCAAGCGACGAAGAATTGGATATGTTGGATTTAGCCTATGATTTAACAGATACCTCACGTTTAGGCTGTCAAATCAATTTAACCAAAGACATGGACGGCCTGGAAGTGCGTGTACCGGCTACTATAATCGATGCTCGTGAAACTTAACATTTAAGCAATAATAGACTTTTATAAGAATTTTATTTGTTGATGGGACATACTCCTATGTGAAGAGTAGGTTGAATTAAGTGAATTTGTACAGGTTAAGTTTTTCAATATGAAAAAAATATATACATGTCTATATATATATATATATATATATATATATATATGCATATAAATTTATAAATATGTATACGATCAAAGATTGTGTTTAGATTACTGATGCTCAAGGTTTTTTGTGATTTTGAAAAAAGCACAAGCATTGGTGTACTTTTAGACAATTATGTATATATTTGATTGTGAGTAAATATTATTGTTATTAGAAATCTTGGAATTTTTACTTTCACACCTTGTGTACCATCCTTAATGATTTAAGGTATATGGTAATAAATTACATTGAGGAGATTCTAATTTAAATCAGTTTCAGTAAGCATGGTTGCATATCTTGCGCTCTCCGGCCTCGGCTAAATCGTAAACGAACTAAAGAACTACTAAGTCTTAATAGGAAATCGATTTCTGCGGTCGTCGGAATCCTAACGGGGTACCATCTCATAGGCCTACAGATATCTGTAGAAATTGCAGGGACGAGAAAGGGGCAGTTTCTTGACAAATTTTTATGGATGTTTATCACTCTCAGCAGACTTTGAGGAGGATACAAGGTGGAAAAAATGTCTTAAAAAATCGAACGAAAAAATTATTAAATAAATAATAAAGAACCGCTGATGTAGTGTATGACTTCATATATAAACTCCAGCCTAAAGGTCGGCAATAAGAATGAAATTTTTCAATACAAACCTTTTCTTTTTGTAACGAATCTTTGAAACATTTCAAAATTGTTGCATTTATGTGTGTTCGTAGTCTTACTAAATTCTTTATTTATTTATTTTACTGCATTCGATACTTATAATAATAAATAATAATTATAACCGGAACAATACACAATTATACAATACATTTAATTAAAAAAAATAAATAAATAAATAAAAAAATTAAAAATAAATTACACAAAAACAAATAAATATTAAACAGATAATTTAAGTTAATTCTAATACCAGTAGACAGGGGAGAAGTATATTAAATTAGACGCAAATAGCTGAAGCCAAGGATAAAACATTCGTTGCATTTATGTGAGAAAGTTACACTTACTAAGGGGAACCTTATGAACCATCCAGAGATGAAAATAGATTGAAAAGTGTACGGTATGTAAGCAATTAGTTGTGGTATCCCATGGGAGCACCCTTACGATCGAAATGCCGAACACGGACGAACAAGAAAGCGGCGACTAGAGATGCCACAGCTAATACTAAAAGTAGCATTACCAAACCGCCCACAAAACTGGGCACAGACATGCATATAGTTTCAGGATCTGCAGTGCGGGCAGATTGTATGACGACCGTTTCATTACTGGCATTATTGTTCAAGGCGAAGTTAACATCGCCCGGTGCTACCACCTGAATAGTTCGACTCGTATTAACGTCGGTCATTTCTTGGGCATCCCGCTTATAAATGCGCGCCTTTAAAGTGATTTCATGACTTTCGCCGGTATCGCGTCGTTTGCGAACACCTCGCAAATCGTCTAAACTTTCCACAGATCGTGGACGTCCACCCAGAGACATCAAATTGCCGCTGTCTAGATCATCTTTACGCTTGACCGTGCTGTATTGTCCCGGTTGACCGGGCAATGGTGGCGGGGGTAAACGTAAATCGTTGCTTTGGACGGGCGTTTGAAGACTGGCGGGGCCAGAATCTGAGGGTGCTGATTTCAGGGGTGATGTTTGTGCTTGGGGAGACGGCACTACATCCGGTTGATTTTCTGAATAAGCACCAGCCGCATCATTGGCCGGATGTCTGGGATCCGGATAGGCGGCCGGTGGTAAACCGCCCAGAGCAAAATCACCCCGTTCATAACCATCGGGTGGTCCGTACTCAGAAGGCAAAGCATTGCCACCTATCTGTGGTATACCATAGTCAGCCCCAATTAAGCTGGGACCGCACTTGGGCTCCGGGCAGTTGTAACGGCACACTTGTATAACACATTGGAAATGAACATTCATTGAATCGGGGAATTTGAACGCCTGGAAATATGCAAAGCTAACTACTGAAGCTGAAGGTCCAAAGTTTTTGATTTTTTGGAATTTGCTCATTATCTTTGGTCTAACAACACAGCCATGTTGGTCCACCAACTGGATGGGAGCACGTTTACCGTCGTGAGCCACACAGTTACGCACCAACATATCAAACTTATTTTCATCATCCTTAATGGCCAACACCATTGTCATGGTTTGACCAATTTTCACTATGCCCGAAACTTCTGAGGCCCACGGTCCCTTGCCCACTTGAATTTGCATCCAACATTGCAGATTATCACCTAAGAAGTTGGCCGTCACTGCATGCAGCATATCAACTTGGAATGGACGGAACGTAACTGCTTTTTCATAAAAGTCATACCAAGTGCAACGCAATTTACGGGCCTGATCCCATACCTCCTGTACATATGGATCGTATTGAATAATTATTGTATTCTCTACATAACTGCCTGACGGGGTCGGCGAACCATATCCAGCAGCATTATGATTTGCCGAACTGGTCATACCGCAACTATTCAAGAAGATTTCAAATGTGGCACTCAAGTGACCCGTGCCCGGCTTCAAGTGTACACAATGCGGATCGCTATAGAACCCTTTCGAAAATATCATACCATAGAAGGGTCGATCAAATTCGATGTTTACCCTCATGTGTGTCTTTTCGCATTGTACTTGCAAATGCTTAATTTGGGGGCTGTCATTGGTGGTGGCCAGTGGCCACGCCTCTTCGGATATATCATTACCCGCCGGACCAGCAGCTAAAGCTGTTTGTGGTGAACCATAAACTGGCGAAGGAGCTGGCGGTCCATATACGCTTCTGTGTTCCAAAGGCAAAGAAGCGGAATCCAGATGCGGTCCTTCACAGGAAATATTCTGTAATAAATATGAAAGAACGATCCTTGAATATTAAAATAATTATTTTCTTAATACAACACAATCGCCCAAGTCGATTGTGAGCGTGACTTTGGTCCCTCCAATTGAAAATAGAATTGTCTGTACAAAATTTCATCTCAATTTCTTAAAGTCTAAAAAATGTAAGAAAAATAACAACAGACAGACAGACGCACGGACGGATATATCTAGATTGATTTAAATTTCGATCAGCATCGAATTTATATACTTTGTAGAGTCTCTGTTGTGTGCGTTCTACTCCCCCCATCCATGGTGTAAGTAGAATTATAATATAATGCGAAAGCAAATGAATAAATATTTTCGTAAAGGTGATTATCCGAGAACAGCACTTGCACAGTTGATACTTGTTCTAAATCTTTTGTTTTGTGTTTTTTGGTCTTTTTTTTCCTTTTCTTTTCTTTTCTATCAAAAGAAAAATCGAACCAAATAAAATTATTGCAAAAAAAACCATCAACATTGATTCTCAACCGTAGTCGCGTGAGCGTGCATACACGATGGATACATTGTACGTATATATATGTATGTGTGTGCGTGCATATGTATGTGAATGTGAAATGCGTAAATTGTTGTTGATAAGTAAAGAAGAAAGTCGAAACTGGTACAAATCAGAGCATAACTGCATTTTCGCTGTACAAATAAGCAGCTAGAGCATGTGAATGCGCGAAACGATTAATTGTATAGAAAAAGATGAAGAAGAATTATAATAATAATCATAATAGTAAACGTGAGTGAAAGAGAAACACATTCAAATTAATCATAATACATACAACAAACATACAGATATGTCTGGACATGCATTTACAAACACACACACACACTCATACACATGCATGAATAAATTAATACTCCCCGTAATTATACAGTTTCTATTGTCTGCATAGAAACACATCGCATGAGTAAAGGGTATGTAAAAATATTGATGATGTATGTATGTATGTGTGTGTGTGTGTTTACGTACAGATTTATATATTCATCAATTAAATGTTTAAATTAGGAAGTATTCAAAGAAATAAAATAATAATAATTGGAATTTGTTTTTTTTTTTAAGCGAAAGATTTAGAAGCCAGAGTATTAGAATTTGTTCTAAGTATTTGAGTTCATTTTTCATATAATGTTATGACCAGATTGGCTCATCTACACAGTGTTTTTCAAAGTGTGGCCGCCTTCTTTCATAATGCACTTGTTATGGGTATCAAATAAAAGGCTTCGATGAGCAGAATACATTAATTGGTGTCATTGGTGTCATTATCGAATTTGATAAAAATCACAAAATGGCGGATTATTTATTATTATTATGTTTAGAATTAATATGGGTAACAAATTAAAGATTTTGATGCGTAGAATATGTTAAATTAAATGGCGTCATACTACATTAATTATGGAGGACGCCCCAGAATGGTTTTTTCCCAATTTTTACCATTTTTTTCGTAATTCATTTGGTATCCATATCAGATAGAGATTATGGAGTAGACGAGTAGAATGTGAACAAGGGTGAAGGGTACAAAATGGCAGATTACTTAATTCTGTACAATTTATATGATATGAGTATCAAATAAAAAAAACGTTTACAAGTAAAAAATTCGAATATTTACGAGAGATTTTTTCAAATCGACTATGACGGACACCACCAACTGGCAGATTACCTTTTCTACCTCTCTGGACATGGGTATTATTAAATTGAAAGAGTGGAACGAGTATTATTAACTTTTAATTTTAAATTTTGAAATTTTCTTTATAAAAAATATAGGTTTGTAGGTATATAATAAGATGTGATCTGGCAAAATGCTATTGTTTGTGTTGTTAGTTGATATTCTAGAATGAATTATCAAATGTGTTTTGAAATACAACAACATTTTCTATACATTATTCTGGTATTACTGCAGTACATATATATGTATGTATATACAATACATGTGCGTATAATGAACGGTTTTTTTTATTTTTTATAGAGAATGTCGGTTAATATCATATCATCTCATCTCTTATATATGCCCGCATATAATTATTTGTACATATTATAAGCGTATGTGTGTGTGTGTGTGTGTTTGTGTTTTATATCATACAATGTTTTCATTGTAGCTTTAATTCAATTCTTCTTTAACATTATAGTTGTAAATATGGTTCCGTTTTATTGTGCATTCTCTGTGTGTGCTATCCCTGTACATTAAGAAAACGATTGAAATGCTATTGAAAGTACTTTTATGTATCAAATCGGTTCCGATGTGTGTGCAAATGTATTGTATTTATATTCCAAACAGCTATGTTTGATAAGCAATATTAAATGAAATGTATTAAAGAGTTGATTGACTACTACTTACCTTAAGCAATAATAGTAAACAGTTTATTATGAGGCATGTTGTGGATCTCGTATGTCGCCCCATTATATAATTCGGTATGGATCGATTTCCTTAGAGCCTTATAATCACGCAAATTTTAAGTATAACATATATACATGCAATCCGTTAACTGTAAATAAACAACAAATGAAGATTTATTCAAACTTGGAGTATTTCAAATCAATTGATTATTTTTAACAACAACGAAATTTTTCCTTATCCTTAACACACACACACACACCTACTAATTTATTTAACGTATGCATTGTTGGCAATCAGCATGAAACGTTTTAAATTTTTTTTAAATAAATTCATAATTTTAATTGCGTTCAATTGTTTTTGTTGTTATTGTAATATTTGACAATTTCTTTAAGACTCTATATTGTATGGCATGCCCCAAAATATCATATCCATCACTTATCTGCAAATGCTTTAAACATACTAACAGACAGTGATCTGAAAATATCAAAAGAAAGCTAACAAGTGTAATCAGTAGCAGCAACAGCAGCAGCAGCGGTAACAATATTGTGTACAAGAAATTTTGAAAATTTCTCTCATATTGTAAAAAAAAAACCATCATAACATACATCTCATTATAATTGTAAGCTCTTTTCTCTAAGAATTCCAAAGAAACAGGTTAGATGAAATATCCATGTGTTTGGGTGTATGTGTGTGTGTATGAATTGAGTGTGAATCGAGCGAATTATTTATATATTCATATTTGAACGCGCTTTAAACGGTACCTTCACACAATATGCAAAAACAAAAACAACAAAATCAATTTTAGTTTTTTTAGATATTCGCCATAAATCACATATAAAAGTTATATACATATAGTGCAAAGATGGTTTAAAAACAATTCCTTTCAAATTTACTTAAAAAATTGCTTCTTTTCACTTTTTGTTAAAGTTTTTGTTACCAACCTGTGCCGATATCTCAAATTCTTGCTATTAGAAGAGTGTTTGCCACTGAATACAAAAGAACCGGACACATGAGCAGATATGAAAATGGTTAGATTGTCTCAGCATTTGGTGCTGATGTAGAATGTAGATGCTTTGTGGGGTATCTGGTTGACTCTCTTTAGGCCGGCCTTTCAAACCTTATGATAAACTGATATATTCCCTTACGTATATAGTGGTGGATACAAAAAGCATACACAAATACCTCATTGCTTGTTATACCCTATACTACATGTCTTAAGAGGGTATATTAAGTTTGTGTAAATGTTTGTAACTTCTAAACGGCAAATGCCACACCCACTTTATTTTTATATTTCGATGAATTTTGGTACAAGAATATGTATTGGCTCAAAGGCGAACCCTACTGATAATGAAGCGAATCGGGCCATTTTTAGAACCCCTCCCCATTCAAGGCCCTTTTATAATGGAAGTCTTTATTTGGCAAAAAATAGCAATTCCTAATATTTTTTGACTAAAAAAATGGATAAAAAATAGTTAATTGGCTTAATATTTGGGTGTGTCAAAATTTTAACCGATTAGACCATTTTTAGAACCCCTTTCTACATAATCATATTTCACAAAGTAACTTATAGGGCAATTTTGTTCAATTTAAATAAAAACGCACTTGTAGAAACCAAAATGTCTCAACCGTCAATCGTACCAATAACATTCAGACATTCGAATAAGGCTAAATTGACTTGGATTTTGAAACTGATCAAGAGTTTATATACCTTGTAGGCTCTCTGGCGTTTTCTCTTGAATGTTGCAAACGCCAGAATCAACTTAATATAACAGCCATATTACATGTAGAGTGCATAATAACTTTCTACTTCAGCACCACGTATATGATAACTTTTACGGACACAACAGTATATATTGTTAAAATAATAAAAAACAAAAGTATTAAATTGTTCAACAACCTGCTTGTGTTTACAAGGTACGGTATATGACCTTGTTCACTATACAATACAAGTAGATTAACATGATAATTATCTGTGCAAGCATACAAGTGAATTGTGAAAAGAACTCTGCACACATCGTTATTCTATTGTACAAGTACAAGACAACCTG
Source organism: Ornithomya chloropus (assembly GCA_963971445.1). NCBI lineage: Eukaryota > Metazoa > Arthropoda > Insecta > Diptera > Hippoboscidae > Ornithomya > Ornithomya chloropus. Next base: position 3,489,025 of record OZ020532.1, read on the forward strand.
CGGTTATTGTTACTTTTTGTTACATTTCATGGCTTAGAAATTGTAAGTGATTGCTTCTACATATCTCTCATTAGAGTGTATTTGCGGTTGTTTGCCTTCTTCAAATACTAGGCCATTGTGCGGCCCTACTTTTATTAATATATGTATTTATACATAAAGTACAATACAGACAAAGAAACGTATATACACACAAATGGTTAAGTTTTTAACAAATCATCTAAAGACTTGGCTCTCTTCCCTCTTATAATCTTAACTGGTGAAAAAAAAACACTTTTTCACTTCTAATCAACCAAGTATTTAAGAAAATCTGTTTTTTGTTTGTTTTTTTTTTCGTTTTTTTGTTATATGAGAAATTGTTATGTTAAAATATTTTGTGAATGGTGAGTAACACACACACGCACTCACCGAGAGAGACACACACACATACAGAGCTTAAAATCCCTTATTTACACATTTTCTATTGAAAACTTTCACTTGAGTCAAATAAACTTGAAACAAAACAAAAAACCAACAACAATAAATAACTACAACAACAATAGTAAATAGCAACAACACTTATGCATAAATGAAAATTTATTATGAAAATAAAAAAAACAAAAAAAAAACACTCGTTATATTTCACAAAGAATCGCACAAACAACAACAATACTAACTAACACTTTGGTTGGTTTCTTAACCAAGCTACAATACAACATAAATCACACACATACATACACATATGCATAAATATAGAAAATTATGAAAAAATTGAATTCTTTTTCTAATCAAAGAACAACAAACGGCATGACAAACTTAGTATACCCCCCATCTTATAAGGGTGGATAGAAAAACTAAATTTGATCTTAAATGCGCTTCACATCTACAGACACATGAACGAACGTGCCTAGTGTCGATAGGAGAAGGACGAGATAAAATTCTAAGTTAAATGTTTTATTCAAATAAAAACATTTGCTACCATTCCAACACATATTGAAGAGATAATTTTTATACAAAGTGATAAAGTCTGCAAAAAATATGTTTTAAAACTTGAAGAGAAATAATATATTTTTATAAACAAGAACAAGACTTTGCTGTACTATATAAAGTAGAGTAGAAGCGGCAGTTATTTTAGTGAAAATCTTTCAGTTTGCTTTTTAAAAGAAAAAAAGAAAATGACAATAAACTAAAATAAAATGTGTTTGCCGTTCTTAATAGTTTTACTGGTTGGAGTACAAGTTCATAATATAGAGGGACAATTTAAAAATTACTGTGATGTGTGCCCCAATCATGTGGCCTGCCCTACTACAAAGGTTAGATAACATAAGCATTCATATCCTACCTCCTTGTGTAAGCGTGTAATGTATGTATTTAGATGGAGTACAATGAATGCGAATCAGCTGAATTGGTTTCAATAAAACGATGTTGGGTGTTAGATCCTCACAACGATGTGCGTAATAAACTTGCTGGCGGTAATGCAAAAAATTTGCCGCCAGCTTGTCGCATGGCCACCTTGCAGTGGGATAATGAATTAGCCTATTTGGCCATGTTCAGCGTACAAGAGTGTCAACTAGCACCGGATAAATGTATAAAAACGAAACGATTTAGTGATCCGGGTCAAAATGTTGGACAACTAACGTTTAGAGGTGTACCGAATGTGAAGGCATTGGCGAGGAAGCAAATATATGAGTGGTTTAAATTTTCCGAAGAATATAAAGAGGAGTATCTTAAAAGTTTTAAGAAACGCGGGTAATTTTTTTTTTTAGTTTTTATTTTTATGACAATTTTTTTTATGCCAACCGTCGTATGTATTATTATGGGGGTATATATCACTTTGTTAAAACGTATGCAGGGCATTGGATACCCTTTCATATGTATATATTTTGTGCGTATGTATGGGTTTCAAACTGGGTAGTTTTCATAGGGAGGAGGGTAATGAAATTTGGCAAAGTCACTCAAGTGACAAAAACTGAAAAATTTACACTTTTTTTAAGTAAATTTTCCTTCTCTCTTACAAAACAATGAATATATATTCATATATATACTCCTCGAGAACCATTATTACATCGATGGTGGGTGTTCAAGATTTGGTCTCAGAAAAATGAAATTTTTCTACAAGTTTTATAAATTTTTTCTTTTCCTTTGAATTGATAAGAAAGCAAGACAAATTTGCGCAACTAGTTTTGGATCGTAACACGCATGTTGGTTGCTTTGCTTCTATTTACATTAATAAGGATAAGCGCACGTTTCTAATGACATGTAATTATGGTACGAAAATCAAAGAGGGCGATGAAGTGTATGAAGGTTGTAAAACACCGGGTAAAAAATGTAACATAAAATCGGAACAATATAAAAACTTGTGTTGCCTTCATGAGTATGATGGAGACAAGTTTTGGGAGTAAGTACATTATATAAATTAATGATAAAGTCTTTTGGAAATAATGGAAAATATTTCTATAGTCCAGATGTTCCTGTTGCTAAAGATCTCACCATTCCGGGTGGTGAAGGTCAAGGTTCAAATTCTAGTTCGGGTTCGAATTCGGAATCGGGTTTCAATTCAGGTTCGAATTTGGGTTGGGGCTCGAATCCCAATTCGGGCTGGGGCTCACAATCGAATTCAGGTTGGGGTTCGAATCCGAATTCAGGTTGGGGCTCGCATTCGAATTCAGGTTGGGGTTCGGGTCAACGAACAGGTCAAGGGACTAATTCTGGTGGTACAAATAATTGGAATTTACTGTTTAATGTTCCCATTTCTCTAAGGAATGAAACAAATAACTATTATGGATCGCAAAGAGAAAGAGAAAAGAAAAGAAGAAAACCAAAGAAAGACAAAAACCATTCTCATAAGAAGTGCAAACATCATTCGGATCATTGGCATCACGATTGGAGTGAGAATAGTAATCGCCATCACTATGATGAGTGCGACTCTGATGATGACGATGATTATGATTGGTTATATTGGCTTGGTTAAAAAATATAATTTTAATTAATTTAAGAAGATTGGTGCACCCACACGTACAAAAATAATCGAAATATACAATTTTTGCTGCTTGCTAGGTGGGGTTTCATCTATATACTCACTCGCTATAGCAACAAATTCTGAGTCTATTTAATCCTGTAAATTTAAGCTGTCATTGAAACCATTTCCCTATCAAATAATAAACTTGGTATGCCTTTCATCGTACGTGTAGGGTGAAATAAAATACATTAGCCGAGTTGTTATTACTTTGCTTATTAGTGTTAACTGTTCCTTGTATTATCAGCAACGTACAACCAATATGGATTGTTTGTTTTTGTTGTTGTTGTTATTGTTGTTGTATATTTGTGAAAGTGAAATTGAAATGATTGTTCGGCTAAAAAGCGTTAAATTATTTTTTTTTTTTACATTATCTACAGGTTTGCTACAATTGAAATAAATTTTACCGTTATCTATGTCAACAAAATATTAAGAAATAAAAGAAATAAATGAGTATTGAGGATTAGAAATCACAGAGCATACACTCCGCATCAGTTTTACACTAATTTTAGTTTCAAATAAGAAATGGAAAAAAATAAACACCCAAAATGCAAACAATGTTATGGTCGATCAATTAGATACTCTACACCACTTAAATCCTTAAATGATGCTACAAAGTGATGCAGGGTATAATAAATTTCCAATTTAAAATGAAAAAAGAAAGACCAATATAAAAATTTATATATATAAATACATTAATACAAAACCTTACATATGTGTATGTTACCTTATAAAGCATAGCTACCATTTTTCATAAGACACATTCCATAGATTGCGTTGACTTGCATTGTACAATAATCGCAGTAAATTAGTGCGATTATATGTATAAAATATGAAGCAATTGTTGTCAATTGTCAAAGAGTTTCCCTACACGTTTTCAAGATAGCATGGCTGGTTGCGTATAACGCAACGCGTATTTCGCGATAAGCTTATACAATTATGTAAAAACTGTAGAGATAATTAAAAGTTATTTGCGCTCTAATTTCACAATAAATAGTTTTAGTTAAACTCCTAATACAGATACACCCACCCAGCGTTATCAATAACTTTCCCACATTTTTTTTTTGAAAGTGTGTTTATGTCAAGCGTGACTGTTTATTATATTGTTTCATAAATGAAACTTAATCCACTAATTTAGTGCGATTATTGTACAAAGCAAGTCAACACAATCTATAGAATATTTAGTTATGTGTATGTGTACACCTAAATCTATTTTTACACGATAGATACGTTCCCAACAAATTCATGCATTCATTCATTCATTCAGATTATGATATTTTCGAGCAACCGCTATATTGTCGCTTAATTTATTACAAATAACTCATTAAGCCCTTTCATGTGATACCCATATCACATAGGTTGTGTAGTAATGGATAGTCCGCCATTTTGTATTTAATAAACCCCAAATTTGCTTAGTATACACTGGTGCATGTGAAGCTCTTTAATTTGATACCCATATTAAATATAAAAGATTGTGAGGAATAGTAATTTAACATTTTCGGACAGCCGCCATGTTAGATTTTATAAGATGTTCTTTTAGCTCATTCTACTCATCAAGCCCTTTTATTTGATACCCATATCGTATAGGTTAGGAATAACTTGATAATCGATTTTTTGGGGCGGCCGCCATTTTGAATTATTTTGTTAAAAAGTTAAAAAGTTTTCTCTAAAACAAAACTTTAGTTGTTTAAAAGAGATTTACTAAATATTTGAAATCGATTACGCGATAGATCAGAAAAAAAAATTCATTCAATAACAGAAAAGTAAGGAGTAATGGGGGTAAGGAGATAAGTAAGAAGGTAAAGTGATTTAACGGTTCATTAATTAATTAACAATTTACACACACACACACACAAGCGTACATTTTCGAATCAATCCAAACTAATAGAGTTGAAGAGATAGCTGCCAATGCTAATGTGCTAAAAATTTGACCAGTTAGTCAGTTTTTCGCAATCACGCAAGGCCAATCTGGTAATCTTGAGTCAATGTAAAGTTGTAATTTAATCAAAAGGAAAATGAAAACCACTTTCTTCACAACATCCATATAGCAGTCAGCAGCGACACCAGCACAACACACAATGAAACATTTTTACTTAAACAAAAAGAGAAAAAAAAGCTAGCATAAGACAAAGCCTAACTGACTACATGCACATCTGGTGCACTAACCATAAAATACTAACCATCCACCACCACCACCAGCACCACGACCACCACCATCACCAATTTTAATATGTACACTAACTGGTGCTACACGTATGCAGTAGCAACAAGTCTAACAACCAACCAACCAAGCATGAATAAATGGTGTACACACACACACATAAACCCAAACACTCACACACACAATTCACTCTCCTAAAGAAATGAAATTAGGTCAATAATTAGTGGTGTTTGTACGTGTATGTGTGTGTGTGTGTTTGTGTTTGTTTGTAATGCAGCTACGTTACCGTCATAGCATCTCATTCACAGATCGCACAAATAATATTCAACGTATAATAAAGCAACAGCAAACACTTTATATATATGTATGAGTAGAGAGGCATTGTGTGTTTGTCTATATATATGTTGCCAAGAGTATGATAGCACAGCAAACACGCAAACACACCGCACATACAACAACTAAATAGACTTTTAATAAAGGAAAAGACTTGGTTCGTTGGTTTGTCGTTGGTTGCTGGTTGCTGGCTTGTATTTTCTTTTTTTTGCTCATTTGTATTTATGTATGTATCTACGTACATACATGCTTGTGTATATCTATAGTTTGTTACGGTTTTTTCTTCTTTTTTTTGTTTTTTTTTTTCTTCCATAAACTTTTGCAACCGGTTTTGTTGATTTATAGTTAGTCGTGCATTTCATGTCTGCAATGTGGTAAAATGAAAAAAACAACAGCAACAACAAAACACAATTGTTGTACACAACTGACTCCTTTCTTTAAACATCAGGCTTGTGTGCACAATATGTATGCTTCAAATAACGGCAAAAGGAAAAGTTTAAACGAGCCCTTGAGATTTTACTTTCATTTTGTGTTGTTCCAAAGTTCGTTGCTATTGAATTCTTTTTTTCTGTTGTAGTTGTTGTTGTTCATGTCGTTATTGCTACAGTTGATGGTTTTGCTCCTACGCATTGGTCATGTTATGCACGTATTGCGATAAGGGTATTTTTACATAGATATATATGCATATAATGTTATCTAAGAAAAGACTTCATCTACACATGCATACATACTTGCATAGACATGAAGACTCATGGGGAATTTCCAAATAAATATGGTTAATTGAAAAAGAAAGACTTAAGCAACAAACGCTTTTTTTTATTAATACGAAAGGAAAAACTTAAGCAACGAACTTTTTTCTTTTTGTTATTTCGGAAGGAGAGACTTAAGCAGCAAACTTTTATTTAAGTTATTAATTTTTAATTAATGTAGTAATCTTAGGTGGGCATCATGGCATGTTACAGGCACCTGTGGAAGCTTCTTTAATAAATTAAATTTTTTTTTTTTTTTGATAACTTTGTGCTTAATTGCAATTATTTTGAACCTAAGACAAATTTCAATTTAAATTGAAAACATATCCTAAATTGAAAAAAATTCAATCCAAATTAGAAAAATCGATTTGAAGATGAAAAAAACGCAATTGAATTAAAAAAAATATAGTTTAAATTGAAACAATCTCAATTGAAAATGAAAAACTACATTTCGTATTGAAAAAATCTCAATCTAAAATAAAAAATTATACTTAACATCCATTTGAAGTTGAAAAAATTATTAAAAAATTCAAAATTCTGCACGTTTTTTTAATTGTGGGCGTATCTAATATCCGATAGCACCTATTTACCGTGCATGGCTGGTAAGAATAAGTATGTATAAACTCTTAAAAACTCTTCTTAAAAATTTGTTTCAATTTTGTTCATTTTAAATATTACCTACAAAGACTAAGAACGTCCACTATCATTCCAAAAACTGACATGTCGACCTAAGATGTTCCTGAAGCCTTCTCCAGGTGCTTGCAAATGTGGAACGTGCAGTGTACATACATAGTTTGTCACACAATAATCATCAATTATAATTGAAACTGAAAATATCATCTAATTGGAATCGCTGAACGCAATAAATTGTTGAAAGTGAAATCTTTTTAACTGAACTCTACATACAATAGTACGCAGAAATTGCAAAAATATCTTTATAATTTATCAAATAATTTCCAATTGCACAAACATAGATACGCACAAACAAACAACTCATGTTATGTTATGTGTGTTATTAATCTACAATGATATCATCAATCATGGCAGCAGTATGTGCAACATGTGTGGAAACTAAATCGAAATAACTAAAGTTGCAACCGAGGCTGCTTGTAACATTATGTTTACACGATTATTGTTGATTTATATTCATGTGTCAGCGTATTGAATAAATGTAATCATTTAGCAACAACAGCCTTCAACAACAACATTTGCACATTTGAGAGGATGTGGCCTGTGTTCATATTGTGAAACCGCCTTTGGGTAAAAGTAATAAAAGCAAGTTGTAATTGTACAATTCCATACATATGAATGTACAAATGTTTGTTGTTAATTGCATTGTAATAATATTCGACAAAGTACTTCTTGCAAGTCGCAAGTTTTGATATTTTTTGGTGAAATTTTGCCCAGAGTTGGCCAAGGGTGGTCCCTATTGAGGATCTCTCTCTATAGAATGCTATATTTTGATTAAAGCTTTTATATGAGAAAAATTTCTTAAGAAAATTTTATGAAGACTGTGACTAAATTGGACCAAATTTATATTCGATCGTACCATCATTTCCATATAACAATTTTATATAGGTTTTTTCCGCAATAGGCTAGAGACATAATACTAATGCGGAGGATCGCAGGTTCGATACCCGCAATAGTCGCAACGGCGATTATTTTTTTTTAATCGGGGGTAAGATAGACACGATGTTATGTATAGGAGACATCTCCTGAGTGCTGATCTTTAAGAAAAAAGTATAAAGTTGCATGTGTATGAGTTTACATTTCAGTAAACTTAACTAAATTATAGCAAAAGTTGTGCAACTAAATGGTGAAGGGTATTAAATAGTCGGTTAGAAAGGACTGTAATATTTTTTATTTGTTTTTAATTAAACATCACCTTGAACGCATAATTTTGAAAGTGATTTAAACGATTTACATTTTTTAAACACGCGCTCGATTTATCTATTTTTGATTTTCAATACTTTTTCCAATTTTAATATTTTTGGAAGAGCGGACTTTTTCTCATAATGAAAATATTGGTTTTTTGTATACAGGGGATGGACAAAATAATATAAACACCATGCAATGTCCTTCTATATCAGATGTTCATAATATTTTGTCTGTCCCCTGGATATATCTCAAAAAATATCTTTAAAGAGTTTCTTAATTTCATACATAACTCCGTCTAAACATAACCGTCCGTGTGTCTGTGCAATTAGCAAAAATCCCTCATGATCATAAAAAAGTAAAGTTACAAAGTTGATATGTGCATCTTTCCACGGCAATGAAAATGGATGCGATCGATTAATACACACACCCACATTTACACAATTTACACAACTGTTTTTGAAGCTGATTCATTCGTTGAAGTAAAAGTTACCATAATTGTTATAAACAAGAAAAAAACGAAATTTCTCTACTCCACTCTTCACATCTATCTTAAAACCTGTGGGCGTGGCACATATATGATTACAACTTCTAATAGTGTATATATTACTTATCAACTTGCAAGACAAGTTTGACTCTGAATAAAGTTTTTTGTGAATTTTGCGCGTGTCTATTATTCAATTACGCCCATTTTTAAAACATTTATAAATATTTCTATCGAATTTAAATATCATAGCTCAATTTTTGTGGCAGATAAATAGATTTTTGTCGTTAGTGGACGTGGCTCTAGATCGTTTTTTTTCAATTTAAATAGCGTCTCTGCTGGTGTAAAATTTCTGCTCAATCTCTTAACAATTACGACTATGAGAGAGGACAACAACAGACACCAATGGATGGACATGTCTAGATCGACTCATTATTTAATGCTAATCTAGAATATAAACACTTTGTAGAGTCTCTAACGACTCCTTCTTAGTGTTGCAAGCACAATAGCAAACTGTGTATAGCTTCCATCTTATGTGGACAAATGGGCGTAATTGGAGTACATCACATGCCCACAGTTTACTAAATAGTACACTTAGGAGGAGGTTAACATTTTTCAGATTTGATTAATTTTCCACTCGTTGGCTGTTTCAGTAATTATTCAGTTTTTTTTTTTTTAACACAATTTTTCATTGTGAACATAAATGTTTTATTGTAGAGAGTTGTTGATTTTCACTCGCCATTTTAATTTGTTTTTTCGTCACTTATTTTTTTTTCTTTACTTTTCTTTCACGAAATTCTTAATTGAACATATATTCGAGAATTGCTGCGTTTTCACTTCTTGTCATTATTGCTTACCTGGTTTTGTATGTGTGTGTGTGTGTGTGTGATGATTGTGTTTATAACTCTGCTGCTTAGACAATATTAATCCTTTTTTTTTCGTTATCTTTCTCTCTCTCTCTTTCTTTCTTTCTCTTTCTCTATCTCTCTCTTTCTCTTTGTGTGAAGTATTAGAATTAATAATTATACGCACAGAATATAGCTGTTAACACTTTTAACACAAAAATGGCACGTTCTCTTTATTGCAATCGTCGAAAACACACAGAAACACAATCAACACCACTTCTCCTTAACTTGCGTGTGCCTTGTGTATATATTTTTTGTCTACAGTTTTTATTAATACCCTTTCGTTGTAAGGTGGTTTTTAATATCAGAAACCAAAAAACAAAAAACGAAAAATTTAACACAATTGCACACTTTTCAACATGTTTTTTATTTTATTTTATTTTTTGAGAGTTTTTCGTTCGTAAGGTGCCGCGAAAAACAAATTTTCAAAACGTATATATATGTGGTATGGTGTAGTGCAACAACAATGTATCCGTTTGTGGCAGGATTTATACGGCAATTGGTAATTATCAGATAGCCGTTAGTTAGTTTTTAGCGTATTTGTGTAGCTAATGAAGCACCTCTCTACGGACTCACGGTTAATTTGGTAATAAGACTTAACCATTTCAATAGCATGATTTTTATATCGCGTGAAAGTTGTGACCTCTTTCTCCACTCACAAAAACGACTTTACATTGCACTGAAGCTTTCCCAATCCCTCTCTTTTTCACTCTCTTTACATGTACATATGCACATATGTAGATATTGGCAAAGCTCTCTTTAAAGCAGCTAAATAATGCTCTTTATGCTAAGTTAGATATTGTGCATACACACACACATAGACGTATATGTAAGTTACATGCAATGCAGGATAATTAAATTTTGTACAATTGCTTGTCCATTACCCAAGCATGTCCAACATTAATACCATTTAGAAATTAACAATACTTTTGCCATTTTCGATACCATGAAATTTCCACATGACATGGACATGACGCAACATTCCTCGATGATATATGTCTATGTAGAAGATGACAATACACCAAAGTCATGCAAATTGTGGGCGTATTTCACTCTTTTAAATCGCCCACTTATTATTTATAAGTAAGTAAATAATTTTATAACTGTAAGAGACTTTTGTTAAATCGTGAGAGTGGCTTGTATAAGAGGGCTGCCCTTTTTAACTAACTACAAAAACATTTTACCTGAAAATTGTGCAATTCTGAACGAAACTACTTTTTTGGTAAATAAGGGGCGGGTGTGTCATATAAATTTTATAAATCTATTAAAAGAGCACTTATGTAATTACATATAAATGTTAATTGTAAACGATTTTTGTTAAATTGTAGGCGTGGCTTGAAAAAAAGCTGCTCTTTTTTAACAACCACTAAAGCATGTCTTGCGTTAACACCTAAAAATGTCCGAATTCTAAATTCTTTGAAAATAGTGGAGGCGGCACGCCTATTTTGAGCAGCATAGTTGACCCTTTTCTTAGCAGAAGCACTTGAAACCTTAAATAAAAATGTTTGTACTAAACGTTCCTTTTTCTTACAACAATAAACACACACCATATAAATTTCCTTTGAAAGAATTTGTACTTATTTGTGTGTATGGGTAGCCTAATGAAGCTGTCGGCCTTGACTATCTGCGCTAACATTTTCTATATTGAAAGATGTAAACTTTCTTGAGTAAATTTTCTCTTTACATATAGTTTGAGAGTCAGCTGCATGTTTACGAGTATGTGTATGTATGGTTTAAATTATGTTTTGAATGGCGGTTTAAATAACTGACAGGTTATAACGGGTACCATTATGATTTCTGGTTTTATTTCAACGATAGTAAGAGTGAGATCCCTGCGGCCGCATTGGCTAAGGTGTTGTCTTACTAAACTTGCTTGCTGCTTGCTAACGGTTCAATATCAATTGTTTGATGGTATAAGTTATATATATATTTGTACCTGTTTGATTGTATTGATGGTAACTTAGCGTGAATTAAGAAATTACCCTAAAATCATTAAAACTAATAAAAATCGGTAAATTTTATAACTGTTACCCCAACTAAACCTTTATGAACAGTAGGCGTACTAAAAAAACGTTGACAATTTTGTTGTTGTAACATATTGTATATGAAAATATGTATGTTGTTGTATTTATTACTTACAAAAGCTAAAATATTGAACTTTTGTTGTTGCTATTGCCATTGTGTTGGTATTAGTTTAGTTTCAATACCTGTTCATAGCCGTTTGTCTAATGATTGCACACAACACAGTTATGACAACGATGATTACGGTTTCCAATGAGCAATTTCGGTTTTTACCCATACATACACATGCGCACACATCTACATAGAGTCGAGTAGAAGTAGTAATAACTATCTCGTATTTGGTTTTTTTCAAAGATATTTTGTCTTGTCTTTTTTAGTAAGTTGGTCGGTCGTAAATGTCAGGTAATCACGTACAATGTAGCGAAGGAAGTTGGAATTTTTATTTTTCTTTATTTATTTCTTTTTTTTTTGTTTTTTGTTTTTATTTTGTTTGGTATGTCAAGGTAACTTGTGACGCGTTGTGTGAATGCGTAATTTGAAAGTTTTGTATGGAAATCATGAACGCATTATTTTTGTATAATGTATAGAGGTACCTACTTAGTCATCCCAATGTTTTTGTAATAACGATTATGTAATAATTATAAATTGAATATGATTACAAAATAAAAAGACAAAAAGATGGAGAAAGAGAGAGACAAATTTCATATAATAACAATTATAATAGTTTTTATCTTCATTTACTAAAATTTTATAACAGTTATAACAATTTGAGTAAAATTGTATAACATATTGTGTTATTACAATATATTGCAATAATTATTTTATTTATAACAGTTATAACACTTATATGTAAAAAAATGTATAATATAGTTTTAATAATAAAACTAGAAAGCTTAATAACTTACAAAATAAAATATTATTGTATAACAGTTTAAATAAAGCATTGCATATAAACATATATATTGTTAATGTACAGATTATTACAATATATGGCTTAATAGTTAAATAAAATGTATTTTTTAATTTTCGAATTTGTGTTTGTCTTCAATGAATTTTTAAAAAATAAAAACAAAACGGACTTACGGACACACCCAGAGAACTTTTCTACTTATTATGCAAATGTTTTACATAATTTATTGTAAGCATAACATGTAAATGGAGCATACCCTATATGTTATATTAACATAAATTAATGAAATCGCAAGAGATAGGAGCCGCGTTATTTTATTACCTAATCATTACCTACAGAAGCAAACAGGTAACCCTGCTGTGTAAGTTGCGATAAATAATCATCTGTACATACATGACTGCACACATGCATTCCATACAACTCAAATGGATCTATGTAAACCAGCATATTTTTACATATGTATACTCGTTCATATATATTGTGCGAAAGGAAAGTAAAAGTCATGCATTTATGTACCTGGGTAATATAATGCATGTAATCGTATAATGAATGTTGGTCTCTCCCCAAAAACGAAATAAAAAATAAAAATAATAATAAATAAATAAATAAACACAGAAACAACACAAAAAATGCTCTGATATTAAAAGGAAAACACAGCACACTTACATACATTGTATAACATACATACACATATGTACGGGATACAGGTTTTATAATAAGAGAAATAAAACATGAATGACAAAAGTTGCTCGTTTAGGTAGAATTTCATTTCAAAAGATACACGCACATTTATACATATGAACCTTAACGAAAAACAACAACAATAACAACAACAAGGGGCACAAAAAAGAAGTTAAACGCAGGGAATGCCGTTTAAAGTAATAAATACACCGTCAACGAACCAAGCACCAGCACCAGCACCAGCAGCAAATAAAGTCAAACACCATCAGCACCATCGGTACCACCACTATTAAACAACAATAACAACAACAACACACAAGTGAAAGTGATATTATTATGGTCCAGTTTCTAGCTTAAACTCTTACAAGCAAACACACAACAACACAGGCCCCACCAACCATACCATAATATAGTGAGTAGGTACATCTGGTATGGCTGTACAAGTATATGTTAATGTGTGTGCTTTGGTGGTGGAATTGCTTATGGAGTGTAGTATTGTGTGTTAAGTAAAGACGCGAAAGTAAATTACGAAAAAATTCCAAAATTATTTTCGGCAACTACACACATAGAGAGTGACTGCTTTTAATTTTTGCTATATATGGTTTTTTTTTAATTTTATGGCCTCCACCTTAGTCATGAAGGTGATGGATGGCTAAGTTCGTTGTTCCGTTTGCAGCTGCTATAAGGGAGTCCCGGCTACCCTGTAAGTTATATATTCTTGATCACCATCAGAATCTAAGTCCAACTAGACACGTGCGTACGAGTGATCGTATGTCTGTTGCTGGAACGCTCACAGTCGTAAATTTGAAAAACTCGATCACTTTCAGCTACAAAATGTTGAAATTTGTTGCGTACTGATGTATAAAAAAGTGGATATAATCGAATAACATATACGCCCACAATTTACCAAAAATCTTATTTCACCTAGAATTCAACTCCTGAGTTGATCCGTAAACTAAACTAGAAAGGGTGCAATAAAATACATGCCACACCCATATGTTTGTGAATGAAAAGAGAGAAGGTGTTTAAGATTTTTCCTAAGCCAAATTTAGTTTTTTGGCTTCTTCTTTTATACTCGTATCTCTTGTGAACAAATAAACTTAGCTACCAGCAGTATAGGCACGATCAACAGCACCAGCTTAAAAACAAGTGAAATTGTTACAGAAGGTTAAGACCTGATGATGTAATCCTCAACACAAAACACAATTCTTAACACAATTTTATATAAAGAAGAAGAAAATGTGAATATAAGGGAGTGGTACGTTGAAATATAAAGTCTGTTATTAGACTCTGTCCATTATTCTAAACTTGGGTATAGATCTTCATATGTAAATTCATTACCACAAAAAATTTTATCAATGAGAAATTTGACCGTAACAACACGCACACACAGAGTTAATACATTCATCCTAATAAATGGACAGACATATCTATATATCCATGTAAATGTGATCGGTTGATAGCTGCGCCCATAATCAACCGTACGAGAAGATAGGATCAATCTTGATGGATTAATAAAATACAAAAAACATCTGAAGTTACAAACATCTGTTTACACTGAATATACCACAAGCTATTTTAAGTTATATTTTTTTGGTAAATATTCGTGGTACGTCCACAAAGTTGTTTTCGTTACATATACACACACGCGGGTAATTAAAAGTGAATATACATTTACCTCAAACATAAAAGTTAATGGCGGCGTGGTTATTGAAATTGTACAGTTTTAAAAACACACAAGATCCGGCAGATGTATGAAATATTTACAAACAAACAACAACAAGACATACAATAGTTTAAAACTCAATACATACACATATTCCAAAAATTTGTTGTTGTTGTTGTTGTTGTTGTTGTTATTGTTTTGTTTCCCTATCTTAAGCAACATTAAAGCGTTACTCACGAAATGCGTCATAAGAGTAAATGTTTAAATATTTTTTTTTTAAATTTAATTTTTACATATTACACAATAAGGCTTTTCGGTTACATATGGCAATAATAATAACAAAAGGAAAAAAAGACGCAACATATATATTATATCAATTCATAAACAACAACAATGAAATTTTATGGTTAATAGTTTAATGGCTAAACGTACGTAACTTAACGTAAGAAAAACAAAAAACAAAAAAAAAAAAACATAAATGTGGGTATGCCATGCATATGAAATTTCATAATGCAACGTCGTATCAAAAGTTGAATACAATATATGTCGAAAATTGAATTGAACGGTTCTATTTCTCGCCTCAAATTGAATAAAGAAAAGTTTCAATTTAATCGGATTATATTTACGGTAGGTATATAATTATATGTGCTTACAAAGGTGTAACCAAAGTTTTGGAGACACCATAATACTCTAGGAATTTTCATATATTATAAAAATTTCCGAAGTAAATTTTAAAATTAAACGTTATCGTTATTTATAGACTTAAAGCAAATATTTTTCTTACTTTTCTCTCTCTCTCTTATTCTTTTTAGATGCAATACAAACGTTATCGAAGATTTTTCCCATCAATATGGTAAGTTTGTATCTTAAATCTTTAGTATTGTAGTATTATATGTGTTATAGGAGTATAAAGACTTAAGATAGAAACTTTATATATGAAGTGAATGGTAGAGGTGTAAAGACTTAAGACAGAAACTTCCATTTTGTTGCGTTGTCTGTAGATTTAATATGAGAATGATTTTTATATTATTAAAGTAAGTTTGTGCCTTAAGTCTTTAATATTGTTATTCGGATATTTTGCCTTAAGTAATTAAAAAGACTTAAGACACAAACTCACTATTTAATGCTATAGTATTATTACAGCTACAGTATTATTTCAGGTATAGTTAAGACTTCAGAAAGACTTAAGTAAACAACTGGTTTAAAAAATAAAAATAAGTTACTCTCATCATTCAAATTCATCAATCATTAAAATCGTAGAGAATGCATGATGAGTATAAATTACATACACTTCGTATGTAATTTGAATAATTTCTGTTCTAAATTTTATTACAACATTTATCTTAAGTATATATCTGGCAGTATTATACAATTAAATTATACCACTTTTATAGCAAACATTACTTTGACAAGTATAACTATATAAAAGCACTCTTATTATACACTCAATAAAAAAATATTAATTAGTACGAAAAGCAACAACCTCTAGTTAAGGTTACAATACATGCCATATAATTTCAATAAAAGAGATGAAATAAAAAACCACATATATGTATAATAATATATGTTTAAATGAAGCCCCCAGCTTACCGCTTACATGTCCGTTTGTCGTAAAAAATTTCCCGATTTCAAGTGACTGTTATAAAATCGATTAAAATGATATATTTAAGCGTGACTCATACTCTTACAAAGATTGCACTAAAAGGGATTAAATAAAAATGGGTAGAAAATGAGGCACCCACACCCATCCTACAGAACATAAAATGACCACAGCCACAAAAAACGTTAATTAAGAATTAAAAAGGCCACGCCCTTATTTTTTCTTTATTCTTGAAATGTGTCTGTATTTTTTTGCCTTTAAAAATGCACCTAAAGTATATTTACCATATTGTATATCATAGAGACGAATGGATAAATGTAAAATATTTTTTTGATAAGCTCGCTCCTACATAAAAATAAAAGGAAAATCACTTTCACTGAAAAGGTAATTCAACTTGTTTGTTAGTAAATGCATATGTATGTATGTACGTATGTATATATATATACATTGAGTCATGAATATAAATAATTATAATAGTGCGATTGTGCAGGTTGCGTATAGTTTTGTTTTAAATTATCTTTTATTGTGTATTATGTATGAGGATAAGTATTTATATATAAGATTTAGGTTGTATTTCGATTATTCAAGAATTTCTAAAAAACTTTCAAAATTAGAGATCGAAAAAATTAAATTTAAATTTAAATACTCGCTAAAGGTAGATACCTTTTTTTTATAAAAAAAAAAGTGTGCAACAACACATTTATAAATGACGCAATAGGTTTGTCCGCAAGTCCTTTAATTGCAAAATAAAGCTGGAAGCTGAAAATTTGTATCAGAAGGGAAATTATTTTTATTTTCGAGTTATTTACATATAACTAAAAAAACAAAGAGCAATTTTAAATGATATTTATCCTGAATGGACACGTTGTTAATGATAAAATATAGCAAAATAACAAGCAAGAGCATGTTCAACAATCAAATTTAACTGTGATCGAAATAATTTTATCAATCCATAATCTTCTTCAGATTAAAAACCGATGGCGTATTTGTTTAATTGCTTTATTTAAATAAAATCGATTTTTTTTCGGTCCCTGCTCAAAACTTTTTCTCTTTTTTATACTTAGACATTACATATACATTTTTTACTGAACATCATGATTGTTTATTATTAGTGGACAAGTAACAATTATTGTAGATAAAAATTTCAAACACGCGCCAACATTTTTTACATTTAATTGTTTTTGTTAATTATAACAGATCACATAAGCTGTGTATACAAACAAGCATACATACTATGTATGTGTATATATTAATTTTATTTTATTAATGGATACATTTTGATCTTTCCTTCATTTTGATTTATTTAAAAAAGAAAAAAAAGGAAACATACTGCCCAGTATATTTTTCTCTTTTGTACATATACATTTATAAAGTATACTTAACATAGGTAAACATAATATAACCTTTAGTGTGTAACAAAAAAAAAAAAAGAAATGATCCAATAATTATATTATATTTATAGTCTACAAAGCCTACCTTCTCGGGTAGTTCCCATTTAAAGCTCACTAAGGTAGCAAGCACAAAACAAAACTGTTTACAAAACACTAATGAGTTTAACAAGATGCTTATGCGTGTGTGTGTGTATGTGAATGTATTGCAAAATTTATGTAAATAACTTTTTCCCTTTTAACAAAGACACATCGAATGATTTTCGAAAACTGCTACTATTAGAGTCGCCATCAAAATCATCTTCCAGATAATCACATGTGCTTCTGTCCCAATATGAATCAGCACTCGCGTCCTCACTAACAATATAAAATCTTTAATCAAATTATTGCAATATTCGCATATTGTTGCAAAGAAACTCACTTGAAGCTGGTCTTACTTAAATCTCTTCTCGAACGAAAACTAACTGACTGATGATGCGGAATAACGGGAGTGGAATTAACTAAACGGGCCTTGTTAGCTGATGCATGATGATATGGTGGCGAGTCAGGGGTTATGTCACTGCTTTCACTATTAAAATGGAAATCGATGCGACCCTTTGCTCTCGATATACACGGAGTGTTGGATATCGGTGACATCAAATGGGACAGTATAGTGGATTTCTCCTCCCGTTTATCTACTTCTTTATGTAATTGCGTTGAATATTCAATATTCGGGGTATGTCGCATTCCAAATACGATAAGAAGACAGGTGATTGCGTGAAAAAGCACATCTTTGGCCAAGCATAACTTTGACCAAGCAAAACGTTGAGATTTCAGTATAATTTGTTTCTGTGCCAAACAATAAAAAGAAAAGAAAGAAAGAAATACAAGTAATGCGATACATTTTAAGCATATTTAGAAGAAGGAGATACATGCCCGCCTGCTTTTAACCTCTGCAGGAAAGCATTTCATTAGATTAGATAATAGATGTATTTGCCACGCCTTTTCTTTGTTTGTTTAAATACTTACCAATTTACCCACCAACTGCCAATGATTCCTTCGCTTCAGCAATGCACTCAGTTTCTTGTGATTTAAAAGTTCATCCACAGACGGCCTTTGCAACGGATCAGGCGTCATCATTTGTTTGATTATATACAACAAGTCTTCGGATAAATATTTAATAAAATCTTCAGGCAGGGCGGCGCTTCTTAATTGTTGCCATAACGGTCCGTTGGCGGGTAATTCTAAATTGCAGGCCAATTCCAACATGGCTATACCCAAACTAAAAATATCAGCTGATTTTGAGAATTTTCCTTGCATAATTTCAGGCGCCACATAACGGGAATCACCCTCTGTAGCCTGATGGCGATTCGCCCTATCCACATCTATTACCAAACCAAAGTCAGCCAATTTACAGCTATTATTGTCACCAATCAGGACATTATCCAATTTTATGTCCAAATGTAATAAATTGCGATCATGTAAACTTTTTAATGCCAACAGTAAATCAAGTAATATGGACCAAATCTTTTTCTCTGGTATATGACGCTTACGCTCCAAATAGCTTTCAAGACTTTCACGGCACAACTCCATTTGCATAAATAAACGGTCGTCTTGCTCCCAAGCGCGATAAAATCGTACGCAATTGTCATGACCGGAAAACTGTTCATAACGTCGCACTTCCTCTAAACGTTCTTGTCGATACAATTCACTACGAAACAATTGCTTAGACATTTTCACAGCGTAAAGGAGGCCATCTTCCTTGCAGCGCACTTTAAAAACTTCCCCAAAGGACCCTTCACCAATTTTGGCTAAGCGTGTAAAACACTGCTCAAAATATGTTTCCTTGGATGAACGATCATATCTGTCTCCCAGGAGCGAAGAATCGGCCACTAAACTAGATTCATTTTCGCCACGGAAGGAGATGACGTGTGCACTGTGACTGCGATTGAAATTATTATCATAACGCGGTGGCTTTAACTTAGGCGGCTTCAAACGACTGATATCATCTTTACGATTCGCCTAAAATCAATCAACAACAAACCCATCGATTAGTAAAAAACCAATAACTTGATTAAAGTAAACTTTAGATGAAATCACTTTACTTGTTTGAAACTATGTTGAAAAGTTTCTTCTTGAATCTCCGGCACTGGCAGTCGCCTTAACATTTCACTTTCTGTGATTTGTGTACAAGATGTGTTCATCGTGGCTAAATTGTAGTAAAATATTTTATTTTACTAATAATTGGAATTCTTTAATTAATTAAATAAGTGTCTTAGAAAATTTTTTATCAATAAAGACGAACAAGGATTCACCTGTTAATACTTAACGTCCGATTAGTCTCACATAGTATTAACTTTAATAAAGGAATGAAGATTAGATTATAGTTAAATTATTCCTTCTTTTTTTTTAAATAAATAATAGAATTAGGAAAAAATCAAGCTGTTATAAGGCTGACAACAGATAAATAAATAGTTTAAGCATTTTCTCACGCTTCTAAAACTAAAATGAAATAGAGATAACTGTATGATTTTTATTGTATACTTAAACTTTTACTGTAATGCAAAGAGCATGCATGCTTTTTATGTGTTTTCATGTGTTTTACTCACCTAGCGCTGATTTTTGGTTTGATACATCAATATTAAACAACTCTGATTTGACGTATGTTGTGAAATTGCTTTCGATTACGCTAATATTGTCTAATTAACTTTTAGTTTATATTATACTTTTACTAACAATTATTTTTAAATTAAAAATATATCTAATAAACTATATTTTAAATTGTTGTTTCATTCATAAAATGAGTGAAATTTTTATTAACAAAGTTTTAAAAAGCAATAAAAATTCTTTAGAAAGCAAATGCTTTTTATACATGAAAACGAATTGGAGTGATCAAGAAGTGGAGATAACGTTACAAGATTCAGAAACGGGAAAATGTTATCGCGGTCTTTGCCCTACGACGCATTTAAAAGATATAGCAAACGATTTGGAAATGGTTTACTCGGAATATTATGAAATGTGTCGCCTATTATTAACTACCAGCAAACCTACAGCAGATTTTATATATGAATTGGATGACATTAAAAAACAATTACAAATTAAGAAATCGCCACTCAATTGCCTGTACCTGGATATTGATATAAAAGAAATAAAAAATAATTATGAAATAATTGATGCTGCATTGGATTTGTTAAACAATAAAGATGAGACTCTAACACAACGTGTTGATATTGCTCATAAGTATGATAAACATTATGCGGAATTGCAAGAGGATGTGGAAAAAATGATTGCTGAAAAGAATCAATTGGAGAGAAGTTTATTAAAAAAGGCAGCCACTCTGCTGAATACAAAAAAGCAAAAAATTGTCGAATTACAGGAACGCTTAAGAAAATATGAAGATGAATCGAACGGACTATTAGATGATGATGAACAAAGGATGTCATCGCCATTAGAAAATGACGATAATGTTGCTTGCAGTAGTAAGTTTCGAAAACGTAAAACGCAAATTATAGATACAGATACTAGTGATGAGGAGGACGATAAACGTAAACGTATATCGTCCAAGGTTAGTGGAGATTCGTTTAGTAATGACAGTGATGACACCTTCATAGCTGATACAGAGCCTTTAACTTTGCCATCATAAAACAATATATACATGTTAGTGCTCAACTTTTCTTTTGTTTGTAAGTATTATAAAATTAATTATTTAAACTTTTTGTTGATTATAAAATTTCATTAAGCACCTAATTCTGTTTAATATTTATTGATTTAAATAAAAGAATCCATTACATGTACGTACAACTTAACTGACCAATAATAACAACAACAAAAAATTCAAAATTCGACGTATTTTTGAGATTATTTATAAATTCGTTTCCTAAGCGCAAAATAAAAACACAGATCTTTTCTAATACTTTTTTATTGTATATATTTATATATATATACATACAAACAAATAATTAAAAAATAAGTAAAAATTTTATACATTTGACTTTGGCCAAATTTTGATCCACTTTACCCACCACAGTCGACTTCTTTACCTTGTGAGAAAATTCTTTAAAATACCTTTTTCATTTTTCCACTGTAAACGTATTTATCAGCAAAGACTACCAAACTTGGAATCAATTTCTCAAATCTTACAGACATGGGGAATGATTTCCACCCCCGGACAGACAGACATTATCTCAGTATTAAATGTTGCTTCAAAATGTATCTTATTTTACTGGGTCTGCAGTGCTTTTCTTTACATTTTTTTTTATACTCCCCCTCCCCTGAAACTTGGCTGTGTGGTGGGTATAAAAATTATATAAAAATATATTTATAACAAATAAATTTTTAAAAATTGTTTCAAACAACGAAAATAACGCTAATATTTTGATGGATTTCGTCCACATAATTGTGTAAGAATGTACGAGAGATTATTAAGAGAGCAATACTTTAAATTGTTTCTAATCTACAGTTATGGACGTAACGCCAAATACATAAATATTATAGATCTGTATATACACCGTCCACATTGTAGTTCGAGGGTGTGCAGTTAATGACCCTACCCCCCTTCCGGACTGAACTGATCTAACTAAAATGAAATACTCAAGTTCTTAAATTTTAAGATATTGAGCTAAATAGATGTACGGATATTTAAATTGAAAGCCACGCCCATAAAATAACTATCAGTATTAAAAAAATCCAACTATGAAGTTTTTAGCATATTTTTATAAGAATGCCAGAAAATGGGCGGACTTGGCGGATGACAGACATGTTCAAACAGAGAGAGAAAGCAATCCGGTACCTGCTACCCGCACAGCTTTTACATAAATGTGGAAGGTGTGCTTACAATTTTGACCCAAGTCCAAATTCACTTATTTTACTTGTTTCCGTTCGAATTGCTAAATTCTTATTAGCATAGACGTGAGAGCGTGCATATATGTTATATAAAGTGATACAGTTACAGAGACGTGTGTGTATGTGTGTGTTTGAAATCGGTAAAGTTACAATTAGTTTATATAAATATATATCCATGTGGAGATAATTGATAATAAACGTCTTCATGATAAAATGCAAACGACTTGATTTGGCAAATTTTCATAAATAATCAAAAAAAAAAAAAAAAAATGATGTAGATTATAAATAAATAGAAATAAAAACCGTAATACAGTTTGAAATACGATATTATGCAGTGTAGGGTATTAAAGTGTCGGCTTTTTTGCTGATTAATTTTATTTATCATTTGCTTGCACGTTTTCATAAAGACGGCCGTGATGTCTAGAAGTTTTGTTAAAATTTAAGCTCAAAGCATTAAAAGATTTTCTTCGGTTTTCTTTGTTTTGGTTTTATCAGCTTGTGGCGACTGTTGCTGCTTCTTGTCCATCGTAGTCGCAGCATTAATGGATGGTAGATTTTCAGCGGCTGCTGCTCTTTCTTCTAGAAACTTATCAAACTCCGAACTGGTTACCGTTTCCTCCAACCCTTCCAAACCTTTCTGCAAAAAGTTTATTCACAGACACAAAACACACACAATTACTTGACGTTATATATATATATATACATGTAGAAAAAAATACAAAATTTCCACTAAATTACAAATGATGAGAGAAAGAAAGAGAGAGAGAGAGAGCAACTTAAGATTAATGCTTAAACAAAGGTAACAATGGTTGCATAGGTTGTTGGTGGTGGAGTGATGGTTGTTTTACATGATGGTGACAGTGTATGAAATATTTCAACAACAACAAAACAACGATTAACTAAAACAACAAAATTATAGAGAAATGAATAAATTACTTACAGAGCTGCCCAACCATGCCTCCATTTCATCGATTTCATTTTCTTTAGCAGGCTTTTGGTTTGGTTTTGATTTCATTTCATTTATATAACAAAAGAATTGTTTTTTGAGAGAGTTTTGGTATAGATGTAGGTGGTGTTTGTTGGTGGTGGTGGTGGTGGTAGAATATGTGGTACAGTAGAAGGGTGTTTTTGTTGGTTTTTGTTTTTTTTTTAATTTTTCAAAACATAAAAGAAGGAAAAGCAAAATAATTGTTGTTGTTTTTAAATTATAGCAATTTTTTTTTTTTTTTTTTGGTTGATAATAAATTTATAAACATAAGAGATTTGGTTATTTTGCAATTTAATAAAAAAAAAATTAAAAATTAGAAATTCAAAATATTAGTAAAGTCTGTTAAAACAGAAGGTACTCACTTTACTTACCACCGGCATATCGGTGCCGGTACGTTTAAAAGGTGAATCGACACTGCCAGCTGTTGCTTCCAAAGAGGGAATGTCCTTTAATAAATCCGTTTTACTAAAAAATCAGGCACATGCATGATAAGATTTAAAAAAAAAACAGTTAAAAAAATATATTTGGCTTTACACCAAATCTAGGATATCCCCCATATTGTGAGCGTGACAGGTTTATGATTCTAATAGTGCGTACGTAACGTCTCAACTTAAGACAAATGAGATTTTTTGTAAATTGGGGGCGTGTCTGACCATTTTCGGGCAGATTTGTGTCACACACACACATTTCCATTTTGTTGCTCAATTTTTGGTAGAAGAAAAAAAAAAGTAGAGGTAGCTTCCTCCCAATCGATTTCGCCCAATTCATATAAGAAACTAAAAATGACCGACGTGGAATTTTATGCTGATCCAGAATACATATGAACCTTTCAGTGTTAATAAAGTTATGACTATACCAAGTGCTTTGATATCTAAATTTAAGATTTTTCAAAAAGTGGATTCAATCAATGTGTGTAGAATCCTTCAAAAGCCCTTTACATATGAAAATAAGCCATTGTTGTATATGGAGGATACAATAACAATTATTACTTGCTGCCGTTAGTACGAGATTGCGCCAATATATCAAACTCATCGGCATCTTTGCTCGAAGGCTTCGCATTATTAATACCTGTAATATAAAAAATTAAACATTTTCAAAATGTTGCTAGAAGTAAAAAGAAAACACTAAACAGTGAGCACTTGTTTTTTTTTACACTTTACAACCCTTTAAAATGTTATAAACGAGTGCTTGCTGTTGTTGTCTTTTAACAATTAAAGCGGGCGCGGTTACCCATTTTGGATAAATCATTTAACAACTGATCAGTTTGGGTTTCGGGAAATTCTAATAATCTTGATGACTGTGTGGTAGTAGTGGTTGCATCCAAATCGGATACATTGGTGGCATTTGTGGGTACACCTAACGCGGCACCCAAAACGGCTGATGGTGAAATGATTGTAGCTTTGGTAGTTCTACTCTTCTCATAACGTTGATGACGTAAAAATAAATTGTTCAACTCATCGTTGATGCGCAACAATTCAGCGGTCAACTCATCGTCGGTAATGCGTCCTATTAAGTCAACAATGCGTGATTGCATTTCTCTAAATTATCAGGAAAAAAACAACAACAATTTCATATGATTTTACAGAGGAAAATGGTTCATTTCATTTTACTTGCAAGTTGCTACCAAATCGTTTAGTAGCTGATAATCTTCAGCACTTTCCTGGCCAGGCTTTAATTCATTCAACATTTCACCCAAAATGGACATATTAACGGTGACAACAATATCCAATTCGGCTTGCAATTTGGTAAGCTGCTCGGGTGTCAATTGACTGGGCTGAGTGGTCTAAGAAGATATTTTTAATAAAAAAAAAAAAAAAATAAAAATGTACACACCGTAACGCCAGGCGCTGTTTGCAAAATGGGATGTTGAGGCGAAATGGCCTGTTGATTGATTATGGGAGTAGGCGCCATCTCAGGTACACTCTATAATTAGTTTCAATAGAATTATTTTTGTTTATAACGCGCATCTTTGATTATATAATACGCACCCTTTGTGGCGTGTAAATGGGTGCTGTATTCTCCAAATCCGTGGGCGGAAACTCAATACCCTTATTTTTTAATTCCTGATACATTTGTATAACTCCGTTCAAGTCGGGTTGATTCTTAAATGCATCCGCCCATATTTGTATGAGACTCAACACTTTCTCCTGCACCACCAGCGGTGGATCATTTTTCGGTCCAATCAATTTAATCAAATCTTGTATAAAATCTTTATGAGCGACCAGTACATGAAAAGCTTTACCACAATTCTTAACGCACGTCTCCAGTACGGTTAACGTATACATGATGACCTGATTGTTTTTCCCAGCACTCTGTTGCAAACGTTTGCGTATAGCTTTTATGGCATCTCGTGAAGTATCCGATGACTCATTAATCATGTCACAAATTTGCATATTGAGTGACCAATTTTCAGAGGCCAATGAACCATCGGTGGCTTGTTCTAAAACATGAAATTTTATCAACATTTTTACATTAATCACGATTGAAATGGTTTTACACTGTTTTCAAACGTTATAAATTATTTCCATTAAAACATTTGGTTTTCTAGGATTAGTTATCTATATATGAACACATGTATTGCGGAAGTATTGCTTAATAAATGTTAATAAATGCATTGAAATGATAATTGCCGGCTGTTCTTCTATAAACAAATGTTACGCTTGGTTTGCCATTATAATTATAATCCGTCATCTAATTTTATTACTATATATGGTTTATTTACTTAATGCCTTAACCGATTAGATAAGATCATTAGCATTCTGGCAGCTTCTCTCCTACACTAAATGCATAAATAATAAACCATCTGACAACGTTGTGTATATGAAGTCATACCCTACCGTGAGTGAGTGTTGTAGCGTTTCAAGTTTCTAGGAATATGTGGGCGTGAAAGTAGTTTATTTCACATTCCCTAATTCCAAAGATAAATTCTCTTCTGGGTGTTGTGTATAAACTTAATCAAACTATATTCTTACTCTTGGGAGTAACAATGACAATTCCATTTATCCAGACAAAACATATATGCATATACATATATATGGTAAAATATGACTAATTTCATATTTGTTTTTTTTTTGCTATTTTCGTACCGTGTTACATTTATACATATGTACATACATTTGTGAAAATTCAATGCATTTGTTTGTTCTCTTATAGTCAACCATCCTGTAGTATTAATAATTTGCAAAAATGAAAAGGTCATTAAAATGTCACACACTAGTTAATTTAATTTAATACAGTTATTGTTACTAATTATTTAAATGATTTTCCAGTTTTTTTATTATAAATATTTTTAATTGTATTGAATGTTTACCAATCTTTTGGCCAACTGGTGTTGAAAATGGGTTACTGCCCACATTGAAAAATGAAGCCATTATTTATTTTCTTTACTTATTTCAATATATAACATTAATTTAAATAAATGTTCACACTATTTATAAAATATATAAAAATATATGCAGAAAAATTCGCTTTTCTTAACAAATCAATGTTTCTTTCTGAAACACAAACAAGATAACTAACTAATAAGGATTACATTAAAACGATTATCATATATTTCGATTGCAATAAGTGACAATCACAAAAGATGATAACATTCAGCTGAGTTTAATGACACACTGGGTTGTAAATATTAGTAACAACTTTCTAATAGTATTTTTTACCGTAATTATCAGCATATTAAAAACAAGAACAAGAATTTAGACCAAAAAAAATATTTTTCTTTTCTGTGAGTCCGGAGGAATTTATTAAGTGAAGTGATTATAAAATTAGAAAAAGAATGGCTTGCAATATAAATAAAATTCCTTTATTGCGTCAAATTGCTGTAAGTATGGAAATATTAACATAAAAACGGCATCAATGTGCATTATGAAAAAGAAAAATAACTATGGGATTACGTAAAACAAGCACATAACCACTCATTTCAGAAGAACGTATCTAATATGTTTAAAAATTTCAGACACGTAACTATGTAGCTCTGGCTGCACCTCGACCTTTTGGCGAAGTAGCTTCTGTTGAAACCAAAGTGCTGGATAATAAAGTTGTAGTGGCCACGGCACAAAGTCAACTGCCCGTGTCGCGTATCTCCATAGTATTTCGGTGAGTTTTTTTATATATATTTAGCGTATGTTTTTATTAAAATTTTGTTTTATAATAATTAGAGCTGGAGCGCGTAACGAAACTTATGATAATCTGGGTGCATCTCACATGTTGCGCGTAGTGGGGGGTCTTTCGAATAAGAATTCTAGTGGTTTTTCTGTAACGCGCAACTTTCAACAAAAGGGTGTCGGCTTAAGCATTAGTTCTGATCGTGAAGTTGTCTGTTATACCGTTGAGTCTACGGCCGATCAAATGGAATGTGCTTTGCACTTTCTGCAAGATGTAATTCATCCTGCTTTCAAGCCATGGGAACTGGCCGATAATGTGGCAAACATTAAATATCAAGTTTCTGCTGTCCCACCTCAGGTATGTGGTGTTTAAGATTTTATGAAAAATTTACAATTTTTTCTTTATTTGTTAGGTACGTGCTGTAGAGCTGTTGCATAAAGCAGCTTTTCATCATGGTTTGGGTAATTCGATATTTATTCCCAAATTCCATATTGGCAGTTTATCACCGGAAACTTTACTCCATTATGTCAGCAATAACTGTACTGCCAGCCGTTGTGCTGTTGTAGGTGTGGGTGTTGAACACAACGCTTTGGTGGGATTCGGTCAAAATTTGGAATTAAACAGTGGTGATGGCAAATCAGATGCTGCAACTTATTATGGTGGTGATGCTCGCAAGGATACACCTGGCAATGTAACGCACGTGGCTGTTGCCGGCGAAGGAGCTGGTATAAGCAACCAAAAGGAGGCATTAGCTTTTGCAGTGCTCCAGTATGCTTTGGGTGCGGGTGCATTCACCAAGCGAGGCAACGTAAACGGTGCGTTGGGCAAGGATGTTCTAGCAGCTGTTGGTGATACACCCGTTACTTTTGCCACCTTGAATGCCAGCTACCTGGATAAAGGCATTTTCGGTTTTGTACTGACTGCGGATTCGCAAAAAGTCGGTAAAGCAATAGAAGCTGGCGTTAAAGCTTTGAAATCGGGTACGGTTAGTAATGATGATGTGAATCGTGGTAAAGCTTTATTAAAGAGTGCCATTCTGGAAGCTTATGGCACCGATCGTGGCGTCCTCCAAGAAATGGCTGTACAAGCTTGTCTTACCAAACAAGTGCAAAGTGCTGATTCTCTAGTGTCTGCTGTTGATGGCATCTCTGCCGAAGATGTTCAAAATGTACGTAAAATGATTCTCAAAAATAATCTGAAAAAAATTTCTATATAAAATTTTTTAGGCTGCCAAGAAGGCTGGCGGTTCTAAGTTGTCTGTGGGCGCTGTGGGTAATTTGGCCCATGTACCATATGCCTCTTTATTGGCTTAATAATATTACTAACGGGAATTTAAACAACAAAAACAGTATAGAGAAGGGATTTAAAACGGCGCTTATTTAAGATAAACACACAAATAGTTCACATGAAATAGTCAAAAACATATGTAACGTGATGTAATAGAGAAGACGATGACGAGTTATCGCTATACAAGAAACTAAATAAATGTTATTAGTAAAAATCTTAAAAAAACGGGACTTTTATTTTGAGTATAGCGGTGTAAGGTCTAAATCAAACCTCTTTTTCTTTCTTGAATTAATTGATTTTATTTTTATACAAATATAGACAAAATAATAATTGAAATAAATGTTTTTAGATTTATGTATGTTTAACATTTAATTAAAAAAATTTCTTTGGAATCTCCTCATAATATATCACTTAATTATCTTCATTATAAAAATATTTTAGTTTATAACAATTTTTCAAATCTCCTTTATAATAATGCTACAATAACAATGGCTATAAATAACACAGCAATTACCAACCAATATCCTGTAAAAAGAAGAAGAAGAATTATGAAAGAATTGTACTAAAAATAATTTCCGCAAGCACTTACGCCAAGTACTACTATCCCGGCGACTTACAAAATTTATATTTCGTGTTTCATGACTAACGCCTGTCTCCACCCGTTCAATGGTATTGGTCAAATTATCAAGTATTTCTACAACATTACAGAAAAGTTAACGATTGCAACAATTTCAACTGTTTTTTTTTTCAACACTACCGTTTTGTTCTTCCACCTCTTGACCAAATCGAACGGCCAAAGACTTTTGTCTAGACAGGGTCTGCGCTAAGTTCTCTAAACCTTGATTTTGTTGTTCCATCACAGATATTTGGTGCCTTTTTAAAGCTTCAACATCTGTTGGGTCATTTTGTACTGCTGGAATATTGTCATCCTGTGACCAATTACTTAACCCAGAAGTCATTTTTTCACTTAATACAGCACTGCGGGTAGTATTGAGATATGTTGCATGCAATTGTTGACATTGTGATTGCAAAACATGCAATTGTTGCAGGCGGCGTTCGTTTTCTTCAAAATCTCTACAAAAGGAAAAAAACACATATAGTTACAGTTTTATATTCGACCAACCTTAACAAGAGACATTGCTTTTTGTTTAGCCGCTTCATTTAATTTCAATCTTAACTGTTGCACTTCATTATTGAATTGTCTAAGACCCACGTGTATGGTGGATGATAAACGGTTGTAATCATTAGACAATTTCCCACAATTTTCACGTTGATGCAATTGGGCAAGTATTGCACTATTTAAACGAGTGCATGATTCGTATTCAGTGACCCTAAAAATTTATGATATTTTTTATAATGCTATGAAAAGAGAGTTTTAAAGAAAAAAATGTTTACTACCAAGTATCCACATCCACTAAAGCCATAGTTTAAGGAATTTTTCTCTAAATTACTTTATAAATTAAAGTGCATTTGTCAAAAACTATAAAAGGCTAACGAAATTAAATAGAAAAACAAATAACAGAGAAATAATTCAGCAACAGCAGTTGAGCTAATTAAGTTAGCTAACAAAACGGTACGATTTTAGATAAATAAATCAAATTCGTAAATATTCAGCAACGGTAGTCGCGTTAAGTTAGCTGGACCACGCGGAACAAGTTGGTAATGATATATCTTAACAAATTAGTTGCAATTTTTTACGCAGCAGATATTAAGAATCATTTGTATATTGCATAAAATATAAATGAAGCATTCATGAAATATTTTTATCAAATATTATAATTGCAACCTTGCACCTACTTCGTGTTTGTTTTGTTACCGTTTTACTTTTTCTTTTTTTGCTGTTTGCGATTTTGTTACGTTCCAGTTTGCTAACTTAACATAAGCTAGAAAAGTCGTGAAAAGGAAAATTTTCACAATTAGAATTTTCTCTGTCGAGGTAAAGCTTACGCGTGTTACGTTCGAGTTTTCCAATTAAAAAAAGAAAAGTTTTCACCTTCAATTTTTTCCAGCAAGTTTTCTAATAAAAAAAAACATTTAACCAATTCTAATATTGCCAATTGTTAGAAAATATTGGTTTTAATTGAAAATAACGCACAAAAAAGCGCCAAACACGGAGAAAATTTGCTTTTAACGAAATTGGCAAAAAGTGATTTTTACCAATAATAATATATATATAAAATCGAGCGTGTATTTGGTAAACGAGTTTCACTATTGCACGCTACCTAACAGCTTACCAACAAGAAAAGAAACTATTTGTTATTTCGATAATATCAGTGAGAAATTTATTGAAAAAATTTATACTTTAACCACAAAAAAAGCCATTACGTTACAATAGAAATTATATTCCTGTGAAAACTCAGTAAACTTGGGTTTTATCTATCAATCAAGCAAAATAGAATTCATGTCTAATACAAAATCAAATAAAAACATAAACCAATAATTTTTGATTTGCAAGAATAATTATTGCATTAAATAAAAGAAAAAGAAAAGAAGAATCAGTGCCGTATACAAAAGAGAGAGAAAACTCTCCTACATAAAAATCTGCGTTTCAAACAGCCAACGGTAAGTCCTTTATATATGTATAACAAAATTAACGAAAGCAAAGAAAATGATTAGAAGAAAAAAAAGAAAAAGACGAACCATGTCTTTTGTTATTTAAAGAACTGAATTATAAAGAATAAAAACAAGAACTAGATTAGGGGCAGCAGGCAGCATCCACACCATGACAAACCAGAAAATCGAATCTTGAATTGGGTCACTGTGTCACACAATAGCAAAAAACATTGCATATATACACACTAAACACGAACCAAAGACCTACACAGTCACAAACATTCGCAAATAACACAATAAAATGTGTATGCACGTAGGTAGTAGGTAGGTAGGTAGGTTGAGGTAGATAAACGCAACATACTCATGCATAGAGACGGCCATACACTTGTCTACATCTCAACTGCTTTATTTTACATACACTTGTACATAGCAGCTCCCAGCAAGCACCTCAACGACCAACACCACCACCAGTCACACCAAAAGAACAAGAACAAAAGCAATTGTAAGCAACAATACCCCACCAAGCAATATAGTAACAGCAGCAGCACCACAACCAACATCAATGGCACTTGTAGCCGTTTGTCTTTTTATATATCTTCTTTTGTTATAGTTATTGCCCCATTACCCATACCATTCATAATAAATGGCAAGAAAAGAAAAAGTGGGAGAGCAACTGTCTTGGGTAGAATCTCAGATTCTTAGCTTAACTCGTTTTAGCGACCACCGCTCTCTCTCTCTCTCTACAGCACTACTCTCCACAATCATATTATTGTTTCAAGCAGCCTTTCAATAACGGCGGCTTGTTACCCTTTGGCTAAGTAAAATGTTGTTTGTTGTTGTTTAGGTGCCATTTTTCTTTGCTCCAATTCAAAGCCGTTGTATAACCAACAACAAACAAACAACAGCCATAATACTCATAGTTGAGTTTGCATTTTTAAGTGCTTGTCTAGCTTGATTCTGACAATCCTTTTAACGAGATTTCTTTATTGAAAAATTAAAAGCTGACCACTAACCACAGAATGACTTTATTATATAGTTTTTTATCTTTGCTTTAAATAAAACTAAGGCGTTGTATTACAAGTAAAGTTTATATATAAAATTTAAGTGTCTGTCTTTCCGTCCTAATGTTTCATATGAGAAGGCTTACGATTTAAGAAATAATTATGGAGAAAAATCGAGTTGAAATTCAGTGAAAATATAGTTCTAGTATCTGTACATAGGTTCCTATTTAAATTGGGTGAAATCGGTCAAGTGCCACGCCTACAAACAACAAAAAATTTACCTATAAAATTGAACTTTTTCAATATATATATAATTAGTGCATATGTTTATTAAATAAAAAAATAGGGCATGGTGAGGTAGGTCAGATAACAGACAGGTCCACAATTTACAAAAAAAACTAAACTTGGAAAGAAATCTGACATGTTGAAATATTACAGACAATTAGAGTGTGTATTTAGGTGTGTGCCATGCCCACAATTTGTATATAGATGTGGAGGGTAGGAGGTTTAGGCTTTGGCCTATTTAGTTTTTGGTTTGTTTTTGTAAATTGTGGGTGTGGCGGTTATAAAATCTCCCCCACTTTCAACTTGGCTACATTTTTGTGGGCAATAGAATTATTGATAGCGTGACTCTCACTCAATCATTTAAGGCAAATAGGAAGCTGGGCCCACTAAACTTTAGCTCAATATCTCAATTTTTACATACACTTGTTAGTTCTACACCTATATATATATTTTGTAAGATTTATGAAATCTACAGGATGACAAATCCACCATACGAAGCGCTTCATCATAGAAACATGAGCTTGCATGAAATCTAACTAAAATTTGAGCAGTTGTCGTTCACATAATTATTTTAAATTGTTTTTTCACTTAATCTTAAATATTATCCTTTTATCAGTACAGATAAAACTTTGATTATTAAAAAAATAATAATAATAGTAAATTTTCGCTGTACTAGACTCTACATTCATTTGCTAATTTCTCCTGATAACTGTAAATGTAATCAAAGCAGACAAGTTTGCCATAACAAAGTTACAATTTAGATAAGCAAAAATGTCTCTTCCGTGGCGGTCATCCTTTCTAACATTGCCACATAATGTGTTAGATTAGATTTCCGGTAAACAACTCACACAACTGTCGCACCAATGCCCGTTTGTTGCCCACTCGAAGAAACCAGCCAGCACAACGTGGAGTATAGCAAAAACGAATAAAAAAAAAAAAACAAAATAAAACTAGTGCAAAAGCAATATATGGCTTAGACGAAATCTTGGTGGATAACCTTCCACCCTCTAGGTATTGCCAACGGAAAGATACACTTAATGTTTACTCCTCTCCTCTACCCACTAATGTAGTAAACGTTGTAAAAATTAAAGGAAACTCATCCCAATAGAAAAGTACCACAATAACTACATAGTTTAGACCAAAGTAAAAAGTAGCAATATATACGAAAAATGGGTACACACAAGTGTATACATTTCTCTACCTTACAACCCACTAACCGGAGCATTTTAGTCAAATGGATAGTTGACAGACTGACAGACAGTTTCTCTGAGTAGTTGTTTGTTTTTAATTTTGTTCATCGTTGTTGTTGCGGTTATTATTATTGTTGTTGTTGTTTTATTACTAGGTTGGCACTTTACTGGTTCAGTTGTTACATTCACTTTCTAACTCTCTGTCTCTCTCATTTGCTTATTAACCGACAGCCGACAAACGGCCATCCACCATTTGCCCCTCATTGTTGTAATGTGTGAGTGCGTATTCATTCTAAAGAGTGTAAATTATATTTGCTCCCATCTCTCGACGTAAGTACATGTGTATATCTGACATGTTCTTGCTTAACTTTACGGGCTGGTTGGTGTAGTGTGATGCCTAAACCTTTTTTTTTTAGTATTTTTTTTTTTTTTGTAGTTTTTTGTTATGCGATGGTGCGTCAACATTTTCATGTTTTTGTTTTTGTTATTGTCAATAATTTACATACATTCCCTGACACTGACAATGGCAAAAATAGAGAAAATGGATTAAAGAGAGAGAGAGAGAGAGAGGGATAGAGTGCACTAGGGAGAGATGCTTATAATTTGTTATAATTTCAGTACATTTGCGTTTTTTTGTTGTAATTTTTTTTTGTTTTTGTTTCAATAATTTGCAAGCAAAGCATTTTCTCGCATGTTCAAAAGAGATAAACTTGTGCGCGCTATGAAAAGTTTATTTGTTTTATTTGGAATTAAGAGTATGTGTTATTTTATTACTATAAAAATCTCTCATGGGATTTTTTTTTGCAGTTTAGTTGGTAGGGGTGTTATATGAACATATAAAATTATTTTATATGTATATCTAACAAACTTAATTTATACGAAAACAAATAAAACTTGAGATATTTTCAATAAAAGTTTCATTCGTATGCAAACAATTCATATAAAATATTGATTTTTTACTAAAAAAAAAAAACAAATTGTAATTTATTTTTTTTCATATTTTATAAGATAATATTCAACTGTATTTTACATATTTTTGCCATCCATCTCAGTGCTACTAAGTATACTAAGTTTGCTATTATGTTTGTAATACGTTGAAGTAAGCCTTGGAGACCCCATAAAATTTATGTATATTCTTGATTAGCATCAAAATCTGAATCGATGTTGGCATGTTGGTCCCGTTGAAAATCTCGTAAAAATCGTAAGTTTTCTTACATCAAGTTGAAATTTTGTAGACTTGTTTGAGGTAAAATCGGACAAGTGCCATGTCCACAATTGTCTTAAATCCCTTATAGGGACAAAAATATAATGAAGTTGAAATATTTATAATTATGGTATCCGTCGATGTTCTCGAAATGGGCGCGGTCGGATAACAGACACGCCTACAATTGAAAAAAAAGACCCCTTTTAGGCAGAATTTAACGTCCAAGCTACTTGCAACATATTCAGCTACCTGCAACGCCCACTGTTTGTATATGGAAGTGGAGGGTATTTAAGGTTTGGCATAAGCCAAGTAGTGTTTTTATTCATTTTTTTTTATAAAACATTGTGTAAATTGAACTTCTTCGTCATCTTCTTCATCATCTTCTTCTTGTTTTGCATATCCTATTATGGTAATTGACTAGAAACGTTTCTATACTCTGTACAACAATTATGAATTTTTCCCCAATGAATAAACAAAACAACTCCACATTGGTTATAGTATTTTATGACAAAGTTTTAAACTAAATTTAAGATGACTTTTCCTGTTTTACAAAGTATAAAAGTCTTGTTGCAGTATATTGAAAAAATAAAATAAAATATAGTCTGTTGAGCTCTACACCACTTAGTTCCACAATGTCAACTATAGTTAATTAGGTGGGATCAGTAAACAAGAGTGCTTTTCGTATAAAGATCTTTTTGCAAAAAGGTGTTTTAGGAAAAGTGGTTATAAAAATGATCTGTTCGGGTCTAAATATGGCACAGTCCACTATTAAGCTAATTAACTATGATTTACCAACTTTTATTAAAATTTTTGTCATACAAAGACATTTGAAAATATTATGGAATCGGACCATTTGCAAAAGCGTCTGTCCTTGGCCCAAACGAAGTATCTGTGTCAAGTTTTAACCAAAAATTTTAAAAATTCTTATCTGTAGATTGACTACGTGAATTATTTGGACAGACAGACGGACATGGTTGTATCGTTTTAGATTTTTCGTTTCATTTCATAAATTGTGGGCATATCCGTTATGCAACGTTGCCCATTTCGGGCACATATATACCGAATTTCAACTTTCAAGATAGATAAGGGAGGGACATGGCTAGATTGATTTAGATTTTTAATGCTGATTAGAAATACATTTACTTTGAGCTTTGTAGTGTTGCAAACTCTATAATATAGTTATAGTTATAGTTATTGAATACTTCATCACTCTATGTAGAGTGTATAGACACATGGGAAGATGAACAGTTGAAAATTAATTCTGAAAATTATTCTGAACCCTTTCTTCATATATAATAAAACGTATGAAATGATTTGATTTTAATTTTTAAACATATTCTTAGCTCTTATCCTGTGAGATTTCATTTGAACATTTTCTCTACACAAAATACATTTAAGCCTGCATGCATGCATGCATGTATATATTCATTTAATTGTATATATATTATTATTATTCAAAGAGCCAAAGAGAAGACAAGACAAGACTCGAGAGAGAGATTTTCAAATCACACAGCATTTAGTGTCATTTAAATTTGATTACACAATATTGCGCAATATAAACTCTCCTTCCTCCCACACAGAAACACGCACATACACTCATACATATATATATATATGTATATATATAATGTAATTGTGTATTTGTTGTTGTTGTTATTGTTGTTGTACTATATTCACACGTTACAACATTACAAATTCCGTTTTATTAAATATTGTTTGCTTTGCAGCTTTTCGTTTTTTCATTCAAATTGTGTGTGTGTGTGTTATAATGCATTTGCATAATACTTTTTCTCCGTTTTCCTTTAACCCATTTAAACGTTCGGTTGGCCGCAAATCCATACATATTCCAATTTCCTTTCTCCATCAATTTATATCGTATGGTGGGTAGCTGTTCTTGTCAGTCAGTTACCACACAATTGTATGTGTTTGTGTAATATTTTTAACTGAATTCGTTTCTTTTATGCAATGGTAAGCCGTCGCCACCCTATATATTGTAGTTTGTAAAATATATTGGGCGCGCTTATATAGTACTCTCAGTATTTTAGTGTTTATTACGTTTTTATTCTCGGTTGGGCATTATGGCTCAACGCAAAAGCAAAAAATCCGTTATCTCTATCATCATCATCATTATCATCATCCCAACCATCGCCATCATTAATATCGCTCTTATTGTTCTGGCTTAATAGCACCTTGGATATTGTGTTGTTGTTATTGTTTGTTTTTCATTTCGGGAATTCTTAATTAAAAGTGCTTGCGTGCTGTTCGAGTTCAGTACATTTTTGTGTAGAAATTACAATATATTGTCTTTTGTGTGTGTAGGCGTATGAGTGTGTGGGTGTGTGTTTATGTTGTTTATAGAGACATAGACTGTCATCTAATCTCTTTGAAATTAAAGTCAAGTATACGCATCAGTGAATACAATTTAATTATATGTTGTTGTTATTGTTGTTGTTGTTGTATTTTACTTCCGCATATGTATATATAGATTTTCTATTTTCTATCCGATATATTTTGTGAAACAATAAATTTGTATAAAAATTTAAGCACTACAATGACCTGGTTTCCAACCCATTTAGGTTTTTGTTTAAGACTCGTTTAGAAATTGTTTTAAACTCTATGTAAAAAATTGTACTGTTGTGGATAACTATACTTGAAAAGAGAGAGATTAAATGATTATTTATTCAGGAGTTTTGTCGATTACAACATGTAAAGCATTATTTGTTCAGGGAAGAGTAATAATTGTCCGTACGTCCGTTTAAAAAAGAAAAATTGAGATATATTGAATTGGGGACTTAAAATACAACTCCGATCCGGTATATAATTTGGTATATATAATAAGAATATGATTACAAAAGCTTCAATCACAACTTACACGGGAAATAATAATTATTTTAAAAAGGACAGTCGAGAAAAATCGTACTAGTATTTAAAAAATAATTCCGATCAATCAAAAATTCGATCTACATAATATTAATATGATTACAAAAAGTCGAGGTAATATTTAAACAGGTAATATAAATAATTGTCCATACATCCTTTAAATGAAAAATCTGGCTAAAACTTCAAATATGTCCGACCAATCTAAAACTCGATGCACATAATGCTAATATCAAAGAATATTTACTGATCAACGTTTATATTGATTCATTGGTTGATTATTTGGTTAAAAAACTTTGCAAAAAAATTCGGTAAACGTGACGCTTGCATGTTAAACGCGTGCCCATCTCTGCCATATTATTTATGTATACCATGCTTATAACGGGACTGCCTTATTATTGCCTTTGTTTTTTTTTTTTACTTTTAATGAAAATCAATTTTTATTTTGTAACAAATTGTGCATTATCCAGAACGAAATAATTGCTATAAAAATAACTAACACTCTGCGTATGTTCAACTTATAACGGTTTTTGCCGATCGAGTCTGTTAATTATCAGGGTATTACAAGTTTTACATAACGAATTGTATTGAAATTGATTGAAGTAAAAATATAATAACGATAGTTATAGAAGTTCATGATTTCATAAACTCGCGTGTCTTCAAACAACCAAACGCATAATTTGTGAAACTAAGTGATGTAGGGTATTAAATGGTCGAGTATGAGCGACAATTACATTTTCACACTTTTACTGATATGGTCAAAATAATCTGCTATCAACTGTAACCGAAGCACTTCATGCTTAATTAGTTTGGTTGCGCATGCACCCCCCAGTATATAAATGTCCCTAAATATAGAAAAAATGTATATTTTGTCTGATACTTATTGGTAAACATGAAGTATATGTTGTTGGGCTTTGTCATTTTAGCCATTCTAGCTATAAAAGTAGACTTGTATGAAATTGATTCATATGATGAGGATCCATTATGTGTGCCCAACAGTGATGCGTGCAATGAGACCTGCGTAGATTATGGTTTTAAGGAGGGCGGCTCTTGTTGGAAATTGTATAAATGTGTGTGCCAAGGTAAAAATACTTCTAATGACGATTACACTGAAGAGTACTATGACTATGAAAGTTGATTTAAAAATGAATTTTTTTTTATTACAAAAAATAAAAATAAAATAAAAACCAATAAAATGTCACAAAATACATGCTTAAAAAAATAAAAATTTAAAATCTGCTTGATTTTTATATATTAAACACATGTTGTGGCGAAAAAAGAAGGTCACAAACTTATGGGTGCAACGATGCACAGTGCATATATACTACGTGTCAGCTTGAAAGTCAAGTTTTACGTGGCGTACGGTTGTTTGTAAATTGTGAGCGCGTCTGTTATTCAACCATGCCCATTTTTGGCATATAGACGATTGGGCTAACTATAGATATGCATGCCGAATTTCAAGTTCATAGATCAATTTTTGTGGCAGGTATATAGGTTTTTGTCGATTGTGGGCGTGGCTGTTACACGATCATGCCCATGTTTAGCATATCCATATATATACGTATATGGTACCACGTTTATAGTCCGTTTTCAATTCTCAATGTTGCATAGCGTGATTAAAAGTGGCAGTGGCAAGTGCGTTGTTGCCGCCTGTTACGCTCAAATTGATTTGATTAATTAA
Organism: Ornithomya chloropus; assembly: GCA_963971445.1. Taxonomy (NCBI): domain Eukaryota; kingdom Metazoa; phylum Arthropoda; class Insecta; order Diptera; family Hippoboscidae; genus Ornithomya; species Ornithomya chloropus. The sequence continues at coordinate 3,528,782 of OZ020532.1, forward strand.
ATAAAAATGCGTAATGCACATATATTCACGATGAAGATATGCGTGAATTATGATTGTTCCGTGTATTGTAATTTTCTTTTTTACTTTTGACTTCTCTTATCCGTCTCCTACCATCTCCACCACCATTTCCCTTGTATGTTAAGCACATATATTGATCCTCTTATTTGCCGTGCCAATGCTTTAATACGTTTTATATTGTACACGGCAGCAATACAAATTTCAGCTTTTGCTGCTGATAGTGAAAAATTACAACACCCAGAGGAAATGAAATGTAATGAAATAAATACCTTTGACGGTTGATAACTTGTGAGGGCGAGTTTACAGTTTACGGTGATACAAATTTCATTCCTTAATCACGCCCAACATTAATTACGGGGTTGCACTTCGTTTTTGTGTTTTCCTTTAATCTGGTCTGCAACAAAGTGAATTTTGATGAAAACAATTACGGGTAGAGTGCACCAAATGACATGTTAAGGGTAACAACAGCACATCTTCTCTCGCATGCTACGGGATTGTAAATGAAAAAAAAAATTATGGAAAATATTAAATTAATTTTTTCTTAAAAATAATTTTTGTTTTTAATTAAAAAGTTTCATAAACTTTTTAAGAGAAAACATGAGAAAATGAGAAAAGTGCTTCTGAATTCACTCACTCCGCAAATTAATTTCATTTGCTGCGTGATCTCAAAGTATTTAAGAGCACACGTACTCGTAAAATCAGCTGAAATGTTATTTTTAAATTTCTGAGTTGTTAATTAAAACAAATAAAAATCTGCACAATTATTGTAGGATTATATAAACATAAAGAAAATAAATTTAATTTAAATAATGCGCAGAGGTGTTGTGTGATGAGACTGTTCATGGGTGCCTGCGTACCATAAATTTAATACGCTTTTACGTTTATATTTATAACGTGTAAAATTAATGAGTACAAACTATACACAGGGTGAGGTGAAAAGATGGAATCTTTCGAGTAACGTCATAGCGTGAAGTTTGTTTCAAAAAAGAAATTGTTAGAGATGTTAGGAAGATTTCGAAAAATTTCAACCTTTGACGTTACTGGAGAGTTTTATCTTATTTTTCACATTATACATATAGGACGTTGTAGGACACCGGTTCATAAACAGCTGAGTAAAAACTCACCGACAGAGTTAAGAATATTACCATAAAAGTCGAATGTGGTTCGACAGGCGAATAAATGTTTAATCTTGTACGGCAAGCTTCTCCTACTTCTGTCAAAACGATGAATGGTTGCCATATCTATAAATATGCCACATATACAACTTCAAAGGGCGTGGCACTTTACTAAATTTGACCCAGACCAAATCTTAAATATCTTATATACGAAAGGTGGGCGTAACAGGTAACTCGAGTTCTAAGGACGATTTTTTTGTAAATTTAATGGATAGACTAACTATAGATACATAGGTATACCGACTTTCAAGTTCATAGAACTGTTTTTGTGGCAGCTATATAGGTTTTTGCTAACTGTGGGCGTGGCTCTTGATCGATTTTGCCTATATTAAATAGCGATCTGCATGTAGCAACTAAGAAGTTTCTGTACTGTCTGATCACAAATATATATACTTTGTAAGGTAAATGAAGTATCCTTCTGGGTGTTGCCAAAGGAATGATAAACCTAGTATACCCCCATCATATGTATACAATAAAATCATTTCTCTCTGTATTGATTTTTACGTTAATTATGTTTTTATATTTTCTATCTAATAAATAGCAATGACGTTATTGTAGAAAATAGTTAATAACAACAACACCAACAATATTTAGATGATTTTTTTACATATTAAGGCAATGCTTGTAAAATAATATTACTGTGTGTAATATCATATAAGAGCATCTCTCTATATATACGTTTTCGTTTGTATGCATTTTAAAGTAATTTCAGTTTCATTAATCGCACTAAATAAACACACATATGCATATAACGATATTTGTAAAATAAAACTCTTTCGATTTCTGTACAATGCTCTCTCTTAGGCTAAAAAAAATATAAAGAGTCTTACAGTTAATTCATCTATAGTTCCTCTATATCTTGATTCTCTTCGTTTTGCTCCAAATTGTCATCGGGTAACGGCGGCGCTCTCCCACTTAGAATTATTTTGTAGAATTGTCGTGAGGTTATGATTGTGGTTGTGCGTGTGCGTGTGCTCGTACATTTTTCATATATTCGTGTTTCAAATAATTTTATGTAGGGGGCAGAGTTTAGTGTTGTACTAGAGCGCCTCGTTAACACATTGTAAAAGTTGAACTATTCATCGTGAGATTCTATTATCGCGTAACGTGTTTTTGTTCGTATATGCACCCAATAAAAGTTTCCCACACATATTCTGCTGTGCTGTATATATATAATACGTGTGTACACATATGTATAAAAGTTATTATTTAATAATAAACGTTGCCGTGGTCTTCAATCTAGTCAAACACATATTTTATATATTTTTCCCTCTCTCTTGAGATTATATTTGGAAATTGTTGTACACATCGTGACACACACACAACGTGTTTAGGAGGAAAACAAAGCAAAGTCGTCGTGTGTATTCCAAAACTTTAATGTGAGTGATGGTGATGGTGGTAGTGGTTGGGGCTTGGTGTTGGTGTAATATGTATTTTGCCTTGAAAATAGCAAAAAACAAATTCAGAGAGTGTGCTGTTGAGTTCTTTTTTTTTTGGGCGGGGAGGGGGTTTACATGTCTCTCTATGGAACAAAAAATAAATAATTCAAATAACAATCATGAAATAATGCCATTAGAGTACGATTAAGACAAAAAAGTAGCATGTTACAAATAATTAAATCATTTTATAATTAATTGATTTGTGTGGTTTGTGTTTTGTGATAAGAAAAACAACAACAACAACAACATTTTTATACATATTCATATAGGCACTCGTATATGCGTAAATGAACATACACATAGACACGTTGTTATGTGAGAGCTATAATGCAATATGTACATATATGGTTGCTCAGGTTGTGTACATGTAAATGTACTAGTATGTGTAATTTTTTGGATCATATTTTCCTGTAATTAAAATGTTGCCTTTGTTTCTGTTTTTGTGAAGGCTTACGAAAGGCATTTTTTTCTTTTTTTTTTTTTCTTAATACACACGCACTCACATTTCATTTGACTGTTTCAGCCTGTAGGTATACATAAAATGTAATGTTTTTGTTTATTGGTAAAAATGTTACATGATATAAAAACATTACAATTAATAAAAAACAAGCCAAAGTTTAATAAAGTCATTGATAATCGTGATGTGTATACAAATGATTATCAAGTTTGAAATTATATCCATTTACAGTGCAAATAAATCAAACTGTAGCAGCCTTCTAGAGCTGCCAAGTAGTTGTTTAAGTGAAGAGTTGAACATTTTTTTGCCTCATCGGCTGGAGTGTAAATTAGAAGTTGAAAAAAATACATCAACATAAGTAAACCTTGTCCGTCTGTTGTTGACACTCTCACACTCTTTTAAATTTTGTTATATTGAATTGAAATCTTTAATGAAAATTTCTAGTAACTGCACGCGTTTCTTTTTTAAATTGTATAAAATCGCATGAGAGCCACGCCTACAATCAATAATAATCTCTAGGAAATTGAAATATGCTTCACATTATATACTTGTAATTTATCCTATAGATGTGCTTAAAAAAGGGGGAACTCAGACACGCTCACAATTTACAAAAAATGTTATTTGATACTGAATTGGTTTTTTTTTTTTAGTTAAAGGGCAATGGAATGCCACGCCTTCATTTTTTTCTGTATTTAATTGCTTTTAATATGAAATCTATTTCTCTTAAGGATATTAAAACGACGAACGTGTAATTTTAACATGAAAATTTCACATAGATTAACTTGAACAGAAGGTGGACATCTTTTCCATTTGAAAATCCATTTGAAGTCAGAAAAACAAAGTTTAAAATGAAAGAAAAAGAATTTCCGAAAGTATCGTTTTCTTTATAAACTTTTTTATTGACATTTTCTTTTTGCAAATGCATTAAATCATAATAAATTTACTATGTGTAGCTTAGCATACATATGCTGGCTTTGATCCAGCATAATAGTCAAGGACATTGGCATAAGGGATGTCCTGCTGTTTATATGAGTTCTTACTGTTGTTGTTGTTATTATTCCCTATCCAACACAGACTGTTTATGAGAAAACAAAATATAATAAATTTGCTTTCAAACAGATTTACTTGCCAAAAATAGTCGCCGTGTGCGAGAGAGAGAAGTGGCGGATTATGTGATAATTAAAATACTAACGGCTCCAACTGAATATTTGTATATAGGAGTTAAGAAAAGTAGGTTAACTGAAAAGTTATAATCAATTGTGTAAATAACAATTTTTGAACTATTGTACAATACTCTGCTCCCCCTTTGAGAATAAAATAGATGATAATGTTATGGCACATACATCATTTCTGCTATTTAAAGTGAAATAAAACTTTTCCTGTTTTATCATTCCTCTTTCTCATATATATGAAGGTTCCTCGCTTTATTATTAACGAGATTTTGTAGATTTTATTAAAATATTTATAATAATATATAGCCATGTCTGTACGTCCATCATTGCCATTTTCACAAAAATTGCCACACGTGAATACAAATATAGAAAAGGTTTTGTTAAAATATGTTTTGTGGTAGATATTTGAACAAAATAAAAGGTCAAGGGACAAAGGCAATAGAACAGTTCAATGAAAACTAAATTTATTTTCAATTCAAATTAAAAAAAGTTCTGAGTACCCTCTCTCTCTATATATATATATATATATATACAAATAGTGGGCGTGGCAGATAGATGATTACGCCCTTTAATAATGTATTTTATTACGTATCCGGTAACTCAAGTTATATTCCGAGTACGATTTTTTGTAAATTATGAGCGTGTTTGTTATTCGACCACGCCCATTTATACCACATAGATGGGATAATAATAAATATGTACACCAAATAGCAACTTCATAGGTTAACATTTGTGGCATATGAATATATATTTTTCGATTGTGGGCGTGGTTCTTGATCGATTTTTCCCATTTTAAATAGCGATCGGCGTGCAGAAACTAAAAATGTCTGCGTACAAAATTTCAGCTCAATATCTCAACATTTACAACTATGAATGTGTCATTAATAGATGGACATACGGACGTACATGTCTAGATCGACTTAGATTATAAAATTCGTACACGCCTTCTTCCAGGTATTGCATATGAAAAGACAAATTTAGTGCGTCCTACCATTTTATGTGTAGAATGTCATAAAATCAAAGGGCAAAGGTCATGCAAACAACTAAATGAAAACTAACATCATATATAAAAAAAGAAAGTTTTTTCCAATTAACCAAATTATACTACACTCACCTAATATGCCACGTCCGCCTCTAAAATGCTATAAGGATATATTTCATTTTGAATAATAAATGAATAAAAATTAAAAAAAAATTGAAATAAAATAAAATAAATTAAATTAAGGTCACACCCACAATCCGTAAACATCATTGCCACTTATAACTTTTATTTGCATAATATACAAACACAGTGGGACACCAAGATTTGACCAAAGTTGAACATAATTTTTTTTTTACTCATTTAATTTCTTTAGGGGTTGTTTGTTGTACAGAGTATTTGCATAAGAAAAGTTTCCTCTGCACATATATCATCTTACAAATGTTTTATGTTGGATGTATATCATTCGTAAGCATGACACTTTGATTGCCACCACAAAGATGAAAAAGTTTTTTACTTGTACTTTTCAAGCTACTCAACTCAGGGGAATACACTCATACACACACATACATAGTACACATACGTAATACATTTCGTATGTGTTAGCGTTTTATAGTACTTCGACATGTGCTTGAAATTGTACGCGTTCAATGATCGCATTTGAGTTTGAGTACAAGTGTGTGGTGACAAGTAACAAAAATAGCAGCCAAATATAATTTAGAATGTGATGCATTTACCGTATACGGTGCAGCATCAACTTACACGGCATTTATATAGGAATATATTTGTAGAGAGCTGTGTGCTTGCGTAGTTGCCAAAGACGACAAGTATTTGCTGACATGTAATAAGAAAATGTAATAAAGTTGTAGAAGAAATGGTCGGAATATAAAAACTTTAAATAGAAGAGCATAAAAAGCATTTTGTATGCAGCAGCAGTTGTTCAAGCAATATGAAATATATAAATATGTAGCGCTGCTATAAACCATTTTGTGGCATGTAAATTCCCTCTATTCTCACAAGTGCTAAAACAAATGATACTACAGAGTTATATATATAAAAAAATTGATAAAATTTTTTTTTACTATTTTTCCAATCAAAGTTCGTTTCACTTTAATCATCGCTTATATTGAAAATTCTTATCTCGTCTATGTAAACGAACACCGTACTTCAAGCGAGTGGCGAGTTTTAATAATTGTGTTTAGCGTTTTTTGTAATCAACCATTAGTTGGATTATAGTATAAGAATATAATGATTGGTTTCATAATAATTGTTTGTTGTTCTCTTTCGCTCTTTAAGACAGTGTTGCTTGCCCTCTTAATTATACCAGTTATTGTGGTTGCATGGTTGTGTTTGTACATTGTCGGCTTAAAGTGGGGCCAATAATTGATAATTGGTTTTACGATATGCCACTTGTCGTGCAGGATCAATTTAGTTCGATTTTTTTTAAGGTTCTACATAAGATGAGGTATATTGAGTTTGTCATTATTTATGAATTGTCCAGAAAGAGACTTGGGGGGGGCTTGTAATAGGTTAGGAAAAAGCAGTTTAAGTATTCGTAATCCACATAAAATATTGAATTGATTTATTCATGTGATAAAATCGATTTAAAATTTGGCAGAAGAAGCATTGGTTGTTGTAAGAAGGTCTGCATTGAAGTGAGTTAAAAGGCACACCAGCAGGTAAAAATCACAACAAAAGAGAAGGGCAAAGGATTTCTTAAAAATCGCACCAACACACAGCCTATATTTTGTGAATAATTTTTCCAGTCGTGTATTCCAAGGTTGACCTCATGCTGGCTCTAACTTCTTTGCTCGTTTTTTCAACCATTTATTAAAATCACATTTTAAGAATGTCTCTCTGTCCAGATATTGATGTACAAGGAGCAGTTTAATGAATATTTTCAGTGAAAATTTCTTCATTTAGTGTAGAGTTTCTATAACACGTTTTTATATACTTTATTGCACCAGTGAAGTTGAAAAGTTGCTAATTTTTTCGGTTTACCTTGATTTTTGATATATAAGCGTGCAACACATAGTAATCATAGTAGAGAGTCGCCAAAGCACGTATAGAAATATAACAATCAGTGACATGAATTATCGAAAGCTGTGGGAATTGCTTGCTAGCTTGCTAGCTTGCACTTGCTTTTGCTTTTGCTTGCAACGTCATGTACGTATAGAAAAATGGAAAAAATTCATTATACATTTTTTTTTATTGAAAATGTGTTTCTATTACAAAAAATGAATGACGATGCTACGTGATATACGTGTCGTGAGAGGGTGAAAGAAAGAGAGGGGGGGCATCAATTTATGCATGGAACACTTACCAGCATTCTATTTATAAAGAATGTATGGAAGAAGTGATGCTTTGAATCACACATTATAAATTAATTTAAAGCATCGTTTGGTTGCACGATTCATTTTACTTGATAACCCTAACCCGCTGGAGGGGGAGAGAGTCCATTCTTACAAAGTGTGTTTACACTTAATACAATTGATGTTATTATTATGTCGCCTACTTAATCGTTCATATTGATTTTTGTTGCTTGATATTGCTACTATAACGACCCAAACAATTTTGCATTTGTTTGTCTTAACCTATACATCAGCTTATGGAAAATGGAGGGTTAAGAAGAGTACCGTGAAGGTCGATGTTTCTTTTTAAGCATTTCATCCTTAATAGCTTTTAAGAAACATTTACAACTTTTCTTTATTTTCATTTTTAGTTCGCAGTAAAGTGAATTTTTAAGTAAAAATTTCATTGGAAAGAAACAAAAAACAAAAACAGTTCTATATACAATATGTGCATGTGTGTGTGTGTGTGTTCATCTATTCCGACAAATATTTTAAAGGAATTCATTTCGTTACAGTTTTGTAACAAAATGAAAAAATAGAAGAACCCAAAAACAATAGCAAACATTTTATGTTACATGCTGTGTAATGCTGTAGGAAAGTATTTAACAACTAATGTGAATTAACTAAAAGGACTTAGACCCACTATTGGATACTTTTCATATCCATCTACATACTGTGGGTGTGGCAAATTGGCAAAAAATCTCTCACAATCACACAAATAAAACTACAATGCTGGGGGCGGGGTTGGACTATAGATACATCTTTAATTTTTATAAATACTGTTTAGAAATTAAAAACGGGAGATCTCTACAGTTGCTAAAAGAAGGTGCAATTGTACATATGCCACGCCCTCTGATCTACGAAGGGTAGCTAATATATGGTTTCAACTAAATGAAGCTTATTTACTTATGTCTGTACAATTTAATTCAATTATGGGCGTGGCAAATTTTCCCCATTTTAAATACAAAATGGTCTTTCACTATCGCGGCTACTTCAAACTCTTCAACCATGTAATCCTTTTAGTATATACTTGCAAACGGAATGAAAAGTTTAGTATACCATCACTTCAATAAGTTAGAGAAAGAAAGTTCACTGTTGTTGTTGTTGTTACTGCCCATCTCTGCTAACGTGCCTTGCCTTGCTTTTCATCTGCTTCAGCATCAGCATCATCATCACCTGTCCCTGTCCGTCAGTTGATTAATGTTGTTGTTAGCTGAACAGAATATAGCACTAAACTCGTTCACTGTTTGGTGCTGTTGTTGTTGTTGCTGATATATTTTTTTTTTCAATGTTTAAAACACAACTGAAATGTGATTTCATTTCATTTAATTTCATTTCACAAAGTTTTCTTTTCACGATTTATTTATCTTTCTCATCTTTGAGAATTTCAATCAGTTTTCAGTTTAATGTATAAATTGTGTATATTTTTTTTAACTTTTGTGTGTGTGCATGTGTACGAGTATGTAGGTAGATTTGTTTTGTTTATGATAGAATTGTTGGGAGAGAGAGATACAGATTTATTTAGTCACCCATTTGCATATGTATGCATGCATACACACACACACACATTCACACACATTTGCACATGCTTGCACCCATTATTCTCAACATTGCTTTAGTGCAACACATACACACGGACGCATATATGTGTGTTTATATATGTAGTGGTATGAATATAATGTGCGGCGGCTTTGTTGTTGTTTCGTATAGAATGAAACGTTTTTAGGCAAGAACAATAACAACATCGGCAACCTTTAGCGAAAATTCATTTTCATAAAATTTTTAACAAACAACACAAAAAGTGGTTCATTTAAGTCGTTTTTCGATAGTTTTTTTTTGTACTCTTGGCACACCACCACCCCTTTACAGCTACAGCTGCATACATACATTTTGTTCGTTTTTTTTGTTGTTTTTTTCAATTTATTTGGTGGTAGTGATGGCTGTTCGTGCTGGTTTCCGTTTGCTATGTGTACTCGGTATAAAAAAAACACATACCAGCCAAACAAATCTACACACAATTATGCATACGTACACAACACCAACACCAACAGCATTGAACATGCGAACATTAAGTTTAAAGTTAACCTCAAATAAGCTGAACTCTGTTTACATACGTCACATATACATTCGCTGCTGTTTGGAACCAATAACTTTGGTATTTGTTGTTGTTATTTGCTTGTACTGTTTCTTATAATAAATCCGCTCACATACGTTTACAATTAGTTGTTAGTTGTTTGGTTTTGTTGGCGAGAGTTTTTCCCATTTGTTGTTTGTTTTATACATGAACTGGTGTGACTCTTCATCTATATTTTCTCGCTCTCTCTTTCTGGCTGTATAGGCATCTATTGTGTTTAGTGTGTTAAGCAAACTTGAAGGGTATTTTTCGCTTGTTTGTTTATATTTATAAACGTTATGAGTATGTATGTATGTATAAGCTAAATAAACGATTTTCAATTGTTATTGTTGTTATTATTTACTAAGTATTTCATTGATCTTCTTTTGGGAAGAAAAAAACTTCTATTCTCAGAAAAGTTTTAAAAAAATTTGCTACAATTTTTTTTTTATTTACACATATGTTTATGGCAAAGGGTGGGTATCATTATAACCCTCCATGTATGTTGCGTAAGATATAGAAAGTTTCCGTTCGCAACACTGAAAAGAAATCATCAGAGATTTGAGGTATAATCGGCACAAATACCTGAGTCATGTCTGTCCGTGTATGGTTGTAAATTTTGAGGTAATAAATTGAAAGTTTATACCGACATGCCGGGTTGGCATTAAAATTGAGCGAAATTGGTTAAGAGCCATGCCCACAATATGTAAAAATTTATTTATGAGTTAAAAAAATTGAGCCATGAAGTTAAAATTTGCTTGATGCATACATTTATAAGGCATTTGGATGGGCCAAAAAACTGGCGGGAATGGCCACGACCGTAATTTATAAAAAAAAAAATCTTACTTAGCTTAGAAGTAAGTTTCGTTAGTTTATATGTAATACATACTCGAAAAGGGCGTACCATGCCCACTTTTTGTATATAGAAATAGTGGAGTAGGTATTTAAGATTTGACTTTAGCCAAATATAACTTGTTTTTACTTGCTTTCGTTTTTACATTTTCTTTTAACCTTTAGAAATATTTTGTATAATACATGAACTCAACTGTTATACAAACAATTGTTATCATGTTATTATTTAATAATCTTATATTAATCAATCTGAGTACACTATAACTATATCATGATTAATTTATTATGAGTATGATTCAATGATAATTTTCATGTTGTAGTCGTTTAAAACCCATCAGGCGTTATTTGGGAAGGGGTCCGATTTAATACATTTTTTACTTAATAATTAAATAATTAAATATGATCAAAATATTGTACATTTAACTGTAAAATAATATCAAAATATTAAAGTCACAATGCTACCACAGAGAAAAGTCAAAATGTTTGTACACTCGTACATATTTTTGTGTATTTTGGTACATTGTCTGTCTGGCCTGCCTATCAGCATTTCGGTTGTATTGCAATTAAAGGTATGTGTATGTGTATGTGTATGAGTGACTGTGTATTACAGAACATTAAGTTAAAAGATAAATAAAATGAAATGAAAATTTATAGCAAACAACATATGAGAGCTGGTTTTTGCATAAGATTGTGTGTGTTGCTACACATTTATACCAAAAAATTTATCTGTTCACCGATAATTCAGGTCAACAGAACCGTCCCAACTCTTGTTTTTACACATATTGTCTATTATACATACAAACGTACAAATGACATGTGTAACTTAATGTACCACATATACATATAAAGATATTTTACCCAAAAATAACATGTACACGGTCGTACAATATTGTATTTTGTGTTTGTGGTTGTATTGTCAAAATATTTTGTATATCTGTAGAAATTCTGGTTCTATTACTCTCACAGGCTAAGTAAGTAAAAATTACTAAGCTTTGTTATAGACATACACCTATGTGATATGATTTGGTATAAACTTATTATATTTTACTATTTATAGCAAATGAGAATAAGTGCACAAGTGTTTGTTTAGGTATTTTAGATATTTTAATTGCTTGGATTATTGTCAATATTATGGTAACGCTTTGTTGTACTATATGAAAGAAAATATATTTAGATATTATTGCATGGGAGTTAATTTATTTTAAAAGTGGCTATAGTTCATTTTGTAAAAAATATATCTTAAAAAACAATTTAAAAAAGTGTAAATTTAATACCTTTGGCTTATATACACGAATATAATATCAACTTTAAAGCAAAATTTTTGTAACTGTTAGATCGATTTTTAATGACTATGGGCGTGGCTTTTAACCAATTTCGCCAAATTTAAATAGGAATCTACATCCAGAGCCTGTAGATGTGAAATTTGTACAAACCACAGTTCAATAACTTGATTTTGATATTGCCAACAACAGACGGACATAAGAACGGACATGGCTGATAGACTTAGATATTGATGCTGATAAATAATATAAATACATTTACGTGATTTAAGTGATTATCACAGATTTTTGTGTAACACAATTTATGTGTAAATGGAGAGTTAAGTGTACTTACTCTTTAATTGATTTAATATAATTTCCAACTAATTGTCTTGTACACGAATTTCTTAGAAATTATTTACTGTGCAAAAGGAGATGTATGCATATCTACGTACATATATATTTATATAGTATTTTATTTTAATAGCTGCGCGAAATACAACTATTTATTGTGTCACATATAATACTTACATGAAAATGATAACTTACGCGCTGTCATTTGTGCTCTATTTAATTGGAGAGCAAATTGTAATGAGAAAATCAGTGTGATACAAAATATTTTATGCCAGACGATGATAGTGTTAATAATGATGATAATGGTGGTGGTGTTGTGTGGCGCACATGTGTTGTACATGCGTTTATGCTTCCCAAAATGCACATGAACATAAATTTCATGTTGTTAACTGCCTTAATGTATGCAATAAATTTTATGATATTGCGCTCAACTCCTTAATGTAGACTATGATATATTTCACTTGTAATGGTATTTATGACAATTTGTAATAAGTTTTTTTTTCTTTGAAAAACTAAAAAAAAAAAAAACATTGAACGAAAGTTATTGAAATGCTGTAAATTTAATTGAAATATAATTATGATATAAGTGGAACGAAAAAACAAGAAGAAACTTATTAGCTTTGATAAAAAAAATGTTATGAAATATGAAATGGAATGCATTCCATTAATTAGAAACTCTAAAGCTGACCAGAAAAAAATATATATATTGACGAAGTTAAATGCATAAGTAATTGAAAAAAAAAAATTATGCACTTATATTGAAAGACATACAAACCTTGAAGTTTCAATTTAATTGAATATTCGTAACACATAAAAAATAATTGATGCCTTTTTAAGCTGAGCAGTCTTTTTTTTTATCAAGAAACGTGCCTTGGCATGGCTAGTTGAGAAAAACATTACTTAACTGTATATATATATATATAGTATATATTTGTATTATATACTATATAAACTCAAGGAGACATGTAGAAGTCAAAGGTCACGTTGCTCCTTTCAGGTTATGACGTGAAAGGAGCCTCAATACTTATGTGTATGAAAAGAGAAAATACTAAAAATACAAAGTAAACGGAAACAACCACAATTGCAGCAGGAGCACCAACAACAACAACAACTGCAACTGCTACTATATATAAGTTTTGGAAAATTAAAGGTAAAGAAAATTGCTGCAACATGAAGAATATTAGAAAAGGTAAAAAAAAGCAGCTGAACAAAAGAACATCCACCACGGATGAAACAAAACAGGACATTTTTATACACTACACCCAATATGAAAGGTATACCAAATTTGATATCCTGTTTAAAACAAGCAAATAGAGGCGTCACACAATCTACAAACTGTTTATAATCTTGATCCAACTTGAAAAACTGTATTGATTTAGCTCAATATGTTCTTTTGTTTGTACATCTAGGGTTGGCCTTCTCATGGTTACACAATAATTGAAAAAATTTGAAATATTAAGCTCTAATAGTACATTTATTCTGAGTTTACGTAGACCGTTTCCCTTTTACATAAAAAGAAAAATCTGTTCAAAGCCACGCTTACAATTACAAATCTCATGTCTTAAAAAAGAAAAATATTAAGTTATTACAATATAAACATCAATAAAAAGACTAGTTTATGATAACAGCCACGCCCACAATTTGCAAAAAAAGGAAGGAAGTTCTACCCTTCCGATGAAATGTAAAATTGTTTCACATTTATTATGTATATACGTATATTATATATGCCACGCCCATAATTTACAAATAAATGTTAAGGAAGGGTATCGAAGAAGTGCTCTAAGCGATATAAAGTTTGTTGTTGTAGACAAAAGTGTGTGACATACTTGCATATACAACAAAATATATTAAAATATACTTACAAACACACACACACACATACATAGCGCATTCAGCTATTCTGATATAAAAGCGGAAACAAAGTCAAGTTGCCGATTTCTTTTTTATTTTTACACATTTCATCCACATCACACCATAATTTCATAAATGTATTTTGTCGACCAACAAAAAGCAACGGGCTACAGTGTAAGCCACCAAACCTACAACGTAGCTGGTGGGATGATATTCTAAATGTCACATTGTATGCACTGCAACCACCCACCCACTTATCCACTCAGCCGAAACAGAGCATCCTTGTAATATCAATGGATGGGTGGGGGTAACGACCATACACTTTTGTACACTCTTGTTGAATGAAAGAAAACACTGAAAATGCTTTCGTTTATATTCAAAAAGAGATTTCTTTGTCAATTCAAAAAAAAGAAGAAGAAGAAGAAGAAAAAAAGGCATTTTAAGGATATATGTATGTATGATATAATAGCGTATAATGTAAGAACACCCTCCAGCCTGGGCTGTTATATAAAAGCGTTGGAGAGTAATTTTGTGTTTTTTCTATAATTTTTTCATTGTATTCAAACGTTAACAATCCACGAATGTCTGTACATACATTCTATAGCGGTAGTATAGTGTACATTTGGAATGCTGCATCATTAAAACACTCTACACTACAATAACCAGGCCCCAGACAACCAACAACTTATATATGTACATATGCGTTTATATGCGTTTTGAATGAAAAGCACTTACGAGTTATAAATTATACGCAGAGAAGAAAATGGTGTACTATTGCAATGATATTAACATATTGACACACACATGTACGTATGTATGTATGTATATTTAATGAAAGAGTCTTTCATGTTGATTACAAAAGAGAAAGCATTAATTTTCTTTGCTCTTTTATAGGGAGGAAAATCTCCTACACTTTTCGCATCGACATATTTCTCTACATATTCATATTCTTCTTCTTTCTTTTGAACTCAATTTTTTATTAAAATCATTTTTTCTTATCCTAATATTATCCCTCCTTCTACTTCTTGCGTCCTTGTTGTTGTGTCAATCGATTCAGATATTGATGTTAATCAAGAATTTATATTCTTTGTAGAACAATACATGTCTGGCTTGAAAGTTGGAGAGAAGGGTCCCTTTAACAGGTGCATAGTTCTTTTTTACACTTGTTATTTGTCCGTTTCGTACCAAATTCCAACATTCACACAATTTCACACTCAACCCATTAAGGGAATAAAGTTCTTTACCAAATACTGAAACAGCTAGAGAAGTGTCTTATGTTGCCCAACACTGTCACTTCTTAATACCATGGGTTGGAAAGAAACTTTATTTTAACAAAACTTTTGATACTTACAGCGTACTAACAAAATTCTGAGCATGTACTCCATATGAGACTCTGTTAAGATTTGTTTTGAAAAGTGTTTTGAAAGTATTTTGGTGTAAATGTCCCAAAAACTAAATACTTGACAACTTATTGGATATGTAAGGGATAAGTATGCTACAAAATTTATACATTAACTGCTGGTGTCTTCTTAATCACTGATTATATTAATAATTTATTTAAATGGATTTTGAGAATATTTCACTATTTATTATAACAGAATTTATTATTTTATTGCAAAAGTGAATTTTCGCATTCGAAGCACGTTCTGTGTGTTTTTTGTTGGTCGTCGTCTGACATTTAGATAAATAAGTCATTAAAATAGATTTCTTCTGCTTTGCTTTCTGCTTTCTTAAGATTTCATGTGATTAACTATACTGTTGACAATATTTCCCTAGTCTATGACTTTCTCTCCATCACCCCTCGCTATCTGTCGCTTCCTCAGCGCATCTCTATCTCTATCCGTACAATATGTTCGGTACGTGTTCATGCATTTTGAGTTTTTCTTCGTCTGTAAGATTCTTAAATTCAAGTGATTTGTAGTTTAGTGTCATTTATCTTTGTCAATATATTGTAGTTACAAGTGGAAAAGTCCCTCTGTGTGTGTGTGTGCCATTTGTATGGTATATAATGTAGTATGTAATGCTGGGTGGTACAGATGTTTATGTGAAAGTATACTTTTTACGCCATTTCTTAATCTAAAAATAAATGTTTTAGAATAACGACGAATTAATGAAATGCGAAAAAGAACATTTTTGTAAGACTATTAAAACTCTCAGATGCAGCTGCCTGACTGGTCCTTGAGTATTTTATGTGTGGTATGGTGCATGTACAGTAATTAGAAGTAAACGACCAGCTAATTTAATCGTTAAAAAAAAAGTAAAACAAACCAAGAACATAGCACAAAATTATACCAAAATATTTTTTCTGTTTTTTTGGTGACTACGGGTAGATTTACTCAGATTATGATGGTAATTGCTTTAATTACTTTAAGCTAAACTTTTATGCTGCTTTTCATACACATACCAGGTTGGTATGGAAATTGTCCAAAATCAGTCCAGAGGCACACCTACAAGTAGGAGTCAATTTTTAAAGGTTTTCAAACAAGTTTTCAATCATAAAAATTCCATTCCCAGGTAGTGATAAGTTAAATGTAACTTTTTTACTCGTTTTTATCACACTTTTAATAATATGTATAATTTGTTATATTCATGGTAGTCTTCAAAGTTTAAGGAAAACTTTTTCAATTAAAGAAAGTTTTCACATCTCAGTCACATATGTGTGTTTAATGCACGTAATCCTCATGACTCCTTATAACCTGTTTTAAAATAAAGTCTATTTTAAGGATTAGCCAAAATGTAATTTATAGTATACTTTTAGGATACAATATTAGTCTAAGAAGATGATGTGGTACAGAAATTGTAGAGAATTTAAAGGAAATAGAAACAAAGTAAAACCTTGAATAAAAACTTCTGCTTGTAATGAACCATTATAAGTATTTCTTCTGTTATATGGTACATGGTTAAAATATCTGGATTTGTAGGGTATTTTATAATATTTTTCAATTTTAATTAAGTGTAATTTCACGTCATACACCTGTCGCGCTGGCTGCATTAATTGCCTTAGATTAAAAATTAGATTCCTCCCAAAAAAGAACTCAACCGGAAAAATTTCAATTATTGTATATACAACCCAAATATAATATTTTTATGTATAGACAAATTTCATCTATTTTCACTTTCTTTTCAATATCTTTCCCCCTTTTTTTGATATGTTTTCTTTCAGATTTGAAGTAGAGCCATAAGAACACGAGTTCAGTGCTTGCGATTGCCAACAGTAACAAAACGATAATTTCAAGGTATTTTTGGTATTTTTATATTACAAACAATTCACAGTAGAATTAGAAGAAATGAAGGGAAGGGAGGGTAAGGCACGAAAGTGGAAAAAGAGCAATTTCAAAGAAAACTGAGAAGAAAAATCTCATTTTTTTTCCTTTTTTTATACAAATGAGCAACAACATGAAAAGTAATCTAAACATAGATGTTTCTTCTAACAAAGGCGTTTTTTTTTTTTTTTTTTTTTTTGAGGTACAGATGCGATCTAAATGCGAATGGCAAGACAAAAATATTCACATCAAATGAGAAAGAAAACGTATCGTCTGCTAAAAACACTTTGTATACCGTAGACACCTCGAACATTTGTGTTTTTTTGATGAGACAGTAAGAAAAAAATATTTTCGTGACACAACGCGCTCTTTATACAATATGTGACAACGAAACACGAATACACGAATAAGTTTAACTACACAACAATTAAACGAAGGAATCGTTTTGTTTAAAAATAAAACGCGTTTTTTTGCCTTAGAGAGAGAGACAGGGAGAGAGTGAAAAGAACCCCGAAAAAAGGAAAAAAAACTAAATTTAGCTTAGGTCAACTCTGAAATACCTTCCATATCGATATACAAAAAGTGGGCGTGCCACGAACCTGATTCCGTTTTATATAGTTTGTATTTCAGACATCAACTAACAACTCAGATTGCACTTTTTTTTTTTGTAGACTTGTCTGTTGTACATTTTTACCTTAGTTTTGTGGTTGAGGGTAAAGTTTGTGGTGTGGCCCATAATAAGAGCATACACACAAATGAAATTTTGGCATCCATTACACTTTGTAAGGCCTCCTCAGCTTCCTGCTACGTGTTGCAAAGGGATTAGCATACTTAGTATATCTCCCCATCATTAAGATGGAGGGTATAGAAACATCCAAAATAAACAATAATAATCACCAAAAAAAAGAAAAAAAGAAAAAAAATACTGCTTCTGTTTCTCATCATTAAATATCTCTTTGTCTCTATCTCTATATCTTCCCATTTAGGTGGTTGACTGAAGAAACATCGAGCTGTACGGCTGTTTTTCATTAGTTCATGGTGTACTTAACGAGTGATCAAAATTTGGTTGTTATAAAAAAATAATAATAATAATAACAATCGTTATCTGAACAAAACAATAAAAAAATAATAAAATATAAAAAAAAAACGCTGAAAAACAATATTTGTTGATACTAAAAAGAAATCTAATAATTATTAGAATAATTATTATTGTTATCAATATAACGCGTGTTTGTTAAATGTGATTTATAACGTGGTTATAAATTATTGAAAATATACATTTATATATATATTAATATATACAACATTATATTTAACTGCAATATACATCAAGTTGCCTGTGCCGAGCGCCTTTACTTGTTGTCGTCGTCTTTTATTTTTAAAGGCCACCCACTCACTCACCGTATAAAACCAAATTAGGAGAAATTATAAAAAAAAAAAAATAATTAAAAACAGCAGTTTACCAAAAAAGAGCAGAACATTGTCAACGAATTGTTACAATAACAAAAAAACAACAACAACAACAACAATTTCTAAATAAACAACACAAGCAGCATTCAAACGTGAGTTTTTCGTTATTAACAATAACAATAACAACAACAAATAATAATAAAAAAATCAATCACAAATATTTATTGGCAATAAAGCAGCGTGTGTGTGCGTAAGAGTTAATTTATAAATTTCTCATACACATCAAACATCCCAGCGTTTGCCTGTTAATCCCAAAGAAATCGAAGAAAGCCATCAACAGCGAGTCACCATTTAAGCTTTAAGTGAAAACACAACGTTTGCAACAGTTGGTCGTGTGTGTGTGTGTGTGTGTGTTGCATATCAGTGCAACAACAGCGACAGTAGCAGTAGCAGTAGCAGCAGAACTTACTGTTTAACGTTTTGTTAGAAGAAAATCATTCAAAATTCTGCCCATAGCAGCAAACTTTAAATTAGAACCACATCCAATGCATAAAATGGCAGCACCGACTGGAGCAGCGCCGACGGCGGCCCTTGAAGCTCCTTTATCAGCTCCCAAATACGGCACACTAATACCGAATCGAATTTTCGTAGGCGGTATAAGGTACGATTTAATCTAACAATCTACAACTCTAATCATATATATATACATATAAGTTTTTGATTGCAAATCATCATCATTAATTTGATATTTTTAATAATGTTTTGTTTTCTATTAAATTTCAGTGGTGACACAACGGAATCAGATTTGTGTCGCGTCTTCTCCGCCTACGGTAATGTGAAATCTACAAAAATCATAGTGGATCGTGCTGGTGTTAGTAAAGGTTATGGATTTGTCACCTTCGAAACGGAACAGGAAGCCCAAAGGCTGCAAACCGATGTAAGTTTGTTACAATTCAATTCTTAAAAACGCTTCTCAAATGCTTTTCCGTTTTTTCGCGTCAATTATTGTAAAAAAAAAAAAACTGAAACTGAAATTTTCTTCTCTAAAATAATTAAAAACGAAAAAAGAAAAATACAAATACAATGACATTAATCTCTCTTGTATTTAATTTTCTTTCTTCATTTATTTACGTTTTGTTTGTTTTATATTCTTTTCCATTTTCAATACATGAACATACACTCTCTTCAACTATGACACACGCTATGAATGAACTCCATCCACGTCATCTATGTTTAGGATATTACTTAGTTGCTCTATTATTCTATAGGGTGTACGGGTAATAACGCGACATAGCCAAAAAGCTATATATATAAAATAAAAACAACCAAAATGCATAGAAATCGAATCGAAATGATTGTATGTGTGAGAGAGAGAGAGAGGGATAGTAATCCTTGAAACGCTTTCCGGGCGGCAGTGAGACAGAAACAGTGAAATAAAAAATAAACAAAAACGTGTGTTTCAATTATTGTTGTTGTTATTATTGCTTTAGTTCTAAATGTGCATCCATCCAACCGCTACTCACAGTACTTGCAACGGTAAAAAGGGAAGAAAAAAAAAAAAAAAAGAAGCAGACGTTGTTGTTGTTGTTATTATTATTGTTGTTATGTCTATTTTTATGATTAATTGAACCAAAAACAAAAAAATAATAATTGCAAACATTTCGTTTTCGTTACGTTTGATTTTTAGTTTCTTTGTAAAGTTCTGTTTTTTTTCTAGTTTTCTAATTTTCTACTTTCAATTTCCTTTTGTATACTCCTTTTTAATCAATTACTTCTTTTAAGCAAGCCAACTGAAATTAATTTTCAAGTTCTAACGTTGAGTTATTCTCCTTTTCTTTTTTTTATGCAAAATGAAAAATTATTGTAGAAATATGTTTTTAGGCCGCCACCACTTGTCCATTTAATTTATGTATTTGTTGGTTATGTATTGTAAAATTGATGTTGTGTTTATTATTGCCCACATTTCGTGTATAACACTTTCCTTGCCACTCTGTTTCAGGGCCTTGGTATAAAGTTTTATAGTGTACCCTTAGGCTTGTGCAATTAATAAATATTCAAAGTCTTATTCTAGGCATTTGGCTGCGCAGCGTTTCAGCATTTTAGCATTTTTAGTTTATAAAAGATATACTTTTTGTTGTTGTTGTATGTGTACAGCGAATTATATTTTTAAACTGATTTGGCTTTATATGTAAGTTTGTCAATATTTTTATTAATTTTTTTTTTTTTTTGAAAGCTGTTCTTAAAGCACACTTGTCTTGTTGTTCTGAATTGTAATCTCTTAAATAACTATTACATAAATTTAAAGAGTTTATAAAGTTTTTTTTTTTTTATAAATATTTTACGTATATGCTAGATAGACAGCTGAAAGCAATGAAAATGATGAAAATTATGGAAACGTTTTTGTCATTTGGATCATTCAATACATAACTTAGGAAATTTTCATTTTTAAAACACCGTAGAACCCAAAAAAGTTTAATTATAGAACAAATATAAATCGCTTTTCGCATTTCAGGTCAAATAAACCTTTACAATCTAGCAGCATTGAAATATAAATGTCATGCGATATTTTATTTATTTATCTATGGTATAACCCTAAATTCTACTCTATTTGTAATAGAAATTGAAACGGTCTCAATTAAAATTTATTAAATGAAAGTGTTGTAGTCGGTTCTACCCGACCACTTCATACCCTAAACTTATGCTATAATTACTCCAGTTGTATCTGTAAATACAAGTCATTGACACATAAAAGTCACTTTGTGAAAGATCGTTTTATGGAAAGGGGATTCTAAAAATGATTCGATCAGATCCAAATTTGCTAATAACTGTTAATTTTGTCAAAAAATATTAAGAATTCTTAATTTTTTTCATAATAAGATTTATTTTTAAGTAGAGCATTATATGGAGGAGGTTTCTAATAATCGACGACCGATCAGGTTTATTTTCAATAGATCAGTCCTTGGCTTGAGAGACATCCCTGTATCATATTACATAAAAAAATGTTCAAAATTTCTTGCATTGCATGTATATGGATGGATAGACGGACATGTTTAAATCGATTGAGATTTTGATACTGATGCGATTGGTATAATTATAAGTGGGTTTATGCCAATTAAAAGTGTAGTATTTTTCTTCTTCGTTGTAGATTAAAATTATTATTAACATTATTTTGTTATTGTTGTATTACAATACCAGTAGTTTAACAGCTGTTTGGATATATTCCACGTATCGTGTGTAGGTTGGTAATTAATTGTTATAGTTTTAATCGAAATATTTACAAATTGTTGTAATGAATTGTTATAGGAAGAGTGATTGCATTCTCTATTCATCAATCGAGGTGTGTCATGTATGCCCATTTATATAAAAGTCAATTCATTTTGTTTGCCAGTCATATTTGCGTATCATATTTAAATCATGTTAATGATAGTTTAGGCCGAATTTTAAATACCTTGCATATCTGTATACAAATTGTGGGCGGGGCAGGTATTTGATTACGTATTTAAGTTGCGCTTGCATTAGGAACTAACGTGAAAGTCGAATTTTTTTAATTTTTTTAGAAATTATGGGCGTGGCATATTGATGGATGTCCATTCATTTGAACAGATTATCTTTGACGGATAACGGATGGATTTCTTTTTGGATTGTGGGCATGGCTGTTAACAAATATCTTAATAATTAAAATCGTAATCGTTTTCCAACAGCAAACGGACGCTTTTTATGTTAGATGTTCATATTATTTTGTCCATTCCTTGTATATATGGAAAAGCCCTAATAATCAATAGACTTAAGATTTGCTCGATCGATTTGATTCCAATTTAATCACTCTATGTGACACTAAGGTTGTCAGTGTCAGGTCCGAAACAATATCATTAACTAATGTTCAATGTTATTAGCTGCTGTGAATCATTTCTAAAAACTCTCTCTCTCCCAGCATCTTCTTACATTTTAATGGGTTGTAAGTTTTGTTGCTAATAAGTAGAAAATTTTTTCTTCTTTTCATACACATTCGCAAGCACATCACGTACACACATACTTTTTTAAAAATTTACGACTAATTAATTTTTAATAATACTTATAAAGACTTGTAGAAATCATACATACATTATGTTGTATGTGTTGTACATACACATACATATTTTCATTTGGTTGATAGGGAGGGTGGCTGTTGTAAGAGTGAGTAAGCATTTCTTTGGCTTGATTTTGGCGAATTTTTTCCACTCTCTTTTTCTTAATTACACACACTTTGCCGTTAAAAATACTTCCTCAAAGTTCAACTAGCTGCTCCTACTTTTTGTAAAAAAAAAAGAAAGAAAAAAAACAAATTGAAAGAAATTTTATGCTACACCACCCTTTGTAGAATTTTGTTGGTTAGTTCGTTCGTTCGTTGGTTCAGTTGCTCCACGTTTTTGTTTCTTATTGTTTTTTTTCACTTATTGTGTTTCATGCTTAAAAGTTTTTGACTTTTTTTTGGTATTTTTGCTGCTACTTGCTGCGTTCTTCTTTCAAAAATGCCATTGTGGTCCACGTCTTTGCCTTTAATATTGCTTAGTTACATAATTTTTAAGAACTATTTAATTAATTTCCATACAAAAAGCACAGAGTATTGTTTATAAGGTCTCCAGTCATTTGTGTGACATCAGAACCGTTGACATCATTTGTGTTTTGTCATTTTGAATACTTTGAAATGACACGTAAACACAATGAAGGAATTGTATTAAGCGTAATTAGCCTGTAAATTGTTTTACACCTTTAACAATTTACAATAAAACTTACGCCAGATAAATGTGGTTAACCGACTCTAAATGCGGTGATTATGAATTAATTTACACCGAAATTTGTACAGTTTAACCAACATTTGAAAAAATAACAGAGGAAAGGACGTGGACTTTGTTTAGTTACAATAAATAAATGATAAAGGATTAAGTTTAGCAAAAAAAATTCGAAATAAGGTTGACTCGGAAAATAAAACCGAAGTAGTAAAAAGGTTGTGTCCAAATAAAGGTGTCGTCTTAGTGGTGTTCAGTTTAGCAAGTTTAGTTTATTGACCCTTAAAAAATTCAGAATAGTAAGATTGTATTTCTAAACCCAAACCTCTTTCTAGAACATTTTTAAGGTTTAGTCCCTCTTTCTCTGCTTATCTTTAGTTGGCTCTAATTTTTTAATGAAATTGATTAATTGTTGTTTTGTTTTCTTTTATTGTTATAAATTGTATTTTTTGTTGTTTTGTGCCATATACACCAAGCGAACACGTTTTGTAAATTACAACACTTTTGCCTTTGAATGGAGTGTAAAGTTGTGTTTCACGAGTTAATTGAAGATATTCGTTGCGTCGATAAAAAAAAACCTAGATAATCGTTTTTAAAGTTACAGTTACAGTTGTCGTTCGAGTTCGAGTTCGAGTTACAGTTCAATTTCTTTTTTTTACCAATTTTTCTATTAATTTTTTTCTATTGTAATATTGTAATGTTGTAATTTGAGATTTGGTTTTTTTTCTTATTGTATTTACACCACAGCAACAAATTACTTTCTGTTGTGTTTTATAGTTGCGTTAATTATTCACATTCTTTATTTGTTGTTTTTAACGTTATCCATTCTATTGTATATCGTTGACAACTACAACAAGTTTACAAATTCTTTCAGTTAACGTTACAAAATTGTTTTTTTTACTAATTTTGTTCTACAGCAAATCGAATATTTAAAATGAAAAAAAAAAAAAAAAATAGAAAAAAAAATGTTTTAATTTCTTTTTTTAATTTAAACAGGGTGAATGCGTTGTGCTGAGAGATCGTAAATTGAATATAGCACCAGCCATTAAGAAACAGGTAATAAAAGAGAATTTAAATAAATTTCACTTTTTTTATTTAATGTATATTTTTTCCGCTTTTTCAGTCGCTTGTGGCCACAAATGGTGCCGTTTATTATACCACCACACCACCAGCCCCCATTAGCAATATGCCCATTGATCAATTTGCCGCCGCAGTTTATCCACCAGGTTAGTAGCAAATAATTTCAAATTTTTTTTCTTTTTTTCTTTTGTTTTTTTTTTATTGAGAATCAACTTTTTTTTGGAATAATTGATGATATTTTTTTTTTTTGAACTTTAAATTGTCGTACTTGTGTTAATGTATTATTTTCCTTTTGTAATAAAATTCAAGTAACCGATTTTACAGCCGCTGCTGCAGCTGGTGTGCCAACAATTTACCCACCTTCAATGCAATATCAACCATTCTATCAATACTACAGTGTGCCAATGGTAAGTTTGGAAAAAAATATACTTACGCTTCATAAAATGAAAAGTTGTGCTTGAATCTTGAGGTGTGAGGAGCACTTAATATCATCATTTAATACCCCACACAATATACTTCTATAACTTCTGCTATAACAACTAATATAAGGTCAATATTTGGGGCAGATAAATGTATCTTTGCTGATTGTGGGCGTGGCTCAAAAGTATTTATAAGATTTCAGCTTAAATTTACAGACGACTGGACGTACATGTCGTACATCACTAACTTGGAGAATATTATTAATTTAGTTGCATCAGTAAACGCGAGTCCATATGAAAAGGGGTTCTAAAAATGGTCCAATCGAATTAATTATTAAGCTAATTAACTACTCTTTAACAAAATTTTATTCGGAGATTTTCAAAAATGGGAATTTTCATTAGTGTTCCTTCTTCATCAAAATTTCGATCTGTACATACATGTGGAGGGTATATCTCAGATTTGGTTTGAGTCATATATAGGATTTTTACTTGTTTACAAATTAATTATTTCTTTTTTCTCTTTTTTTTCAACTTTCACAGAATGTACCCACCATTTGGCCCCAAAATTATCAAGGTAACTAAAAAGATTATTTTCAATTTTAAACTTTTTTTGAATACTTATCACAACCACTGTGCATACATTATAATTACATATGTATATACAATATTTACACAAATATATATTTTTTTAATTTTCAATTATTCACCATTAAACTCTCGTTCTCGTTCTTGTTGTTTTTCTTTTATTTTTTCGTTCTTTTGTTTTTGCTTAACAATAAAATTGTCTACGATAAACTACAACACTACGTTCTATCCAAATATTGTGGGTTTGTAGTAGAGCCAACCTTATTAGCTTATGGAGGCACCAACGCAGCGCAACTCTAAACATGCACAACACCTAATAGATCATTTTTAATTTATATGATATATAATTAGTGGCTTAAATGGTGTTATAATAAATTTAGTTTAAAGAAAAAAAAAAAAACAAAACAAAAATACAGCATACAGCACACGTACACTTACAGAAACACCTAAACAAACAACAAACAAACAAACAAATGAATGAACGAATGAATGGCTGAACTTTTTTTAATTTATTGTAGTTTTAATTAAATAAATAAACATTACAACAACACACATCATTGGGTAAAAAAAAAAAGAATAGTTTTTTCCTAACTTTTTTTTTAAATTTCTTAAAAATTCTTAAAGCTTCTCATTCTAAAAAAACATTAAATTCTTTCTTTATAAAAATTTATGTTTTAGTTGAAATCTGAAACAAGATCCGAATCGATTTAGACATGTCCGAGTGACCGTAGTGAAATAATCACAGCCACATATGTTGATCAGTTCGTGTCTGTCTGTAGCGTGCTATTTAAAATGATCGACTTTTGTTATTGGCCACGCCTTTACGGGAGAAAAATCTGCACATCAATCTTTAAAATTCTACTGGAAAGTTGAAATTGGGTACACACACTTATAAGTAGTTCATTCATTGCTGGAAATAGTCAATTTCGTATGAGAGACACGCCCATATTTTACATAAAACTTACTCATTTGGCATAGAATTCATGTTGGGCGTTAAAACACTATTAGGGGTCATAATCAGTTACCTGTCACGCCCACTTTTTATATATAAATGTAAAGGGTTTTCCGATTTTGTACGAGCTTACATTAAAAACAAGTGAAAATATTATAGTCGATCAAGACTGACTATTTAATATTCTACATTACTTAGTTCCACAAATTATGCTACAATTAGTTTAGTTGAATCACTTTGAAATATTATTCTATGGAAAGGAGTCCTAAAAATGTTTTGATCGGGTCCAAATTTAACACAGCCAGAAAAGTGTTAAAGATCTAAATATTTTGTGTTACGTACCGTCTAATAGCACAAAAAAGTGCGGGCCACCGGTGATACGCGCCGTCCAATGAGACAGTTTAGTGCGGGCCACCGGTGGTACGCGTTTTCAATAGGATTGCTTTCTCGGCCAATACATGTTCTTGTACTAAACATCTTCGTTACACTTTTCGAAACACTTTTAGTCATACAGACGGACAAATGGATATGCTTAACATTTAGATTTTGATTCTGAATCGATTGGTATATTTGAAAATAAGTGTTTTTATGTGACGTTTAGGTGTGAGAAACATCCTCTTTGCCACAAGTGATGTAGAATATAATGAGTTTTTGCATAAAATGGATGAGAATGATCCATATAGCACCCTGCCAAGAAACTTGTCTTAAAATTCGTACAAATTCTTTCATTTTTTATATAAATTTCAACTAAAGCTTTTTATATATATATTTTCAAATAATTATTATTATGATGATGATGATGATCCTTCCGTCTCTATATATGTTTGTAAGACAAGATAAGACAATTTTTTATCTATTGTATTGTATATGTGAATGATTTCATTTTATAGGTATTTATCCGTGTTAATTTTGAGGACAACTATCATTATTAATATAACAACCACAACAACAACAACAACAACTACAACAAAAGCAAAAGCAACCAATACAACCACAGTTACGACTACAATAATTTAAATTTAAACAAACAAACAAACAAACAACAATAATAATAATAATGATGATGATTCTCCACAAAAATTATATAAAAAAATATAAAATAAAAAATATTACTAAAAAACATCAACCGCATAACACCGCATACAAAAATACAAAAAATATTATAAAATAGAAATGAACAAATAGTCTATACAAATACATAGAAATATATATATTTGTATATATATACTATATATAAAATATATAGAAAAATATTACAAATAAAACATAGTTACTACGACTATTAATCTTAACTACTAATTACTACTAAACCTATCCTATCAACGCTACTCTATAACTAACTACTAAATACAATATTATGCTAGAGTACATACTGTAAGCAAAAATATAAACAAAAATCTATTATTATTGTATATCATGTTGGGAATAATGGCTAATTAATGGAATTGGACATTAAAACAGTCGGATAATGTTTAAAAATATACCCTAACGCCTCAACCAACTCGCACCAACTCTCCCTTATTAGTTCAATACAATTGTCATGTATTTGTCTTTGTTAGGAAATATTTTTATTCAAAGCGTAGCTAAATTTATTTTATTATACTCGGCAGCTCTTAAAAACGATTGTAGTTAAACCTATTTGGGTCACCCAATACAACATTGGGTTCAAATACATCATCATTACTACCTTCAATAATTGGGTGACGTTTTTTTTTTTTCTTTTTTTAAATTAAAATCATATTTATATGATATTTTTTGTATAATTATTGCTTTTAATGTTAATTTTGTTCAAAAGGAGCTTTCTTAACAAGATATGTTTGACTATAAGCTTCCTTCCGGTAGTTGGTTGTTTAACGGAAATCCTTATAGCAAGAAATGGAAGTGAAATAATTGAAAAAAAAGAAAAAAAAATACAACTCGGAAATATAGATAAGAAAAGTACACAAATGCACAAATACATGACAACAACAATAATGAAAATTTCATTTCATAATCAAGTCAACTCTCCAAACAAAATGCTAAAGAGAGATAACATAGCATTTCAAAATGTTACAATGTCAGAATACAGTCATTATGTTTAAGTAGTAATACTTTACGTTTTACAGTTAAAGCTGTATGTGTATGGTAACGAAATCAATAGATAAATTTTATCGGAAGAACTTTTTACACATCATTGGTAATTCATAATTATTGATTGACGATAAATATATTTTTTGTAAAATCATGTAAATAACACTTGATTAGAACTGTTAAAACAATTTTCTCTAAACTTTTTAAAATAATTTCCTTTTTTTTTTTTTTTTTTTATATAAATGCAATCAAAATATAATAAATTAAAGGTCAAATAACTACACTTATACAAAATGCAATATTTCGGTTTTTTTTTTTTATTTTTTTATTTCTAATAACATTGTTTCCCAAACTGTTAACCCTGAAGGTGATGCCGTTTTGCAATAAATAATTTATAAAAGTTCAAAGGATTTGCCAAAAATACTTAAAAGCTTATCCAATATTGTTTTTCCAACTGTAAACTGCTAAATAATTTTTCCCAACAAAAAGTTCTTTCTTTCACTAAACGTCAAATAGTGTAAATTCCATAATATCAACCAAAAAGAAAAGTTCTTCAATGCAACATGACAACAAGCAACTAAAGCATAAAAGTGACTGTTGTTTAAACGGTTTAAAAAAGCAAAAAATACTGAAAATATGTACTTAATTATAAATGATATACAACATTAATATTCATATACAATACATATATATATATATATATATATATTATAGGTAAACATACACACTCATGCACATAAATAAGTTTTATTACTAAAATATATTATAACAGTATACGTATGTACTGTTATACAGTGCAGTAGTACATACCCACATGAAATTCTAAATTAAAAAGAATATAAAAAGAATATATATATATATATGAAATAAAAATAATAGTAAAAAATTGTTTTTGGTGGAAAAAGTCAAATGATAAAATAAAAAATAAAAAATTATGTTAAAGATATTGAATAATAATAATAATAAAAAACATTTATTTTAAAAGAAAAAAAATAATAAATAAGATTATATTAACTATTATATTAAATGGATTACAAATAATAGAAAAGAAAATTTTTTCATTTTTATGTAATAATAATAAATTATAAAATTAAAAAATCTCTTAATAGGAAATAATAATAAATATATATATATATATATATATATATATATATATATATATAAAACACATACATGAAAATCTATAACACTAAATATATATTTAAAAAAACAACTTGATAAATTATTGAAAATATAAAATATATATTTATAAAATGAATACATTTACGAACATAACATATTGACTGTATATACATACACAGGCAGGCATACCAAAATTTAACATCTATAATAATAATGAAAGCTCATTAGACAGATAAATCTATATGTTGATCAACACTCACACATTAAATATATAATTTTCTAAACCAATAGCATCAGCATCAGCAAACACAAATTAATACATACAAACATTATTATACAATATATGTGAAAGTATACAATGTTTGTTAAATTTTTTAATTATACACATGACTGCGAAAACATATATTTTCATTATTATTGTTACATCATATAAAAATTAAATATAAATATTGCCATAAAATAAAAAAAGTTATATGAAACTCAAGAAAAATACGTAAAAAATAATTTTATTATATATAATTATAACAAATAATATAATTATTTTTATTTATTATAATTATTTGTAATAAAATTAGTATATTTTAAAATTTTATTTGATTTTTTTAAATTTTAATTAATTCAAATTATTTATTTATTTATTATAATAAAAAATAAATTTAATAAATTATGATTTTATTATAATAAATAATTTTAATAAAAAATATTTATTTTTTATAATAAAAATATTTTTTTTAATTTTTTTTAAATTCGAAATAATCTGAAAAACGTTGATTTTCATAATTCTGTAATATTAGTGCCACAAAAAATTTGTTATTTGTTGAGTGAATAGTTCAACAACTGAGACTAAACAGTGCGATTTAAATCGTTAATTAAAAGTTTTGTAATCGTAAACATATCTCGAAAACAAGTAAGAAAATAAAATTTTGGCTTGGGCCAAATCTTAAATACCCTCCACATCTACAATAGTGGTCGTGGCAGGTATATAATTACGCCCTCTAATAGTGTATTTGCTTTTGCAAGTCGAGTAGAGTATGGTTTTTTGTAAATTGTGGGCGCGTCCATTTGATACCCTAAACCATTTAGTTGCACAAATTATGTTATCAGTAAATGTGAGTCACCCTGTACCAGATCGAATCAAAAATTGTGACCCGTAGGTTGATTACCAGAAATACAGCGATGGCTAGACGGACGGATGGTTAGAAATTACAGTACGTAAGCATCATTACAAGTCATAACCTAAGATAAAGGGTAACTAGGCTTTGATCTAAGCCAGAATATAATTTTATTATTATGCAGAGTATCACAGAGTAAAGTATTCATATGTAGCACACATTAAAATTTGCATTCGCCCAGAAATGTATGCTTACGATTACACATTAAACTCTTTCGCCTTCAAAAGCCAGCACTTTGTTATCTGAAATGTTTGAGAAATACGAAATCAACGACAATTTGTTGAACAACACAGACGCACACCCTACACACTTGTTGAAATTTTATTCTTTTCTAAAAATAATATAAAAAAAAAGCTACAAAATGAAATGGAATGAAACAAATAAAAAATTAAATTAGAATAAAATAAAATCAATTGTTGCGCGAATAAATTTTTTGTTGACATTGAAGTGCATGTACATTAATTTTTTAAAATATATATTTATATATAAAACGAAACAATTGGTGCAATTTTATGAAAACTGAATCCTTTTGCCTTATAATTCATATAAAACCAACAAACACAAGAAAAGAGAATCAATAAATGAATAAATTGTTGTTGTACTTTGTTAGCAATATGTATGTTTCCGTTTGATATTATATATACACAATATATTGGATGATAAATTATATTTAAAACAACAAACAAACAAACAAACAATTCGATACATTTTGTAATGCGTAATGAACTGAACAGAGGTTTCACCAATACCTGGGCAGACACAAATTTCCCATAAACTAAACACTTCAATGTTTAAAGCAATTCCTTCTTAATTCAGTCATAAGTATGTTATGGTATGTGTGTAGAGTACAATTCAAATTTCGCCCTTTATTCCAATTCTAATATTCTATTTTTTCATAAATGTGTGAAATGTTGATGTAAACTTTAAGAGAGTAAAAAAAATAAATAAATAAATTTATAGAAAATAAAACGAAAATATTGTATACATATATAAATACATAAGTTGACATACACGTATGTAAATTTTTATGATACTGTTCTCAAAACATAAATAATTCTGTGAACGTGTATTGTGTTGTAATTTATTACAAACAACTCGGAGAACAAAAGTAAATAATTTAGCAAGTAAATGAAATAACCTATGAATACATATGTATATACATATATATAATATACAAGCATATTAGTATGTGTGTAGGTATTTATATGTATCTAATCTTACAATTACGTATAATCACAATTACAAGAAAAACGAGCATAAAGTAAATGAAAAAGGAATAAAAATAATGCAATTGAAAGCAATAAAAACAAGTTGAGTAAAAATATTTGTTTTTTTAATCAATTTTAATTTTTTTTTTGTATTTTATTTTTCATTTTTTTTTTTTTCAAGGTTTTGACTAAATTCCTGAAATAGAGAGTTTTTTCTTGTTAAACATTTCAAACTGTAAATGTCTTCAACGTTCACATTTATGAGAATACTCATTACAAGTTAAAGTATGCTATATATTAAAAGGTTAACTCTTCGCTACACTATGTTTTTATATGTTTTGATATGAGGGTAAATTGATTTTGTGCAAATATTTATAACATCCAAAAGGAGGCATGCCACTCACCGAAATGTAACATGTAAATATTCTTGATCAGTATCAATGGCCGATTTAGTCGATTTAGGCAATTTGTCTGTTCGTGTGAATTTTTTTGAGGCATTCTCACGTTCACAAAAATTGCGATATTGAGCTGAAATTTTGTATGGACAATTTTTACACAAGCAAGCTAGAATGGATAAATTAAATTAATAAAAAAAAGTCTCGCAGCTACAACAAAAAAGCTTTTATTCATAACTATCTTGAACATTGAGATTTCGATCTCTTAATATAGTGTCTTTTTCTTAAATTGGTATTATTATACTGTATAGATACGAAAGAAAAAAGTGTGCCATCATACACTACTCTAAACATATATGTGCAGTTTTGGCCATTGCTTACAACACAACTAAAGAAATGTTATTGCACTTTAAATTGTTTTATAATTTACTATGATTTTTCAGTTTACTAAATTCTCTTTTTTTTATTCACAGATATTTAGAAAGGCATGCAAGAAGTAATTGAAAGAAAGCAATATCTATCAAAATTTATCAATATACTGTTATAACTGTGAACAAAAACAAACAAAACAAAAAACAAAAAAAAAAGAACTTGAGAAGCAACTTGACAACTCTTAACAAGTTCTTTATGAATAATTCTTAGGAGTGCTGTTCATCCTGTACTCATCTATAATTACTTATAAACTATTCTTTAGCTGTCGCAATGAAGAATCGGTTTAAATCAATATAATTATCTAAACATATTATTATATAATTATGATTCCATGGAGGATATAGAGCCAAACTCAACAAGTCTTCCACATTTTTTCTTTCTTTTTCATTAATTTCCTAACAAAATAACACTGATTACTTTTTGAACTGATTTGTTAAATATTCTTATCATTAGATTTTAATCTGTTTATTCATTTTATTGTTATAATCCTTGATAAATAATTGAATTTTCATAATTTAGAATCTGCTCAAAAAACCAAATATTAATCATATAATTATTATATTTTGTATTGCATTTCCTTTATAACCATTTTCGTTATTATAGCTTTTTCGGTATGATGTATGACTCAAAGTACAAAAAAAAAAAAAAAAATACCGTATTTACATATATTTTTTCAAATTCCTTATAAGATTAAGGAACGGGATTTAAATGGACAAAATATTTGCTCAAGTCAAACTGGAAAAGCTATATGCAACAATGTGCCATTAATCACTCTCTCGCTCTCTATTAAATGAATAACATTTATTTTTATTACTAAACGTAATCATGAACACACAAACATAAACATCAATCAAATTGTTTGCGTACAAGAATTTTATATAAACTATAATTTCGTTATTGAAAGCTGTTCAAGTATGCATGTCTCATGTACTTGTACTTGTTTGTATATTAATGGTTTCTGTATCTATGCTATGTGTATGCTGACACTATATTATGTAATATATATAATTTTATCCTTTCTCTCGTACATATATATATATATATTGTATTAGTAATCATTCCCTTTGACGTGCATATCATCTATTCATGCTAATTCATATTTTGTAAAATATTATTGTTGTAATTACTTTTTGTATTGTATGTATTATACATTATGCTAATCGCCACATTATAATAATTACTTATTATATAAATTGGAATGATAAATAAAAATATAGACAGCACAATCCAAGTATATAAATAAATAATAAATAAATAGCAGAATTTAAAATTTAGTAATTGTTGAATTATATTTAAGGGTAAATGCAATAAATATTCTTTGAATTATTGAATTCTTTATTAACCATTAATTTAAAAATTTTATAATAAATAAGTTGTAATAAGTGTAAATTTAAAATGAAAAATTCTGCAACTTTTCTGTTTACATTTGAAAAATTACAGTTTCAGGAATAATACTGATCTAGTCTACTTATCTATTCTGACGACAATCTTTTGTCTCCAAAGTTTAGCTACCAAGCGCAATACTTTTCGAAAACGTAACCGATTAAAATGAGAAATACATCAAGCAAAAGTTAATTAAAGTCTCTTCATAAGGCCGAATATATAATTAGCAATTACAATATCAATAATATTTATATCAAGAAAATCAAAATCTTATTCGAACTAACGCGTCGATGCCTTGTAGATGAGCGGTGTCGAAACGATTTCCTTTCATTGACAATTCAAGTTTGGTTGAATTCTGGCCCGCAATCGTTGTAGGACTCCCAGATAATAATCTGCGTTCACCGTCTGACTTTCTGGAATGAATTCACTATGAACAATTCCCTTTTAATCGGTTATCTATCAGAGTGTGTGGTACGAAGTGCCTCCAAGTCTTTTGTCGAAATTCGATAGACTGTGCTTTTCGTTATCCCACTCAACTCTTCGATGAGTCTCGCAGACAAACAGTGAGTGTTTTACATTAAGAAATTGAGATATTATTTCCTAAATATTCAGAAAAGTTTAATGATGATGGGTATCCTAGACTTGGCGCACACCTAATATCTTTTTTTTTTTTACTTAATTTTTATATAATTTACACGGTTACACATCGGTTAAAATAATTCGTCCTATCTCTATGAACGGATGAAATTGATCAATTCGTTAAGCATTTCAAAGTTGAACTAATGAATAATTTCACATACTCGCTCAATAAATAGAAATAAATAGATGTGTTTCTTCCTCATTCTAAAATAATTTGCAAATAGAATGAAATCTGTGTTGGCTCTGGTCACTTTAGCCATCCTGGCTGTAACAGTAAATTCATATCCCCGTCCTTATCCAGTTGAGGATGGTGAGGAAGATGAGGAAAGTTGGTCTGAATTTTTCCGCAAACTTCTCATGTTTTTGGATTGGCAAGGAAGCAGTTGGGGTGAACAACTTAAAAGCAATATAATGGAATATATGGAAAAGTATTTGAACGGCACTACTTAAACTGTAAACTTAAAACATGCCACGCTTTTAAAATATATGACTTGGATTACTGTCAACATATGATTTTGTAACAAAAAAATTACATTTAAGAAATAAAACTTTATTCTTTAATCATAAACTTTCCAAAGGCGGTTTATTGTTGTTAAATGTATTATATAAAAAACGAGTAACGAGTGTGTGGATGTGATAATAATAATTTTGTGGCATATATATATATTTTTGTCAATTGTGGACGTGGCTCTTTACCGATTTCGCCCAAATGAAACTGCATGCAGAAACTAGAAGTTTCTATATAGAATTTCGCCTCAATATATTAAAATTTACGACTGTGAGAGTGTCAACAACAGAAACACGAACGCACATGTCTACATCGACCCTAGGAAGAATACACGTTGTGGGGTCGATGGCGCCACCTTTTGGGTGTTGCAAAAGGATTAAAAAAACTTAGTATACCCCGATCATATGTGGAGGAATATTGTATGTCATATAAAGAGTGCTTTTAAGATTATTATTATATTTTATCTAATTTTTTAATATATATTAATTTCATTTCGTTTTAATTATAATTTCATTTTAGTAAAAAAAAAAGGACAAATTGATTGCTTGTTCCAAGCATAAACGGTTGTGTCAAAGTAGTCAATATAAAGTTGCACAAAAATATATCAAATAAATTAAATAAAATTAAGGATAGCTCTTTAATAATGTTGTATGAATTGTATTTACGTTTGCGTCATTCTTGAAAATAACAAAAAAGTAATTGTAAGTAAAAAATTAAGAAAGAAACATATTGAATTTTTGAATTGAAATGAAATATAAAATAAGAAATGTTTAAATAAAATAAAAATTTTCCAATTAAATTAATATTTACAAATTTTAAATGAAATTTTTCAAAATTTAACTGAACTTTAAATGAATTTTACTGAATTTAAAATGAAATTTCCTAATTTGAAAAGAAAAAAACCAAATTGAATATAAAAGGTTTTAAAATGAAATGAAATTTTCTAGTTCAAAATGAAAGAATCCAAATTGAAAGTGAATAATTCTCAATTGAAATGAAATTTCTTTATTCGAAATGAGGAAATACATTAATTGAAAATGGAAAAAATGCAATTTAAAAAAGAAAAATGATCAACGGAAATGAAATATTCTAATTCAAAATGAAAAATTCCAATTTGAAAATTAATCAATTTAAAATGAAAAAGAAGTAATCAATCAATTCTTATTTTTTAATTTTAATTTGGGAATATTTTTGTTTTAAATTTTACATTTTTTTTAAACTGAAAATGCGTTGTAGTCTATTTTCTGAGCAATAATAATATTACAAATATTTTAACGCTGTATACATATGTACACATATATACTATAATATAAAAGTGTTTCCCTCTAATTAAAAGTTGAAATGTGTGAATTCTAAACGGGAATGCTAAAAAGGGTAGTTTCCATATAACATATATATTTAAACCTACTCCTCTCCATTGAAAGGAATGATTATGATAGAAAGAGACATGTTAAGCTGTCATTATCATAAAGTTTTAAATGTTCATTTTGATATTTGAGTATATCACGATTGCCTTCTGAACATGCCATAAGTGTTTCATGTTCACCGAGTATGAACTCCGCACTTGAATACATGAAACAATTTTATACAATTTGTTTTACAATACATTTGTGTTCGTATTAAAGAAAATATGACTTATGTTGTAATCAAGAACTAGAGGCAGCAAGAATATGATGCAATTAACATTAAATATATTAACAAATAAGGCGTATGTGATTGCACTCTCTGTCTCTCTCTCTGTTTAAAAAATTCTTTGAAAATCTAAAGTATTCAAGTTATGATTATAATAATAGTAATAATAGAAATTATAATAACAAACTAGTAGTAACTAACAAGAGATCTAATCCAATAAGAACTATGCAACGAAACATTATACAAAACACAACAACAATCTTAGATATTTTAGATAATTCGGTAAATTTCTGTATTTTGTTATCTACCTATATATTATATAAATATTATCAAAAAAAACTATGACATACCCGCATATTTGGGATTGAAAAAGTGATTACTATCTAATAACGGCAACTTAATGAAATGTAGATTTTATCCAAAATTTTAGTTGTGTAACATCTGTTAATAATTTAAACTTTGAAAATTATACGTTCGCCTCGCATATGACAGAAAGTGTCATCAACAACAACAAAAAAAAACAACATTTGCAACAACTTTCTCTCATTTAAGAGATCTCTTTCTAAAAGTATTATTTGAAAATGTTACTAAGAATCTCTATATCAATACGAACTTTAGTTATTAAATAAAACCTGCAATCCATCACATTCCAATACCAGCAACTTTTAAAATTTACATTTCTTCTCTTAACATTAATATTTTACGTATAACGATTAACTGCGCTAAGCTTAAGTTGTTTAAACGTGAATGATTCACTAAGAAGAATCAAAAGCAAAAGCTGTTCTTCAAATTTTTTGTAAATCAATCAGTTCTTAACCTAATAACGTGCCAAATTCCAAATTCCTGGTTATAGCCGAAAAACTAGAGACTTGTATGATAAATGAATTGCAGTTGTTATAGGCGGACAGACTGACAAACATTGTTAAACTTCTTCAAAAAAAAAAAAAAAAGCTTTTCACTCAATTAGTGGACATATCCCCACAGCATTAGTGGACATAGCCCAACCTCAACTACCACAACCTAACGAAGTGTAGGGTATGTCTTAATAAAATTTGTGAGAGACATATAAGTGAATGATACACAAGTAAGAAAACGAAGTTTGGCTTAGGCCAAATCTTAAATACCCTTCACATTTTACATAGAAACGATGGGCGTGCCAGGTATATAAATAATTAATCCCTCTAATAGTGTATGTATTACATATAACCTTGCAAGTCGAGGTGTACGCTTGGTATGGTTTTTTTTTAAATTGTAGTCGTATCTGTTATCCGACCATGCCCATTTTTGGCACCCATTTTAAATAGTGATCTGCGCATAAAAACAACTCTTATTAGTTCAAAATTGCAGCTCAATATCTAAGTATTTGGGGTCGTCAGAACGCCACAACAGACGGACACATGTGTCTAGATTGACTCAGTTTTTGACGCTAATCAAAAATTTATATACATTTCTATTTGATGCCTCTTTCTGGGTGTTCTTATGTGAAGGGTATAAAAAAAAAACATGAAAGCCACCGAGATTTGTATACAATTCACAATAATTAATCTAAAATATTCCTTCTGCGAACGTAGAAATGCTGAAAATTGAGTCGTTACCAAATAAATATCTACAAAAATAAATAAATAAATAAATGTACGAATGCCAAGCGTGCAAAACATGAAAGAGTTTGATAAAGCGAAAGCGAATATTTGCGAAAGAATTAAATTAAAATGGTTTCAACCGACAAAACCAACCAAGTTGTTGAATATTTGTAAATCACACATGAACACACAAACACCCACACGTACATTTTTAAAATGAAATCAGATGAAATAAAAATGATTTGTAAAATAATGAACAAAATATATAAACACATAATTTGTTTATTTGATACAACATACATACAGACAATTATTGTCCGCCTGGTATGTATGTATATATTGTAGAATACATAGAAAAAAAGAATTAAGCACAATTTCTTGTTTGTTGAATAATGCATAAACTGTGACATTTTTAAAAAATTTTATGTATTAAGAGTAATTTAAAAAATATATATCTACATAATACATAAACAATATTTAGGATTTTTTGTGGATACATTTTCGTGACATGCAATATGAGGCAGAATTAAAAATAAAATAAAAAAATGAAATAATTTCAAAACACATTTTGAAGGCAACAGTTTATATAGCGGCAGCCAATTAACTCAACGTAGTGGTGCCAACAGAGATGATATTGCTGTCGATGTTGATGTTGATGACGATGATGATGAAGTGTTTTTGTTGAATTTAAAATAAATACATTTTCGTAAGCATTTTTATATATTGTGCATGTATGTACTTATACAAATATTTGTGTATGCCTTTTAGCGGGAATTCAAGCAGAAAAACATTTCATTACAATGCAACATATCTTCCACATGAGAGGCGGAGTTTATTAAGTTTATTATGCCGCTTGCAACTCCCAAAAAGAAACGTCAGAGATGGTATAAACTTGATTTCAGTCATTCCAGTCATGTTTCCGTGTGTCCATCTGTTGTTGGAATGCTTATGATCATGATTTTTGAGATATTAAGCTGAATACGGTTTTTTATAAATTGTGGAGGTGTATGGTATTCGACCACGCCCATTTTTGACACATCAATATATAGTGTATATATAAATATGAACGTTTACTAAATTTCAACTTAATATCGTTAAACCAATGTGGCAGATGTACGTCCACATTTGAAATAAAGCCACAAATTAGTTACAATAGTTGAGGCAACGTTTCAAATGGGGGAGGTAATGAATAACAGACACGCCCACAATTTATAAAAAAAACTTTTTTTTACAAGACGTAGAATCCGACTTGTTAGCACATAATGCATACTTTAACCGAGGGCGTAATAAGGTTGTTGGCTGCACCTTTTGTTTGTATTTAGATGTGGAGGGTACTTAAGATTTGGTCTAAGCCAAAAACTCGATTTTTAATTATTTCCATACAATGTTTATTCAATTGCGAGGCTTTTATTGTATAATATTGTTATTGTTGTTGTTTTCTTTATTATGTTTTTTTTCTTTTTTTAGAAAATACGACGTAAATATATACCAAACTTGTTTTTTACACTGGAAAACGCCAAAAAATATGTAAAATAGTAAAAAAGAACTCATACGTGACATACAGGGTGACACGAGACTAATAATGATTTAAGCTGCGGTGCATAAGACATCTCGTTGCGGCTCACTTTCATGCTTTTCTAACAAATCAGTTGAAAGTAGTCACATAAATAATTAATATATTTTAAAACAATGAAGCTGTCTGTATGTGACCACCCGATTACAAATTCGTATGTTACCACTTCTTTTGAAAGACGCAGAAATGTATTATGGTGAAATTTTTGACTAATATTAATAACATGGAACTAGAACGACGTCGCGTAAGAGGTAGACCGAAACTTTAATGGAGGGACCAAGTGTTTCATGCCCTGCAAACACTTGGTGTACAAAACGGAAGAAGCCGTAGCGTTCTCTTTTGCAACTGGCCAAAGATCTACATAGTTTGTAATCGGCCAGTGATGTTGATGATGATGATTAATATTATGGTTCATCAAGGATACCACCTTTTAAATATATTGCTCCCCTAAACATAAGTCAGGCACTCTTACAAGTTTTAAAATGTTCTGTTAAAACCCCTAAAAGGGCTTGTAGCCGTAGTTTAGGGGAACAACCATTAATTGACACCGATATCCGCTTGATGTGAAGTTTCGCAACACCCTGTATACACATAAAGACGGACATACGTACATATATACAAGCATATAAATTTGATTTGTTTAGCTTTTGAAAAAAATATCTAAAATTTATAAAAACAAAAAAATAATCACTCAAATAAATAATAATAATAAAAAAAAAACAAATAATTCATTTAACGAAAATTTTAGTGATAAAATGCATTCAATATTTATGTATTTGCAATAGTATGTATAAGAAGAAGAAAAATTGGTAAATATATTAAAAAAATTGAATAAATACCGTTATTTGCGTCTATTTGCAAAATGTTATGTATACTCTGCAAAAATATCATTTTCAATTAAATAAAAATTAATTAAATTAAATAAACATAAAACCGCAAGTGAGAATATTTACAAATATCCGATGAATAAAATTATTTTATGATTTAGAAATTTTACAATAATAAGTTGAAATATTTCCATAAAACAATACAAAGCGGCTCATTAGAGGAAGGAAATGGAGTGGAATGGATGAACAAATAACAACCAACAACAACCAACCAACCAAGCAACCAAAACTCAAACAAAATAGAATAGAGAATAAAAAAAAGATATTTATGTATTTATAACTATGAATACAAAATGAAACCAAATGCTAAGTAACTAACATTTATGTGTACATATATACTATAATCCTTAGATCTTCTTCTTCCTCTACTATAATTGTAACTGTAACTAAAATTATTATTGAATGTATATCAATAACTTTGGCTTAAGTATCTCGTACTTACTTATTAAATCGAACTCTTCCACATGATTAAACATTAACCGGAAAGTATAAATGACAACAAATAGAGGAGCTAGAGCTGCAGAAGGATATAGAAAATTTATTATAGTATCTAAAAACCACAAGTAATTAAAGTATTTCTTTTGTTTTAAATAAGTTTCAGTTAAAAATTTATGAAAAAAAAAACAAAACATTTCTTCATTACTTTTTTTCAATGATTTTGTCCATTTTCAATACGGATTTGTATTGAATATAAATTCTACGGTCGGTACAGATAACGGTCTTTAGGAAAAAGTTTGAACAATATTCCAAACGATTTATATACGAAGTCATTGAAGAAATTTTCTTATGGAAACTTGGTTAAAAGATAATCTTTCTTCTCTTTTAATTTGTAAACAGATATTTTATAATAAACTTGTGTGATTAGACGATGTTTAGCTGTGTATTGTGTTCTTCTTTTCAAAATAATAAAAAATTTAATAATAAATCATTATTATATTAAATAAAATAAAACAATAATAATAAATACATTCATATAAATTTTGAGAGAATTATTATTATGAAGAAAATGAATAAAAAAGAAATCTTTTAAAAAAAATATATATACTTATAACGAAATATTTTTTTCTCTTTTGAGATAATTTTTTTAAGAAAAATGTTATTACAAAAAAAGGATATATATAAATATATATATATATATATAATTATTTTATATATTATAAATGTATAAATTGGTGCATAATTTAAGTATTTAATAATGGTATGGAATTAACAACACAATGGCTCACTTTTTTCTTTTTTTTTTTTAAATAAAACATCTGCCCTTAAAGGAAAAAAAATATAAACAAAAAAAAAATGCTAAAATAAATAGGAAATATTAACTTAACTGGAATTTAAAGAAACATCCTAATAAAATATGTACATACATACAAACAATTCTATACATAATTAATTATCAACCAGTACAACTACTAAGAGAGAATCTAGAGAGAAAAATATAAAACTTCTTAAAAAGTAAAGAAAATAAAACACAAATAGCAAAATTTATATATTATATACAAAAATCAATATTCATTTACAAACACTCACACACACACACACACACACACATTGTTCAGAAGGAATAAGGAAAGTTATGAAAACTTTCATCAAGCATTACAATGACTTTAAAGTGATTTAAATTAAAGAAAATTAGTTAAAAACAAGTAAGAAAACTAAATTTGGCTTGGGCCAAATCTTAAATATCCCCCACATGTGAGGGGCGTGACAGATATATGATTACGCCCAGATTTCGTAGAGTACAGCTTTTTTGTAAATTGTGTACGCATCTATTATTTGACCGCACCCACATTTGGCACATCGCTGGTTGGGATAACCATAAATATGTGCAACATATCAAGTTCTTGGGTCAATTGTTACGGCAAATATAAATGGTTTTGTCAGTTATGGGCGTGACTTTTCATCGATTTTGCCCATTTTGCATTTTAAATAGCAATCTGCGTGCAAAAAAGAAACGTGTCTGTACAAAATTTTTGCTCAATATCTCAAAATTTGCGACCAAAAGACAGACACGGTCATCCGGACAT
This sequence comes from Ornithomya chloropus, assembly GCA_963971445.1. Taxonomy (NCBI): domain Eukaryota; kingdom Metazoa; phylum Arthropoda; class Insecta; order Diptera; family Hippoboscidae; genus Ornithomya; species Ornithomya chloropus. The sequence goes on from OZ020532.1 coordinate 3,571,902, forward strand.
ACATATTTAAATCGAATCGGTTATCGACGCTGATCTAGAATATATATACTTTGTAGGGTCTCTGACGCCTCTTACTAGGTGTTGCAAACAGAATAACAAACTTAGTATACACCCTTTTTTATGTGGAGGGTATAAAAATTACAAAAAAAAAAAAAACATTGTAGTACAAGACAGCAGTGTACACTAATAAAAGAAATACACATACATACATTATTACTAAAAATATCTCATCTGTGAGTAAATTAACGACGTATTGTGTATACTTGTGTTTGTATAGAAAAAATTCAACAGTAATTATAGAAGGCTGTAATTTTAAGTAAAAAGTAAAAAATACATATATGGAGGCATACCTTTAAAGTTATATATATAAACAAAATATGTATATGTATACATATACAATATATTATTTATATAAAATATATATATATTTAGTATATAAACTATAAAAAATGCATACTTAGCAAAACTACGCGTCATTATGAAATTGGACGTTTACTAAGCAAATAAAAATGAAGAAGGAAAGAATAATAATAATTACAATTAGTTAAATTAAGACAAATTTAAATAAAGAGACACCGATATATAAAAATTATAATAAAAAAAAAAAAATAAATAAAATTTAATCTCTAAGTATATCTTCACAGTATCTACAATACAATATACAAAAATTTAAAGAAAAATGCAATATTATACACAACAACAACAACAACAGAAAAATATAAAAACCAAACGTCTAGAAGATAATAGAAAATACATGCAATATTAATATATAGTATATGATTATTAATTAAATAAATATACATACAAATTATTAAAAACAAAATCAAATAAATACGTATAAATTAAAATGAGGCAAACAAACAAATACATTTAAAACACAAAATTAAAAAATAGATAAAAATAAATCTAAACTCTATGTGTATGTAAAACGATATGTATGAACATCAAAAATAAATAAAATACATAATAATAAAAATACAAAAAAATGCGTTTATTTTATTTTATTCACAATTTATAATTGGAAATTTCTCTAGCTTTACGGGGATCAATAAATTATTGGGCGTGGTACTGTCCATTTTCTCAGAAAATGCTTTTTTAATCATATTTCTCGTTTATTAACTAAATTGGTGGTGCCACGCCCACAAAATGTACTTCGTTCGAAAGCTGAATTAATTTACAAGCTTTCACAAAAAGTTTGAACAAAATCGGGCCAGCCGTTTCCAAGTTATAAGAGTTTAAAAAATATGTTAAAACTAGATTTGCTTACTGAGCCCTTCTGGGCGCCTGGTATTTTGCTCACAATTTTATGTTGGCATGATTTTCAAAATTATGACCACAATAATGAAGGTGAACTTGCTTGGCTTATAACTAGAAAACTACTGCTCCGATTTTGGTAAAATTTTTCGCAAACGTCTGGAAATTTCTCTAGCTTTACGAGAAACTAATTTTAGTGGGCGTGACATTGCCCCTTTTCTTAGAAAATGACTTTTCAAATCATATTTCTCGTTTATTCCCTAAATGGGTGGTGCCACGCCCACATAATATACTTCGTTTGAAAGCTGAATTAATTTACTATCTTCTACAAAAAGTTTGAACAAAATCGGTGCAGCCGTTAAAAAGTTATACGACTTTAAAAAAATTCCTAAAATCAAAATTTGCTTGCTGTGTATGCTGGGCGCCTGGTATTTTGCTAACATTTTCATGTTTGGTTTGTGATTTTTAAAATTACGACCACACGTACATACACACACACACAAAATGTGCTTGCTGAGTATGCTGGGCGCCTGGTATTTGCAAGCATGCACGAACACGCAAGAATTATTGTTGTTGTTGTTGTTGTTGTTGTTGTTGTTGTTGTTGTTGTTGTTGTTGTTGTTGTTGTTGTTGTTGTTGTTGTTGTTGTTGTTGTTGTTGTTGTTGTTGTTGTTGTTGTTGTTGTTGTTGTTGTTGTTGTTGTTGTTGTTGTTGTTGTTGTTGTTGTTGTTGTTGTTGTTGTTGTTGTTGTTGTTGTTGTTGTTGTTGTTGTTGTTGTTGTTGTTGTTGTTGTTGTTGTTGTTGTTGTTGTTGTTGTTGTTGTTGTTGTTGTTGTTGTTGTTGTTGTTGTTGTTGTTGTTGTTGTTGTTGTTGTTGTTGTTGTTGTTGTTGTTGTTGTTGTTGTTGTTGTTGTTGTTGTTGTTGTTGTTGTTGTTGTTGTTGTTGTTGTTGTTGTTGTTGTTGTTGTTGTTGTTGTTGTTGTTGTTGTTGTTGTTGTTGTTGTTGTTGTTGTTGTTGTTGTTGTTGTTGTTGTTGTTGTTGTTGTTGTTGTTGTTGTTGTTGTTGTTGTTGTTGTTGTTGTTGTTGTTGTTGTTGTTGTTGTTGTTGTTGTTGTTGTTGTTGTTGTTGTTGTTGTTGTTGTTGTTGTTGTTGTTGTTGTTGTTGTTGTTGTTGTTGTTGTTGTTGGGTGCGTTTTGATGCGTTTTGATGCGTTTTGATGCGTTTTGATGCGTTTTGATGCGTTTTGATGCGTTTTGATGCGTTTTGATGCGTTTTGATGCGTTTTGATGCGTTTTGATGCGTTTTGATGCGTTTTGATGCGTTTTGATGCGTTTTGATGCGTTTTGATGCGTTTTGATGCGTTTTGATGCGTTTTGATGCGTTTTGATGCGTTTTGATGCGTTTGTTCTTATTGGAATTTTTCTTATTGGAATTTTTCTTATTGGAATTTTTCTTATTGGAATTTTTCTTATTGGAATTTTTCTTATTGGAATTTTTCTTATTGGAATTTTTCTTATTGGAATTTTTCTTATTGGAATTTTTCTTATTGGAATTTTTCTTATTGGAATTTTTCTTATTGGAATTTTTCTTATTGGAATTTTTCTTATTGGAATTTTTCTTATTGGAATTTTTCTTATTGGAATTTTTCTTATTGGAATTTTTCTTATTGGAATTTTTCTTATTGGAATTTTTCTTATTGGAATTATTTTTATAAAATTTTGCTTCTCAGCTGAATTCGAACTCATGTCTACAATATGAAGAGTTTACTGAGACAACAACTTAGCCACTCAGCTACTGAGGGCCCTAACTTTTGATGTATTTACGCTATAATGAAGGTTTCGTTTAGACATTTAACAATACGCAAGATTATAGAGATCCCCAAACTGAGAATAGAAATTTCTGTAGCTTTGCAGGGAAATAATTTTAATGGGCGTGGCACTGCCAGTTTTTTTAGAATATGGCTTTTTAAATTATATTTTTGGTTTTTTACTAAATGGGTGGTGCCACGCCCACATAATATACTTCGTTTGAAAGCTGAATTAATTTACAAGCTTTTACAACAAGTTTGAACAAAATCAGTCCAGCCGTTTCCAAGTTATAAGAGTTTAAAAAATATGTTAAACTCAGATTTGCTTACTAAGTCATTCTGGACGCCTGGTATTTTTCTCACATTTTCATGTTTGTTTTGTGATGTTTAAAATTACGACCGCACATACATACACACACACACAAAAATGAAGGTGAATTTGCTGGGCTTATAACTAGAAAACTACTGCTCCGATTTTGGTCAAATTTTTTGCAAAAGTTTGGAAATTTCTCTAGCTTTGCGGGGATCGATAAATTAATGGGTGTGGCACTGCCCATTTTCTTAGAAAATGACTTTTTAACAATTTATATATTTTATTAATAAGAGGTGTGGCTTTTAGGGAAGAAAAACAAAATTATGGTATTGAAAAATACCAATTGCTGAGAGGGGATGGTTTCCCTGCTTTCTAGTAAATAATTATATGTTGTTATTGTTGTTGCTGTTAAATATCTCAATATTTTTTATATTGGTTACCAAAAAAATACAAATTTATGATTTTTTTTATAACATTGCATTATATTTCGCGTGTGAAGTTTATCGTAGAAATATTAAATAAAAAAGAGAGCACAAGTTACCTTAAATATATATTGTATTGTAGATATTAAAATGTTTAAATCAATATTTACAATTATTTCCATTTGTTTTTTCTAAATATATTTTTCTTAAATAATATTATTAAAAACCTATTTAATTATTAATTAATAGTGTATTTTTGTGGACCTTAAAGTATGCCTTGAATTTTTTTCATAATTTATAGTAAAAAATCATATTTTCTTAACTATATAATTTTTCGTTTGTTTTTTATTCTTATTCATTCATATCAAAGGGAATATAATGTTTAAGATGTTTAATATTATTTATAGGAAAATATTTATTATAACTATTTACATACAATCTAGAGTTTGTGGAGTTTGGTAAATGGGAAATGATATGAAAATAATTTTAAGTACAAGCAATAAAAAGAATTTTTTTTTAAATCCGTATGGTGTTCATAATATTTTGTTCATCATTAAATTTAAAAAAATTATATATGATATGCATTTTTCCTGCATATTTAGAAATTTTTTTCTGATTAAACTTTTAATGGCTAAAATAGCTGAAAAATATTTCGAAAAAATAAAAAAATAAGTCCAAAAAATTTGTTAATTTAACTAAAAAAGAAAAAATCATTATGCTTTTAAATCAAATCCTTTCATATTAATTTTTTTTACCACATGTATGCGATATGATATTCGATAATATTATAACAAAGTTACACGCAGCGTATGAGTGATATTTATATTTAGTATGGAATGAATGTAATAACGATTTGTGGACATAACATTGATCTTTTCAAAAGAGTTGCAATGTGTTAAAAATTGTGCTTTTTATTTAATGAGAATTTTATGTTATTTATTTTCTAATTCTTAAAATAGAAAATCATTCAGTTTTCTGATTGTTTTTGTAGCTGTGTGATCGTAATAAATAATTCAAACAAAACCACTGACCACAAAAAAAAAAATAAACAACAAAAAAGAGGAAATTATTTTTTCAACGGTCGTACTAACTGTTTATCTAAAAACACCAAATTCGTATCACCGTATTTGGCCACGTTGAGATTATCCGCTGGACGATTGCTTTTCGTTTGTGTATGCCAAGTTAAAATCTATAAAAAAAAGTACGAAGCAGATGCATTTAGTTGTATATAAATTAGTATATAGATAGATATCAATACCTCTGTACAATTACTGGCTAACAATTCAATATCCTTATTATCTAAAGGTGCCAATGATTTTAGAAAACCATCTTCCTCGTAACCAGCCTTGAAAGGCATTTTAGCGTTCGGTCGCTGATGTAGAAAAGACACGCTCACCGCAAAACCGGCCATATCTACTGGATATTTACGACCACCTATCCAACCATCATAGAAACCAACCAATTTGCCATGTTTAACTATGGGACTGCTAATGCCCAGCTTAGTTACCAAGCCCACCGGCCACATTGAAACCTTTTTCGTGTAACGCATCTGTAGGAATAGGAATGAAAACATATAATAATTTCTGATATATTGGCAACTTCTAAAAGAGGAGATTTCCAATAGCTCATAATTATTTGAATATAGATGTCAATTGAAAGGTCTTAAGCAGGTAAATACGACAAGCTAAGTGTCAGTCTTTGAAAAATTGCAGATGTTTAACTTTTTTACAATTATTTGAGTATAGGTGTCAAATGAAAGAGCTTATCGAGTAGAATGCAACAAACGTACCTGTTCAAATATGTTAATATCATAAGTGTTATCGTCATCAGCAAAATAGAAAACTCCTTCGGAGGCATTTTCTCTTAACCACTGCAGGCCACGATTACGATTTGAAACACCCCGCGGCTTAGTTTTATGTTTTTTATATTCGTCGGGCATTGGAGCTGAAAATTGTATAGACGTTAATAAATATTAATATGAAAAATAAAAGAATTTAATTAAAACAAAAATCTGAATATATCCAAACCATATACATACCCCCCATCATGGGGGGTGATAGGGTGTAAAAAAATTATGGTAATCACAAAACTTACCCAAAAAATATTCATAAGGCACTCCAATACGATTTAGAGTGTTTATCACCATTTGTGACTTTGTTGTGTTGGCATCTTCTATGACCAGCCATAATAAATTCGTGACATGCTTTAATGTGTAGCCCAATCGTGTCAACTCTGCTAATTGCTCTGGACGGCGATATGTGGGCGTTATTATATATAAAGTTTGCTACAGTTATAAAATATTAAAATTAAAATTACTTAATTTTTCTCCAATCGATCGAATTTTTTTATTTCATTAGTCAAAAATTATATTATAAAGTTAAACGAATAGCAAATACACAGTCGAACAAATTCGACCATTTTTTATGACACACTATACTCGACATTGTGCATTTAATAAAAACTGAGTAGAGTAAGAAGAAGATGCTGAGCAAAATGAATTTAAATAAAATTGACCTAAATTCTCTCTCTATGTAAGCAACCAAATTATCTACTGTAATAAGAATAATAATAATAATAATAAACATGCTTTTACTGTTATTATGCGAGAGCAAGCGTTGGAGGAAAATGGAAAGACACACAGAAAGCATTTCAAATTGCATTCATTCTTTTTATATGTACACCCTCCACATAAAATGGGGGTATACTAAGTTTGTTCTTCCACAAGTATACATTTTCTTGAGTAGCATCAAAAACTGAGTTGCTCTAGACATGTTCGTAAGCCTGTCTATTGTTAGTTAATAACATAATACATACATTAGAGGACGTAATGATGTACCCTCTACGCCCTACATTTATATGGAGTTGTGGAGGGTATTTAAAATTCGGCCTAAGCCTACATTAAGTTTTCTTACTTGTTCTTTTTTTAATATGAAACTCTATAATAAAAACTGCATAAATATGTATAATAGACACGCACACATACTTACACCCACACAGCCACACACACACACACACACACAGATTGAATTGTAAGTAAAATTGTAGGTCAACAATAGTCAAGTGCACACTCATTCACTTATTCATAAAGAGTAAGTGCTTTTGATTTTACTTATTTTTGTAGGTGTTGTTGTTGGTGTTGTTGTTTTGTTTAAATAACAACCTTCACATGCATAAAACATAAAAGAGGTACTTAATTATTAATTAATAATTGTATTGTTTACATAAACAAAATCAAATTATGAATTGAATAAATTCAATTAAGTGTAAACGACAAAAAGAAACAAACGGAGAGAGAGAGAGATATAGAGAGAGAGAGTCAGCAAAAGAAAAAGAGGATGATTTAGCAAAATCGAATATTTACTGGCACCAATTTTGATTGTGACTTGCGATTGTCCATAATGAATACATTTTTAAATTGTTGCTGTTGTTGTTGTTTTTGTTGTTTTGCTAAAGTTAAATTTCCCATTGTTGTTAACAACAGTTTTCCTATATTTGATCTAGTTGTTGCTTTTGTTGATAATTTGTTTGCCATTGTTGTTGTTGGTGTTGTTGTATTTAATAATTTGTTTTTATAAATTTTAGACGTAATTGTGAAATTTTTTTTATTTGAAATAATAGTATGAGTTGTTGTTGTTGTTGTCGTCATTGTTGTTGTTGTTGTTGATGATGTTGCTGTATCATTAATATTATTAGTTGCACTTGTTGTAGTTGGTGTTGTTGTTGTTGATAAACTATTATTAAATGTTGCTGGTGATGATATGCTCGTTATAGTATTAAAAGGTTGTTGCAGCAAAATAATTATTAAATGTGTATCATTAGCTGGACTATTATTATTATTATTAATTGTATGATTTAAAATATCAGATAAACTCTCATCAATGGTGTTGTTGTTGTTATTATTATTGTTAGAGGTGACATTGGTATCATAACTGCTCATGGGAGATGATAATAATGCTGACGTTAATGTTGATGCTGATGCTGATGCTGATGCTAACGATGGCGTCGTTGTCACTTGTGACCATAAAAATGAATTCAGGTGTTTTATTAATAATTTCACTGTACTACTGGGCAATAATGAAATGGTAGATGATTGTTGTTGCATCACCGACCCTTCCGGTGACAATGATGATGATGACAATAGGGAAGGTAGTGTTGAGAAGTTGAAATTTGATGATGATGATGACGATGACGGTGAGAGTGCCGCAGCTACTACGGCTTGTGCTAAACTCCTGCTATAACTTTCAACACCACCATCACTACCGCTACCATCGCCATCACCATCGCTATTACCATTTTTATCAGCACCAGCCTTCATATGAAATATCAAATGGGAGATAGTTTCATTTTCAATTGATTCGTTCATAGGCTGCATCATAATAAAAGCAATTTTGTTGCATTATTATAAAATTATATTGTGGACATACCGTTCCATTATCGTACATATACAAACACACACACACACACATAATTATATGCATGTCCAAACCAGTCAATATTAAAAAGAGAGATAAAAGAGAGAGAGAGAAACAGACGGGGATATTAATGATACCAGAAAAAATATGCCATGATGCCATTAAAAAAACGGAAAAGAAAAAGAAGAACAGTACAATAAATCAATTAATTTCATTTCATTTCATTTTATTGAAATATTATATGAGAAGGCTTAACTAGACTTAAGTTAGATTAGATTAGAGTTGCCATGACTCTGAAAAAACATATATCATACAACAAGTGAAAATGTTATAGGCGTTCCATTAATTGAGCATTAATACCCTACACCACTTAACTCCTTATGCTACAATTAGTTTGGTTGGGGCAGTAAATGCGAGGCATTGCCATGATAAGCACCACTTCGTAAAATATCAATATAATGGAAAGCGGTTCTAAAGTTGATCCGATCGAGTCCACAGTTGGTTTGGCCAATTATTAAGCTAATTAACTTTTCTTTAACAAATTTAGGAATTGCCCATATTTGCCAAATAAAGACTTCTATTATAAAAAGGACCTTATATAAAAAGGGGTTCTAATAATAGTCCGCTTCGGTCCATCCTCATTAGGGTTCCTTTTTGGCATTAAGAATATTAAAAATTACGCCCTTAAAGACTTCTTTAAAATAAGAATGTTAAATTGGGAAGGTTTCCAAAAATGATTCGAACGGGTTCCATTTTCAATAACAGTCCCTATGTTCTTGTCTTAAATTTAAAAATGTGAGCTGTAGCTTGAGCACCATAATGGTCAGACAAACGGACATAATTACATTGATTCAGATTTTGATTCTGAATCGATACAATTGAAAAATTGACGACGTCAGCACAAACTTAATATTCTCTTTGCCACAAGTGGTGTCGGGTATAATTATTAACCTGCCACTAACACTTACAACTAATGCTCAACTTTACGAGCGGAGGATAAGAAGAGTTTAAGATGTGCGTAACAGTGAAGTCATACTAAGCCAAGTACAATATAACAACAAATTAAACTCATCAGTAACTTGGTTCAGTTTTTAATCAAGAAATCCAAAATCGAAAATCATTCTAAATCTATATAAATATATATGCAATAGAAAATCTAGCCGGCTTCTTACCTTTGCGAGGTCTGTTGAACGTTCTGTTATTGGGTTCAGTGGTTGCTGTGATATGTGATACTGATACAGTACCATGTAGATGCAAGTGGTGGCCACAAAAACAGTCAGGTACATTTTAATCGATTTTCCCAACGCCATGTTTCTTGTTTTATTCCTTCCTTTCCTCTTATACCGTTGAAGTAGTGCTGATGTTGAAAATGTTGTTGTAATCTTTCATTTACACGAAGCCAGTTGAGAAAATGTGTTGTAGTGCGTGCGGGTTATAAATGGTTTCCACAATTTTTATTTTTTTTTTATAGTAAATAGCTATTTGAGTATCTGCTGTAAAGGAGGCGTTGTGGGTTGTTGTTGTTGTTAATATTTAATTTTCTTTTTTTTTCTTGTAATTAATAAATTTTCAGTCACATTTTAATCAAATCCATGTTGGTGTTTGGGGTTCTACGTATTTATACTCTATATAATTCTTCTTCTTCTATAGGGGGAGACTGTAAAAAAAAGTAAAAATATTTGCAATAATTGAAGTAAAAATTAAACAGATATTTAAACTATAGTTAATCCTTTTGAAGGCAGCAAAAATACTGCATAGAACTTATATCAATTTTTATAAAACCATTATTGTGGGCATGGCTTGTATACAATTACCTTTCTTTTAATTACTTTTAAAGTATAAATTATATTTTAACTTGAAAGTCCAATTAGGAGTTAACCATGGTTTCTTTTTTGTAAATTAAGGGCGTGACTGCATCACCCATAATTTACATAAAATTTCATTTGATAAAAAATTCGATATGTAAGTTGATATGTAATAAATTCTGGATTAGTGTAATTAGGTACCTGCCACGACCACAGCCCCTTTAGGCTTTAGCCTAAAACCTTCAACTATCATTTTACCCGCTCGTTATAACTCATATAACCTTAAGTTCTCATTTACTTAAGCTAATGGGCTATGGTTAGGGAGCATTATGAGTGTTATTTAATACGGCCCACTATCAGTATAACGCACAGCACTATATATAGACATAAGTAAAACACACGCCCTTAATATTTATGGTTAATAGTGACGCAAACGCATTTATAGGCAACAGATAGATTAAAGACTTTGGGGAAGTAGTAGTAGTGGTAGCAGTCAGCCATACTTATGAACTGAATGAACACATACTCTATACAATTTTTATGTGTAATAACAACCAGCTGTTTAAACCTTTTCTATGTAGAAAAAGGAATAAGGACAATGATGATGATGATGATGATTATGGGTATGGCGTCAGTATTATACTGAGTTTATGTATTAGCTGTTGCATTACATTCCAGCTTAATCTAATGGCAAAGTTCTCTAATGGCACGTGAGTGTATTTATATATAAGAAGCTATTAATAGGAGATAGTGTTTAGCAAACGGACCCCCCAGGTTATCCTGGCCCACTTTCCTTATTGAACGGCTATAATCCTTGTCAAGAAGTGTTTCCGATTTTATGTGGAGGGTATAAAAAACTATTTTTGACAGCACAACCTCTCTGATGGGACAATTATTAAGCTCTTAAAGTTGCAACCACTGTCTCAGAATTGCAGTAGTATAATTATTAAGTAATAGTTATTAATAATTTCCAAAAGTTACTCGTTTGTGAACTTTACTATGATAAAAGTGCTAACTTTGCCTGACATTTTGATGTTCATAAACCATGAAAAGCGTTCAGGCGTGAATTCCTATCAATATATAAAATTGTCATGTCCCTAATGAAAAGCCCTTTACTTTATAAGTCCTCTGAATCTTCTCTGTGGTATTTTCAAACAGAATGATAAACTTAGGATATCTCCATATAATGAGGGTGTAACAGCACTACTCTAGTAACATAAAATGGAATTTTTAACTCCCCATCAGCAAGGTGGCATTAAAATTTTCTAATTTATTGCCACCACAACTGTCTATACGTTCTTGTTTCAGTGCAGAAGTGTGATGCCACTTATTAATATTGATCCGCTTCCTTCCGCTACTGTTGTTTGCTTCTAGGTAAACACTAAAATTGCCAACAGGATGCTACTCAAGTATGATATTTGTATATTAATGAGCAATGCAATACTTTTGCCATTAAATCCATTCTCGTTCACCTATTCAAACTCACATAAAATGCACATGGTCATTACTTACGGCAAACTCTGACCCTTTAACGCTTACTCACACTTTTATAAAATGGTTCATTTATATTGGAGTAAATGGTTTTGAAAATGTTCACCTTTTATTCATTACTGGTGGAACGAAGTTAAAACACAACAGTTGGCGCCTTAAATTCCATTGAGTCGTTTTGTAATATATTTCGAGAAATTATTCCAGGATATGCTTTTAAACGATTTAATGTAAATGTACTTTTTAATACAATTCAATTGTGAACGTAGAATAAAAAAAACATTTTTTTAACAAAAAATAATTGTCAAAAAAAAGAGTTTCATCAGAAATAAAAATAAAAAATATAAACTATTGATGAAATTGTCTTAAATTAAATCTTTGTTACCCTCCACTCTGTATATATATAAAAATTTTAAAATCTAAAAATCTAAAATGGACTTACACCACTTTTTCAAAGCGCATTTTACTGTATCGTCAATAACCTTGATAACCATTTTGATAACCATTGGTATTGTACTTACTGATATTGCATAGATAAGATAGATAAGTTGTATTAGAACATGTTTTTACTTTTTCGTAGACAACAACGTAGATCACTATTTAAATTGATTACAAAATCTAACACAAAAATTGAGCTATAACGTTGGAATTTGTTATACATATTTATAATTATGCCATTTATTAATGTACCAAAGAGGGGCGTGGCCGGATAACGTCCACAATGTACAAAAAACGTATTAAAAATAAAACTCAACTCTTGCAAGCTGATACGTAATACACTACTAAAGGGCGTAACTATATATATCTGCCACGCCTACTGTTTGCATTTACATGCATAGAGTATGTAAGATTTCACTTAAACCATTTTTTATTTATTATTTGGTCCTTTTAAGTTTTCCATAACTATTAACATAAGCAGAGTCATCATTTTGGAGTCAAGCAATCGAAACGACTGAATGCATTCATGTACGTTATGAGTAATTAAACACAAAATCACAATAATGTCATAATATATATACAACAGAGATAATAACTAATAATATAACAATCTAGCCATTCCCGTGGAAACGGTCTAAATTTGTAAATAAACTTAAAAAACAGAGAATTCTGCAATGAAATGATAACCGGGAAAGTCCTTTGAAGCATTCGCAATAGTGTATAAGAAAAAAGGATAATTCACAATATTACATACATGTACACATACACACACACATACACACTTTGAGAAACAGGTGTACGTGTCTGAGACCCAAAATATGAACACCGAACAACTAAATTGGAAATATGGCTGCAAAGTGAAAAACATTTAAAGTAACACTCACACCGTAGAGCCCAACATATACATACGTCAATATTTCATGTGTATGGAAATCAAAAAAAAAATGAAAAATTGGCAAGGATGCCTTCAATAGGCAGACAGGAGGGCACCATACACACACATACACACTCACACATGTGCACTTCAAATAGATTATTCACTTGGATTTGTTTATTTTCCTTTCTTCTCCTTTATTGCAACTGTCTGACTTGATTTGTTGCAATAAAGAAAACAAAAAAAAATATTGAAAACTTCACTTTACCTTAAGTTGAGCATTTTTACACCAGATTAGAAACTTAATCATACAACAAGAAACGTTTTTCTTTTTTCTTTTTCTTTTTTATTTCAACTACACATTTCCTTCTTTTACAATAAAAAATCCTTGGTTGTAATCAAATGAAATTGAAATTGTCTGCGTTGCAGGTTTATTTCTACTACAAATCATTTAATATTTTCTTTGTGATGGTATAAAAAAAAAATATACATAATTGGAAAAAAATCTTTATTTTATCTTTTATGATTTATGATTTTTGTTCTTTGCTCCCTTTTTCTTTGTTTTTTATTCATATATATATATTTTTTTTTTTTGTTTCTTCTTGTTAAGCGTTTATTAAAAACACAGACTCAACGTTTACGAGCGATTGATAAACAACGACTGAATATAGGGAACAAATGAAAACTGTTGTACTGTGTGGTGTAGTGTAGTTTATTAGATATACACAACAACACAACAACAACGGCAAGAACATCAACAACAATTACAGGGATAAAATGCATGTTAAAGTCAACGACAACAACAACAACTACTACTATAATATCAACCGCATATTATAAATATTATCACACATAAAACAACAGCAACAACAATAACAATAACTATCAATATGACAAAATAATAATCATAATAACAACAACAACAACAACAACAATATTAAAAGATTTCAACTAAAATACCACGAACACGCACAAGCACAAGCTGGCGCGAGCGAAAGCAAGCAACAAATTACCCTTAATATAATAACAATAACAACTACAACTACAACTACAACTACTGAAAAGTGTTCACTTTAGTCATATGTAATTGTTTATATGGACGGCATGGCATAGAGATATCAATCGTAATAAAAATGGTGGTGGTTTTTTTCTCTATAATGTTCTCCAACTAAATAATTTACAGTTACTCTCTCCCTATGGATTACATGCTACACACATTTATAAATTTATTATAACAAAGATAGAAAAAAGAGAGAAAGCCTTTAAAACACTATATACGTATATATAAAATTTATTTAAAAAAAAAATTATTAAAATTAAAAAAAATTTACATATTTTTGCTAAAAAAACACTATTTCCGCTATATCCAGTTAGCATGAAAGGGTGTCTATAATTCATATCAAGTCGGAGTATTCTTTTTCAATTGTTGATTTTATACCTTCCACATAGGATAAGGAGTATACTAAATTTATCATTACATTTGCAACACTCAGAAGGAGACAATACATAACATATATAGCCTTAATCAGCATCAGAAAACTGAACCGATCTAAACATGTCTGTTCGCATCTCCGTGGGTCTCTCTATAGTTGTAATATTTAAATAATATTCCAGTTTTTGCACTCAGATTGCTTTTTTAAAATCGGTCAGTAGTTTTGCCCACCATCGACAAAAATTTTAGTTTAATTGCCACAAAAATTTAGCTATGAAGTTAGTATGTATAATTATTCCATTCATCGATGTGCCAAAAATGGGCATGGTTGGATAACCGACACGCCCATAATTTACGTACAAAATCATACCCAAAACTCGACTTGCAAAGTAGTAGATAATATACAATAAGAAGGTGTATCTGCCACACCCACCATTAGTATGTTGATGTTTAGGGTATTCAAGATATGGTCAAAGCCAATTTTAGTATTTTTTTAAATATTTTTTATTAAAATTATTAAATCGTGTCGCATTTTGTTTCCGTTGTGTGCAATATATTTTTTTTTTTCAATTCTTATCTTATTTATGAATTTTCTTCTTACAAAGCCGAGAGAGAGTATATTTTACAGTAATATCTCTCAACAATGAAATGACAAAGCGCATGCTTATGCTGTACTCACGTGTTATCATTTACCGTTTATTTTTATATCCGAGCAATTTTTCCATTGAATAACTTGTGCTACAATATTCATTATGGAATGATCTGAATATGAAATTATTTAAATAATAAATGAATGAATGTTATTTAACAGAAACTTTAGTATGTTAAAAATTAAATGCGATGGATGTACCTGCTGAAATGCAGAGCATTGTAGAAAACGTTTATGGGAGTCACATGGATTGGAATCTTTTGCATGTTGTGATCGATGTAACTTTGACAACAGATGTTTATTATTATTAATGTGGTGTCTCCTTGGACATTAAGCAATAATTTATACTCTCTCTCTTATATATGTAAAGTGGATGCGTTTCCATATTAAGTTTATCATTCTGTTTGCAACATCCCTAAAATGTACATTATTCTTGATTAGCATAAAAATCTGATTTCCATCCGTGTATCCGTCTGTTTTTGGTACTTTCATGAGCATAAGTTTTGAGATATTAGGCTGAAATTTTTTATATACATTCCTTTTACCTTAGTTAGTATTTAAATTGGTCTTTAGGTCTTTTCAATTGATGTCAGGATGTTGTTTAAGTGGTTCAAGGCATATATTGCGCAGGAGGGAGACCAAAACTGCAGTGAAAGTACAAAATATTTGATTCCCTGCCCACAAAACTGAAGAAGACAGGCGGAAGACTATTTTACAACAGGCTTAATTGGTTGTAATCGTCCAGTTATGATGTTGATAATAGTATTCGGCAATATAACGTTTAAAGCAATCTAAAAAATATCCATTAACCATCTCAGGCAACTCAATTCAATGATATTGTTCCTAACATGTGAGGATTGGAGAAGATAGAAAATTAATACAGATATAAATAATAACATAACAAATAATACTAAATACAACAATAGTAACAACAACAACAACAATGTCAGCTACAATATGCAATAAAAAGTTTCCTTTTCATAATATAATAAAAAGCAATACAACAATAAATTGTGTGTCTACATAGTCTGAGATCAACATATAGTCAAACACGTTGCTACAATAGTTTCATAGTAACCGTCAAACCTAAAACACTATCTGGGAACTCTACAGCACACATAAGTGCTGTATAGTTCTTCTATTAAAACAAAACAAAAACAAAAACAAAAATAAAGAAAGAAAGCGCAATTTTCAAATTTTGTTATTATTGTTCTCCTTTTTTTTTTTAGACATTATGTATTTTTCAATAAATAAAAAATTATTTGCTGTAATTGTTATATTATTAATGAATTGTGGAAAATTTGAGGCACAAAGTAAGTTTTTTTCTTTTTCTTTTTTGAAAAATATATATATGTACGATTTTTAACATAAAGGGACCACTGTGGGCCGTGGTGTATTAAGGCGCAATTATACCGGCAAGAAACCGGTAGTGATACAACATCGTACACCCGATGCAGTTAAATATTACGATCATGAAAATGTGAGTACAGAATTATAATTATTCCCGAAATGGTACAATAAGTTTATAAAGAAGATTTGTAACACTTTTAAAATAAATCGATTCACATTTTTTCTTACATTTGAACCAATTATATATTGTTTATCTTAATTTGTTTTTCTTATTCTAGGGAGCGAAAATCATAAAATCTTCCCATTTCGAACTGGATTATACTTTAGGACGCAAAATCACCTTTTTTTGTATGGCACAAGGTACCTGATAAAAGTTTTTACTTAATTGTCATAATATTTGTGAAGAAGTCTCCTAGAAAGTAGCTTCAAGAGAATTTTAAAAAAGGAATTCTTCAACAATCAAACATCAAAATTTTAATTGTACAGAATTGGTTACGTCCAGTATTAGCAAAAGTTATTTACAATTAAAAAATGCAAATGTCTGCTATCCGAATGCACCCATTTTTGGCATATTGATGAAGAGGCTCAATATTAATATGTGGACCGAATTTAGATTTCTCAATTTCTAGAATTAATAGAGAGATTTTCGAAGACTATAGGCGTGGCTTTTGACAGATTTTACCCTATTCATGTAGCGAACTGCATGCATGCAGAAATATTTGTACTCAGTACAATATCTCAAAAGACTAACGGACGGACATATCTAGATAAATATAAATTTTGAAAATGATCAAGAATAAATGAGTTTTGCAAATGAAGTAACACACTTACCAAGCCATCACCAAGTTGGAAGGTTTACAAAAAATTTTATTTAAAAAATCATTTCATTTTAATTTATAATTTCATAGCAATTTTGTTCACACTTAGTTTCTTAATTCATTGAAATTCTATTTATTTATTTTTTTATATTGTAAATAATAATAATATTGCATGGCGTTTTACAAGCTTAAATTGCTCATTCGCCTGTCGAACCAAGCTCGACTTTCAATATATTCTTAACTGTGGGTGGGTTACCAATTCAACGCGATACACGAGTTCGAATTACAACTGAAAAAAACTTTCACTTTTTTTCTCAACGGGGATTGAACCCTTGTCCTACAGCGGACAGAGAAAGCCTTAATCCACGGCTAAGGATTAGGAAAGGATTATTTATATATATATATTTTTTATATTATTTTATTGTTTTTTGTGTTTCTTTTTTATTGTTCTTAAAATTACTATCTAGGTAATCCCCGTCCCACTATTACTTGGTTTAAAGATGGTGCCGAACTTTATCAACATCGCTTTTTTCAAGTAAACTACTGTACTTTATAAATTTAAAAAAAATTATGACAAATGTTTTGGTCTCCATTACAGGTTCACGAGTCCCATTTAGATAATGATATAGTTAAATCTAAAATGGAAATCGATCCAACAACACAAATGGATGCTGGTAATCAATATAAATTAAAGAAAATATATATAATTACTTTTTCCACCACTTGACAGGTTATTACGAGTGTCAGGCTGATAATATATATGCCATTGATCGTCGGGGCTTTCGTACAGACTACGTGATGGTCAATTTTTAATCCATTTTAGGTTAATGAAAGGAAAGCTTTACAAATCTTATGAATATCTGCTTAGTGTAAATTTTGTAGAAGAGTTTCCATTAAAAGAAACTCAAATTGAAAAAAATTGTGGTTTGAATCACAAAGATAAGTTTTTTACTAGTTACCATTATTATAAATTGCTATAATTAAATAAATTACAATTAACAATTAAGTATCATCCAAAAAGGAGTGTTTTTAATGAATTCAAAAGTAGTGTATTAGCATGGATAACTAGCAACAGTAATCATCTATGAATATCTAATTAAAAGTCAAATACAGTTCAAAACTTTTCAAAAAACGACTTTTAAGCTTTTTAATGCCTATTATTAAAATGCAAAATCACATAAATGGCACTCTTACGATTGCTATTTAGATGTGGAGAATACTGGCCTGAGCCAAATTTATTTTATTAATCTTGACACCCATCACTCAACTTTAATAAAAAATTAAATAATATTTTTTGCTTGTTCGAAAATCACTTGTATCTGTTCTTTACAAACAGTTACAAAGTAAGTTACTTAATAGAAAAGTTACCTAAAACCCATATCTTTCCAATGCCACACTAGGTTTCTTTTAAGTCAAATTAGTATCCATTTTAGAGATAAAAGAAAAAATGTGTGCCATCATGCACTACTCTTCTCTACTTTAGTTTATCCTTTTTTCATTGATTCTCAAGTTGTAAGGAGTCTTTTGCCACTAACTTAATATCAAATTATACCAAAAATCTCTTTTAATATAAATTTTATAAACGTTAACCTCAATCAATGTCTTACACTTTTATTATATGGTTTTCCATTTCATTTGGGTACATAACGTACACATATATAAACAAATACATGTAAAAATTGTGTAGAGATATCGGATTTATAAAAATTATCTTAAATTATATAAATTGCTCAATTGAATTATATGAGAAGAGCATTGAATAACAGATGGATTAACGGAGAAGAGAGTATTTGTGATCTGTGATAAATGCTTTATATGAAATTTGTAAAGAACAGTGAAGCAAATGAATGAAAAATAAATAAATAAATGTATAAAAAAAGTTATCAATTTATATATAATTATACGATTTTTTTTAAATATTTGGATTAATTTCGAAGTAAACTTTTTCATTAAATTAATTATAATTTTAAAAATTTTAAAATATGAATTCAAATCACTCTGGGATAGACCACAGTTATGCTGTTTATAAAAAGCCTACGGTTGTTGCTGTCAAGTTGTCACAGCTAGCACGTATGATAATTCTCCACCATTTACAATAAATGGTGACAATTTTCAATAAATGTATGAATGAATGAAAAATGTTAAAATATATTACTTAACATAGATAGCTGAGTAGTTAGTTTAGCGCAGTAAAGGTGCGCGTTAAAAACTAAATACGAAGCGCTTGAATTTAATTTTTTTTTTACATTTTATTTAAATCATTATTAAATTTAAAAAATCTTTAGTATAATTTACAATTATTTATTTGAAATAAATAAAATGGAATTGTTTAAAATGGTTACAGTTATTAGTTTGACAGTTTTATTATTAAATTGTTGTACGATCGAAGCGAGGCGTGGCCGTGGCAGAGGTCGCACTAAATCACGCGTACAAATTGGTTTACCAATTACCGGCAAATATCGCGATCCAGAATCGGATCAATATTACAACAATAATAATGTAATTATTATTTAGAGCACCAACACTTAATATCGATCTTATTTAAAAAACAACTAAGAAAACTAAAAACGTCCATTTTTGGCACAAATGGAGTAATTATGAATATACATATATACCATATTTTAACATTGACGGATATACTTATAATTAGTCCTTCGAACGAAGACCCAAATGGACGTGGTCGTGAGTGCACAATAAATCCTTTTATCAAATTGCATCACCCGAAATGTTTTTGAATGCAAAGAAGGAGAATTAGGTCAAAAACATTTTATTCGAAAAATGTCTGCCTCTCTTCAACAGATTGCCTCAGTAGTAGAGAAATATGTATATTTTACTTTTATTTTGCCCCTTCTATATACAAGTATATTAATGTTGTTGTTGTTGTTGTTTTATTTAAATCGAAAACAACCAAAAAACAGGGTGCCAAAATTTTGCAAGCCTCTCACTTTGACTATGAATATGTGTTGGGTCATAAAATTGCGTTTTTGTGCGTAGCCAAAGGTAATCCACGCCCACAAATCACCTGGTATAAAGATGGCGCCGAAATATTTCAACATCTTTATATGCATGTAAGTGTTTCTCCAATAAAACATACTTAAGCTTTAAGAAAGGAAAAAATTGGAATATTAAAAAAATAAAAACTCCCCTTACAGATTCACGAATGGCGTATTGGTGAGGATAAGGTGAAATCGAAAATAGAAATTGATCCCGCCACCCAAATGGATGCTGGCTTGTATGAGTGTACAGCCGATAATATGTATTCGATAGACAGGCGTAGTTTCAAAACGGATTTTTCCATTGCTTTCGATTAATTGCAATTCATTTTATCTATAATTAAGTAATTTTTTTATTAAGCAATAATTGTAGAACAGAAAAATTACATGTAAAAAAATCTTTGGATTATAAAAGACTACAAAAGCTATGAAAATTGTTTGTTTGTTCGTTTGCTTAAATTTTACTTAAATAGAAACTACGGATCCACAAATGAAATCATTATATAACGCGTACCGTTGGTGACACGAAGACCCTCATGATAATGGGTTAATCGTCCGGGATGCATTAACAGCCAACCCTTTTTGGTATCCACCACAGAACAGTTGTAGCGTAGAAAACGGCAACCGCCACCTTCATAATCAATATTAACACGATTTAAGGCTATATTTATAGTGTAGGTGGAGGAGTCATGGTGAGGTCGCAGGGAAGGCTGTTCATCGGGACGATAGCGTACAACAAAATTCATTAAAGATCTAGGAGGCTAAAAAAAAGAAAAAAGTGTTAATCAAAGCCCCACAAAAAAAATCCTCTCTAACTTACATTGCTAAAGTAACCCTTAAAGACTCTTTCTTGCAATGGTGTAATAAAAGTATCCAAAAATTTCAGCCACATATCATTCAAACCGACTTGTTTCATATGGATGTCTCGGGTTGGTACCGCTTCATAGCCACCCTCCAAGCGTGTATCATTATTGGTGCCATCTGACCATTTGCCAAAGTTCTCCATAATGGCTACCATGTCATCACAAAAAGCATCTGTTCCGATTTGCAGCCAAAATACATCCGGACAGGGTTGTAAAAATTCATAATTCTCTTCCAATTGTTTGGTATAATTTGGATGTATATACTTTAAAATCCAATCGTATTTATTGGTACTCAATGTATAAAAATCGGGTCTTGCTACGGTAATATCAAAATCTTCAGCATTTACCAAATGCCCATAGACACGATCATTAATTATATTCATGAAAATGCCCTAAAAGTAAAAAAGAAATATTTAATACATCTAACTCTCAATTTACACGAATTTCTTTCAAATTTCTTCCAAGGAAAATCGTTTAAAAGTGGATTAAAAGACATTAACTTTGAAACTGCCTTTAATCCAATAAAATTTCGTGTAAATTGTAACCGTGCAAATTGAGAATTGAAAGAAAACTTACAGCATTACGTAAAGAGTCGCATATGGCCATGTCCGCATCATAGTACTGATGATTATAATTAATAAATTTGAAGGCTGTTTTATTGATCAAATAAATACTTGAGATGTACGGTACATTCCACATGCCACTGAAAGAAGACAAATGATCCAAAGACATGCTGTTGTATTAAATTTCATCCATATATCTTAAAAACTAAAAGCTATAGCATGGAGCACGGACAAAAAACAGATAGATATACGGACATGGTTAAATAGATTCAGAAAATATATATAATAAAAGCTAGCACAATTTTTAAGACCTTAAAGGAATATCGCGTGGCTGTTAACTCATATTTCACTATTTTAAAAAAGAAATTGCTGATCCAAGTCAATTTTTCTAAATACTTAAATATTCATTTGATAGTTATGCAACCTCCTTATAAAAACTGTATAGTTTTGTACAAGCCTGAAACTCCTTCGCTTATTGAATCAAACTCAACCATCATGTTATATTTTTTAACCGTCGAAAGATTAACAGTTCAATAATAACGATAATAAAGGTGTGTTTAAATTTCCGCTGAGAAGAATGTCTTACTTCACTACTCCGCCTAATTAAAGGCCTTATCCACAAAAAGCCTTAACGAACTAAGTTACCGAACAATAAAACCTTAATATCAACCAAACCAACTCTATTTCTTTACTTACATAATATCGCCTTTAACAATATCAATGTAATCATGAGAGCGTGCATAAAAACCGCCTTCAGATAAAGCGCCCCAAAAATTGCTCCATAATTCATCATGTCTGGTAACAAGAGGAGCTACAAATTGTCTAAAAAAAATGGATAAAAGTGTAACATTTATAAAGATTTAAAAAAAATATTCATAAATTATATAAAACTTACTTATTCAATGTTAACAATTCTCTTAAGACCTCCGGATCATCAATATGAGTCTCAGCATCCACAAAAAATATGTAATCACTTTGTTTTTGGATAGCTTGTTGTCTAAATATAGAACAGAATTCAAGTAAATAATATTTATAATTAAGAAAGAGAATTAATAATGAACATACAATGCCAACTGACGTCCTCTACGTTCATCCAATTGATCAGTGGATAGTACAATTTTAGCTGATTTGAATTTCTTTTCCCATCGCTTCAAAAACGATTTAGCTTTCACATCATGAAACATAACTCCACTATAGATAAATAAATGCATACTAGTCTTGGGATAATTCAAGAGTTCGAGTTTTGATAGGAATATATCAAAAAATGGCACCGCCTTATTAATTATTACAGCTAAACTGATATTGGGTAGGTTGGATTCCTACATGAAAAAGAACTTTAAAATATTTCCAATTAATGGGATATGATATGATAACTTACCCGTAATTCTAAACGATTCTCTTGGCATATCAAGCACTTGTTATTGAATGTTTTAGCCAAATAATTGGCATAAGCATTCAATTCGATTTTACTAGGACCATTACCATGTATAATATTGGGTTTATTGAGAAAATGTATATTCTCTAGAGTGCCTTCGTTACTATCCAAATCC
The DNA here is from genome assembly GCA_963971445.1 of Ornithomya chloropus. Lineage (NCBI taxonomy): Eukaryota > Metazoa > Arthropoda > Insecta > Diptera > Hippoboscidae > Ornithomya > Ornithomya chloropus. The sequence continues at coordinate 3,594,933 of OZ020532.1, forward strand.
ACCGATAATTTCACATCATCTTTGGCACCATTTAAACATTGAAATATCTTTGATTCTGTATCCAATTGTAAGCCCAATTCTTGACGTTTCTTCTCATCTAAATAGATTTTCGTATAGTAGAGCTGATCATCATCTGCGTCCAGTATAGATTTCTTTAATAACTGCCACACTTGAGGGGCATAACCGATAAAACCGCCCGAATTTAAATAACGAGAAGCATTCGCCTTAACAGACGGATATTTCGATGACAATGTACTATCGGGCCAGCAGAATTTTTCGGCAGCAAATAATATTTTAGCATCCATCATTTTGAATTTATCTACAATTTCTTCCACCCCACTAGTGAAGATGACATCATAACTGAAATGTAATAAAAAAAAAAGCAACGGAAAATGTTATAATCTATCAAGTCCGATCATTTAAGACTCTACACTACTTAGTTATGTTATAAATGCAAAGTATGGAAATATAAATCACTTCTTAAAATATCATTATATGCAAAGGTTCTAAAAATGGTTTAAGAAATACGAATTTTCGTCACATAAAGACTTTTTTTAAATAAGGGCGTTATATGAAAAAGGCTCCTAAAAATCTTCCAATATGAACCATTTTCAATAGAGCATGCATTTGGGTCAAGACACGCTCTTGTACAAAATTTCATTGAAATACCTTTAAAAATGTAGCCAAAATGTATAAATTTACCTAGACAGACAGACAGACAGACGAATATGATTAAATTAATTCAGATTTTGATTCTGAATCGGTCGATATAATAGAAAGTGGATTAATATCTGAATGAGTTACAAACATCCGCACAAACTGAACATATTCTTCGCCACAAGTTGTGCAAGGCATAATAACCGGAAAAACTACTCATATCAATTAAAATGTTTATTTTTAATTTTATTATTAATAATTGTATACCTGTCGGTAAACATAATTAATAGATTTTCTTGTGCCTTGAACGGTTCGATAGCTTTCCGTAATAAATTGACTTTAAATCCACCGCCTGCATGTTGCATATTGCCACCAAGCCATTTCTGATTTAGACCTAAGGTGGTTACCTGAAATATAATAAAACATTTATTAAGGAAGGGAATCTCCATAAAAGTTATTTTACGAGCAGCATTCTTCCATTGTTTCAAACAATAAATTTGTACAGAAAATGGACTCACTCTCGCTTTCTAAATAACTCATACATAGACATAAAATCACTTTCATTTATTGCCTTTGGGTGGTATTAAGTACATACCTCAATCTTATATACTCGTGCAGAACGCTGGTAACGCAAGTAGCCATCTGTATGTTCTGACGCCACTGTAAACACTTTAATGTCTGAAACTAAACAAAAACAAAAACAAAAACAGAAAAAATAAAAAACGGCCCATGAACATCAATTTAAACATCTTGCATTTTATTTGTATGATCATGCAGCTCATAAAACAACTATTAATTGAAATAAGTGAAGATTTTTATAGTCGGTCAATGCTGACCACATAAAATACTACAACACTGCATATTATGTAGAATTGTCATTTTCAAAACGAACAAAACAAGTAAAAAAACTATATTTGACTTGGATCGAATCTTAAATACCCTCCACATAAGCGGAGGGCGTGGCAGGTATATAATTCTGTTTTTGTATGTACTACGTACCAGCTTCCAAGACGAGTTGTGCACTGAGTACGCGTTTTGTCAATTATAGGCGTTTCTGTTATTTGACCACGCCCATTTTTGAAGCACACACTGGGGTAATTATAAATATTTGCACGAAATTCTAACTTCATCAGTACATTATTGTGTCAGATATATGAAATTTTGTCGATTGTAGGCGTTTCTGTTATTCGGCCACGCTTATTTTTAGTACATCGATAAATACTTATAAATATTTCTGATTCTGACCAAATTCCAATTTCATAGCACAATTTCTATAGCAGATAAATGGATTTTCGTCGATTGGTGGGCGTGGCCATTTTGCAAAATTTAAATCAAAAGCAATCTGCTTAAAGCTAGAGGTGTCTGTTCTGCTCAATATCTTTTAAATTGTCCTAAATGCATAAAAACCTTTGCGATGTCTAGATCATATAAAGTAAAATCTTCAGGCGAGACAGTTTTTGAGCAGGACGTCGCATAAGAGGTAGACTGAAACTACGGTAAAGGAACCCAGTGTTTACACTTGGTGTACACAATTGGAAAAAAGGAGCAAAAAACTGAGTTCTCAATTATCAGCTGGCTAAATACCTAAATAGATTGTAATCCGCTAGTAATGATGATGATGAAGGAATTCTCCAAAATATATATCACATCTTCTGTATCAACATCAAAATCTAAATCAATCTGGCATGTCGAGCCTTACAATAAAATTAAAATTTGGTAAACATAAAAGATGCGCCCACAACTGAGGAACTCTCTTGCACATAGAATTCAAAACTTAAGCTAAAACTAAACTGGATGCTGTACCGGTTGTTAAAGAGGAAGAATATAATTGCATATTTGTTACATACGTATAATTATGGACGGTATGCAAGATTTGCTTTAAGCTAAATGTACAATAGATTTTTTTTACTTCTTCATATATACAAATATGGATATATATTACATATGGCCTGATCTATCGTTCGTACATAAATACTACCGTCAATGCATACACTTTATTGTACATGAAGAAGTGCATCCTAATAAATCTAAATATAAATCTAAAGAAATAGTTATGAGCTCATATTTAAGAAGAAAGAAAACATGAATTTGTAAAATAATTATACATAAACAGGGCAGTGGCAGGTATAAACACTAAGCTCTAATCTTTAGGTTTGTGTATTAAATCAAAGAGAATGCCTGCGGACAGACGGACAAATATAACTAAATTGAACCACATTTTTATATATACATATATACACATGGACGTATATATTCATTGTTTCATTAAAGCAGTTGCATACTCAACAATGCATGTGCTTACTTTTACTTAAAGAGTTTATTTATTTTTTTTTAGTCTGATTCTGAGGCTATGAAATGAATGGATTCTAGTATGTATACATACATACAATGCATACAATGTATTTAAATGGAAATGAATGGAGAAACATAAATTTCAAATCAAAATGGACAATCTACAAAAACAAATGGACCACATACATACATACGCACATAGAGTATTTAGAGTATAGGATGTAGCTTATCAGTAGAGCATTCTTTAATGAGTATAAAATACATGTATTGGGCTAAGGCCAAAATCTGTGATACCCTCCACATTTAAATAAAAAGCATAGCAACACCACGCCCTCATTTTAACAAAACAATGTGCACAGTGAACTTGTGCACAGAGTATCCTTTTTAAAGCTGTATTTTGATAGCCATAAACGATTTTCATCAATCGTGGGTGTGGCCTTCAATCAAATTCGTTCATTTTGCACCAAAAATGTTTTCTTTATTTTCAATATCGAATAGTTATCATTTCAATGCTGTAACTGGACATACGGACAATAGTAAGAATATATATTTAAGCCTTCTTTCTAGTATTGCCAACGGCCTGATAAACTGCGGGGTATAAGTATGTAGCAACAATACATGTATGAATATAATATATAATTTACAATAGAATGAAATACTAAGTCAGCAGTCAAGTACCAACAAATTTAAAGCTTATCTAAGCTAAAAATCATTTGACATGAAATTATGGCAGCAACAGTATCATGAAATGCCATACTTTTTGAGAATTTTCCTAACATCATCATCAATATATACAAATGTTTGTAATTTTTAAAATCATCAATCCAAAATTTTTAATTATAACAAAAACACATAATGATTGATAATAAAAAGTATTAAGTTTATGTATGTACATATATTTAATAAAAAAGCCTTTAAAAAAGGCTACCTATATATTTTAAAAATATATACCGTTATGTAAATATACACTTTTTTAAATGTAATCGAATGTAAAAAAATATTCAAATAATTTGTCAATATTAAATTATGAAATTTTTATTACAAACTTATGCATATATAAAGTAGTTTTTTCTAAATATATGTATTTTCATCAAATATTCAAAATTTTATTTTGAAAAAAATATATAATAATTAACATTTTTGCATTGAAAATATTTGGTAAAAATATCAATTTTTATTCATTGAATTTTGATTTGAAACTTTAAGGTCCTCCCTCCTAGAAACTGTAACACTTTTATAATAAAACTGTATAAAGCTAAAGAAATTTAAGAAATTTATATCCTTGTAGGATCCTTACTTCTTTTTTTTTAATTTATTTTTAAATAAATTCATTTAAAAAATAAATTTTTAATTTTTTTTTTTTTTGAAATTTTTTTTTTGTCATAATTTTCTTTTGCCATAAACTTTTTCTTATTAATTTGATGAATTTTAAAAAATTTAAATTTTTTATTATATATTTTTTCTTATTAGTGTATCAAAACTAAAGACACTAACTGTTCTTGAACATAAACTTGTTTTTCATCTGATAAACCGCATACAAACAACAATAACTTACCCTTTGACCCTGCCGCCACAGAAGAAGAAACATTGTCTGTTGTAGCTAAAATACCGTTAAAAACTGTCGTTATATAGCAAACAATCATCAATGGATGAAGAAGACTTCTCCAATTTCCTTTGAACAGCATTATTATTTATTGTACAATGCTCTTTCTTTTATGTAAATATGTGTAAATATGTGTGCGTTTACAAAAAAAAACGATGACTTTTCCTTTCGTGTTATGCGTTCTGTATTTCTTATATGGCACCGATTTCGTCTCAGAATGTATTCTCACATTTCCATTTAATTCATAAAATATGATATCAATGAAATGAAATAATTTATATAAAAAATGAAATTAATCAAAAACTATTCACGAGTTCATTTTAGAACGTCCGAACTTTACTAAACGAAATTTACTAATGTGCTAAGCAGCACCAAAACATAACCGATGAAGTGAATTCTCACACAAATGGGAATATTTCTCTGTCTTTCTCTCTCTCTCTCTATCTCTCAGTTTCTGTATGTCTGTTTACGCATTCTTTATCTCTATTAGCGCTCCGTATATAATACAAAAGCTCCATATACACAAATATATGTTACGGGTAACATTTTGTGTATTTGAGATTTCGTTTGGGAGCAACTCTTTCTATCTGAAATGCTTTACAAGAAAACCATTGTTTAAAAAATTTAATCTTCTAAAACTTTGAACTACATCGCATCATTTTAGAATTGCAGCAAAGCGTATATTAATCTATTCTGAATTAAAATGTGAATCATTTGTCTGTCCATCCATTTTTGGAACCCCTTCCCCATACACAATTAGAAAGCACTTGTATATGACTCGAATTTCATGGCCCACCGAAGCATGTAGTATAAATTGTGAACTCATTGGCGTAGGGTACGAAATGGTCATATAGAATGGACTATTTTTTTTTTATAATTTTACTTGTTTTAAATTCTTACTAAAACTTTTAATGAACTATTCATTAGGAAACACATTTTAGTTTTGGTTTTTTGCTTCTTTTTTTTTGTTCTTGTTGCTTTTTATACTTCTTTATTTACAAAATGAAGAAAAGTAAACGATCCAGTAAACGATCAAGTAGTGGTTTAATGTATGGGTAATTGAAACATTATTTAAGCCATCAATAATTATATGTATAAAGCGAGTATAAAATCTTCAAAATATATATAAAATATATATATTTATAAAATAATGTATACATCTCTTATTGGGTATATGTGTAGTTCTGTGGATTATGCATTGCATGAAAAAAATTCTAAAAAATACATAAAAAATGATATAAAAAGAATGGCATTAAAACGTAACCGTGTTGAAAGAAAGAAAGGAAATAATTTAGAAAATTTAACAAAAATAAACTCCAAATGTACAATAATTATATAAAACATCAATTGTCGGGAAGTTATTGTTTAGCAACAGAAACTATAATGAATGGAAACCAATGTGCAATAGTGTATATACATATGAGGCAGCACAATCCAGGTGTTGGTGTTGGTTTTGTTGTTGGTTTGAAGTTTTAATTAATAACGGACAAATTTAGGCGAATAATTTCCAAAAAGGAATTTTCCAATAACGAAGTATTCAATAGACATTATGATAGCATACTGTTATTGTTACTGTTATATGGCGGATAAGATGGGACAGTCCATTTACAGCATGCCAAAACCTTTGGAATAATTGATGGCTTTCAATAAACGTCCCTCTAACTTCTCTTTGCTACTGTACTCGGGCAAAAGTAAAACATTGAAACAAGTGTGCGATGTAGGCAAACGATCACTGTCTGGACCATGACGTGTTATTAACAATCGTAGACGACTTAAACCGCCCACTGGCACTCGATCCGAACCGGTAGTAAATTCCAACAGTTTACGTTTAGAATCTTCGGGCAACGAGTGTACAATACTCCAGAAATCTTTAATGATTGGGGTGTCTTTGCTGTAGCCACCCTCATATTCGGTGGATTTTTCCAATTCAACAAAATCGAATTTCTGGAAATATTACAAAAAGCATATTTTTTTAATAATTTTTATAATTTATGTAATTTTTTTTATCACTCACTCTACTGCCGCACACCAACAGCTCAATCTCTTCGGGCCTAAATAATAATTTTAATGGCGATTCATCGGTAACCATTTCGAAGCCTTTCTTGAACGCCTTAAATTGCCGTTCAATGCTTTTGTTTAGCAAAAAATCACTGTACAAATAAACAAATTCATGTTTATTATGCTGGCCAACCAACACCTCACCACCATCGGCCTTCAATTCGTGATGGATCACTTCATCGAAAATATTCTTGTAGCTGATTTTAAAAGTCTGCATAAACACATCCTCCATATCCGACTCCTGATAGTCCAGTAATGTTTTCAGTGTACGATACAATGTGGGATTCCAGTCTTGTAGATCATAAAATGACCCTTGACCACCCATTAGCTTACGATAAACGACCATAGGAAAGTTGACAGCCAGTATTATATTATTATAAATAGCTAAGCCAATTATAATGCCAATCAAAGTGAATTGTGCTTCATTCTCAAAGGGGGTGGAATTAAACCTTTAAGTAAGAAATCATAGAATATGAAAATGAAAGCATTAGAAAAATAAAATTTAAAGGCATTCATTGATGAAACTTTACCACATGGTGTTTGTTTCTTCCTGATGAGTGAACATGCCAAAATCAGGATTAAAGATTTCTTCTACTATTAGTTGAAAGAATTCTTTGGAAACGCCACCCTCGTCAATGCCCTGCTCACCCACAAACTCAACCACCAGTTGTTTTTTTAAATCTTTCGGATTACTCATTGCCACCAACTCCAACTACACATGCATATGATTAAAAGAATATGTTATACCTGGTCAAACCCGTTTATTTAATACCCTACACCAGTAACATAATTTATGCTATAATTTGTTAAGTGAGTGAAAGCTAATTCTTCAAAAATCTTTATTGGGAGAGTTATGCTACAATTGCTTCGTTTTGATTTAAAATTAACATATATAATTATACCCTACACCACATGTAATGAGAAGGTATATTAAGTTTGTAACTCCTAAACGTCAAATGCCACACCTACCTTCAACTATAGCAATCGATTCAGGATCAAAATTTGAATCGATTTAACCAAGTCTACAAGTCTAGTTTTATGGTGAATATGGTGTTTTGTCAATTTTGGGCGTGTCTATTAACCGACCACGCCCATTTTTGGCAAAGCGGTGACTGGGATAACTGAAAATATGTTTACCGAATTTGAAGTTCCTAGGTCACCTATTGTGGCAGATATATAGATTTTTGTCGATTGTGGGCGGGTCTCTTACCCGACCGCGCCCATTTTTGGAACATCAATAAACGGAATATTTGTAGATACATATATCAAATTTCAAGTTCATAGCTCAATTTTTAAGGCAGATATATAGATTTTTGTCTATTGTGGGTGTGGCTCATGACCGATTTTGCCCATTTTAAATAGTGCAAAAACTAAAAGTGCTTGTACAAAATTTCAGCTCAATATCTCAAAATTTACTCACGTGAGAATACCAACAACAGGCAGAAAAAACACGGACATACGGACATACATGTTCAATTCGACTCATTATTAACGTGATGGTTATAAAAAATCTTTATATCGCAAAAAATCGCAAATCTTAATATTTTTGACAAAAGTGAATGAAGATTAATCGGTTTGGACCGATTGACTTATACGACAATGTCTCTGGGTTTGCACGCAACTAAGTGCAGCATCATTTTTGCAACTAAATGGTGTCGGGTATTAATGCCTAGCCTTCTTTTGTTTTTTTTTTTGTTTTTTATAAATAATTAAAAAATATTATTTCATACTTACACCGATTAGAGCATCATCAACAATATTATCGCGACGTACTTTTAATTTTAAATCAGGACGTAATCCCATATCGTTGCCATCAACCAAAAAATTTACCAATGAATACATGGAAGAATTACGTTCACTGTACATACGTATGCGGCTGTCATAATATAAGGCGACAACTTTTGTGGCAGGTGTCAAAATAAACGAATATAGCATAAAGGAGAAATGATTATCTGAAGAAGAAATGTTCATTTTATATATAATTATAAAATCGAAATGTGCAAATTAACCTTCTCCCAATAGATCGAGTGAGAGATTCTTATACGACAAATAATCACGATCCATTTGTATGACATCGCTTAGAGGCTCATTATAGAATTCTTCAAAGGGTATTAAAGGAACACGACAATCCATACTTGAAACGTTTAATTCTTTCTCCAATTTATCCTCAGCAAAGGCGGGGCAATGAGGTTTAGGTACTTGGGTATAATAGAATATATCATCGTCATCACTGATAATGCCAGAGGAGGACAGACCGGACCCGCCACTTCCTCCTACTGATCCTGCACCTGTTCCTGCTCCTGCCCCTGCCCCTTCACTCAATGTCGGAGTTGCAGCTGTTTGATTATTGATGGTTGTTGATGCAATGGTAGCGAAAGTATTTAAGGTATCCACCTCACCCGCCATGATATTTGCATAGAAGGCAATCTTTGGAAAATATATTAAATTAAAAATTAGCACTTTTTTACATACATATATATAAACGTAATTATACACATGACACCTTCAACACTTTAGTTATAGCGATAATGTCAGCATTTTCTTGTACAGTCTCCTCATCAAGCATCGCTTGCAATGTAATCAACTGTTGACAGCACTGTATAAATGATTGTAACTGATCTTTGCAATGAGTGGCCCATATTCGAGCCAATCTGGCCTGGGCTGCTACTGGCATAATCGCTGCCGCCTGGCACAGTTTGGGTACGCTTCGCTCCAGGTACTCCAAATCGGCAAACAGGTTAGAAGCTAATGAATGAAATTAAAAAAAATTATATTTTTGAAAAATCGTTAAGCTTGTATAACTAAAGCTGCCTTTCGAACATTCAGTGAAAATTAAAGGAAAAACGAAACCAATCATAAATAAAACATACTTTTTGCGGCCATATCGAAGCTAATAACAAAACAATGCAGCACTTGTTCCCAGTCATGCACACGACCAAATCGAATACTCTCCGTAAGCAGTATAATGTTACTGTTTATAACCTCTCCAATCGCTGCATTGTTTAGTGAGAATAATTTCGTTCTCACTCTGCGTAAACTTTCCAAATCCACTTCAGTGTCACTACTTTGCGAGGATAAAATAATATCGTCCAAATCTACCGAGGAAGCGTTATCTTCATCCATGGGTTCAATATTATCTCCGGCAGCTTCAGGATCATTGCAAGTGCAATCTTCATCCTTGTCGTGCTCACCCTCGAGGGTGCGCAGATCTTCTTTGTTCAATTCTTTTGGTGATTTGCCCAATAACTCTTGCAGTTTGGTGGCCGCAGCATTTGAAGTAAGCTTCACAAAGGTGGGACGTTTGAAACTTTTACTTAATTTTTCCACCGAACAGAAGACTTCATTGATGGCATGTATTAAGCGATCGTAATTGTTGGTTGCGGCGCTCTCTTCCAACAATTCATCCAACATTTGTTCATTTACGTACTCTACGGGAGCTAATGTAGGTGTGGCTGTGACTGTGACTGATGATGAGACATTTGGAGGACTAATGTGCCTGTAAGAGTCTTTCTCTCTTATTAGCTCCTTCGGTGTACAGCTAGAAAAATCAATGTTTATGCTGTCACTGGTGGTGGTTGATACGGTGGTGGTACTCGTAGTACACGGCACACTGGTGCAGCTACTACTTGTGCTACTGTTCTGTTCCTGATGAAATATACTTTCGTTTTCTCCCTTGCTTGGTGTAGTTGCACCGCTAGCTGTATAGGAACTGCTGGGTGAGTCATGTTGCGGTTCGGTGCGCGCTACTTTGGTCGGCTGTGCATAGAAATCACATAATTTGGCATCTTGCGAGAACAGCTGTATAGCTTTGGCCGCTATTTCATTCGGTGACATGGCTGCCACTTTGCCACTGGAGGCACAGTTGATATTCAAACATTTTGGATTGCCACATCCTCTTTGTAACTGATAGAAATAACGTTCAATCAACTCCTTTACCGCGGATCTCTTCATATCGCTATGTGTGTTATTAAGTGTAACGGAGTTGGTTGCACCTGATTGACGGTTGCTTAGACTACCACTTGTATTAACTAAAACGTTTTGTGTGGCAGGCGTAGACAAATGGTCTTGTAAACTATTTAAGAACAAATTTTTTTTAGTATTAGAATTATGAGAATTTTCTATTTCACCTGGCTGTGTCTTCGTCATCCGACATTGATTGGTTTTGTGTCGCTTGCTCTATTGGCAACTTGTCTGATGAAGGATTTATATATATGTATATATATGTATGTATATATGTATATAACTCTTATTTTCTTCTCTTACACACCAAGCACACACACTAAACTTTTTCGTTGTTCTTAAATAATATATATATAATTAACAAAAATGCTGATCTTAAATCCGTTTTATGAATTTGTCTTTCTTTCAAAAATAAAATAAGTAACAATCGTATATTCGCAGCACAAAAAAAGAAATCAATCGATTGTCAGAAATTCTTAAAAATCATTCAATCTACGAAAAGGGTTACCGAGTCTCTGCTTTAGATAAAAGAGTACCATTTGAGGTTTCATATGGGATATTATAGCAAGTAATATATTTTAGGTTTATTTAAGTATAATTAAAAGAAATGATTTTAAAATTAAAACTGAATATTTTTGTCCGCAATTAGACTTGAAACGACTATATAGATCGTTTTTTATTATTGAATAACTGGTTTTTATAACGAAACCACGAAATGGTTTTTATTACATAGAAAAGTTATAAGTCAACAACGCATGCCTGATTATTAAATCTTGTCTCATTCCATTTTGTTTCAAAGTTGATCAGAATATTAATATTTTGATAACTTCTGTGATCATTTTAATTCATTGTAAATAAAGAGTAAAATTTTTAGCAAGAATTTATTTATTAAATTGATATTAATAAATTTTATATTATACTTATTAAATAATAAGGGTTTAAGTTTCTACTAGAACATGGCAAAAGATAAAAAGCGTAAACATTTTATGACGGAAAATGCTGATGATATTTCCAGTCAAAATTTCGCAGTGGATGCAGTTTCGGAAAATTCTAATACTTTAACTCCAGACAGACGTGGTGATACATTATTATTTAAATAATACGTAAATAATTAAGTAAAACTTACTGTAATTTTAGTAAAACTTAAAAAGAAGCCTAAAAGTGAAGAAATAGAAAAGAAAAATGACAAATTGATAGCAGCGGCAAATGAAATTGAAGAACACACGGATGATATAGCGCAAGAACTTCCCTCAGAGGTTATTGAAGAAAGTAAGCAATTAAAAGTGGCGTTAAGTTTAGAAACGAACCGAAAAAAAAAGAAAGACAAACATAAAAAACTCTTAGAAGCGAAGAGCCAGGTAAATGTAAATCGGGAAATGCAACGAAATGAAGAATATTTAAAAACATGGAAATATTCCCGTGAACAATGGAGATTTGAGAAACTGAGACAGATTGGTATTGAACACACTATGTTAAACGGATTGGACTCTGAGTTATGGCCAATAGCACTAGAATATCTAGCGGGTAGCAAAGGAGCAGCTAAAGACAGAATATTAAAGCAAGCTAACGAAGTTATAGAGAAAATTGATCAACAGTGCGATAAAGAGGAGACAGAATTAGGGAAAATGAATTTAATAAACTCGGTAGCTTACCAAAGAGCTAGAGATTTATTGCAGAATTTTTAATAAAAATTCAATCAATTATTTCAAGTATATTTTTCATTTACAAATCTATATAAGCCAACAATTTATCAATATATTGAATTCTTGATTTTATTAAATTCATCTGTTCATCTGTCAGCTTTAAAGTGCTCTCGTGCTGTTTGAGGAAAGTGTATTGGAAAAATAAACGCACACTTTGTTTAAACTGTTGCAGTTTGTTATTCTTAGCTAAACATTCAAAAGCTTGATACAGACGTTCTTCATCCTCCGTTAGTAATAGTCTCTGGCACGTTTCCTTCATCAGTACATAGTTTTGTTTATCCAATTGTAAAAAGTCAATAACTTTTAGGACAGACAGTTGTAAACCGCCATGTAATATGAGGTAGTGGAGGAAGAGAGCAAAACTCTTTAGTTGTGTTTTGTTTAGGGCATCGATGTCATTAATGCGATCCCAAGTGGCAAATTGAAAGGCCAATTGATATTTACGGTTATGGTCGCAAAATTTCAAAGCCAAATGTGAATAATACGGATTTGGAGTTTTTTCATTTAAACAACAATATATAATAACGTAGGCTATGGATCTCTGATCTTTTAAAGCCAAATGCAGAATCTTTTCAAATGCGTCCACATAATCATCAGCACTCATGATAATGCAAAATATTCTGCGTCTCTCCTCCGTATTCATTTTATGTTTTTTGGCGAGTTGTAAAAGCTTATCGGAGAAATTTGCACCACCACTACTCCTGTCTTCATTGTTTCCAGTATTGTCTCTTCTTTGAACACTACTCATTTCATTAATGGTTCCAGACCATGCCGAGCCAACAATCCACCATTTGCCCACGCTATCGGCTCTCAGTAAATCTTCAATGCCAATATTCAGCGTTACCACATACTTATCATTCCTCAGCATAGATTTTAATTTTTTTCGTAAATTTTCATGCAATAATGGATCAAATTTGGGCACTTTGTTTGTATTATTGTTTTTTATTGCATTCAAAATATCCACCATGAATTTTAAGCGTTGATTTTCTTTCAAATCTAACGGCGCTGCCGCAATCTTTGACTGTACATTCATTAGCATGCGTTTAAAGGCTAACGGCTCGTCTTTGCGTAATTTGAAACCAACCGATTGAAATATGAGTAGAAGGCACTCGACAGTTTTTTCCGTTAATTCATTTGCTAAACGTTCAACAACTTCCAACAGTAGCTGATATTCAAAGATTCTGAAAACGTACATATAACTTAAGATTAGTATAACATTATTGAGCCGTTTATCCTCAACGGGTTGATCACGCGATTCCTTCAATAATGTGTCGAATTGTTCAATGAACGTTTGCAGGAAATGTGCACCGATTTCGCTGCCAATGTGAGCATGCAGATAAGATAATAACACCATATGCTCTTGGACCATTCTTTCGTTGCTCACAACTTTACCAATTAAAGCCTCTTGTAGTAATTTTGTTAATGTTTCATTCATATTGAATCGCGAGTTTTTCAAATAAAGCTCTTCAACTGCAGATGATATTTTGTGCAGATTATTCTCAGAGAGACGATTCAACAGACCCTTTAATTGTTTGCGTAGTCGTTCAAGAATTTCTGCTTGTTTACCCTCATTGCTTGTTGTGTTTAATGCTCTCCGGTGTGGTGGTATATATGCCTCTGCATCTTCTGAAGATGTTTGTATTATATTGCCATCCTTATCACGCTTTCGGCCATATATATCTTCTTTATCTAAACCGAAACAAAATTGAATAGAATTGAAATTGGATCGGCCTTAAAGTGATATGCAACCGAAAAAATAATAATAAATAAAAAAAGTGCTTACTTTTATAAGCCAGGCGTACAAGACTTAAATTTGATTCAACTTTTTGCTTATTTAATTTTTATGTGTACCACGAGGTAATAATTTTATAATTTGTTACCTGATTGGTTTTCTTTTTCATCGCATTCTTCATCATCATCACCATTATCATCATCATCATCATCATCAGTGTAGCTCTCATGTGGGTTTTGCAAACCATCCTCTTCCTCTGCGCTGTCCACAGATGAAGCTCGTTCCATAGCTTTCCTATCATTTGTTGTTTTCTGTTCGTCGTCAAAGCACAGTTCCAGAGCAAAATCTAAACCATCTGCAGCAAACATTTTACGAATTAAACGATCTTTGTTTTTTGCTTTATTTATTTTCAATTTTTTTTCCAATTTCGCAATAAATTTATCCTCTTCATCATTTTCTAATTTCAATTGTCGCACCCGATGTTTGCGGGCCTGTTCCGTTAAAGCTTTTTGCCGTTTTACATCTCGCCGATGCATCTCCTCAGCAATGGGACGATTTGATGTTTTCGCTTTCACCTTCTTCTTCTTTTTATTTTGCTGATTGTTGGGTGTTTGTTTATTTTTTAACTTAACCGGCATAAGCGCATCCACTTCAGGATCAGAAAAGTTTGAATCTATCGATTCATTATCATCAGAAGCTATTTCCTTGGAGAATTGTTCAGTTGTCAGATTTTCCAATTTATGTTTTTTTGTGGGATTTTTATTTCCATGATTTGATATTGTTTGGTTGTCATCAATTGCAAATTTTCCATTTACAATTTTCTTTGAGAAGAATAAATGTTTAGTTTGCTTTTTAGTTTCTCGTTTCTGTTTACGAACTTCTTTACGAGTCAAGTGTTTAGTGGTATTAACAGATTCACGCGTTTTTAACTTTTTCTTTTTAATAAATTTAGCCATTTTCTATGCATAAATTTTCAAAAATATTAAATTAATAGATAATGTGGGTTATAATAGATGATTTACTGTAAATGTAAATAACAACACGTGATGTATGTAAATATAAATAATATTAGAGATGTGCTATTATTGTACTTAGTTTATAAAATTTTACAACTAAAAACACATAACTTTTCTAATCTCTAATAAAATACTAATTATTTTAAGGTTACTAAATATTTTTGTTGTAAATACTCAAAAATAAACAAAAATTTATAACAGAACTAATTCAATATTACACAAGAATAAACCATGTCAACACGTTGGTATCCTATTTATCAACGAGGTAATCCACAACTGCGTGTCTTTCTGCCAAATTTCTGGATGAAACTGATACGTCCTACAGAAGAACAGCCCAAGAATGTAGCTACCTTTTCTGTATCCATGGAGATGACTAGGATAGATATAAAAAACTACCTGGAAAAGATCTATAATATACCTGTGATACATGTACGCACTCGCATTCAATTGGGACCAACAAAACGTGACATAAATCAAGGCTATGTAACTAAAGGAGATGATATCAAGTGGGCCTACATAACAATGGTATGAAATGTTTTTAATTACTTGGAAATGTGAATAATTTGAAAGTTTTTTATATTGCAGCCCAAAAATATGGAATTTACTTTTCCCGAATTGTTTGCCAAAAGGGCTGATATTAAAAAGGCAGATGAAAAATCGATGGAAGATTCTAAAGAAGGTTTTAAAAAATTCTTAGATCGCAATAAAAAACGACCAGGAACACCGGGGTGGTTTTCATTTTAGCGTTTATGTTATTAAACTTTTTTTGAATTAAATAAAATGTTCTCATTGCTGTTAAGCTTATACTTTAATTTTCAAAAATCCGAAAAATGTATGGAATTTAATGGAGGTATGTATTTAAAATTAATAAAGCCATCTTGTCCAACTCGCTTCATATTCACTTATTTATTATTTGTTGTCCTCGACGGTTTTGTCGATCCAAGCACGCAATTTATCAGTGTCTTGTAAACCAACCATACGATTTACAACTTTACCCCCCTTCATTGCCATGAGTACAGGAACGGCACCTACTTCATAATCTAAAGCCAAATCGCTATGTTCATCAATATCAACTTTGGCCAATTTAACGCTGCCAGCCTTCTCACCAACTATGGATTCAATTCGAGGAGTTAACATTTTGCAAGGATTACACCAACTACACGAATAGATAAAGATAACAATGCAGCCGCACAAAAACATTATATAATACAACAAATTTCATTATATTTGCATTAATTAATTACTTACGTAGCGAAAAAATCCACAATTACTACTTTATCGCTATTTTTAACTTTCTTTTCAAAATCTTCAGAGCTCTGAACATTAAAGATTTCCTTTTTGGTAGATGTGGTCACCACTTGGCGATAGTTTAACATTCGCCCAAAGGATACCTTAGAATGCCGTAAAACTGTTTGCAACATGCTGTGAAGATTTTTTTTACGATTCTAATAAAAACTAACAATTTGTCAAACCAAAGAATTTAGTTTCTATAATGATTTATTAAATTTTTTAATGAAAAATTTACAAAAAAAATATTGACACAATAATCAACGCAAGTTGTTTATTTTTTCAAAAGTCACGATAATGTATGAAGTTAACAGTAAACATATTAGTTCAGTTGAACTAGTTCAGTCTCATAGTACACATCCATAGCACCGGCACATGTTGAAAGCTTATTCTCTTCGAGAAAAACTTAATGTAAATAATTAATTGTTTCGCGAAACGAAATATATATAAAAATTCAAGATGGGTAAAAAGGACAAGAATAAAAAGAAAGGTAAAGGAGCTGAAAAAACCGCCATGAAGACAGATAAAAAACTAGCAGCAAAACAAAAAAGATTATTGGAAAAAATCGGAGAGGTAAATAAAAGTATTCTCTTGCTGATTATAGTATTTTAACCGAATCATTATAGAGTGATATAGCAGATATAGTGGCAAAATTGGAAGCAGAAGAGGAGCAGAGAAAAACTATTACTGAAGAAATTTGCCCAACACCACCATCTCCACGCAGCAACTTTTCCCTTGTATCTCATCCGGAGAAGGATGAATTAATATTGTTTGGTGGGGAATTCTTCAATGGCCAACGTGTACATGTGTATAATGATTTGTTTTCATATAATATAAATAAAAATGAATGGAAACAAATTCATTCCCCTGGTGGACCAACACCAAGAAGTGGACATCAAATGGTCGCTGTCGCTACTGATGGTGGACAGTTATGGGTAAATAATATGTGCTTCTATTCTTCTATGTGTCTTTTTAAATAAATTCTACATTACAGTTATTTGGGGGTGAACACGCAAGCCCCTCACAAATGCAATTTTATCATTACAAAGATTTATGGATGATGAGTTTACGTACACGTAGATGGGAAAAAGTGCAAGCATCCAATGGACCCAGTGCACGTAGTGGTCATCGTATGGTTGTGTCAAAGAAAAAGCTATTCGTGTTTGGCGGTTTTCACGATAACAATCAATCTTATCGTTACTTTAACGATATGCACATATTTTCGTTGGACTCGTACACATGGCTGCAGGTAGACATAGGTGGTGCTTTTATGCCACCACCACGCTCTGGTTGCTGCATGTCAGCCACATCGGAAGGGAAAATTTTGATTTGGGGCGGCTATTCAAAATCTCCACTAAAAAAGGATGTAGATCGCGGTGTTACACACACGGATATGTATTGCCTGGTACAAGATAGTAAGTACATAATCATCTCCATCAATTAGTGGTTGTGCTTGTAATAGGATACTTTTAGAAAATCGTATCGATTCCAATGCCTATAAATGGGTTACAATTAAAGCTGGAGGTTATAAACCACTTCCGCGCAGTAGTGTGTCTTGTGCAAGTGCCCCTAACGGTAAAGCATATTGCTTTGGTGGTGTTATGGATGTTGACGAAGATGAGGAAGACGTACGCGGTCAGTTTGGAAATGACTTATTGGCACTTGATTTGACATCTTTAACGTGGCGTCTAATTGAAATAAACAACAACAACAAGTTGGTTAAGAAAGCAACATCTTCCAAAACTGCTATTGAAGATGTGCACATGGAAGACGAAACTACGTGTAAACCAAAAACGTCTGTAAGTGATGGCATCTTTACCATGACCGTAGCAGAGCCAACAGCCTCTGATCAACCACCTAAAATTCCCAGCTTATTCCCAAATCGAAAGGCTAAAAATGGGCCGTCTTCCCGTATGAATGCAGGCCTGTGTGTGTGTAAAGGTTCTTTATACGTCTATGGTGGCATCTATGAAGAAGACAACAAACAATACACATATAACGACCTGTACGCCTTAGACTTGCACAAAACAGACACTTGGAAAACCATAATTTCTAGTGATATGAATGCACATGAATGGATTGATAGTGATAGTAGTGATTCAGAAAATTCGGAATCTCAAAGTGATACCAGTGAGGAGGAAAGCGAGTCTGATATGGACACAGAATGAAAACCTAGTTAGAAACTATACAAGTCTTTTTTTATTTCATTATAGAAGTATAAGAATATAAAGAATAAAATGTTTTGGCCTAACTTAATCGTAACAGTTCCGTAAGCAACCGTTTTGTATCGTTGGGCGTTGACACTTTATGTGAAATAGTACGGGGATCAATGAATATTTCGTAGTCATTGCCACCGGGTTCAGTTTTATCGCCGAAAAAATGAATTTCTTTGAAATTGTAATTGGCTTCCACATATCGCAAGCAATATGTTTTGTCCCAACCTTTTGGAAAAACATCAAAACTGATCTGTCCACCTATGCTGTACGTCAGATCCACATCTTTGAATTCTTTTCGAAGAGTTTCTATCATCTTACTACGAGTTAGGTGCTCCTTATCGTAGTCGGCGAAAGCGTTGCGCTCCTCGCGAGAACATTGCCTCCCTATGGGGCATATATTAAGCATACCATTGCGAAACTCTAAAAATGTGCCCCTTTTAAAGGGCAATGGCAACTCCGACAGATAACGTAATACGAAATTAATAAAGGTCTGAAGTGTTGTTTCGCCCAGGTGCTCTACAATATTCTGCTTGCCTACTTCTTGACCTTTATCAATTTGCACTAAACCATTTTCGGGAAATATAAGATCAAAATTATCTAATATTTTTCGACCATTTAACTGTTCAAACATTTTCTCCAAATCTGAACCGCCTACAATACCAATGGTTGCACGGGGTTTAACTTTTTCACAAAGAAATTGTTCAAATTCCGGTTCCACGGTGGTGCGCGGGTATGTAAGAGTGCCGTCCACATCAAATAACAAAAGAATCTCTTCACGCCTTAATGAAGTCATTCTCAAACAAAATAAAGGTACTTGTTATTATTTGGAATGTTGCTTACGGAGTTTCCGGTTAGATTCGTATATAAAAGATTATTATCATAATTCCACGTATTATCACAAATGTACTGCTTTTAAGATTGTATAAAGCAGTAAAAATGACAAAATGAAACATGCGAAAAAGAAACAAACTTCTACCCAAAAACAGCGTGGATTTGAAAAACTAATGCGTATAGTTTTTATAAAAAAAAAAAAACGTTATTTTGAAAGAAAATAACTAATTGGCAACCCTTTCGATTTAGTTGAGATTGTTGATTTATAGTTAATGTAGTTAAATCTAGGTTTACGTATTGATAAACAAATTTTAAACAAATACCATGGCCATCAATTTAAAAACAATTTATGCATTTGCTAGAGAAATGTACCCAAAAAAGTCTAATGAACGCATTCAATACGGAACTGCAGGCTTTCGTGGAAAGTGAGTTTATTAGCATAATGCATACGTATACAATGGAACAACTTTTCTCAAATATGAATTCTTGGCATTTACTTTACCTTCATTATGATTGGATGTAAACAATTATCTTTTTTAACAGAGCTGACAAATTGGATAGTGTTATGTTTCGTATGGGCGTGCTGGCCACACTACGATCTAGAGCACTGAAGGGATCAATTATTGGTGTTATGATCACTGCCTCTCATAATCCGGAACCGGATAATGGTGTCAAACTTATCGATCCTAAAGGTGAAATGTTGCATCCCACCTGGGAAAGTATTGCTACGGATCTAGTGAACGTCTCTGATCAAGAATTGGAACAACAAGTTGCTAAAGTTATTAATGATAATCAAATTGATATGAATGCTCAATCCAATGTGTTTGTGGGCATGGATAATCGTTATCACAGTCCGGGCTTATTAAAAGCTGTAAAGGATGGTGTGATTTCTTTAAAAGGAAATGTACGCGAATTTGGTATTGTTACAACACCAATGATGCATTATTTTGTGGTTGCGGCCAATACTAACGGAGCTTACGGAACACCCACCGAAGACGGTTATTATAATAAATTGATTTCAGCATTTGAAATGTTGCGCGGTAATCAGCTGGAAAATGGTAATTATCGTAACCGTTTATGTTTTGATGGTGCCAATGGTGTGGGAGCTCACAAAATGATGCAGTTTGTCAAACGCATGAATAACTCGTTGAATGTGATGATATTCAATAAAGGCGATGGTAAAATAAATCATGAATGCGGCGCAGATTTTGTGAAGGTGCAAAAGAAAGTACCTGCCAACATGACCATAACAGAACCGTACACCCGTTGCGTTAGTGTGGATGGTGATGCCGATCGAGTTGTATACTTTTTCACAGACTCGGATGGAGCGTTTCATTTATTGGACGGTGATCGTATAGCTACATTGGTGGCTGACTACCTAATGGATCTTGTGCAACGTTGTAGTCTCAACTTAAGCATCGGATTAATACAAACTGCATATGCCAACGGTTCTTCAACGGATTATATAGTTAATGTGCTCAAGGTGCCGGTAGCCTGTGTGCCTACCGGTGTTAAACACTTACATCAAAAAGCTCTGGAATATGACATTGGTATTTATTTTGAAGCCAATGGTCATGGCACCATAGTGTTTAATAGTAAAGCAAAAGATTATATAGCCCAGTCAGCCAAGGCGTCTAATAATAAGGAAGCACAGAAACTCTTGTTAATCATTGACTTAATAAATGAGACGGTTGGTGATGCCATTTCTGATGTCCTGCTGGTAGAAACTATTTTGAATCATAAAGGATGGGATGTTAAAGATTGGCTGGCCTGTTACACGGATTTACCCAATATTCAACTTGAGGTGCAGGTACAAGATCGCAATGTTATAACAACAACAAATGCTGAACGCATTTGTGTAACGCCTAAAGGTTTGCAAGATGCCATTGACAATGCTGTACGTAAAGTCAACAAAGGTCGGTCATTCGTACGACCTTCAGGAACCGAAGATGTAGTAAGAGTTTATGCTGAAGCGGCGACCACAATGGTACATAACGCATTAGCTTTTTCGTTACAAAATTTTTTAAGTATTTTATCTATTTTCTAGGGCGCCAAATATCTTGGCCATATTGTTGCTACCCTAGTAGAGGATATGGCTAATGACTTTTAATTTAAATCTACAATCAAACACTCGAGATTATTGTGTGTCTATATAATCCAAGCATTTTTATAATAAACGCAGCAATTTATAAGCTCAAATTATTACTTTTTCACTTTTTTGTTTAACAATTCAACCTTATTAATCAATTCTTCAATATTGAAATCTTGTGGTATATTTATAGCGGCCTGAAACACAATAACATACATTAGCAAGACATTCCAACTTACATGAAAACGTTTCGATTTACCAATCTATCTTCTAGTGATTTTTTACTCTTCTCCAACATAATCTTATTGCTTTCCATTTCAGTTTCAGAAACTAAACGCTTAGAGGAAACAGCCAGTAATCTTAAAAATAAAGGAAAATTCAATATAAAAAATTGACAATTTTAATATTTATTTACTTTTCCAATGTGTTGCATTCAGCCTCCTCCTTTTCCAATTCTTCTCTTTGTTGTTGAACATCATTTTGTAATCTTTGGATTGTAGCGGTATTTTCGATATGCTCTTTTTTTTTGTTATAATAAAATGCTTTCAAGTACGGTAAACGTAAATCGTGCAGATTAGTCAGCTTTTGTAAATCAACACAACCATTTAACAAAGCTTGGGCGTCACTTGGTAAATCATTCATTTGTATGCCAAAAATATTTAACTGTTCTTCGTAATGCTGTCCTGAGGTAAATGTGAAAATAAATATTTTTCACAAACACGTTATGTACTCGAAATAAAATGTACATGAAATTCTTACTTAATTTTTGTAGTTGTTTTATTTCTTCAGTTAGTTGCAAGGAATCTGTAAAATTTAAATGGATAAACATTTTTCTAGTAACATATAAACAAATTACCCATTTTCTAAAAAATTTTTAATTTTCCGCTCTATTTTAGTGATGATAAATTGAGAAACAGCTGTGGTCATCCCCGTTTTAGCGAGATGAGAAAAATTTTATTAGATAAATATTTAAAGAGTATGCATGCATATTATCGTGCACTGTTGCGTTTTGTTAGCTTCTGTACGGTATTTCGTGCACTAACATTTCCAATCAGAGTTGATTGATGCTATAGAATGAATAACTGCACTAGTTGAAACTAATACAAGAAATTATTATTATTATAATTATTAATATTATTCTTAGTATTATTAAGAGTTTACAAAGCCTTAGCCCACTCAGCTACTCAAGGCCACTAATGCAAGAAATGTTACATATTATATCGAAATATTTAGAATGGAGTCTGAAGTTATATATTCTGATTAGCTAGATGAAAAATTGTAGTGCAGACATTAACGACAAAGTCGAATATATGGCACCATTATATTCTATTAAATCAAATATATATTAAAGCCAACTTAACTTGCTTTTTTAAGATTTTTATATATATTATAAAACAATGCGAAACCAACGAAAATAAAATTAAAAGATTGAGAATTAAAACTATTTATCCTTATAAGTGATAATGCCTTTTTCTATTAAATCCGGAATCTCCACAGCCATCCAGGGTGCTAACCCTAAAGCCATTGCATGAGCTATACCAAACCTGGGTACATTACGAGCCCATAAAGGTTTAAAGTGATCCGTTAAACAAATTTTGCCACCACGATACATTTTCGCTGTTTTACCGTCCAATTCGGGTAAAGCGATTTCTGGTGCCGTAGTCGGATATGTAACCGGTATATCAAATTCCACATCAAACTCATACTTTAATAAATTATGCATATGCCAACATTTGCCAAACCATTTTGTACCCTCCTTATTCGATTCCAAGCGAAACCAATCTGTGCCTGATTCTTTGTTGTTTTGTACGTACTTTATGAGAGCTTGATATTCTTCCTTTAGGCGTTGCACCCATATGTCCTTATCACGCGGTCCAGCACGTGTTTGCAGCAAGGGTATTCTACTTAAAGTTTTCTTAGTACCTGCGTCCACCATTTTTCTAAAAAATTATGGTGTTATTTTTAAAACAAGAATATTAAAAAACACTGATGACACGTATATCGTGTCTGTGAAGTTAACAAATAACAATAATTGAGATTGATAGTGAAGATACAAACCTTAAATGTTAGATTAGAAACAAATTGTCTGCATTCTATAATTATGGTACTTCCTATAAAATATAAATAAAACTTTTTAAATCGTAATATTTCAACTAGTATTTGGGGCATGACATATTTTCAACCAAGTTATAAAATGAGTGAAATGCAAACACAAGATATGACGTTTCGATAAATTGCAAAACATTTTCTTTATATACGAGTCTTCTTTATTATCGAAATACAATAGTTGCCTTAAAAAAAAGTACGAACGAATTATATGAAACAAAAAAACATAACTGTAGAAAGTATTTCATTGCTGTATTATATGTACTTTTATATTTATTAACATACAATACGCACATAGACGTAATTTTCGAATTAGAAAATTAGAAGGCAAAAATTAAGCGGAAATGTTTATAAATGTCTCTCTTTAAATCCTCTGCCTAAGAACTAACGGAATTTGTAGAGATGTGTGAATGCAAAAGTTACGCTGGGAGAGACTTTGTTGTTGTTGTTGTGTTTTTATAAAATATATTTCACGCCATACGATATATAGCTTACTAGATAACTAACTGTGAAGAAAGCAGCATATATATATATATGTAATGCAATATGGGTATAATATTATCTTATTTGATTTTTCAAGTTTTATCTTTTTTTGTTGCCGTTCGACGAATGATGATTTTTTTTCCGGTTTGCTCGCGTTTTGTATAAAAAGAATGAATATATTTATACCATATATGGCATATATGGCATAATAATTGTCTTGGTTGATTGATTTCTGTGGATAAATTGCAAGTTGGCTGGGCTGTTGGTTGGTTGGAGTGTCTTATTTGTTTGGTTGTTGTTGTTGTTTTTTTTTTTTTTTGGTGTTTTATTTGGAAGCTAAATAACCGCAGGATTTTGGTTCAACTTTTCAACATTTTAATGAATATATCTCCACCGCTGGAAAAAAAACTGCATTTGGTAGATTTTTTCCAAGGATTTTAATAGTAAAAGGACTTTTCTGTAGAGTTTTTTCAAGTCTCCAGTTTTTTTTTTTTTGTTTTTTTTTGTTTTTTCTTCTAATTGTCGTTACCGTGCTTTCTGTTTGTTTGTTGTTGTTGAGTTAAAGGGCGGGTGTGTGGCAGATTAACATTCAACTCGCTGAGGCAGGCGCATGGCATATGCATTTAGCGGCTGAATTCTGGAGCATCATCCTGAGTAATGTCGCCATATTTCCAAATGGCTAAATGCTTGGTCAGAGCTGTTTGTTGAGCGGTCGTATACTGGTCGACTAATTCACGAAGTTTACGTTCGGTACGCTTTTCAGCCAAAACCAATCCATCTGCTACCAACTGCTTGCCAATATCAACGTTAGTGGAGGGATCATAAACAGTAGCTAGAGGCATATTATTGAACGACTTCAACTCAATATTTAATTGGACTTTACGATTGAGTACATCTTCGGCGAAGGCACGTAAGGCTTCCTCCTTATCTTCGTTGTCTTGTGGTAGTTGAATCAAAGCCAAAGCATATTCGGTGGCAAACGGTTTCTCCCCGGTGAAAGCTGGTGGCAAAGCAGCCAAACGGTTAAATGGCACCGTCTGTCATGAAATGAAAGGAATTTAAATTATTTTTCGGGTGTTTGTGTTCTTTGCAGTCTGCGGTAAGTAATGTTAATATTAATTGTTTTGTGGTTCAATAATTCCCTGGACACATTATTTCATATGTTCCTCAAACATCAATTGCAATAGGAAGGGAAACAACAGCTGTTATAGAAACGTCAGAAGCAGAAAATCTTAAAAAAATATTAAGATAGCACTTCATCCATATTCTATATGTACCGTTGTAATAGAACTTCCACAATTACAACGGAGGCGATGTCGGAGTTTAAGCTTGTGGATAAGCTAAGAACATAACATGATGTGAAATAAACAGGGAAGTAAAACGACTTTAGTGTAGCAAGCTTATGACTCATGCGTTTCTCTTTGAAAACGGAAACGGATCTAAGGAGCTTGCAATGACAATTTCATCCCACTTTTGTACTTACCTCCCTGTTGCCATAATCAACGTATAAAACGGTGGCGGCATTGCCTTGAACGCGCTCAATTTTGGCGCGATACCATTGATTGTCGGCAGAAAATTGTGCAGCGCACAAATCCCCACGTCGGGGTGTGTACGTTCCAACGATAGGTGGATTGGCTTGAAAATCCGAATGCAATTTGGCCATCAATGCATCCAACTTGGCTCCGCTGGCGCACGACTGAGCAAAGAATGTCAAGTTTTCGGTTATTTCAGTAACGATGACGTCCTCCAGTTGCACCTTACGTTCCGACACAACTTTATCTTCGGTCTCCTCAACGGGGGGCTTCTCCTCCACCACCTGCTCTACAAAACTGGACCATATGTTTTTCTTGGCGGACTTGGCACGATCCTCAGCACTCTTCAACATCCGATAATATTCCGATTTCTCGGCGCTGAAGTGCACTTCGGCTAGACCTTCCTCCACCAAAGCGACGGACAAATTGACATTATTATCGAGCCACAACCAACCGATTACCGAGGTGCCATTTTTGTCGGTGGTGTCGATGTGAACTGAAACGTCACGTTGTAGGACGCGATCGCGGGTGAATGTCAACGCCTCATCACCATATGGTTCTGCCTCCTGGGCTGGTACACCGTTCAGGGCCGGACGTGACGAGCGTGGGCACGATATGCCTGCCAGCAGGAAGGTCACCAGGCAGCTATCCTTAGGAATGTAAAGGCGCAAGCGGGAGCCACTGGCAACAAATTCTACAATACCTTCGGTGCGTAATGCTCGTTGCCACGAGGGCAAATATTGAACCTTAATGCGGGAATGGTCGACAGTAAGGTCGTTAACGCGCAGAGGAGTGCTATCCTTCTTGCCATGCATACCTTTTTGCCCCTTAATGGCTTGAATTTCGGCCACATTAAGCTGATCGTAATTAGACGATCGCTGATCATCATCTTGGCGATGGCGTACCACAGACGCAAGCCCCTTAGCTACCATAGCTTCCGCAACATTTTGTCCGCCAATAAATACCGTATAGCAGTACTTTTCGGGGAAATTATCACGGGCGGGGGAAATGTAATCTAGAACACATTGAACCTTCTTTCCAATAAGTTTCTTGCGCAGGAATTCACGTGCTTCGAACATAAAGGGAATTTCGTACAGCGGACGATAGTTTTTGCCACGCTGGGGTGGTGCCTTGATCACTTCCTCACCATCAGCACCCACAACTGCGCGTGTATCACGCGGTGGTCGGATGGAGGAGAAGAACACCTTTTTGATTTGGCCATTTGGCAGTTTCACGTTCACAGCATCACCATTGAACACTTCGACAACGGCTCCAGTAAAGTCCTTTTCCTTATAATTCAAATGTTGTGCATTCGATTTGAAGTCCTGCCATAAACGTAAACGTTTCTCTTTTGCATACCGTTCGGCTGCACGTAATTTTTCCGCACAAGATACTAAAAAAATGTTACAAAAAAAGAAAAAAAAAAAAACAAATAATTAAACATTGACCATAAACAACAAGCGGTTGCAAAGAAAGCAGCGAATTGCAATGGAAATGGAAATGTTTATAATTTTGTAGACGGGGTGAAATGATTTACAGGTCGTGAAAAAGGACACCTGAAAATCTTGGAATCCGTCATTTATTCTGGCATTACCAAGGACCAGTCTTTGGAATTTTCGTTTGACCCAAAGAAGCCATTTTGGATACTCGGCAATGCGTATTAGTTACAACGTTAAAATAACATGCATTGGTTGTGTAGGCAAGTTAACTAATGTCAGGGCTACAAAGTTTTTGCAACGGAAGCATAGACACCTTGAACGAGTCGTGGTTAGTGTTGGCACCTTTTTAACACTGACACTTAAGAGACTTGTAATCTTAAATTATATAATGAAGATGCCACGCCCCCTAATCTGATATAATAATTAAAACTTTTTACTTACGATCTTTCATAACAGCCATCGACCAATCGACACATTTGGCTAAACCTTCGCGCAACAATGATTCGGCTATGTTGCCCTTGGGATGGAGTATAGTTCCTATAAAGTTGGCATTATTAACCGATTCCAAGCGGATTTTCACTTCACGTTGCAACAGACGAGCCTCCACAAAGTAGCGAGCCTCATCCGCAAAAGGAACCTTTACACTAAGATCGGGTTTGCCCTCATGATCCAATTTGACGCCGGGGCAGCGGATACCCGATATCATGAGGGTGATGTAATAGAAATCGGGCAGTAGAAAAGCGCGCACTGTGGACCCATCTCGAACATGTTCAATTATAGCTCTTACTGGCTCTCCATTATACAGGTTAACAATATGGGCGGGATTCTCTTGCGTCCATTTTATTTCGCGTATCTTTTCAGCAGGATTAATATTTGACCATTTTCCACGACCAGCATGTTTCGCCTGATCCTCTAATTCAATTAATTTTTGCAATTCCTCTTGCTTGTGTGGTTCAGATGGTCGACTTTCTCGGCGTACCGTGACCAAACCCTCTTTAACCATAGTTTGTACTACATTCTCACCGGTTTCATCACCGCACCACACAAACCCATATTCACGGTTCGAATTTGGAGGTTTCTCAAAGCTGAAAGTAACGCCCTGTCCAATTAGTTTTTCGCGTAAAAATTCACGAGAATCCCACGCCCAAGGTTCATCTTTTGTTTCCTCACCCCCGGCACCGGGGCGACGGGCTAATTTTGGTGCTAACACATAGGAGAATGTAATTTGCTTCTCAGGTGGTGGCGCACCATTCAAGGCACGTATGACCACGGTGTCTCCAGAGAGAACCTACATAAATAAATATATAAAAATTATATATATTCGTACAATATGTATACAAGCACTGCTCAACTTTGCACTGCGACCTTATAAATGAAAATTTGTAGTCACCTAATTCTCTTTTACACGATAGATTCGTTCCCGAAAAAAATCCGTGTAAAAAAAATATTAGCTAAATGGAAGAAGAAGAATTGATTCCAGACCTTTCGTTTTAACTCGTGTTAAATCAAATTCGTGTAAAAAGAGAATTAGGTGTATATGTTTGTAAACCCAAAGACATGTTATACTAATATTAACCATGTTCGCCTATCTTCTTAATTTCAGTTCAACCTACAGACCATAGATTTTTACGTTATAAGTCTGATTTGGTTGAAGAAAGATTCCCATTGAAAAAAAACCTAAATCGTGCCATTTGTAGTACTCCTTCCAGTGGACAAACTTTTGATTTGTTATTTAAAAGTTGAGGGGAATGCGTGCGTAGGGTTTTAAATGGTCAAGTCCGGTTGTTTTTATAGATTTTCGTATACGAACAAGCTGGTTTTGAAATATTTATAGATATTTCATTTTATTTATGTATGTGAAATAAATTAAGCAACTTGAAAGGAATTCAGCGACAGCGATAATGATGCCATTAAATGTGAACTGTGAAGGTACCTTATTTATATCAAATTTACGGCAATGTTTAAATGTATTCGTGCTGCTTTGTCTTTTAAAAAAGTATTTTTGCTTCAAATAAACGATAAGCTCTTAACTACATATTGCTGGTGGAAAAGAAAATGTACAAATGAATAAATATACGTGTACGTACATATAACGAAATGCCAAATCATCAATATATCTTACTACTTTCTAAGGATTTACACATATACTAATGCCAAGTCCCTGGACGACTTCAATTCAACTTCATTCACAATTTTTCTTTGTCTGTTTCACATTTATATTTTTTTATTTTAAATAACTCGGTGGTGCCACGTTATTTTATTGTGCAGATGTAACAAAGTGAACGGTAAAAGTAATTTTCTGTGAATATATCGAAAAATTCCTTCTTTTTATTCTTTAACGATAAAATTTATTAAAGTGAGGTTAAAAATACCACGCAATCAACCCGGTTAAGCGACGCTATATTAAAAGCAGCGAAGCTTTGCTCAAAAATCTGCCAGGTTGGCAAGCGGGCTTGCCATCTCTCTTTCATTTTCTAAATCTCAATTAACTTAAATTAAACCTAAAATATCCGTTTAAATGGATGTAAAAAAATAAATTTCTCCCTCGCATATCTGAAAAGAACACTACGTTGCTCTTGGGTAACCCTTGTTATCCATTATCATATTTGACGTGTTACATATGCATTTGTATGTATTACAACCGTTCTGATTAGAGCTGCCGAGAGGCCTACCTTATATTATCGTTTACTCACATATCGAAACTTGTTTTACTAATATTCTTTGGAAATTTTCTAAAATACACATAATCATTTTACCTGCTTAACAATACCCTTGCGTCGGGGTGCAAGTGGAGGACTTTCTTTGTTGCCTTGAGCTGGGGCAGCTGCCGCGTGTGAGCTACTCATTTTCTTTATTCGGTATTTAAAGTTTATGAATTTTTTCTCAATCTAACTCTTCACGCATGCAAATCTCTGGCGAGAGGTGAATGCGTTACTAAAAGTCACAGACTATTTTTTTATTACACTTTTGATATCCTATTTTAAGTTCTTACCACATCAATTTATTACAAAATATGCACTCTTTATTAAGATTTGGAAAAAGCATTCGCTTTTATATATATTGGTATATAATGTCTGACAATTCTCCACTAATTAAAATTGAGTTCCACCCGACGAGAGGTTTGATTTCGGTTTGACAGTCAGCAGACACGAAACAAATTGAATTTCGTAAAACCTGGAGATGAGTTAATATTGATAATCTCCCAATTGTGTTATCGGAATTTTTACATCTTCAAAAACCAGATACTGCACAAATGTAATATGTACAGTGAAGCAGTGTCAACGGCAGTTATTCAAAATGACTTTTATTATGTACTTTACCGAAATAATACAAAAATCAATTTTATTGTACAGATTTTATTATTTAAATATTTGAAAGTACAAAACTTTACAACTAAAACACAAAAGAATCGAGAAAGGTCATTAAAACGCTTTCTTTTTCAGCACTAATGAGGAGACAACATTGCCAACTTTCCCAGCAAATTTGAAACAAGGCGTTGGTATAGTAAATGCTTTTTTGAATTTGTGCTCAAAACTGCTAACCAATTCATCTTCTGTCCAGTTGCATGTTGTAATGATAAATATACTTTTAAAGTCCATTAAATGCCAAACAGTATCGATATAAAGTTCTCTTTTTTCTTTAGGATTTTCTGGACACAAGCTTATAGCATCATATGTACCCTTGTCATGAACAATATCGAATGTTCCTAATGCCGTACATGCTTTCACATCCATTAGATCAGCCACCACATATGTAATCTTTAATTTTTGATCATCTGCAATATGTTTTGCAAGTTCAATGGCTTTAGTAGAATAATCTAGACCGTAAAGGTTGCTGTAACCCTCTCTTGCCAATTCAACAAGCAGCATGCCATTGCCACAACCTAAATCTGCGATGCGCACATCAGTATTAAAGTCGTTTTGCCTTGTAATCCAATTAATTATACGTATTTGTGAATCTTCATCAAACCATATTTCTCCAACGTCTCCGTGATCCTTATAATTTTTCATTTCATGACTGTAATTCTGTTCCCAGTACTCTTTAGTACCAAGTTCTGAACCGTTCAGCTCTTCTTCAACTGACATATCTAATATTTAAATATGATCAAATCGAAATGCGATACGAATAATTTGTAGCTCAGTAATGTTTACTTTTTATAATTTCAATACAGATGAACAGATGGTATGAATAAAAATCGATAATTAGTGAAATAACAAATTCCATATATTTGTCGTTATGAAAATAAACCCGCCTAGATGACGCTTATTTTCAATGTAGTAAAAGTATACCTTAAGGTTATAAATTCGGACACAAATAACATAGAAAAGTATTTTATTAAAAAATCATTCATATTTATATGCTAAACAATACGCACAATTAAAAATGTTTATGTAATTCGTTGATTAAACCACGGTGTCCATTCCAATAATTATTTAAATCAAGTTTGTGTACCTAACAAACAGTTTAAAAGCTACTGAGTATTATTGTTTGAAAATCACTACAACACTTTGCATCGCATCCTTCACGTAAATCATATGTGTTTCTGAAAGTTTCCCAATATACAATGCTAATCAAAGACATTTAATCGTATACTAGCTAGAAGAAAATCATCATGAATTAATAAAAATAAGATTTTTAATTATTATCATATAATATAAGTGAAAGAATAAGGAAACATAAATTAGAATTGTTTTACAATTGTGAATAATCTAAAGTATTATTTGAAAATAATTGTAATGATGCCACCGCCAAGAAATGGAATGAACGGTCGGATGGGTGCTGGTGGACGAGGTGGAGGTGGAGGTGGTGGCGGACAGGGTAACTTCGCGTATGGAGATCGCAGCCGTGGAGGTCCCGGTGGTCGTGATCATGTACGTTTTGGTCGCGTAGAACGCAGAGGCCGGGTGGGAGGTGGTGGTATGGGAAATAGTGGCATGGGACACGTTAATCGTAATCGTGGTGGTGCAGGAAGTGGCAATCCAGATGATTTTTCCAGTAAGTTCGTTATTATAGATAAATAGAATAAACATCCGCACTCGAACAATTGTGGCATTTTGATTTACAGATTTAATAGACGTTAAATGGTCCGATCAGCAGCTGCCAGCATTTCAAAAGAATTTCTATCAAGAGCACCCGAAAACACATATACGCCCCCAGCAAGATGTTGAACGATATCGTGCAACTCATCAAATAACACTTAAAGGTCCGGCTCCGAATCCTATAATATGTTTCGATGAGGCCTGCTTTCCTGACTATTGTTTAAATGAAATACGTCGGCAGCACTACAGCGAACCGACTCCCATCCAAGCGCAAGCTTGGCCGATAGCTATGAGTGGTTCAAATCTGGTCGGCATAGCGAAAACTGGATCAGGAAAAACATTAGCTTTTATTTTGCCTGCTATTGTGCACATTAACAATCAGACACCCTTGGAGAAAGGTGATGGCCCGATAGCACTAGTTTTGGCGCCCACACGCGAACTGGCTCAACAAATACAGGCGGTAGCCAATGATTTCGGATCCGATACGTACGTCCGCAACACATGTATATTTGGTGGTGCTCCGAAAACCAAGCAAACGGAAGTTTTGGAAAGTGGTGTCGAATTGGTGATTGCCACACCAGGACGCTTGTTAGATTTCCTCGCCAATAACATCACAAATTTACGTCGCTGCACATATTTGGTTTTAGATGAAGCCGATCGTATGCTTGATATGGGATTTGAGCCGCAAATACGGAAAATTCTTAGCCAAATTAGACCCGATCGTCAAATATTAATGTGGAGCGCTACATGGCCACGTGAAGTTCGGCAACTGGCTGAAGATTTTCTAGGCGATAATTATACACAAGTAAGTGGAATGGATGGACTTAATAGATAATTAATCGAAATTCATTTTTAGATAAATATTGGTTCGTTGGAATTGTCTGCCAATCATAATATACGGCAATTTGTGGAAGTGTGTCAGGAATCAGACAAAGGATCCAAACTCAAAGATTTACTATCGTACATCTACGACCAATCTCCACAGCCCGGAAAAATTATTATATTTGTGGCCACCAAGAAGAAGGTGGACGAATTGTCACGTTTCATTAATGGTTTCGGGGTACGCGTCGGCTCTATACATGGTGACAAATCTCAAACGGATCGCGACAATGTGTTGACCGACTTTCGTACTGGACGTGCTAACATTTTAGTGGCCACAGATGTGGCGGCCCGAGGCTTGGACGTGGATGGCATTAAGTTTGTTATTAATTTTGATTTTCCTCAATCTTCGGAAGACTATATACACCGAATAGGGCGAACAGGCCGCAAGCATTCCACGGGCACGTCCTATGCCTTTTTTACAAGAAAAAATGCTAAATGTGCCAGTTCTTTGATAGATATTCTGCGAGAAGCCAATCAAAATGTGAATCCAGATCTGGAATACATGGCGCGCAATGCAGGCACCATCGCCACCAAAGAGAAGGAAAGAAATCGTAGCAGTAATGAAGAGGGTGGTAATAATCGATGGGATGGCGGGAGTGGAGGTGGTGTTGGCGCTAATTTTGGTCGTCGATACGGCAACGATATGAATTTTTCTTCCAATTTCGGTTTTAACGGCTTTAATCGTTTTGGTGGCGACTGCGGTGGTGGCGGCGGTGGGTTCGGTGGTGGTGGTGGTGGTGGTGGTGGTAACTATGGTAATATGGGAGGCAATTACGGCAATATGGGTGGTTTTATGAATGGTGCAGGACGTCCGCGCAATTATTCCAACACGAGACACTGAAAGAGTGGGCAATGAAGGGAAACGGGTATTGACATTTCTAAAGTAATCCAATACTTATAAATCTTATGATTATATAAATTAACTAGAGACCCAACTGCAATAGCTTAAACGTAATAATATAAGGTAAAGTTAAAACCGATCCTTAAATAAAATCGTTCATTAATTTGGCGGTATCGCAACTGATATATAAAACCTCCAATGATTTATTCGAATATTCTATATTCTAAACGATATCGTTTAAAATGTCTTTCTAATCTCAGCCTTAAACAAATGTACACAAATACGGTGCGTATCTTCCCCCTACATAAGACTATAATTTGCATTCACATATATAGATAAGACATCTTGGATTTTATATTAACAAATTATCAATAACAATTGGAAACGATTTCAGTTCAATTATGTTTATAAAATAATAAGTTTTAATATTCACTGCACTAGATATACTTTAAAACAATCAAAATTAATTCGATCTTTATTTCATTGAATACATAATTTAAAAAAAATTTTGTTTAATTATTGAACTTAGAATAAACTCATAATCATGTGAAACCAAAGGTTTTGTATAATATTTTTTGTAATTTAAAAGAATGGAATAAAGGAATAGTAAGAAAATGGTTAGAATGGCCAATTTCTTGAAAATGAAGTAACAAACGAAAGTTCGATTTAAATTTTTAAATAATTAATGATTAAGTTTAACACGTTAGTGAAGCGTGTGAAAATTTAGGTTGTTGTTTTCACTTAAAACAAATTTTATTATAATTGTACAATGTACACCCCGTGTTTTTCAAACAACCCTGTCTAAATAGATATTGACTAATTGTAAATTTTAAAATTTGCGATGTGATGGAAAATTTTAACAGATTAAATATCGCTTATCAAATTATCAATAAAAATTAGAAACGATTTTAATTCAATTGTTACTATTTATAAAATAAGTTTTTACATTCACTGCACTATATATCCATTAAAACAATGAAAATTAATTCGATCTTTATTTCAATGAATATATAAAAGTTAGGTTGTTGTTTTCACATACAATATATACCGTGCGCTTTTTAAACAACCGTGGCCAAATAGCTATTGACTAGAGATCTAAATAAAAATATTAAGAAAAGTCATTAATAAAAGATAAGTTTACTTAAAAAATTAATTTTGGGATAAATAATTCTTTCTGTTGAAAGTATAATTAAATAAAATCAAATCAAATTAAAACCCTTGTAAATTTTAAGATTTACTTTGAGCTGGAAAAGTTTGAAACAAAAGTTAATCGCGGTTGTGACATCTCAATTTAAGTAAAAACTGCCACCACTTTATGGGGAAAGTACCGTAATAATAATTAAAAGCAAATGGCGACCAGCTTTGCTTATTTTTAAAAGCGGTGCTAATTTTTCTATTTCGTTAAATACATATATTGTCGCCATCTTACGATCTAAATAAATATTAATATTGAAGATATAACGCCAATTATTACAATGGAGACTACTATAGTACAGAGTGTGATCTGCCCTACATGCATGGAAGCCTTTGAAAACTCTGACACCATATCTGTTACAATATGTGGACATGTTTTTCACCAACGCTGCATACAAGAATGGAGGCAAAGGTAGGTGTTTTCGATGTGTACTACGCTTCCTTGTGGTAACTAAATAAATATTGAATACTATGTAGATGTTTAGATTGTCCACAGTGTCGGTCGCCTACTACTAATATCAAACAAGTGTTTTTAACATTTGAAGACAACAGTTCAAAAATGAAGATTTTAGAGCAGGAATTAAAAAGTTGTGAAACGACAATAGCGAAAGCAAATGAAGATCTTCGGAGAAGTGAAACAAATTTCATGCAATTGCAACAGCAGTACACCGCAACCGAGGAGGAGAACATTCAGTTAAAGAATAAATTACGCGTAGACAATTGGGAATCTGATTTTTATGCTCTTCAAAAACAATATACTGACGCTGAGGAAACGATTGCGAAATTGTTAGCGCAACTTGACATGACAACTAAAGATGATAATAAAGAGCAAGAAATAACTGAATCGATATCGACTGTGTACTGGACTGGAAAAATTGATGTTCTGGAGCAGAAATTAAGTCATACCAAAGATTTACTTTATAAGGAAATCGAGATAAATACAAACTTGTCATCAGAAAATGCCAAGTTGAAATCATTGGTGGACCAGTACGGTGCTGAAAGTCAAGAAAAAAAAAAGCAATTAGAAACTGTTAAAATCAATGACTTTGGTGTGGTTATTCGAAACTATCCTGCTCAATTAATACGGGAATCGTTAGTGAATAATATAATCGAAATGGGCTTTTACATGGATTTAAAATTAACACACGATGACATTACTGCCGCTTCTGTCATGGGCGCTATAAATAGAGCGAAGGTTAGTGTTTATGTTCAATTTAAGACGCTGCAACTTAAAGTGACATTCCTGAGGAATAAGGAAAAAGTTAAGAAAACCCCAATTTTCGCTGGTGTTAGAATTTTTGAGCACTTAAATGATGATGCCAACTCTTTACTACACTATGCTAATCAAAAGTTAAAAGGTCATGGTTACCATGCTGTGTACGCCTTAAAAGGAAAAATTATGGCAATAGGTTGCGGTAAACCGTTTACAATTTATAACAAGGAACAGGTAGATGAATTATTATGCCAACCAAAGATAAATAAACAAGTTTTGCCAAATTTGGTTAAAAACAAACGGACCCATAATGAAACCGTTGCCAAAGACGAATTAGTTGCGAAAGAGGAATTACATGACGACGCCTTCTACTTATTGAAATAGTATATATATGTGCCTGCTACATTCCTATTATCGTTTTGTTGTGTAACTTTATCCTTGGATCTAAATAAAGAAAATGGAGACTTGCTATCTGTAACATAACAATATAAATGGACAACACACCAACTCACACTCAATAACCTGAAAGAAGACAATGCAGGTTAGAAAGAAAATTTCTATTTATTTGTAAACAATTCAAAACCATTTTACGCATTTACTCTTATGGCGTTATGCTATGTTGTTGTAAGAAAATGTAACATCTTAAATTAAATGCCGAAGAATGATGATTCTTCTTCTTGGTAGCATTTTCACGGCATGCTTTTCGCTTCTTCTCTTGGGAATAATACCAATTTATTATTTATCAGTAGTTTTGTATTCAAATGAAAGGTCACCACTGCTCAAATGGTTTTCGTAGTTTTTGTTTTTGTAAAAAATACTTTCTTAATAGTAAGGTTCATCTTTTTCATATAAAAATCAAAATAATTTGAGACATATTGTATTTATGCAGTTTTATGCAACTCTGTTCTTATATTTTATTTAATTTTTTCTTTTATTTATAATGTTTACCGTTTACTGGCTTTGCTTGCGGCGTGTACCTGTATAATGTCAAGTAAAGAGAAAACCGTTATATTGTGTTGAAAAGAACAGAAATGCTAATTCCGCTCATCTGTACCTTTATGTTTTCGCTCTTTTCGCTGTTTGCTGCCATCTCCAGAGGGATTACATTTCTTCTTAATACTGCGTATCGTTTCACAATTGGGTACATCACCGGCATTAGCTGTGTCCGTTGTTTTCAATTTATCATCACGCGTCATTTGTCCATTAATACATTCCGACCAGGCACCCTTTTCATAACGGCACGCTTTAACAATAAATTTTTTTTTTTGTAATTTAGTCAAGTATGGCAGTATTGAAGAGGACAAAGTTGTACTTATGTAGATAATTTCATATTAATTGAGGTCATAATTCATTTAGGGATTTGTTTGAAACGGAATGAAAGGTAAAATTCGAGGGTATATAAGAGGCAGAATATAAGTGGCAGAATATAAGTATGTGTATGTATTATGTAGAGATACAGTAAATGTAAACTAACAAGTTTTTCAATAGAAACATAACACTTTTGTATTTTAATACGAACGCACCCCTGAAGGTTTTTCATAATATGGCCATGACAAAATGTCAGTCAAGGTTAAAATTTTTATTATGTTGAAGTTCATAAACGAGCAAGGTCTAATCTCAAGAAATTATCCCGTCGATTGGCCACCTCGTTTATCGGATTTAGCGTCGTTGGTTTTATTTTTAAAGAGGTCTTTTATACCACCAAGCCAACAACGTTAGAGGAGCTTGAGAATATCAAATGCGAAATTGCCGACGTTTCGATTGATTTGGAATATTGGCTCTAAAAAATCAATTGCTTGAAGCATGGTCCCGGTGGTCATATCAACGAAATCATCCATTCCATAGTTAAATGTAAAATATGTTACCGTACATGGAAAAAAATTCTGCCCAATATCTCAATTACTCTGTAATTTATTTAAATACAGAATTGTTATGCCCTTATTGAAAAACTCTTTACATTATAGTTTCCATTGACAACGAGACTGTAAAGATACTTTTACAAAGCATTTTACAAATATTGGTGAGAATTCATTTTTGTCGTTTAGGGTGAAACACAAAGTTATTTTATAAATGGAAAAATTCCTGCAGCTATGCTGTATTTCCTGCTCTTTAATGCAACCTGTGCGGCTCATTAAATTTTGAATCTCACACATTACTCATATATTTTTAGATCCTTCACATAAAACTTGATTGTTTGTTTGTCATTATGTATATGTATTTTTTTTATTTGTAATCACAATTAAAATCTGAGCCGATTTAATGAAGTCCACGATTATTAAGATAAAAAGCTTATAAATTGAAATATTGAGATGAAATTTGGTGCCGATACATTTAGTTTGCAAAGGGTTCTATTCAAAATAGTTCACATAGATCAACAGTCACGCCCACAATCGACAGAAATGCGTCTAAACGCAACGAAACTAAACTAAAGACTTGAAGTTTGGTACTCGAACAATATTTATAGTTAGACGTCAAAAATGGCTACAGTTAGTTTTTTACCTGTGGATGTGTAACTTACATTTTTTACATTTCTTTTCCATTGTTCGGTTTAGTGGACAATTCGGTTCGCCCTTTTTAAGCGTTAACGTTCTGGTCCGCACATTGGTTTGAGGATTGCAATCAGACCAGGCGCTTTTTGCATAACGACACGTATTAGCTGTAAAATCCGAAACGAAATATAAATTAAAAAGAACAAATGAAAATATTATAATCGGTTTTAACCGATCATTTAATACCCCACAGCACTTACTTTTATAATTTTAAAACATAAGTGAGAGGTCATATAAAAGTCACCACATGAGGTTCTAAGAATCTTCTAATGAGGTTTAAATTTGGCTCAATTAATTATTAAGTTAATTAATTATTCTTCATCATTTTTTTAGCAAAAGGGGGAAAAATGTGAATGTTCCTCATACATAAAAATGAGGTAGAAGGACAGACAGACGGACAGATTTAAATAGATTGAAATTTTCATTTTAAATGAAATTAAATTCAACACTGTAGGTGATTGCTTACATATATATTTATTTTAAACATACAGGGTGAGGAAAAAAAAGAAAAAAAATTTTGTTTTCTTTTGAAAAATTTCAATCTACAATGTTACTCGAGAGTTTCCCTCTTTTCCTCTAAACCTGTTTATGTAAATGTCGCATTGTATGCTCTTACATGATTTACTATTTTCTGTTTTCTCCGCTTGCTTTTCATGCGGTTCGTTGTCAGTATATTTAGCACGATTTTGATGCTTTTGCGATTTTAACAACTGACGCTGTTTACTCCTGTTATTGCTCCCATTAGTATTAAATTGATTTTTTTGATTGGATACTGTCGCCGAATATACGTTATCGATTGCCCTGCGTTCTGTATGGGAGTAGGTGGCATCCGACATAAGGGAGGAATTGTCATAGGCTGTCTTTTTATTCGATTTCTTATTATTGAGATTTCTTTCACGCTTTAAACTGCCACCAATAACACCACCATTTCCACCATTCCCACCTCCGCTGACTTTAGCATCTGCTGTAGTGGTTAAGGCAGAATTCGTATCACTTTTGTTGTTGCCTTTCTGGGATAGAGCACCGCGTGCCGAACGCACTAACTTATCACCCGATTCCATAGACAAAACCAATTTGGCAGAATTTAACAATGCGGCCGAATGTGGATGATGGGGTGTAAACTCGTTGGCAATGTCTCCAGCTGCTGCTGCTGCATGTCTTTTATTTTGTCTGCTTATTTTCACATTACGGTGATGGCTGTTGGTGGCGAGTGATGGTGGTGAACTCTTTGTACTATAAATCATGGCCGGCTCGAGTGCCAACACCGCAAACAAAAATATGGATGCTATTACCAGATTCATTTTACAAGACGGCAACGATCAATAATGGAAAACTATTTATGTACGGTATGGGGTGGTATATGTGTACAGTGCGCACAGCACATGCACATGCACAGTGTTGTGTGGTTTAAATGTGATTTTCGATTTCAAGTTTAATTCCAAATCCAATTAAAACAACTACGTTGCAGAAGCTTTCCAATAAATTGTCGGATTATAAAGAACAGATTCTGTGAATGGAGAGAAAAGATTTTTGTAAAAATGTAACATAAAACATAAAACTTTATTGTTATTGTAATTTATGTAAATTTAAAAAATTCATTTGGATGTGTTGGGATGTTTATACCAAACACTACTTTTGGCAGAGAGTATATTTAGTTTGGGGGAATGGTTTTTACTACTAAACGGTAAATGCCACACCCACCTTCCGAATCAAAATCTGAATCGATATAATCATATCCGTCTGTCTGTCTGTCTCTTTGTTTATGCTTCTGGTCGCATTTTTTGAAATGTTTCAATGAAATTTTTGGTACAAGGCGAGCAAATTGGCTTGGAGAAGAATCCTATTAAAAATGGACTGAATCGGATCATTCTTGGAACCTCTTCCTGTGTAAAGTTCTAATATAAAAAATCAAAGATCATAAATTGTGATTTTTTCATCATAAGATTAAAGATCAAATATTGAGAATTGCGATTTTTTTGCCAAAAGATCTTTGACCAAATTTGGTGCAGAATAGTTAATTGGCTTAATAATTGGCTGACGTACGGACACACATGTCTAGATCGACTCAGTTTTTGATGCCTTCTTCTGGGTGTTGCAAACGGAACGACAAAATTAGAGTACCGTCCGTCTTATGTCTAGGGTATTCATTTATAAATGTCATATAGTTTAATTGCCCAGGGACCCCTCCAACAACAAGTATTTTTAATAATAAATGTGAAAAAAAAACGATCATTCATTCACTTTATTGTAACCAATAACAACTCCTTTGTGGCTATCATAACTTCAAAGTACTGTAATTAATTAATCAATTAATTGGCTGACTGTAGACATGCGCTCACTTATACATAATAACCTCGAAAACTTTTACATGTCCACTTATCAAATAAATGTACGTTCAAAACTTTACAATTAATTTAGTTCGTTTACAATGGTGTCACATGCAAAAAAAGCAAACATAGCACTGCTTGCCTGAAGTACAGTAAAAGTTTCCAAAGTTCAAAAAACCAAAAACAAAAATGTGTGAAAAAGTAGAATAAAGAAAGAAATTACTAGAATTTGTACTAATTGCAGCATCCAGTAATAACTGCGCCACCATAAAAAGCGCACGGCTAACTAACCTCTTCAACCAACTTTCAATTAAGGTTATAAGACAAAAGTGGAAAATATTGACAGAAAGTTGCAAATGAGTTAGTTTTTAGCTTTTCGGTGATGCCCTACACTAGTTGTTGGCGAACGTTTATTAAGTTTGTTAAGAATTTTAGATGATTAAAAGGATTTTTTTTTATAACGATTATTTCATCTTTAGATGTGCCAAACAGGGGCGTGTATATTTGATACGCTCAAAAATTTGTAAAAAAAAACACATTCAAATCAAAACTACGTAATGCGCTAGATGACAGAAT
Organism: Ornithomya chloropus; assembly: GCA_963971445.1. Taxonomy (NCBI): domain Eukaryota; kingdom Metazoa; phylum Arthropoda; class Insecta; order Diptera; family Hippoboscidae; genus Ornithomya; species Ornithomya chloropus. The sequence continues at coordinate 3,636,558 of OZ020532.1, forward strand.
CGTATACCTGCCACGCCCACTCTGCACATGAAGGGTATTTAAAATTTGATGTAAACCAAATTTCGTTTTCTTGTTATGAATATTCGTTTAAATTAAGCAAAAGAATGTTCATTTGCCACGCCCACATTTGATAAATATCTATTTAGAAGCCAGAAAAATTGAAATTCAATATAAAAGAATTTTTTTATCATCATTTATAATTAAATAAACAAAGGTTGAAATAAAAAGGGGGCGGGGCTAATTGCAAAAAAATCTTATTTAAACAAAAATCAAACTTGAATGCTGACACGTAAAATGAATCATATTAGAAAGTGTATACTAATATTGGCCACGCCCACAATACTTTAATTATATACAGGACATTAAACATTCGCCTTAAGCCTCATGTGGTTTTTTGTTACCTGTCATTACCTATATTGTCACAATCAAGACTTGATTCATTTCAGCAAAATTTGAATTTTTTTATTTAAATCTTAATAATAAATAATTGCAAGATAATGATTATAAATTATATTGATTTAAATAAAATATTAATAACAACAATAATAAGTCTAAATCATAGTAATAAGCTACTATCTCTGCATCATCATCATCAATGTCATCCAATTAGTGGATCTACACATAGAGTAGAAAAGAAAGGAAGAAAAAAAACCATAATTACCCATTTGAGTACAACATCTGCACACCTACCCAAGTACATAAGGATTACGTGATGAAACGGAGTACAAGTACTATCAATGGTTGTACGGTTGTAAGCTGGCTTGAATAAAAAACGTTCTGAACATGTTTTGCATATGAAGTAGTAGCCAGTAGGTTGCAATTAAATTGGCTCTTGGTTTGATTAAGCAGTCGTGGTGGCAGTAGGCAGTAGTGGTAGTAGTCTTTGTACGTGTACATATTTTATTCAGTCATGGTAGAGATGTCTACAGAGGCTGGTTAAGTAAGTAAGATGTTAACTTGAAATTGTTACACGTATCAGCACACTATCGCACACAACATACATGTCTATACATGTATAATGTCCTGGGCATGTATCAGTGGGAGTGATAGTGTGAATGTGTGCATTAAAGTTTAGTTAAATGATAGTGAAGTGAGTGAATGTTACACGTCCGTACAAGTGATTGTTTTTACGTTTTGCATAACGGAAACCAATGATTTCCCCAAAGCCAATGAAATGCTACACTCGTCCAAACGTAATTTGCCAGACAGGAAAGGCACATTTATATGTAACACCCATGCGAAAGTTCATGTGTTTATATCCTGCCCCTCTCTCACTCTTTCTCTTTCTCTGTAACACAGGAACAGGAATGAAACATAATAAATATGATGCATGCTCTCTATAGTTAGGCTTGCAGATTGTGTAGAAAGAGTTGAAGATTGTCTTCCAAGTTAGTGTGGCTGAGAGGTCAGCAGCCCAACAAGTCCATTTCAGTTTTCAAATAATTGTGTTTTATACATAATGAGGAGATTTTACAATCAATTCAAGAACCAGAGAATGCTAATTAATGGGAAACAACCAAGACTTGCCAAACCCTTCATAACCTCTTTATATGTGAGTGACGTACATTTCTATACACACCACAGCTCTCTAAGAAGTTAAATAATTTAAAAATTCTGCTTTTCGCATCATGTGTAGTGTTTAATCAATTGCTTTTCATGATGACATGATTTAATCCTGTTCAAATACTGCCCTTAACTTACCATCCAAACAATCCATACCAACCAACCAATGTAAACATGTAAATATTGTACATGGACGTATATACATATACAGGAGATGTAGTAAAGCGTGTCATAGTTAATTGGTAAAAGACCTTGCCAATTAATTCATTTTTGCCACAAATACTTCAACATAACATGTATGTGAGAATTATGGCAGGGTGGAATACATTAAACAAAAAACATGTTCAACTATTAAAAACATTACATTTGGTTTAAGACAAATCTTAAATACACTCTACATATGTGTACTTATAAACAGGGGGCGTGGCAGTTACATAAAGACGCCCTTTCATGGTATATGTATGTTTAACATATCAGCTTGAAAGTGCAATTTTATTCAGATTATATAAATTGTAAAAAATTTACAACTCCGAGGGCATACGGACACATGGACGTACTGACAGATATACATTCATGTCTAGATTGTTTCACTTTTTGATACTCATCAAGAAAATGCTGATGATTTGTAAAGTCTCGGATGCTTTCTTTCGACTGTTGCCAATGAAATGACAAACTTGATATACCGCCCATATTATGTGGAGGGTATAAAAATTGAAAAAGCTATAAGTACATAAAAATACAACTTTTCATTATTTTTTATGAGGCTTGTAATATACTTTTTCAATTGTAAAAATTGGTCAAGTGACACGCCCACAATCGACAAAAATTAATTAATAATATCTGCCCTAAAAATTTAATAATAAATAAATAAAGTTGATAATTGATGTATAATTACTCTATCCAGCAGTGTGCGAAAAATGGGCACGGTCGGATAACAGAAACGCCCACAATTTACAAAAAAACCTCATAAAACGTAAAATTCGACTTTTAAGTTGAAAAGTAGTACAAACCTTATTAATCATGTACCTGTCCGCTGCTTCTACGTACATGTGAAGGGTATCTAAGATTTGGTGTAACCCAAATTTACTTTTTTCCTTTTGTTTTGTTTTATTTTCATGTTATTTACGCCGGTTTGAGCGGATTGCTTAGATAAATTAGCAGGCAATTTAGAAATAGCGCAGACATACATACACACACACGCGCACACTATCTTAACATATTTACCAAATTCCACTTGAAACAAGTAAGTAGTGGAAAGAAAGTTGTTTCTTTGCCAAATGACTGCTGGCGAAATTATTCTCTAGCTCTGGTACAGAGCAACATATGTATGTACGCGTGTGTTTGTGTGTGTATGTAAGTAAAATAAGATAATAGCTGTCAAATGACAAAAGTTTTGTAACAAATAAATTATCATAAATTGAAAGAGGAAAAACAAAATGGAATAACAAATGAAAGAAAGCAAAAAAACGTAACGTAACGCAAAATACAGACAACGGCATAGTTGTGTACAACGTACAAAACACGGGCATAACTGAAGAAATAAAAATTAAAAAAAAAACTATCCATGTTAAGTATGGAAAAAGAAATGCAAGTGCAAACTGAATCAGCCACACGTTACTTTACTACTACTTTATACATACACACACACATATACAGCATACGAGTGGAGCACAGCACGTACATAAATAAACACTTGTATGTGCGATTACATTGTTATTGTTGCTGGCTGGTGTATGTGTAGAGCATTAAAAGTTGCAAAAAAAGAAAAAATTCAGGAAGAACAACAGAAAGAAGAAAAAACTAACTCATAGATATTATTGAAATAAGAAAGTGTAGACAAAGTACGACAAAGAGGAAATGGAGGAGCACTGAAAAGAATGTTTACAGTTTAACAATAAATGCAATAGTGTGTGTGTGTGTGTGAAATGTTTTTTAACGTTTTCATGTTATACTCTTAACTGTATCTGCATCTGCATCTGCATGGTGGCGGTACTCTATAGCAGAGGGCACGATATTTTCATTTCGAGGCAATAACCGTCAACAAACTGTCGCTTGGCAGTGATTTATTAAACACACTTAGAATGTAAAAGCAAATTTCGACTCTGTTGGCATGTGTGTTGGTGTGTTGGTGTGTTGGTGTGTTGGTGTATGGGTTGCTTGGTTGGTTGGTGGTAATGCATACTCACGCAACTATCAATATTATCGCACATGTTTATATATGTGTGTGTGTGTGTTTACTTTTATGAAATTCTATAGTTACACCGGCAAGATGTAATTCAAAATTTAACTAGATGGGCGTGGCTGGGTAGTAGATAATAACATTTACAATATTGTTTATGGACATAAAGATTTTAATGAAAGGGGGAAAAAAATAAGTAAAAAAAGTAAATTTGGTTTAAGTCAACTCTTAAATACCCTACACATCTGCATGCTAGGTACATGATTACGACCTCTAATAGTGTATTACGTATCAGCTTGCAAGTCCAACCGTATTCCATACACTTCGAAGGATGTTTAACGCCTTTTGTGTGTTGCAAATGGAATGACAAAGCATATTATGTGGAGGGTACAAAAATTGAATAATTAACACAGCAAACAGTTTATTTTTTGTATTTGTTATTTTGGCAATTAAGTCCAATGTGTGGAGAGTTTAGATTTGGTGCAAGTAAAGTAAAAGCGACGACAAACATGAATCAACTTTTTTAACAAGATGAATAGTCTATAAGAGTTCATATAGACATCTGCGTATATGTCGGTATATGTATTATTACACCCTACACCATCAGCTATATGAAATTTGTACTGATATTTATATGTAGCAGGTGCAGATGCCCTTAAAAAATGAATTTTATGGTAATTTTTTACACTCACTTTTAGAATTTCAATAAGATGTAAAAAAAAATATAAGTATATGGTGTGTTTATAAGCACATGTGCAAAAAAAAAGTAATGATTGGTTGAGTACGTGCAGCATAAGCATGATACGAATAATTGGCGTCATTAAGAAAGGCTCATATAGTGCATGTAGAATACAAACGATCCATCCAAAATATAGTACGTACGTAGGTACGTACGTGTAAGTATAATGATACGAAATGTGTTAAAGATGATCATGCACATCACACAGTGTTACACTTGACGCATGAGAAACATTTTATGTTAAATGCAAGACAGACAGACAGACACAATGTATTTGTTGTATAGCCATCACTTAGAGGTAGAATATATACACACTTTGTTCAAATGTTTGTAACAGAGAGAAGGAGAATTCAAAGTTATTCTTAATCAGTAACAAAATTTTGTATCGAGTTCACAATGTCTGTACGTCCATCAACGGTTTATGTTGTGTGTGGTAAACAGTCACGCCCAAAATTAAAAAAAAAATTCAATTTCAGTATACATACCAAAGTGGTGGGTATATAAGATTTGTCCTAAACCTAAATTTGTTTATATTTGGGAAAGTAATCAAGCCGACATGTGCAGCACTTGATATAACAATACACCATCACACTCCTTCGAAAATGGTGCAATAAGTGCCGTATCACACGTAAATGTATGTACATATATATATATATGTGTGTGTATATACAAACATGTGTTAAAATATTTAAACATTTATAAGCATTGTACCATAATGTGGAAATATTTCGTAGAGAGCCAAATTACAAACAACTTACCGAGTTGACAGTTGTACAGTTTTTTTACACTGCGAGAAAGCTTTAAAAAGGTTTTTTCTTTTTTCAAAATTGGGAAGAAAAGAAGAACTTCAATTAAATTTTCAATAATTTCATTAATCAATCTTCTCTCTCGATTTATATCGACTGTGGGCGTGGTCTTTTGGCCGATTTTTCTTTATATCAAATTGATTTTGTTTAACTCACATAGGCAGATGAGTTTTTCAATAAGGACATAACATATATTAACACAAGTTTTGGCGCTTCAAATAATCAAGAGGCTTCAGTTTTTAACATTATTTAATCTGGTAATGTTAAAAAATAAAATCTTTAGACAAAATTCATGACAATGATTATTTATAAGATTCTCAATTCCTGTAAACGTTGTGGAATCATTTGATTTGGCTCATTTTGAACTGAAGCATTTACATTTGCAATATTTTCGACACTTTACCCGATGTATTGTCACACTGGCATGTGAACATTCCCTTGTGAATATTTTTACTTGAATTTACGCACAGGAATGATTATTTTGACCGAAAATTAAAGTAAACTCTTAAAGTTGCTACCACCGATTCAAAATTAATTTTTAATAATTTCCTAATGTTGCTCGTTTATGAACTTCACCATAACAAAAATGTTAACCCTCAGCTGACATTTTGACATTGATAAATTATGAAAAACATTCAAGGGTGGGTTCTTTTTAAAATATAAAATTGTTATGTACTTATTGAAAAATTCCTTTCACGATACACTTTATTGGATCGTTAAGACCTTTTTGGATTGTTGTTATTGGTATAAAAAAAATACTTAGTGAAGCCCTTCATTTTATAAGAAAGGTATAAAAATTCATTGTTATGAAATTTGAGCAAATAAAACCAGTTTTTTTGTTTTGTTTTCAACTGTGTTGCCACAAATTTAACCTCATTCCATATTTTCACAATTAATTAAAAGCGATTAGCAGTCCACTTTATCTGATTTGAATTATTGGCTTGATGTAGTTTTAATAGCATAACAACTACAACATAATGTGTTTCGTCCCTTTCTCAAACGCACATAAAATGTAATTAAAACCAGTCCCCTGTTAACTATAAACATAATTTAACCGAAATCTCAATATTAGCATAAAACATGAAATCAAACTGTAATATATGTATTTGATAATATATGAAACTGAACATTTCACAGAAAGCAAAAAAAATTTAAAAAAAAATATAAAAAAACATAAAAATTAATGGAATGAAGTGAATTAAGCACAAATTGGATTTTATACGTCATTTATGTACATTTACGCGCATGTACACCACAGCATGAACATAATTTTATGAGCATCAGCCTGAAGTTGAATTTTTATGATTTTTTTTCTTTGTTGGGGTGTAGTTGTTTTTGTTTTTGTTTAATTGACAATTTCTTCACACTATACACTCATACTTAAATTTAAAACTCACTTAATCATAGAAATATTAAAAAAAGAAAAAACGTTCACACAACCAAGTAATCTACTCACATTACAACGGCATCAGCTAATTCTGTGCAATGTGACACTGTTCCCTATTTTGTGAAAGAAAACAACACAAAAAAAACAAACAATTTATTTTCACACAACCGTTTATTTATTTATTTTCAATTATTTTGTATACAATACAACACACACACACACACACGCACTATTAAAAGAATAACAGAAGTATTAAAGAAACAAACAAAGTAAATATGTAAATATTTAATTTAAAGCGAAACAAAATAAGATTTCACGCTGCGTCTAGAAGAGTTGGACGGCTAGCAAAGTTGAAGTCAAACTGAATCGAAAGATTGTGTTTTTTTATTGTTATTGTGGCCGATATCTCTTCACAGAGCTAACAAGTAACATGAGTATGAGTATGTTTGTTTAAATAAAGATTTATATACACACACACACACACACACACACACACATTTCATGTACACATATATATATGCATACTGCACGCATATGTGAAATCCAACATGTTTTTGTTTGTTTGCGTTTGGTTTCAAGTTATTGTGAGACCGGTCTTCTTCTTACAAGTCCAAGCACATACACACATACATTTACGACCATATATACAAAATGCAAATAAATTAAAGACAACATATGTACACAGGCTACACATGCACATGAAATTGGGCCCTGGTGGTACATTTTCTTCTTGTATTTATCACTACATAAGACAGCGACAGTGAAAGGGAGAGAGAGAAAAGAAAGAAAAAAAATTCCTTAATAAAATCACTGGTTGAGTGGTCACTGGCACCACAAAATCGTACATATATGTCTGACATTCTGTGGTAATGACTGGGGAGTCATTGCTTGCATTTCTTATGTTACATAACGTACTTCACTGTAGTATAGTGTGGATAAAATAATTATATGCTTCACCTTGGTGATGTTGATGAATAAATTCGGAGTAAAATTTTGTAGTGAATTACTAGAACCTGAGGTAAGTTTAGTAAGGTTAGAATGGCAGAGGCCACCAGGGCTTATTGTAGTTCCCATAAGAAGAAAAAAAGAGGCCCAACAAAGTATATATATATTCTTGATCAGCATCAAAAACAGTCGATTGAATTCGTGTATCAAGTATGTGCCACGCCCATCGTTTGCACATAGATATAGAGGGTATTTAAGATTTGGTCTAAGCGCCATATTTAGTTTTTTTACTTATTTTACTTGTTATGTAACTAATTATGGTATACTTGCCCAATATAGACAGTTTTATACATAACATCGCGTACACACCGATTATATATTTTTGTTAGTTTCTTTAAAACATTAATCAAGTGGTGGTGATTAAACATTGATGGATGATGATGGCGATGCTACAATCTGTATACAAATATTAATAAAAACATTACACACATGTGTTTGTATGTGTGTGCGTATGTTGTAATAAACAATACATACTTTAAATATATGTACGTCTTATGTCTTTAGTGTTTTGCTAGATGGAGTAGAGTTGTCGTGTTTATGACCCATTTTGTACTTGATGGTTTTTAGCTTCTATTGAGATCGACTGAATAATTGAGTGAATGAGTGGGTATAGTAGGCGGTCCATTATTGTTAAGAAGTTTCTTGGTGAGTCTATTTCATTATTAGCTTATGTGAGAGTGTTTCCCATGTTGTTGATTTTTGAACAATTTTCTACTCTTCGTGTTTCAAAGTTTGTTTATTTATGTAAAAAATGAATTCTTATGAGATTATTATAGGTAGCCAACAGAGGGGGTTTCCACTTTATCCCAAATTTTCAGATATACAAGATTTTCTATTAACTCCTGACTAAATATGATTTCCTTCAATTAAAAAATAAATTGGCCCCTCCCAAATATTAATAGTCAGCTACGTACCTGGTACACATTGTTTACAAAGATAACATTCCTTATTAATTCTGAATAAGTGGACGCATTATTGTGACTTTAGTTTATTGGTTTTAAGCAGTTCGCTCTAAATAAAAAGAACGGAAAATTTATCATGAATTTATTGAAATACTGTCCGTTACAAAAATAGAGATATCGTTATTAAAATTCTATAGAATTATTAAAAAACTAATGTTATGTACTAAACACCATTCTTGTCTATAGAATAAAAGGGTGCAGCAGGCATTTATTGCGCCCTATATGTTAACTAAGGCTGTCAAAAGTTTTTCAATAAGAACATAACATAATATAAAGTCATTTTGGGCACTTCAAATGAATAAGAGACTTCACAACTTGAGTTAATTTGATCTGGTAAAGATGTAAGACGAAATATTTATGCAAAATTTGCTACAATATAGTTTAAGAGATTCCCAATTCATGTGGAATCGGCGTGAAATCAACAGAACTTGACTCATTTTGAAGCAAAGCCTTTACGACTGCATCATTTTCGATACTACGACTAGTGGGTTCTCGCACTGACATGTTAACATCGACTAGTGAATATTATGACTCCAATTTATTTACCAAAGCAGGCACAGCCTGCCTGATGAGATAATTATTATAAGTAAATGCTCTTCAAGTTGCGACCTTCAATTCATAATTAATTTTTAATAATTTTTAAACCCTGTTTGTTTGTGAACTTTCTCATAATAAAAATGTTAACATTGCTTGATACTTCGTCGTTGACAGATCATACGTAAAGTTCAAGAATGCATTGATATTAAAATATAAAATTGTTATGTTCCTCTTGAAGAATTTTTGAGGAAGTTGGATTTTTTTGCCAAAGGAAGGGGAGGGGCATAATGAATTTAGTGTAAATAAGTTTGCACTTTACATAAATCTCTTAATATTATAAATAATGGTCATAAATATTATTTATAATAATTCATTGTTTTAACTTGAACTGTGTGGCTGAAGCTGTTGTTGCACGCTTGGTGAACTTGCTCGAGTATACACAAAAGCCTAAAATATAAAATGCCACTCGTCTCCCGGATTCAATTATTTATTGGTTTTATTTTAAATTAACAATTATATTATATGGCATGCGTATGTGAATGTGTATGCGGTTGTATGAACATTAAATTGTTTACACTTTGTGTGTTTTTATGTAAAAATGAAATTCAACGAAACTTGCAGCTGGTTGGTGCCTCCATTTAAATATATTATGTCTATTATGTTATATAGTGCGTGTGTGAGTGTGTATTATATATGAACATAAATATATGTTATACAATGCACACCATATATGTAAGAGTTATATATATAATATATAAATATGTTGCATTACTTACACAGTTGGTGTCCATGCGGTTGACTCAGAGTATAATAAATTTTTCTTCTTTTTGATTCTTTTGAAAAACTTTTAATGCTCAATAATGTTGCTCTCCCTCCCTCTCTTTAGGTCTGTCCGTCTGTCTGTTTATCTCACCATATTGCTCTCTAGATATTCATTAGTGTTTATATACATTTATTCAGCTCAGTTTTAGTGTTTGGCGTCCTCATGCTGTGCGTGTTATCGGTTTTGGAGTCGTTACACTACACTCAGGCAGGCATCCAGCCAGCCAGCCAGCCAGCTAGTCAGCAGTACAAGAATGTTTATTGTTATAGATTCTTTGTTGTTGTGGTTGTTGTTATTATTATTGTTGTTGTTATTACTGCCTTTATTTTCTATTGAATTCAGTTCATTAGCAAATTGATTTATGTATGAAATTAATGAACCCGTTTCCTATTGAATGTACGTATAAAACATTGAATTAAAACAACAGCAACAGCAACAGTGAAAATTATATTATTAGAGGACATAAAGTTGAAAATTTATACACACAAAACATATAATGGATTTGCAAACGCTTTCATACCACAATCATAATGATTGGATTCAAGGCATCATGAATTATTTGAATCGGATAAAGTTTTGCTCATTAGCAAACGATAAGATGACAGGAAGTATCAAATGCATAAGTTCATACATCTCTAATAGAAAACATTTATTCGCATAAGATTCACTCGGATAAAAAGGACTTCTTTGGGTGCGAATTCCCATGTCCGTCTGTATAAATTTGTGCTTAAGCTACAGGATGCATTTTTTGAGATATTTCGATGAAATTTGAAGATATTAAAGATATGTCTTAGCTCAGAGAGGAAACCTACTGAAAATGGACCAAATCGGACCATTTTTAAAACCTCTCTCCATATAAGATCCCATTATAGTGAAAGTCTTTATTCAATTCTTCATATTTGTTGATAAAATTTGATGAATGAATGAATTGTTAATTAGCTTCATAATAAGTTATGTCAAATTTGTACCTGATCCGACCATTTTTAGAACCTCTTTTCATATAATAATATTTCCGGAAGTGTCTAAGATGGCAATTACGTTTACTGATACAACTACGACTAATTGTAGCATACTTTGTGGTGCCGAGTTGTGTAGGGTATTAAATGATGGGCCTTGACCGGTATAATATTTTCACTTGCTTGTTCTACATATTATATATCAAATGAAAAGCAAAAATATGAATATTTTAAAAATGTATCGTGGACCATAATAGTCTATTTTTTGAAAAAAAATTCAATTTTAATTTAAGAAAATTTTTTTAATGAATTAAACAAAATTACTCTCAAAAATAACTCATTATATATTATTTAAAAGTAAAGATTTCTACCATTTTAACGGTATAATTATTTTTTCAAAATCTTTAGTACAAATCCTGCTTATGTTTGATTGAATTTGTCTCCATCATAACTTTGAAGCGTACTCGTTTAATAATGAAAGGCGAGCGTCCAAAAAAACAACAATAAAAAACCGGTATTTATTTTTCACCAACGGTGAAATAAGTTTCATGAAAAATCTGTGACAGGCAAACATTCGACACATGCTCCTAAATTTATTGAAATCCTGTCAACGGCTAAGTGAAAAGAGTGCCCTTAGGGATAACGTTTCACGAAACTTATTATTGACATTCAACAACAAAAATATGCAAGTTTATGCGGAATGATATGTTTTTGCATATACTTGTATATCAGTTGAATATTAAATTTCCAATCCAATTTGTTTAATCTTATTGGCTTTTGGCTTTTTATCTTTGTCATGTGTTGCCGCTCGCTCGCTTTTGGAATATAAATATACTGCAGAGGTGTCATATTATTGAGTGCACATATGTTCAAGTCTTCTACGTAGTACAGCTGATGTCTATCATCTTCCAAAGGTTTTATATGATATGTACTTATATTGTACTTGTATACCCTTCACATAAGAAGAGGGTCATAATAAGTTTTCATTCCGTTTGCAACACTCTAAAGGAAGCGTCAGAGACCCTACAAAGTATATATATTCTTAATTCGTATTCAAAAACTGAGTCAATCTAGACAAATATGTTCGTATGTCTGTCTGTTGTTGGCATTCTCTCGGGCGTAAATTTTGAAATATATTTTTACTATAGCCACGTCCATAATTGACAAAATTGTATATATCTGTCACAAAAATTAAGCTATGAACTTGAAATCCGGTATATATATCTATATTCATTCCATTCATCGAAAATGGGCGTGGGTGAATAAAAGGCGCGCTCACAATTTGCACAAAACTATACTCCACATAAAACTCGACTTTCAAGGTGATATGTAATACAAACATAATTAGAGGGCGTAATTACATACCTGTCACGCCCACTAGTGTAGATGTGTAGGGTATTTAAGATGTGGCCTAAATCAAATTTACTTTACTTGTTATAACTGGTTACAGTGCACATAGTGTTAAATAATAACTTTTTACAATATTTCTATTTCCTTTAGGTTTAGAAACAATTTAATGATACACTTTGATAAAAGCATCTACTGTGTATAAAAAACAATAATATTCTTAAAATTTCCCTTATTCTTCTATTTTTGGCGAATTTTTTTCATCTAACACTAACAAAAATTTTAAAATTTATCTTTGTTATATAGTATTATGGTAAAAAATTTGCCAAAAATAGAAAAATTGAAAAAATTATAAAGAAAAATATTTACTATTATACACAAAAGATCCTTTTATAAAACTGCATTATTAAATTGTTTTTAAACTTAAAGGAAGCGAATATTATTGCAAACGAAAAATCTTACTAAAGAAGCGATTACCTACCTACCTATTCAAGTGACCACCACTGTACATTTTGCATTTTTTTACTTTTACAGGGCATTGTACCAAAATTTCTTTACATCATTCAATAACTTAAGGCACTATACATAATTGAGGAAATATTCGAAGCGACATTAATCCTAAAAGCAACTTAAAAAATACTCTTTAACGTACAACAATGAAAAGCGTATTATGCGCATGTCATGATTTATAAAAACAATCTCTTAAACATAGCAACAAAATTATAATTCATTAGATGTCGGAACAATATAAAGCTCGTACGTGGTAAGAGTCTGTATTAATGCCAACAATGGTAAATCAGTAGCAGAAATTCTGTGGGTAAGCGAAAATAATATATACAGCGTCATTATTCTTACATTCCTTTCTCGTATGTGGCGGCTTTGTGATTACCATTGCAGTTGTACCGTCTCTCAATGTTTTCTGAACAGTTTAGCTTTTTTGGCTCTGTTTTGTGCATATAGTCTCCGGGGAATGTACTGCTTTTAGAGAAGAATTTTCAGAAATTTTTGAATCCAACATTCATATGTGTTTGGTATGTGGAGCTTATTAGGTATTTGCAGCACAATCTGTTTTACTGCAGAATAATTTATGTTTTATTACATAGTTGTTCAATAGCAATGCAATCCTTTGTTACCTTATGAAGTAACTGTTATTTAGTAAAATCTTATTCTTTGTACCCTACACCAGTTGTGGCAAGGGGAAGGCATATAATGTATGTGCAGCGAATACCACACTGACCTTCAGAGTTAAAGTCTGAATCGATTTAATTATGTCCGTATGGCTGTCCGTTCAAGCATATATGCCAACATATCTTCTGTATACTTTATAAGAAATATGGAAAATTTACTTAAAAAATTGCAACCTGTAGGTGGCGTACAAATTTACCTGGACAGACAGACGGATATACATAAATTGATTTCGATTTCGATGCAATAATTGAGGGTGAAGTGTCTCCCTTACCGTTTAGAATTAATAAACTTAATATGTCCTGCCTTTGGTCAGAGTTGTTCTCTTTTTCATTATCTATTCACTGAGAGTGCCAATGATAAGGGCGAGGAATTCTTTTCGATTGCATAACATTTCTTGTATATATGCCATACTTACACTAACTTACACATACATACATATAGGGTGATAAGTGTAAATAAATAATCGCACTTTTACTCCTAAAAGAAAAGCAAAAAAAAGGTATCCACAAAGGATGATCAATGCACTTAACCGAACGAGACTTTGTTGTTGAACAAAAAACAAACTGAACATGAATATGAGAGTTTATGAATGTTACGAGTGCACTACACTTGTGGAGGAGAAAAGAATAACAATAACAATACTTGAACATACACATAATACTTGATGCGTTCCATCATATACGTCAGTTTTTATGCATCACAAAATCAATTAACCCAATGACACATGTATATACGGATCTATATACATGATAATGGCATAGATTTATGTGATGTATGAAAAAATACATAAAACAAAATGTGTGCAACAAGCAATATGTTTTCCAGCAAAGACCTTTGTAGCTTCAAATCAAATTGACAAACAATGTAAAACACAAAAAAGAAAAAACCATTGAACGCAAAGGTCGTGCTCTCATAAAAGAACTGGAATATAAAACAATATAAACAAATTGTGTATATTGGAAAACTGTGCAGTAAAGATAATATTTGGACACCCTTTATCATCAATTTAGAAAAAAAGTGAAATTAAAAAAAATTACAATATTTTTCTTGCCTAAGAGCAGTTGAGATGGTACATGCTTTACTTATCTCTACAAATGGCAAATAATTGATTAAAATTGTAGACATTTTCCTAAAGTGCAACATTTTGAGATTTCCCGTTTATTTATGTTTTAGTTGTGCGGTTAAATTTGTATGCGTACCAGTGCAAATGTACGTACGTCCAATATTTATTATACATTCATTTCCACACTTTTCACTTCAAAAACAAACGTAAATGGTTATTTTTTTTTCATACTTATACTTGCAGATATCATGCATGCTTTATAAAGAAAAACTTGTTGAAAATTTATTACATTGAAGCATCGAAAAATTTTCAATTCAAAAATGTTTTATTTTTATTTTTATATACAATATTTCCAAATTGAAAAAAAAACACTCACGGCATGTGAGCACAATAACCCCAATTCACGGAATGTAGTATACACACACTTATACACAGACGTACCCATATGAATGCATGCTGTGAAATTGGACATCAATATAAAGCATCATAATGAGCCTGCATTGCAGGCACCTGCGCTTCATTTTATAGTAATGTTTTATGTTTGTGTGTTAAATGCATAATTGTGTTCGTCGTCTTCCATTTACATTATTCAACTGACATATGATTATACGCATATTCACATGAATTTCATTACGTATAATATTCAAGGCTTTTTATACTTTTGACATTTTGTAGTAAAGTTATAGGCAGTCAAATTAGACCATTTAATACCCTATACCACTTAGTGGCATTGCTTTGTAACTGACTTCGTGAAATATCTTTTATATGGAAAAGGGTTCTAAAAATGGTCCAATCGGGTTCAAATTTGGATTAACCAATTTTTAAGCTAATTAAGTACACTTTTTCAAATTTTGTCAAAAAATATTAAAAATTATGACATTTCGCCATATAAAGACTTTTTTTTGTAATATAACTTTCTATGGGGAGGGGTTCTAAAATTGGTCCGATACGGTTAATTTTTAACACAATTTCTCTTTACATGTACTTGTACCAAATTTCATCAAAATATCTTTAAGCTACAGGTCGCTTAAGTACAAATTCACATGGGCAGACATACGGACAGTGGTTAAATTGATTTAGATTTTGATTCTGAATCGGTTGGTATAATTGAAGGATAAGGGTGGCATTTACTTTTTAGGAGTTATAAACATACGCACAAACTTAATGTACCCTTTGGTACAACGATGAAACTCAAAGGTAACTGACGACTGACAGACTGACGCTTATAACATAACATAAAGAAAAAAATTGTGGCTATAATCTACCGCAAAAGTTGCAAAAATGACAGGAGATCTATTCAGACGCATCTACGAGTCTATTCCGCGAAGAATTGCAGCTGTTCTAAAAGCAAAATGGGGGCTCAAGTATAAATAAATATTGTGTATATGTCAGGTGTTCATATTATTTTGTCGATCCTTTGTATATATTTTTCAAATATGTAGCAACTTTTGAATTTATATCAAATGTTAGAGGCGGAAGGTTGTGACAAATTTGGATGGTTATCCATTCATTAATATAGTTTATACGTACCTAAGAGTAATCTGCAGCAGTCCTTTACGTAGAAGATAACTATCCGAAAAATCTCAATTCATTTCAAACTGTAATATTTTTTTATTGACTTTATTTTTTTTTTTTAAGAATACAACTAATAATTTATAATAATAATATGTATTTATAATTGGTAATATTGTATATTTTTTGCTTTTTCCTGTGTACCATTAACGGTATTTTAAGGTTTGGTATTTTTATTTTCTTTTGTTTTTTCTTTGGTTGTCCTTTCTAAAACTTCTAAAACTTAAAGTATTTGAAGAAAATTTTTTTGTTTTGCTCTTTTTTTATATATTATTTATTATTATTATTTTTTTTTTGTTAAAGATTTTATTCCAATTTCTATAATTTTTCACTAACACAAACACCACACATAAAAATTGTGTGCATGTGTGCCTGTGTTGATTATTTTTGAAGGGTATTAAGTGGTTAAATTTAAATTCTTTCTCTTATCGTTCGTCTTGCCTTGCCTTTCATTTCATTTCATTGCATTTATAATTAATTTTGATGTTATCAATACAGAGTGAGTTTATATTTAAAAGGATTTTGATATTGTAAGAGTTTTGTTGTTGTTGTTTTCTAGTTTAGTTGAAAGAAATTTTAATTTGAATTTAAGTTTTTTTTCTAATTATTATTGTATTAATGAAAAGTGATTTTCTGTGGTTGTTAAATTGTTAAAAATTTGTTGTGGTTTTTGTATGCATGTGTGTGTATGTGTATGTATGAGAAATAGCTTTATTTACGCTTTTTGAGTTTTATGCAAACCACAATTTCTTGTATGCTTGTATGTGTATAAGTGCTTGATGGTTTAATGTCTGTCTGTCTGTCTGTTAATGTTTGCTTATGATGGTGTTTTCTGGCTGAACGCATATTGTATATTATACTTTATAACGCTGAGTTGATGTGTATGTGTGTGTGTATGTGATAGTAGAGTATGAATAATTTTATATCTAATATAAGAACAATGTTTGATTTTTTTTTTAATATATTTTTTTCTTATTTCTTTTTAACTACTACTTATTATGTTATGCGTTGTGGGTTTGTTGTTATTATTATTATTGTTGTTGTTGTTGTTTTTCTTTAAACTCAACTATCTTGACTGTATGCCTGCGTATGTATAATGAATTAAACTACACACTTGCCACTTGTATTAAACCCAAGGGTACACTACTCGTATTTATAATCATACTACAGTTGTTGATGTTGTTGTTGTTGTTGGATGCTTGTATGGTGGCATAAAGGAAGAACGAAAGGAAATATTCTTTGTCTACAGCTTTTGTTACAATGTTGCTAAAGTTTCCTTTGCTTTGCTATTGTTATTGTTGTTGTTGTTATTGTTATTGTTTTACATACACTTATGTGTAAACCGCATTTTATGTGCATTTGTGTATTCATGTGTGTGTGTGTGTGTATGTAATCATGATACATCAACTGTTTTATGTTATGTTATGTTTTATGGTTTTTCTTTTTTCGAAAAAAAAAAAACAAAAAAGAGGGAAAAAAGTTCCAGTTATCAATTTTTTCTTTATTCGTTTACATTTTGTTGTTGTTGTTGTTATTGTTTGTGTATTGTTAGTTTTAACTTGTTTCAGTTGTTATTGTTTTTGTATATATATATGTTTCATACTCTTCTATGTATGTATGTTGTGTGTTTCTGTCTTCTACTTAAATTTATGTCTGTATACATTCTAGATACTTAATAAATGTTTATGAATGTTTTTTTTGTTCGTTTATTTTTGTTGTTGTTGTTGTTGTTTTTTGTTACTGCATGCTAATATTTATTAAAAATTAATTTGTTGTTTTTAAAAACCGTAATGTATCGTTGGGGGTTTTTATATAATTTTTTTCGTTCAATTTTTGGTTTGATTTTTTCCTTTTTCCTTTTTTTTTCGTTTCTATTTGAAGACATTTTTATGACAAACTGAAAGAAAATTAAGCGCGACTTTTGCGGGCTCCTGTAATTATATAAAAATAAAGATAATTATTATGAACCCCAACCAACTGCGGTAGGGTATTAAAAGCTTCATAATACCATTTATTTAACAACTTCAACTATCAAGTGATTGTCGTGTAAAAAGACACTTTTTGAAAAAAGTTGTGAGGAGAGAAGATGTAAAAAAACCGTTCGATCCGTTCCAAACAAAATTGTATGCCACATGTAGGAATTACTTGCTTCAATTTTTTATTTTTAAGTACTGTATTTATTTGTTTATAAATTAGGTTAGCATGAATTTTTATGTTCTCAAATTTGTGTATATAAGAGTGAAAATTTTCTTTTCAATAGTTAGTTATTTTTAGTTGTCCTGAGGGGTTCAATATAAAAATTTAAAAGCAAAATAAACATTTATTCAAAAACAAAAGCCCTTTTCGTTATAAAAAACGTATTATTTAACGGCACATATACCAAACAATACCTTAATAAATATTGAAAATTGTAATTTTATAATCAATTTGGGAAGAACCCCTACATGGGAAATTAATCCAAAAAAAATGATGCAATTGTGTTAAAATTTAGTCACATTTAATTGTGAGTCCAAACAATAGTTCCACTTGCAACTTGTTAATATCAGTAAATGAACAAAAGTAAAGGTAAGTGCATCCTTTCCACTGCAGAGTATACATAGTTTATTTGTGTTTCTTTTAAGAATAGTGTTAAATGTAAACTTGTAGCTGTTGCCTTGTTTTTTTGTTAAAAACTTTTATTGCCAACAAAATTTTTTTCCTTACGTCATTATACCCTGCGCCACCCTGTGGAAAAGTGTATATTAAGTTTGTGCGGATGCTTGTAACTCGTAAACGGCAAATGCCACTCCCACCTTCAGAATCAAAATCTGAATCGATTTAACCATGTCCGTCTGTCCATGTAATTTTGTGCGCAAGCTACAGGTCGCATTTTTTGAGATATTTCGAGGAAATTTGGTACAAGGACATGTATTGGCCCAAAAAGAAACCCCTTTGAAAAAGGATAGGGTCGGACCATTTTTAGAACCCTTCCCCATATAAAAATTTTTTTTTTTATTTCAAAAACGAAAAAAAAAAAAAAATAAAAAAAATTTCTGACATGTATCATTTTGAAATTTTTTTAAAATACAAGTGAGTACAGAAAAAAAATTTTTTCATTATACCCTGCTTTTTCAAAGAAAAAATTTAAATTGAAAAATTCTCGTGAAATTGTTCATAAAATCTGATTAATAAATATTTGACATTCATACCTTTTTCTTTATTTTTACGTTGCTCCTTGGCTGTTTTATCCTTGGATTTTCCAGGCTTACAATTTTTCTTAATGACTCGTGTTGTCTCACACGATGGATCACTTGTTGTTTTCAATTTGTCGGCACGTGTCATTTGACCGGTAGCACATTCAGACCAAGAGCCCTTTTCATAGCGGCAAGCTGTAAAATAAAACCAATAAAACTTCACAATTAAATGTTTTAATAAAAGTTTACGAGTAAGTTGTAAAAGCGACAAGGGATACTGCAGCGGATTAGTAAAAGAAAAGAAGTAAAAAAAGTTATAGCCAAGCGTGACCATATAATACCGTACCCCACTTAGCCCCACAAATTATGCTACAATTTGTATAAGTTTCGTAAACGGGAGAAATTTATATAGAAGTCACGATTGCCTTCAGTAATGTTTAGAGTTTCCCAAGTTAAAAAGAAACGTTTCTTCCATTATTCGTTTGTTCGACTTACCTTTCTTGCATTTCTTTTGTATGGTTCGTGTTTGATCGCAAGCAGGATCACCTTTCTTCAGAGTCAACGTTCTTGAGCGTGTATTAGTTTTGATGTCGCACTCAGTCCAAGGATTTTTACCATAACGGCACGAAAGTCCTAAAAAATTACACAAAAAAAATGAAAAAAAGTTTATTAAAAGTTATCTATTTAACTCATCAAAGCAATGAAAAAATAATTAAAACTTCATTAACTTTATCAATATCATAATTGATTGGCGTTCGTCGCTTAAATATTTTTTCTATTTTCTCAATTTTCCACTTTTCAGAAATTTCTATTACAATTAAGGTTATTAGTGCGTAGTAGTGCTTTTTGCTGTTATACTCTGTACAATATATTTATTAAGTATTTTATTTTGTGTCATATTATTTCCGTTTCCATTCAACTGATGGACATAGTGTTGCTATGATTGTATTCGAGCATTATGTGATTTCCTAATAGTTTGTACAATTTATTTCATTTATGTTGTGGTTGCATTAAGCAGATTAGGAACTTTGTGGTGCAATCTTTAGTGAAGGAATTATAAAAGTACGGCAAGGTTTATATATATTTAGATGACACTAACAACTATTTGGTTTTAAGAGTTAGAATGAAGGGATAAAAGAATGAGAAAATTGAATTTTTTAATAAAGTCATTTATGAAATACTTGCCAAATTTACCCATAAAGTGTGGAATCACCCCTTTATAAAATATATATATATAAAAAATCTACTAAGAGAGATTCTTATAACGGGTTTTTCAATAGGTACACAACAATTTTGTAGTTTACTACAAACATACCCTTCAACATTTTTCATAATCTGTCAACGTCAAAACGTCAGTTAAAGTTAACATTTTTAAAACAGTGAAGTTTACAAACGAACAAAATTTTACTACAGCAAAGCTGACTTACTTATTAAAATTTTTAGTCTTAATAATCATCCCAACAGACAGGCTGTGCATGCTATAGTAAATAAATTCGAGTTAAAATATTTACTATTGGATAACTTAGCGCTCGAATTAGCTGTAAGTGTTTTAGTTCAAAATTAACCAAGTAAGTTGATTACACACCGTTCACAGGAATTGGAAATCTCTCAAACCTGCTTAGTGGCATATTTAGCATAAAGATCTTGATCTTTTTTAGTTAAATGTTACATGTGTACAGTACCTGGAATATATTTCAGTTCATTATCTCAATTATTTCGTTTTTTTATTTAAATACCAAATTGTTATGTCCTTATTGAAAAACCCTTAATATTGTGATCACACACCTACTCTGAATTTATTTTGAAATTCCCTAATTCCTTAAGCAAATTATACTTTATAGGTTAACTTTTGTGGCTGATGAATATATTTTTATCAATTACAGGCGTGGTTCTTAACCCATTTCTTCAAAATTTTAATAGCAGCCTAAAGTAAAATTTCTTTACAATGTTTTTAAATTTACGACCATGAAGGGACCAACAAAAATGCACGGACATGTCTAGAAAGATTCAGCTTTTGATGCTTATGAAGAATATGTGTGTATGTAAATTTGTAAAGTCTCAGCAAACAGATTAAAAAACTCGGTTTACTCTCCTCTATCATCGACTTAATGGATTTTTGGTTTAAATGATTTTTGGTTTTAATTATTCAGTTATTCTGTACTCCGGAGATTGCATTGCAGCACACTTAGCAATTCTTAGTTTATAAGTTTGTTAAATTTCTCTCATTACATGCATATGCAATATATTCCGCCGTTATCTGTGCATGCATATTAAATTAATAGATTTACATAGTATGTGTGAATGCATGAATTAAAAAAAGGGAATGATGCTAATATGTCTCTTTTTCTCTCTATCTTTAATGGTACTTAAGCACTTACCATCGTTCTTTGTGCCACGTTCGTTACGTATCAGTATCTCGTGATCGTCTTCTTCCCAGATTTCACCCTGTGACGCTGTAGTTGGTTGGGTATGTTCAGCAACCGGCAGTGCTAATGGAGTCTCCTGTACCTCTGTTGTGCCACACGCTAAATGTTGTAGCATTGACATTGAGGCCAATGCCACCACTACTGTACACACCGATAACAGTTGTGGTTGATGGTAATGTTTCATTTTGTTTATGTTTGTGCGTCTGTTTATGATGGCGGTTGTGGTTGTGATGGTGATGGTGGTGTTTGTGTTGACGGTAAGATGTCTACAACTATGTGAACGTGATATAATTTTCGCCTTTATTCACGTGCTTCTTATTTCAATTACTGATGCGTTTCGCTATGTGTACGCTACGTGGTTGTTATAACATTTACACCTAATAGTACAGGAGTGTATTTATAATCGGTATGTATTCGTATGTGTAGAATGGCTGGTTGGATGGTTGTTTGAGAATCCGTTTACCAATCTGTGTTGCTGCTAAAGCCTTCAATCCTTCACTAGTACTGATTGCAACACAGCGGCTTTAAAGCGCCTCTAAGTATGCCCAGCAAAATATGGAAGAATGTAAATCTGCAAAAATTTGAATTTCAATATCGATGCGATTATATAAGTATGTTGTATACTGTGTAAGTGCATATGTATGCACTTCACAAGAATGTGTGTATTGTACAAAACAAGACCGAAAATGCAAATTGTAGAGAAAAACATAAAAATGCAAATGTTTGTGCATTTTTGTGAAATGTTTCCGCTTCCTATCTTTGATATATGCATATGTATGCATCAATGAATGTAAAGTGGTGTTGTTGTTAAAAAAAAAGAGCTTACATTTATATTAATGTGAACGCTTTACAGACGCCATGTAATTTTATCCCCCTTTTTTTTTGAGGAGGGGGAAATTGTTCTTGGCAAAGGGTATATTAAGTTGGTGTGGATGTCCGAACCAAAAATCGGAATCATTTTAATCATGTCTGTCTGTACATCTGTCTCTCCATGTACCTTTTATGCTTAAGCTATAGAGATCTATAGCTTTTTAAAATATTCCAAAGAAATTTGGTTTAAAAACATATATTAGCCCAAACAAGAAACCTATTGAAAATGGTTCAAATTAGACCATTTTTAGAACTCTTCTTCATATAACGATTTATTCTAAAGCCAGTCTTTATATGATAAAAATTTGCAATTCTTAATATTTTTTATCAAAAATTAGTAAAAAATCGTTAATTTGCTTAATAATTGACTATTGGAAATTTTAACCCGATTGGACCATTTTTAAAACCTGTCCTTCTATATAATAATATTTCAGGGAGTAACTTATATGACAATGCTTCGCCTTTACTGATACTGAACTACAACTAATTGTAGCATAATTTAAGGGTATTAAATACTCGAGCTCGACTCACTATAACAATTTTACTTGGTTCTCTTATCATAGCAGCTTTTGGGGGGAAAATATATGAAATTGTGAGCTATGAAAAGCTAAAGTTTTATAAAATATTTATTGTATATAAAACATATGCAGATTTTGATAAATTTATTAAAAAACAAGTAAAACTATTATAATAGTCTTTAAAAAAAAACCAAATTCGTTTAACCATATCCATCTGTATGTCTGTCCTTCTTGTAATTTTTAAAGACACACCCATCACTTTTTATTATTGTTATCATACTTGACCCAAAAGACATTGCTGTGTGAAATTTCATCGAAAAATATTCCAAATTTCCGACTTGTAGGTTAATTATAAGAAATACGGTTATGGACAGACGGACTAAAGTTTGTTCAATGGCAAAACCTAAGACTTAAATACCCTCACCCTAGTTTGAGTTTCTCTACAATAGTGAATGAGAACAGAATTTATCAAAAATCATCAAATAGAGTAAATAAAATAATTTCATCATTGAAACCTTAACTATAAGTAAAAATTTAAAATAAAAAAATTGCATTTTTCAAAATCAATCCTTTGATTAAAATCTAATCTACAATCTTTAGATTAAAGATTAGCGGGAACCATACAAAATGCTATCTGAATGTTGTTTATGAGCTTATGGTAATATTTGTGGTTTATAAAAACAAACATATATGCGGGCACGTGCTGCTTGTACTGCCAGTAACTGGAACGTGATTTTTATTTTAAAGCAAATTTCTGATTATAACTATAGTTGTCATTGTAAAGGAATGTGCTATAAAGCTATTCAGTACTACGATAAGCACATACACACATACACACATATATATATATATGCATGTTCATAATTTGTATGCTGTTGTAGAAATGCTGCTGTCTCTCTCTATAGAAGCATAAATAAAATATTTAAACTATGTACACACACACACACAAATTCGGCTGTGTTGTTTTTTGTTTTTTTGTACATATTTTAATTCATCTGTCATATGTAGAAGATTCGCGCTAGCATAACATTGCACATATTACACCGTCACTATATAGTCTCTGTCAGGCATGTCAGTTAGTTTGAGATACACACACACACGTACGTTGTATATATTGTATACTTGTAACTTGACTTAGTTTGCTGTTATATATGGATTTGCACATATACATACATACACACACATGTGATGTTTTGTAATGCCTGTGCGGTATTTCTAAAGATTTTTTCTACACAGTTTTCCAATTTGTAGAATGTTAATGTTTGTGTAAGCACGTATATATAATCGAGTGTGGCAAGCACGCTTACCCATACACGTACTTGTACTGCTAACAGAATTTTCATTTACATGTTGTTCTTATTGCATTTATATGTTTCGCCGTTCGTGAGGTGTACTAAATATTTTTATTTAAAATAGTCGTTCTTTCAGTGTCAACTTTGTTACCCGGGTTGTTGACTTTTTTCATTATGGCTTTTATGGTGTACAAATTTTTAAGTCTTTTTGTCCTTTTCTTCTTGTAAGAATGTTTTAGTTTTAAGCCTCTGCACAAAATAGTTCCTTAAAAAGGAAAAAAAAATTCGCTAAATGTTTGCAATTCCCAAATGGCTTATGATGGATGAACTCTCTCTTTTTTTTTGCATATTTTATCAACATAAAGTGAATCCGGCTCCTAAGTGTATTCATTTTGTGTAGCTGCCATTTTTTGGTATAATGTTTATATTTTACTGCATTTACCACCTGGACTCACTTTGTCATAATGTTTGTGGCTTTCAAAAAGACACTTTGGACACCCTACAATGTATACCAGCATTAAAAACTGAGTTTATCTAGAAATGTATGTCCGCCTGTCCATTTATTAGTGACATTCACGATTGTAAATCGAGCTGAAATTTCTTACCAGACACTTCTACTTACTGCACGCAGATTGTTATTTAAAATGAGCAAAATTGATCATGAGCCACGCCCACAATCAACCATAAAAATAGAGGTACGAAGTTGAACTTTTATATAGATATTTATAATTATCCCATTCATCGGTGTGCTAAAAATGGGCATGGTCGTTTAAGAGAAACGCCCACAATTTAAAAAAAAACCTTATAAAGAGTAAAACTCGACTTGCAAGCTGATACATAATACGTACTATAAGAGGGCGTAATCAAGTATATGTCACGCCCACTATTTGCATGTACATAGGGAGGGTATTTAAGATTTTGGCTTTAGCCAAATCTAATTTTTTTCACTTTTTAAATATTTAATACTCCCACATTAATATATAAATAGTGGGCGTGGCAGGTAATTGATGATGCTCTGTAATGGGGTATGTATAACGCACCATTACATAAGTTGCTTTGGGTGCCAAGTATAGGTTTTTGTAAATTGTGAAAATGTTTGTTATCCCATTACGCCCACTTTTTTACAAATGGATGGGTGCACTAATTGTAAATAATAAATTAGAAGTGGGTGGACTGAGTTTAAATTTCTTCAATATATTTTTGTAGCTGTAATAGATTTTTGGTGATTGTGGGCGTGACATTTGATCAATTTCATCTATTTTAAAGTTGTTTTGATGCTGATTAAAACTATACACTATATATACTATATTTTAATTATTAAATGTAATTAATTGTACGTACAATTAATAGATTTATCTCTCTTTCTCTCTATCTCTTTCGTCAAACATTAACAACTTGATTTAAGAGTATAAGAGTAATTAAATTGTTTAATATATTGTATATAGTATAAAATTAATTATATCCTTATATATGTTTACATGTGTATTTACTCGTATACATGGATAAATAACATTCGCTATGGACTCAATTTTATACATGAATGATGGCATGGTTTGATGCAATTATAATTAACTTTACCTTGTTTGTATGTGTGTGTGTGTGTGTGTGTGTGTGTTTGCGAATGTCTGACATTAATTGACAAATAATGTCGCAAATAACACACAACACTGTTCAACACCAAAATGAATGAGAAATGAAAACATATTCGGTCTGCAACCACATTGTCTGCTGACTTGTTACAGTTGAATGACTAACTTTGACCCACCAATCAACACTTGCGAATATATTGAACATATATGTATATAATAACAATATAATTGCATTAGGTGTGTGTGTGTGTGTGTGTGTTTGTTTGCGTGTATACAATCAATTTACTTCATTGAAACAAAGAAAAAGAACCCAACATGATGCATAAGCATACAGAACAGTGCTCTGGCACGTCCAATAACAATAAATAGAAATTTGCTGATAGCTGATATACTCTAAATAATTTGTTTGTGTTTCGGTTTTTGTTTACATGAAAAGCGCAGCATGAAAATCAGAATCGTTTAATTACAAACTGCGGTGTTTTGGACACACATGTGTAAATAGAGAGACTTCACTCTAATCAAATTCAATTTCAGACAAAGGCTTTATTTAATGATATTTTCTTGTTATTAAAATAGAAAAAAAGAAAAATATTAAAGTTGCATGTAGGAGTAGCCCTAACAGTGAGCTCACAATTTAAAAGAATTATTACGAAATAAAAATTTCAATTTATTGCCCCAAGATGGGTAGATTATCCAGGATTTGTCTTAAAAAGCTGATCCAATTTAACAGTGTCCGGGGGCGGAGGGGGGTGGGTCAGATAACAAAGGTTTGGTTTTAGACCAGGCTAGCCAAGGTCCCATATTACTTATTGAATGATTTCTGTTTGCTATAAAAAATAAAAAAATACTCTCCGTTATGCCAAAAGTTTATAGAATCAGATTCCAAAAAGAAAGTTTAAGTGAACTAAGTGGAATAAAGTGGTCCACTTAACCATTTCCATTCAACCCCCAAACGTTAGCATAGTTTATATGTACATACACAGTTTTTTTCTTAATAAAATTTTAATATTACCGATGATGTGTTTTGGTGTGCTCAAAAGTACTCAATTATAGGTATTGAATGAAAAGTCAGTACAGTCTCGCTTGTAAAGGGAGACTGTTTTTTCCCTTAACAAAAATACATGAATAGCTGAAGGCAGACGTACAAAACTACGTTAGAAATCGTTAAAATTCGTTTATAATTCAAACAAATTCACTTCAATCCAACATTTCTCTTCATCCAATGTTCACCTAAGGCTGTTGTATGTTGTATATATATATGTATGTACGGAATAATGGCAAATGCTTTTTGATTCATGCTTGATCTTTAATATGAAAATTCTTTTTTGTGGGTAAATGTAAAATAAACACTCAGTTAAATAAACAATCATAACAATAAGTGGACTGCTGTACAGTGGGTGGGAAGTAATGGCAGCTTAAGTAAAAACAAGAAGAAAACTAAATTTGATTTTGCCCAAATCTTAAATACCTTTCCCATCTACTCACAAACGATGGGCGTGGTAAGCTCTCTAATAGTAAAACAGCTAACAAGTCGACTTTTACGCTGTGGAAGATTTTTTGTAAATTTGAAGCGTGTGTCTGTAATTTGACCACGCCCATTTTTGCCACATCGATAACAGGGATAATTATATATATGTGTACGAAATTTCATTACCAAAACTCGATTTTTGTGACAGATATCTACATTTTTGTCAATTGTGGGCGTGTTTGTTATGTTAAATGTCTATAAAAACTCAGATTTTGATTTTGAAGAATATTTGTTAGGGTCCCTGACGTCTGAGTTTAGATGTTGCTTATAAAAAACTTATATGGAGGATATAAAAATTATTTATTAATAAAAATCATACAAAGGTTCAACAAACTTTACGTTGAGTCTTAATGATGAGTTCATCACAATTTCTCTTAAAACATTATTACCCTCAACACAGAAATCAGCATTTATTTGATAAACTTCAAATTATTGTGTATAAAGTGATGTTGGTGTAGGATACTAAGAAAACAATACGAAAACAAAAATGCTGTGTTAACCGTTCTTGGTATTTCACTTTGTGTGAAGAATTGTACGCAAAGCACAAAAAATATATGAAAAAAAAAGCAGCAGCAAAAAAAAAATCAATATTTTCTGCGCATTTTATGTACGCATCGCTTAACACAAATTTCACAAGTCTCCCATCATCAGCATCAGCACCAGCACCATCATCATCATCATCATCAACAACAACAACAACAACAACAACAACAACAACATTTACATCCAAATGTTGCTGCTTTGCTCTCGCAAAGTACTTAAAACTTATTAAATATTAATCAAGTGTCTGTTTATTTTAAATGTTTGTTTTTGTTTATTTATTTTGTGGGTGTAAATAAAAAAAAAATATAATAATAAAAAAAAATAGGAAAGAGAGCATAACTGACAACTTGAAACTGTAATTGATGAGATAATCTACCCAGTGTGCAGTTGACAGTCACCAGTCTACTGTGCAGGCTGTTTCTTTAGCTCGTTACGATAATTGGACAGTTTTCGTAAATTGAGTTATAAAGCAATTTATTTATATTCCAGCTGGAGTTGAATCACTCCAGCAACATTGTAAATTGCTGAATATTCAAAAAAAAGAGATGAATTCATCAACGCACACATTTTCCGTCTATACATTATTTACTTGGGGCTATTATTCACCACAAAAACGATACATTGTTTTATACATACACTTACGTTCAAGCTTACTATATGTCATTTAATAATGTGCGAATAATTGAAAAAACATTTAAGGAAACAAAATATGCTTTAAAAAGTCCGAAAGGGATCTTCTTTCAAGCGGAGACTCAAGCGACTCTAAGGTTGGTGAAAAAGAAGCAGTAAAGGGATCAAAACTTTCTTTGTACAATAGTACTGTTTCCTAAACGAGTGAGGCTGTCTCTCTATTATTCGATCGTGCCCATTTTTACCACATCCATGGATGGACTAATCATAAATATATATTTTCAAATTTCAACTTATTAGCTCAATTGCAAATTTCATGAAATTATCTTAAAAAGTTATCGAACCATTTTAAATGAACACATAATAGACGGACAGGCGGACAAAATGAATCTGACTAGATCTCAAAAGTATTCTGTTATCTGTACAATAAAAGGCGGGTCTTTCTATAGCCATTTAAGAAGGACCCGCCATTCCATATATTCTTTAAAACTTAATATAACTTTTTTACCACAACTTTTACTGCTAAGCTTAATATCTTCCAAGTACTCTCCTTGCCTTTTTTTCCTCTCTAAAGAACAAAACACAAAACGGTAGAAGCCTATATTTAGGCAGATGTTTTCCCGCATCCATCGTAGCCCATCAGATCAGAATCAAAATTTCAATCGATTTAACTATGTCAGAATTAATGACATAGACTATGTCCGTCAATCCGTCTTTGCTTTTCTTGTAATCAACCTACAGATCACAATATTGGATATTTTTTTATGAAATGTGGTACAAGTGCTTGTTTTAGGCTCAGTATGGTCACTGTTGAAAATCAACATGATAGAGGTATTTTTAGGAACCTTCCTCATATAACGTTCTTTTTTAAAATAAATCTTTATATGACAAAAATTCGTAATTTTAAATATTTTTTAATAAAATTTGGTAAAGATTAGTTAATTGGCTTAATAAGTGATTAAGCTAAGTTTGGATCCGATCAAATAATTTTTAGAACACCTTTCCATATAACGTTATTTCACAAGGAGATTTTTACGATGACTTGAATTTGAATTTTGGGGATAGAACTAAATTGTAGAATTAAATGGGGTAGAGGTTGAGGGTGGAGTAGAAATGACCATTATATATTTACTTCTTTTTATTCCATTACCAGTCCTTCATAAACTGGACGTATGTACATATGTTTTCAACACTTGAACATGAAATAAACTTTTTATAATTTAGACATAATACATAAACACATAACATATAATGTACAATAATAAAAATAATAAATATTCATAAGAACGGAAATTATACCTGAAATGATTACAATGCAGCTGCTGGAGCTGGTGCTGCTGCTGGTATCCGAGCTGAGTTACTATTCAAAAAAAACACACTTAACACAAGCGTAGATATTGTAAAGTCTTTTAGGGGAAACAAAACTCCTTGTCTCGTCTTTAGTATACACAGTGAAATATTATAAAAGCAAACATACTGCTGCTGGCTGCGGGCACTTTAGAAAAGTATTTTGCAAACAATTCCACAAATATTATTTTATTTTATTTTATTTCTTGTGTATGCGGCGATTTGATCAAGCTAATGTGCAGTAAAGCAGTTAAGTTATCGTTTTATGGAGATTTCGTGATTTTCATGACAATTGAGAAAATAAAGTTTCTTCTGAAAGATTTCTTCACGGTTCAGTATTAGTAAGCCACAAAATGTCCAATAAAATGCAGGAGAGAATATTTTTTTGCACTTTTTCTTAAATGCAACATTTAAACTGAACACTCACACACATATAATGCACACACACCAACACATTTAAATTGATTAGATTACAGAAATAAACTACTGAACACGTCGCACGTTCAAAATGAACTGAATTTATAATATCATGGCCGTACCTAGAAGAGTAGGTTAAACGTGTGTAGAGAAAAATGTGTAAAAGTGTAAAAATACACTTTCTTCCGGTGTATGTTCTCGTGGAGAATGTCAAATAGCCTCAAAAAACAGAAAAAAAAGCTCTTTACACAAAAGTTCCGAAAGGGTAGTTTTTATGTATTTTTCTCTCTTTTTAATTATTTCACTCTCTGACTATTTGAGTGTATCATTACTGAGTATGAGCTGTGAGGAATTACTGGGAGAGATACCAAAAGGATTGCCTCTCCCGCCGTGGAAAACAATAAGATACCTTTGGCTTCAATTTTCTGCCAGAGATATGTTGAGTTTATCTTAAAAACATTAGAAACGCACTCAACTCACTCACTTGCCGGCACTCAGAGGCATCTTCCTACATACATATCAATTATAAATGAACCTGATGCAGATGGCAAAACTTTGCTTATCCAGTCAAATCATTTCTGCCTACAAAAATTATATATTGAGTAACATTTGATCCAATTTTCACTCCCAAAATTCAATTTTGCCAAACATTACTTATTCATCGGTAAGGTGTGGAGTAGTTTCAATTTCCCACAGGAGTTAGAGGGTATAATATATTTTGATAGAAAATCATTTTCTGCATAGAAATGAACGTTAGAATGTCCTTACTTCTGTCTATACCTTTACATGGTTATTTGCGTAAGAGTCATGACGTATTACGAGTATATGGTGGAATATATTATTTTGCAACTAATACAGGAAATAAGAAAACGAAGAAAACGTGGAATCGGTTACCTGTGTCATATACATTATGAAAATCTGATGTAAGCAGATGTGCACGACAGTATTTAATCTATTAGACTGCACAGATGGGTACGGTTTTTTTGCTGCACCATTTGTGGAAAACAGGAATTTTCGTCATATAAAAAATTATTATTATAAAATATGTCTCTAAATGGACAAGAGTCCTGGATATGAATGATATTTACCAAAGAATAAGTTACATATACAGCTACAAGGAAACAAGGATAGATTTTGCAGATCGACACAGTATTCGATGTTGTAAAAATTAACATATTTAATGAAATTTGGTATAGACTTTCTTACCTTATATTGCAGTTGTTGTTTTTTTCAAATTGAGCGAAATCTATCAAGTGCCACGCCCACAATTGACAAAAATTGACCAAAATTTATTTATATGCCACAAAAATTAATCTATGAAAATGAAAATTTATATATTTATATTTGCTTTGTAAAAAATGGGCATGGTCGGATAACAAATAAGCTCACAATTTATAAAAAATTCAAATTTGATAAAGAATTCAACTGCCAAGTTATTACATATTATGTAAATTAATTAAAATTATAATTAGATAACCTGCCACGCCTACAATTTTACGATTCGATTTAAACTATATTTGGTTTTTTTTTTCGTTTTTGATTTATTTTAAATATGAATTTGTTCACTTTAAATTAACAAAATGGTGTAATGGGTTTTTGTGTGTAAGTATGTGTGTATGTTTATGTATTTGTGTATTTGTGCATTATACATATAAACAAATGATAATTTATTAAAATTCA
Organism: Ornithomya chloropus; assembly: GCA_963971445.1. Classification (NCBI taxonomy): domain Eukaryota; kingdom Metazoa; phylum Arthropoda; class Insecta; order Diptera; family Hippoboscidae; genus Ornithomya; species Ornithomya chloropus. The sequence goes on from OZ020532.1 coordinate 3,668,698, forward strand.
TTGTTGACAAGTTTCTCTGTTTATTTAGAATTTTCTCATATTATTATCCCACACTACTCTAATAACAAAGGCAACAAAGGGAAATATGCGTGTGTTTGTATGTTGGTATATATTTACCTTTTTTTTTTTTTTTTTAATTACAGTTGACACCGTGTAAACAATATGTAAGCACAACATTGGTATGAAACATTGATGTATTCTCATATATGGCGATGTGTGTGTGTGTGTGTTTGTGTGTAATAGAAAGTATGCTGAGCGAAAAGCAACTCCTACTACAACAAACAACATACATACTTACATATAATATAAATACAATGAATGGGTAATAATAGTAATAATAATAACAATTAAAAAAGTTAAGCTTGGCTAAGACTAAACCTACGATACACCCTTCATATAAAACGATCTCTATTATGAACTGTACTGAATAAGATATTCTTTGTAAATTACATATACAGGGGATGAACAAAATAATATAAATACCATGCAATATAGGACAGCTTGTTGCAGTGTTGGCAACACTGCATCCATTTAAATAATGCGATGCGTATTTATTGCATAGTTTACGTACCAAGTCTTGTTGGTCATAAATCAGTATATTATACGCTTTGTTCTGTGACGGTTTAAACAAGTGATCGGTGATCTTTCAGACTTGGAAAAGAATCCTTAGTGATCGGTTAGCAGCAACGTTTGTGTCGAAAACAGTTGAAGTGTTTAACGTTTCACGACCGTTAACTGTCCGAGACCGATGAACATTGAAAAGAATTGTGTCCAGACAACATAAAACTATCGCGCCAAAAGTGACAGCACCACTCAACACTCACTTCAACAAAAACAGAACAGAATTGTTTACTTTAAGAAATTTATGATTTTTATAGAGTGTTGGAGTAAAAAATTCGCCAAAAATAGAAAAATTGTAGGAATTATAAAGAAAATATTTGCTATTATACACAAGATATGCTTTTATCAAACTGTATCATTAGATTGTTTTGACACTTTATTGGAGATGCATTAGTGGAGACAAGAAGAAGTTATTATTTAAACAAGTGAACACCATATAGCAGCTCTATTAGTCTATTTTCGCAGTCATGAGCATTTCAATACAATACAAATGGACACAAGGACGGACACGTGTAGATTTGATCGTGATCAATAATTTTTTTGTTTTTACTATATGTCTCCTTCTGGAAGTTGTAAAAGTTATAATAAATTGAATACACCTTCCATCTTGTATGGAGGCTACTATACACACATGCACACAAAAATTAATTAAATATCATGTGGCAACGTATGTGTTGAAATAAACACAAATATTAAATGAGTTGAAAATTTTCCTCACACACACACACACACACCTATACACTCACCTAACTTAAACTTGTACATTTAGAAAACTACTATAATAAATTGTGTGACATTTATATACAATGGAGTGTGGATGGCAGCAGTTGTGGCAAAGCAAATAAAACTCACATCATGAAGCATCGACAGTGTGTGCGTGTGTGTGTGTGTGTGTGTATAATGCTCGTTTAAGTACTCGTAAATGTGTATTATTTATTGCTAAAGATGAAATTATTAAAAACGCAATCACACACATACACTCAAACACACCTGCACAGGTCAACAAGAAACAAAAAAAACCAACCAAGGTTCTGTAGTGTTTTTCTTTTATTGCCACAATTATTCCATACCACACACTCGCACACACACTCATACTCAACACACTTTTCTACTGCTTCCCTTTTTCTGCCATTATTTATGTATTCTCGTACACATATTGTCCACTGTATTTCATTCTCAATCCTTGTGCGTTTTGTACACTTTGTTTTTTCGGAACTGTGTAAATTTGTTTTTGGTCATTTTGAGTTAATTACATTTGCATTATTAAATTTTATGACATTTAATCTGGTCAGAAGCATGCACGTCTACAACGCCTCCTCAACACAACACACAAAGGTTTTGCCCTTTGTTACTCACTAGTGTACAATAATAACATAACTGTTCATAAAATGTTTTTTTTATTGTTAATTTTATCACTTGTCACTCACTTTTCGTTCTCGTTCTCCTTCAGTTTATACAATAATCATAAATGATATGGCAAAGGCAAAAAATTTACCAAAAATTTTGGATGCTATTATTTGTTTCGGTTAAGTGAGATATATTGGCGTTAATTTCAGGGTAATTGCTCCACTGTAGCGTTTTCTGTGATTAGTTAAATTTTCGTAAAAAACCATTATAAATATTTTTATATTGTAAACAATAAAAAAAAAACAATTTAAAAGTACCTCCACCTTCATATAAAAAAGGTGGGCGTGGCAGATATATGATTACTTTTTCTAAACCTATAGCTAGCAAGTCGGGTTTTACTCTGAGTATGTTTTTTTTTGTGGCAGACGATGATTGATTTTTTCGATTGGGCGCGTGTCCATGCCCATTTTTGCTCTATAATTCAAATATATTTCTTTTTATATTTTAATTTTATTTTCATTCCTTCAATTCTATAAAGCGTAGTCACAAAATGAAAATTTCTTTTCAATCGATTAAATACAGTTAGTGGTAAAATTGTAGCGATATAGTTATATGATATATGTATACGGAGACAAACGAAATCAACTGAGAATTGAAATAGTTTAATATTTAACAAAAATAACAAAAATAAAAACTTTATGTGAAGTTATAACCACATACGACACCCCGCACCCGCACCCAGTCATACAATAAATTGCAGCCATAAAAAGGCAAGAGAGTCAGAGAGCAACACAACAACATCAACAACACAAACACAAGCACAAAACAGTCTTTTTAAAACAAGCACACATATGATGATAAACTTTTCTACGTGTGCCTGTGTTATCCGTACACACACTTGCAGCGACATAAACGGTAACATATTTTGCAATTGTTGTTTTTCGTTTTTCCTTTTTTTAATTTTTTGCCAAACGCATGAAAAATTGTATAACGATATAAAAATCCGCCAATTTTTTCTTCTCAATGCACATTTGGCTCATAACATTCGATGCCAACATGAACACACACAAACACACACATATCATACATGTGTACAAATATACGTATGGTATGTGTGTACAATGAAACCATCTCAGTACATATATCACATACGCCTCATTGGACAATACCCGTTAAACACTTGTTTCTACTCCCTTGGCATATTTTTATAGTTTTTTTTCTTTTTCTATCTTTCCTCCAAGTTGATTATTGCGCTTCGTTCTGTATGTTTTTAATGAGTTTGTGCATGCACACAATATGGTGCGAACTGGTAACAGAAGAGTTCATAATTTTTCATTTCTCAACTTTTCATTCTTTCGGAATAAGAACAAAAAACAAAGCATTCAAAATTTTGCAATGGAATATAAAGGCGTGATGTTAAAGTGGTTGAAAAGATTGAAGCATTTAATACCTAATATAGATTTTTTTCATTTTTTTCTTTTTCAATCATATGAGATTTCTGTGAAGTGAAAATTTGATCTGATATTTTTATATTAAATACATTAATTAATGTGGATATTTTATGGGTTTTGGAATTTTCCAATTAGTTTTTATTTGTTATGTTTTAAATAAAATAAAACATTTGTCCATCCGTCCGTTTTCAAATTAATAAACTATCACATTTTTTTCTTATTCCATAAAAGGAATATTTTAAAATTCCTCTAGCAGTAAATATTTTATAGGTCACTTGTACCTATAAAGACAAAATTTTATCTTTTAATTCATTACATATAACAAGAAATCGTTATTTGACTCTTAAAAAAATATTGCTAAAAAAAAAGTACCTCCGTTATAAGCCTTTTATGTTTACCTGTATACATGTTTTTTCTAAATTTTTTAAATTATTTTAATTATATACACTTTCTTAAACATATTTAATAAATAACGGACTTTCTATCACCTATGGTTTATTTTTAAATAATTTAGAAAACAAAGAACAAATGGACGTACAGACAACAGTTTTCATTGTAATAAAAAAAGTGGAAATATGTGAAAAAACGCAAACTAAAGTTTGAAAAACATAAATAAATGGGTCCAAAAAAAGATTTGGAAACCATCTTTAGCCATTTAGGTCCGCACAAACTTACTGTAAGCTTGTTCCACAAATGGACGGTTAATAATAAATAATTTATGTCATTTTATATGAAAATATTTTACAAATTATGATTGAACATAAGACTCTATACGCATGAGGGAAGCAGATTTAAATAAATTGTCTATCATTGAAAAGAAATCAAGTCAATGCAGCGAATTTTTCACATCAATTGCTTAACAAGTTAAGAAAAACGAGCAAAATCATTGAAAACCTTTGTCAGTAAGAAATCCGTACAAACATTAACATGTTTCCTTGCATGTGCTTGTAATGTCGAAATGAATATGTGTGGCAAGTGTAAAACTAAAACTAAAACGAAAACTAAGTGTCTATGGTGAAACGTGTGGTATAAAAGGAAATGTTGTCTTAAGCTGGCTGTTTCACTTCAACTGTCCTTTATCCTTTTGTGTATGTGTTAAGTACATATGTATGTGTACACATAATACGTTGTATGCATTTCCGAGTTGAACAAATAAAATTGGCTGCGTATGACTGTCACATTTGTTATCCTCTGTGTATCTTTTATAGTTTATTGTCGCTAAGGGCGTTTAAATCTATGAATAGAAATTTCTCATGCACTAACGAAATATCGTATCGTGTTATATAGGAAAAAAAAATAGAATATACACCACAAATATTAGCATTTTCAACAATTGTACCAAAAACTCAAATACACACACCCACACACACACACACACAACAATGCAATTTTGTAGTAAAAAGCAAACAATGTTGACTGCGTTGTAATCTCATAGATAGACCAAATTTTAAATACTGTAACACAAAATATAGGCGTGGTAGATACCTAATTTGTGATAGTGTTTATGATAGGTGTCATCTTACGTTACGGATTCTACTTAAAAAAGATTTGTTTTGTATATATATTATATACAATATATGGGCGTGTCTCTTACACGATTTCCCCTTATTTATATAGCAACTTACATGCATGCCTTTTTTGGAATAGCAATTTACGGTATAGAAACTGAAAAAAATATATATATCTGAATTTTTCAGATTTTGAAAATTTTTACATTGAGAGGCGTCTGATCAAAAATATATACAATCTTGCACAAATGTTGCAAACAGAACAACAAACCCAATCATTATATTTATGTATACATAAACGTAAAATTCAAAACAATCCTCTAACGACACAACCATCCACATGCATGTTCATATGTAACGCGATACATTTATTACATAAATAAAACATGAACTGTTGAAAAACAAATAAAGCCTATTCGTACATTTTACATATATGAAAAAGTTATACTGAAAGCAAGACAAAATTTTGGTAAGTCTCCAGAATGAGCAAACAATGCATGCAACCATGCATTTGTCCGTCCGTTCGTCTGTTTATTTATACATATACGTGAATATCACAGAAAACCATGAAAACCACAGTTTAAGTTTAAGAGACTTCAATAATTTACAGTGGTTTTCAACTTAAGTACGCTTTAGGGGCGCGCCTACACTTATTTACTCACATTATACAAAACCCTATTATTTAATAATTACACTTAGCTGAGTGAATGAAACATATGAAAATATTCTGTCCGATGGAATATTCTTAAATCTGTCACGTGTATCTTAAACAGAAATTTATATGGACGTACGTACGCATACGGGGATATGTTTATAAGATGGATACATTCTTATGCCTATTCTAAGATTTATTCCCCAAAGGAAAATGTAATGAAAAATAGTTAATTAGTTTAATAATGGGCTGAACCAAAGTTGGAGTCGATTGGACCAAGTTTAGAACCCCTTTCCATATAAAAAACATATCACGAATGCAATACCTCGTGTTTTTCATACAACTAAAATGGTGTAGGGTATTAAATGGTCGAGATTGACTGAAATTAACATTTTTCTTAATAGTTTTTTTATATATAAATTTTACTTCTTTCATTTTATTGTGCATTGGAAAACAAACAGAAAGAAATAACAATAATAGTGTTCTGACCATATCTACTCCCAAAGACTGTGAAAAGCAAATACATTGATTGAGATTGATCGATTGAATTTGTTCAATATTTAAATAAGATATACCCGTATATAATATATTTGTTGTAATATCCTTAGAATTGATATTTACTCTTTGTCATTTATGTTAATAGAATCCAACCGTTCGACTTGCAAAGTTGAACATATTCTTACATTTCCTTTATTACACCCATCACGCTGAGATTGGGGGAAAACTCACTTTGTTTAAACATTTGTAATATACAAAAATATCAGAGATTCTACAAAGCATAAGTACACTTAACTGGGGTAAAATTTTAAATCAATTGTCTGTCGGTCCACCGGGATAGATAAAAATTCAGATATCGCTCTTAAACACAGGAAAATTGCTAGTTTTTGGTCTCAGATTGTTAATAAAATAGAACAAAATTAGTCAGAGGGCACGTCCACATATACCAAACTGAAAAAATATTGATATTTTAGACAGTTTTAAGGACCTTTTATGCAGTTTTTCAAACAAAAATTACTTTAACACCAGTCTCATTATAGTTTTCATTTTAATGCTCTCAGGTGATGAGCATCCAAGATTTGCCTTAAGCCATATGAAACTTTTTTCCCTGCATTGTTTTATATTAAAATGAATTTTCTTTTATGAGAACGAGTATGAAACCATGTACAACACATACATATAAAAAAGAAAGAAAATAAGTTTTCATCCAAAGTTGAAATTGGTTAAAATTATTATTAAAGATCAGTTCAGTTGAGTAAGAGACTCTGAATAACAAAAACATTTTCCACCTATGTACCAAATGTTTGACTTAAGGTGCATTACATACATAATGCCATAAATACCGCCATGGTACTTAAATTTGTGTTAACGCATATAAAGTTATGCATTCATGTCTGCATTCACTGTCACCTACATAATCATTCATACCCAACCATACTCAGGAGATTTTACTGGGGGATGGAACCGGAATAAAAAAGAAATGAAGTGTGATTGCTGTACAATTAAATATGCTAAATTGCTCAGAAACTTACAATTCCACATATATGTATATTCACACAAACGATAACACTGCTGCTACCTGTGACTATATGACTATTGTGCTACGTGTGCAGTCAAAGCAAGTAAGTGTGTGTGCGGAGTAGAGGCCATAATACAAATGAAAACGGAAGCGGATGCCAACCAAGAGAGAATGAAGAAGGTTAAAAGAAGCATTCATGTATGATAGGTACACGTTCAGTTAAAAAATTGCTGCAAAATTTTCTATGAGTGTTTTTTATACCCTTCATATAACATAAAGTTTGTTAATGCATTTGTAATACTCGGAAAGGATACCAGAAACTTTACAATATATATATTCTTGATTAGTATAAAAATCTGAGTTGATTTAGCTTTGTTTGTTCATGTGTCTGTATGTCCGTTCGTTGTAGTAGATAGGTTTAAGGTCTCAAAGTTGAACTGAAATTTAGTACAAACATTTTTATTTTCTGCACGAAAGTCGCTATTTGATTTGGGCGGAATTAATCAAGTGACACGCCCACGATTGATTAAAAATTTTGCCTCACAGTTGTAAAAACAAAACTTTATAGATGAATTTGGGTTTATTCAGGGATATGCTAAAAATATGCCACGCCCACAATTAACAATAAAGCTAAAAAGTTAATATTTATTACATATATATGAGGCTATCCAAAGATGTTTTAAAAATGTGCCACGCCCACAAAAAGCAAATGAAAATTTCGTATACGTATTTATAAAGAGGCTAACTAAAGTGTGCAAATATGGGCGTATACACGCCCCATATTTACAACTCCCCATTTAGTCATTTAGTCAGAATTTCACACTTGAGGTAAAATATTAATGAAACTTACTTGAGGAGAGGAGACTCTTATATATAAACCACGCCCTTAGGTGAGATATATATGTGAAGGGTATTTAAGATTTATCCGGGAATATACACATACATAAACTTTTAACTTTTTTTGTTTGTTTCCTTTGCAATGGCGCCCTTTTTCCAAGACTATGTATAAATTCAGGTTCTTTTCATATTTATGTTCAGTTTAGTGGTTTTCTTTTCCTGTTTTTTTTTCTCCTTATTTAAAGAGATGAGTTAAGGATATACATGACAAACAATTTTACTGAGATTAAAATTAATCTTAAGTGTACCGAATAGGGAGACAGTTTCAATTTCACTTCACTTGTTTGTTAATTTAGCAAGATTGATGTTTTTAAAGTCAACTACATATAGAAAGTTTGTTAATCACTTAAAAATCTAAAAATATCATTCGTTTAGTACATGATTTACACTTTTGGGACTCTTTTGTAAAACAGAATACCCTGGAACAAGGTTAATTAAGTTATATCAAGCTGTAAGGGATGGTAGTTGGTTCCTAATAGCAGGTTGCATCACTAAATATTAAAAAGTCATTCAGTCAAAGTTAGTTATTTATAACAATTAGCTACAATGAAAATCAAATATATATAGGGGTTATAACGCCTCTGACGCAAACGGAATGACAAACTTAGTACTTTTGTGAAGGGTATAATAAACTAAATAAAAAAGAAATCATCGTCTATATTGAATTAAGAAAGTTATCGAAATGTATCAAAAATTCTGACTTGTTATTGCTTTCCAGTATAATTACTCAAATTGTACATATAAGCACACACCTGCAATCAATGGACATTGCTCCCATCCAGAAAAATTGTGTATATGTAAAGAAAGTGTAATAGTAAGTATCCATGCTTGCTCTTGTTACAGCACATTGGTTGTAAAAGTACAAACTTACACACTTACAAACTCCTATTACTCCATTCTTCCCTTTTTGGTGCATTTAACATTCAATGGCTTATAACATTTTTCAAAGTTCGAATTTTACGTGGTTCACATCTTTATGCGGTACGGTATGCAATTATTCCCCTGTTAGCAGTAACAAATTGTATAGCACTTAACTAGTTACCCAGAAATTGCATTGAATTAAACATTTCCCAGTTAATTGCAATTAAATGTGTATGTTGCCCAACAAGATTGCAATGTTGTATACAGTTTAGTAGTTTTTTTTTAATTGCATTATTGCATACAGAAATGAAATCAAAAGGATTAAGTAACTCAATAGAAAGGCATGAATATATGATAACCTTTGACGGTTGAAATTTAACAGCTATAACGATTTGTTTGAGTTACCTTCTATATTATTATCTCTATTCACAATGCTTTCTAATCTTCACCATGTGTGCGTGTATAATTTCTCTTTGGTTTAACTAAATTTTGAGTTCCCAGTAATGAGACAACATAGCTTTCCAGGGAGTACATCTTCTAAACTCTATGAATTTCTTAAACATTGCTATTTTTTGAGTTATTTTTGCGCTGTGTGTGTGCCCACTAGACACATCAAAGATTACCAACATTAAGTTTGAATATTCCACGCACAGAAAGCCACATATATGTAGATACATTCAGTATTCAATAAAGGTTCAATATAAAAGCATTTTGTGGGGTCTCCTACACCACCTTCTAGGTATTACACATATTTTCACAAAGCATTGTAGCCTGTAGGCTATAAATATTATTTTTCAAGCAAAAGTAGCTATAGTCTGATACGGTGAAAAGGTTTCATTCGTTATTTACTTCATTAACACGCTTTTCTAAATAAATTTTGCATTAAAATTTTCATAAAAACAGGCGCCTTATAAAAAAATAACTGCATTTGCTGCTACTATGTGTCACTGCACTTGTATATATACTAAATGGTTAAACGGTATTAATTAAATAAATTTTTAATATATTTTTCAATAAAATTGAATTTTGTTATAACATTTGCAAACACAAAGTGAACACTTCCGTTTACTAGCAGGCACGTTCTAATAAGAAACAATTTATGGGTTGCCAAGTCTATAAATTTGAACATGTAATTTCTCATTTTCTACTATTTTATAATATTTTGGTTGTTAACATCATCTACATTTGTCACCTGATTGTCAAATAATTTTCATAAAAATACCGCTTTGAAATCATATGTGTTCACGAAAATACATAAAATAATTGAAAAAAAGTTAAATATAATAAATTATCTAAGAAAAATGAATCAAGCAGATGTAACCAAATTAATGTCGCAATTGCGTATTGCGGTAAGACCTAAAAAACGCCATTTAAAAAATCCAGATGGGCCCGAAGGTAGATTATTAAAGTTACGCAAAACAGTTACAGCCCTTATCAAATATGAACGCATCGAATTATATTATAATCGGGCTGATGAAGCCAGAGGTTATGCTGAATTGGTAAATTCATTTCTGGATCATTTAAATACATTGTTTTATAACAATAATATCATTTTAGTTAATATCCGATGCTATACGGCACGGTGATAAACATAAAGCTACCATGGAATTGGCAGACTTTTGGTTATTGGAAAAGCAATTAGTACATAAACTATTTAAAGTTTTAGTGCCACGTTATGAAAATAGTACAATTTCTTGCACCCGCATGTATAAAGCTCCTCGAGATTATCCCGGATTGTATTATAAAAAATCTGTTTTAGAATTAAGAGGCAATCCTTACCCATCCTTACTACCCGATTTTATTCAAAATCGCAATTTCATACAAAATGTTTTACTGGATGAAGCTCGTAAAGATTATAAACGTGAAAAATTAGCTGAAGTTGCCAATAAAATAGCGGCTCAGTCGACTGATATTGAAAGTACAATTAAAAAAACGACACCAGATAAGGTCGAGCCTGAAATTGCTAATAATATAACCGCCCAGTCCACTGAAATGGACAGTAATGTTAAACAAACAGCAGCAGATGAGACAGTACCAAAGAATTTGTAAACTACGGTTAACATTTTATTAAAAACGCCTTAATAAAGTGGCTTGGCATTAATAAGTGTTTATATTTTTTACAAGAAAATATACCATATTTGACGTTGGTCAAATTAATAGATCAACAGCACTAAATTTTAATTACATAGCTCAACTTTTGTGGAATTGGAATGGTAACTCGCCATTTATTCTTCCATAGAAGAAAATAATTCTAGGTGCAGCTGAAAATTTACCACCGAGAATATTTTTTTTAGGACACATTTGGTACATATAAAAAACAAGTGAAAATATTATAGTCGGTCAAGCCCGACCATCAAATGCCCTACACCACTTTTTTTTTTTATTCAATTTAATTTTTTTCTTTGCTAAAATCTTTCTTTGCTTCCTTACTGCGATGCAAAAAAGTGGTCAACTTGCACACATGCTTGACAAGTACAGCAGCAATGAAATGAAAGACATGTGATAAAGAATTTGTTATATTGCAGTGCAGTAGATTTGAGTGCATTCTGCTTAGGCCATTAGATTGCGCTTGTTAGGTTTTTTCCATAATCAAACTAATAAAGAATAAATATCACAAATTTATTTTTAAATTCAAGTTATTGCTAAAGTTATTAAATTTCTTTAAAGTTCATATCTTTTTAACATATATTATAAAATTTTTCTAATGTTTCTAGTTATGGAAAAATGTCTTGTGTTTTATAGATATAATAAAAAACGTAATAAATAATCACTGACTGAACTGTCGAATTCCCTCCAAAAACTCGTGTGCAATAACATATATATGAACAACAAAGGAGTGCAATAAAAAAAGACACAATATTTATAGAATTTTCTACTCTGTGGAAAATAACTCAAAATCCAATCAAATAAAAAAATCATTTCATCCCCACCAACAATATGCATCGCATAAGCGGCAATGAAGAAGAGCGTCGATTCTCATCATGGATATTGGATAGAAAAGCGTTGGGTACGGTTGTACGTTTATGTATGGGCTTGAATACAATCGGACGCCATTCTAGTTCCAACATTAGAATATTGGATTCCTCTTACGTATCACGTCATCATGCCAAAATTATTATAGAACCGGGTGAAAAAAAAATTATAATACATGACTTGGTAAAGTCTATAGTTTTATATAAAATTTTTACATATCAATAAGAAAATATTTTTTCTTTAGGGTTCTGTTAATGGTGTTTATGTAAATAATGAATTTTATTGTTCGGTTGGTATACCATTGAAATCTGGTGATTTAATTGGTATGGGAGCCCCATACACAGACCAGCCATTTGAAGATAAAGATTTACCCATATACGAGTTGAGATATGAACCCATATCTACTCCAAGATCACTTCGTAAAACCTCCAACGATAATACTAGTGAACCGGTTATATATATAAGTGACAGTGAGACTAACGAAAATGTTCCGTTAAAAGAGGTTAAAATTGAAAATGACGGAAATATCTGCGGTATGGGTATTAAAAGGGAAAATCTATTTAATGAAAATGCTGATGTTATGGTATTGAGTAGTGATGATGAGGATGACAGTAGAAATGAAAATGAAAAAGAAAATGGAACAAGTAATAAAAATGAGGCAACAAGCACTGGCAAAGAAACTAATCCTAAAATACATATGCCAATTATATCGGAGGTGAAAAAAGAAGTTGTACATTCGATAGCCGCTAATGTTTTGAACATATTTGGAGAGCCCGATGACGAACTGCAAAATCAATTAAAAGAATTAAATCCTTTGGTATATAACGATATAAACGGCCGGCCATTATTAATGCCAACAACAAACGAAGGACAGGCATTACGCAGTGGTGATTTTATATCAATAAATGAGAGTGGTGGCGAAGAAGATGATTCCAGAGAACAAACAACTAGTAGAGATACTAAAAGTCCAGATGTATTTGATAGTTTTTTGGATAGTCCTGAACAGCCACAACAGGAACACGAAGATAATGATGAGGATAATGAAGAGTTAATGTTCTCTCAGGCTGTACTTAATGATATCAAATCTGAATTTCAAAATAACAATAATGATGATGACGTTGTAGAAGTGACAGGCGGCGAATTGTTCAATCCACCATTTACACCGACAAATAATCAAATACAAATCAAAGTGGAACCGGGCACTGAATACGTTTTGGCTAAACCTTTAATCAACCTGGAACCTGATGCCTGTTGGACAATAAGTGATGATGATGAAAATGATGCCGAGCTGGAGAGTAAAGTTAATGGCTGGTCAAATCGTTTATTTTCGCAAAATAATCCAATAATGAATAGATCACAAGTGTATGAGTTTAGTGATAATAATGCAAACAAAAGTGATGCGGAAGATGATGAAGTAGAATATATCGATGAAAATAGGTGTGAAATACTTGACTTTTATAATCATATTACTAAAGATGAAAATGAAATCAAAGAGGAAATGTTTCTTTCTTCTTTAAAAGAAAACTTACAAACTAACGATGATGCTGAAGAAAAGGAAAGTGAAACAGATGAAAATTGTACACCATCTAAAATAGATGATAGGCCTGAGCACTCTCTGGTACAGAAATGCAAGAGACTAAGAGTGCGAATTAATCGTGTAAGCACAAGCTCAGCATCATCAGAGGAGACAAGTAAGCTCTCCAATGCGCTGCCAATAGAAAAAGGACCCACCACTGATATTCTACAAGACTGCCAATCTTTAGCTGAAGTTTCAGAACATGCTAATGAATTAAAAGAAAATATCCCTTTACCAGAGGAACAGCCATCGGTTAATAAGCAAAATTCAGAAACTTCTTCTACTAAAACTGAAGCATCAGTTGCAGTGCCCTGCTCCTTACAAAAATCACCATCACTGTTAGGTGATAAAAACGACAATGAACTTAAAAAAGGATTTGCCGCATTTGAAACTGCAAAGAAAAATGTTCATCCAAGTAAAAATTCTGCTCCTCCAACCCTGATAAATCCTCCCAATTTGCCGAAACACAGAGGCAAACTTAGAGGTGTCTCAGCACAACCACAACTCGACAAGAAACGCTCCATTCTTATCGAGAAAATGCGTCACGATAGTGCAATTAAAAATCTTAAACGTAAATGGAATGAAAAACCACCCGCGATGAAAAAGCGCGTTAAAGACCTAATTAAAGAGAATCGCAGGAAACGTCTGACTGAATTAGCTGCCAAAGAAGAAGCGAAGCATCACCTAAAACGTAAAACAAACGATACTTTGAACAATGCTGCAGAGGCTGCTGATGATGCCATAAAAGCGAAAAGACTTAAAGTAAAAATAACTGAAAATAATCGAGGTAGCTTTCTAAGTAAAAGTGTACCGCCACCGCCTCTACATGCTAAGTCTGAAAGAACAAAGAGTCGTCGTGACAGTCATAAAGAGAGACGTAAGGAGAAAAAATCAAAATCCAGCACTAAGGCAGACATAGCGTCAACATCTAAAGAAGCCTTGAAAGTCTATGAAACGGAAAAGAACAAGGCAAGTGAAAGGGTGAAAAGAAAATCCTCAAAAGACAAAGAAATGGAAGACAATATTAGCACAAATAAAATAAAGGACAAGTCAAGCACTACGAACACCACCACCATCAGCACTAGCACCACGACTACAACAACAGCAACAACAACTACAGCATCAACAAATTTACCTAGATCGATTGATAAACATCGAGAAATTAGTCGAACATATCGCACCACCAATAAAATCACATTCGCTTCAATGGAAAAAAATATTATGGAAACTATGCAATGTAAGGAGAAACTTGCCGCCTTAGCTGCAACCCCACTTATTAGTATTCTTTGTACCGACAAGGAAGATAATAAACCTAAGAAGACAGTACGTTTTAATGATAAGCCCATAATTCATTATATTGAAAAAATACCGGGTGCTTGTAGAAGAGTTACCCAAAAAGATTTTGTACCACTGAGTACCCATAGAGATCGACGCCTTCAAATTAAAGACACATATCATGTTAAGGATCATACGGAGCAAATTATTAACGATCTCTTAAATTGGAGCAATGACTGGCTTGTCAATAAAAGTGCAAATAAATGTGCAATTACAACTGTTGCCGAACCTATGCCTATAGAATTCGATTCCTTAGAGCAGTATCAAAGGTAACGGAATAAAACAAAAAATATATTAAATCATCTGCATCACTTGTGCCAATGGTTATATTAGAATCAAAATCTGAATCGATTTAATTGTCCGTATGTCCATGTAAATTTCTGCGCAGGTCGCATTCTTTTTAGATATTTCGATGAAATTTGATACAAGAACATGTATTGGCCCAAAGGGAAAATCTATTGAAAACCTATTGGACCGGATTGGATCATTTTTAGAACCCCTCCCCATATAAGATCCTTTTATAAGAGAAATCTTAATACATCAAGTGGTGCAGGGTATTTAACGGTTGCGCTTGACCATAACACATATAATAATTGTATTATCTCTTTTTATAGAATCTTAATGGATCTAATGCATTTGGAATATATCAGCAAATTGGAGCGTGAATATAAAAAAACCAAGCAGAACAAAACATTTAAAGTTAGTTTGAAGTATGCTACCTTTAATAACGAGCGCATAATGCTAACGACCACATGTAAGATATTACTACAATCAAACTTGCACTAAATCCTTATATATGAATACGTTCCAGCTAATTGTTTCATGTTTTTAGATGATTTTAAGTACAACTATCAAGCAACGTACAGTCATTACGAGGTAGTCATTTTAGATGTTCCGGGAATAAAACAACAAATGTTTGCTTATGTTTCCAGCAACCGCAAAGGAGAACATGGTAAGAATAATCATTTTTACTCTTCGTCAATTTCAATTTATATTTAATAAATTCTCTACTTCTCTAGATAAGTGCAGTACTATAATTTTTGAGATTTTAAGTTCGCATTGTAATTTATCCCAAGTGGATATGAATCGTAGGATATGTGTAAGGCCGGTTGTGGATAATATACGTGTAGAATTTGGCGCCTTTAATGCCGTGTATCAAGCGGAAGCAACGCCATTATTACAAAAAATTCTTAACCCATTAGAGCTGTTGACACATAAAAGGCTGGGTAAAAAGAAAATCGTATATAAAGGTTGCGACCAGTTAAATGAGCGTCAAACGAAAGTGTTATTAAGTACCTACATACGCATCATTGACGAATTAAATCCAAATATAACGCTAATACAAGGTCCGCCCGGTACGGGTAAATCGGTTGTCATTACCAATTTAGCACTGCAAACGTTATATGGCGAAGAAGTCCGTTATTTGGATAAAAAAATATTAATATGTGCTCAGAGTAATGCTGCTGTAGATATTATAGCTGCGCGGCTATATGAAATTACTCAGAAAATGCGTGTGGCGACTCGTTTCCGTTTGTTGCGCTACGGTAAATGGGAAAAAATCTGCACCAAAGTACAATCGATTGCCTTACAAAGTGTTATAATACGGGATCAATTGAAGGAATTAGTGCAAGACGACCTCATCAGTAGTCTGCCACCGGTGCAGAGTATAGAAGATGTGAAAAATCATGTAAATAAACTCTTCGTTTTTATTTTATTTTTATTAAGTTATTTAGTATTGTTTTTTTCTACTTTATTTTGTGTTTTTAGATTGTACAACTGGAGGCGGAGTTATGTGAAATTCGTACTCATGTATCGAAAGAAGATGATGATTTATTAGAGAAGCAACGCATCTTACAAACGTTACGTGATATTTTAAATGGATTTGCGCGACCTGAAGATAAACGCAAATCTTATTCGTGGTATTTAAGAAATGCCAATATTGTATGTGCCACCTTATCCAGTTGTGTGACTTTAGCTGAGTAAGTACAGAAATATTAAAAAAATGTTTCGTTAAAAGTAATAAAGTGTTCTAAAATTTAAGATATGTAGATTTTTTCGACGTGTGCATTATTGATGAGGCTACTCAATGCATAGAACCATGGACGTTAGTACCATTAAAGTTTGGTATTAATTCATTGGTATTGGTGGGTGATACTCAACAATTGCCGGCTACGGTTATATCACAGGTAAAATCATTTAAATTTAATTTTATTTTTATTTACTTTCAAAACACTTTTAAAACATTATTATAAGAATGGCAAATTTTCTCCACCTCCACAACGGTGGGCGGGGCTCTGGTCCGATTTTGCCCATTTTAAATAGCGACCTGCGTGCAAAAACTAAAAGTGCCCGCACAAAATATCAGCTCATTCATCTTAAAATTTACGCCCGTAAGAGTGCCAACAACAGACAGACACACGTACATACGTGTCTAAATCGACTCAGTTTTTGACGCTGATCAAGAATATATATACTTTGTAGGGCCTTTGACGCTTCCTTCTGGGTGTTGCAAACGGAAGAACAAACTTAGTATACCCTCATCACTAAGGTGGAGGGTATAAAAACAGGGATGCTATAAAAAGTACAAAATGAATTCATTATTTATTCAGTTGCCGCCATTTTGTATTTGAAGTGTTCGTCTGAAACGAATCTATAAAAAATTATTTAACGAACTAAACAATTCATAATTTTTAAATATATTTCAAGACTTTTTTAGTTTAATTTTGAATTTTCGTATTATATATTTTTCACAATAGAAAGCTACTGATTTGGGTTTGAACAAATCACTGTTTACCCGCATACAACATTGTTTGGAAAAGGCACAAAGTACCTCAAATTCAGGAAGCAATCACCATATTTTGTGCAGTTTAAATGTGCAGTACCGTATGCATCCAGAAATTTGCTTATGGCCGAATAAATATTTTTATAAAAATGAACTAGAGAATGGATTGCGTGTCAACGAACTTAAAACAGCAATACAACCATTTTCCATATTGAATTTATCGTATAATCAGAATGATTCTTGCGGTGATGGTGTAATCGTTAACAATTTAGAAGCTGAATTTGTTGCGAAACTTTTAAAAGTCTTGGATGCTTATATACCAACCAATTACAACAGTTATGGAGTAATAACGCCATATGCCCATCATCGTAATATACTAGAGCAACATGTAAGGTATGGGGTATTAAAGAACATTATTTTTGTTTTAATATTTTTTATAAAAATTTTCTTATTTTAGATCTTGCGGTCTACATAATGTAATGGTCAATACAATTGACTCGTATCAGGGAGTGGAAAAGGATGTTATAGTCATTTCAAATGCTCGCACTAGTGGCATAGGATTTTTATCTAATCCGCAACGGCTTAATGTAGCCCTAACGAGACCGCGCAAATGTTTAATACTTTGTGGAAATTTTAAACATTTAGAGGTTCGTACAGTTTATTTAACCATTGAATATAATTATCGCGTTTATTGTTATTATTCGTATTAGGCCGTACCCGCTTGGCACGATTTAATGGAGAATGCTCGTCAACGCAAACTGTACTATAATATCAAACCAAATTCTATCAACGATTTGAAGACAAATGTAATTGATAAAATTAAGCGGAAATTTTCACAACATACAATAGTTTTAGATTAACATAACAATATGTATTAATATACAGTCCAAAGATAGAGTATTTTTGAATCTAATGAATTGTTAATATATTAAAATATTTGTTATTATATGCATTTCATATTTTCCTCAATTGTAATTAGAAATTTTGAAATCAGAAAGTATATATATATAAAATATAGCTATTTCTGTAGTTATAGCCGGCACCACTTGTGGGAAAAGGTATATTAAGTTTGTGA
Organism: Ornithomya chloropus; assembly: GCA_963971445.1. Lineage (NCBI taxonomy): Eukaryota > Metazoa > Arthropoda > Insecta > Diptera > Hippoboscidae > Ornithomya > Ornithomya chloropus. The sequence continues at coordinate 3,687,292 of OZ020532.1, forward strand.
AAATGGATAGGATCGGATTATTTTTAGATCCTCTTCTCATATAATTTCCTATTATAATATAAAAAATAATATTGTAACATTTTAGTTATTTTCATATTTTTATTAACAATAATTTTTCAAAAAAAAAAAAAATTAAATTGAATAATACATCAAGTAGTGTAAGGAATTTGATGGTCGGACTTGACCGACTATAATGCTTTCATTTGTTATACCCTCCACCTTAGTGATGACGATAAACTAAGTTTATCCTTCCATAAGGAGGCGTCAGAGACCCTCGTCGAATAACAGATAAGCTCACAATAGACAAAAATCTATATATCTGGAACAAAAATTGACTAGACTTGCAAACATACACCGCTAGAGGGCGTAATTACACACCTTCCACACTCACTAGTGTAGATGCGGAGGATATTTAAGATTTGGTCGAAGCCAAATTTAGTTTTCTTACCTGTTTTTTAATTAATTCTTTAGTAAAATAAATATTGTTTCTCAAAATGGTTGCTTTAGTATACATCCCCGGTTTTATGCGTTCAAAACATTTCATTATAAGTCAACGAAACAAACTGAAACGGCGGAATAATAAAATCAAAATTTATATAAAATAAAATAGAGACCAATATATTTGTTAGGCGAAATTATAGAATAGCTTCCATAAAAAGATTTTTCTTTATTTATTTCATTTTTTCATATGTTTCATGAATAATATAAACGATATAGGTAATTTTATTCTACAAAATACTATAACGAAAACATTTTGTTAACTTCATACGTATAAAAATATCGCCTTTAAAGAAAGAAAACATAGCAAACGATCGTTGAAAATTTCAATTTTGTTGATGCCGCGCAGTTTGTTTTTCGCCGCCGTCAGCATTGTCACTTATTTGCAGAAATGTAATGTGCTAGTTTTATATATAGAAATAAAGAAAATTTATTTTGAAATGATCAATTCTTATTAAATTTAAAGCAATAAACAAAGAAAAAATGGTAAAAAGTCAATTGAAAAAGAAATGTTTCGAAAAATGTAATATAAGAAATATAAATGTGTGACAAAGATGTGTTTGTAACAAATTACAAAGCAAAGAATAAATTTTCGGCACCACCAAAGAAGAAGAATATAAAAGGATTATAAAAGGTTTATAATAAGTGGAATTTTAGAAAATTTTGTTGAAATTTGTTCAATAATTAATTTCAACGATTGTTAAAACAACAATTTCTGGCATTTTTTTCATAATTTCGTGTATATAAAAAAGACAGAAAGAAAACTCAAATGCCGGCATATGCTTACCTGTGAATTTTACAAAAAAGGAGTTTTTAAGCCCTTTTTTACATATACAATGAATTCGTTTAATTCGTGGGCTCTTGATTAAAATTTATAAATAAATATAAGACATTTGCTTAAAACGGAATATTTTGTTAATGGAATATTGTTGCTGATGGTAAAATAAAACAGCTTCTCTGTGAGAAGCGCAATCGGTTTTAAATATATATATGAATGTGGAGAGAAATGTAATTAAGTGTATCTTATACAAATCGCGGCTACCTACATATCTGTATAAGTATTCAACATGGAAACCATAGAAGAGCAGTCCAAGAGCGGTAGGTATTCCCTATACATGCGCATTTTAACTTAAAATTATGAAAATAACTGTGTTTACAAGTGAGAAATTTACAGCATATATATATATATGTGTGTAAAGCGTTGTATTTACGTGCACTGTTATATATGTAAATATTTTATTGTGAAGTAATGGACAAAAGAGCACGTTTCAAACGTACATACATAAGCACACGTTAAGGACACCTGTTTTCTTTGATTTGGCAGAAATAACTCATATACACACATACACACGTTTGAAAAATTTTTGCTGGAAATAAAACTAAAAGAAGTGTAAATACACCTAAGTACATATTTGTCGGCTGAATCAGCATTTGTCAAGACCAGCAAAATGTATTAAATACATACTTTAACATTCACCCACACTATATAAAATTCTGTCCAAGAATGGCTTATATTACAAAGACACTAAAACTGATCATTTTTAGTAAAGTTCTTGTATAAAAATATTTCTCAACATTAAGTCAGGTAAGGGGCACTGGTGTCCACATGAATTTGTTGTATTTTTAAAGTAATTTTAATGACGCAAATTAATGGATTTTTTTTTTTAGGAAGCCTTTCTAAAAAAAAGTGAAAATTTAATCCTTTTGTGTGACCTAGTAGAACACATCCAGAGACTTAGAAATAGAGATATATTCTTGGCAGCATCACTCTAGTCATGCTCGTCCATGTATCTAACTGTTGGGGAAACTTTCAAGATCCCAAATATTTGAACATTAAGCGGAAACGTTTCTGCTTTTGCATGCAGGTCTCTATTCGTAAAAATCCCTTAAAAGCCACATTCACCTAGAACTAGGAATTGATCTATGCCACACCCACAATTCAAGTATAATTGCGAAAGGTGCAAAAGATTTGGTCTAAACCAAATGTCTTCCTTGTTGTTTATCAAATATTTTGTTATAATATTGTTTTTCATTTTGTACAACCTTACAAAGAACAAGCGGGCGGAAAAGATTTGTCAATAAGTGCGTAATTTAAAAAACAAAATGCATTTATTTTCATCTGATGTGTGTTTATATGTGATTTTGTTGCTGTTATTTCCTGTGTACAAATGTCTAAAATGTTTTCTGCTATTGTGTTTAACCCAAAAGAATGCCACAAAATAGAATTTTATCTAATAATAAGCATAATAATCATGCAACTTGCTTTGCATCCACACCAAAGAGAGACTGTGATGATGGGAATGCTGATGATGGTGTAGAAAGTAACCTTTGAGCTTTACTATAAATTATTTAATTGAGTAAAAATTTGCCTTATTGCACTTACTTGATGTTTCAGTTGGTTGATCTCTATTTTGCCGTCTTTGTTTTTAGTTGCAGTAGAATTTTGCTGAATAATCAGGCATTGGATTCTCAATTGAGTTATTATGCTGTCTTAATAGTTTGCTTCTTCTCAAGTGATTAAATGATGTTGCTAAAGTGTAAAATTTCACTTTGTACACACATGCCCACCTCCATATCATATGTACATATTTTGTTTTATATTTTGCAATTTTTTTTTTGAATTCTTTTTATTTTTTTTTATTTTTTAGTACTAATATTGTTGTATGTGCGTGAATGTTAATTTTCTTGTTAACGCTCAATTAAATTTTGGTGCTTAGTATACATCCATCCCATGCATAGGTCTGCAAGTTGGCTGTTGGCCAATAAAAAGGCAAAGTTGCAAACAAATGAATGAAAAATTAAGAAAGAAAAGGAAATCCATCCGGATGGTTACTCATTTAGCGAATACCAAGAACCTAAATCCATTAATTTTAAATCGACATTTGCTTATAGATGTGTATGTACGTATGAAGCATATTATTCATAACAATTTGAGTGATTGTGTGTGTTATTATTATTAAAATGTTTGTCGCTGCTGTGTAAAATCTTTAAAAACCTTAATGCATCCGATTTTGTGACAATATTGACAAGGTTGAATAGAAGCATTTGCTTGGAATTGGTCAAACGTACGGTTATTGTTAAAATATTCTAAATATTGCTCATAACTCCATATCTACATTCCTCTACATTCTTTTAAAGAGGTAACGGGTTTTTCACTAAAGACATAACAACTTTGTATTTTAAACAAAAGCATCCTAAAACGTTTTTTATGATGTGTTGATGTCAAAACATCAGGCATAGTTAACATTTTTATCAGGATGAACTTTACAAATGAGAAAAGCTTGGAAAATTATTACTGCAATATACTGCAACTTTAAGAGCGTTTTGCCCAATTTTCGGTCATAATAATCGGACCACCAGTTAAAATGTGTGTGCTATAATGGATAAATTCTAGTCAAAATATTCACTATTGGACATGTTCCTGTACCAGTGAGATATTGCTTCCGTAAAACTATCGAAAATATTGCAGCCATTAATGCTACAAGTTAAAATTAGCCAAATCAGTTGTTTTGACACCGATTTCCGGAATAGGAATGATATTGTAGTTAAATGCAACTTGTCTACTATTCGTTGAATAAATTTCAGTCTTATATCTCAATTATTGTGAATTTTAATTTAAATACAAAATTGTTATGTCCTTATTGAAAAACCCTAACGGCGTTATTTAGAGAGAATGCTCTCTACGAGTATTACAACCTTTTATATTTTTTTGAAAAAAATATACTATTTATAGACTTTGATTTTAATGTCACTTTCTTTGGAAAACATTTAAAGAAAAAAATTATTATTTGAAACAAAATTTTGAGTTGAAAAAGTTGAAAACAGCATTAAATCATTATCTTCTGAATCATTTTGCATTAATAGCAATGGATACATCCAAGGGTAATGTAATGATATTGTAATTCTATATAAAAACTAACTTTGGTGGCATAAATTGTAGGTTCTGAGTTGCGTCTGTCGAGTGTTAGGTCCAGTAATTTATCAATTATTGTGCCACAGAGTGATAAGCCACGTTCTCCGGGACCTGCCGGATATGCTCCACCCAATATATCCGCTATGAAATCAAAGAGTCCGCAATTTAGTATGGCGGGCCGTATGAAAGATCGCCCTCCAAAGGAATTCGTACCGGCTTCCAATAATTATAATTGCATGGACTATCAACCGGGTCGAAAAGCTCCTGCTTATACATTTGGAGCCCGATATTCAACGCGTTGTCCTCCGCTTATTCTACCGGATTAGAAAGTTTTTTCGTTTAAGCAGACGTTCAGAAGATATTGAAATAAAATATTAATTTTATGGTTCTTGTCACGGTGAAAATGGAAGAATTTTGATTTATTTTCAACAAAAATTGAGATGGAAACGTTTCTCGTTAGGGCCGAAACAAGGATATATTTTTGATTGAAAGGAGTTTCGTAAGCGAAAGGGAAATACCCCTTATGTAGTAGATGTCTAGCAGTCTCGAAGGTTTTATTGATTATTTTGTTTTACAAGTAATTCGAAACGTTTCAATTGTCCGAACTTAAACGCCACATGCCATTAGAACTAGTGCATAAATGTGCATTTTTGCCCATTAAAATTCTTTATAAATAGTTCCCGTTGAGGCTTATGGCCATGGTCGATTATAAATGTAGTGGGAGTACATTATAATACGCACAAACCCCAACAAAAATATTGATGTCATATTTCATTGTATTTGCGCAATTTGCATTGTTCCATTGTACAATACTATTTGGATTTAGTTAAATATAACTTTACATCCAAATCTATTGTACTATCTACATATAAAGTATATTACATTTTTGGAAATGTTTGTTCGAATAGGTTAAAATACTAAAATAATCGATCAGGATTAATGACTTGTTGGAACGATTTCATTAAAATTGGTCTGTTCATGATTGAAAGAAAATTGGTCAAAATTTTTAAAAATGTCAAACAACCCGGAATCAAAATCTGTGTAGAAGAGAATTTGTCACATCTTTTATTATATAGAACCACTCCCAATCAAAATTTTAATACATTTAATTACGTCCGTCTGTCTATCTTGCAATCAAGGTACAGATAGAAATTTTTGATATTTTATTATGTCTGATATTTTAGCGCGGTAAAATGCTTTTTACCATAAATTCCAATTGCACCTTAAAGAAACAATATATTTGCAACAACTGATCCTGATTATACATTTAGCCAATGGACTATTTTTAGTTAATATTTCAATTGAAACCGATTGTTTTCTACATTATTAACTTGTAGTTGAAAGATTTATTCATGTTTATATACGTCATCAATGTATTTTTAAAAATATTTGTGAAAATTACGTTTACAATGCTCTGGCACTGTTTCTATACCTTGCAAAGGTTATATTAAGTTTGTGCGGATGTTTGTAACTCCTAAACTTTAATTGCCACACCCAACTTTACTTATGTCGATCGATTCAAAGTCAAAATCTGAATCGTTTTAACTATGTCCATCTGTCTGTCAATCTAAAATTGTAGCTAAAGACTACAGGGGGCATTTTTGGAGATATTTTGTTAAAATTGGATATAAAGGTATGGAATCTGAAGTTTTTGAAATAAGTGAGGGAGAGAGAGAGAGAAAGAATCTCGCACAAATCGAAATCTTAAGCGTTTTAATTATGTCCGTCAGTCCGTCTATCTTGTAATTAATATACAGTTCGTACTTTTTGATTTAAAAAAAAAAAATGGCTTAAGGATGTATTTTGGGATAAGAAAGGTCTGTATTGAAAATAGTCTGAATCGGATAATTTTTAGAAGGCTTCCCCCGATCTATTATAAAAACAATCTTTATATGACGAATATTCACAATTTTTAATATTTTTTGGCAAAATTCGGTAAAAAATAGTTAATTATCTTGATAATCGGCTATAATAAATTTGAACCTGATCAGACTATTTTTAGAACCACTTTCCCTATAATGATATGTCAGGAAGTGATTTATATGGCGATGACTGATTATTTTAAACTGATTACAGAATTATTTGTACAGTTAGGGTAGGGTGTAGGGTATTAAATGGCTCTCTCTTGACTATAATAGCTTTCATTTGATTTCTCTATTAAGAGATGAGATGCCATGAAAGCGACAAAAGGGGGGATAGACGAATAAAAACTAAATTGTACTGTCAAGATAATAAAAATTCATCTTTTTTCGCTTCAATTAAACTATAAACTCTTTCAATTACTTGCATAAACTAATTATTCGATTGTTCTATTTATTTTTGCAGAAATGTCCATTACACCGCCACCATCGCCGGATAAAATACGTTTATGTTTGGTGGGTAATGTGATTAATGATAATGATTGTGTTGAAGTGGCAAAAACATTTGGTGTGCCCATTATCACATCAGAAACGGGCCTCGAACTTATTGATGATCATGAGTGGCGTACATTTTTTATATTGAGAGACTTCGAGAGTTCCACATATGAGGCCATACACAAAAACAAACAATGGTAAGTTAAGCTATGTGATAAATCATCGTGCACACATGTCATATAACAGCTGTAACTAAAATATTTTTATTTATAGAGATTAAAAGTGGTATAGTGAGGCTTGCGTGTGAGGTTGAACATTTTTTTTTTGTAAAAGTAAAAGAGTTTTTTCAGTCTGAAAGAATGATTTTTTAACTTTTTAAAATATCACCCGTTACTTTTACATAATCTCATCCGTTATAGTTTCATTTCCTTTCCTTTACACTTTTCTAATGTAGTCTTGTATGTAAATATATCGTAAATTTATATTTACATGAGCGCGTCTAAGTCAAATGGTCAATTTAAGTTTGTTCTTATTCTTCTATTTGAATCAATTGAAATTTCACACATTTATACACAATTAGTGATTTGTTTGTTTGCGTTTCTTTTGTTATATTATTAAAATGTAGAGGCCAAGTAAATTGTTTTGTATATAAACAAATATTCTTTGATATTAAATGTGCGTGGTGATGGGATGCAGTGCTATATGGAAGAGGGGGAAAGACACCGAATAGTAGCTGAATGAATAATTGAATTTTAATTTTTGTACAAATTTTTATACAATACATCACTGCAGTACATATATTTAGATTATGCGGTTGCTTGTATGTGTTAAATGACTAAAGATGGGGTAGACGGGGGGTAGACTACTAAGTTTGTTATTCCATGTACTTTATATAAACTTTATATATTAAAGATTAATAACCAAGTCGTTCTAGATATGAAGAATGTCCGTCAGTCCTTAAGATTGTCTGTTCATGGCACTCTTATAATCGCAAATTTTTAGCTGTACAAACAAATGCAAAAATTATGCAAAATTGGTCAAAATAGGTGGTAGCCACGCCCATGTATGTATTAATGTAGAAATGTATTAATCTACCACAAACATTGAGCTATAAAGTTGAAAATTTTATATATATATATAAGATAAAAATGGGCAAAATCGGACAACAGCCACGCCCACAAATTATACAAATCTATATATCTACCACAGAAATTGATCTATGAAGTTGTTATTTCGCACACAATTACCGCATTTTTTGAAGTAGCAAAAATGGGCGTGGTCGGATAACAATATTCGCTTTAGCGTTTTACGTGTTTATCCATTTTGTTTATAATTTATTTTATTGTATAAAATATTTCCATCCATTGGGGACATGGGTTATAGATGTAAAAGATTCATCAGTGATGTTAAAATCTGTATATAGGGTATATAGGCTCATATCATTAATAAATTTGTGTTTTTTTTTAGGTAAATGAAAAGCTATTGTTGGCGCCTCTTGATGATGCTTTTACGCTTTTCTTAATTTTATGTAAATGCTTACCTAAATAGTATTTTGACATTATTATTATTAGCTATATACGGATGCACCCTACATCATATGTGATGACTTTCACTTTCACTTGAATCACTGTTTAATAGAAAAATTCAATGAAAAAGAATAAATAAGTCTGAAATGAACAGGGGCGTTTTTAATCCAATTTGGTTGACATAAGCTTTCAATAAAATTTAAAAAGAATTTAAAAAAAAATCGCATGGGAGATTTTTTCCTTTTTCCACATACTTGACTTTGAAAACAGTTGTAAGTAATGTAGGGTATTAAATGGTCATTTTAACAGCCTACATTATTTTCGCTTGTATGTTTGCTTTTACAAATTCGACATTTTATGCCTCATAAAAAATCCATAAATCATTAAAAAGAAAAAAAAAAATAACCCTCAAAAAGTTTAACAAACCACTCAACCAGCTACATGATGAGTTCATAGACACCCAACACACAACAATTTCCCTTTCAGCGTGTTACGCGGCCGTATTAGCAACGCAGTTTTTTCCGATATATCAGCACGCGGCGTTATTTTATTCTTTCTGTGTTGTTGTTTTTGGTGGGTTTTTCTGACAAGCCAATTTTACATTTCTTTTCTCAATATTTTCAAGGTTACAGAAATGTAATATTTTTTGTATTTTCATAATTTACAAGCACCATAATCCTATGATATGTATTTATGTAGGTTATTTTTTTGTTTTTTTTTTTGTTTTTTACTTGATGATGATTAAGAAGAAGGAATGATTCTTTTGTAAAGAAAGAAGAAAAGTTAAGTAAAAGATTGACCAAGTCAAGTGCGTGTAGTAAACGCCATAAATATTGTAGAATCGCTGAAGTCTCCTTCCGGGAAGGGCGGACTTCATGTACATTTTTTTCACCAAGAACTTAAATATCATATAAAATCGTAATCATAACACTGCGTTAATAAAAAATTAAAATGGGAATTGTTTACTGCTGAGTAAAGAGATTAAAAAAAAAAAAAAAAATTCTTAAATGTATACCCTACACGTAGAATGAGAGAGTTAAGTTTGTCATATCATTTGCAACATTCAAAAGAAAACTTCAGAAACTCTCTTTGATATTTATATTCATGATCAGCATTTTAAAGTGACTCGATTTAGCCATATCTTCCTGCCTTAGTCTATGCGTCCGTCTGCTATTGAAACGTTCACATTTTCAGTAGGTGCATAAAGGTTTCTTTTCAATTGGGGAAGAAATAATTGAGAGGCACGTTCATAGTTGAAAACTAGAGCTGTAAAGTTGTTTTTGGTATATAACGGATTTTTCAATAAGGACGTAACAATTTTAATTTTACATTTCAATATGAAAGCATCCTTGCCCGTTTTTTATGATCTGTAAACGTCAAAACGTCAGTAAAGGTTAACATTTTTATATAAACTTCAAACAAACAAATTCTTAATCATTAGAGGCGTTAAAACTTATACAATATTATGTCAAGTTCTTATTGAAAATGTATATATAATAAATAAGCTCAACCACGCTCATAAACTACATGAAACCGATTCATCAAAGGATCTTTCTAAGTATATGCCACGCCCTCTTCTCTTTTATATATAAATGTGTAGAGTACTCTAGACTTGGCCAAATACAGTTTTTTTTTACTAATAATTGAATTGTTTAGTACTTTGCAAAGAAGTGGACACAATAATTGTAAGCACTCCACACCATTACAAATTATTAAATAAATATTGAGGCTGTTGAATTGAAACTTGTTAATTGATAAATATCACTTGGCTTCTTGGGTTGGTTGGTGTTCTATTTAGGTGATTATATAAATATTTGGGTGGTCTCGATTATTACTTTTCTCCCTTCATTTATTTATTTTGTTTTTAAATTTTTTTTTTCTTTGCAGTATATTGGGACCGCCAGCATTAAAAGTAGCTGCTTTAAAGGATGGCCTCATACGCAATGCTCGACCTATTTACAATTATTCCATGCGTGGTGTAATTACTTGTTTTACGGGCATACGGAAAAAGGATGAATTGGTGAGTGGTGGAAGAGAGAGCTGAGTTCATATTAAAATTATTATAATTTCCATTAATTTTCCAGACTAAATTGGTCAATTTGATACATTCAATGGGCGGCTGCATACGCAAAGAAATGAAAAATACAAAAATAACACACTTAATATGTACGCACAGTGATAGCGATAAGTACAGGTGAGTAAAGCTCTCTCTCTGTGTATTTTTGAAAGTTTCGTTGATTGAATTTTTTCATGATTGTGAGACAGATATGCGAAAACGTTCCGTTTAACGGTTGTGAGACCGGCTTGGGTGTATGCCGCCTGGGAGCATAGAGACGATGTGGAATTTTCTGCCCAATCGAAAGATTTTTCCAAGGAACATGAAGTGAAAGTGTTTGAGGGTCAAAAGATTTGCTTTTTTGGTTTTCCCGCCGACGAACATGAACACATGATTGATGTTTTGAAAAGTAACGGCGGCATACCCGCCGAATTAGATGATCCCGAGTGTTCGCATGTGGTAGGCATTGCTAATTTTATATATTTTTTAGTTTATTGTATCATTTAAAAAGTTGCCTTGATCCCATTGCAATTTATACTAATCTTGATCCATGTATGGAATGTACAGAACAGTTGTAATGTTGTGTTTATATGTTGACAATGTTAATAACAAAAATTTAAAATTTACAGGTCATGCCTAATGCGGGCGGTTACTTTAATGAAGCCTTCCAAACTAATAACATTTCAAAAATTCCAAACACAGACAATAATGTACAACAACTAAAAGATAATAATAATATTGATGATGAGCTTAAACTAGTAGTTACCTCCTCCCCTATGCCACACACTTGTAATAAAATGGAAGTTGATAATGAAACGATTGAGACGGACAATCATCTGCATGAGGGTAAAAATGAAAATGACAAAAATGACATGAAAAAATTGAATAATGATGATGACGAGGATGATGATCACTTTGATGAACGTTTAGTTGTTGATTATGAACGAAAATCTTTCAACATTCCACCTATAAATGAGGCTGCTGGCCTCGATGAAAATGCTTTTAAAAAAGCACCCTTTAAAAAATTACATGATATCGTCAACATTAACTCGAGTACCCCAAAAACTTCCAAAGTTAAGGATAAAAGAGAAAAAATATCAAACATTTTGTTAGAATCCGATGCTGATAGTTTCAAGGAATCGTATAATATGTCACTAATATTTGGCCCCCTAGCAAGTAGTCCGGTAGTGGGTGTTGAAAAGAATTCTACCATAGCTATGGAGACGGACAATATTGATTTTGGTCCAGACGTGGATGTCTTAAATGATTTGAAACGTAAGCGGGAAAGTTTCGATAGTGTTTCCCTCATGTCCATGGAGAATTCATTTGCTCTGCCCGTCAGCAGTAAGAAACCGAAATTGTTACGTACTGGCTCCATAACGCGCACCATAAAACGTTCAATGAGTTTTGTAGCTGAACATACCCCTATAGCTAGAATATTGACCAGACGTAATTCAGCTGTTGTAGATAGTGCTCCACGCACTTTAAATCTTGACGATTCATTATATTCTATAGCTTCCATTGACACTACCATGAATGAATCTACACGCAAACCGTTAAAAGATACAATTCGGGGTTTTCGTAAAAGTTTTACGAAAAGCACGCGTAAAGGTATGCAAACCTCCTCCCCGGATCGGCGTGTAAATGATAGTCACGCTGACAAGGAGGAATTTAAAACACCGAAAGCTCCCTTCAAAGGTGGCCATGTGGCGCGTACATTATCAGCCACTAAGAAAGCATTATCAACTTCCAGTTTTAGAAAACGCAACCAATCGATCCTTAACCTAACCAATCCTGACATTCCCTGCACTACAGATATTTCTATACACAGTACCACTGCCACAATAGTAACTGAAACTAACAACACAAATACTACCACCTTGGTCCCTACTAACGCTAATGCTCTACGTAATCAATCGAATCAAGTTAAATTAGATAAAAATAATCAATGTGAACAACAACACCCCCACCCAGCCAATTCAAATCAAGATACAAAATCTTCTTTATCAATACCAAGCGGTGAGAAATTGAAAAGCGAAGAGTTGGACTCAGAAGGCCACTCAAGAACGGTATTTACTTTCTTTTTCCCGTTGTCTTTCTTTTTTTTATTCTTCTTATATAAACCGCCCCAAGGAACACAAAATATGAAACTTAAAAAACAGACTTTCATTACGTTGACTGCCATTTAGAAAAATGGTTTTTATTTTGCTCACATAATGTCCTGCCAGCCTTAAATAAACACCCAATAATCAAACCTTCTCCTTTTTAAGCTTGAGAATGGATGTTTTGAGATGTGAAAGTGTGTGTAATGTGTAATCTGCGTGTGTGTGTTTATGTGTGTAGGTTTGTAAACTTGGTGCGGTATTGTTAAAAAGTATATGTAAAGTAAAATAAAGGTGATTGGGGTATAATCTCTTTTAGTTTTAAACAGCAGCACAATAAATTATTTGATAATCTTTAAAAGCATGTACCTGCCGTGCAGCCACATTAACATCTAAATAATACCCAGCAAAATAACACTGAATTGTTCTTTTTGATCGATTATAATTTTTCTTGATCGCATTTAAATAAAATTATTATAGTTCGATTTTAAATCAATTTTGTGTTCCCTGGTGGTTTATAGGAGAAACATTTGTGTAGTGTAGTTAATTGAAGAGTTTTCAAATGGCTGAATATATCAGAAATTTATAAAATTCTTAAATAAAAAAAGAATAATTTAATGTGCTGTTAAAACAATATTTTCGTAATCAAATTAAATTAATTACATTTTTCACATTTCATGTATTTTAGAGTTGAAAAAGCCTTCTGTGCAGGTTAATATTGAATAAAGTTGCATGATAGAAATAAAAAACAGGACACAAATAAACAGTGACTGACTAATAGAGGCTAAACCTTTTCCATTCAATGTCATGAATAAGATTGCATTTTAGCATATATGGTACAGGAAGTGATGGAGTGGGGGTAATATGAGAGATATCTTCGCCCATTCGTCTGTGTCCGTCTTCTGTCCATATATTACTATATACTAAATCACACTTTCAGAATATCTCTCGATATATTTATATCACGTACAATGTACAGTTACTTTAGTTTTTAATTATTTTTCAATATTTACGAAAACAATTTCATGTCATGTAACTATATTCATGATAGTGAATGTGTAGAGGTTATAAGAATGTATATAAATCCCACTTCAAAGCTTGTGCATTTGCATCATAATCATATTTAGAGTAACATTTCATTTCATATGATTAATATTATTCAGCCATTTGCTTAATTAACATCCATTCAATTAATTTTTATAATCTTCAAGTATTTGAAAAGTTTTCTCAATGTTCGAAACAATTATTTAATTACAAACCATATGCTTTAGGTGGTGGATGAACATAGTGTTCAAGTTAAACCGGAGACGAAAAATCATCGAACTCATATCTTAAAATCGGATTGGTTTTGGTATACGATACAAAATGGTTATGCCGATGAAATGGATTATCTTTTCGGTGATGTAAGTTATACAATTTTATATATATTTATATATGTTATATGGAAAAATAGGTTTGTTATGGACTGCATTTATCAGACTGACTCTAAAAAGTTGAGTTTATATTTTTGAACAGCATCAAAATCTGAAATAATTGATATAAACACTGTCGTCAATTGTGTTGAAAGACTTAAGGTTCCAAAGTTTGGTAAAATTTGGTTTAGAGGCACGCCCATAAAATAGAAAATAATACCTTTAAAAACCCCAGTTGAATTATTAAGTTAAAATTGGTGGAAAGCCACACCAGTTATTAAATTGAAACTTGGTTAAGAGCTATATCTACAATCAATAGAAGTCCATGCAAAGATTATAAAAATAGACTTATTAAGTTGAAAATTAGAATACATTCAGTAGTACTATATAAAAATGGGCCGGGTTGTGTAAGGGACACGCTCGCTATTTGTAAAAAGTCTTATCTTTATATGGCGAATGTGCACAATTCTTAACATTTTTTGAAAAGTAAGTAGCTTAATAATGGGCTGAACCAAATTTGGACCCGATTAAACCATTTTTACAAACTCTTTTCAAATAATGAAATTTCACAAAGTGATTTATTGCCTGACCGACTTTCACTTGTCTTTTTCACTTTCCCTCTAATGAAACTGTTTTTCGTTGCTTGAATAGTATTTGGATAGTATTGCCAATACACCCAATCATCATGATCGACGCGATTCCCTGCCAATTAGTTTCAATAAGCGTAAACGTAAGCGTTTCTCGCAATGCATACAATTGGAGGGTACACCGTTGGGTTCGGGTAAACGACGCTCCTCCATATCGGATGCTGGCTTATTATCGGTATCGGGCAGTTTCTTCGATTGTACTACCAGTCCCGATAAATTGGAAAGCGGTAAACTTATAGTTGAACCGGATACATCAACCTGCGAACAGACCCCGAAAAAGGTGACAATGCGTTTCAATCATTTCATGGATTTTTATAGTACAGAATCGAATTATGTGGGCATTCTGGATACGATTATGAATGTAAGAATTATGCAAATAAAATTTGAAATATTTTTGTTTTTGTTTTTTTAATATTAAATTATTTTCTTAGCTGTTTAAAAATCCTTTGGAGGAGATGGCTGACAATAATGATGCTTTGTTAAATAAATCGGAAATTAAAGCGATTTTTGGTAATTTCCTGCCCATATATGAGGTGCATCAATGTATGCTGGAACGTTTGCGGGCCATGCACAGTAAATGGTCAGAGGATTGTCTTATTGGTGATATCATTTTACAGCATCGTGATGATTTGATTAAAGCCTATCCGCCGTACGTGAATTTCTTTGAAAAAATGAAACAAACTCTAAATCAATGTGATACACAAAATCCGCGATTTCATGCATTTCTCAAAATCAATCAAACGAAGCCGGAATGTGGCCGGCACAGTTTACAGGATCTTATGATACGACCGGTACAACGCTTACCGAGCATTAGTTTGTTATTGAATGATATTCTAAAGCATACGCATAAAAATAATCCAGACTTTGGGCGTTTGGAAGAAGCATTGAAAGCTATTAAAGAAGTCATGATGCATATAAATGAAGATAAACGTAAAACGGAATCACGCATGGCCATTTTTGATATATTCAATGATATCGAAAATTGTCCGGTGAGTAATGTATTAATTTGTTACCGATTTTAATAATTTTTTTATTCCAAATTTCGAACTATTTTGAAAAGGACTCTTAACAATCTCAATGTTATGTGATTTGTTTTATTTTCAGGCTCACTTGGTGTCGTCCAATCGTAATTTCATTTCACGTTGTGAAGTTAATGAATTGTCTGATAATCTTAGTGGGCGCGGTGATACATTAATGTTGTATTTATTTTCCGATAATCTTGAAGTGTGCAAGAAGCGTTCACGCGGTTTCAATAGCGCTAAATCACCCGGCAGCACCAAATGCTTTAAACACGTTAATCTCATTTCGTTGAATGCCATACGTTTCGTTATCGATATAACGGATAGTTCGCGTGCATTTGCCATACTGTGTCGGCAGGACAAGGATAAATTGTACTCGTTTAGTATAGTCGATGAGGAAATCGATAAGGTGGTCTACTTAAAAACATTGTGCAAGCAAATGGCCGAAAATGCTTGCCGCACAGATACGGTAAGTGAAAGTGAAAATGTGTGCGTGTGTGTATATGTAAGGTTTCATTTTTCTTTGCAGGATAAAGCTTTGCTGTGTCGTACTTCACAAGAATTGGAAGTGGACATTAGCGATGTTAACCTGAGCACACTATCAAAAGCATTTAAATTGGCTGCACGCACTCGTTTAAAGGTAAGTAACGGTTGTAGGTTACAGTTTTTTTGCGGCTTACTTTTCTTTTACATTCTCATTTATTATATATTTAGGTGGGGCGAGCATTTTCCTTTAATAAGACTCCGTCAAAATTGAAACGAGCAGTTTCCACTATGATGACATCACCATTCGGTAGCACAAACTCCCTAACACCCGCCTCCCAATTGGCCCAAATGCGTTTAGCCAGTTGTACAAACATTCATGTAAGTTTCAAAACGAATCAAATGTATGGTATAATAAACTTTAATGGAACGTTTTAAATTTGTATAAATTTTTTTAGGAAGTTGCTCAAGAGGACAATTGCATCAGTATACGTAGAGATTCGCCTATACTGGAATGCAATGAAATCCACCAGCCACTGTTGTCGGTGCCGACAACTCGCAAAAATAAAACGCCCACTTTGAATGGCGTGGGGCGTATATAATTATTAACACTTTAAACTGCAAAATTCTCCTTAAACTCAAATCAAACAAAAATACTCTCCAAGTAAGATTTTCGTAAACAATTTAAAACAGTATTTTTTTTATTATTATTATTTAAACAAAAAAAAACACAATTCACTCCGATTTTGTGAGCTTCCACATCATGATGAAACTTTCATACTATTTAAGTGTTTTTTTATTTGGTCGTCTATTCTTTCTAAGCATTATGAACAGATTTTAATCAATTTCGTTTTATTTTGCTGTCGCTTACAGAAAATAACTTTTATTTATAATACACAGTATGTATGTTTTTTGTTTTGTTTTTTGTAATGTGTGTGAGAGTGTATAATATATAATTACCTTTTAGCATTTTAGCAGTTTATGGACTTTATTATGTTTTTTTGTTTGTTTTATTTTTCATTTTTTATTTGCTATTGCATATTTTCAAATTTGCAATACAGTTACATCCGTAAGTTACTACTACTACAACGATATAGTCTGTTATGATCATTGTTCATGCATGCTACACATAAGAAAGTGTATAAGAATGGAAGAAGAAAAAAAGGGAAGAAAACAAAAAACAAACATTCACATACAATAATAAAAACATTCAATATGTTTAGACTCTAAACCATGGTTGTTGAAGTTTTATTCCGAATGTTTCCCTTCTGGGTCCTACAAAGGTTTCGACAAAGTGAGTATATAATACGACCTCAAGGTGGTGGGTATAAAAAAAAAAGAAAACTGCTTTTTTATATACAAATTGTAGGGGCGTGGCAAATATAAAGGTTTTGTTATACAAAATTTAATATTAAGCATTTTCCTTAAACATGATTATCAGGTATTATATATACCATGTAGGGCGTCGGATGTTTCTTTCTAGGTTTTGTAAATATTTTGATATAGTTCCAATCTTAACACATTTGCGACGGGGCGTTGCTGGCTGTGCTTGCTGTGGGTATGGGGCCGTTTTTTGTCAATTGCTACAATCGCGCATAGGTTTAGAAAAAAACGATAACTTAAATGGCGACATAAAGCGTCATCCGCACCCAAGGGAAAATCTTAAATGACGACATTGGGCGTCATCCGTCGCGAATGTGTTAAAGTGAGAACAAAATTACACTTCTATATACAAATTCAATTGGGGAACGTGATCGCTCTTTTTTGTTTGTTCGTTTAAAAGGTTAGCACTCAGGAGATGTCTCCTATGAAAGCATGGCACTGTGCCAATCTTAATCTACAGATGTAGAAACTTTACCCGCCCAATTAAGAAATATTTTAAAAACTTTTTCTCTCCCATACACGGGTTCATTGGTATTGTTATAGGTATCGTTACCCTCCGTATTAAAGCTAAGGGTTATGCCTATAACGATCTAATGATCAAGTTATTACAATTCTAAAACCATCTATTTGGGAAAGCGCTCTTTTCCCCTGACACACTACAACAGTATGAAAGTCTGGGTTAATGTGGTTAGCACTGCATATGTCAGTCCCAAAATTGTATAGTTTATAAAAATTTTATATAAATATTTGTAGTTTCTGTTGGTTTTGAAATGAATTGAATTGAAACGCCTACATTTGGAAAAAATTTGCTGTAAAAATTATTCTATGAAATGGAAATTCGATTTATAATAATTATAAGTAATACTTTTAGGGATGTGTCATATATGGGCAAAGTCAGGCACGCCCACAATTTAAAAAAATTTTTTATTTAATATAAAATGCGACTTGTACGAATATACACGTTCTGTGAGAAGAAGTAAATATAATCTTGCCACGCCTATCCATGGTTGTGTCAGATACGCCCTTGATTTACAAAAAATCTTTTTTGAGACCTATAGTTAAACACGTTCTATGAACAATTATAAACTTGTCACGCCCACGTGTTTTTATATGTATAAAGAAAATATTTTCTATTAAATATTCTTTCTACTCGCGTTAGTAGAAAACTGTGTTCACTGCCAATATTTTTATTCGTTTGCGTAAATCTTATTTAAAATATTATTTAAAGTAAGAAGAAGAAAATTGTTCACAAATCGTAAAATTATCTTAAGCTTGTAAAAAATGCTCACGGAAAGTTTACTTAGTACAAATATAAATGCTTTTGCAATCGTTTGAACTTCTTATGCACTCTACTTAACAATTAAATTATACGAAATAAACTTAATCAAAATATTAAACCAATACAAATACAAATACAAATACAAATACATAAACATAAATATAAATATAGCAAGAACTTAAATTTTAAACCCATAAAACGTTGCTATCATCGTTGGAGAGGGTGGAGAAACGTTGCAATCTAGCGTTGGCTGTGTTATGATACGTTTTTGCACTAGCATCGTAACGCAACGTAGCAGCAGTGGTGGTCATATCGTTTGATGGTGGCAAACCAACTGTATTAGCTTTAAGTGTAGAATCATTATTATCCTGCAACTCTGCCTGAAGATAACGATGATGTTCTATTTGTTCCTTAACGCTAACGGTGGTGGATGTTGATGATTTGCGTTGTGAACCGCATAACGGTATTGGTATAGTGCTATTCAAATCGGTTGTTGTTGTTGCATTTGATAGCATAGTCGAGCTGAGTGGTAGTCCAACATCAAACGAACTTAAAGAACTGAAACCACTCTCATCCTCTGACATTTTTTGGCGATTCATTAATTTCGTTGGTGTAAGAGACTGACGATATAAGGATGATGAGGACGGCATTGTTGTAGGGGGCTCTTCATCAGTTTCCAATTTAGATGAAACGGATGAGTTCGTTGATGAAACAGTGGAATGAACCGAACCATCTGTAGAGCTGCGTAATGATGAACGTGAATCACGCATAGTATTGGAACGTAAGAATGTTATGTCATTGGTAGTAGGGAGAGCGGTAGCGGTGGCGTTGGCGTTGGCAAGAGCAGCTGGGTACGCTTTATTAATAGTGCCCGTTTGAACACCATTACTAGTCCCATTACTTGCCAAAGTATTCACAATGGATATATTTAAATGGGATGAAGTGTTGTTGTTGTTGGAGACAACGGTGGGGTTGTTGGTCACATCAGTCGTATGATTTAAAGTTTTTAAAACATTTTTAATGGTATACAGTAAACGGGAAGCTTCTTGATTTAATTTCTCATCAACATCGTCTACATGCATTTGCAAACGTAATTCGGCCAGTTTTTTGGGTGTGCGTCTCCTGTTGAGAAAAAAATTCATAATATGAAAAAAGTGGCTATTTAACACTCTACACCACTTAGTTCCATAAATTATGCTACATTTCGTTTAGTTGTGTCAATAATAATAAACTCAAAGGCTTATATGGCAGTGCCCTGTCATTTCATGAAATATCATTATATGGTAACGGGTTCTAAAAATGGTACAATCGGGTTCAAATTTGTTATAACCAATTATTAAGCTAATTAACTATTATTCACCAAATTTTGTCAAAAAATATTGAGAATTGCGAATTTTTGTCATCTAAAGACTTTTTTCATAAATGATGAGGAGAAGTTGTAAAAAATGATTACACTCGATTCATTTTCAATAGGATACCTCTGTAGGCCAAAAATGCAATCCGTAGCGCACTTATTTATATAAAGACTTGACAGACATATGGACACACGAACGTACTGAACGACACAACTAGACCGATTCCGGCTTTAATACTACTTAAAAGTAACCTTTCTGCGATCTCTGATAACTTTACGAAAATGTTACAAACAAAATATCCAACTTAGTATACCATCCATTTTATGTGTAGGGTATAAAAATGAATAAATAATATGATAATCATATTATATCATTTTCTTACCATGTGTGATCTTTAAAATCACCATACGGAAGTGTTGGCATTCCAATCCTTTGATCCTTTGTACCATTTTCTCTCGCCATTGTTAATAATAATTTTCCTTTACCATTTGTAAATAATTTCCCATCATCCATTAAATTGATGCTGCTGTGTGTACGTTCGTAAGAGGCAGCAGCATTTGTCGTCTTCTCAGTGGCAATACTATTCGATTTATCGTTACTGCCAGGTGTGTACACCTGATAGAGACTTTTTGAACGTGCCATTAAATCTGGTGAATTGTTGTTGTCACGATTTAGTGTAGATGTGGGTGATGGCGTTGATATATTATATTGTTGTTGTTGTTGCTGCTGTTGTTTTTGTGTTTGATAACGTTCCAGAAATCGAGCCATTTCTTCTGCTAGAGCACGATACATATTGTAACTGGTTTCCATCTGTTAAGAAATCAACATTCATTACAGTTATTTATTTAAATGAATTTGTGGAACGATCGAGAAGCAATATTAACAGTAATGGTATATGTATGTGTGTATGTGTATGTGTGGTATGTACCTGTGAGCGCATGCGCACCCGTTTCTTTTTAAACATCTTTGGTTTTAAGCACTGATCATCATCATCATCATCATCATCATCATCATCATCTCCACAATAATAATAATAATAATAATAACGATGCATTGAAGATAAATAGAATAGATATTTCAATAATTTGTGACCGTGGGGAAAATACACTTTAATAGATATTTGTTTGTTTTCCATTTTGATTGTGCATTGTTTGTGCTGTTTTGTGTAATTTTCCTTTAGCAAGAAATCACGATAAACTGTACTGTGTACAGCCACACAAACAAGCCTCTTTACAAATCCCAGAATTAATTTATTTAACTCTAACAAATACGAAACATACAACAAAACAATAAAAAAAAAAGAAGCAAAAATGTTATCGCTTAAATTTATGAGAACACTGTCTGTCTATCTATGTTGCAGTACTTGGTTGTTTGGTTTTTACAGCATATATATATACATGTATGTACGAGTACGGTACATTTTGTTAAAAGATTAAATAAGTAAATACTTGTAAGAGTTTCTTTTTAATTCCTTCATATAATATTTAGTAAGGGGTTGCGGGGTGAATATACTAGGTGTAGTATTCTCCCCACAATACCTGGAATTATGCTTCAGTGACCCAACAAAGTGTATTTGTTTTTGATTAGTATGAAATCAGAGAAGAAGAAAAAGAATAATAAGAAGAAGAATCTGAGAATCTAGAATCGTGTTGATTAGATATTGAAATTTGGTACAAAAAATCAACCCAAGATATATATATTAGAAAAGGAGTAGGACAAAGAGGAGTAAAAGAAGGATAAGAAGAAACTTTTTGTTATGTTTAGAACACCATTTAAGACGTTTGGTTAGTTAGATATTCAAACAAATAGTTCCACATATGTGTATGTATAGGTGAAAATGTATTTTTAAAATGAAAGTTTTCATGTGAGAAATTGAGTGAGAAATTGTCCCTTAAAAATTATATGGATTTGCATGAGACACCTCTTGTGTGTGATTATTGTCATTTTTCATAAGAAAATTACAATTTTTTCTTCTTTTTAATGTCACATATTGTACAAACAATGGTTGTTGTTGTTGTTGTTGTTGTTGTTTTTCTTGGATACTTATAGTGCTGATTTCCATAAAATTTCACTTCATCACTGTGACTAGACACTGTATGAATGAATGAATGAATGAATGAATGATTCATCATATAAAGAGAAAAACTGGTTCAATAAAAATGAAAAACAACAGAAAGCAAAAATTAATAAAAAATTATATTCAAAATAGTTATAATAAAAACAAAACGCAACGGTTACATTAAGTGACAAAGTTTAAAAGAAGAAGAAGCATGAAGAGAAAAAAAATAACTTAATGAAACATTCACGCTTTCACTTCTTATAGAGAGGCAAACAAACACAATTACAAAGGCAAACACTGTGTTGTGTTTATATCTTAACGAATAGTGTTAACAGTGGTAGTAAGTGTTTATTATTATACCCTCCACATAAGTTGGGGGTTATATAAAGTTTTGTCATTCCCTTTGCAACACACAGAAGGACACGTCAGAGATCATAAAAAGTATTCTTTTTCCTTTTCAGCTACAAAAACTGAGTCGGTCTAGACATGCCATCATTGTAGATGTAGCCTAAGCAAAATTTAGTTCTCTTACTTGTTTTTAAAGTAATTTATTTATTAATTTTAATTTTTTTATAATTTTTTTTATTTTTATTTATTATTAAAGTTATTAAAGTTGTGGTTTTAATGTATATATTATGTTGTGTGTATATTAGTGAGATCTAACTGTCCAAGTTTGCGGCCTCATTTATTGATAAATATTGATGTTTAGGTTTATGTTTGATTTATGGAAACATTCAAGTTAACAATGTTTACTGAAGAACTTAATTTAGAACAATTTTTAAATGTTAACGTAGGGATGGAATTTATTTTCCTTTCTAGTGTCTTTTTATTCATTTTACCAAAAGGTTATAATACCTCTTAACCAGAGATGCTGTTGTTTTGATTGCTTAAATAACTAAAAGCAAAATACTTAATAAATGGTTGCAAACCGCATTTCAATCCAACTTGGTTATAATATGCAAACCATAATGGAGATGGTTTACAAACCAATAGTTAAAGATAGATATAGAAATGCTTTGTAATGGTAACGGTATTGGAAGAGTACAAAAGTTGTACTGACATCGATTAAATAGAAGCCTGTACTTACTTTTCAAACATACACTCGCTTACAAGTTCGTATACAATATATCCCACAATAATAATTATGCAGTTTAGTTAAATGTGTGGTCTTTAGTTTAACATTTTGTTGGCATTCAATTTAAATACAACACAATAACAAATAATAGCTAATTAGTGTGTTGGATAATTTGCAAGTAATTGTTTTTGTCAATGTTACTTAAAGTGCCGTGTGGCCCAATACCACAGAAGGATTTCCCACCATTTTTAATTGTAAGAACTATAAATAATACATTTTATAAGTAAATTAAACTGAAAGAAACAACTTTATAGCGCCCTTACTGTATCGTCCCCAAGGAGACATCACAGACCATACAAACTTTACCACGCCCATTTCTCGAGCTTACACGGTTACCGAACTTTTCTTTGTATAAATCAGTTGGGTTCATATTAAAATCCAATATTGTTATGTCTCTATTGAAAAACTCGTTATATGTAATAGAGAAAACAACAAATAATTTCTTCAAGTGTAAAAATATCTAATTGAATAATGACGCTGTTTCACTTTATTTATCATTCAATTAAAAAGAAACGCATAACATTCATTCAATCATTTCTTAATCAGGATATGATGGAGAAAATTTTTTAATAATTATATTATACGAGTATCTAACTATAACGTGAACGTGCCAGTTGTTAATATCATAACATAAATAATCAATAATTGTCAATGAAGTATGTGTCCGCTATGTCTGTATGTCTGTAAGTAAATATGCATTAAAATTGTTTCTCTCTCCATTGGCCAGGAAACTTAATCAAATAAGCATCATTTAATATAATGAACAATATAAAATAATGTATGGAAATTAATTTTTTCCTTGTTCACTTGCCGGTCGAAATAAATTTCAGCCCAATATTTTAATTATTCTGGATTTTATTTCACTACAAAATTGTTATGTTTTTATTGAAAAACCATTTACATATGAAATGAATGATATAAGTATGCGTTGCATATAATTGCAACAATTGTACACCTAAAGCATACATATATGCCACGCCTTTTATGAAGGAAGTGATTAAGGGTATATAAGATTTGGCTTAAACCAAATTTATTTTTACTTCTTTCCTCCTAATAATACACAGAATTATTTAATTATTACTTATGGTTTAGTTGCATTACTACTAACCTTATTTCTCAAGCTAATTATGGGATTAGAAAAAATAAAATACAAAAGTAATGATGATTATGATGATGATGAACAGCAGTAGGAATAATAATTATAATGTAAGGGCTTCTATGGTAATATTGAAAAAAATTCATCAACGGTATAATTATTTTAGAAAAGAATAAATAATTTTTCCCAAAAATTATTTGCATTAACCTAAAAATATACAGTAGTATACGTGAGGGAAGTATTGTATCTAGGACGCGTATTATTTAAGCGTGAATGATTAAAGTGGTTTAAGTGTAGTTTGCTTTAGTTTCTCTCTCTCTCTCTCTCTCTCTCTTTTAATATATTTCATCATCATGTGTTAACATATTTGTTGTTATTGTTACTAAAGCTATAATTTGTAACAGATATGCGAACACTCGCCATATATATTAATAGATGTCATTAATCTTGTATACAACAAGTGTTAATAATAGAGTCGGTCAGGCCCGTTTACTTATTTGCAAATGTAAAGCTGTACAAGTAAATCCGTTTAGGTGTTGAGTAGTATTGGTAATGCGTAAATACACTTAGATGATGAAGGTGATGAGGTGAGTGGTGCCTGTCAGGCCTACTTTTTTAGAGTATTTAAAATTTAGTCTAAAAATGTTTTTTTCTAATATTTCCTGAAAAGTATCCAATCTGTTCCAATTTTATTTCAGAGTTCAGCTCTGTGTTAAAAACGAGTCTTTAAACAAAATTTGATCAAAAAATCACACAAACTATAACTTAATTGACGAATGTCACACATACAACAGAAAGACAGACTGATGGACATACTTGTTTATTGATTTAGAAAGAAAAAGACGTGGGTCGTTTACACATTTCATACAAACAAGCAAACTTTTAATATATTCCGTCTCCCAAGAAAACATTATGTGGTTACAAGTTTGTGCCTTAAGTCTTTTGTCTATACAAGGTACGTACTTGTAAGCAAAGCAGTTGGTCGCCTATTATGTATAATAGCAATAAATTGTTACATTCTCACGATATAAGAATATGTGCTTACAAAGCACTTCTTAGACTTCACCCATGTACAATATTTTATTGTTATTGTTATGATTTATCTTTTCGTTTTTTTTCTTTTTATTAAAACTTATTAATAATGAAGTAAAGTTTTCAATTATTCACTATATACTCACTTTTTTCACCTTCCATTGCAATGATTCTTTTTGATTTTGTAAAATCACTGTTTCTGCACTGGTGAAGTGTTCGTTCGTTAGACTGCACATAATTGAATGACGTCTTCCTTCATCGCCATTACCAATGTTGGTCATTTTCGTATGTGAAAACTGTTGTTGTTGTTGTAAATCATTTTCATTACGATGATGATGATGATTTGATGCAACAGTTTCATCGCTATTATAATTGTTAGCACGTATAATATGATTCTAAAAAGAGAGAAAAACACAAAATATGTAAATATTTAGATACTAGATTAGAAACATAATCAAGCGACTACATTTAGATCTAGACATGGATGTGTGGGAGTCCGCCTGTTGTTCACACTTTATTGATAGTAAAATAGTTGAGATATTGAGGTAAAATTTTGTACAGACACGCATGTCACTATTTGAAATGGCTAAAGTCGATCAAAAGCCACGCCCACAATCGACAAAAATCTATATATCTGATGGAAAAATTGACATATGAACTTGAAATTTGGTACACATATTTATAGTAATCCCATCCATTGATGTATCAAAAATGGGCACGGTCGAATAAAATACACGCCTACAAATTACAAAAAACTCAGCCTAACACTCGATTTTGAAATTGTAACGTAATGCATACTTTTTTTTAAGGGCGTAATCATTAACCTGCCACGCCCACTGTTTGTTTGTACATGTGAAGGTAATTTAAGATTTGATTTAAACTAAAATAAGGTTTTTCTTACTATTTTGTTGAGGTTATAAATAATGTTTTTCTTTGCACATTGACAGAGGATGGACTGACTGACTGACTGAGTGACTACATATTTTTACACATTTTAAGTGATTGGCAACCTTATATGTTATGCACCAGTAATTTTATTGCTCCAATAAGTTAAATGAAAAAAACCAAAAACAAAAAAACAACAAAAATCATTGTAAAACAAAACAAAACAAAACAAAACAAAACAAAAAAAAAATGAACAAAAGAGATGCAAAAACATTGGAAGCGAATAATGTGGATACAAAAACCAACAACAATAACAATATTTATACAACACAAGTGGAAAAAGAAAAAAGCAAAGCTTAGGTTAAATATTGAGTTGAAGTTAAAACTTGAACACCTTCCAGAGCAGCAGGGTCATGCCAGGCCATATAAGCAAAAGCAGATAATAGAGAATTTAAAAGCAAGTATCACATTTAAATAGGGGGAAATGTAGTTCGTCAAGATAAACATCAAATGTCCCTCAGCTACCACAACAAACTCATTGCCATGCTAACTACGTTACTAAGATGTCCATCAAACCAACATATGAAGCATCCCATAACTTTTCTAGACCTGCAACTTTGATTTAAAGAAACAATGTGTACATCATACATTAACAAACACACATCATAACCATAAACTACCGTGAAACAATAAGAAAAGGAAAATTATTGTATTGCATGTACGTGTGTATAAAATTTCTTTGCTGAGCGAAAAAACTTTTCAACAAAACAAAGGAAAACAACGAAATACTATCTGTAACAATAAATAAAGTATAAAAGCCGAACATACGATACAATACAACACGTGAGAAAGACATTTGATGGTGTACACCAAAATGTGAAAGAAAAGAAACTTTAAAGAAAGCAGCCTTGGAGACCTTTTAAGTTAT
Source organism: Ornithomya chloropus (assembly GCA_963971445.1). Classification (NCBI taxonomy): domain Eukaryota; kingdom Metazoa; phylum Arthropoda; class Insecta; order Diptera; family Hippoboscidae; genus Ornithomya; species Ornithomya chloropus. The sequence goes on from OZ020532.1 coordinate 3,714,454, forward strand.
ATAGAGCGTATAAAAATTCTTGATCAATGTTTGTTTGTAGTCCTTGAGTCAATCGAACCATTACAACAACTTTGACAATTCACACTTAATGACAGAGAATTAAATCTATTCGTTTGAATCATCAAAAAAAAACTTTAGAGACCTTAAACAGTGTTAATATTTTTAATCAACATCAAAATTTGAATCGATTAAGTAATGTCCGTACATCCACCTATTGATTATATGCTTCTTGGATAAATTTAAGCAATTTTGTCCGTCTGTCCAATATAATTTTTGTTATATTTCGATAAAATAAAACATTTTGGTTCATAGAAACGCTTCGCCGAAAATAGATTAAATCGGATGGTGCTTTCTACAAGTTAAAGCTCTTTTGCTTATTGAAACAACCTTCATGCCAATAATCTAATAATCGCTGGGTTAGTAAGACAACGCGATAAATGAGTTTAAATTCCTATTGAAAAAACGTTCAAATATATTGTTTTTCAATCGGATTTGAACCCTTCTATAAAGCTTACTAAGATTAAGTTGAAGCCAAGATATTTTATTTGCTTCTATTATGCTAACAAATCAATCTTAAATAATCAAAGTCATTACACATATTAGTTATATATTGTAGGTATGGCTTCATTATTCATTGTTTACATATATCATTCCTTGTGCATGATATGCGTTTGTAGTGTATAAGTGGATATCATGTTGGGTTGTATACAATCATATAAATAAATGATTGTAGCTCTATTATGTAACTAGAGTTTCATAAACTACAATATTATAAATGATTGTTAGAGCATCTGTTAGGTGAGACATGAAATTACTTTTCGTTTTTTCGTCTTTTTATTCTGTTGCAAACTGTAACTTAATGAATGGTAAACAAGTTAACATAAAATAAACGGTTAAAGGTGATAATTGAATACTCTACATCACTTAGTTGATGAAAAACTTATTAAAAAGTGAACAAAAATTAACATGGACGGATAGACATTTTATATTGGTTAAGAAAATGACTTTGATTGGTTTTTTAGTATAATACAAGACGAGTTTCTTTAATCATTTGTGAGTAACATATATTCACACAAATTTATTATACCATTAAGGTAGTTTAGAGTACCAAAACCAAAAATCTTTCAGCTCAATTAACACAACATTTCAACATTTGTGTAACAACTAATAATAGCTTGCAATTACAATTGCTTGTCGTACGATTCATATGATGTTTTTTCCAAATCATTTAACACCTAATGTACTATGCCATCTATTAAAATATAACCTGCTATACATATGTATACTGAAATAAATTGAAGGTTTTTATAAAGCAACAACAATCATAAGATATCTGCGGTGTTTTTCACACTTTCATAAGACAACTCTGCTGTATTATAATTAAAATACTAATGCTAGCGTTGGATACCACACGTCGCTTCTCTTTGCGTTTTTTAAAAGAAGTAGAATCATTTGAATTTTATATAGAGGTAGTTACATACGGACGTTGGGTTCTTCAACAAAATATTGTTGTTGTTGTGTTGTTGTGTTGCGTAGCTAAAAGTCTAAGTCTAATCTAAGACCGTAAGAATACCAACAACAAATTGACACACGGACACACGGACATACATGTCTAGATTGACATTGCAGGATCTCTGACGTCTCCTTCTGAGTATTGTACTGAGTATCTTATATGTAGGGTATAATAAAGATAAATCTCCATTCCTTAGTATAGCATAGCACAACATATGTATATTACTTATTCATCAAAAATATTTTATATATGTGTGTTTGTTTATAACAAGAGGGGTACCCTTGTGCAACATTAATTGAATAGTCGCGAACATTCTTGTTGTATTAAATTTCGATTATTGCATTCTGGTACATGGTTGAAAGAATACAATAACAATTGCACAAATATCAAACTACTGATTGATATTTGATGGTGACTATCATTATATAAGTTGTGTCAATCATGCTGAACGGCTATATACACACATATACACACATATATATAGAAATCTAATCGTTTGTTAATTACTTGGAGAGATATATCTATTATAGGTACTATATGCACATACTCTGTAGTACATGTCAGTTGTATAGCATACTTGTTGGTTTTCAAATGAAATGTCCATTACAACCGATTATTCAAATATTTCCAATAATAAATAATATGATTGTCTGGCAATAATTATATCAGAATATTTATAGAGATAAATGTATGTATGTAATATATGTACATTTTAATAAACATTTTGATTCGATTATTTTTTAAAAGTTCAACTGTCAAGTCACGTTACGTTGTTACGATTTAGACTATAAATGAAATGTTACAACTGAAGTGCAGTTGAGTGGGGTTGAGCAATTACACCAAGTAGTAGTATATACATATATGTATATATATATACCCATTTAGGTATATAAAAGCATGTTTGTTGGTGTCTCAAAAATTTATAAATAATTGTGTGCCGTCGCTTATAACACAATAAACAGGATATCACCCACCGTGTATTTTATAATTTTTGTAATTTTTCATATTGAAAATACAAGTGTACAACCATTGTACAAAACATTATAAAGCTTATATATATATATGCAGCGTATATACAGAGAGGATACGGTTCCACTTCACGAAGCATGGATTTTAATCACGTTTAACAAATACACGCAACTTGTATTTTTTTCTTTTTATACCAACCACCACCTTGAGGTTGGAAGTACACTAACTAAAAATCATGTTTGTAACACTTTGCAGATTCCATAATTCTGAGCAGCATGAAGTTCTCACTCGATTTAATAATTTTTGTCTGTACGTCTGTCTGCATCGATTTCAAACTTGGCAAAAATACTGATAGTCTCTACATTTGTATTGAAATTGGACAAAATTAGTTGGTGGACACGCCCAAAAGTAAACAAAAATTGAAACAGTAAATTTTTAAAGAAATCTTTCACTCAAGTGTTATCCTGCTTATGCGGCAATGAACTTAAAAATAATTTCTTACAGTTCTAAAGTTCCACGCAGATAAAGGGTGATAAATAGTTGGTTTTAGCCTTGATGTAATTTTCTTTTTTCTTTTTCATCATACATACATATATATTTTTAATAAACCGTCAAAACACAACAGCAACAACAACTACAAAAACAACTCATGCACATGTAGAGCAAAAATGTAAAAAAAAAACAAATACAAAGAACGATTAATTAACATGCAGATGATAGATATTTATTGTATGTAAAGTTTCCAACAACAGCAATAACAACAACATGAAATAAGTGAAATAAGCCATCACTTCATTACAGTCGCACATCAAACGGAAGCTGAAGCGTTTCAACCGCTCCTATAGACATGTTTGCGTTTGTTGCCGCTATTTTGAGGTTTCGTTTATTTTACATATTTTGTGTAGATAAAAATAAATTATATACATTTATTACATGACATATGAAGCATCCATCATGTAATTTTATATGAAATTTATTTTTTTAACATCATTAACTTTCTAAATAATTTGATATACATTACAATGACTTGATTACACTGTATTGTGATCTGCAAATATTAAAAAACCTTTCATTTAATGCTTGGAATGGTATTAAATGAAAAGTGAAAATGTGGGTGGCAAGTGGGTCAATACCTATCATGTACGGTAATAATGCGTGTGGCTTCATAGGGAAAAAGTCTCTTTAGAACACCCACATTCTGAGTTCCCACACAGTATGCATATTTTTAATCATCATCAAAAGTTTAAGCAATTTAGTCATTACTGTCCGTATGTCCGTATGTTTATTTGTTTATTTTTCTTGTTGCAAAAGTTTGTATATTTGGTTGAAATTTTTAATGTATTTTTTAGCACTTGAACTATATTGCTATGAATTAGCTTCATTTTATAATTCAATTGTGAATTGGTTGGAAATCTCCAAGTATAAGTAAATATATAATAAAATCCCAACAAAAGCTCTTTTGAAATGTAACCAACATTCTTGGTCTTACTTTATTTTATATATAAATCATCTTAAAAACCACCTTTTATCATCTTACTCTTTAACAATGCGTTTGTATAAACGATGAACAGTTTTTTTCTTTCATTAATAATTGCTTTTAAGTTGATAAGCGGTAAAAAGCAAAAGACGAAGAATTAATTTGTAATTCTTTGGTTGTCGGGTTAAATGAAGCCTCAGGGACAAATTCTAGTGAAATAAGTGATTGTGTATGTGAGTGCGTGCATGTGTGTGTGTGTGGCTATAATGTTAATAACAAGTTACACACAATTACTATGAAAACATGACAAAAAAAAAAAAGAAGCAAAAAAACAAAAACAAAAACAATAAATAAAAGGGTGAAAAACGGAAGTGCACTTAAGCGGATGCACAAACCCAGGGTCACAGTTAATGTGTCTAACATACATTACATATAAATGGAAAAAAAAAGGTAAAGCAAGTATATAAACGTACATGCACATGTTAAATAATAATAAAAATTAACAGCGACACATGTCTTGTACAACAATGGACTTTTGAACTTGTGTTGTAAAAACTTTGTTCATTCACACACATCCACACACATCCAGTCATTATTGACAATGTTGCCCTGGTGTACGCAGGCATAATCGTAGCATAAAAAGTAAACTGTGATATTAATTTTATATGTATGTTCGTATGTGTGAATTATGTGATTTTGTCTACTACGTGCATTTATCCAAACCTATTGAAAATTACCGATACAGTCATATTAGCATAGCAACAAGTCAAGAAAAGTGTACAACTTGGCATGAAAAGAAAAGAGGAAAAAAAACATAAAATTCTTTTCCAGTTACACCATAAACACATCACATAATAAAGTCAACGAACGCTTTGTGGCGTTCACGTTCACATACACCATTAATGTATCTCGTAAATTATGCAATAAACCATTGATGATGGTGGAGGTGGTGGTGCTGGGTGGGTGTGTATGGTATATGTGCCATTTCTGATTCTCTTTTTCATTTTTATACACTCTATATAAAATACTAACATATAATAAGTTTGTTAGTGCTTTTGGCAACATTCAACAGCTATCATCATAGACTTATTTTGTATACGTCCATACGTCCGTCTGCTGTCGTAACGTTCATGGTCGTAAGTTTTCAGCTAAATTTGCTTAAACATTTTTAGTTTCTATATATATGATACGTTCCCAGTTAAATGCGGTTAAATCGGTTAAATGCCACGCCCTAAAACGACAGACATCTATCCGGCAGCACTAAAAGTTGCTTGTTTTAAATGTATAAATATTTATATCAGCTATCCATAATAAAAAATGGGCGTGATCACATAACCGATACGCCCACTATTGACACAAAAATCTTATTTAGGACGTAGTTGTATTGTGTGTCCATTCTTATGCATGAAAAAACCTACTATTCACCCACTGACCTTATATATGGCCAAATTACTCTACGGAGTTGTTTGTTCGTATATTTATATTACCTGTCATTTACCTGTTTTTATATATAAAGGTAAAATGCATTTAAGATTCGGTTTAATCCCAATGTTTTCTTTTCTTTTATTATTTTTGCTTGAAAAGATAAATGAATGTGTGTGCGCGTACATAACATGGCTAACTGGAGACTAGGCACCCCTGTGACTAACTAACTAACTCACTGACTGACTGACAAACAATAAAATGAATACAATATTTTATTAAACCACAATACAACGGTAATCTCGTTCAGACACCTGTTCAGAATTTATAAAAACTTTGAAATGAAAATTTATTTCTGCTAACATTCATTTGGTTTGTTGTTGTTGTTGTGTTAAACTTAATAACGTTACATTGTTCGTAAATCAAGAAGAATGTGTTTTACACGCACACATATATAATATACAGAAACTGTTATAATTAGTGTAACTGTAGCCAATAAAAGAAAAGGGCAGCTGTGCTTGTACCCTACACATGGTGTCCAAATATAAAAAATTAATTTTTCAGCTTTAGTTTACTTTTCCCAATTAACTTAATAGAAAGAGAGAGAGGGAGTGGTAAGAATAAATTCTTAATAAATAATAGAATGTACATCTGTCCGTCTTTTATTTTTCTATTATTTCATGTACAGGCTGTAGTTTTTGACACTTTTGAATGATATTTTGAAACAAGGTGTGTTTTGATCTGAAGATAGTTTCATTGGATGATAACTTTTTAAAATTGTAAATATAACGAAAATTCAATCTTTGGTTACTTTTTTTATTTCTTCTTTCTCAAAATTACTGGAATTTCGATTTTTTTACCATCACCCACTCATGAACATAAAAGAAAAGAACACGTTTTTTTTCAATTCATTCATTGAATATCTTATCAAAATGTCGCGCCTCGTAAAAGGTTTAATAAACTGCTTGGTATGCATGTAAGGTAAGTATGCAAGAGAAAAAAACAATGTTATAATATGAGAACAAGTTTACCTAATAACTTCAATGTATTTCAAGAAAAAAAAAACAAAACCAACTAAATATTAAATTGAATTAGATTTGATACATTTATCATGTGAAGAAAAAAACAGTTTTGGGTTTGGCTTTAACTGGCTCCACTCTGTAAGTTGGAAAGTTTGTACTAGCTTAGCTTGATATCTTTGTTAAGGTTGCTTGTACTAACCGAAGTATTCATTATATGGGGCCAGAGTAATGAAATCTATTTCTCTTAAGTTATCGCATTAAAACGTTATGATGGTTAACAATCATTAAAAAATCATTAAATGTCGTTAATAAATATTTAATTATTTAATAATTACTGTATTTGTAGAGCACAAGCACTTTTTATTTTGTTATCTTACACAAAACACAAACTTAATGATATTTATTACTCCTTGGTTGGTACTTGTAAACATTTTTCTAGAGTCATTCTTTCTAGGTGGAAAATATATTTCAACGTGTTCTTCTTTCTTGTCAAATTAAAATTAATTGTACAGCCTTTGATCTATACAATGCCCGCATATATACAGCAAATGGATTACAATTTATTTAAACACTAGATACGGAGAATATGTTGTAAAGTCTTTGAACTTTAGCAAATATACGAGGATTGTCTCAGAATTACAATATTTGATCTGATAAAGAAACAAAAAAAACACAACAGATTAAAACTCTAGTTTAATAGGTCGCGAACCTAAAAAACTGTCGCATTGGAAGGCTGAGAGCTTTGATTTCGGCTAATAAGATGGACAATAACGATTTTCCAAGAGGTGACTTGTTTGGCAGATTTGCTTGATTATTGATACTACCCAACAAATATTAGAATAGATATTGATACTTGAATTGCTATACCAATTAAAGCCACAAGGAATAATTACATATTCGAATGTGATTCATTTTCACTGCAGACTTGTATATTCTTCTTTTAAAGCATTTGATGATGATGCTTTAATGATATACGATTATTATAAGTAATACTTAATAAATGTATGAGTCGTTTGATATACTTTTTTAATGAAAATGTATGCATCATAATGTGTTATTAATCATAATTCTATGGAAAGAAATTTCACACGCTTGTTAGAGAAGAGAAATCTTGAAAACTAACAAATATTCTTGAGCATACATTATGAAGAAGAAAAAATGCATACACTAGAAACCTAAATAAGAAGAAATATGGAAAATATCGGAAAACCAAATATGAAAATGTAAAAATCAAACATTATGTGAGCATTGAATTTAAAAGTTTTTTCTGCAGAAATTTTAAATGAAAAATGATGCTTTTTTAAATAGAATATATTGTGCTCACCTTTACCAGTTATTTTCTATAAGAAGTTATAGGTTAAAAGTCATTCATAATATCATAAATTTATTGTTAAAAAAGGATATTTTGAGAATTTTGACTATTTTGGTAAATTGAGAAAAAAAGTGTTATTTGGAAGTTGATTTCAAAAATGGGCCGATTCGGTCCATACTTAGTTCACTCAATTATTAGGCTAATTAACGATATTTTACATTTACATTTTATGAAGAAATACTAAGAATTGTCAATTTTCATCATATAAAGACTTTTTGCAAAATGGAACCTTATATGAGAAGGGGTCCTAAAAATGGTTCAATTTAAACAATTTTCAATAAATGTTAACTTGGACTCAAAGTATGCTGTTGTAGCGAATTTCATTATAATATTTTGAAATCTATGGTCCATAGCACAAGCTCTTATACACGGACCGACAGACGTACAATATGAAAACTATTTCGAATAGGTTGGTAGGTTTCCCTTTAGTCACTTAAATAATATACTATAAACATTGCCTAAAAATGTAGAAAAGTTTTTTAATCTCACAAAGGATTATTTAGTATCCTTGAAGAATATGTTAAAGAACATATATGCGAACGAACCCTTACATAGCAGTTTCGGTTCGTTAAAATCTTTTTGTGAATGTTACACTACATCCTCCAAGATTAAAATGGTTGATATATATACGTACATATATAACTGTATTTATATCACATATTCTTCTATATTCTTATACACATTCACTCTGTTAACGGTATATGTTCATAAAAGCTTGCCATTTCTCATATCAGTATAATTCACATGAATTATTATTATTATTAAAAGCACAATAATAACAATAACAACAAGAACAAGAACAACAACGACATTCTTATTATCGTTTTAATTCATTTCTTAATGAAAATGGCAAAAATACATTTTTTATTACAAACATAAGTATTTATACATATGTGTGTGAGCATGTATACGGGGTAAGCGTAAAAGAAAAGATAAATCAAGAAGAATAAGCACAAGGAAATGGCAAATAAAAACATACATATACAATAAAAGAAACGCATTTCCATCTCTATACCATACCATGCCATGCCATGCCAGTCATATGATCAGAACACACACATGCTGTTGAGTAAAGGAATGAAAGAATGCATGGAATCTGTGCGACTGTTTATGTTGCTGGAAATTCTTGTTTACGTTTTTAAAGATATTTGCTGGTGGTTATTGTTATTGTTGTTGTTGTTGTTTGTTTGTTTCAACTAAAATAACTTATCAGCCTAGTTAGAAGGAGGCAAGGAGGTAAAGTCTACCTTACCTCTTGATATTCTTGTTTTTGTTCAGTTATTGTTCCTGACGCGAGGTTTTTTTCTTATTATTGTTGTTATTGTTAGAAAATGCATTAATAATGAAAATAGATATAAAAGTAAACAACAACAATTGTAGGCAATAGTAGAAATATTAGAACTTTTGTAAAGCTTTACTGACATACACATACACGGAAAATAAATGTTATGAGATTTTTTCAAAAATTCTATTCTATTCTTTTTAGGTATTTTATTGAATATGCTAATGGATGTGAAAGCTTAAACATATACAACATCAAAATCTGAATCGATGTAGGCAGTTCGTCCAGGTGTCGGTGTGTCCAGAAACTATTATGCACAGAAATGTAAGTTTTTATTTAAATTTAATACAATTTGCCTAATGTTACGCCCCCAAGTCACAAAAATTTCACTATATTTATGCAAATAATCTCTGTAGGATTCTAAGCTTAGGTTGAAGTGTCACAAATGCATTAAAAGTCTTTAAAAAGAGGAACAACTTCATAGCAAACCATGCCCTTAAATGTATCCAGGATTTAGGCTAATTTAAATATAGCTTTTACTTAACAGATAAATTTACTCATGTATCCAGAGTTTTTTTAATGTTTTATGTAAAAAAATAATCATTTGCTGCTGACTCATGTGAGTAGTTTTCTATAAAACCGGTTAAGAATGTAAAATTGACTGTTTTTTCTGTTAAAACGAACGCATTTGTTTGTCAAATTTATCTACAACATTCTATGTATATATATATCTATGGCACTAAGCGTGAAATATTTTCTTTAGAGGTGAAAAATTTACATAACAATTTTTTGTTCAAGGTGTTTTATAAACTTTTGCAATTGTTTACATTATTTTACAGATTTGATAGTAATTGAACATTTTACTTTACTTTTTCATTCATTAAATAAACAACAAAGTTTAGTTTTGTTTGTATGGATGCTCTATTGTTTTTATAGTGTAGAAAGAAATAATAAAATTTTAAGAATGCTGAAATTTTTGTATTAATAACCTTGAGTTATTACAGGAAAACCAGGTGTTTTTCCAGTTTTTCATTTAAAACTGAGCACATATGTAAACTTATTTAAGAAAAATTGTCGATATTTTTGTTTAATTATAAACAATATAGTTGTTTGTTGTTGTAAAATAAAAACTAGAAGGCGAAGAAATTTGTTTCAAGTTTTCTATGGAAATTTTTTTATTGGCTTTAGGATTTAAGTTGTCTTAAAGTATTTTTCGGAATTGAAAATGATAGATCTAATAATGAATATAATAAGCTAAATTATTGAATATTATTTACATACTTTTAAACCATTTTTTATCACAGAGGAGTTCTTCCGAGAGCATACAATAGAGTTCAATGATTAATTTTTATATTTCAACTTTCAAATAATAATAAAATAGAATTAATTATAAGTAAAAGAACTACACTCTTTTTATACAAATAGTGGGCGTGGCAGGTACCTGATTTATAGCTATTATCTTACAAGTTGAGGCGTGTCTCATTTTTTAGCATATTTCTAGATACGCTCAATATAAATAAGTTTCAAGTTTATAGCTAATTTTTTGTGACTTATATGTAGATTTTTGTTAACAGTGGGCGTGGCATTTAAACTATTTTGTCTAATTGAAATGAGTAGGAAAAACTAGAAATCTTAATATCTCAAAATTTCTCATCCTAAGCATGACAATAAAAAACGGACGTACGGACGGATATCATTAGTTGGACTCAGCTTTTCACGATGCTCTTTGAATCACTATCAAAATACCAAAATAACTTTATAAAACGGGTATTTTAATTAATTAACTTTAACAATTATTTTACGAATGAGAACTTTTTAAAATATTTAAATCATATTTCATTATAAGAAGTTGTGTAGAATTTTATACAGAATCTTATGAATCCTTTTTGATTTATTATACAAATTTATTAATAAATAAGTACATACGCAAATACACTAATACTCCAGTTCCTATTATGTGACATAATATTTGCTTAAATTTGGTTTTTTTCTTTCTTTTCTATATAAAAAAGTAGATAGAAATGAAAAATGTATAAATATTGTAAGAAAAATAAACAAAAAAAAGTGGAATGGAATAATATTTCATATATATCGTATGTTTGGCCAAGCAGCACAATTGAAAATGATGTGTGTTTGTGAAAATTCTGTAAAGTGTATGCATTGCGTGTGCGAAAATGAGGAAGGGGCCAGAGAGGTGGGGGAAAGCATTTTCATAAGCGTGTTAAATCATGTTTTCTTTATACACTTGGTTTTTAGAAGATTTTAGATTGTAAAATCCTCTTAATGTAGACTAGATTTCTGCGTTCCATCTGTTGAGATTTTCTTATTTTATAAAACCCTCTGAGGGCCCAATTTATTTGGTTATTCACTTGTAAAAAAATGCAGTAACATATTTCTCTCAGTGTACTTGTTTATAACATTTTCCATTAGTGCTTATATAAGTACAATGTTTGAGGAGTTTTAACTACACCCCGTGTACACATAATTTATTAATGTGCGTACATTTGACTTTAATAAATAAATTTTCATTTATAATTTTTCACTCTATACGCAGTTTTCTTTTCCTAAAGTTTTTGAATTTTTTTCTCATGTTTTTTTCTTATTTTCTTTTCTTGGCTGTACAGTGTACGTACGTATAATGTTGTCTCAATAATTTTTCTTTTTTTTTTCCATTTTCCTACTATAACTCGACCTACATTTCGCGTAGCGTTGATTTAGAGAGATTAATTTATACATGTTATACATTTGTGTGTACGTGTCTGTTGAGAGAGTTGTTACAATAATTTCACTATAATGAATTTATGATCATACCACTATATATATATTTTTATTATAATGTGTGGTACTTTTTTTTCAATTTTTTTTTTAATTTTTAATTTATTGTATAATAAATTAATTTCGTTTTAAGATTTTAAGGAAGTTTTTTTTCTTTTAAAGCATTTGAGTGTGAAAAATATATTAAAGGGAATTAGTTTTGTGATAAATTTATATGCATTCGTACTGCATGGAATTTTAAGAAAGGGGGCCACAATGATTTTAGACTCCTTTTCTAGTTTTTACATAAAATTTGACATAAGATAGAATTTATACTAAGTTTACTTTACCTTTTGCAACACCCAGAACGAAGCGTCACAGACTGTACAAAGTAAATATATTCTTATTCTGCATTAAAATATGAATCGATTTAGATATGTCCGTCTGTTGTTGACACTGCGAAAATATGCATTGAGTGTGGCGTTGTCGTAAATTTTGATATAATGAACTAAACTTTTATTTATAGATACTTTTAAATACAGATTCCTATGTTACATTTTCTTCATTGCATAGAAAGCCAGATAGTTAGATAATGCAAAATTGATTGTACACAGTTATAGATCATAGCAGTAAAATTTCTTACTTCACAGTTAATGCCAAGAGTTCCCACTAACGACAAACAATTTCATTATCGACTGAAAAGTCTCTTAAGAACCACTCAAGTTAGTTACTTAAGTGATTATGTGATCAAAATTTCTATTGTAGTCTTTATAATAAGAAACGCTGACAAATGTATTCAACAACAACAACAACAACTACCGCCTAATAATAAAATAAAATGAAAAGGCTCCGTAATAACTAAAACTTAACAACAAGTGAATTTTCGATTTAAGAAAAAATAAAATAAAAATTACAAAAAAAAGAACGGGTATGACTACAACTATTATATATATTGTATATGTATAAAAAAAAGTGGAAAAAAGTGCAAAAAATCAACAGACCATAAAAAGCTGAAAAAAAAAAAAAAAATTTAAAAAAAAAATTGAAAGAACGCAAATTACAACCCGTAACGACCAAAACCAACAACAATTTCATGTTTCATGTTGCATAGTATAAATACTACAAACATTACTCTTTGTTATCATCTACTGCTCCAATTTATTTTATAACCAAAGCGTCTAAAAACTATTTTAAAGTAAAAACTAAAGCATGCTGGTCACCTTCTATAAGAAGAACGAACGAAAGAACGAACGAACTGAACCCTTACCATCATTAAGTTGATAATTTTTGTTGTGTTTTTTCTTGTTTTTTAGATGTTTTTATAGTAACGCGTTCCTATTGAGTGCTCACCCCTTTTTCATTTTCTATATCACACGTTACACATGCGTATGTGTTGTTGTTGTTGTTGTTGTGCAACATTTTGGTTTAAACAGAAAGAACTTGGCTATACTAACCTTACCAAAACTGCACCACTATATATTTATTTAGTAGGAAGTTAAAGATTCTTAAAAAATTTGCATAAATTTTACGTCCATGACTTGTTGATGATTCCTGTGAGAAACTATTTTACGATTATACTTCAATATTTCTGCTTGATGAACATAAAAATAAACATATACAAAAAAAGTATGTTTTGATTTGGCCAAAATGTAAATATATTTACATAAAAATAGTGGGCGTGGCAAGTACTTAATCATGCGATTTAAAAATGTCTGTATTTTTGTTACACTTTACAAATCGAATTTTGCTTTAAACGAGAGGTACTTTTTTTTTTGTAAATTGTAGGCGTGCCTACCGCCCCTTTTTGGTATAAGCAAATTACAAACATGTTTTACAAATTTTAACTTCAATTTTTATAGTTGATAGACAAATTTATGTAGGTTAAAATATTAGCTTTTTAGGTGTTATTTGATGCCTTGTGGGTGATATTGAGTATCCCAGATTTGTCCCCCCTACCCTGTACAATATATATTATAGCTTTATACAACTTTTTTCTTTGTTTTTTTTTATATTATTACTCAATATACGGGGAGATGGTCGTGTACTTTTTTCCATTTAAGCGGAAATAATAAATTGTACGTTAACGTTGTTGATATGTAAAAAAAAAAAATCGTGGTATTTTAAATGTTTTTTATGTACGTTTTGTTTCTTTTGTAATTCATGTTGTGTTATTGTTGTTGTTATTGTTTTTGTGGCTTTTCTGCTGTTTTTAATGCAGTTAATTGGTCTTTTAAAGCAACTTGTATGCATGACGCATTTTCAATGATATTCGTTCGTCACGTTAACTGCATAATTTAACCAACGATTGGTAAAAAGACATAAAAATGTTCCAAATGCTTTTTGCGTTGTATGACTAATGTTTCATTTGAAAATCATATTATCCGTTATTTTAAAGTGGGAGTATTTTCCAGAAAGAAAAAATTCTTATGAACGAGTTAAGGCTTATAGTCTCAACTAATTACCAGAACGGGAATAATCCATAGAGATGATGTTTTACATAGCTTAATCTAATATGTACAAGTGATCGGTATAAAATAAGGCTTGCAATCCATCTCTAGAACCCAGTTAGTTTCTGTATCCTGACTATTATTCATATTAAGCGAAATTGGTTATAAGCCACACCCACAATCGATAAAATCTTTCTGTTAGTTGTAAAAATAAAGATTTATATTTTAAATTCGATCTATAAAATTTGATTGTAAAATAGACACGCCCACAATTTAAAAAGTTCCTAATTTTCTACAAAATCGGACTAGTAAGTGGAAACGCAGTGATATTTTATGATACTGTGTAATTAAAGGGCGCAATCATATACGTGCCACGCCCACTATATGTATATAAATATGTCTAGCATTTAATTCTAAAATCTAAGTTTAAATTTAATTATCAAGTATTTCATAATCGTTTACAAGTTTACTCTTATTCAAATATTAATGACTGTGATACTGAAAAACGTATGAGAAATGATTTTTAACAAAACAAAACAAAACAAAACAACAACAACAAACAAATGATCAAAATTTATTACAAGTAAGATTAAATAAATAAGAGTTCATTACCCACCCATAAAAATTAAGCAATTACATACATTCACACACACACCCACACATTACTCACTCTTATTCATTTGCTAATGTATGTACATATATTATTATAAACGTTACATATATGCGGGTGTTATACTTGTTGGCAAAATGAGATTGTTTTTCAAAAAAAGGAAAATAAAAGCAAAAAAATTAAATTTAATAGAAAAATTACAGCTTGTGTGTGTGTGTGTGTATACGCCCTTACAACATTAACACTTCACTTGACTAAAAAATAAACAAAACAAAGGTCAATGTAAGCAATGGTTTGAAATTTATGTGAAAATGAGAACAATACGAATTGTATGAGTTGTACGTATGTGCCATATGTAACGTACATATGCTTACATATGTGTATAAGTGTAATAAATAAAATTTTCAAATCTCATATAATTATATGTGATATTGTTGTTGTTGTCAGTATTATTTATAAATAATGTACATCTTGTGTGTATCGATGATACTTTTGTTGTTGATGATGATGATGGTGATGGTGATGGACTATAAAGTTGATACTTGTTAAACACTTACCCTACAATATTATAACGTCAATACTTGAATTATGGTTTATATAAAAACTTTATATGTATATTATACATAAATTTTTCATATAAGTGTCAACTTTTTATTCATTTCAAAATATGTCCATCCGTCCCGCACTCTGGTTTATGTATAATTGATGATAAATTCAATTTAATGTCGTCACCATCATCATCATCATCATTTTGTTTCATTATAAGCTATTTAGATCATTGGTCTGCTGGAAAAGGGAACGTTTCGTCCTCGTTTTCTCCAGTTTCGAACAACACGTGTCCGCGAAACATCAAACACTTAATTCCGAATTTTGGCCTCTATGTCTTTGGTCCGCCCATATTGGTTTAAACACTATTGCTTTATGTATATGTATAGTATAATATTCTTTAAAAGGGGGCGAATAAATATACATGCGGACGGACTTCATTAAACAAGCCTTTGATTTACGTTAAACTATTTTCAGAACTCTACTTTATTTAACGATTTATTTGAGAAGTGATTAAAAGGTGGCGACTCTTAAGGTTTCTAAAAGATTATTGTTACATTGTTTTGATATTCTATTACTTCAATCAATAATATTTTTGAAATCTATGTTTTTTTTGAACATATTTGCAATTATTCCACTTTTTGGTTAAATTATATTCTTTGATATACGATTTGAGAAGTTTTATGCTCTAACAAAATGAATTTTTTAGGCATTTCTTTTAATCACTGAAGCTGAACACATTCGTTCAGTCATTCAACTCCAACCATTGAAACGTTCATTCGTTTATTTATTTCTTTTTCACAAAATTGTGGTTGTAGGCTGCTTTTTTGTTTTTGTTTTTAATATTTTAGGATATTTTTTGCACATTTTTGATGAACGTGATGATGGTTCATAGCGTTAAAATCTAACGGGAGGTATTCAAGATTTAGTTTATATGTGTTCCGATATGAATTTATTCAGTTAGTTTTTCGATAAAAGTATAAAGTAATTAGTTAAATAATTAAAAGAAATGTTGCTGACAAAGATCGAATTGTTTGTTGTAAGAGTCAGCTCCTTGCTTATTCATCATCGTCACTATTATTGACGGTTATTTATTTCCTTTAATATTGAATTTATTTGTTTATTAAAAATTTAAAATGCAAAGTCATTGGGATGCGTTAATTATACAACCGATTGATAAGACAGACCGACACACATTAACCTGTTTTTGTGGCCTCTCTATAAACACTCACTCAGCAAGTTGAATTTCCCTTTAAGTGAAAGTTAGGAAAAATGAAAAGTTAGGTAAAATGTTACAAATGTTAGGAATGAATCGATCATATACTTTCCATACATTTTGTGCAAGATATTTATGATGTTTACTACATGATTTTTTTTTTTTAACAGAAATCATTTTTTTACCCTTAGATGAACTCTTTTTAGTAAATTTAGTAAATTTTATAGAAAATAGGCCTTGAATTTATTAAAACAATGTCATGGACAGAAGGACAAATAATGAAGTCAACGATACAAATAGTGATCAATTCGTGGTACAAAGTTCATATTTTAAAAATTTGGAAATTTATTTACCACAAGATATTTAACATGAAACATGATGGTGGCAAAAACAACAACAACAACAACAATAATAATAATTCATCCATTCATAATAAATACATAATTACCTTACACAACGCTAATCAATGCAGTAATGAAATGGTTTTTTTTTTTTTCTCTTTAATGTGTGAGAGTTTGTTGTATTGTAAACCACAAGACAAATGAAATAAAAATCTACAAATGCGGTTGAATGTGTGAGTGCAAACGCACATAATTTTCTCATGCATTTATGTTTACAATGCGTTTTTTTATACCCTCCACGTAAGAATAAGAAGCATACTAAGTTTGTCATTCCATTTGCAGCACCCAGATAAAGATGTCATATAATCTACATAGTATACATATATATTCTTAATGTTGGCAAAGATGGGCCAAATCGGTCAAGAGCACACTGCCGACAATCTATAAAAAACTATTTATCTGGTATAAAAATTGACCTCTGAACTTGAAATTTGATATATATATTTGTAACTAGCATATCTATCCATAAATGGGCGTGGTTATATAACAGATACTCTCACAATTTACAAAAAACCTCATTGAGCGTAAAACTCAACTTGCAAGCTCACATACGTTCACTATTAGACTTAATCATATACCTGCCACGCCCACTTTTTCTATGTAGATATGGAGTGTATTCAAGATTTGTCCTAAACCAAGTGTAATTTTCTTTCAATTTCATGCTTCATGTTAAAGAGTTTTAATGGTAATAACTTTACTGAAAAAAAGCTTTCACAGCATAATGCAAATAAAATGCGAATTTATTATAACAATTTGATTTGATTACTTCTACGAGCGGTATACATCCATCCATATATACATATAAATAATTTCATTTCTATTTTTGTTAAATTAATGCAGAAAGAAACAAAGAAACGAACACACAAACGAACGAACGAACAAAAAACTTAAAGCGTTTCACATTTTCTTATTAAATGTCTGTGACATGCCACAAATGTTTGGCCATTTGTTTGATATTTGTTGTTATTATTGTTGTTTTTGTAATTTTTTGGATTAGTGATTTTTAGTGGTTTAGTGCTTGAGTTAAGTTTTCCTTGTTTTTATGTGTGTTCCTAGGTTTCCTATTAAATTAGCCGGGAAGATGATAATGATGATGAAAATATATATATATCATCAGTTGTTATTGTTGTTGTTGTTGTTGTTCTTTTTTGTACATTTCAAACGTTTAACATCAGAAATAAGTTCAACGAATACAAATAAATATAAATACAATCATAATAAAATAGTAAAATAATAGACAACAACATTTATATAGAATGTATACAGAGTAATGTGAGCCAGCACCACCACACACAAACAAATTATAGCAAAACAATTTCGAATGCTATGAATTTGTGCCACAGCTGTCATGACTTATGCCGACTTACGACTGCCGTTTTACTTTGCCTTTATTATATTGTTGTTGTTGTTGTTGTTGTTTGTCCTGTCTTATTTGATTAGATGGAAATAATAATAAAAAAAAATTTGTAACATATTATAGTATGGTATTTGTTGTTATAGTTGTTGTCTTTTAAAAACTTTGATTTTATGGTTTTCTTAAAAAAAAATTTTTGTTTATTCATCAATCTCCTTCAAAAAGTTATATGTTTCCATTTCAAATATCCAATTATCGAATTTGTTATATTGATGGCCGTTCACTTGACATTTGTATGGAAAAATACAAATTCTTTAATATTTAAATTGTCCAACTGCTGATGATTATTGAGCTCTCGAATAAATGTATTAGTTTTTGGTCATGTCCGAGTGTCTGTCTATTGTTGACACTTTTGACATATTCAGTAAAATTTTGTTAAGACATTTCTAGTGTTATTTAAAAAAGACAAAATATGTTAACAGCCACGCCCCCAACCTTTAAAACATGCTGCATTATTATCAGTAATGTTTTCTTTAAGGTTCAAGAGTTATTTTTAATTGAAAATACCGCCAGCTTTGTACCTTTTCTTCCACACCTTCAATAAATATAAAACTGAATTACAAGTGTATTCCACAATGTTGTTGTTGTTGTTGTTGTTGTAAACTAAGAATGAATTATATGAACATTAACGACCCGATAATATGATGTTAAGGCTATAAAATAAATTTTATTACCACAGCTGCTATCAGTTAAATGGTAAGATAAACTGCTAAAGATATGACCAAAGTATCTATTGGATGCTATTTGAAAGAAACAAATGGTCAGTTGAGACATTGACAAAAAAAAAAAATAAAAGTCGTGTGCTGAGCAGGAAAAAAATGAAATGATGTAAACATGTGTGTAGTTGGGTGTATGAGCTATACATAAATGAATGCTTATTACATGTAGCTGTAGGTGTCTAAACAAATGTTTGCATATTTCCGGTCATGTTAGTCAATTATTACACCTGACAGGCACAACACAACTGTGCGGCGGTAGACACAACAATCCATGTACGGTAGGTGCGTGCAAATCATTTCACACCACATAACTGAGTGTTTGGTTGGTGTAGCCATTACTATGGCACACTGTACCACACGTACGTTTATAGCGGTATGTGGTGAATGAATTACAAATACACGAAAAAAAGTGAACTAAATAATAAACAAATAATTAAAATTTTTCCACATTTTTGTTACACTTTTTTTTTCATTTTTTTTTTGTCTTTCTTCACTATTTATCGTTTACCAGGTTGGAATGAATGACCGCTAACACACAATGCAACGCAACAATATTATTATTACTAAAAAAACACTAAGTAACTGGTTTATGATATTTTTTCTGTGTTTCTACATAATGCAAAGAAAAGACAAATAAAAACAACAACAACAACAACAATAACGGAACATTATATGTGTAGCCAAATTCCAAACTAATGTAATAAACTTAAGTTTAAGTGGTTTTCTACGTAGTTGCCGCTGAGTGCGTGTGTTGGTTGATTTCATAAACATTGAATGCAAAGTGTCAAAAAAAAACTAGAAATTTTGGTTCAATCTATTCATGAATCGCGTTTTCGGCAGCCTTATTAATGTTAACATTTTATTGGTAATATTTTTTTATGGTTATGATGAAATTGGGTGGATTGTGTTGGTTGGTTGTTCGAATTGAAAATCCAAACAAACACCATCCAGTTTAATAATTGTAACAAATTAGGTTGAAACACGAAGGCGAAAGTTTTTGGTGAATTTATTTTTCTTTTTTTTTTTGGTTTTTGTTTTAATTGAAATTTATTTTATGTAATTTTTTTGTTCATTAATTAAATTGATTTTTAGTCTTTATAGTATTTCAAATATTATTAAAATAAATATCGGAAATGTTTTCTTTTATCATTTCCAGTAAATAAACAGAGGTAGCCTTTAATGGCACAGGTGTAAAATCTTTTCATAGTGTTCAAATTCTAATTTTAACAAAAACCAAAATTCCAAAAAATTCCCTAAATCTTAAATAATTGCCATAAAATGGACAAACTTCAACAACAATGTTGAAGTTGTCATTTTTTATATTTTTTTTTTCAAAAATTTATGAAAATTTTGCCAACATTTGCAAGATAAAGTTATATTTTATAAGTTTTAAAATTAATATATAGTTTAAAAGATAATAACACAATATTATTAGTACAGGTAGAAAGGTAGGTACCTTTCCTTTAAAGAACAAAGACGTTTATCTGAGTGGCACAATGAAATTACAAAGAAAAAGAATCAGTAATTGTTTGCCTGGGAAAAAAGGACAATCTTTCTTTACAACCTTGCCTAGCTCCGACTATACATACGAAACAATAGTAGCGAAAATTCGCGTTTTCCTAGAATATCTCACAATACCTTTACTTTCATACTATGTACGCTTCTTTCACGCATAATAAAATATAAGATACATAAATATTGTAAAGCCTTCCACGAAAAAATTTCATTTCTTGTGTAAAATGTAATTAGGGAAAATTTCATTTTAAAATATTTTTTGTGGAAAATTTAGACTTTCGTCTATGATATAATAAAGTATACCGTCTAACAAATTATATATTTGTGCAATATGTTATAGCTAAGCTGCAAGCATAGAGTATTTTACGTTCATAAGAATGATTATAACTACTCTAGTCAAGTGGATTTTGCTATTTCACTCTTAATGTCTGTACGTCCATTTATTTAAAGATTTTATTTCATTATGTTCAACTTGCGCTCTTTTTAAAGGTAATTTTATGAATTGTGTTATAAGATTAAAAAAATTTATGTAAAGTTGTTATTAAGGGTCACGCCCACTCATTTATATACAGATGATGGAAGATATATATGTTTGTGTTTATTATCAAGCTCAAGGTTTAATTTTTGAAAATTAAAACTCCTACTTGCTGTTGTTTTTCAAAAATCAGACCTTGAGCTTGATAATAAACATATAAATATATGCACATAGTAAAACAAATCGAACAAAAATCAATAATACATTAGATGTTAAAGATATTTCAAATTTAATTTTAGAGACGAATAACATGTCATGCCCGCAATGTACAAAAAAATTATTTATTTTGGGCCCACGTATCTAGATTGTCTTAGTTTTTAATGCTGATTAAATCTCTTCAGTCTTCTTCTTATATGTTGCAAATGCAATGATAAACTTAGTAGGCCCCACTCCATTTTATATGGAGGGTATAAAAATCGAAAATGAATCTTGCTTTATATTTATGAAAAAAAATTATCATGTCATGTCAATAACATGCTGACTACAGTGTTTTTGTTCGTCCACGAATTGATGAAAAATTTAAAAACCCTGACAAACACAATAAAGAGGAAAATGGATGGTAACAAATGTTAATTTCCGGACGTTACAGTCAAGGTCAGTTTGTTTTAAGCTGACAACAACGCCATGAGGCTTCCTTTCCTTCCTGCTGCCAAAGGAGCGGAACATCAATGATAAAAGTAGAAAAAAACAAACTTCAAAACCATTAATTATAATGATGATAAAATATATAAAGAAACTCGTAAGAAACAAAACAATTTTTACTCAAGTATTCGCGTTTTTATTCAACAACAAGTGAACATCTTATACAGTTGGTTAAAGACGACTACATTACACTTTATATGGTTTAAAAATTGAAAATATATATGAAAAGGAGGTGTCTCGAAAACTGAAAAGAACAGCTTTTAGATAGACAGACAGACGTACATTAAATGATTCGGAGTTGATTGGTTAATTTTTTAACAAATTAGAAACAATATACCTTAAAGATGGATTAAGTTATAAAAACTGAGAAATTTTCAATCCAAGTTGTAAGTAAGTGTATGATGGCTCATTCATTTTTGTAAGAGAAGATCTATAATAATCGACAAAGTATTTAAATACATTAAATTTCTCATAATGTTTGCCAATATGAACAATACTTCCTCTTCTTCTACTTAACAAATATCATCATCAACTAAATATAATGAAATATGTTTAAAGTGTGCCACAATAAAAAAAAAAAACTGAAACAGAAACATTAGAGAGTTTGTGATAACCTAATAAACTGATGTTGGAATTTGTCACGATTTGTACACACACACTATATACATACATATGTGAGCATACGTTGCAAACAACAAAAAAGAAAAAAAACGCAAAACTATTGAGTTTTACTATATATTGACTGACCTGTTCCACATTTGTGCTGTGAATACTGTTCCTTCTAAAAGTGGTATGTTGATGCTGTTGTTGGTGTTGTTGTTGTTTATGCTGTTGATAGCCATTCTGGTATATGTTGGCTATAGTTTGTTGTAATGGTTTCGGTGATTTGCTGGCTATATAAGGAAGTGACGACGGTTGTTGTTGTTGTTGCATAAAATGTGGTTGTGATATTGAATGTTGTTGTTGTTGTTGTTGTTCTTGTGTAATGATATGAGATTTATTGAAAACTGGTTGTTGATCAGTAAGATCAACTGTTGCTGTTGCTGCTGTTGTTGCTGCTTTGAATTGTGTCATTGTTTCTAATTTACCATTTTCCATTAAGTGTACAAGTTGTCGTACGTGTACACCACCATCACTATGATCCGTATGTTGTACATTGCTACGAGATAAACATTTGATTGGCAAAGCTGGAGGTTGTTGCTGTTGTTGTTGTTGTTGACCCTCAACATCATTATTGACATCATGAGTGGTACTGGTCACACGTCCACTATGATTTGATTTTTTTTGTGGTAAAGGTGGTGGAGCTACATTTTCAACATTCTCATCATGTCCATTAAGTTGTTGCTGTTGTTGTTGTTGTTCATTGTTGCCATTTTGTTTGATATTATAATCTAAAGATTTCGTTTGACGATTGTCGCTAATATTAGTGCCGTTATAATTATCATTTTTATTGTTATTGTTGTTGCTGTTATTATTACTACTATTGTTGTTGTTGGTTAAGCAAAGTGAACGTGCAAAAGAACTTTTGAAAGCAAAACACGGCATCTCGAAATCGGGTGGTGCAACACTTTCCGGCAAATTTATATTCATCCTGTGGTTGACGTTTTCATTTAAACTGAACTTTTGTATTTGCCCAGCCGGCATATTTTATTATACGTCAAATGAGAGAATTTTATTTAATATTTTGCAACAATAACGGTATATTTTTTCCAAAGTTGCTTTTTTTCTTTCTTTTCTCAGCTCAACGGTTTTTATTTATCGATTACACTTTAACTGAAGAAACTGTAACAATATGTGATTAATTTCTTTTTTTTTTACATATATTTTTTTCATGCCTTTTTATTATTCATCATTATTCAACACCATTACTGCACTTGACCACGGTTTAATTTAAACTAAATTTCTGTTAAAGTTCTTGGATTAACAATGAATATCAGCAACTAACTAAAGTTATTGTAGGTTTATGCTCTTTTTACTTCTCTCTCCCTCTCTCTCTCTCCGTCTATCTGTCTCTCCCTCTCGATTTCTTTGTTTACATATATTTAATAACTCGCTATATAGACTTAAGTACAAACAAAGCGTCAAGCAGCCAGTGTGATCAGCCGTTAGATTTATGAAGAAATGAATAAATGAAAGAAAAAATAGATTTTTCTAGAAATACATTTTATGATATGGAATAAGACTTAAGTTTTTATATTCAGAAGGATACAAATTTGCCTAAAAATGCAGATGACATAAAAGAAGAGAATTAAATGTATTAGCTGCTTAGAGCTGCTTAGCTGCCTACAATTATATATGCAAGCAGTTAGCATTACTCTTCTTAATTCTCATAAAGAGAGAGAGAGAGAGAGAGAATAATGTTTGGAACGGACTGTACCAAATACCTAAGAGCCTAAATATATATTCTGCAGCAATGTTGTTGCAGTAAATTGCCAAAGCGAGGTGTTTTGTAATTTTAAATACATTTTTGTGCTTCAATGAATGATATTCTACAGCGGCATGGTTGTAGCTCTGTCCGAAGTATTAAATATTTAAATTTAAAAAGTAAGGTCGAACATATTGGATTATTTTTAATTTATGTAGCGCTGCAACGTAAAATATGTTTGGATCCCAAGTACACACCGTTTCTGCCTTTTGTCTATTTGTAAATTAAGAGATATTTAATTCTTCGCCATTTACTCTCTTTTATTCAGATACTTTTATACAGAATAGTTGAGAATATCCAAGTGCTTTATAGTATGATCATATGTTCACTTATTAAAAGCAAAAGCTTAAATATTAATAAAAGCTGGGGATGTGCTTTTTCAAAATAAATGTTAAAGAGAGATAACGGGAATGAAAAAGCTGGTATTTTCCATATTACAGTAAAATAAAGAGATAGAGAGTAAGGGGAAATACAATTTTACATACCTAATTATATTTTTAGTGATTTCAAAATTCAAAATTTGACATAACTTAAATAAAATCGGTCCATCTATCCATATATGTCTAGTTCAAATACTTTTAACAGTAAAAATTTCACACATTTTTATTTTGAAAAATTTCTTAAAGACATGAGAAAAAATTCTTAATAAGAGTAGGTGTAAATGATTATATAATTATAAATTAGATAATAGATATTCTTGAATAACACAACTAAAATGTAGTGTATTCTTTATATCAAAATTACATTTTACTGTAAAAAGCTTTTTTTTTTATATTAAACTGTTAAAAATGTTGTTATAAATAGTTTCTCGTACGTTCACTCTTGGGTATATTTTCATATATGCTTTTTTTTCATTTAAAAAGTGTAGCATAGTTTTTGGCTGTTAATCACATTTAGAGTTTACATTTTCCTATAAAAAGAATAGACGTAGATACAATAATAAATTGATTTGATTTAATCAAATTTTAAATATCTTCCTTTTCTATTTGCAAAACAATGGGCGTGGCATGTGTTTGATTACGCTTTATAATAATGTATTTAATACAAGTTCGATTCTTTGTTAACATTTTTTTTTTTGTAAATTATGGGCGTGTCTGCCATCCCACTACGAACATTTTTTGACTTTTCAATGAATCTATCAAATTGAAATTTCATAGCTTAATTTCTAGAAGATGTTACATAAATTTGAATCCATTGGGGGCGTGGTTGCTTAATATTTCACGGGAATCTATGTGAAAAAACTATAAATGTTGGTAAAAAACTTCAAGTGTTCAATG
Source organism: Ornithomya chloropus (assembly GCA_963971445.1). NCBI lineage: Eukaryota > Metazoa > Arthropoda > Insecta > Diptera > Hippoboscidae > Ornithomya > Ornithomya chloropus. The sequence continues at coordinate 3,740,012 of OZ020532.1, forward strand.
GACGGACGGACATGTGCAGATAGGTTTATTTAGGAAAGTCAAAATCGTCTCACGCTATATCTCTTTCTAATTTTAAGCCTCCATTCTTTATTTTATTTTTTTTTTAAAGCTCTCCACCCCTTTAACTGAACAGTTCGGTAAAACAAACCGCAACACAAATTTAATACTTTAATCATAGTAGGTTTTAATGATATGTCAAATGAAATTTTTTTCATTTTCCCTTTTTTGAATAAAATTGTAGTATAAACTGTTGACAAGAATCAATGTGTTTTACTTATTAATAATTCTTGGTTCTAACATTATTATATAAAGACTCCAAGGTCTAAAAATAAACAGTTAATTAAAATATTGTAAGAAAAAGAAAATCAAAGGAATAACAACAACATATTAAAAAAATAAAAATAAAAAATATATAAAAATTATATAAAAAAATATATTTAGTGTAATTCCTTGAAAGCATGTGAATTCAGATGTAATTATTTGATTTGATTTTATTCTCAAAGTTTACTTTGTTTTGTGTGGCAACATTGCTCTATAATATGATCTCACAGTCATTATATAAATGTTATATAATAATTATTGAAGAAAGAGTATAAAGAGAATGAAATTCCTAAATATATACATGCACTGATAGGTGCATATATTTATATAACTTTGAACACACACGTGCACACACACTTTACAATATACCACACTCACACAACGCCACATTTTTTATCAAAGTTGATAATAAAACTTATACAATACAAACATTTACTGTACACAGTAGTGCGGTTGTCGGTGTGTTGATGTGTTTGTGTTTTTTTTTATAATAATATTTGTTGGGTTGTAGAATATTATTTCATTGCTCCATAAATCACTTACACATTAAGCACACATAAGCAATTATAAGTGTGTGTGTGTGTGTGTGTGCTTAGTGGTGAGTCAGTGTTTGTAAATACATGCCATATATATATAAAGAGAGACTAAAAGGACGGACCGTCTGCCAGTAAGTTAGCCAGTTACCTTACCAGTACTTGTTTAGTGTTGTTCTAATTCTCGTTGTGTGAGATCACTTTCGCTCTTTTTGGTTCCAAAAATTAAAAAAAAAAACATCATAAATAAAATTTGTAAATATTACTTATATAATAGTTGCATAAACAACCATAAAAGTAACAACAACGTTTACGTGTCAATGAAAATCGTGTCATGTGCTCCTCAGTTTGTTTTTCTATTGATTTTTCTTGATTTATGTTTCAATAAATGTAAAGTGAAAACAAAAATATAAAAAAATATATTGTGATTTGTCTATGTCTTCTTCTTCTTCCTCTTATTCTCATTCTCTTCTAATCTAAATAGAAGTTCTTCACCACCAGAGTAGATAGAGGTGAATAAGCGGGAGTTGTGTGCCTTATGAGATTATGTTGTGCTTCTGTGTGTAAATATACTGAAAGTCGTGGTGATTTTATAGCCGGTTTTTATGTTGTTGTTGTTATTATTTTTGTGTAATCAATTAGTGGAAAAGTTCATTATAAAATATATATATATTTATATATAGAAAAAAAAAAAAATACACAGAGAGCGATAATGTTACCACGTTGTAGTAGAAAGAGAGAGTACAAAGCTATGCTCTCGTTGAGAGCAAAAACCAAAATTATGGATTTATCAATGAAAGGTAAGTTGAATGTTTAGTATGTTTCTTTTTTTTTATATTTTCTTAAACATTTTGAATGTTTTTCTTTTCTTTTTGCTTGTTTATATATGTTTATATAGAGATTCGTAAATAAGAGACCTTAGGGCAAGAAACCCACCTTCAAATATATCCATCTATTCAGAATAAAGAACTGAATCGATTTATCCATATCCGTCCATGCGTCTGTCTATCTATGTAAATTTGTTCCCTAGCTACAGGTTCTATTTGTTTTGATATTTCGTTGAAATTTGAAAGATATATATTGGTGCCAAGAAGAACACTATTGAAAATGAACCGAATTGAACCATTTTTAGAACCACTCGATTGATTATAATAAATGTCTTTTTATGGGAAAAAATCGCAATTCTTAAAATTTTTCAAATAAAATTTGGTGAATAACAGTTAATTAGCTTAGCTAATGGGTTGTAACAAATTTGGACCCAATCGGACTATTTTTAGAACCTCTTCCCGTCCTTATTTTATATAAGACTTTATATGAGAAAAAAATACAATTCTTAATATTCTATGAAGAAAATTTGGTGAAGAATAACTAATTAGTTTAATAATTGGTTGTACCAAGTTTGGATTATTTTTAGAACCCCTTTCCATGTAATAATATTTCACAAAGTAACTTATATGACAGTCCCTCTTAGTTTACTGATACTGAACTAAAAGTAATTGTAACATATATATAACGTTGTCCCTTGCTCTTGCTTAACGTTAAAGTCGTCTCTCATATGTGATTAGATAACATTGATTATTAATTTAAATTAATATTGTATAATTTTTTGTTTTGATTACGTCCCTAATTGAGGTTATACGTTATTCAAATAGATTAAGTTAGCAAAGTATATGTATGTGCTGTAAAATAAAAATTTATTTATAAAATGATAAGAAAGTATTTTTTTTTACTTTACGCTACAAAGTGGTATTTTGTGGCAGTTTGTAAATGCATTTGCTCTCTCTGAAATATATGTTATAACAAATATATAATAGATTTTTATATCTATACATGTTTAGCATGTTTTGAAGCTTGAAATGTACTTAGGATCCAAAAAAGGTCGACTGGCTATATTCCGTTTAACAAACAAATGATGAAACATTTAAACTTAACATTCACAGAGTTGATGTGTATAAAATATACCTTCAAATTATTTGAAAGTCACAAACATTTTATCCTAGTGACCAAACTCTCGCCTTCAAGGTGGTGAACATGAAAAAATTTAAAATAAATCCAACAGTATTTCAATTATTCATAAATAAATATATTCTACAACAACTCGATAGCCACAAAAGTTGCAATAAAATTGATTACTTTTAATCAATTTCAAGTTTAACAACCACAAATACAACTTTTACTATAAATTTGTTTAATACTAACATAAATATTGCTGTGGTTGAGTCCATGCTATGACATCATGATTGGAGTTGAAAGTAGTGTAAATATGAACGAAATGTGTATGAAGTAAACTAAAGTAAACCACGTGATTAAGTTTGAAATATGTTTCGTTTTGTTTAAGTTAGCATTGATATTTATCCAATTTCATAATACTTCGAATAGCACGCATTTGTATAAATATTAGTTCAATTCATGTGGTATTGTATTGTGTTGTGTATTTATGTATAATTGAATATATGTATATATAGTAATATTGTATAAATTGTATAATACCAATCATGTTCACCGTACAATACTTTGGGGGGCTTTCCATTTCTCATACAATTCTAGCTCGCAACACTCATTTGTATAAACATGCGGTATGAAGTGTATGTACTGTAACGAATTATGTAAAATTCATGTATTTCTATGCTATTGTTTAAGCAAATATTTCTATATATTATAGAATTTATCAAAGTTTTCTAAATTATAAAAATTTTGTATAATTTTTTTTAAACTATAATTTTTTTAAAAAATAATTTCTAAATATGGACATTTTTTGCATACTTTATTAAAGCAATTGAGCTGAAAAGTTTTCAATGATATTGATTCAGGATCACTTTTGGAATCAATTAAATATATCCGTCTGTCCGTCTTTGTACCTGTGAAATTGGTACACAAGCTATAGGCCGCATTTTTTGAGATATTTTGATGAAATTTTGTACAAGAACTTGTTTTAATCCAAAAAGGAACCATATTGAAACCACATAACACTTATGTTGTTAAATGTAATAGAGAGCGAGATAGAGATAAGTAATCTATGTAACGGTACTCAATTAAAATGACGCTCTCGTTGCCTTTATCGCTTTTCTCTCACCAACCATAAATGTAAACATCAAACTAATGGCGCATCAATGCCATTTTGTTTTTTGTTTTTTTTTTTGTTATCATCTGAGAAAATTGCAAAAAGTGGTGTAAGGGTGTGTTATTAAGGTATAAAAGCGTAAGTACGCCATATTATATTAGAATATGTAAAAGAAAAGAGAATTAAATATTTATTACACTTATTACCCTCCACATGAGATGGTTTGTTTAGATGACCGAGATACTGTATGTGGGTATATTTAAAAATACTTGCAGCAGCTTACAGCAACCATTATCTTTTATAAAGATTAAAGAAGATTACATAAAGTTGAGTGAGTTACAGAGCGATGTGTGGCTTGTAATGGAGAGTTCTAAGCTGATTGCACAATAAAGCATCACAGCGTATATCATGACCTCTTTCATATGCTATGAGCATAGCTATCAGAGTGTTATAAATTTATTTAAACTTTAAAACGATTAAAATTAACTACTTTAAAGTTTCAACAAAGAAACGTGATGCTCTTAAAATCCCAATAGAATATAAAAATATATTATTCTATTAAGTATTCTATTAAGTAGTTTATTATATCCTCCACATAGGAGGGGTATATTAAGTTTATTTATTCATTTACAACACCTAAAAATAAGCATCAAAGATCCTACAAAGTACATATATGTTAACATTAAAAACTAAGTGAATCTAGAGATGTTTGTCCGTACGTCCGAATGTTGTTGGTTCTCATGACCGAGATATTAAGTTGAAATTATGTACATAGATTTCTAGTTTATAGTTTGGTTATTTAAATTGAATAAATTTGCTCAAGATCCACGCCCACAATTGGAAAAAACCTACTAATCTATCACAAAAATTAATATAAGGAGTTGAAATTTTGTACACATAGTTTATCGATTTATCGATCTGTTAAAAATGGGAGTGGCCAGATATCAGATACGCCCACAATCGGTAAAAATCTATATATCTACGATAGGAATTGAACTATGAAGTTGAACAGTTAGTATACATATGTGTATAATTACGCCATCCATCGATGTGCCAACAATGGGCGTGGTTGTATAATAGACACATCCACAATTTACAAAAAACCTTATAAAGCATAAAACTCGACTGCTTAGCTGATAAGTAATGTATACGCTAGAGGACGTAATCATACGCCTTGTATGTATATGTGAAGGGTATCCAAAATGTGTCTTTCGCTAAATGTATTTTTTTACTTGTTTATTTAATTTCCTCTTTTTTCTTCAAAGAAAATGCAGAACATTTACTCGTGCATGATCATTGTAAAGGCATTCGAATGCAATGTGAAAACAATGAACAAAATGAAACAAAATGACACAAAATTTCATCGCATTCGCCAGCATATTGGCATTTGAAAATATCAAATAAACAAAAAAAATTTGAAAAAAAAAATTAAAAAAAGAAAAAATTTCATTCTATGCCATGTTTCTGTAACGAACGAACTACAAAAGAATTGATAAATATTTTAAAAATAAACGTTTAACCAACGATAAGAAATCCGAAAGCGTTAGAATACTACTCTATATGTATATTTACCATTTTTATTGTAGCTATATAATATAGAATTCATTGCGGTTACAAATCTTTACAATATTTTTTATTATAAATTTAATCTAAGCAAGTGTGTGCACCTTAACAAGAGATTATGTGCAACTGATTAAATTATCAATAAGTGGTTTCTGGCGAAGGTAGAGAAAGAGGGAGAGAGTGAGAGTGAGAAAGAGATAATAATCCATGCCAGCCAGCATTTCCTTTTTGTTTGTCTTACTGCCATTATTTGTATCAACAAAATGCGTTCATTTGAACAGTATTTGTTCAAGTTGATGTTGGTTACTTGGTGTTATCACTTGATCTACTATTAAGTTTATTAAGTAAATATGTAACACGGTGATTAAAGTACAGATGTACAAAACAACTTAAATCTGTAGTTCATTTTATTTGGTCTCGTTTAGGTGATATGATGGTTTCCTTCCTTCAAATGAGAATATTTGTATAATAAGATAAGATCGATAAGATCGATTTATTAAGCGATGTAGGGCATATTTTAATATTGCCGTCCGCAATAGGGTGAAGGAATAACACTTAGCTCTAATGCGGAAGGATCGGGGGTTCGATACATACAACAGTCAAACCCGTATGGGGTGATAGGTTGTTTTTAAAATATTTCTTAATTTATGGGGTAATTTCTATATCCGGTGGTAACATCAACACGGTCCCATTCACTTATAGTGTTGATCCTTAAAAATTCTCCACGTACAAAGGTTAGAATATTTTTAAAAAAATTTAAATAATTTTTTACATTTATTTTCTTAGCCATTGAATATCTCAAAATTTACGAATAGATCGATTCACATTTTGGGCTTTCTAAGCCTCCTTCCTTTAGCTGTAAAAGAAATGACAAGAATGAAAAGAGAAAAAGTTGTCTCTCTCTATAAAGTTAGAAGTTGTAAAAGGCTTTACTCAGAAGGCGAGGTTTTCTTAAGGTTGAAGATTAAAAAAAACAAACTTTTAAATAATTTTGCCTATTATTTGTTATTTAAACATTATCACACTCAACTCGCTTGTTATGTTAAACGTTAGTTAAGATGAATTGTTGAAACAATCAATTAACAGGAAAATAAAGTTGTTACTCAAACATATTTAAATGTGAAGCTTAAAAATAAATCTAAATTTGGCTTAAGCTAACTCTTTAATACCCTTCACATAGTGGGCGAGGCAGGTACATGATTACTCCCTCTAATAGTGTATGTTTTACCCATCAATTTGTTGAGTTTAACGCTTTATAGAGTTTTTTTTGTTGTAAATAATAAGCGTCCTTAATCCGACCACGCCTATTTTTTAGCTGGGATAGGGATATTATAAATCTATAAAACGAATTTCAATTTCACAGCTAACTTTTTGAAGCACATTATTCGATTTTTTTCGATTGTGGGCGTGACCATGCCCTTTTTCGGTGCAAAGATAAATGGGATCATTTTAAATTTAAAATTTATAGCTAATTTTTTATGGCGATAGATAGAATTGCGTTGATTGTGGGCGTGGCTTTCAACTAATTTTGCTTAATTTAAAAACCTAACGTATATGTAAAATTCATTTAAAAGTTTAAAACGTAGGAGTGTAAACAATAAACATAGATACAGACATACGAACGGACTTATCGAAATCGACTCATATTTTGATTCTGATCAAAAATATATATATTTTGACTGACTTTTTTTTTGCGTGTTGCAAGCGGAATAACAAACTTAGTATTCTTAAAGTCTTAGCTGGAGGGTATAAAAAAAGTGAAACAGTAATTAGGACTGGGATTATTATTAATGCTAAATGAAATATTGAAATCATTTCGCATAAAAAAGAAAACACTCGGAGCGTAATATTGCATATAAGCAAAGCCACTGATTGATAACCAAAATAATTTAAATTTTTTTTCAGGAATATTGTACCTTCGACATTTTTTTTGTACAAAGTTTGCAAAATTGTTGTTTCTTCTCTTACCACCTTCTTCGTCTCTGTTTGCCATTATTATGCTACTAATTAATTAGTGAAATGCTAATGAATAGAGAGTGTGTGCGTGCATAAATACATGCATAAACAACGTATAAATTAAGTTAACGCCATACCATCCAAGCACATATGATACAATATATGCAAGCAAACATTAATTATCTAATACACCGACAACAAATAACACAAAAAATAAAAAAATAAAAAAAAATCCTCTGAAAATAGAGAAGAAAGAATGAAATAATGCGAAAATAAATTAACGTATGCAAGTATTGTTGTTGTTTGTTTTTAATGCATCGAAAGTGCAAACAAACATTAAGAGCATCATTACTAACCAGACACCGTGTATAAGCCAACTGCAATATGTCGTTGTTGCTGTATGCATATGTAAGTGTGCATATGTTTTGTTGTTTATGTAAAATAATGTTAAGTACAATAGTCCAGTAAACTCTATGCTCTGCACTCATTTTGCCCTGGTTGCATATATTACAGAGTGTATGATATAAATTATAGTCGAAACTTCAACTTAACTTTAAAGCATTCTCGTAAGGTTTCAAACGTTTAGAACGATTTAAGCAGATGTGTGAATTGTGTTATACATATACATACAAATGCTTATGTATGTGAATAGACAAAATATATACAAAAAGTGTTATATATATATATGTGCGATTGTGTGTGTCAAGTCAAACACAACACAAACATTTTTGTGAATTTGTTCTTGCTGCCAACAGCATTTACTGCAATTACCAGTGCAATGTGTGCACTTGGGTACAAAAAAGGGGGTGCAAGAAGAAGCATTAGCTATCAGACTTGATGGTAATTTTTATACTTTTCACATTATAGTGGAAAAGGGGATACGTTCTGGGTGCAATTATCAGAAGAAGGCTTAAGAGACCTCACCCATCTCACACACGCTGATTAGTATTATTAAAGGTTAAGTTTAAGTATACATATATATCTCAAAGTTCATCTTACCACTTATTGTTTTGCTCCCATTAGTCAAAATTTAGTTAAGGAACTGTATTCACTAAAGACCTTTTTAACCTATACACGTAGTTGGCTATTTGAAATATTCAAAAAGGGCTAACAACCACGCCTAAAATTGACCTATTGGCAAAAAAAGCTAACAAGTTGAAAATTCTTATTTATTTTTACTATCCACATAAGATGGAGGTATACTAAATTAGTCATAGTCTACCAGCAGAAGGCATCAAAAATTCAGTCGATTTAGACAAGTATGGTCGAGCGTCTGTACGTCCATCTGTTGTTGGCACCTTAGCGGTCGTAAATTTTGATAAATAGAGGTGTAATTTAGTACAGGCACCTATAGTTTATGGATGCTTATTGCTATTTGGGGCAAAATCGGTCAAGAGCCACGCCCACAATCAACAAAAATCTATTTATCCGCCACAAATATTGAACTAAGAAGTTAAACGTTTGCTAAACATATTTATAATCGATGTAATAAAAGAGGGCGTGGTCGAATAACAGACACAAAACCAGAAACATATGATGCACGTGAATAATATGTCGTTCATTAGAAGTAAATTTCAGTTCAATAAGAATATCTGCTCTTTTAAAAAATGCTTTTTTTTTTCTTTACAATTTTCGTAAAACTTAAGGGTCGTAATGTCTCCTACAACAACTTGTCTTAATTTATTGTAATACGTAAAACACGCTGTACGGATGTGTGTTATCGCAAATCGATGATCAACATGAAATAAATAACAAAATATATACAATAAAACAACAACAACAACAAATATTACTATTGGGCCAAAAAATTAAAAAAAAAGAATAAAAAATAAAAAAATTAAATGTGAAGAAAAAAAGCATAAATCTTTTGCCATTTTTCCGCTGTGCAATACACGAGGTGCACGTCAATTCTTATTTAATTTTTTTATTTTTTATTTTCAGTTGTATGACGAACGATAAGTATTCACAAAAAAGAAAAGAAAAAAGAAAAAACTCTATATCGACTTGTATGGCAGTGTAATGTTACAAAATATGAAATGCTTGTTCTTCTTTCTTGTTCAATTTTTAAGGGTTTGCATTTCTTTTCGCTGTTGTTGTTGTTGTTGTTGTTATTGTAACCTACAAAAAAATTACGTCAATGCAAAATAAATTTGTTAAAGCGCTGTTGAAATGATTTTTATTTTTAGTATATAAATGTTATTGTTAGCAACTATTGTTGTTATTGTATTTGTAGTTATAAATATGCACAGTGTGTAAGGTAATCGCAGGTTCAGTATGTAACCTTAGTACAAATATAAATCAACTTTTATGTTCCACACACGAGTACTAGACTGCCTCTCAATTCCATAACAATAATTCCCATAATTTTTACATAGTTGTTGATTTATGTTTAATTTAAAGAAAAATAATTTAACTAAAATATATAATTGTGTTATAAAAAGTACATGAGTCCCTCTGGGGAAGAAATATGAAATTAGTTGATATAAGAGAAAAACTCATATAGGTATATATGCCCTGAGATGGCAGTATACTAAGTTTGCTATACCATTTGCAGTGCTTAGAAGGAGACATTTGAGATTCTACATAAAAATCCGAGTCAACCGGAACATGTCCATCCGCGTGTCCGTCTATTATTAACACGATCACGGTAGTAAATGTTGAGGAGACGCACATTTCTAGTATCTGCTTACAGATCGCCACTTGTTTTCGGCAAAATTGGTCTAGAGTTACGCCCAAAATCGACAAAAATCTACTTATCTGCCAAAAAAATTTACCTACAAAATTAATCTTTAGTTTATCTTATGCATTCAAACGGGCTGGACTTGATATACGTAATACAAATATGAACATTAAAGGACGTAATCATGTACCTGCCACGCCCACCGCTTGTATGTACATACAGTAGATTAGGTAAATGTCGAAGGTGTTTGAGATTTGGCTTAAGCCAAATTCTATATTTTTTACATACAAATATTTCATTATTTATATATTTAAGTGAATTTTTTTTTGTTGACTAGCTGCCAATCTTAAATAATTCAAAATTTATATTTAAACGGGATATTTTTAAAAAATAAAGAAAACACAATTATTTGTGCTGAGTGTTGGAAGATTGCATAGACTCCAAAGTTAGCTAAAAGTACTCTAATAGCAGATTAACCCAAGACGAGCCAAAGAATTCATATCACATTATAGGATAAAATTAAAGATATTTGAAATGTTTCAAATTCATTCGATTTAAGGGTTTAATTTTTGTCGTAGGTAAATAGATTTTTGTTAATTGTGGGCGTGGATCTTGACCGATTTCCCCCATTTTAAATATAGTAGTGATTTTCGTCCAAAAACTGAACAAAATCTTTACGCCCGTAAGAATGCCAACAACAGAGAAATGAACGGACATACATGTTTAGATCCGACTCAGTTTTTGATGTTGATCAAGAATATATATATTATGCGGGGGGTCTCTGACGCCTCTTTCTACATGTTGCAAATGGAATGACAAACTTAGCATACTGGTTTGGTTAAAGCCTCCTAAAAAAATCAGCTGAAACATGCGGCTAATATTAAAAAAAAATTAAAGAAGAATATAAACGAAATGTTTCAAATTCTCTCTAATGCATGGGAGAGTGCTGGGAGAGAAGCGTATAAGTATTAATTATTTAAATATATATAATGAATGTTTATGTATAATATAATATATATAAATACAACATTTATCAAAATTTGTAGAATTCATTAAAATTTTCATGCTTTGTAATGCAAATTTTTATTTTGGGACTCAGTCTCAGTTAAACTCTTTTTTTCTTCTCTCTCTCTCCGTCTTTACTTTCTTGACTTTAGTTTACTTTGGATATTAGATATAGTTTAAATATCTTTATTGTATGGATAATGTTGTTGTTGTTGTTGTTGTATTTTTATTATAATTTTTAATGAGTTGTATGGCTTTTATTTAGTTTTTTACACTCTACACCTAAATATAACGTCTACACTGTGTATCTCTCTCTCTCTCTCTCTCTCAGTCTCTTACAAATACTGTCTAAAGTTTTTCGAATATCGACAAATCTTAGATGCACACAAATACGTATAAATAGCAGGTATTTATTTGTATATAGAAACAAGTGCTTATATATGTATCTATAGATACACACACACACACACACACACACACACACACACACATACGCCATGTAATTGCCGGGGAGGACTTCTCCAAATGCTCATACAGTCGAGCATTAGCTGCGCTCGCTCACTCGTTAGTTTGGTTTGACAACTTACGGTGTTGCGGTTAAAAGTAAAAAGCACGCAACAACAACCGCACATCAGATACACGTACGACACCACGTAGAACACTACGCCAATAGAAAATATTTACACGCGTTTTAAATCTTCTTCTTGGACGTTTTTTTTTTTATATTTATTTATTAATAATTATTATATTTGAACCTAAAGGAAAAAGTGTTTCTTCAAGAATGTATTGCGAACTAGCATTAGAGAAGAATTCCTAACGTTTCTGTTGAAATTTTTGCGTACGAACCGAGAGTGGAAAATTTTCAGATTAGTGATTAAAAACAGCAGTAGAAGGTTAAATGATTGAAAACAAAAACCCATAGAGTGGGGATAGTGTGTGTAAATGAAAGGCTAACGAACAAAGTTCATTATGAGCAAAAAACTATTAGAAAAGTTGAATAGAATCGAAAAGTGTCATTTATACAAAATCGAAATTTAATTTACATAAAATAAACACAAATATTTAGTTGGATGCTAGAGAGAATACATGAAAATTTCATAAAAATTGCTTTTCCAGGCTCTAGAAGCAAAATCAGCTGTTGAGCCAACAAACGTTCTTCTTTGCCCCCACAAACCCGAGTTTAAAAACCTTAAATAAAGGGATTTAGGTTTATTTCACAATTCTGTAAAATATTTATAGTTTTGTCAATTATTTTAAAAAGAAATGATAAAAAAATTATTGAAATAAAAATTCCGTCACGTTTAATTCCCTTGTATAACAGTTATGTACTCTCTTTACCAACCCTTAACGTTCAGCATTCTCTCAATTGTTTGTTTTTGGGTGGTATATGGCATAAACAGTTACTTTTTTATTTATTATTTTACGTGTTTATTTTGTATGTATCCTATAAGTCAAAGAGCGCTGCATAGAAACTTTTCTTCTACCATTTTCTCTCTTGCCTTCCTGTACCATTTGCGCACCCACATAAGATTTGATATGTGAATGAAAAACAAAAACAAAAACAAAAAATTGCTAAAGAAAACGACAAATACCTTCACAAGCACGCAATTTATAGGTATTGTGCTAGCTGCTCATTCAGTTAGTTGTAAACCTTAACCACCAATACACTTTTTCCAGATGCAATATAAAGAAAAGCTCCATAAAAGAACAAAAAGAAAAAAAACAACAAAATGTTGAAAAATTCTTAATCACATAAAACAACAGTTATGGTTAAAGAAATAGAGAAAAACAAAACTACGCTAATGTTTGTAGAAAAAAAGGTTGCAATATAAAAAGACATACTTAAATAATGCTAGACATGGCTGTTCGAAAAAAACTTGTTCTACAGACCATTGAGACATCGATTTTTTAAATTTTTGTTACCGTGTTGTATATATTTTTCGTAGCGAAAGGCCTAATTAAATACTGTTTAAGCGGTGCTTTTATAATAAAACTAAAAACGGTGTTAAAAAATGTTGTTAAAAATTGAAAACATTACAAAATATAAATAATTAATAAGAAAAATTATTTTTTAAATTAATTGAATAAACTTATACATATATGAATAAATGAATTGTTTCAATACAGAACATAATATAAAATAAAAATAAAATACAGAAAAAATGAGTAATAAAATGAAATAAAATTAAAATTAAAAAAATTGAATCAAGAATAATTTTTAAAATAATTTTCTTTAATTAAAAAGTATAATTTAATAAAAAATAATTTTAAGGGTTGTTTAAATTTGTTTGTAAATAATGAAATTAAATAAAAAATAAAAATAAAAAAATATTCAAAAATTAAATATAATATATAATAAAATTAGTTATAAAATAAATAAATAAATAAGTAAACAGTAGTAAGATGAACGAATTGTGGTCATAAATTGCATCCCATCTATTCTTAACACAGATTCAATGTACACTAAATTCTTAGTATTTTTGAATTAGCGATATATTTTTGTTAATTTGGAGCGTGCATCTGAACTGATTTTGCTCAATTTACGTGTCCAAAACAATTTAGTTCTATATCTTAAAATTTACAAGCACAATAGACAGACGCACATGTTTCGATCGACTCAGATTTTGATCTTATAATAAACAAATACACTATTAGAAGACATAATCATATAGCTGCCACGCCCACTATTGTAGATGTGAAGGGTTTTTAAAATTTGGTCTAAGCCAAATTTAGTTTTTTTACTTATTCTTGAATATTTTTAATCATTAATTACATCTTTATATAATATATTAAAAAATATTTTTAATTAAGGTTACAATAAATAAATAAAAAATAAGTAAATAAAATAAAATAAAAAATATTTTTAATAATTGGTTTAAAAATATATATTTTATACAATATTTTTCGTACAAATAAAAACATCTTAAATAAGACGTAGGTTGATAGTCCGGCGGACATTAAGTCTTCTTTTAAAATGTTTACCAACATTAGTTGGGAATTTTTTTCCTAGTGCATGTGACAAATAAATAAACTAATCTTTAATCACTGACTGCACCATTAGTGATGATTTCACCCAACAAACGATTATAACGCTTTAACAGTTCTTTTCGAATTTATAAGTTTGCTCAATCCTTTTTTTCTACAGACAAGTGTGTGGTATGCAATTTGCATTTTAAAATTAAATAGCCAGTACATTGTGTCATGAAAATAACAATAACAAAGTATCTGAAGCAATTAAAAAGTTTAGATGATTACTAGCTTAAAAAGTAGAACAAAACATTAAACAAACAAAAAAAAAGAAGCAAATCTGGAATAAAAAGAGTAAAATAAAAGTATTATGACCCTTAAAATAGACCACTATTTGGAATAATATAACTCAGCCTACGAATATGCAATAATTTAATGCTAGCTATGCCATATAAACAGTAACCAGTTAGATGATAAGTATTGTCATGTACCAGCACTACTCTACTACTCCACACTACATACCCGATAAGCTACAATATTACAATAGTTAACGTTACATTGGTTTGTTGTTATTGTGTTGTTAAATTATAAACAATAATTAAGAAAAAAAACTACTAATAAAGTAAATTGTGAAAACATAAATCATTATACGAGAAAAAAAAATACAAAATAGTTTATAAAGCTAAACTACACATAAAACTCATCGTGCCTTTAATTTACCGCAATCTTAGCAAAATATTAAACAAAGCCAAAAAAAAAAAATAGAAAAATAGAAAAAAACTCGCATAAAAAAAAAAGAATATTGCGCTGCTTTTTTAAGTCAACCTCACAGTAATCAACACGCCATTATTTTCTCGCAAAACGCGAAAGAAAAATAAATTAAAATAAAACCCAAAAAAGTCAAATAAAAACGAGAGTAAGAATTGCATTAATTTTATGTGTAAATAAATTGCTGCCGTTTTCTACTGTCCTTTTCTTATTCTTCTGCTGCTGCTGCTGATGCAGCTACTTTCTTCTATCGCCACAAAATCAAAACCAAACATTTGTGATTGTTACAATCTTTAAAAGCTTTATTATTATATTAATTTTTTATTATTTATCAATTGACTTGAAACTGCTCGAATCACAATTGGTTGTTGTTGCTGTTAAAAAATTGTACAATACAGTTTTTTACATTACATTTATTTTCTGCTGCTGCTGTTGTTAGAAAATATTTTATGAAACAATGAGTGACAGGGAGCGATCGTCCCCAACACTGATCGAAACTGGTTTAAAGAATTTGATTGGCGGCCGTGATGGAAATTATCCATTAATTAGCGGCATAAATGGTAAGTTTTTGTTATTGTTTTTAATATAAAATATACGTTCCGTTCGGTACCTGAGTAGGCTAAGGCTTTGTTTTAGTGAACTCTGTGCGCTAAAGGGCACGGGTTCGAATCCAGCTAAGAAAAAAGGTGAAAGAGTTTTCTTTCAGCTGGAATCTGAACTCATGTGTTGCGGACCATGAAAGTAGAGGTTGGTTCGAAAGGCAAATGAGCAATTTCAGGCATGTAAGGTTGTTAAGAAAGGTCAACATTTTGCATAAGTCACGCCCATAAATTTAAGAATTTAACCCAAGATTTTTCACTTGTTTAATATTCTTCAATTTGTCGGTCGGTCCGTCTATCGCGTGTTTTAATACTGCCATGACATTGACGCTGAATTTGTTTCTAAATAATCTACATTCTGTTTTTACTGTTTTATTATTATTTAAACTAGTTATGACAATGTTATATGAATTGTATGAAATTTTTGCAATATTTATTCTTTTTATAAACATGATAATAATCGTGATGATAAAAAGCTTAAAAATATCTCTCTGCTGATAAAGAAACAACAATAATTCTACTTATTATATAATACTTAGCATGTTATCTATGACATGATATAATATTTTGTATAATATGTAAGCGCGTGTAAGATTACAAATATATTTGCACTGTTGCTGTGTCCCATAGCCGGCTCTTTTCATACGTAACGTTTAATATTTACATTTTGGGGTTAATTAAACAGTTTTTTTCCCTCAACAATCAATCAATTGATTAATTATTATCACGCATATGCTCTCATATGTAAATTATTGACATATATATTGTACACATGACATGTATTGATTTTATGGTATTATACCCTTTTGTACGACAATATGTGAAGTACACCATTGCGAATGCTGTTGTTTATGAGAATGGATGGATGCTGGCGTTTACCTATCACTTGAAATATAAGAATTCATTTATTTCCTCTTCATCTTTCTTGAGTTTCTCATTTCTCTTTTGCATATATTTCCATTTAAGTAGTGATTGATTCTTTCTTTTTCTCATGTTTCTCGTTTTTATTTATTTCTTTTCCAATTCGGTTGAGTTTTTCATTTCATTCAAGTGCTTATTGAAAGTTGATATTAGCTTTGTGAATGTCTGATATCATTCTAAAATGGCACATTTATGGTTAAGAAATCGTAATAATAAGTGAAAATGTTATAGATGATCAAGGCCGACTAATTATGTATCTTAAAAATAGTCTTATGAACGATTTGGAATCGATCGCTATAATGAAAAATAATGTCGATGATGAAGGGTTTAGTTAGATAGACAGCACTTTCGAAATGAGAAACAAATACAGGGGATGGGCACAATAATAGGAACACTTGACATTCCCAATGGCAGCCCTTCCATGAATGTTAGCTTTATGGAGTTAACAGTTAACTAAGAGTTTGACTTAGTATTCCTCTTTGCCGATGATATTTGACCATGTTTTGTGTATGCTGACGTAGATAGTATCGTTCATGAAACGTTAAACAATTCAGCTGTTTTCATCACAGACGTTACAAGACTTTATTATTATTTACACGGAAGATTTACTATATAGCACGGTGTTCATATTATTTTGTTCATGCTCTGTAGTTAAAACAGTTTTAATGACTTCCGCGACATCTTTTACACAAATATTAATGAAAAAAACTTTGTACGCATAATTTCCGTTAAGTGTACCGCACTTAAGAACTATTGCAATACTTTTTTCTTCCTATTTAGTCTTTCATTATTTGCTTCTGTGTTAAGTGGTTAGGAGACATTGATGATATTGATGAAGATGAATGATTTATTATACCATTACTAACACTACAATATGGGCAAGACATTTTCAAGATTGTATATACCTTCATATTATATGAATTATAAAGCATTATTATTCATATTATGTCATAGTTCTATTAGATATTTTAACAATATTTTCAAAATGATTAATGAAGTGTCAAAAGATTTAAATAAAAATCAAAATATGATCCACTTAATAAAAAGCTTACAAAGTTTTAAATTATTACAATTTGAAAGAATATTATAAATAGAATTAAAGTTTCATAAAATATGAAAGCAATAATATAAGTTAATTTAAAATCAACTAATTTGAGGGTTCAACTGATCAAATAAACTTTTTAAAACACGTAAGTGAAATTGACCTTTCAAAGCAATTAAATTAAGCAGTCAAGCATTTTTAATGTACATCGTTGATAAAATTAACTTCCCATAACAGTGACATTAACTTTTTGTTTGTTAAAGTTTGTGGGAATGTCCTAAAATTGTGTTCAACATGAAAAATATAAATGATTTCCATCTATAGTCATTACATTGTATTTAAATATCCATCCATCATCTGAATAGAATAATTTATATAATAATATCAACATTTTACAAAACATAAATCTTAAAGATATTTGATTTATGAGCATACCATACATTTAAGAACAATTAAAATTTATCATTATTCAACACATGAAAAGGAAAGACATTTTTGCAAATTACGCAGAATTCCACATAGAGAGTAGTTATGTGCCTTTTTCTTTCAGGCTTATCGACATTTTTCATAAAGCTTTAAATACTTGACTTGCCCACCAACTTTGAGATACTTTTGTATCAAATATCCCTTATCAATGTTATCAGTTGTAATACTTTTGCATTTCTAATAATTTATAGTTCGTACTGATCATTTATTTCATAAAAAAAAATTAACATTTACGTGTTTGATTTTACAATTTGTCTTATCGCACTATTTTATTACTTTCATAATTATTACAATAAGGAATATAATGGCTATCAATCATCTGAGGTCATCTTAAATATTGTTCCGTCTCTCGGCAACTCTCCCCATTAAGTTTTCCATTTGCACTTCACAACCCAACAGCAACAACCTAAAATTTTGTGAACAAGCTTTTTTTAAAATACATTGTATTTTATGTGTGAAAATGTCGGTGTACGTACGTACATATAAAACTCGTGTTTCGAATAGTTATAGTTCACAAATTTACAGTACTTGTGAAATGAGTAAAAAAAAAAAACTTTGTATACGTAGAATATATGACATAATCAAGTAAATTACTTGCACACGTTGGACACATTAAATTGATAATAACAACAATTTATTGCACATTTTAGTTGCTTTTTATCAATAAACTGAAAGGAGAGTGAGAATAGCGTTAAATAACTGACTAAATATTGTATGCGCGAGTACACGTTATATAACATATTCTCACTTATTAACTAACATTCAATTATTTTAAATGAAATGAAATCTACACTCGACCATCTGGTGTTTAAATGAATATTTTGTCAAGGAAGTGTTTGTATGTGTGTACATAAAGTTTTTTTCTGTGTGTTTTACCTTAAAATAAACTAAACTGATTTTTTTTATGGGAGGAATTTTTTTTTTCATTCTGTAGCTTATGTAGCCAGAAACCGTCTGTCTGCTTATGAATCCAAGTGTTTTAAAAATGCGCAACGGATAAATATTGTGATGTTAGATAGAATTTTTTTATAAATATGTTTATTTTAAGTATGTAATGTTTGTTGTGTGCCATGCCCTCACGAATCCATATACTTTGCAGGATTTTTGACACCTCTCTCTCGAAGTGGCAAATGAAATGGCAAGCTTAGTAGACCCCCCATCTTATTTAAAGGATATAATTATAGAGGTTTTCCAAAGACTATTTAATTTTTTATAGGTGTGGTATTAAAGCGATTGTTTAAGCTGATAAAGCAAATAGTTTCTCTCTCTTTTTATGCCCATCCACCATAAACCGTCCTTATCCTGACACGAATGTAGCCTTTAGTGTCAATTTTCATTTACCTATTTTCCATAATCATCATTTTTATAAAAATTCCATTTTGTTTTATTGACCATATAACACGTTACTGCCATCCAACAATATATGTCAGAGTTAATGGCATAGTGCCCAGAAAATGGCAATTTTTTTTAATGAAAATTACTTCACAAATTCTATAATAAATATTCGATATGATGGGTTGATTAAGCATATTATGAATTGTGTTTAAGTTAATTTTTTGCTTAATTTATTAACAACAATTGTTGATAACATATTGAATCTTTTTGGGTGTTTGTTAATACAACACATTTATTAATAAATTGTGGAGACAAAATCCACTTATAATAATTTATTGGACCTTTAAAGTGAGGCAATGATTTTCTGCTTTCATATGAAAATTGAAAATAACAAAAACATTTAGACATATCTTATATATCAAAAAGAAAACATAATTAAGAAAATTTGTATGCTGTTATCTAGCGGCATGTGCGGGTACGAGTGGTTAAGCAAAATGCAACATGAAACGAAATGTTGCAAAATTATTTTATATATTTTTGATGTTAACTTTTTGACATTGTTCTCTTGTAACTACATGTAAACTAGAAAAACGTCATTAGATCATATGAAAAACACTTCCGTTGTCGCAAAACTGAAAATGAGTACAATGATGCTTGCAGTGTATGCAGTAGAATATAAGCGGAAGTATGCTCAAGCGTTAAGCGTATACAATAAATGAAATTTAATCGTATTCATTAAAATGAAATTTGTTCTTGAAACAATGCAAAATGCAAAGGAAAATTATGTATAAAAGTCGGTCTGGGCAAAAATGTCCGTATGTCCGTGTATGTTGCTTGCTGCGTCGTTATTGTTTTGCTCATGACCGTAAATTAATGAGGTAGTGAAAATTTGCACACATACCTACGCTATGATAATTGTGCAAAATCGGCCAAAAGCCACGCCTACAATCGATAAAAAGCTATTCATTTGCAACAAAAATTGAGCTAAAAAGTTGAAATTTGGTACCCAAATTTATAGTTATACCATCCATCGATATGCCAAAATTGGGCATGGTCGGATAACAGACTCGCCCACAATTTACAAAAACCATACTCAGAGTAAAAATCGACTCGAAAGCTGATACACAATACATTCACTATTAGAAAATGTAAATACATACCTGCCACGCCCATACTTTGTGTGTAGATGGGGCGGGTATTTAGGATTTGGCATAAGCTAAATTTAGTTTTCTTGTTTCTTTACTATCTCTGACCATTTCTAGTGTAATTCATTGGCGAATGTGTCCACTTTTTATGACAATTTTATTAACGAATTTGTCATGTTTAGTCAAATGTTATTAAATTTTAAAAATATGTTTTCTATAGACATACATAAACAAGCAACTAAACAAAATTTTTAGCACCTCATCTAATTTTATAATTTTTACATGTTAACGCAGCCATACAACACTATATAATACAATTACGACTAAAATACAATAATAATGAAAAAAAAAAAAAAAAATAGACAAAACACCCTAATGCAATAAATAATCATGTTTTCAAATTATTAGTACATGCAAACAATAAAATATTTGAGTTTGTAGGCCAAAGTATGTATAAAAGTGCCTGTCAGTGGTGGAGGATAATAGGATAATAAAATTCCAAAGTCAATTTTAGTATTAGAAAGAGAGATATGTAAAGAAATATAAACTAGTAAAAAAAACTGAAATACATTTATGCATAATCGGTGGGCATGGTTGGCTTACAATAGCTTACTTTTTTAAGCATTTTTGAAGTATTTCGATCCTTAAATACTCAAATACTTTGAAGAGAGTTTTTTTTTTTAAGTTTAAAATAGGCGTAGTTGTATTAGAGAAACGCCTACAACTTATAAAAAATACTTTTTGGTGTAAACACAATCTCTTTATACAAATGGAGAAAGGTAAGGTTTGACCCAAAGCAAGAGTTATTAGTTACTTAATATAGTCTTTAAAAAAGCTGGAATTGTACACATGCCACGCCCTATTTCTACTATTAAATGAAGAGGGTACAACAAAAATTGACTTAAGCTTTATAAATAAACTTTTTTACATTCACACATAAGATGGGGGTTTACTAACTATACCAAGAAGCAGGCGTCAAAGACCTTTTAAATTATATAAATTCTTGATCTGCATTAGAAACTGAGCCTGATTGTGTTAAATATGCCCGTCCATCCTTTTACTACTGACTCCTTGATTCATTTTTATATAATGTTATTATAACAACAATAACAAAAGTTTCAATAAATAAGAAACATATCACAAGAACGTTTGTAGGATATCAGTGAGAAGAAAAACCCATTGCACCACAAATAAATTGCAAATACACGCATTCTCGAGAATACTCACTTTTTTTTTCTTTTTCGTACATTCGTTTGCACTGTCATCCGATGTGTTTACGACCTTTGATCGTTATCAAGCTAATGCTTTTTCATATATTTGAAAAGTCACGCAAAACATTAGACACGTTAATACATTCAGATGCAATAGTATCGTAATACTAAAGCCATTGTTATTGTTGGTATTATTTAAATTATCTTATTTGCATTTTTTACAGAAAGTAGAAAGAATATTTTTTTATATTTATATTTAAAAAAAATATGTTTTTTATGGTTGTTGTGATATTGTTACAAAGTGCTTGAAAAAGTACAGTTTGACGTAAATTTAACATTTACAGATTACATTACAAAGTAAGTTGTTGTTGTTGTTGTTGCTGTTTTAAATCATAAAAAACGCAATTAATTAAATCCAGTTAGAGAGTGTTCAAGATGTCAGAAGAGAAAGGAGAACTTTTGATATTCTGCAACATTTGTTAGTATTTTTTGGCATACACCAGCATCATCATCATCATCATCATCATCAACAACTTGATTATAAAGTTTATGTTTAAAGATTTAAACAACTAATACAAAAGAAAAAGAAACAAAAAAAAAAAAGATTTATTTACGATAACTATAACAAAACAATGTAAAAAGTATTTTATGAGAAGTAATAATTAAGGGGAAAGGTAAAAGGAGACGAAGAAGAAGAAAGGAAAATAATTGTGGTTGGAACGGCATACTGTAGTCCTAACTAATCTTCAGGCAACAATATCCTTCATTTTTGTATTTTGTACTTTTTCTTTGTGTTGTTGTGGTAGTAATACCTATGCTGATAAGATTTGTTTCTGCGGTCTGCGTTTTAAACTCAATTTTTTGTTTATTTTTTTTTTTTTCTTTTCGAGACAAGGATTTCGACTGTATCATAAATTTTGCAAGCGTACACATTTTTGGACGGACATTTTCAAAATTCACCTAAAATTTGAAAAAACATTCAAAAAACCACATATTTTATAGAGTCTCAGACGCTCCTTTTTGGTTGTTGTAGAAAAACACTAATAACAACAACAATATCCACAAAGAAAAAATAATACAAAAAAATTCTTAGTAAAATATTTGGTTTCTTACAAATGTGACCCAGTGAAAATTTCCTGAATATTTCAAAGTATGTCCATCTGTCCGTTTCTTAATGGATGGGCATGCAAGAACTTTGCTTAGGTTTGGTTAGTTTACAGATGACTTTAAAAGAATTTTACAAGCATAACAAAATGTATTTTCTTAACAAACTATTTTTAGGCGGTTAGGTATCCTTTTGACAGCATTATCCTGCTGCTTCAAATTCAACTTTCGTATGAATATGAATGCAACTGTTTAAAGATGTGTGTATAAACAAGTTTATATCTATAACGCATAACATTTGCTGGTACATAGATTATTAATAGTTATGTTTTCCGTTTCTTTCCTTTTAATACAGTCAAGTATATTTGATTTCATGTTCTAGTACGGCAAAGCAGGCAACCACAGCCTGTAGACTGTACTGCTCTGTCTATCTATTGTATTCTGGTTGTTGTGCCCCTTTCAACCTTTTTTCTCCTATGCATGTACATATGTTATAAATGCTTTATAAAGCTTTCGCAACGTTTATAGGAACAGATACTTGTAATATTTATACAATGTATTAGACACAATGTGATCCTTTTGCTAGTTGGCATACATTCCATTTAATGTACAGAAAGGCACATGCCAAGGTACAATCCATACACAATTGTTGTTGTTTGCTTATTTGAGTAAGTGTGTAATAGAAATTTCATATCAGGATATATATACTATATAGTCTACATATATAAAATATTGATAGCGTTGTTTCGTTTATTTCATTTGAATTATTTTTATGGTACAACTTTATATGGTGAGAAGCAAAAAAAGGTATATTTGACTGAGGTCAAATCTTGAATATCCACTCCATGCAAATCCATGCGCCGAAGCTACCCAAGAGTTATCAATATCTCTTCTCTACTTTATATAAATAAAATGGAAAATTTACCTAAAAAATTGCTCTTTTTTCACTTTCTGTTGTTTTGTAGGCGTGTCGTTTGATTGATTCTGCTAAATTTTAATTCCCACCTGCTTATAAAAGTTACCAACATTTCTGCCAAGTTTGGAAACGATATCACAATTTTTATGACCAGGAGAGTGATTACTACAGACTATGGACGTACGTACATATGGACAGATAGACATGGCTAGATCGACTCAGTATTCAATGTTGATTCTGCCTGCTTCTGGGCATGGCAAACGTTTTCACAAAGTGCATTTAAAAAGTGTTTCTCTTCCATACAAACATACTTTTTATGTTGCTTTAGTTAGAGTTACTAAATATTTAACCTAAATTTGAATTTTTCATGTTTCCGCATACAATGCTTTCTGATGATTTGTAAATGATAACATTTTTACAATTTGAAGGTTTTTTTGTTTTTGTTTTTGTTGTCGTTGTTGTTGTTTCTTTTTAACTTTCCTTTGTTATTCAAAAACTTTAGAAAACCATAAAACGAGTACAAGTGAATACATTTTAAACTATGGTAAGTACCCACCTGACAAATGATTGGCAAAAGGCGTTCATTTTAAACGAGTTTTTTTTTTGTTTAGTTTTTTTCTTTCTGATTATATATCCTTTGTGTTGTGGAGTTTTAGTTGTTTATATACTAGAAGTATAGATGACTCTAAAATGTGCTTCTTTGAACAGCAGATTATCCATATTTTATTTCTGTCTGTACGTCCAAATTTCTGTACGGTCCAAATGCTTGTTTGTACAAGTGTGTAGGGATATTTGATCGTAATTTGTCTCTAAGCTCTATCAGGTGCTGATATAGATAAATTATTCATACATTGATCTGTCCGTACTTCCAACTGTCTGTACGTCCAAGTGTTTTGTAGAGATATTTGTCCGAGAGTGATAATGTGTTCATTAGTTTTATCTTGTATCGATATAGATAGGTCTAACATATAGCTTTTTTACAAACTTGTTTTTTTATTATTAGTTATTTGACATGCTTCTACTCTAATGGAAAAATATTTGTGTGGTAACAAGAAAGGAAAAGTTTTCAAAATTTTACTTTTATTATTGTATTGTAAGCAATGACAACGGTTTAAAAATTGTTGTTTTTTTTCTTATTTTGTATTTTATTAAAAAATAACTTGTCACACAAAAAATGCGACAAATTTTTAAGTGTAGCTTAAACTTGACACGTCCCATAAAAATGCACTACACTGCATGCTGTTGGGATTTGATTATAAAATTGTTGTGTTCGTTGTGTTGTATGTTTATTAAAAAGTAGAAAAACTGTAATAAAAAAAAATTGATATTTTTTAAAGTTTTATAAAACTATGGATGTTTTCCGTTTTTTCTTTTTTTTTTGTACATATAAAAAAAACTTTTATATTGTGTGGCTGCCAGGTCGTATGACTAACTTTTTTTGGATACTTTGAAATAAAACTTTCTCAACTTTTTGCGTAGAAATGTTGAAAAATGTGAAAAATGATTTTTTTAATATTTTAAAATTTTTGATTTTTAAAAAAATGTTCATTTCATTAAAAATTGTGGTCAACTTTTTGCTTTTTAGGATTTGAAGCTTCACAGCGGCAGGGTCTGTAATGTTGTGTTCTTTTTCTCCGTTTTTCAACACCTTCTTTATTTCCATTCTTTCACTCTTATTGCTTCAGAATGTATGCATGGGTGGGTTTATGTTGTTTGTTGAGGAAACATTTACTCCATTACACGAGTAATCAATTTTGTTTATGAGGGTGGTAGTAGTAGTGGTGGTAGTGGTTGTTGTTGTTGTTGTTGGTGGATTCTTAATGGTCATTCTTGTAATTTTCTATTACGTGAATATATGTTTGTTAGCCTATATACATACATTACACATACCGATGATGTTTGGTTTCTCTATGCAGTAAACGTTTGTTCTATTTAGAAAAAATGAAGAAAAAGAAGGAAAAAAACAAAGTTAAAATGTTCAAATACTGAGTCATGCTTGAACAATAACAGTAGCAATAATACAAACAACAATAATAACAACAACAACAACAACAGTAAAAACTTAGTGTTATGATTTCATATTTGTGCAGTGTTTTCTTTCGCTATCTGGTCTGTGTGTTGAAAGCATATTTTAAAGCAATCTAAAGTGTTTTTTAAATGGTGTAATTGTGAAAAGTGGAGTGTGTACACAATCCACACACACTTACTTACATATGTATATTTTATTGTTGTATTATACCTCTTATAATCAAGTGGGAGGGGTTTTGGTTTTCATAATGGAAAGAAAATTACAGTAAATGTCATTTATTTGCCAAAAAAAACCCAAACTAAAACGTTTCGATTGTTCGAATGCAATTTGAAAAATAAATAATAACTATCAAATTTCTTTTGTTGTCATATAATAGAAATTTTTGTATTATCCTTTTTGTTTACATTCACTTATGAAAAATGAAGTAAAATTTTGTAAAAACAGTGGCATTTAGCTGAAGCCTTAATATCACGTACCCTTGACATATCTAAAAAAAAAAAGTGGGTGTGGCAGGTGTTTCATTACGCTTTATAAACTTGCAAATGCATTTTAAGCTAAACAAGTGCTTTTATAAATTGTGGGGTTCTTTGATCTTTATACAAAATTTTACTTTTTTAGCACAATTTTTGTGTCTGATAGATAGTGTTCTTGTCGATTGTGGGCGTGCCGTTTAATCATTTTTACACCTAATAGTTTACCACGCCCATATTTACTATGTCATTTTACTATATTTTATAACTATTGTCTATTATTTTTAATATTTTGTAAGTATTTTTGTTAAAATGTATAAAACAATGTCTTTTGTCCATACGTCTGTCAATTGAAGAATAAGATTGACTGCTAATAATATAAATTATTTCAAACTTAAACTTAATGCATATAAGGTTAAAGGTCATCTATTGTTTTTTAGATTTTGATTAGATCAAAAGACATGCCCATAACTGTATAATTACAAATTATGCTCAAGGGTATGCCCATCAAACTGGTCTATCTTGTAGATTTGTGTCAGTGGAAGAAGGCGGGCCAAATTTGAAGTGAATATGTTATAATATAAATTTGATTAATACAATTTCATATCAATCCAACATTTTTTTTCGATCTCTGTAATCGTTACTCTTGATTTATAAATCATACATAAATTTCAAAAATTATTTCTGATTCATAAACTTTATAAATCTTAATCTAGCCTCTGGTTTTAATAATAAAACGTTTATTGTTCAATTCCTTGTTATTATTGTTATCAACTATATATTGTACCATAAAAAATAATAAAAGCTGGCAAATGCCAAACGTAGCAAACACCCGGAAATTCGAAGGACATTTTTCGAATTTCATTTAATTTGTTCGTTAACCCACGCAATTACATACACACGAGTATAATAGTTACAAGTATAATATAACAAAATAACAACAACAACAGTAACAACATATAAAAGGGGGGAAAACAAAAAAGAAATGATAAAAACAGATGATGGCTTGTTGTGTTAAACACATGCTTTTAATTGGAGTACAAATACACTGAATAAGTGTTTAGTATAACAGTGTTGCCGATTGTCATGTGTAAGGTATTCTTTCTCTCAATATTCGATTCATCTCTTCATCTTTCACCTTTACTTAAATAAATTAACAAATAATGCGCATGTGTTGTGGAGAGTCTTTTCATTTTATACGTATAACAAATTTTCGAACATTATGTTCGAATCGTGTGCTTACAAAAATAAACACATGACTAGAGTAAGCACTATTTACGCATACACACACAAATGTATTTATAATTGCATATAGTTATAGGAGAGTACACGTATATAAATAGAAAGAGAGGAACGCGTAGCAACGTATAGAGCAGAGTATTTTATTATTATATTATGGGAGCTTTGATGTGTTGTTGTTATTATTTTGCCGGTAATTATGAACAGCAACTGTTTTGTATATTTTATACCCTTCATCTTAGTGATAAGGGTATGTTGAGTTTACTCTTCCATTTGTCACACCTAAAAGAATAACTCGGAGACTCTTCCAACATGTTGACATGTTGTCCGTACGTCCGTCTGTTGTTAGCAGTCTCATAGTCATAAATTTTAAGATATTGAGTTGAATTTCTGTACAGACAGCAAATAGCTGTTAATGAGTAAAATCGGTCAAGAGCCACGCCCACAATCGACAAAAGTCTATTTATCTGTCACAAAAGTTGAGCTATTAAAATTGAAATTTCGTGCGAATATCTCTAATAAATCCAACCATCGATGAGCCAAAAATGGGCGCAGTGGGATAACGGATACAGGGACAATTTACATAAAAAAAAAAAACCATTTTAAAGCATAAAACTTACCGTGCAAGTGATAAGTAATATAAATACTTTTAGAGAGCGTAATCATATACTTGCCACGCCCACCTTTTTGGGTGTTTTTATGCTTATATCTCTTTTTTTATATTTATTTTATTTTTTTAAACACATAATCTTTTACTATTATGTAGGATTTGAATTCGTAATTAATATTAAAACTAATGAAATAAATAAATAAATAAATTACACACAGATTATTGTCAGATTATACCAAAGTTGAAATTAAACAACTTTTAGCGTTGCCGGGTCAATATTACAATTTTAATGTATGCACCCATACATATGCACAAATATATATATGCATTATTATATATACCATAAATAACAACAAATAGCGAAGCACAACTATACAACAAAATACACAAATAATGAGTCTCTATATTATTAGCTAGAGTTTGAGAGACAGAGAGACAGCTAATCTTCGCTTTAGATTTAAAATTTCTCTATTTTCAAGGCATATGCATGTATATTCTTCCATAGAGAGAGTAGAACCAAAGCTCTGTGAATTCCACCAAAACACAACCCTACTAAGAAATGTATCATAATTCAGTAAAACAAAAGTCAACCATAAGCTCGGCTCTCATTCTCAATCTCAATCTCTCATCACCACAACATTTATTATCTTCACACACACACACACATATTGTGTACAAATAGTATATATTTATATTATAAGTGATTGTTGTTCGTGCACAGAAGAGGTATTATCATATAATGAACATTTCAAATGAGCATAAATTTGGTTACATTTAATTTGTACTGACCTTGAACGGACTAATGAGCGCAATGCATACATATTCATTTATATAAATACATGCATACACGAGTTGAGCTATATTGTATATGCTGGAAATTTTGTTCAATCTACACGTTTGTAGCACAGCAGAGATTTACTAGGTTAGTCTCAGGATTTGCAACTAATAAAAGTAGGCTAGAGTGTCTTCATAATGTACTTATATATATTCTTCATCAAGTTATAAAATGTATTTATCTTGAAAAGTCCCTTCGTCCGTCCGTTTGTTGTTAGAATGGTCACTAAAGTCAATTTTAAAATGTTCAGATGACATTTTTTACCACTTTATTCAGTTACTTACATTCATTCATTATTCAAATTGAATGAAATTGGTAAAATGCCACGCCCACATTTTACACACAAAAGTGATAGATCTCTTAGATTCGACCCAAGCCAAATGTAACTTTTTTTATTACTTGTTTAGCTTAATGGGATATTTTACTATTATGATATTCCTCCTCTATTACTGTTCCCATTGCTTATATGATTTTTGTTTCATGCGATTTATATTTACATAATTTGATTATAATGAATATTTTATTCAACGAAAACGAAGAGCTTATGATGATTGGGTGTACAAAACATGTATGAATTAAATTTTATAAACCTCAGGTTGAAACTGGTTTGTAGTTAATATTTAACACACGCTTAATACAGCGGCACGTGGTTTAATTAAATTGTATTAGAAGAAGCATGAACATGTGATTATACGGACTGACGGACGGATATTGTTAAATCAACTTGTGTGTGTTAGTTTTGATAAACTATGGTTTTTTGTTCCAGTTACAAATATACTGCTTAACCCTTTAAGGGTTTCAAAAACAATCAAACGGATTTATAGAAGAAGATAGTAAGAGAGAGAGAGAGGGAGAGGGAGAGGGAGAGCAAGCCAATGATTGTTTTGGCTAATATACAAATTGTAATAAAAATATAAATAAAAATAATATTATAGGTGATCACACATACTTGAAAACATGTAAAACAATGTTCGCACATTCTCACTCATTATTTACATTTACACACACACGTTTAGTTTATTGCGATTCAATTCGTTGATCACATGATTTGTGATCATTTGTTTGTTTTGATATGTTGTTGTTGTTGTTGTTGTTGTTATTGTTAATGTTATCATCATTTTGCTAATGACGTTATATGAGTATAAATTTTGTAATTATGTATAATTATGAAATACTAAACAAAAACAAAACAACACAATACTAACAACAACAATCTTTAAAGAAAAAAAAAACCATTGCGTTTAATTAATCACACACTGTACACACACACATGCTTATGTAAACACATTAATGTGTTTGTAAAAGTGCATGTTTATGTGCACGTATATGATTGTATTTACATCAGCAGTAGAGTAGAGTAGAGAAATGCAATTTCATGCTGACGCCTGAAATTTTAACAAATTGACGGCAAAACTTTTTTGTAATGAAATGCTAACACACCGTCTGTATTCTGTCCTCTTCGCTCCTCTCCACCTCTGGGCTGCACCCTTACTTAGTAATCACTCTTTTGAGTGTCATTATTGTGGTTTACTTATTCGATGGTAGTATGAAATTCCATCATACCAAATCACACAGACACTCTTCTTGTCTCTTCTCCTTTTTGGCGTAAGTGGATGACTAGGATTATTAGGATTAGGTTGTAGTCTAAGCAAAGCTTTTGTGTATTAAATGTGTGGCTAAGTGTTCTATTTCTAAATAATAAAATATTAAAAATTCAAATCACTTGAATCAATTTATATTTGTTTGTCTGTCTATATAAAAATTTCTTTGTCATTATTATACAGGTCTTAATTTTTGATAGTTATTGATGCAATTTGCTACAATTTTGGGTTTAGAAAGTTTTCAACCGAAAATGGATCTGATTGGTCTATTTCTAGGACCTTTCCTTATATAATGACATATTTTAAAATAACTCTTAATATAATAAAAATTGGCATTTTTCAAAATTTTTGACCAAACTTTCTTGAGGAGTAGCTAAGTAGCTTAAAAAACTGTGCTGTAATTTGGATTCGATCGGAATATTTTCCCTTTCCTTTATAACAACATTTCATGAAGTGAGCTTTACATGACAATACCTGGCATTAACCAATCGAAAGAATTTTATAACTAAGTGATATAGAGTATTACATAGTCAAACAGAATTATAACCTTTATACTACTTCCACATATTTAATGTGTTTCATTCCATGTACGAGGTATCCTTCAAATGTCTATTGATGACTAAATAAAGCAAGTAAGAAACCTAGATTTGGCTTAGATCAAATTTTAAATACCCTCTAATAGTGGGCGTGGCAAATTAGATAAGATTATGCCTTTTATTAGTATATATATTACATATCAGTTTGCAAGTCGAGTTTTATACTGAAAATAGTTTTTTATAAACTGTAGGCGTGTATTTTATTCGATCGCGCCAATTTTTGGCACTTCGTTGATTAAAGTAATTATAATGTCTATGTACCAAATTTCAACTTAATAATTTACTTTTTGTGGTAGATAAATATGTTTTTATTGATTGTGGGCGTGTCTGTTATGAGACCACGCCCATTTTTGGTACACCAAATTTAGAAATGTGCTAAATTTCACGTTCATAGATCCCCGTTTGTGGTAGATATGTAAATGTTTGTCGATTGTGGGCATGTCCATGGGCCACGACCATTTTGGTTGGTCTAAAAAATTAAAATGTGTAAAAAATTTCATCTTCTTAGATTAATTTATGTGACAGATAAGTCGATTGTAGGCGTGGTTCTTTAGTGATTTGGATAACATGAGGTGTAGGGTATTTATTAAGTTCCGAGATGATTAAAGAAATTTCAAAAGAAACCATTTACCCAATTTTCTATATATTGTGGTTACTCTATTCAATAAAAGATAATGAATATATACCCAAGAGTGTATGTATGAGAATGTTCTATGAAACGTTTTCCAGTAATTTAATAAACAAGCAATGATATGAGAATCGTTTCATTTGTATGCAGAAGCTGGTATCATATAAATTGCATTATGGGTGGGTGTGTGTGTGTGTGTGTATTTGAGATAAGCAATTTTGTTATCTTTTATGGAAAGAAATAGATTCATACACATGAAGGAGAATTAAGCTAAAATGACTTTAACATCCCAAGTAATTGACATTTGTATGGATGTTGTAACGTCATTATTTGATTAATGGTTTAATGCTAGCCAGTCATCTTCAGTAAGTGTTATTGGTTTTCTAAATCACATGTTTATAATGATTAAATATGAGCATTTGTTTGTATGTGTGCACGTGTGTGTATGTGTCTAAATTGCAATATTGAACTTTAACCATTTCGTTTGTGTAATTATCTTATAGTTGTCCGGCATACTTTGTATTCCAATTATTACTCTAAAGTCCAGTTCACTGATTGCAAAATTCAAGCTTTTCATTTAATCTCAACGGTTAATGAATGAATCTATACATATTCAATAGATTAATCCATTTTATAATGAATACATTTAATCTTTTTTGAATTGAGATTTGAAAAATATTGGAAATATTTTTAAGTTTATTTTGTGTTTGTTGTCAAATGTAGAAATAACTCAAGGGGAAACACTTTAAATGGTTTTATTAACAATGAAATCTTTAACATGTGTTTTGTTGGAAATTTGCAAAACATAGGTAATTTATGTTTTGTTGTTGTTGTATTTAAGTGTTCCGTTTAATTAAAGATTTTATGTTTTTCACAAACGCTTAATTACCAATCTACCAATTGTTCTGTGTGTATATAATATTTGTTAAATAAATACAACTGAGTTTTCATTATTGTGTATATACAAAGTAATTAGACTTAAACAATTACAATACAATACAAAAAAAAAAACTAACAAAACCAATAAACAATCACAGTTTTATTAAAGCCATTACAGCAAGTGAAAATATTATAGTCGGTCAAGATCGACCATTTAGTACTTTACACTACTTAGCTCCTTAAATTATGCTACAATTCGGTTTAGTTGTGTCAGTAAACTCAAAGACTTTGCCTTATAAGTCACTTTGTCAAATAGTGTTATATGGAAAGGGGTTCTAAAAATGGTCCGATCAAGTTCAAATTTGTTACAGCCAATTATTAAAATACTTAACTAGTGTTCACCAAATTTTGTTGAAAAATATTAAGAATTGCGATTTTTTGTTACATAAAAACCTTTTTAAAATAATAGCGGTATATGGGAAGGGGTTCCACAATTAGTCCGATCAGGTTCAAATTTGTTACAGCTAATCATTAAGTTAATTAAATGTTCTTCATGCAATTTTGTCTCAAAATATTTAAAAACTGCCGTTTTTTGTTGTATAAAAACTTTTCTCAAAAAACACCGTTATAAGGGGAAAGGTTTTAAAAATGGTTCAATTCGATTCATTTTCAATAGGCTTTTTCTCTAATTCAAAACGTGACCAAGCTTTATTAGAATATCTCCAAAAATGTGACCTATAGCTTAAACACAAATTTATATGGACAGACAGACGGACATGATTTTCATTCTGGTTCGATCAGTATGATTGAAGGTGCACGGTGGCATTTCTTATTTGGGAGTTAAATTTAATTACTTAAAGTCCTTATTCTTGTATACATTATTGCATTGTTAAATAGAATAAAAGTTTTGGCAAAATTTACATAATTTTTAAAATAATCTCCAAACACGTTTCAGCACTTTGTCGTTTTGTGAAAGGAAAATGAAAACATAATTTCAAATACATTATGTGCATTGTGTAGCTATAAATCGTTCCTTAATATAAATAAATATTGTGTGAGGGGGAGGGGCGTTTATGATAATCATGACTGGCTACATTTTTTACTGATGGTATAATTTTGTTATTTATGTTTATGTGACACTGTGACTATTTTTTAATGTCACTATTATTTATCTTTGAAGATAAACTTTGTGCAGCACTTTATCTGGATATTAATCTTCTTTCTTTACCCATTCTTTCTCTCGCTCATAACAACTTTTTCAAATTCAAAATTAATTGAGAGATTCTTTCATTTGATAAATTTTTAATAATATTTTCGCCATTCTTTGCTGGTCTTTGTTGACTTAGTTTAGTTTAGCTTTTTGTTGTTGTTATTATTGTTATTTTAATATATTTTGATGTACACATTACGTGTAATTTATAAGAAATGTTATTTTCAGTTGTGAGTTGACCATGTCATACATTACAATGTGTGTACCGTGTGTACTTGCATACATTTTCGACGTAATAAATATGAAAATATTGTCTGCAATATGTTTGACAAATCCCACACGTTAGAAAATTGTGCGAATGATGGGTTCAATGTTCGTCATTGAATATAGAACAATGTTCATATTTTTCTCTTTCTTATTCTTGCATTCGTTTACTTAACTTTTCACATTCTTTTTCCTTTTCTTCTTTGTTTTAACGCTTAACACTCAGCAAATAGTTACAAAGTAATTGAATAAAATTTGAATTTTATTTAGAAAAGTGTCGGTTTATGTATACGTAAGGGAGCTAATTTGGCAAGGGGGGAAAATTGTGAAGAAAGGAAAGATTTCCAAATAATGTATTATTATTAAACGCAAACGTATTCGATATTCGTCTGTACGTCCGTACCGCATGGCTTTCTATCTCTCAGTTAGTCAATGCGTTTAACAAGCGTTTCCCTGCGTTATTTAACGCCATTTTTCGGCCCATTCTTTTATCTATCCGTTCATTAGTTCATTTGTCTATCGTTCTGGGTATCTGACTTAAGTCAGTACATCCGTCCTTCTCGACATGCGTCCGCTCGTCCGTATTTCCTTTTAGGTGCCGCATCGGGTGGTTTTACATCTCCCAGTCAGTCTAAGTGTTTAGCAAATTACACGCCTGGGTCTTTAAAACCTGTTCTGAGACTGAGGTCAGTCCATCCGTTAAACAAGCATTTTGCGTTTATGAGTTTATCGATCTTTATCATCTTCACCTATTCATTCACCTTTCTTTTGGTTCATTCGCCTGCCATTCTGTCTGGCCTTTCAATTCCTATGCCTTTGGCCATCTCTTTCTCCCACCATTTTAATATTTTAAAGTCAGTGTTTACATGATTACAAATTATAACCAAAAACCAAAATAAATAAATAAATAAATAATTAAATGATATAAATAAAATAAATATCCGCTTGTATTTATAGCAATAGACAGAGTACAGGCCCACATATATCTTTATAGCCAAGTACATACTTATAGACAAAGATTTACCTTTATCTGCTATTAGTTGGCATTTGGCCAATACATGGGATCTCTGTTCGACTGTGTCCAACTGGCTGCTAACCATAGAAGATTATTTTGCCAAAAACAAAAAAAATTTAAAAAATATATAAAAATAAAATAAAATAAATGCTGAAGAGAAATGTTAAGTATTGTAGAAAAGTTTTTCAGTTTCATAAGTGTTGTTGTTATTTGTCTTGTTGTATGTTGGAAATAGTTTCGAAAGAGGCAAAGTTTCAGATTTCATGTTAATTAAAATAATTTGTTTTTATGACGTGCATTTAATATTCTCAATAATATATTTTCGTTTTCTGCTGCATAAAAAAAGGAAGAAATTTCAGAAGCATTTGACAATTCTTGTATATCGCAACAAGAACAATTGATTGATGTAAGTGGTGCGTGAGTTTTCAAATGTCAAAAGAATATATAATACAATACAAAATAGATTATGTTGTCGGGGCTGGGCAAACAAAACTGAAAGTAGGAAAATTTTCACCCTATTCGAAGTTTGGGAAAACGTAAAAACTTGTTTAGAAATGTTATTTAAAAAACAAGTAAAAGAAAAGGAAATTTGTCTTAAAACAAACCTTAAATACTACTCAAGGCCGTGGCATTAGGTATCTATTAGGCTTGTATATCCATTTAACTTAAAAGGTGCAGGCTTGTCTGTTGTGTTACTACGCTTCTTTTTGGTACATAAATACTTTATTTATCTACCTCAACTAAGATCAGATGTGTGTTTAAATGAAAGGCAAATAAAATAATTAACATGTCATGAAGATAAACTAATATAAATAGACAACAAAGGCATATAGCGGCAAACATGTACAACATGGTGACAGAAAATGTAACGAAATGAAATGAATTGAAATGAAAAAACATTTAGAAGAAATTTTAAGACGATTGTTGCTTTTAATTTGTGAGAAACGTCTTTGGTCATTAGCTTTGCGAAACGTAAATTGTACGTAAATATATAAACAATACAAATAGTTTCTGTATATAGTATAAACTAATGTAAATAGTCGGATGAATGTAGAGATAATCATAATATGACTTTTATACAAGCTTTGCAGCTCATTCGCCTGTGGAACCAAACTCTTTTCTATTGGTCATCCATTTTTAACTGCCTGTTGGCTATCGGTATCATGCGACAGAAGAATTCAAATTCCATCTGAAAGTGTTTTTATTTTGATCCCCGCATTTCACTGCATATTTACTAAGACAAAAAGTCTTAGCTAACTCGGCCACTGAAGAGACAATCAGAATATGTACAGAGTTACGAGATGGTTCCCCATTTTTCAAAACATTTGTAACATTCAAAAAGAAGGTCCAATCAAGTATATATATATTCTTGAGTGGCATACTTTAGCGGAAAAAGTGCCTAAAAAATGAATTAATGAAATCATGGAGAAAAGATTTTTTGCTTGAGTTCTGAGCGAAAAGGATTGGCAATGCTTTTGTAACAGTTTATCTTTTGTCGGCATTTCTACATGTCATTATATTTACGTATTTATCCATTCATCAATGCCTTCACTCTTACGTTCTTCGCTGCCTTTCCTACCTTTACAATGCTCTGCCTTTATTTATTTTCTCTACAATCCGTAATGGATTTGTTTAATAATAAATTTTTCAACTATTAGAGGAATTTTTCAAAGATGACGAATTTCTTTTCTACAATTTTATGGATGTTTGTGCATTTTGTACAATAACACAAAAACACATAATATTTAAAGCAATTATAAAATGGTCCATTAAGCACAGACAACTAGACAGAATACAATTTTTTTCTGTTTCTAATAAATATATAGCAACAAAAGTTTTTTGCTTAAGGTGGGCGTGTATGCATTGTAGTGTAAAATACAGAATTTATGGGTATTGTCTTTATTGATTTTTCTATACCAAATTGAATCCTGTGTGTGTGGTATACAAGGTATAAACTTATGGATGGATTTGTTATCTAAAAGTCGTTTATGAAAACATTTTTGAATATTTGCCAAAAAACAAAACAAATACATTTTGCTGAAAGAATTTTTGTTTTTAATGCATCAATGTAAACTAATACGTGTCCATCCATGTTATGGGAGAGTGTTGCAAGCGAGGAGGTTTGAGTGATTCCATACGGTATGAGTCTGTGAGGATAGAAATATAATTAAAAATTTTACCAACAACGGTACTAAGTACCTTATATACTTCATGGTTATTAAATTAGAATTTGTTTCAATTATGTGCATTTATGCGTCCGTACGTCCATTCAATAAATCGTTTCTACTGTTTAATAAGAATGTTTCTTTATTATATATATAGGGTAGTGATTTTTTTATATTAAATTTTATTTATACACTCGTTTTTAGTGAAAAATTCTAATCCATTATTTGTTTTTTTATTAATATTTTCAGGTAAGAACATTAAGAATGATTTTAAACGTATGCTAACGTATTATTTATTTGAGGTAAGTTTTATATATAACTGTATACATTCAATTCATGCTCTTAATAAATCTATATATACAATATAATACCTTCAAAATCATCAATTATATGTTAAATGGACGTACGGACATGTTTGATTCCATTCACACAGTGATTGCAAATCTTTACATCTTAGATAATACTTAAGGTCGTCTGTCCATTTTATTGGTTTTTTAAGTAGCTAAAAAGGTATAATCAATCATTCATAATTATTCTATGACACTCATACGTACCGAAGACCAATCCATTGAAAAAAATATCAGAATTTCAAATTTTAAAGCGTTGTTACTGTTTTCATTTATTTGAACTTACTTACACATGTACTTCTTGAAATGGCCAAGCGGGATAAGATAATTTAATATTAACTTCTCTTTGTTAACTACCAACCTGATCTCCATGTTGACACTATGTCGAACCAAAGCAAACCAAAGCGAACCAAAGCAAAGCAAACATACTTCAAAGAAAAAAAAATATGCAACAACATAGTAAAGTAGTATACAGTACAATTAAAAGAAGAATTTTTTATAATCAAGAAAAAAGTCAAAGAATTTTTTACTAATAGCGCAGACGTATGAGTGTTATTTAGTTTAAAGGTTAAGCGAAAGAAACCATGAAACAAACAATAAGTAAGAATATAGTAAGTAAGAAAATAAAAAAAGAAGAAGAATTTACATAAGAAAAGAGAAGAAGAATAAGAAAGAGAAGAAAAAGAAAGAAAGATGAGGAAAATGCTTCAAGTTAATGAAAAAAATTTAAAAAAATTAGAAAAAAGATGAAAAAAATTAGCAAAAAGTAAGAAGAAGAAAAATAATGTAATAAAATGAAGAAAAAAGAAGGGCAAAAAGAAAGAAAAATTTATAAAATTTAAATAATAGATGAAGAAAAACAAAAAAAAAATGAGAATAATAAAAGAAAGAAAAAGAAAAAAGAAGAAGGTTCAAGTGCTAAAGGAAAAATTAGAGAAGAAGAAGAATTAAATAAAGCTATTTTTGCCTTAGACTAAATTCGATTATGCTTCTTTCCATTTTTACACGATATTTGGGTGTATCACGTGCATGACACGCTATTAAAATGTCTTCAGAAAATGAATTCTTTATCAAGGAGATATTGTTTTAAAAATTGTAGGCGTGTTAAGTAATAATGATGATCGCTTAACAATGATTGGATCTGTGTATAAAATTCTCCCTGTTATGGCCAAAATTTTTAAAGAAATTCTTAGCTTGAAAGAGTTCTATATGAGAATGTTTATTAAATTTCAGTTTTTCAGCTTTACTGAGAGAATTTTGTTAATTATACGCGTGTTGTTCATTTTCTTTTATACTCTGACTATTGCAACAACAGATGCACACATACTGACTTACAAAGTAGTCTTGGCTTTCACTCTGATATTGGTTAAGAATTTATATATTGTACTTTGTAAAAGTCTTGGAAACTGCTCTTCCGCTTCTGGCAACGAAATAACAAACTTAATATATATTCTATGCTAATTATGTGGCATATACTTTATTATGAAATTTTATTATTAAATAAAATTAAGTTATAAAATTTTTATAATGTAATTATTCTGTGACCACCCAGTGCTTAGATTAGCAAGATGTACCAAAATATTTGCTTGTTTTGATGTTTGAAAAAAATTGAATTCATTCACTTGAGCGACTCACATGTGGAAACTTAATTAAAAAATTCCAAACATTTTGTACACATTACAGTAAATCATTACGGGGCACGATACACTTTAAAATAAACGTCATAGCTGCACCAAAAATAAAATCAAATATTAACATTTTATTTGTTTTTAATAACTTGAAATTTTGGTATTAAAATATAAATTTAGTAAGAAAGTATATACATGTGTGTGTGTGTGTGTCATATTGTTGGTGTTGCACTGAAATGCATAATTTTTTGTTCTGTTTTGAATGAAAACTTTGTTTTTGTTATTCTTATAATTGTTTTGTTTGTTTTTTCTTTCTTTCTTATCTTGTACAATATATGTTAGAAATGCTTCGCATACGAATAATTTGCTTTTGAGACGCTAGTCGCTCTAATTCTTTACTTATGTATATTCTCCTTGTGGTGACTCTTACAGAAATGCATTAAATAGATGAAAATGCCATTTAATATAAGGCTCACATACATCCATCCATACCAACGCACCAGCATACGAAATTATTTCAAGTGGCATTTCTATCCCAAAACTATAAAAGATGTGGCATTTTGTAGTTTATTCTGACATCAATGAATTTGTTTTGTTTTGTGTTGTTTTGTTTGTAGTGAATACACGTTGGTGTACGTGGGGCAATATAAGTTTAAGTTATACATCATTTATATAAACATATACATACATACCTTGTAGCTATTATTTCGGTGTTGATTTATTCTAATGGAATTTGGTTTCGCTGATTGCGTGCAATAAATTTTTTTTTTTAGTATTTTTTAATTTCTTTATTCATCAGTCCCAGTAATTATTCAAAATAAGTATAAAAACAAGTAAAACAACTCCACCCATTTTTAGCATCTTGTGTGGAAAGTATAAAAACTAAATTTCTTTTAGAACAAATCTTAATTCTCTTCTACCTCCATATAAACAAACAGTGGGCGTGGTATGCACCTCACTACGCCCTTTAACACTGTATGTTATAGACGTCAGCTTAGACGTCGAATTTTAAACAAAAAAATTTCTTAATAAATTGTGGGCGTGGCTCCGCCCATTTTCCAAAATGCATATTATATATATGTATATCAAATTTGGATTTTGTAGCCTAAACTTTCCATATGTTAGTTAAACTTTCGTCGTTTATGGGCGTGGCTGTCAATCGGTTGTACCCATTTCAAAAATCGATCTGAACTAAAAGTGTTGAAACCTTAAATACCAACAACAGAGAGTTACATGGACATCTTGCCTCTGAAAAGCACAAATTTAATGCATAATAATTAAAAGCTTTTTTTTATATTCCTTAAAAACTGTAAATTATTATTAGTATTGCCAGGTAGTAATTAATATTATTATGAATGTGCAAAAGGAAGAGAATGTTGAGATATAATAAATATATATATTTGTGGGGGCCGTTCAAGAAAAAATATATTTGAATTTTATAGTTTTTTATATGAAAAGTTTGGCAACTTTGGCTGCATTTGTAACAGCGCTATCTGACGTTAAATTATTATTGTTGTGCTACATAAAAGCTTAGCAAAAAGCTTTAACTAAATGATTTATTATTAGAAAAAAAGCTTTACATGAAAAAGTACTTGCACAAAATTTCTACAAAATACAAAAATAACAAAAAGTACAAGTTTAGCTAAATGATAACAATTGTTACTGAAATGTTAAGAGTTTAACATTTAATTTATATTATATTTAACTTATATTATTTATTATACATGTGTATGATAAAATTTTATAAACAGCGTGATCTATTTTAAATTACACAATATATGAACTCAAGTATCTACCACGCCCATTGTTTGTATGTAGATGTGGAAGATATTTAAGATTTGACCTATACACAATAAGTCAGCATATATGGAAACACACATAAACACACTTAGTACTTGGTAGCTAATAATAGTTTTCATAGAATAATTTTATTTTTTTAAAGACAAAGTTCATTGAGTACTTTTGTGTTTATCCAAAAATATCCAAAACACTCAGTTTCACTTCTACTCACTCAGGAGAGTGCTAAAGGTAGTAAATGAATGATGTGTTCTGTTAAGTTGAGAGCTTTCCTGTTGTTATGGTCGTTGCTACTGTCGTTGGGTGTTTTTCTCTTCTTTTTTTTCGCCTTCTGTATTGAGTGTATGTGCATGTGTATGTGTAATGTACAATCAAACTCTTGTTTAGTTAAAGCACGTGTTTATAAAACGTGATAAGAAAACACACACTCACGCCAACACATACATACAATAGGTGAAAATAAACAAAGAGTATTGAATATATTTACACACATACACAACACACCACACATACGTATGTACAATTATTCTTCTGGTCTGAGTTCAATGCAGTCGGCGTTGACTGAACTGTAATTTACGTACCCATGGACAGTATGTGAAGGCGGCAGCATACAAGCACACCTTCTTTTAATTATTTACTACTTATTTGCTTATACATAAATTATTATTTATGTGTATGTATGGGTGTGCTTGTGTGTGTGATTTAATAGAGAGTGTATTGTTTTAAAATGCTATTCTATACGATTTTGTGCCAGACATTCATGACTCGCGATAATTATGAGAGTGTGTAGCATGCTAGATTGGTTGGTGATCGCATAAATTTGATTTAATTCATTAATCAATATAAACAGCGACAGCGGCAGCATTTCCGAAGAGTGTACGGGAGGGAGGAGGGGGCGTAGAGTTCGTTGCGTCTACATACATATAAATCACGTTTATAACACATTAACTGATATTCTTTAAACATGTGACGTTTTACATATATACGTACAAACCAACTAATCTATGAAAAAGTTTACAAAAATGAATCAAGTAAAAAGATTACATTTGGCATGGACTATAATTCAAATACCCTCCACATGTACTTTCAAAGGGTGGGCGTGGCAGGTGTATTATGTATCGGCTTGCAATCGAATTTTACGTTGAATTTTTTATTTTTTTTTCGTAAATTGTTATTCGACCACGCCCATTTTTGTTTTATCAACGAATGAGGTAATTATAAATATGGGTACCAAATTTCAACTTCAAAGCCAAATTGTTGTGGCCAATAAATAGATTTTTGTCGATTGTGGGCGTGGTTCTTGAACGATATTACCAACTTAAATAGTGTTAGTAGAAAGTAAAAGTGTTTGTTCAAAATTTCAAGTCAATATATTAAAAAATTACGACTCTAGGAAAACCAGAGACATGGACTTACGGACATACATGACTAGATCGACTACTAAAGTCGATTCTTAACCAGAAGGGTTAGAGGGTCTCCGACATCTTTTATTGTATTTGCGTTGCAAACGTTTTAATGAAATGAAATGTTCTCTTTCCTCTGCAAGAGAAAATTCTTTGCTTTGAATGAGAAATTTTCTTTTTTTATTAATTTATTGTTATTGCTATTGTTGTTATTTTACTACACGTTTACACGTTTTATATTAAATGTGATCATATTACATATGAAGTATATTTAGTCCATCACAAGGACTGATTTTGTCCTTCAACTTGTTGAAAGACAAACAAATCAGTTCATTCATTGACATACGAGTATAAAATAAATAATATTTCTAAATATTTCTAAAGTAGTGTACAGTATATGCTGAAAATATGCATGCATTGAAGTAAAGGTTAAAAAGGGTGATGTGTACTATATGAGCAGATATGATTTTATTTTTAGCTACATTTATTGTTCGATTTATTTCTCAGACACATTATCGCTGAATTTCACAAAAAAAAAAAAAAAAACCAAAATTGAAAAAAAGCCAAAAAGATTCAGATTTCATTACATAACAACAATTATAAACATACAGCAATTAGAGGAAATTAATTAAGTTAAACATTCACAAAAAAATTTATACATCTATATAGAAAATGAGGGTGTGGCAGGTATCTGATTTAGCCTTCTAATAAAACATATAATATTGATCGACTTATACATCGAATTCTGTGCCCAAAAAGGTTTGTTAAGGGCGTTTTTGTTACCTGACCCCGCCCATTTCTTACATTTGGGATGTATGGGCTATTTGTAAAAATGTGTTTGAAATGTCTTAAAGACATATTTGTAGCTGATAAGTAGGTTTTTGGAGATTGTAGGCGTAACTCTCAGACCATTTTTCTTAATTTAAATAACGGTATGGATTCAAACACTAGAAATGTCCAAATTTCAGTTCAATAACTTAAGATTTACTACCGTGAGAAAGTCAACTCATACCTCGATCGATTTAGTGTCTCTCTCACTTTACGAATTGAAGTGAAACCTTCAAAACATTAGCTAAAAACGTGTATAGCTCAATTATTTATAAGCCCTGCTCTTAGTTTAAGTAGTAGAGATATAGGCCAATCTTAATATAAAATTTTTACTTGTTTAAATAGTTGTTCACAGTAGTTTTGTTACAAAATAATTAATGGTGCATAGTTCAGAATCAGACCGTGTACCATATGATGTTTTTTACAAAGGGATCCATTGCCTCAATACTTAAATCATAATACCTGAAAACTTTATCATAGTGTCTCTAAATTATCCACAGCATAGGTCTAAATGGAAGACTACTAAATGTACAAACACTACAGCATTACATCCAACAAGATTATTCTGTAGTTCTGCCTTTACCTGTAGAATATAACGTTTGTATTACAAAATGTGCATGAACGTACCGTATGTATGGATACAAACGATAAGTCGTTTTATGTGCGTATATATATATGTAGTATTACTTGGCAAAACATTATACTATACCATACAATGTGTGGCAACAACACGTGCTTAGAACTCAACTAGATGTTAAGCTTTTGGGTCATACTGACTACCACGTGACTACTGTTTTTGTACAACAGTGCTCTATTATATGTTGTACTTGTTGCTGTCTACAATACACTCCGACAACGTGAATTTTTCGTATTTGCGGTTGAAATAGCGTGGCAGGCATGACATATAAATGCTATAAAACACATACACACACACTATATGATATGATGGTATGTACGTGTGTACATATAATCAGTTTCGCACTCATAGTCGCTGTGTTTGAATATGATTTTATTTTAATCGTGTGTGGGGATGGTATTTACACTATATGAGTGTTCCTTATACTAATAAGCGATAAAAAAAGCTTGAAATTATTTTGGGTTAATGAAATGTTCTTTCTTCCTTAAAACCAATACCTACACTATTCACTATATGAGAAATTCTAACGTTTCTGTATTATTTTATTTATTTATTTGTTTGTATACGACCAGACCGCTTGTATAATATTTATACATACATATAATAAATTTCGGTTTTGGCGGGAATTTTAGATCTTAACGGATCTTACTATAATACTTTAATAGTATAACAGTAATAATATAAAAGTATAACAGTACAATGTTGTAATGAAATAGAGAACTATAATATAACAATAATAAAGTATAACAGTTAATTAGCACAAAAGTGTTCTAGTATAATAGTACAATGGTATCACAGTATAAGAGTATAACAGTCTAATAGTATAATAGTATAATAGTCTAATAGTATAATAGTATAATAGTCTAATAGTATAACAGTATAG
Organism: Ornithomya chloropus; assembly: GCA_963971445.1. Classification (NCBI taxonomy): domain Eukaryota; kingdom Metazoa; phylum Arthropoda; class Insecta; order Diptera; family Hippoboscidae; genus Ornithomya; species Ornithomya chloropus. Next base: position 3,784,689 of record OZ020532.1, read on the forward strand.
CAGTATAAATGTGAATAACACATTACAATAGATTCTAGAGTTAAATAAACTTAATTCCAGTTTATAACAGTACACAACTGTGCTATATTGTGCATAGTTTAGTTATATTTTTAGTTTAGTTACTAATCAAAATTGTTTTTTATTTTTTTTATACAAAACAAAGGGTGCAATAAACACTCACATATGAGCCACCACACACCCCTTCACCAACAGCTTTTCACTTCATGTATACAACAAACTTTGTCAAGCTTCACATGTGTATTTGTGGGTTGTAGATACACTAACATTTTTAAATCAAAATAAAAAATAAATTAAAAAAACGACAACAGTATGTCGTTTTTTTAGTAAATATTGTGTTTGAGAAAGAGAGAATAGAATAGAACCCCAACAACGCAGCCAAGCAGCGTTGGCGTTAACATCGACGTTGACGTCTATGGTTTTGAGTATTACCGTTGTTACTATTGCTCACGTTTAATCAATCAAATAAAAGTTAGTTATAAGTCTAGATGTGGGCCGCCGTTGGCTAGCAGCACAGAGCGCTTAGAATTGAAACAACGTTCTCAGCCACACATAAGCCCGGCATTTGATCGAAATGTTTTAAACGGGACGGATCACAACGGAATATTTTATTCATATAATTCTCAGTGCAAATTAGAAAAAACAAATAACAACAACAACAACAACACAAAATACAATAATAAAAATAAATTATTATAATGAAAGCAACAAATATAGAAATATTATAGAAATTGTAAAAGTGAAGTGTGTTGGAAAAGGAAAAAAAATAATAATACAAAAAGATGCAAATCATTGTAGAAAAATAACGCTAAACAACTAAAAATAAAATACAATTATGTGTATTTACATATAAATCGAGAGTTTATAAATAGTTTTATTGTTGAATACAATTTTTTAATTAATTACGGTACTCAAAACAAACAGCGACGCTTCTAACCGACGCTCTTCTACAAAAATAATTGAAAAATAAATAAATGTTTAAAAAATTAATAAATCGAAAGAATAAAATCATCGTGGCTGCTTAAGTTATGGATCTATACACAAATAGTTATTTATTTAATTAAATTTAATCTATATATATTTTTCATCTCATAAAATTTATAAAAATATATTTACATTTATAAAAAGAATCGCACATTTTACACAAAAAAATAAAGAATTTCTTTAAATAAAAATAATAAAACAAAGAAAAGATTTCTTTTAACTTCTAAACGGTAATTGGCCAATAATGAAAAAAAAAAATAAAAATAAATAAATTAAATAAAACGTAAATTATTTTATAATAGATTTATATTAGTTCATATTAACAATATTTTATTTAAAAAACTGGTGACAAGTTTTTTGCAGTATTGTATAACAATTTAACAATTTTTATAACATTCTACCACTTGTTTTACCAATATCACAGTTGTGTCTGTCTTTTTGTACTGTGCGTAACAGTTTTTAAGACAGGATAATAATTTTTATAATAGTATAACTGTTTTTATAACAGTTTATTATTTTTTATAACTGCATTTTTACAACAGTACAATAGCTTTATTAAATTAATTTAGTATAACAGTATAACAGATTTTATAAAAGTTAAAAATTTACCAATACAATAATTCCCAATTTACGATATACTAGTATATTACAATAATTTTGTAAACAATATTAAAATATTTGTATAACAGTTTCAGTTTCAATAAATTTTTTAAAGATTCTAAAAAGAAATCTTTTCTTAATTCTCGAATCACATAAAATCATTAATCATTTCAATAAAACACTTTACACTTGCACCAACTACTACCATCAACCATTATCTTGAACTTAACTTTCCAAATGAAACTAAAAAATTTCTAGATAACTGCAATTGAAACCTTAAATCAATGATATAAAAAAGAGAACCATTTTCAAAAAAAAATTATTGTGTTCAAGTGAAATTGAAAAATACAAAATAATTATTCTCCGGCGTGTTCCAATACGTCAACAATTTCATTCCCAATGACAAGTTGAAGTGATCGGTTATGTGTCCAACAAATTTGATTCATAAGTCAGCGTATTAAGTGGAAATAGCAGCGAAACCATTATGACGTCAGAGACAAGATCGTGTGTTGGGTATTTTCAGGAACATTCCAATACCGCGACTTTAAATCAATATTTTCAACAATTAAATTCTCAAGTAGCAGCAACAGCTGCAGCATCGATTAATAATGAATCTACTGGAAGCATTATTGTTAATGAGACAACATCAACGATTAACGTGTTACGTAGTAATAACGATGTAAATAAACAAATGAGAAATAGTGGCGACAGTACAACAACAACCAATAATAATAACAGCAACAACAATAACAACAACCAACAATGGACAACAATGCAACAACAGCAACAACAAACAAGACAAACACATTTGCAGCAACATCATTTACAACATCATCATCATCATCATAATCATCAGCAACAACAACAACAACAACACCATAGTCAACATCATCTTAATCAGCAGCAACAATCACCACACACTGGCCAATTGCAACAGCAACAGCAACAGAATTTACAGAATCACAATCATCATCAACAACAACAACAAATACAACATCAAGCTCATAATCATAATCAGCAGCAGCAACAACACCACCACCACCTATCTACTGCTCTCAGTCAATCATTGCAACAAAATTTAGTGGCATCTACAGCTGTTGCAGCAAAAGCGGCCGCCTCTGTATCCGCCAATCCACATTCCATATTTGGTTCTGGAAATTTTCATTATAAAACAAATAATTCCTGGTCAATACCCACTCTATCCTGTTATCAACGGCTCTATGCAGAAAATTCGCAACAATATCACCAACAACAACAGCAAAGGAATTATACTAACAACAACAACAATAATAATAATGGCGCAAGTACAGCTGAAACATTGAATCAAAATGTATCAGCAACGACAACAGGTAGTCTAAACAACAGCTGCCAGCGATCCAATAATAATAATAACAATAACAACAATAATAATATTAATAACACTTGTACAAATAATAATAATAATAACAACAACAACAATAATAATAATAATCATAATACCAATAACAATAATGCCAATACAATGTTGGGTAATATGGTGGCCAATAGTAGCACCGTCCACCATATGGCGAATGCTGTAGCTGCCGCTGTTATTGTTAATGAACATCAAAATCATTTAAATAATTTAAAAACACGCTTCCAAGCAACAGCAGCAGCAACAACAACAGGTTCAGGTGGGTGCCGTAAAAAAATTTTTATAAAAATTTTCTTGTGGAAGGATTTAAAAAAAATAAATTTAAATAAAATTTGACCATCCCAGGGGTAGTAAATAAAGTAATAATAATAATAATAATAATAAAAAATAATTTAATAAAAATTTCAATATTTTTATAAAGATTTATTATTTAAATATTAATATAAAAAATAATATTATTTATTTAAATTTAAATATTAAATAAATAATATAATTTTTTAAAATAAAAATTCAAATTTAAATAAATAAACTGAATTTTTAGTATTTTTTTTAATGAGTGTCCGTACGTCCATAGCAGAAGTCTTCATTAATTTACATCTTTACCTAATATTTTGTAAAGGCAATGATGGCTTTGGATTGAGTATGTCATACTTTTCTCATATCTTTTTCTTCTTTGTTTAATACAACATTCAATATGTACAATGCCATAATTATTTCCATGTGTTTTTATTTTTCAAACTATCCATCGAATCAATTTGCTTATTAAAAAGGTTTTTTTTCCCCGTATGTGCTCTATTTTGTTAAATAATAAACTAATCACATTACTGTTCGGTATCCATACCATAACTGACTCTGTATTCGTGTGCCAAAAACATGAAAAAAGAAAAACCAATGTAAAGTCCTGCAGATTGCCAAACAAAAAAGCCTTGCAATGCAGTTATTTATTATCATTAATACACATTATCAATCATTGGCCAAAAAAAGGGGTAAAAGGTATAAAAAGTCAAAGCCGACCAACAGTCACAGATGATATCTGAAAGAAATTGTAACCAACAAACAGAACAAGGCACACATTTCATATTTGATTGAAATAAAAACTAAAAAACTTACAAAACTAGAATTCATTTTTCCATAAAAAAGATTCAATAATTTTTATTAATTCTGTACAAATGTTGTACTATATACCTTATAATATGTATGTATGTAGTATGTATGTATTCTAAATAAGCACGTACTCGATTATATTAACATTCTCGTACAAATAATTGTTCACGCTTGTACACATGATTACACTTGTATACGAATAGCAATATTTCAACCAATACTTTAGTATGTTCTTTGTATGGAATTTAATTAATAATAATAATAATATTGTTGTTGTTGTTGTTGTTGTTGTTGTTGTTAATATTATCGCGTTTCCATGCTGACAGCAATGTTGCTGTTTGCTGCTGTCATTGGTTGACTTGATATTGAACTTGACTTTTAGTTTTTTTTTTTCCGTCTTCTGTTCGAATGTTGTTATTGTTGTTGCTATTGTAATTGTTTAAGTCTGAACTACACATTTATGCCATTATTACTGGCAGCTCACGTGTCTGAGCTGAACTTGTTGTAGGAATATTTCTTATAACGAAAGACCATCAACTGAATGAGAATTGAACAAGTGCGACCATTTCTCTCATACTCATACTCGATTCTCTTTAATGTAAAAGAAAAAGCTTTTAAGCCTGTGTTGACATTTATATTTGGTTTCTACATAATAATAATATCTTTTATCAAAAATCTGCACAAACAATCGAGTTAGTAAAAGTAAAAAGCAGGACAGTAGCTTAAAATACATCACAGAAGCTGTCATGGTAGTGTGATTATGCTCAAACTTGCACCATTTTGTATGTTTGGCCATTTTCTATCGATAGGCATCGAGATTTCGATATTCGAGGTTTTGAGATGCCAAAGATTGGCGGAAAATGTCAAATATCATTGAAAAATATCAAGAACTGTGATTTTTTCCATTCGACGAAATTTTTTCCATAAACGACGATGCACTAAATGATTTAATAAGAAAACAAGATTGCCCACCTCTGGTATATAGTATAACTTTGTTTAATTTCCCTAAAAAAAAAATAGTTTCCCGTAATGTATATAAATATATATTTAAAATAATGTTTTATATCAAATTAAAAGCAATTTGCTTGTGAACAATTTTTATTCCTGTTAATAATAATAACTGTCCGTTTATGTATGTGTTTGTCATATATACTTATCTATAAAGACCTAAATTATCTGAAACGAATTGATGTTTACTGGCTTTTATACACGAGTAGTTAATAATGTGTATGACAAGTTGAATATCAACTAAGATGAAAATGTTGTATTTGAATTTTTTTAACTGATATATTTAAACTATTACTTCCTAATGTCTCGCATTATATTATATCAAAACTTTTGAGAGCAATTGATTTTTGTCAAGCCGACAAATGGCCAACATTTTACTATACTTCAGCATATCTTTACGGACGGACACGGGTAGATCTAGTCAATCTTTAATACGGTTTTAAAACAACTTAAAAACTTTGTTGAAATTTACTAAATTTTTTTATGAAATTGATAAAAATTTGTAAAATTTTGTTATTACAAATTTTTTCAATAAGGACATAACAATTTTATATTTCAAAACATATAATTCAATATAAACTTTTTTCATGATCTGTTAACGTTAAAATATCAGTCAAAGTTAACATTTTTGGTAATGTAAAAGATAGTTTAGCCATTTACAGCTTTTCTGTGTGTTTTCATTTAATTTTAAAAATATCATTATTTTTCTCTTTTCAGGTAAGCATCTTTTTATAACTCCGTGTACTTTTTGCAAATATTTGTCTTACAAATTCAAGATGATTCTATAGAATGATTGAATTTTGCCAGAGTAAGTGTTTACAAGTCCATACATATTCATAATGTAACCTGTTTTTGATGAAGCATTTATTGTCTGCTGTAGATATTCTTACAGAATAACAACAGATTTCAATTTTTGTTTCAATATTAATGAAACGATTCAATAAACTGCTAAATTTTTCACACAAATGTTAATTATATTCGATTAGTGATACATATTATGTTGGAGTATATGTTAACAATCTTTCTTTCTTTAACAAAATGTGCTCATCTGATGGATTATTCAATTTCCCATTTGCACTCAATTAAATAAACTTTACTTTCACTCAATATAAAACAAAGAGAAATAAGTTGGTTTTCATTTCTTTTATTTTTAAAGAATTTCTCATACAAACGAAATTCACAAAAAAAGGAAAAAAACAAAAACAAAATAAAAAAATGCTTCCGTGTTCGGCTAAACTAATAAGAAATGCAATAGTTATTGTTGTAGATGTTGTATAGCTGGCTTCAAAAACGTGTTGTATGTAGCGTGTTTGAGAAATCCATAGAAAAACAACAAAAACAACAACAATAATAGCAACAGTAACTAGAAAATTGAACAAAACAAGAAATCATTCCCTCTATACAGTTGATTAAGCGCCCCTAATATGTGAAACTTAAGCTCTATTCGCTCCCACCTCACTCTCCCTATGGCTTTGGCGCACCTTTTTCCTTATTTCTTTCTCTTTATAGGCGAGTATTACTCCTAAACGCTTTTACTTGATATAACGGAGATAGAAAGCTTTTCAAAGCTATTTTACTGTTACGGTATACATACACACACATATGTGTATGGAACCGAGTGAAAGAAAAGGAATGCTCTCCCATACATTGACATACGCAAAGCATGTTAGTTACTAAGTATTGTAAAATTGAGTGCAAATGGAGTGAAAGAGTCGGCTGGGTCGAAATGATATTTAAAAAAGCAATATGCAAAATTTTGGAGTGTTACATTTTGTGTTTGTTTTTTCTTGTTCGTTTAAAAAAGAAAAGTTAATAGTAACTCAAGATTACGCACCAACGGCCAACCCAACAACTACACTAAACCACACACACACACACATACATTGAACATTTCTTTCTTTTATTAACATTTTTTTTTAACTGAAGTAAAATTACTATGAAGCAATGCCTAGCTGCCCTGAGCCATGCAGTAAGTCAAACGTTAACCAAACAACTCTACAGTCGGCCACCGCGATCGACACCACACATCACAGTCAAGAGCGTTAAACACATTTTTTTTTCATATTTCAACACAGACGCTCACTTGTAATTTGTTGGCCAATGCTACCGGTACATAAGTAACGGACATCTTTCACAATTATTAACTGTTACTGTTGTGTTGAGTTTGAAAAAAGGAAAACAAATGAAAATTAATTGAACTGATATTGATCTCATTTGTATGAATGTTGAAATTTTCAAAAAAAAAAAAAATAATAATAATAATAATTATACTAATTATGTAATTAAGCCAACATGAATTTAATAGAAATAAATTTTGTTGCAACAAAATAAAATAAAATAATAAAATAAAATAAAATGATATAAAATAAAATAAAATTAAATTAAATTAATATATATATAACTTTTATTTTTAAGATCTCTAAATATTCCACATCATTTGATTTAATAAATTGTTTAAATCAATTTAAAAATTTTAACTTTAAAATATTTTTTTTATTTAGTATTTATTGAAGTTAAAAACAAACAAACAAAAAAGTTTAAATGTGTGTTGATATGTGTGTACTGAGCCGGCAATAAATGAAAAATAAAATATACATTTCAAAGCGATTGTGTTTGTAGGTTTTATTTGGTCGCTTTTACTTAACAAAGAGCACCTTTGTCTCGAATATATAATAAAAACCATTACATCTATATCAAATACTCACATTCATGTAAAAAGGTTATCAACAAGTATTTATTATTAATAAAGTGACTAGACAATCATTAAACAAAACCAACAATAAATCCAGAATAAAGATTAAAAGATTTGTGCGTTCTTCTTACGATTATGAATGAATTGGTGAATTGGGCAAGATAACGGGGGTGATTCATGTGTTAAACAATAGAAAACAATGGATTATCAAATGGCGACAAGTGGTGGCGGTAGTGTTGGTGGGGGTAGTGTTACAGGTGGCAGCGGTACGACAGGGTTACCGAGTGGTAGTAGCGCCAGCAATTTAATGCAATTACAGCAAACGACTCAAGCCAACAATCAATTACATTTGTTACATATGGGAGGACACCAGCAGCAACAACACCACCAACACCCACAACAACAACAAAATATAGTAAACGATTCACATAACGCAACCACGCAACAGCAACAGCAGCAACAACTACTAACACATTTACCTGGACATGGTGTACAAACCCTACCACCGCTCAGTTCGTTGCCTTTACAAGTGGTCCACAATTTACCGCATTTATTGAGCGGAAGTTTAAGCGCCACGCATTCAGCCACCACCACCAACAACAACAACAACAACGTTACCGGCAACAATGCCGCCAACAATCTCAATCTGCTCAATAATTGTTTACAACAAACCAACCACAGTCACAGTCATACCAACAACAGTTTAAGTGTAAATAATCTCAATAATAATAATAATAATAATAACAACAACAACAATAATAGTTTGATTGGTAGTAATAATAATGTCGCTAATCAATTGTTACGAAACACTATGCAATCGGTGGTGGCTAATTCGCATCATTTACAACAAACAATTAACAACTTGGGCAATAATCTGGCCACACTACCATCCAGCAGTCAATTGTTGCATCATCATTTACAACATTTGGCCAATGTTAATGCTGTGGCGGCTGTGGTTTCAAATTGTTCTAATAATAATAATAACAGCAACAACAACAACAACAGCAACAGCAATAACAATAATAATAACAACAACAACCCGCATAATCAAAATATTAGTTGTAGTGGCAACAGTAGTGGTAGCAACAGTTCGTCACCCCATAATTCCAATTTATTAGTGAATAGTAACACCAATAATGGCAACAACAACAACAACAACAACAACAACAATACAAATTCTAATAATCATGCAGCAGCGAACAACAACAACAATAGCTTAACAATTCATTTGAACGATAATCATTTGATGGCTCACAGTTTGGTGAATGGTTTGGTTGGTGTGTTACAAAATGTCAATCACAATAACAATAATAATAATAATAATAATAGCAACAACAATAATAATAATATTAATAATACTATCTCTAATAATAATCACAATAATTCGAATACAATTAACAATCATTTAAATCAGAATAATAACAACAACAACAATGCACAAAATATAAATAATAATAATAATAACAGTAATAATAGCGCAAATGTAAATACAAATAACAACAACAACAATAATAATATAACAACAATCGATGAAAATAATCGTTGGACACAATTTCAAGTACAACAATTATGGAAACAACATGCCTCCTATTTAAATGGTGAGTTAAGGAACAATTGTTAACGGACCGGAGAGTTTAATCGTTGTTGGGATTAATTTTCCAATATTTTATAATCGGTAAAAAAAGCTATCTTTGGCTTAATCCAAATCTTACAATAGCCTCCATATGTGTAGATAATAAGTGGGCGTGGCAGGTATATGATGACGCCCTCTAACAGTGTATCTGTTTCATCAGTTTACAACTCAAGTTTTAAGTTGAGTAAAATTTTTTTTGTAAATTGTGGGCGTGCTTTTTATCAAGTCACGCCCATTTTTAGTACATCGATAAATTAGCAAATTTATAAAGTATGTAATAGCTTAATTTTTGTATCAGATAAATAGAATTTTTTTTTGATAATGGGCGTGTCTACCCATTTTTGGCTCAATTTTAATTATTTTACCAAATTTTAATTTTAAAAATACAGGCAGGTACGTCTAAATCAACTTAGTTTTTAATGCTGATCAAAAATATATATACTTTGTAGGATCTGTGAAGCCTCCTTCTGGGTGTTGCAAACGAAATGATAAACTTGGCATACCCAGCAACTTATGTGTAGGGTATAAAAACCAGGATTAGCTTAGATCAAATGATAAATACCCTTAACATAGGTATATAAACTGTGGGCGTGTCAAGTAACTGATTAAGTCTTCAACTTAAAAGTCAGATTCTGTGGTTAGCGTGTACCTCCCTTCACCTCCATATCTCCATATTGATATTATTCGCCATTCATTCGTAACTGAATCAATGACAAAAGTATGTGAGGTAGTCTTTGAACACGAAATGGTACCATTCTACTTGTAAATAAATTCCAGTTTTTCAATTTAGCAATATTTTAATTACTATAAAAAGTATATACATATATAGTATAGATATTTATCACGTGTAGGTCAGTTTGAAAAAAATGAAATGAAATTTAAACGAGAAACGAAAACGTTAAATATTTGACAAAAGAAATAAAAAAAAGCCAAATGAAAACTTCCTTAAAATAAGCTAAAAAAAGAAAAAAATAATAATAAAAAAGGCAAACAACAACAACAACAACAAAACAAACAGCAAGAGATGCCGAAAAAAAGTGAAAGTTGAATCGTTATGAGCATGTAAACGGTACGGGGTATGATCGTGTAAGCGAGTGAGTCAAACCTCTTCTACATGGCAACAAAACAAAAATTCACAAGTTAAAGGTTGATCTTTATGCTAAGTCGGCTTACACTCATAATGCTGCTACAAACGTAATACGTCTATGGAGTGATCTATTACGTTTTTGTTTTTTTTTTTTTTTGCTTAATAGTGTATAATGTTGGTGTACACAAACTATTAATATTGTAAAGCAGCATAACAAAAACAAAGAATATGAAAATGATACTTTAATTGTTGTATGTACACACATATATATACTAGTTCATAAGTAAACATTAATTTTTATGGTTAATAATATTATTTAACAAGTAAAAAATACTAAATTTGGTTTAGTCAGAAATGTTAAATACCCTACATGTAATGTATATCAAAAAAAGAGGGCGGGGCACGTAGATTATTACATCTAAAAAGGTTTTTTGTAAATCTGTGGGCGTGTTTATAGTACGACCACGCCTATTTTTGGCACATCAATAGATGGGATAATTATAAATATACATCCTACGTCACTTTTTGTAGCAGATAGGTATATTTTGGAGATTGTGGGCGTGGCTCTTAATCGATTTTGATATTTTATTTAGCAATTTATCTACAGAAAATATGTCTATGTATGAAGGTATGAGGATATAATAAGTAAAAAAATAGTCACACGCCCCCAAATGAAAAGAAACGACGCAAAAAAAAAAAAAAAATTAAAAAATATATTTAAAAAAGGGGTGGATTAATACATATGCCACACCCTAAAATAAAAGACCATTTTATATAAATATAACCTCGACCATTGGATCTATGTATTTTATGTAATTTTCTTCTTGTGTAACACATATCTCCTTCATACCTTGATTACCAGGTAGGTCCTCTAAGATGCGCTTCAAGTTATTTGTTTAGCAACATTTTTTTTTCTTTCTATTAATGTCTCTATGTAGTGTTATAGAAAATAACGTTAGCTTTGCGAAGTAGTGAAATATATTGTATTCAGCTTAACACATAACGTATCGGCTTAAAGGGCAGCTACAGCTACAGCTAAAACCGGCACCGGTTTTATCCAAAACCAAACAAAATACTCAAATAAAACTCTCGCTAAATGAAAGTCAACTCTTATTTACTTTTCTACCAAATTAGTTATTTATTTATAACAACAACGCAAAAAATAAAAACAGTTTTCAATTTTTGGGAGATAACACGACCAAACTCTACCTCAACTTTTTTGGTTGATGTGTGTATGCAAATAAAACAACAAAAATCATAAGAAAAAAATTGTTCAAACAACCTTAAAAATGATATAAAAATTACAACAACAACAACATAAGTAAGAAAACAAACAACAACAACAACAACAACAACAATCCACCAAAACCATTAAAACTGGCTCAGCTTGAAAAGGCATCCGTTACAATACAAAACCAACAACACACATACCTACATAAACATACATACACACGGTAATATTTGTACATACTCTCACATTTATTTGTAGAAAATCGAAAGTTGATTTTGGTAAACAATTTGACCACTTCACAGTCCATATAGATATAAGTGTGTATGTGTATCCGCATATATATAAAAATCATATTAACATTTTTTAAGAAAGATCCAAAAAGGAAGGAAAGAAATTAAGATTAAACCCTTTCGCAGCAAAGCAACTTTTTCCAAAAATAACACAAAACAAGCATACCGAGGTAACAGTTATAAAACATTTATTTTCTTCTTCGTACATCTGATATAGTCTGTCTAATATTTAAAACAATTTTTTTGTTTTTTTACAACAAAGTCATGGTGAAGGTGATTTGTTTTTCGATTTCATTTCATCATGACATTTTCCAAGTAAGTTTTTGCGTGTGTGTGTGGGTGTACATTTCATTAAAATTATGTTTAATCTTTTCTGCGCTTTTCAAACCAATCTAAGCACAAGTGTTTCGTGTACGTATTCCGCACCATTTGAAAATGATGTTTGAAGCCGGGTCTACAGGTTTTTTTCTGTCTGCTCAATCATGTAGATTTTCTTTTTATGCATAATAAATAACGTCACGACTTGACTTCCCGGTCGCTTTAGTGTCATATAAATTGACAATTCGTATTAATTTTCAATTTTTCATACCCCCATGAAATGTTCAATTCACTACAAGTGTAGCAAAAAAGAAAAATAAATAAAAAAAGTAAACGATTTTTTCATTAGGAAAAGAAAAATATTTTGCTCAAGTTTTAATTCAATTTTAGATAAAATATCCTAATTTTAATTCCATTTGCAATAACTAATGTAAAAAAAAAAAAAGATGCATTTTATACGAAATAAGAAATATTTCGATAACAATTTAGCGTAAATGCTTAAAAAAAGTCCCACTACTACCCGGATCCTGTTCGAAACATTAGAGTTAACTAATCCTTGTTTTAAAAAAGAAGCAAAAATAATTAAATTTCACGTTATATATAATACAAAAAGTGGGCGTGGCAGTTCCCTTTACTATATGTCCGTCTGTCCATATAATGATATTTCACGAAGTGACATTTGTGGCAACGCTCCGCCTTTATTGATCCAACTAAATTAATTGTAGCATAACTTGTGGAGCTGAGTAATGTAGGGTATTAAATGGTCAGGCTATAACATTTTCACTTGTTTTAAATTCAATGCTTGAAAGTAACTCTTGTAACATTTAAACATTTTTTCTTCTTGTGTTTTTTGAAGCTTTTTTTATTACAATTTTTATTAGATAACAATTTCATTTTCATAATTACAAATAATTACATAATAAAATCAACCCACTAAACCAAAAACGGTTCAAGAGTAAAAAACGAAATTATAAACGTAATAATTATCAAAAAAAAGAATAATAATAATAATAAAAAAGTACGCTATTATGCGTTGCAAGCATATGGCTTTGCTTTAGCGTACTTTTGTTTTATTATTATTTACAATATTATTTAAGAGAGATATAAACGTGAGCTGATTTGTTAGCCAATTTCTTTCTAGCTCACGTTTAATAGAAATCATAATAAACTTTTATACATACATACACTCCACATAAGTCAGTCAATCAGTCAAGGCAATGGAGTGCCGAGCAAGCAATAAAGTATAAACGGTACAAATGAACGAATCAGTGAGAGTGACTGAATGAAAATAAATGTTGGTTGGTTGTGTAGATCGTATGCGTAACATAACCTTACGGTTTAACGACTTTTATAGGAATAAAATAAAAAAAAAAAATGTTCGCGCTCATACATTATGAACCACGCGCTTTATAAAAACTTACTTCCAGCTTACAATACATAGACATAATACATAGATGCATACATACAATATGTAAATATGTGTACTTGTGTACTGACATCAGCAGTATTTTCTGTGAGCGCTGTAAAATTTCTCTCCTTTCATATAAACAATATAATAATAATATAATAACAATAGCAACAGCAACAGCTAAAAAAGTAAACACACATTATGTAACATATAACACATGCGTTGATACAATAATAACAACATAATCCAATAGTTGTTATTGTGTTCGATTGTTCAGCTTTGCAAAGAAAAAGCGCGCATTGAAGCATTTCATATAATTGTTGTTGTTGTTGATTTATTTATACCTATACATACATAATATATGTGCATATATATAACATTTATGCTTTCTTTGCATATTCAAGAAAGAAACCATAAACTATGTGGCCATTGGTTATGCTTGTCCATACGTCCATCCATCCAACTAAGGTAGAAAGTGTAACAATATTTTTTTCCTTTTCGTATTTTTTTTTCTAATTTATTTACAATTATTTATTATTATTATGATTTATGCAGTATTATGCAATGTGACAAGTAAATGTCCAAATCTCTCTTCATACCCTTCACTATTATTCCAGTTAAAATATAGCTGAAGTTTCTTAAAGCTCAAGCCTGTATGTTAATCTCACAAATTCCATGAAAACAATTGAAGAGAGGTTAAAGAGTTTGTAACGTCTGTGAAGTCGCTACTTGCTCCCTAAAGGTCTAAAGATCTTTTGTATATATATTATAGCAAAAAAGAGTTACTAGATAATAAACTTTTAGGCATTAAATTCACGTATGCACCTCGTAAGGAGCTACATAAAAGGGGCGACTATACATTTAATTGAAATTAATTGACACGAAATGCCATTAAAGTGCACGTGTGACAAATTAAACACATTAATATACCTTACACATGCTTAACAGACATCAAAAGAGACATAACACCGAAATTGATTAACCTAAATTTTTTGTCTTAATTTTAAGTTACTACATACCTTACACACAATACATATGCCGCGTATTTAAAAAGTAACCAAAAATGTTGGTATACGTATAATTATAAAAAAAAAATGTAATATATAAGGAAGTGACCAACTTTTGAAATAATTATGACAACAATACCAACAAAAGAAACACAAAAAACCATTCCAGTAATTATTAATAATTCAACGAACAACAACATGTTGCATGAAACATAAATAAATGAAAAGGAAAAGTGGAAAAATTGCATGGATGGAGAAAGAAAAACCGAAAAGAAAGAGAATGGATAGATGGATAGATGGATGGATGGAGAGAAAGAAAGATAAATATAAACACCAGAAACCCATATACAAACATTCACTCATTCGTTAACTCTACTTAATAATAATTCACGCAAATGTGTTTAATGGTTAGGAACCACATCGAAGCCATCGATCATAAAATAATAAATGAATGTATGTTTTTTCTTCTGTTTTTGGAAAATATGTATATGAATGAACACCGGTGTACAACTTGTATAAGTTTGTTAAGGATCGCTATATAATCCACTTAAAATATACAATTTTTGTAGGCGTTGTCGTAAAGGTCGAACTCACAACCTCCTATTGCAGAAATGTCACTGTTCAGCTAATGATAAGGCGTTCAAGTTCATGTGAAAGTGAAAGACAAATAGTAGAATCTTGACTTGGTTTAATAGTATACACAGATGGATTGCAATTAACAACAACAACAACAACAAAATGATCCAATAATATTGTGAGGGATTGTACATGATTTATGGTACGTTAAAGTATCCTAAATTGGGAGTGTCATGAGTGAACCCAATAGACGGATTGACGGACACATGGTACATGTAGTTGAGCTTTAATATAAAATTAAAAATATGTCAAAACGATATTTTTGTAATTTTGTATTAATTCTCTGTAATGGTCAAACATAATAACATACATGCGTGACACAATATACCGATATTTTGTTATAAAGGCACGTATTAAATATGTGCCATGAAATTCATTATTATTATCATGTAATATTGTTGTGTATGTAATTAGGTATGAAAATAACAATAACAACAACAAGAACAACACTAACTTACACTTTCACTGATTTCATTATTTACGGTATTCATACACGCACACATGCATATGTGTATGCTTGAGTGTACCTGTACAACAACCTGTTGCTCTTGCTGTTGTTGATGTTAATTGTTGCTGTTTTTAGTGGTCATACAATATACAGTACATTTCAAAGCTTCATATTGTATATATATATATATATATATGTGTGTATGTATGCATGTACTAATGTATGTAGAATTGCACAATATACCATAATTTACACGTTTCGTTGCATTTCTTGGCGATTGCGCAATCTTTTGTTCAACCGCTTTCTGTTTACATTGTTAGCTTCTACAATATTTATGTTGTCTTTTTTGTTTTTGTTTTCTTTCTTTATTTTCTTAAAAAAATATATGAAAGAAAAAACGAAAAGAAAAGAAAAATTGGTAATAGATAATGTTTACAGTTAACACTCTGAATATGCAACGACTTGTGGAATATGTACACATTTTCATATATTTATTTAATAAAAAGATAAACACACTTATACCAAGTTTTAGTAAAAAACTTATGTTAATAAATTATTGTAAACCTCTGGGTGTTTAAAATGTATCACGCCTGACTTTGCCTTTGCTAAATTTTTCAAATCGTTCTATAACGACAAGTGTATGGAAGTGGTGCAGAATATTAAGTAAAAGGGCTTAACTTGTCAAAACGTCATCAATCTTTGGAGTCTTAATAAAAAATTTACAATTCTGTATCAATGTCAAATACTGAGCTGATCTAGTCATGTCTGTCAGTATGTCCATTTGTGTCCATGTGTTGAAATCATTCTACTAACATACATTTAGATTGAAAGCAAAACAAATACATAGTTCGTGCTCAGAGTCTTTCTGGATAGTATTTGAACTAAATTTATAAAGAATCAATTTTTAAGGATTACTCATAAATCATTAAGTAAGCAAGAGAGAAAAGTGAAAACTTTACTTTTAAACTTCTTAAAAATATCAAAAATGCGTACGTAAGATAGTAGCTACTTCATTTCTTTATTATGTTTTTAACATAAATTAGTTTTGGTCAATTTTTCCGATACCAGTTACCTACATATACAAAAATTTTGAATTGACATCACTTAAAACTTAATGTCATTACAAGCATTTTTTCTGTGAAGGGCATAAACGTGCCAAAATATAATAAAAAAAACAGAAATAAATACAACAACAATTTCGATTTATATATTTCGATATGCCAATAGTAACAGGGTACGGACAACGTTTTCTGTTTGCTCCATTCCACACTGACACAATTTTTGTTATTGTGGTCATCATTGACTCATTGCTACTGCTCATCTGGTTTAATTTCAAAAATCCGCAGTCAGTGAAAGTGTTGTTTCTTTTATTTAATGGCCGTTTTCTTTATTATCATTTTTGCTTTATTTCTGTGCTTTTTTTTATTGTATTTAATGAAAATTACAGTATTTTAATGTAAGAGAAATAATCGTTTGATTATACAGTTTGGATATCTTCGATAATGCAGGGGTTGAGCTGCGCTTATTTAGAAAGTGTTGAACAATCGAAAAGAATGAAGAATGAATCTTTCATGTACATAAAAATAAAAATTAATATAAAAAATTAAAATAATTATTTATTTTTTAAGTAAAATTATTTAATTTTTTAGTTAAAAAACAAATTTTATATTAATTAATAAAAAAATGCAATATTTTAGTTGAAATATTATTTAATATATAATTAACAATTGTTAATTAAAAAATTATGCATTTTTTATATTAATAATATATTATTTTTTAATATATTTAATTCAATTTTTAATTGTAATTATAATTTATTTATACATTTTTATTAAAATAAATATACGAATATTTTTAAATCTTAATAATTTAGAATAAAATAATTAAAAAATTAAATAATATATGATTTTTTAATTATAAAATAAATGAAAATATTTTTTTAATTAAAAAAATTATTAGGAAATTTTATAGTTTTTAATTAAAAAAATAATTAAAAATTAAAAAATTCTTGTAATATAAATTTTAATTGAAAATTATTTAATTTTTAATCATTTACAATTACATTTGTTTGTTTTTTAATATAAATTTTTCTTACATATGCATTTAAAATATTGAAATACTTTTGTTGCTTCTATTTCTGTTGTCTTATGAAATATTTCTATACTCTTTCTTTTCTATTTTTCTTTCTTTGTATCTTCCAGGCAGAAAATCGCCATTTTTGGGTTTCATTTGTAAAACAAACGGTAATATTTTGAATTGCGGTTCTTTCTGTTACACTTTTTGTGTTGTTTGTTCATTTCCGCATCTAAAACTCAACCTTGAGTTTTGAGTTTGTTGCTTTAATGCCACTTGCATTTGTTTGTTTTGTTGTTATTATTATTTGTATTACAATTTACTTCATTTTTATTATTGATGACATTTATACACACATTTGTTTAGTGATTAACTTTCATCACTCCCTTCAAAGTTAAGCTTTCTGTTATGTTCCTTCATTTTACCACAAGCACGGTTCCATTCACTTTGTCTTTAGACACAAAAAATGTCATAACAAATTTCTAAAAAAATTGTATTCTCCATAACATAGGAAATGTTCTTAAATCATATTTATTTAAATATAAAATTCTACTCTATAGTGCATTGATTCGCCTTGACATTACAAAGATCGAAATCAAAGTACATTCATATGAATAGAAAAGTAATTATTTTATTTGTTGCTTTGAAATGAAACTAATATGATAAGAATATGGTGCCAAGTACCTACATACAAAGCAATTGTAGACTAAGTGGCTGGATGTATGAAAGCGGGAGAATTTCAAGGAGAAAACGAATACTGCTGTTAGCAACTCAGGAAGAAAGATTAAATTTAGATTAGGCCAAATTTAAGATGCTCCCACCTTGATTGAGAATCTTATGAAAAATATCAGCCCAATATTAAAATTTTTGCGAAAACGAGTGTTTTATACAACAGACGCATAAGGACGGACATAGCATGAATGAGTTTTTTATATGTACCTTAAAAAATCTCTAAAATCTGTCTCTTAATAATTGCAAACACAACGACAAACTCACTATACCGCCCATATTATCTGCAGTGTATGAAAAAAATGACATAAAAACCGTTGCGCCATAAAAATACGCAAAAAAACGAAATGTGAAGAAAAAAGATACAAGCGTAAAAAATACAATTCACAGCATATCAAATGAAAGTAAGAGTGAATAAGAAAGCGGAAACTTTCAAAACATAACAATAACAATAGCAACAACAACAACAAAATCCCATAGTTACAAAATTACTCGTACTGGCGGCAAATACAGAAAGAGATAAATACAAATGGGTATACACACACACATATATATATATATATATACACGTACACATACACAGAAAACAAATGCATAATTATTTAAATATCCATGTACATGCAGGTATGCTCAAGCATGACTTGACTATTGAATGAGTTGCAATTGGTGGAGACTATGATGAAAAAGTGATGAAGAAGGAAAGGGGGTGAAAGAGCTCGCTATCAAACAACAACAACAAGTCTAAACAATTGTACTGTTAAAATTGAGTTTAGGTTTGATTACATGCGTTTAACGATTCGAAATTGAAATAATCAACTCTCCGCCAAATGATTATTTTTATATGCATTGGATGAAATAAAATAGTGCGGATCGTATATTAGTGATTAAATATAATCAAGTTAGTAGGCAGTTGGCATTTTGTATACTATTTAGAGAATGAGTGAAATGCGCCATCAGCCTTAACTTATTTTCATAGGGATGGTTAACAAATTGTACGGTAGGATTCCATGGTTTTCATTTACATCGTTACCGTGCATTAGCCCATATATACTTCTTGATGTTGCTAACGCATTAACAAACTAAGTAAACCTTCCATCCTTACTTGTAAATTGACTCCCAACCTCAAGTTAATTTTTGTTTTTTCTTTTTTGGTACAACAGCAACCTAAGATGAGTTGTAGGTACATATGTATGTATGTAGATATATGTGAAAAAGTCCAAAAGTCATGAAATATTTGCCTGCACACATTATTTCCGTGTCTGAAAGAAATGCTTTTCGCTTAACAATAAAACATGTACAAACTCTCTTACACACAAACTTAACCATAAACACAACAGCCCAACAACCTGTATGATAGCAGGCATACCCGTTTGCGTACGTGTGTATGTTTGTATGTGATGCTGTGATGCTTTTGTAGAAAAAGAAAAGAAAAATAAAAACTAGTTTTTTCTTCTTCTGCTTCTTCCTTATCATCTTGACTTACAACATAACACCATTAAGGAAGGCAAAGAAAGTGTAGCTTTATAGGTGTGTGTGTGTGTTTGTTTGTTTGTATGTAAAAAGAAGAGAAAAAAAGCACGTACAACATATATTCGTATCACATAATATGGGAATAAACGTATATAGCAAGAAAAAAAGTACGTGTATTAAGTCACAAAAACTTTTTATAATATATGTGCTATGCATACACACACGCACACACACACATACCGACAACTTTGTAAACAAAACAAAAGACTCAGAAAAGCAAGAAATAATACACGCTTGTGTGAAAGATTGAAAGTAAACGTAAAACAACAATAAAAGCGAAAGTGAAACTTCTTGTCTGGTCTGGTATGGTGTGGTCGTGTTGGTCAGATGGTATAATAATAATGGCTGGCTCTGACAAGTATGACGATTATGTATTATATAGTTTTTTTCCTATCCACCCTCCTTACAATTCGACAACATATTAATTACATCTTGTCATCTGTAACAGTCATAAAGCAATCATATCCTTATTAGGATAACATTTTTAATCGATTTAGTTTTTTCAAAATATAAGCTCAATGTTGGACCATTATATTCGTTTGATCATTTTCTATCTAATAGCATTAAAATTATAACAAATTTTTATTAAAAAAATTTATTACCTGACTAATTCTATATAAAAATTTTAAGAAGTCATTCTATTACTCGGAGGCGTTGTATGAAAACCACTCAGTATGTTTCTTTGACAACTTTAAACGCTTATATCTCGGAAACGGTAGCTCCTATCGATCTGAAAATTTTTGCGCCCCTTTTTCTAAATTAGATGAAGAATCCTTTAAACGAGGTATCATGGTTCTACGATTATCCATTCTTGAAAAAAAGAATACTTTGTAAAAGCAGTTATTATATTTAAGTGGGCAGTGCCACACCCATAAAATATATATCATTATAAAGCTGAAGAATTTTCCAGCTACGGGAAGTTAGTTTGAACTAAATCGGTACAGCAGTTCTAAAATTATAGGCTCTTGAATACGAAAATTATGAAAAAATGTGATAAAACCTATTTTTGATGATTTCACTGATTTTACCAAATGCTGCCAACAATAATAACAATCACACCAAAAAGAAGATAATATTGTTTGATTCATAACTTTTAAACGACAACTCCGATTTAGGTCAAATTTTTTGCAAACATTTGGAAATTTCTCCAGCTTTTCGTGGATCATGAATTTAGGGGCGTGGCATTAACCATTTGCTCAGGAAAAGACTTTTTTGAAAAAAATTGTTCTTTAATAACTAAATGGGTGGTGCCACGCCCATATATGTTCCGCTTGAAAGCTTAAACAATTTACAAGTTTTTGCAAAAAGTTTGAACAAAATCCGTCCAGCCGTTTCTAAGTTATAAGACTTTAAAAAATATCTTTAATCAAGATTTGCTTACTGAGCAATTCTGAGCGCCTGGTATTTTTCTCATTTTTTTTTGCCTGGCGTGATTTTCAAAATGACGTCCACAAGAATTCATGAAATATTTCCTCGGCTTATAACTAGAAAGCTACTGCTCCGATTTTGGTCAAATTTTTTGCAAAAGTTTGGAAATTTCTCTACCTTTACGGGGATCGATAAATTAATAAGTGTAGCACTGCCCATTTTCTTAGAAAATTACTTTTTAACCATTTTTCTCGTTTATTAACTAAATGGGTGGCGCCACGCCCACATAATGTACTTCGTTTGAAAGCTGAATTAATGTACTATCTTTTACAAAAAGTTTGAACAAAATCCGTGCAGCCGTTAAAAAGTTATACGACTTTAAAAAATTCCTAAAACCAAGATTTACTTGCTGGGCATGCTGGGCGCCTGGTATTTTGCTAACATGTTTATGCTTGCATGATTATCAAAATTATGACCACAAAAATGAAGGTGAACTTTCTTGGCTTATAACTAGAAAACTACTGCTCCGATTTCGATGAAAATTTTTGCAAACATTTGGAAATTTCTCTAGCTTTTCGTGGATCATGAATTTAGGGGCGTGGCATTAACCATATGTTCAGGAAAAGACTTTTTTTAAAAAAATTCTCGTTTAATAACTAAATGGGTGGTGCCACGCCCATATAATATGTTCCGCTTGAAAGCTTTAATAATTTACAAGTTTTTGCAAAAAGTTTGAACAAAATCCGTTCAGCCGTTTCTAAGTTATAAAACTTTAAAAAATATGCTCAATAAAGACAAGCAAGTTTGTGTTAGCATAGTTATATTTTCCCTATGATTACATAATTCCTTTTTAAACTTACTTAAACTTATCAAAAGTTTATTTATTGTACACATTTATGTTATTTTATGAAAGAAGTACAACAGGTGCCATCACTACGTCTTGTTGTTTTCGGTTTCTTCTTGTTTATTTTCGTATTATATTTAACTATTTCATGGGATTGATTCCATTAAAATATTTGTTTATTTTGTACAGAGATAAACGGTCATTGACATTTCCTTTGTTTTATTTAAATAAAACAAAAGAAAATCTCCTACATCATCTGATTGTGATAAGATTGTAACTTAAAAATAAAGAATATTAGAAATTTGTTCGTTTATACAGTATAATAACCTTGTCAGAGTTTATTAAGTGCTAACCATAGTTAAATATTAAACTGAGCGTTAAATATTAAACGAAACAACATATAATAATAGCGAAAGAGCTTAGAAGTCATATTTATTTAATTATAAAGAATAATTTAGTTTCTTAAGTATATAAACAAATAAACTGAGGTTGACGTACTTATCTGAATTAATTCAGATAATACAATCATATATATATTACTTGCAAGATGAGTTTTACGCTGAGTATGCTTTTTTGTAAATTGTGGGTGTATCTGTTATCCGACCATGCCCATTTTTGCCACATCGATGAATAAATAGGTTAACCAAATTCTACCTTAATAGATTTTAGAATTTTTGTGGCGAATAAATAAACTTTGGTCGATTGTGGGCGTGGCTTTTGACCGATTTTGCCCAGTTTAAATAGCATACGATGTGAAATATGTTAAATGAAAAAAATTTCGAATTTTACATCACGTTCTTGTGAATATTCTTAAATATTTAATTTTAGTTAAACTTATTGCTAATAATTGTAGAGGTACTGATAATAAATATTGTATATACATGTATGTGTTAGAGAATAATTTGCACAAAAATTTATTTATCTACGTACTTACTTACTTAGGTACCTGACGGTAAAAAGGTGTGTGGTGGTATAGAGTGCCTAGTGCAATAGTTTTTATTTTTTACACCTTACACGTGCTCGGATCGTAATTGTTTAATCAGTTGTTGGCGAAATTACGTACAAGACACAAAATGGTATACGTCTTATCAAAAGACTATAAAACGACTTGACGGAATACTATACAAACACGGACGTACAACAAAGCAATATTTGTTAGATGAAGACGTAAGCAAATGTGTATGAAAAAGGAATGACAGTAAAGGTAGAGGGATACTATCAAATAAATTCTCTCGGTAGGGTGATGTATTAGGCACCTTCCTAATACGGATTACAAATAAATACATAGTCAAGTAGGCAGACAATGTTGTGTGGATACAATCTATTAAACAATTTAATTATTCATACTTTTAATTATTCTTTTATTAAAAAAAAAAAAAAAAAATAGATAAATACACAAATTATTGAATAATTATATAAGAGCCCTTTGCCAATATAACGTCATGTTAGAAGAAGTACAAATAAAAGCTATTTAACGAATACAAATAATAATGAGAATAATTATTATAGAGGAATATTAATTATTTCATCCAGTCACTCAAACATATCATTTTTAAATGTATGCACTATAATTAATTACTAATAATTAAATATTTGTATGCAATATAAAGAAAATGTCTTGTTTTGTTTAATATTGCAGGTAAATCCACATCGAATAGTAAAGAAGTCATTTGTCCCGATGATAAATACAAAGAAGAAGGCGACTTGTGGAATGTGGAAGCTCAGACCGCTTTTTTGGGTCCCAATTTATGGGAGAAAACTTTACCCTATGATGCTGATCTTAAGGTAGCACAAGTAAGTGACCACGCCTTCCGCCGAAGGCTTTTGCCGATATTATATTTACGCAAATCTCTTTGGGGGTTTTCAGTACGCCGATTTAGATGAATTTTTATCGGAAAATAATATAGCTGATGGTTTGCCTGGCACCCATTTGGGTCATTCGAGCAGTTTGAGTCATCGTTCAGATTCGCTGAGTCATGCAGCCGGTTTGTCG
The DNA here is from genome assembly GCA_963971445.1 of Ornithomya chloropus. NCBI lineage: Eukaryota > Metazoa > Arthropoda > Insecta > Diptera > Hippoboscidae > Ornithomya > Ornithomya chloropus. The sequence continues at coordinate 3,809,083 of OZ020532.1, forward strand.
TTGGGGTTGGGACATATAACCACCAAACGGGAACGCTCACCATCACCATCCGATTGTATCAGTCCCGATACATTAAATCCACCATCACCGGCTGAGTCAAGTGAGTACATAATTAAATCGCCGCATTAAGCAATACATTGTCTCATAAATTAGTAGCTCGTTAATATATTCTTAAAGGCAGCTTGTTTTGATATTATTTATACACGGTGTGGTATGGACACATGTCTGTTTTGGTTTTGTAATTAATTTAATTTAGATTTTTGCTATAAATGTGTATCAAATGCTAAATGTAAACCATGATGATCATAATAAACAATGAAAATGTGTCCATAGCGTAACAACATTTTCAAAACAAACGAACAAAAGAAAAAAAAAATTAAAAAATATTAAAAAAATTAAATTTAAATTCATGAAATTTTATATTTTTTTTAAATCGTATTTATTTAATTATTTGACATAATATATAAAAAATAAATAAAATAAAACTTTATTTATTTAGTACAATGGACAGTTTGTGAAACATTGTTAACATTTAGTATTTGATATTCCAGCATTTTCGTTTGCATCGTCGGGTCGAGATTTTGATCCACGTACTAGAGCATTTTCCGATGAAGAGCTCAAACCGCAACCCATGATCAAAAAATCACGTAAACAATTCGTTCCAGATGAACTGAAGGACGATAAATATTGGGCACGCCGACGAAAGAATAATATTGCTGCCAAACGGTCGAGAGATGCACGCCGTCAAAAGGAAAATCAAATTGCAATGCGAGCGAGATATTTGGAAAAGGAGGTGAGAAGACAAATCGATTAGGAATTTTTTTTTATTGTTTATCGTAGTTTCAGAAAGGGCTCAGTTTTTAATAGGAAAAGGTTGGTTTATACAGGAGGAAGGCTTTGCATTTTCAAAAGAGATCAAATTTGAATCGATCGTAATCGATATCTCCACAAATACTTTTGAAAAAAGTAATATATCTTTAAAAATTATATAGCTCGATTTAGAGCAGTCTCTCACTGTTCCTCTTTTATCTATCTGCCTTTGAGTGGAAGGCCTATTAAGTCAGTATCAAAATCTCATTTGATTTAACTATGTCGGAAAATAAGCTCTAGTGGTTCAGATAAAACTTTCTGCAATTATTTTTTGGTTCCTTTTTTAAATCAAGCACCAAATCAAAAGCCACCCGTAATCGATCTTTCTATCAAGTTTAAAAAATTTAGCCAAATGAAAATTTTATGAATTTTTGTATAATTAGTTCAGCTATACCTAAAATGAGTGGAGCCGTATAACAGAAACGCCCACAATTTATAAAAAATTAATTATTTGGAATAGAATTCAAGTTGTAAGTTTTTACATAATATATATACTATTAGGGGGCGTAATCAAGTACCTGCCATGCCCATTTTTTATATACATGTGGTAGGTATTTCAGTTTTTGTCCTAGTTGTATTAATTATTATGTTTCTAATTCTTAAGGGTTAAATTTTCTTTGAAGCCATACTTAGCCACGAGTTTTTATTTTTTGAAATACAATTAACTAATTAACTAGTGAGAATGTTAATGATTGTTTAATTTTATTGTTATAGAATGCCACATTACATCAGGAGGTGGAACAGTTGAAACAGGAGAACATGGACTTGCGGGCACGTCTCTCTAAATTCCAAGATGTGTAATAAATATAAAGTTTCAATTCATTTATTTTAATTGCATTAAAAAACACAAAATCAATAACAAATAAATGAAAGAATATAAACAATAATTTAAAAAAAAACAACAACAAAAACAATGTCCCTGCGTTGAACCAACAACAACAACAACAACATGAAAATTTTGACTAGAAACCATGAGAACTATGAAAAATTAAAAACTAAGAAGCTGCTTAAGATAGTAATAATAGAAATTCAAGAGCTACCTTATTCCACATATTGATAACCTTACAGCTATGTTTCATTAATGTTGTTCTTCAGCAACAGCACCAACATTTTCTTTTAATTTTTTTCTTTTATTAATTTTTTATTCTTCCTCCTTTCATTTCGTACTAATTTGCCAATAAAAACACTCGGAGAAGTATAAAAATGAAACAAACAAATAATAAATAAATAAATAAACAAATAAAGAGAATAAAAAGAGATGCAAGTAGTTGGTAGATATATATAGTTGTTAACTATAATTAAAAAAAAAATTTATGAGAAACACATAAAACGCCCAATTCTACCACTATTTGCAGGTCAATGTAATTTCATATAAAAGGAAAAAGAAAAACGAAAAGTTTACTGTTATACGATCTGAAAAAAAACCATAATTGTTATAAACACAAAACGTATATATATGATATAGAAAAATATGGGCAAATAAATCTTGGAAAAATGCTTAAAGAAAAAGAAGAAGAACAATGAATTACATACATACATACATACACATACTTAACTAAAAAAAAAAAAAAACAATAAATACAACAATTACTAAAAGTAACTATTTGGTAAACATTTCACAAATTTAAAACGAAACATATAATTAAAAAAATAATTTTATAAAAAATGTTGTCATTAAATGTTGCTTAAGCAGGTTTTCCTTATACACCTCTTTCTTTCGAAAAAAAAACAAAAACAATAATCTTCTTAAAGAAAATTTATGTACTTCTCAATATTTTGGGCTCATATATAAAGGGTCCATCAGCAAGGTATACTACTGACTAGTATTATAACTACATAAGACGTAACACCGTCTTGTTGGAACTACATGTTAACCAAGTCTAAAATCAAGATATCGTTGGCCAGTGACAATTACTGTTAAGCCGTTTTTATTAATCAATAGTGTAGACTAGAGGCATAACACTTGGCTTCAATGGGTAGCATCGAGGGTTCGACAATAGTCGAACTCGTATATGGGGTGATAAGGTGTTTCCTTCATTACGGTGTAATTTCTATATCTGGAGGGTAAGATCGGTAAAGGAAACATCTTCTGAATGCAAATCCTTTTTTTTAAAGTAGGGTTTAATGATGCCTCTTCAATGTCCAAAATCGACTGTTCTGTTCCTTCATTTAACCACTCGTCTTATTTATGTTGGCCTACATCCACATAAAGTTTTTTAATTTTTTCTCTAATTTTTCAAAAAATCAAAGTATAACAAATGTTTAGCAACATGTTGTCAAACATTTTTCAAAGCTACATAAGAAAAATAAATTAATCAAAAGAAATATTTCTTGTAGAGATCAAAGCAAACAATATTACCGCTTAGCAGTGAGACCTCATTTTTTTAAACAAAAAAGTTAGCAAAAACTTGTTAATTATAAACCTTAACCTAAATAAGGCAGCGAAATATACAAACATTCAAATTTTAGTGCAATTGAATTGATTTGTTTTTTATTTAATCATTCATTTATTAATTAGAACTAAAAAAATCTCTCACCTCATATCATTTCCTTTTACTTTCTGTCATAAAAATCCCCAAAAAAACAATTGAAAAAAATATATGTTTGTTGTTAAACAAAATCAGTTCTAATTATATAATATGTTTTAATTAGTTTTATTGAAATATATATATATATAAAACAAAAAACATGTAGAGTTTTTAAGCCTTATACAGTAGTGATTTTTTTAGTAGTGCAAGTGTTTGTTGTTAGTTTATAAAAAAAAAAAAAATAAATTAGAAAAGTTTTATTTTTCAGTAATAAAACATATAAATATAAATTTTATGTTGTTTTTTTCTATTATCTTAAAATATTTTAATTTTTTTTAATTATGTTTATTTTTTTATTTAAATGCGGTTTTATTTTCAAATATATTTTATGGTAATTTTCTTGGTTTGTTAAAGACACAGTTTTAAGAAAACAAAAAATTAATAAAAAAAAATTTTGGAAAAATTTATTATTATAATTGTTTTTTTAATGATTAGATATTAAAATTATAATTTTATTTTTTACATATTTAAGCAACCATCCGTTTAAAGCAAAAAATATAAAAAAATAAAACAAATATTGGGTTTTAATAAAGTGTACAGGGGATGAACAAAATAATATGAACATCATGCAATATAGTATATCAATTGCATGTACTACATTCTTTTTACGATTTACGATTTATAGCATCCTCTGGGGACTACGTATTGGTCTAAATGAAGCGCCTTTTAGCGCATACCCGATCAACGTAACAATGGCCGTCAATTCGAAAACACACAACAGAATAGAGAGACAGAGTAATGAGATTAAATTGCACCCTATATGCTTCATAACCTTTAAAAGCTTCCTAATGAACTTTCCACATCCATGTAAACGATATTATATAATGATTAAAAATATACCTAAAAACTTAGTTTCCATAAAATAAAAAATAAATAATAAAAAAAGTCACAATGAAAATGTAATAACTAATGAAAATAAAAGTTAAACAATTATATTTGTAAGCAATCATTTTTAGTAAATTTTTGCTCTCCCCCCCACTTAAGTGCTTTGAGCATTATAAACAAATACCTAAACCACCTAATAAGCTAAATACTATATAGCATGAAATAAAAAGAACTAAAACCTAAAAAAAAAGATAAGAAAAACAATTAATTATTCCATAAATAGTAATCCTTAAAAAAGTGTAAGAGACAATGAATTATTTTATAAAATCCTGTTGAATATAATGACCACAGCATTGAAGCAAAATTACAAAATTCTACAGCAACAATAATAGCAACAAGAGTTTAATTAAATATTTATAAAATACATGAATTATGTTTTATTATAATATATATTCTTTTACATGCATGAATTTTATTTTAAATTATTTATTACACCCTGTGCAGATATATATAATTTTTAATACCACTAAATAACTAACTAAATACCACAAGCACCTTTTAATTAAACTGATGATATCTGACACAATTTAAGAATGTCTGTACGTCCGTCTGTGTGTCCAAGTAAATTTATTCCTAAGCTATGGGTTGCATTTTTTGTAATACTTTGATAAAAATTGGTACAAAGATATGTTTTGAGCCAAATAGAAATTTTATTGAAAATTAATCTAATTACACTATTTTTAGATCGCCTCGCTATATAAGGTTCCATTGGAAGTCTTCATATGGCCAAAAATCGCAATTCTCAATATTTTTTGACAAAATTCGGTGAAGAAACGTTAATTAGATCAATAATTGACTGTTCCAAGTTTGATGCTAATGGGGCCATTTTTGGAACCCCTTTTCATATAAGGATATTTCACAAAGTAACTTATATGACAATGCCTAGCTTTTTACTGATACAACTCAGCATAATTTGTGCAACTAAGTGCTGTAGGGTATACAATGGTAAGGTATAACCAACATTATTTTATTTTGCATATTATTTTCTTAAAGCGCCTAAAACACTTATTAAGTATTGGCTCACAAATCTTATCTAATCCAACGTTTCTTGGAGGTGTATACTTTTAAGCTTCACAATTACAATAATGGTCAAAATCGAAAAGAATTCTTAAGTCTCAAAGTATGCTTTAACATTTTATATATGCACTCAGTTATGTATGCTTGGTTTTCACCGTTTTGGTTTAGTTCTTTGTCATTTTACTCTACAACCGATCAGCTTTTACCGAAAATGGAATAATTAATAAATACCGAAAATATTAAACTTAAAATTTATCTAAATGATTAAAGAAATATGGGATAAAAGTTTGCAACAATCTCATAAATTAAGAAGGACCCCACCTACCTACAAAGCTTTTATTAACAATTGTCCATCATAGTCAGTTAACCATTCAATACAATCTGCCGTTTTATGTTTTCCTATAATTTGTTTTTTAAGTTTGTTTTTAAAATCATTTTTAATAAAGAAAATTAAGAAAAAAAAAACTCAAGGAAGAAAGAGATAGGGAGAGAAATTCACTACAAAAATGTTCCATAAAAACCAAACGAAATAGAGACTCATACCATAGAGAAGAAAAACTTGTAAACACTCCACAGTAATGGTTAAAAATAATAATAAAAACATAAGAAAAACAAAAAAAATATGCAAATATTATCTAAAAATTAAAAGTAATAAAAAATACTGTTAAAATATTTATACATACATGCATGCATACATGTAGTACACAATAGTATTAAACATACAGTTATACACACAATGGCACCTAAACACCTAAGTGGCAAAGGCAGAGGCAGAGGCAGTTAGCAAATGCAGAATTTATTAGTTGTTAAGGGGGTTTTCGTTACAACCACACAAACATATTAATTAATTATTCTTATAATTTATTTGAATACAATATTAAACAGCGATTCCTTGTAGTATTTAAATAAATATAAATTTTATAATATTTTGTTAGTGTTACTTACACAATAGCAAACAGTTCTGCAACTATTTATATATTGTAGTAAAAATAGGCTGGTTTCACAAAACGAATGCATCTTATCACGATAATATTGAATAATAAATAATAAAAATACAAAAATGTATAAGTAAAGAAATGATATTTGATTTTTTCTTTTTTTCTTTTTTTAGTTCACTAAAGCAAGATTGAATACAATGAAAATTTGCAAGATTTCTTGTAAGACTTCCTTTCAGTTCCCTTGGCAGTGTATTATCAGCTGGAGTTATAGGGTGACGTGAAACTCAACTGTGCGGTTAGGGTAAAATGGCACAAGTAGGTTGTGTTGTTTAAGAGGTACTGCTCGGCACTTTTAATATTCCTCAATTCAAATGTAGCTGGAATCGCCAATTAAGAAAAAGTGAAAAAGTAGAAGAACAAAAATTATGAGAAAAGCTAGTAAAAGCCTTCACTTTTTTAAAAATTATACTAATTTCAAATAAAATTATACACAAACAGTTAAACAATACTTATTGAGAGTAAAATTATTACATATTAATAAAAAAGAAATAAAAGAACTAAAAAAATCAATTTAAACAAACAATAAAAAGCAAAAGTTTAGATACAAATTTTAAAAATAAAAATAAATTCACAACTAAATAATTAATTGTTTGGTTTTTTTCTTATAATGAAATAAAAGGGTAAGTAGCTATAGATTCCTCCTTTCTTGCCTTCTTTTATTGTTCTTATATTAATGATAAATGTCCAGTCTTATAGACTTTAAAAGCTCGTCATCGAGAGCAAACAAACATAAAGAAACCAGCTTTTAATTAGGAATAAATTACTTGAGGTATAAATTATTTTAAGCTAAAGGTGATAAAATATTGATCAGACAATATTTCTATGTAAATCTAATATCGGAGCGGTATTAGCGAATTTTTTGGCACCACCCATTTAGTTATTAAACGACAATTTTTTCCAAAAAGATCCTTTCCTAAGCAAATGGTTAATGCCACACCTCTAAATTCATGATCCACGAAAAGCTGGAGAAATTTCCAAATGTTTGCAAAAATGTTCATCAAAATCGGAGCAGTAGTTTCCTAATTATAAGCCGAGGAAATATTTCATGAATTCTTGTGGTCATAATTATAATATGGGCGTAACGCCACCCATTTAGTTAATAAACGAGAAAAATTGTTAAAAAGTCATTTTCTAAGAAAATGGGCAGTGCCACACCCATTAATTTATCCATTCCCGCAAAGCTAGAGAAATTTCCAAACTTTTGCAAAAAATTTGACCAAAATCGGAGCAGTAGTTTTCTAGTTATAAGCCAAGAAAGTTCACCTTCATTTTTGTGGTCATAATTATGATAATCATGCCAATATAAAAATGTTAGCAAAATACCAGGCGCCCAGCATGCCCAGCAAGTAAATCTTGGTTTTAGGAATTTTTTAAAGTCGTATAACTTTTTAACGGCTGCACGGATTTTGTTCAAACTTTTTGTAAAAGATAGTACATTAATTCAGCTTTCAAACGAAGTATATTATGTGGGCGTGGCACCACCCATTTAGTTAAAAAACGAGAAAAATGGTTAAAAAGTCATTTTCTAAGAAAATGGGCAGTGCCACACCCATTAATTTATCGATCCCCGTAAAGGTAGAGAAATTTCCAAACTTTTGCAAAAAATTTGACCAAAATCGGAGCAGTAGTTTTCTAGTTATAAGCCAAGAAAGTTCACCTTCATTTTTGTGGTCATAATTATGATAATCATGCCAATATAAAAATGTTAGCAAAATACCAGGCGCCCAGCATGCCCAGCAAGCAAATTTTGATTTTAGGAATTTTTTTAAAGTCGTATAACTTTTTAACGGCTGCACGGATTTTGTTCAAACTTGTTGTAAAAGCTTGCAAATTAATTCAGCTTTCAAACGAGGTATATTATGTGGGCGTGGCGCCACCCATTTAGTTAATAAACGAGAAAAATGGTTAAAAAGTAATTTTCTAAGAAAATGGGCAGTGCCACACCCATTAATTTATCGATCCCCGTAAAGGTAGAGAAATTTCCAAACTTTTGCAAAAAATTTGACCAAAATCGGAGCAGTAGTTTTCTAGTTATAAGCCAAGAAAGTTCACCTTCATTTTTGTGGTCATAATTATGATAATCATGCCAATATAAAAATGTTAGCAAATTACCAGGCGCCCAGCATGCCCAGCAAGCAAATTTTGATTTTAGGAATTTTTTTAAAGTCGTATAACTTTTTAACGGCTGCACGGATTTTGTTCAAACTTGTTGTAAAAGCTTGCAAATTAATTCAGCTTTCAAACGAAGTATATTATGTGGGCGTGGCACCACCCATTTAGTTTAAAAACGAGAAAAATGATTTAAAAATCATTTTTCAAGAAAATGGGCGGTGCCACGCCCATCAATTTATCAATCTTCGCAAAGCTAGAGAAATTTCCAAACGTTTGCAAAAAATTTGGCCAAAATCGGAGCAGTAGTTTTCTAGTTATAGGCCAAGAAAGTTCACCTTCATTTTTGTGGTCATAATTTTGAAAATCATGCAAGTATGAACATGTTAGCAAATTACCAGGCGCCCAGCATGCCCAGCAAGCAAATTTTGATTTTAGGAATTTTTTTAAAGTCGTATAACTTTTTAACGGCTGCACGGATTTTGTTCAAACTTGTTGTAAAAGCTTGCAAATTAATTCAGCTTTCAAACGAAGTATATTATGTGGGCGTGGCACCACCCATTTAGTTGAAAAACGAGAAAAATGATTTAAAAATCATTTTCCAAGAAAATGGGCGGTGCCACGCCCATCAATTTATCATCCTTCGCAAAGCTAGAGAAATTTCCAAACGTTTGCAAAAAATTTGGCCAAAATCGGAGCAGTAGTTTTCTAGTTATAGGCCAAGAAAGTTCACCTTCATTTTTGTGGTCATAATTTTGAAAATCATGCAAGTATGAACATGTTAGCAAATTACCAGGCGCCCAGCATGCCCAGCAAGCAAATTTTGATTTTAGGAATTTTTTTAAAGTCGTATAACTTTTTAACGGCTGCACGGATTTTGTTCAAACTTGTTGTAAAAGCTTGCAAATTAATTCAGCTTTCAAACGAGGTATATTATGTGGGCGTGGCACCACCCATTTAGTTAAAAAACGAGAAAAATGATTCAAAAATCATTTCCCAAGAAAATGGGCGGTGCCACGCCCATCAATTTATCAATCTTCGCAAAGCTAGAGAAATTTCCAAACGTTTGCAAAAAATTTGGCCAAAATCGGAGCAGTAGTTTTCTAGTTATAGGCCAAGAAAGTTCACCTTCATTTTTGTGGTCATAATTTTGAAAATCATGCAAGTATGAACATGTTAGCAAATTACCAGGCGCCCAGCATGCCCAGCAAGCAAATTTTGATTTTAGGAATTTTTTTAAAGTCGTATAACTTTTTAACGGCTGCACGGATTTTGTTCAAACTTGTTGTAAAAGCTTGCAAATTAATTCAGCTTTCAAACGAGGTATATTATGTGGGCGTGGCACCACCCATTTAGTTAAAAAACGAGAAAAATGATTCAAAAATCATTTTCCAAGAAAATGGGCGGTGCCACGCCCATCAATTTATCAATCTTCGCAAAGCTAGAGAAATTTCCAAACGTTTGCAAAAAATTTGGCCAAAATCGGAGCAGTAGTTTTCTAGTTATAGGCCAAGAAAGTTCACCTTCATTTTTGTGGTCATAATTTTGAAAATCATGCAAGCATAAACATGTTAGCAAAATACCAGGCGCCCAGCATACCCAGCAAGCAAATTTTGATTTTAGGAATTTTTTTAAAGTCGTATAACTTTTTAACGGCTGCACGGATTTTGTTCAAACTTGTTGTAAAAGCTTGCAAATTAATTCAGCTTTCAAACGAAGTATATTATGTGGGCGTGGCACCACCCATTTAGTTGAAAAACGAGAAAAATGATTCAAAAATCATTTTCCAAGAAAATGGGCGGTGCCACGCCCATCAATTTATCAATCTTCGCAAAGCTAGAGAAATTTCCAAACGTTTGCAAAAAATTTGGCCAAAATCGGAGCAGTAGTTTTCTAGTTATAGGCCAAGAAAGTTCACCTTCATTTTTGTGGTCATAATTTTGAAAATCATGCAAGTATGAACATGTTAGCAAATTACCAGGCGCCCAGCATACCCAGCAAGCAAATTTTGATTTTAGGAATTTTTTTAAAGTCGTATAACTTTTTAACGGCTGCACGGATTTTGTTCAAACTTGTTGTAAAAGCTTGCAAATTAATTCAGCTTTCAAACGAAGTATATTATGTGGGCGTGGCACCACCCATTTAGTTTAAAAACGAGAAAAATGATTTAAAAATCATTTTTCAAGAAAATGGGCGGTGCCACGCCCATCAATTTATCAATCTTCGCAAAGCTAGAGAAATTTCCAAACGTTTGCAAAAAATTTGGCCAAAATCGGAGCAGTAGTTTTCTAGTTATAAGCCAAGAAAGTTCACCTTCATTTTTGTGGTCATAATTATGATAATCATGCCAATATAAAAATGTTAGCAAATTACCAGGCGCCCAGCATGCCCAGCAAGCAAATTTTGATTTTAGGAATTTTTTTAAAGTCGTATAACTTTTTAACGGCTGCACGGATTTTGTTCAAACTTGTTGTAAAAGCTTGCAAATTAATTCAGCTTTCAAACGAAGTATATTATGTGGGCGTGGCACCACCCATTTAGTTTAAAAACGAGAAAAATGATTTAAAAATCATTTTTCAAGAAAATGGGCGGTGCCACGCCCATCAATTTATCAATCTTCGCAAAGCTAGAGAAATTTCCAAACGTTTGCAAAAAATTTGGCCAAAATCGGAGCAGTAGTTTTCTAGTTATAGGCCAAGAAAGTTCACCTTCATTTTTGTGGTCATAATTTTGAAAATCATGCAAGTATGAACATGTTAGCAAATTACCAGGCGCCCAGCATGCCCAGCAAGCAAATTTTGATTTTAGGAATTTTTTTAAAGTCGTATAACTTTTTAACGGCTGCACGGATTTTGTTCAAACTTGTTGTAAAAGCTTGCAAATTAATTCAGCTTTCAAACGAAGTATATTATGTGGGCGTGGCACCACCCATTTAGTTGAAAAACGAGAAAAATGATTTAAAAATCATTTTCCAAGAAAATGGGCGGTGCCACGCCCATCAATTTATCATCCTTCGCAAAGCTAGAGAAATTTCCAAACGTTTGCAAAAAATTTGGCCAAAATCGGAGCAGTAGTTTTCTAGTTATAGGCCAAGAAAGTTCACCTTCATTTTTGTGGTCATAATTTTGAAAATCATGCAAGTATGAACATGTTAGCAAATTACCAGGCGCCCAGCATGCCCAGCAAGCAAATTTTGATTTTAGGAATTTTTTTAAAGTCGTATAACTTTTTAACGGCTGCACGGATTTTGTTCAAACTTGTTGTAAAAGCTTGCAAATTAATTCAGCTTTCAAACGAGGTATATTATGTGGGCGTGGCACCACCCATTTAGTTAAAAAACGAGAAAAATGATTCAAAAATCATTTTCCAAGAAAATGGGCGGTGCCACGCCCATCAATTTATCAATCTTCGCAAAGCTAGAGAAATTTCCAAACGTTTGCAAAAAATTTGGCCAAAATCGGAGCAGTAGTTTTCTAGTTATAGGCCAAGAAAGTTCACCTTCATTTTTGTGGTCATAATTTTGAAAATCATGCAAGTATGAACATGTTAGCAAATTACCAGGCGCCCAGCATGCCCAGCAAGCAAATTTTGATTTTAGGAATTTTTTTAAAGTCGTATAACTTTTTAACGGCTGCACGGATTTTGTTCAAACTTGTTGTAAAAGCTTGCAAATTAATTCAGCTTTCAAACGAGGTATATTATGTGGGCGTGGCACCACCCATTTAGTTAAAAAACGAGAAAAATGATTCAAAAATCATTTTCCAAGAAAATGGGCGGTGCCACGCCCATCAATTTATCAATCTTCGCAAAGCTAGAGAAATTTCCAAACGTTTGCAAAAAATTTGGCCAAAATCGGAGCAGTAGTTTTCTAGTTATAGGCCAAGAAAGTTCACCTTCATTTTTGTGGTCATAATTTTGAAAATCATGCAAGTATGAACATGTTAGCAAATTACCAGGCGCCCAGCATACCCAGCAAGCAAATTTTGATTTTAGGAATTTTTTTAAAGTCGTATAACTTTTTAACGGCTGCACGGATTTTGTTCAAACTTATTGTAAAAGCTTGCAAATTAATTCAGCTTTCAAACGAGGTATATTATGTGGGCGTGGCACCACCCATTTAGTTAAAAAACGAGAAAAATGATTCAAAAATCATTTTTCAAGAAAATGGGCGGTGCCACGCCCATCAATTTATCAATCTTCGCAAAGCTAGAGAAATTTCCAAACGTTTGCAAAAAATTTGGCCAAAATCGGAGCAGTAGTTTTCTAGTTATAGGCCAAGAAAGTTCACCTTCATTTTTGTGGTCATAATTTTGAAAATCATGCAAGCATAAACATGTTAGCAAAATACCAGGCGCCCAGCATACCCAGCAAGTAAATCTTGGTTTTAGGAATTTTTTAAAGTCGTATAACTTTTTAACGGCTGCACGGATTTTGTTCAAACTTGTTGTAAAAGCTTGCAAATTAATTCAGCTTTCAAACGAGGTATATTATGTGGGCGTGGCACCACCCATTTAGTTAAAAAACGAGACAAATGATTTAAAAATCATTTTTCAAGAAAATGGGCGGTGCCACGCCCATCAATTTATCAATCTTCGCAAAGCTAGGGAAATTTCCAAACGTTTGCAAAAAATTTGGCCAAAATCGGAGCAGTAGTTTTCTAGTTATAGGCCAAGAAAGTTCACCTTCATTTTTGTGGTCATAATTTTGAAAATCATGCAAGTATGAACATGTTAGCAAATTACCAGGCGCCCAGCATGCCCAGCAAGCAAATTTTGATTTTAGAAATTTTTTTAAAGTCGTATAACTTTTTAACGGCTGCACGGATTTTGTTCAAACTTGTTGTAAAAGCTTGCAAATTAATTCAGCTTTCAAACGAAGTATATTATGTGGGCGTGGCACCACCCATTTAGTTGAAAAACGAGAAAAATGATTTAAAAATCATTTCCCAAGAAAATGGGCGGTGCCACGCCCATCAATTTATCAATCTTCGCAAAGCTAGAGAAATTTCCAAACGTTTGCAAAAAATTTGGCCAAATTCGGAGCAGTAGTTTTCTAGTTATAGGCCAAGAAAGTTCACCTTCATTTTTGTGGTCATAATTTTGAAAATCATGCAAGTATGAACATGTTAGCAAATTACCAGGCGCCCAGCATGCCCAGCAAGCAACTTTTGATTTTAGGAATTTTTTTAAAGTCGTATAACTTTTTAACGGCTGCACGGATTTTGTTCAAACTTGTTGTAAAAGCTTGCAAATTAATTCAGCTTTCAAACGAGGTATATTATGTGGGCGTGGCACCACCCATTTAGTTGAAAAACGAGAAAAATGATTTAAAAATCATTTCCCAAGAAAATGGGCGGTGCCACGCCCATCAATTTATCAATCTTCGCAAAGCTAGAGAAATTTCCAAACGTTTGCAAAAAATTTGGCTAAAATCGGAGCAGTAGTTTTCTAGTTATAGGCCAAGAAAGTTCACCTTCATTTTTGTGGTCATAATTTTGAAAATCATGCAAGTATGAACATGTTAGCAAATTACCAGGCGCCCAGCATGCCCAGCAAGCAAATTTTGATTTTAGGAATTTTTTTAAAGTCGTATAACTTTTTAACGGCTGCACGGATTTTGTTCAAACTTGTTGTAAAAGCTTGCAAATTAATTCAGCTTTCAAACGAAGTATATTATGTGGGCGTGGCACCACCCATTTAGTTAAAAAGCGAGAAAAATGATTTAAAAATCATTTTTCAAGAAAATGGGCGGTGCCACGCCCATCAATTTATCAATCTTCGCAAAGCTAGAGAAATTTCCAAACGTTTGCAAAAAATTTGGCCAAAATCGGAGCAGTAGTTTTCTAGTTATAGGCCAAGAAAGTTCACCTTCATTTTTGTGGTCATAATTTTGAAAATCATGCAAGTATGAACATGTTAGCAAATTACCAGGCGCCCAGCATACCCAGCAAGCAAATTTTGATTTTAGGAATTTTTTTAAAGTCGTATAACTTTTTAACGGCTGCACGGATTTTGTTCAAACTTGTTGTAAAAGCTTGCAAATTAATTCAGCTTTCAAACGAAGTATATTATGTGGGCGTGGCACCACCCATTTAGTTTAAAAACGAGAAAAATGATTTAAAAATCATTTTTCAAGAAAATGGGCGGTGCCACGCCCATCAATTTATCAATCTTCGCAAAGCTAGAGAAATTTCCAAACGTTTGCAAAAAATTTGGCCAAAATCGGAGCAGTAGTTTTCTAGTTATAGGCCAAGAAAGTTCACCTTCATTTTTGTGGTCATAATTTTGAAAATCATGCAAGTATGAACATGTTAGCAAATTACCAGGCGCCCAGCATGCCCAGCAAGCAAATTTTGATTTTAGGAATTTTTTTAAAGTCGTATAACTTTTTAACGGCTGCACGGATTTTGTTCAAACTTGTTGTAAAAGCTTGCAAATTAATTCAGCTTTCAAACGAAGTATATTATGTGGGCGTGGCACCACCCATTTAGTTGAAAAACGAGAAAAATGATTCAAAAATCATTTTCCAAGAAAATGGGCGGTGCCACGCCCATCAATTTATTAATCTTCGCAAAGCTAGAGAAATTTCCAAACGTTTGCAAAAAATTTGGCCAAAATCGGAGCAGTAGTTTTCTAGTTATAGGCCAAGAAAGTTCACCTTCATTTTTGTGGTCATAATTTTGAAAATCATGCAAGTATGAACATGTTAGCAAATTACCAGGCGCCCAGCATACCCAGCAAGCAAATTTTGATTTTAGGAATTTTTTTAAAGTCGTATAACTTTTTAACGGCTGCACGGATTTTGTTCAAACTTGTTGTAAAAGCTTGCAAATTAATTCAGCTTTCAAACGAAGTATATTATGTGGGCGTGGCACCACCCATTTAGTTTAAAAACGAGAAAAATGATTTAAAAATCATTTTTCAAGAAAATGGGCGGTGCCACGCCCATCAATTTATCAATCTTCGCAAAGCTAGAGAAATTTCCAAACGTTTGCAAAAAATTTGGCCAAAATCGGAGCAGTAGTTTTCTAGTTATAGGCCAAGAAAGTTCACCTTCATTTTTGTGGTCATAATTTTGAAAATCATGCAAGTATGAACATGTTAGCAAATTACCAGGCGCCCAGCATGCCCAGCAAGCAAATTTTGATTTTAGGAATTTTTTTAAAGTCGTATAACTTTTTAACGGCTGCACGGATTTTGTTCAAACTTGTTGTAAAAGCTTGCAAATTAATTCAGCTTTCAAACGAAGTATATTATGTGGGCGTGGCACCACCCATTTAGTTGAAAAACGAGAAAAATGATTTAAAAATCATTTCCCAAGAAAATGGGCGGTGCCACGCCCATCAATTTATCAATCTTCGCAAAGCTAGAGAAATTTCCAAACGTTTGCAAAAAATTTGGCCAAAATCGGAGCAGTAGTTTTCTAGTTATAGGCCAAGAAAGTTCACCTTCATTTTTGTGGTCATAATTTTGAAAATCATGCAAGTATGAACATGTTAGCAAATTACCAGGCGCCCAGCATGCCCAGCAAGCAAATTTTGATTTTAGGAATTTTTTTAAAGTCGTATAACTTTTTAACGGCTGCACGGATTTTGTTCAAACTTGTTGTAAAAGCTTGCAAATTAATTCAGCTTTCAAACGAAGTATATTATGTGGGCGTGGCACCACCCATTTAGTTGAAAAACGAGAAAAATTATTTAAAAATCATTTCCCAAGAAAATGGGCGGTGCCACGCCCATCAATTTATCAATCTTCGCAAAGCTAGAGAAATTTCCAAACGTTTGCAAAAAATTTGGCTAAAATCGGAGCAGTAGTTTTCTAGTTATAGGCCAAGAAAGTTCACCTTCATTTTTGTGGTCATAATTTTGAAAATCATGCAAGTATGAACATGTTAGCAAATTACCAGGCGCCCAGCATGCCCAGCAAGCAACTTTTGATTTTAGGAATTTTTTTAAAGTCGTATAACTTTTTAACGGCTGCACGGATTTTGTTCAAACTTGTTGTAAAAGCTTGCAAATTAATTCAGCTTTCAAACGAAGTATATTATGTGGGCGTGGCACCACCCATTTAGTTGAAAAACGAGAAAAATGATTTAAAAATCATTTCCCAAGAAAATGGGCGGTGCCACGCCCATCAATTTATCAATCTTCGCAAAGCTAGAGAAATTTCCAAACGTTTGCAAAAAATTTGGCTAAAATCGGAGCAGTAGTTTTCTAGTTATAGGCCAAGAAAGTTCACCTTCATTTTTGTGGTCATAATTTTGAAAATCATGCAAGTATGAACATGTTAGCAAATTACCAGGCGCCCAGCATGCCCAGCAAGCAAATTTTGATTTTAGGAATTTTTTTAAAGTCGTATAACTTTTTAACGGCTGCACGGATTTTGTTCAAACTTGTTGTAAAAGCTTGCAAATTAATTCAGCTTTCAAACGAAGTATATTATGTGGGCGTGGCACCACCCATTTAGTTAAAAAGCGAGAAAAATGATTTAAAAATCATTTTTCAAGAAAATGGGCGGTGCCACGCCCATCAATTTATCAATCTTCGCAAAGCTAGAGAAATTTCCAAACGTTTGCAAAAAATTTGGCCAAAATCGGAGCAGTAGTTTTCTAGTTATAGGCCAAGAAAGTTCACCTTCATTTTTGTGATCATAATTTTGAAAATCATGCAAGTATGAACATGTTAGCAAATTACCAGGCGCCCAGCATGCCCAGCAAGCAAATTTTGATTTTAGGAATTTTTTTAAAGTCGTATAACTTTTTAACGGCTGCACGGATTTTGTTCAAACTTGTTGTAAAAGCTTGCAAATTAATTCAGCTTTCAAACGAAGTATATTATGTGGGCGTGGCACCACCCATTTAGTTGAAAAACGAGAAAAATGATTTAAAAATCATTTCCCAAGAAAATGGGCGGTGCCACGCCCATCAATTTATCAATCTTCGCAAAGCTAGAGAAATTTCCAAACGTTTGCAAAAAATTTGGCTAAAATCGGAGCAGTAGTTTTCTAGTTATAGGCCAAGAAAGTTCACCTTCATTTTTGTGGTCATAATTTTGAAAATCATGCAAGTATGAACATGTTAGCAAATTACCAGGCGCCCAGCATGCCCAGCAAGCAAATTTTGATTTTAGGAATTTTTTTAAAGTCGTATAACTTTTTAACGGCTGCACGGATTTTGTTCAAACTTGTTGTAAAAGCTTGCAAATTAATTCAGCTTTCAAACGAAGTATATTATGTGGGCGTGGCACCACCCATTTAGTTTAAAAACGAGAAAAATGATTTAAAAATCATTTTTCAAGAAAATGGGCGGTGCCACGCCCATCAATTTATCAATCTTCGCAAAGCTAGAGAAATTTCCAAACGTTTGCAAAAAATTTGGCCAAAATCGGAGCAGTAGTTTTCTAGTTATAGGCCAAGAAAGTTCACCTTCATTTTTGTGGTCATAATTTTGAAAATCATGCAAGTATGAACATGTTAGCAAATTACCAGGCGCCCAGCATGCCCAGCAAGCAAATTTTGATTTTAGGAATTTTTTTAAAGTCGTATAACTTTTTAACGGCTGCACGGATTTTGTTCAAACTTGTTGTAAAAGCTTGCAAATTAATTCAGCTTTCAAACGAAGTATATTATGTGGGCGTGGCACCACCCATTTAGTTGAAAAACGAGAAAAATGATTCAAAAATCATTTTCCAAGAAAATGGGCGGTGCCACGCCCATCAATTTATTAATCTTCGCAAAGCTAGAGAAATTTCCAAACGTTTGCAAAAAATTTGGCCAAAATCGGAGCAGTAGTTTTCTAGTTATAGGCCAAGAAAGTTCACCTTCATTTTTGTGGTCATAATTTTGAAAATCATGCAAGTATGAACATGTTAGCAAATTACCAGGCGCCCAGCATACCCAGCAAGCAAATTTTGATTTTAGGAATTTTTTTAAAGTCGTATAACTTTTTAACGGCTGCACGGATTTTGTTCAAACTTGTTGTAAAAGCTTGCAAATTAATTCAGCTTTCAAACGAAGTATATTATGTGGGCGTGGCACCACCCATTTAGTTTAAAAACGAGAAAAATGATTTAAAAATCATTTTTCAAGAAAATGGGCGGTGCCACGCCCATCAATTTATCAATCTTCGCAAAGCTAGAGAAATTTCCAAACGTTTGCAAAAAATTTGGCCAAAATCGGAGCAGTAGTTTTCTAGTTATAGGCCAAGAAAGTTCACCTTCATTTTTGTGGTCATAATTTTGAAAATCATGCAAGTATGAACATGTTAGCAAATTACCAGGCGCCCAGCATGCCCAGCAAGCAAATTTTGATTTTAGGAATTTTTTTAAAGTCGTATAACTTTTTAACGGCTGCACGGATTTTGTTCAAACTTGTTGTAAAAGCTTGCAAATTAATTCAGCTTTCAAACGAAGTATATTATGTGGGCGTGGCACCACCCATTTAGTTGAAAAACGAGAAAAATGATTCAAAAATCATTTTCCAAGAAAATGGGCGGTGCCACGCCCATCAATTTATTAATCTTCGCAAAGCTAGAGAAATTTCCAAACGTTTGCAAAAAATTTGGCCAAAATCGGAGCAGTAGTTTTCTAGTTATAGGCCAAGAAAGTTCACCTTCATTTTTGTGGTCATAATTTTGAAAATCATGCAAGTATGAACATGTTAGCAAATTACCAGGCGCCCAGCATACCCAGCAAGCAAATTTTGATTTTAGGAATTTTTTTAAAGTCGTATAACTTTTTAACGGCTGCACGGATTTTGTTCAAACTTGTTGTAAAAGCTTGCAAATTAATTCAGCTTTCAAACGAAGTATATTATGTGGGCGTGGCACCACCCATTTAGTTTAAAAACGAGAAAAATGATTTAAAAATCATTTTTCAAGAAAATGGGCGGTGCCACGCCCATCAATTTATCAATCTTCGCAAAGCTAGAGAAATTTCCAAACGTTTGCAAAAAATTTGGCCAAAATCGGAGCAGTAGTTTTCTAGTTATAGGCCAAGAAAGTTCACCTTCATTTTTGTGGTCATAATTTTGAAAATCATGCAAGTATGAACATGTTAGCAAATTACCAGGCGCCCAGCATGCCCAGCAAGCAAATTTTGATTTTAGGAATTTTTTTAAAGTCGTATAACTTTTTAACGGCTGCACGGATTTTGTTCAAACTTGTTGTAAAAGCTTGCAAATTAATTCAGCTTTCAAACGAAGTATATTATGTGGGCGTGGCACCACCCATTTAGTTGAAAAACGAGAAAAATGATTTAAAAATCATTTCCCAAGAAAATGGGCGGTGCCACGCCCATCAATTTATCAATCTTCGCAAAGCTAGAGAAATTTCCAAACGTTTGCAAAAAATTTGGCCAAAATCGGAGCAGTAGTTTTCTAGTTATAGGCCAAGAAAGTTCACCTTCATTTTTGTGGTCATAATTTTGAAAATCATGCAAGTATGAACATGTTAGCAAATTACCAGGCGCCCAGCATGCCCAGCAAGCAAATTTTGATTTTAGGAATTTTTTTAAAGTCGTATAACTTTTTAACGGCTGCACGGATTTTGTTCAAACTTGTTGTAAAAGCTTGCAAATTAATTCAGCTTTCAAACGAAGTATATTATGTGGGCGTGGCACCACCCATTTAGTTGAAAAACGAGAAAAATGATTTAAAAATCATTTCCCAAGAAAATGGGCGGTGCCACGCCCATCAATTTATCAATCTTCGCAAAGCTAGAGAAATTTCCAAACGTTTGCAAAAAATTTGGCTAAAATCGGAGCAGTAGTTTTCTAGTTATAGGCCAAGAAAGTTCACCTTCATTTTTGTGGTCATAATTTTGAAAATCATGCAAGTATGAACATGTTAGCAAATTACCAGGCGCCCAGCATGCCCAGCAAGCAACTTTTGATTTTAGGAATTTTTTTAAAGTCGTATAACTTTTTAACGGCTGCACGGATTTTGTTCAAACTTGTTGTAAAAGCTTGCAAATTAATTCAGCTTTCAAACGAAGTATATTATGTGGGCGTGGCACCACCCATTTAGTTGAAAAACGAGAAAAATGATTTAAAAATCATTTCCCAAGAAAATGGGCGGTGCCACGCCCATCAATTTATCAATCTTCGCAAAGCTAGAGAAATTTCCAAACGTTTGCAAAAAATTTGGCTAAAATCGGAGCAGTAGTTTTCTAGTTATAGGCCAAGAAAGTTCACCTTCATTTTTGTGGTCATAATTTTGAAAATCATGCAAGTATGAACATGTTAGCAAATTACCAGGCGCCCAGCATGCCCAGCAAGCAAATTTTGATTTTAGGAATTTTTTTAAAGTCGTATAACTTTTTAACGGCTGCACGGATTTTGTTCAAACTTGTTGTAAAAGCTTGCAAATTAATTCAGCTTTCAAACGAAGTATATTATGTGGGCGTGGCACCACCCATTTAGTTAAAAAGCGAGAAAAATGATTTAAAAATCATTTTTCAAGAAAATGGGCGGTGCCACGCCCATCAATTTATCAATCTTCGCAAAGCTAGAGAAATTTCCAAACGTTTGCAAAAAATTTGGCCAAAATCGGAGCAGTAGTTTTCTAGTTATAGGCCAAGAAAGTTCACCTTCATTTTTGTGATCATAATTTTGAAAATCATGCAAGTATGAACATGTTAGCAAATTACCAGGCGCCCAGCATGCCCAGCAAGCAAATTTTGATTTTAGGAATTTTTTTAAAGTCGTATAACTTTTTAACGGCTGCACGGATTTTGTTCAAACTTGTTGTAAAAGCTTGCAAATTAATTCAGCTTTCAAACGAAGTATATTATGTGGGCGTGGCACCACCCATTTAGTTGAAAAACGAGAAAAATGATTTAAAAATCATTTCCCAAGAAAATGGGCGGTGCCACGCCCATCAATTTATCAATCTTCGCAAAGCTAGAGAAATTTCCAAACGTTTGCAAAAAATTTGGCTAAAATCGGAGCAGTAGTTTTCTAGTTATAGGCCAAGAAAGTTCACCTTCATTTTTGTGGTCATAATTTTGAAAATCATGCAAGTATGAACATGTTAGCAAATTACCAGGCGCCCAGCATGCCCAGCAAGCAAATTTTGATTTTAGGAATTTTTTTAAAGTCGTATAACTTTTTAACGGCTGCACGGATTTTGTTCAAACTTGTTGTAAAAGCTTGCAAATTAATTCAGCTTTCAAACGAAGTATATTATGTGGGCGTGGCACCACCCATTTAGTTTAAAAACGAGAAAAATGATTTAAAAATCATTTTTCAAGAAAATGGGCGGTGCCACGCCCATCAATTTATCAATCTTCGCAAAGCTAGAGAAATTTCCAAACGTTTGCAAAAAATTTGGCCAAAATCGGAGCAGTAGTTTTCTAGTTATAGGCCAAGAAAGTTCACCTTCATTTTTGTGGTCATAATTTTGAAAATCATGCAAGTATGAACATGTTAGCAAATTACCAGGCGCCCAGCATGCCCAGCAAGCAAATTTTGATTTTAGGAATTTTTTTAAAGTCGTATAACTTTTTAACGGCTGCACGGATTTTGTTCAAACTTGTTGTAAAAGCTTGCAAATTAATTCAGCTTTCAAACGAAGTATATTATGTGGGCGTGGCACCACCCATTTAGTTGAAAAACGAGAAAAATGATTCAAAAATCATTTTCCAAGAAAATGGGCGGTGCCACGCCCATCAATTTATTAATCTTCGCAAAGCTAGAGAAATTTCCAAACGTTTGCAAAAAATTTGGCCAAAATCGGAGCAGTAGTTTTCTAGTTATAGGCCAAGAAAGTTCACCTTCATTTTTGTGGTCATAATTTTGAAAATCATGCAAGTATGAACATGTTAGCAAATTACCAGGCGCCCAGCATACCCAGCAAGCAAATTTTGATTTTAGGAATTTTTTTAAAGTCGTATAACTTTTTAACGGCTGCACGGATTTTGTTCAAACTTGTTGTAAAAGCTTGCAAATTAATTCAGCTTTCAAACGAAGTATATTATGTGGGCGTGGCACCACCCATTTAGTTTAAAAACGAGAAAAATGATTTAAAAATCATTTTTCAAGAAAATGGGCGGTGCCACGCCCATCAATTTATCAATCTTCGCAAAGCTAGAGAAATTTCCAAACGTTTGCAAAAAATTTGGCCAAAATCGGAGCAGTAGTTTTCTAGTTATAGGCCAAGAAAGTTCACCTTCATTTTTGTGGTCATAATTTTGAAAATCATGCAAGTATGAACATGTTAGCAAATTACCAGGCGCCCAGCATGCCCAGCAAGCAAATTTTGATTTTAGGAATTTTTTTAAAGTCGTATAACTTTTTAACGGCTGCACGGATTTTGTTCAAACTTGTTGTAAAAGCTTGCAAATTAATTCAGCTTTCAAACGAAGTATATTATGTGGGCGTGGCACCACCCATTTAGTTGAAAAACGAGAAAAATGATTTAAAAATCATTTCCCAAGAAAATGGGCGGTGCCACGCCCATCAATTTATCAATCTTCGCAAAGCTAGAGAAATTTCCAAACGTTTGCAAAAAATTTGGCCAAAATCGGAGCAGTAGTTTTCTAGTTATAGGCCAAGAAAGTTCACCTTCATTTTTGTGATCATAATTTTGAAAATCATGCAAGTATGAACATGTTAGCAAATTACCAGGCGCCCAGCATGCCCAGCAAGCAAATTTTGATTTTAGGAATTTTTTTAAAGTCGTATAACTTTTTAACGGCTGCACGGATTTTGTTCAAACTTGTTGTAAAAGCTTGCAAATTAATTCAGCTTTCAAACGAAGTATATTATGTGGGCGTGGCACCACCCATTTAGTTGAAAAACGAGAAAAATGATTTAAAAATCATTTCCCAAGAAAATGGGCGGTGCCACGCCCATCAATTTATCAATCTTCGCAAAGCTAGAGAAATTTCCAAACGTTTGCAAAAAATTTGGCTAAAATCGGAGCAGTAGTTTTCTAGTTATAGGCCAAGAAAGTTCACCTTCATTTTTGTGGTCATAATTTTGAAAATCATGCAAGTATGAACATGTTAGCAAATTACCAGGCGCCCAGCATGCCCAGCAAGCAACTTTTGATTTTAGGAATTTTTTTAAAGTCGTATAACTTTTTAACGGCTGCACGGATTTTGTTCAAACTTGTTGTAAAAGCTTGCAAATTAATTCAGCTTTCAAACGAAGTATATTATGTGGGCGTGGCACCACCCATTTAGTTGAAAAACGAGAAAAATGATTTAAAAATCATTTCCCAAGAAAATGGGCGGTGCCACGCCCATCAATTTATCAATCTTCGCAAAGCTAGAGAAATTTCCAAACGTTTGCAAAAAATTTGGCTAAAATCGGAGCAGTAGTTTTCTAGTTATAGGCCAAGAAAGTTCACCTTCATTTTTGTGGTCATAATTTTGAAAATCATGCAAGTATGAACATGTTAGCAAATTACCAGGCGCCCAGCATGCCCAGCAAGCAAATTTTGATTTTAGGAATTTTTTTAAAGTCGTATAACTTTTTAACGGCTGCACGGATTTTGTTCAAACTTGTTGTAAAAGCTTGCAAATTAATTCAGCTTTCAAACGAAGTATATTATGTGGGCGTGGCACCACCCATTTAGTTTAAAAACGAGAAAAATGATTTAAAAATCATTTTTCAAGAAAATGGGCGGTGCCACGCCCATCAATTTATCAATCTTCGCAAAGCTAGAGAAATTTCCAAACGTTTGCAAAAAATTTGGCCAAAATCGGAGCAGTAGTTTTCTAGTTATAGGCCAAGAAAGTTCACCTTCATTTTTGTGGTCATAATTTTGAAAATCATGCAAGTATGAACATGTTAGCAAATTACCAGGCGCCCAGCATGCCCAGCAAGCAAATTTTGATTTTAGGAATTTTTTTAAAGTCGTATAACTTTTTAACGGCTGCACGGATTTTGTTCAAACTTGTTGTAAAAGCTTGCAAATTAATTCAGCTTTCAAACGAAGTATATTATGTGGGCGTGGCACCACCCATTTAGTTGAAAAACGAGAAAAATGATTTAAAAATCATTTCCCAAGAAAATGGGCGGTGCCACGCCCATCAATTTATCAATCTTCGCAAAGCTAGAGAAATTTCCAAACGTTTGCAAAAAATTTGGCTAAAATCGGAGCAGTAGTTTTCTAGTTATAGGCCAAGAAAGTTCACCTTCATTTTTGTGGTCATAATTTTGAAAATCATGCAAGTATGAACATGTTAGCAAATTACCAGGCGCCCAGCATGCCCAGCAAGCAAATTTTGATTTTAGGAATTTTTTTAAAGTCGTATAACTTTTTAACGGCTGCACGGATTTTGTTCAAACTTGTTGTAAAAGCTTGCAAATTAATTCAGCTTTCAAACGAAGTATATTATGTGGGCGTGGCACCACCCATTTAGTTTAAAAACGAGAAAAATGATTTAAAAATCATTTTTCAAGAAAATGGGCGGTGCCACGCCCATCAATTTATCAATCTTCGCAAAGCTAGAGAAATTTCCAAACGTTTGCAAAAAATTTGGCCAAAATCGGAGCAGTAGTTTTCTAGTTATAGGCCAAGAAAGTTCACCTTCATTTTTGTGGTCATAATTTTGAAAATCATGCAAGTATGAACATGTTAGCAAATTACCAGGCGCCCAGCATGCCCAGCAAGCAAATTTTGATTTTAGGAATTTTTTTAAAGTCGTATAACTTTTTAACGGCTGCACGGATTTTGTTCAAACTTGTTGTAAAAGCTTGCAAATTAATTCAGCTTTCAAACGAAGTATATTATGTGGGCGTGGCACCACCCATTTAGTTGAAAAACGAGAAAAATGATTCAAAAATCATTTTCCAAGAAAATGGGCGGTGCCACGCCCATCAATTTATTAATCTTCGCAAAGCTAGAGAAATTTCCAAACGTTTGCAAAAAATTTGGCCAAAATCGGAGCAGTAGTTTTCTAGTTATAGGCCAAGAAAGTTCACCTTCATTTTTGTGGTCATAATTTTGAAAATCATGCAAGTATGAACATGTTAGCAAATTACCAGGCGCCCAGCATACCCAGCAAGCAAATTTTGATTTTAGGAATTTTTTTAAAGTCGTATAACTTTTTAACGGCTGCACGGATTTTGTTCAAACTTGTTGTAAAAGCTTGCAAATTAATTCAGCTTTCAAACGAAGTATATTATGTGGGCGTGGCACCACCCATTTAGTTTAAAAACGAGAAAAATGATTTAAAAATCATTTTTCAAGAAAATGGGCGGTGCCACGCCCATCAATTTATCAATCTTCGCAAAGCTAGAGAAATTTCCAAACGTTTGCAAAAAATTTGGCCAAAATCGGAGCAGTAGTTTTCTAGTTATAGGCCAAGAAAGTTCACCTTCATTTTTGTGGTCATAATTTTGAAAATCATGCAAGTATGAACATGTTAGCAAATTACCAGGCGCCCAGCATGCCCAGCAAGCAAATTTTGATTTTAGGAATTTTTTTAAAGTCGTATAACTTTTTAACGGCTGCACGGATTTTGTTCAAACTTGTTGTAAAAGCTTGCAAATTAATTCAGCTTTCAAACGAAGTATATTATGTGGGCGTGGCACCACCCATTTAGTTGAAAAACGAGAAAAATGATTTAAAAATCATTTCCCAAGAAAATGGGCGGTGCCACGCCCATCAATTTATCAATCTTCGCAAAGCTAGAGAAATTTCCAAACGTTTGCAAAAAATTTGGCCAAAATCGGAGCAGTAGTTTTCTAGTTATAGGCCAAGAAAGTTCACCTTCATTTTTGTGATCATAATTTTGAAAATCATGCAAGTATGAACATGTTAGCAAATTACCAGGCGCCCAGCATGCCCAGCAAGCAAATTTTGATTTTAGGAATTTTTTTAAAGTCGTATAACTTTTTAACGGCTGCACGGATTTTGTTCAAACTTGTTGTAAAAGCTTGCAAATTAATTCAGCTTTCAAACGAAGTATATTATGTGGGCGTGGCACCACCCATTTAGTTGAAAAACGAGAAAAATGATTTAAAAATCATTTCCCAAGAAAATGGGCGGTGCCACGCCCATCAATTTATCAATCTTCGCAAAGCTAGAGAAATTTCCAAACGTTTGCAAAAAATTTGGCTAAAATCGGAGCAGTAGTTTTCTAGTTATAGGCCAAGAAAGTTCACCTTCATTTTTGTGGTCATAATTTTGAAAATCATGCAAGTATGAACATGTTAGCAAATTACCAGGCGCCCAGCATGCCCAGCAAGCAACTTTTGATTTTAGGAATTTTTTTAAAGTCGTATAACTTTTTAACGGCTGCACGGATTTTGTTCAAACTTGTTGTAAAAGCTTGCAAATTAATTCAGCTTTCAAACGAAGTATATTATGTGGGCGTGGCACCACCCATTTAGTTGAAAAACGAGAAAAATGATTTAAAAATCATTTCCCAAGAAAATGGGCGGTGCCACGCCCATCAATTTATCAATCTTCGCAAAGCTAGAGAAATTTCCAAACGTTTGCAAAAAATTTGGCTAAAATCGGAGCAGTAGTTTTCTAGTTATAGGCCAAGAAAGTTCACCTTCATTTTTGTGGTCATAATTTTGAAAATCATGCAAGTATGAACATGTTAGCAAATTACCAGGCGCCCAGCATGCCCAGCAAGCAAATTTTGATTTTAGGAATTTTTTTAAAGTCGTATAACTTTTTAACGGCTGCACGGATTTTGTTCAAACTTGTTGTAAAAGCTTGCAAATTAATTCAGCTTTCAAACGAAGTATATTATGTGGGCGTGGCACCACCCATTTAGTTTAAAAACGAGAAAAATGATTTAAAAATCATTTTTCAAGAAAATGGGCGGTGCCACGCCCATCAATTTATCAATCTTCGCAAAGCTAGAGAAATTTCCAAACGTTTGCAAAAAATTTGGCCAAAATCGGAGCAGTAGTTTTCTAGTTATAGGCCAAGAAAGTTCACCTTCATTTTTGTGGTCATAATTTTGAAAATCATGCAAGTATGAACATGTTAGCAAATTACCAGGCGCCCAGCATGCCCAGCAAGCAAATTTTGATTTTAGGAATTTTTTTAAAGTCGTATAACTTTTTAACGGCTGCACGGATTTTGTTCAAACTTGTTGTAAAAGCTTGCAAATTAATTCAGCTTTCAAACGAAGTATATTATGTGGGCGTGGCACCACCCATTTAGTTAAAAAGCGAGAAAAATGATTTAAAAATCATTTTTCAAGAAAATGGGCGGTGCCACGCCCATCAATTTATCAATCTTCGCAAAGCTAGAGAAATTTCCAAACGTTTGCAAAAAATTTGGCCAAAATCGGAGCAGTAGTTTTCTAGTTATAGGCCAAGAAAGTTCACCTTCATTTTTGTGGTCATAATTTTGAAAATCATGCAAGTATGAACATGTTAGCAAATTACCAGGCGCCCAGCATGCCCAGCAAGCAAATTTTGATTTTAGGAATTTTTTTAAAGTCGTATAACTTTTTAACGGCTGCACGGATTTTGTTCAAACTTGTTGTAAAAGCTTGCAAATTAATTCAGCTTTCAAACGAGGTATATTATGTGGGCGTGGCACCACCCATTTAGTTAAAAAACGAGAAAAATGATTCAAAAATCATTTTCCAAGAAAATGGGCGGTGCCACGCCCATCAATTTATCAATCTTCGCAAAGCTAGAGAAATTTCCAAACGTTTGCAAAAAATTTGGCCAAAATCGGAGCAGTAGTTTTCTAGTTATAGGCCAAGAAAGTTCACCTTCATTTTTGTGGTCATAATTTTGAAAATCATGCAAGTATGAACATGTTAGCAAATTACCAGGCGCCCAGCATGCCCAGCAAGCAAATTTTGATTTTAGGAATTTTTTTAAAGTCGTATAACTTTTTAACGGCTGCACGGATTTTGTTCAAACTTGTTGTAAAAGCTTGCAAATTAATTCAGCTTTCAAACGAGGTATATTATGTGGGCGTGGCACCACCCATTTAGTTAAAAAACGAGAAAAATGATTCAAAAATCATTTTCCAAGAAAATGGGCGGTGCCACGCCCATCAATTTATCAATCTTCGCAAAGCTAGAGAAATTTCCAAACGTTTGCAAAAAATTTGGCCAAAATCGGAGCAGTAGTTTTCTAGTTATAGGCCAAGAAAGTTCACCTTCATTTTTGTGGTCATAATTTTGAAAATCATGCAAGTATGAACATGTTAGCAAATTACCAGGCGCCCAGCATGCCCAGCAAGCAAATTTTGATTTTAGGAATTTTTTTAAAGTCGTATAACTTTTTAACGGCTGCACGGATTTTGTTCAAACTTGTTGTAAAAGCTTGCAAATTAATTCAGCTTTCAAACGAGGTATATTATGTGGGCGTGGCACCACCCATTTAGTTAAAAAACGAGAAAAATGATTCAAAAATCATTTTTCAAGAAAATGGGCGGTGCCACGCCCATCAATTTATCAATCTTCGCAAAGCTAGAGAAATTTCCAAACGTTTGCAAAAAATTTGGCCAAAATCGGAGCAGTAGTTTTCTAGTTATAGGCCAAGAAAGTTCACCTTCATTTTTGTGGTCATAATTTTGAAAATCATGCAAGTATGAACATGTTAGCAAATTACCAGGCGCCCAGCATGCCCAGCAAGCAAATTTTGATTTTAGGAATTTTTTTAAAGTCGTATAACTTTTTAACGGCTGCACGGATTTTGTTCAAACTTGTTGTAAAAGCTTGCAAATTAATTCAGCTTTCAAACGAAGTATATTATGTGGGCGTGGCACCACCCATTTAGTTTAAAAACGAGAAAAATGATTTAAAAATCATTTTTCAAGAAAATGGGCGGTGCCACGCCCATCAATTTATCAATCTTCGCAAAGCTAGAGAAATTTCCAAACGTTTGCAAAAAATTTGGCTAAAATCGGAGCAGTAGTTTTCTAGTTATAGGCCAAGAAAGTTCACCTTCATTTTTGTGGTCATAATTTTGAAAATCATGCAAGTATGAACATGTTAGCAAATTACCAGGCGCCCAGCATGCCCAGCAAGCAAATTTTGATTTTAGGAATTTTTTTAAAGTCGTATAACTTTTTAACGGCTGCACGGATTTTGTTCAAACTTGTTGTAAAAGCTTGCAAATTAATTCAGCTTTCAAACGAAGTATATTATGTGGGCGTGGCACCACCCATTTAGTTTAAAAACGAGAAAAATGATTTAAAAATCATTTTTCAAGAAAATGGGCGGTGCCACGCCCATCAATTTATCAATCTTCGCAAAGCTAGAGAAATTTCCAAACGTTTGCAAAAAATTTGGCCAAAATCGGAGCAGTAGTTTTCTAGTTATAGGCCAAGAAAGTTCACCTTCATTTTTGTGGTCATAATTTTGAAAATCATGCAAGTATGAACATGTTAGCAAATTACCAGGCGCCCAGCATGCCCAGCAAGCAAATTTTGATTTTAGGAATTTTTTTAAAGTCGTATAACTTTTTAACGGCTGCACGGATTTTGTTCAAACTTGTTGTAAAAGCTTGCAAATTAATTCAGCTTTCAAACGAAGTATATTATGTGGGCGTGGCACCACCCATTTAGTTAAAAAGCGAGAAAAATGATTTAAAAATCATTTTTCAAGAAAATGGGCGGTGCCACGCCCATCAATTTATCAATCTTCGCAAAGCTAGAGAAATTTCCAAACGTTTGCAAAAAATTTGGCCAAAATCGGAGCAGTAGTTTTCTAGTTATAGGCCAAGAAAGTTCACCTTCATTTTTGTGGTCATAATTTTGAAAATCATGCAAGTATGAACATGTTAGCAAATTACCAGGCGCCCAGCATGCCCAGCAAGCAAATTTTGATTTTAGGAATTTTTTTAAAGTCGTATAACTTTTTAACGGCTGCACGGATTTTGTTCAAACTTGTTGTAAAAGCTTGCAAATTAATTCAGCTTTCAAACGAGGTATATTATGTGGGCGTGGCACCACCCATTTAGTTAAAAAACGAGAAAAATGATTCAAAAATCATTTTCCAAGAAAATGGGCGGTGCCACGCCCATCAATTTATCAATCTTCGCAAAGCTAGAGAAATTTCCAAACGTTTGCAAAAAATTTGGCCAAAATCGGAGCAGTAGTTTTCTAGTTATAGGCCAAGAAAGTTCACCTTCATTTTTGTGGTCATAATTTTGAAAATCATGCAAGTATGAACATGTTAGCAAATTACCAGGCGCCCAGCATGCCCAGCAAGCAAATTTTGATTTTAGGAATTTTTTTAAAGTCGTATAACTTTTTAACGGCTGCACGGATTTTGTTCAAACTTGTTGTAAAAGCTTGCAAATTAATTCAGCTTTCAAACGAGGTATATTATGTGGGCGTGGCACCACCCATTTAGTTAAAAAACGAGAAAAATGATTCAAAAATCATTTTCCAAGAAAATGGGCGGTGCCACGCCCATCAATTTATCAATCTTCGCAAAGCTAGAGAAATTTCCAAACGTTTGCAAAAAATTTGGCCAAAATCGGAGCAGTAGTTTTCTAGTTATAGGCCAAGAAAGTTCACCTTCATTTTTGTGGTCATAATTTTGAAAATCATGCAAGTATGAACATGTTAGCAAATTACCAGGCGCCCAGCATGCCCAGCAAGCAAATTTTGATTTTAGGAATTTTTTTAAAGTCGTATAACTTTTTAACGGCTGCACGGATTTTGTTCAAACTTGTTGTAAAAGCTTGCAAATTAATTCAGCTTTCAAACGAGGTATATTATGTGGGCGTGGCACCACCCATTTAGTTAAAAAACGAGAAAAATGATTTAAAAATCATTTCCCAAGAAAATGGGCGGTGCCACGCCCATCAATTTATCAATCTTCGCAAAGCTAGAGAAATTTCCAAACGTTTGCAAAAAATTTGGCTAAAATCGGAGCAGTAGTTTTCTAGTTATAGGCCAAGAAAGTTCACCTTCATTTTTGTGGTCATAATTTTGAAAATCATGCAAGTATGAACATGTTAGCAAATTACCAGGCGCCCAGCGTGCCCAGCAAGCAAATTTTGATTTTAGGAATTTTTTTAAAGTCGTATAACTTTTTAACGGCTGCACGGATTTTGTTCAAACTTGTTGTAAAAGCTTGCAAATTAATTCAGCTTTCAAACGAAGTATATTATGTGGGCGTGGCACCACCCATTTAGTTTAAAAACGAGAAAAATGATTTAAAAATCATTTTTCAAGAAAATGGGCGGTGCCACGCCCATCAATTTATCAATCTTCGCAAAGCTAGAGAAATTTCCAAACGTTTGCAAAAAATTTGGCCAAAATCAGAGCAGTAGTTTTCTAGTTATAGGCCAAGAAAGTTCACCTTCATTTTTGTGGTCATAATTTTGAAAATCATGCAAGTATGAACATGTTAGCAAATTACCAGGCGCCCAGCATGCCCAGCAAGCAAATTTTGATTTTAGGAATTTTTTTAAAGTCGTATAATTTTTTAACGGCTGCACGGATTTTGTTCAAACTTGTTGTAAAAGCTTGCAAATTAATTCAGCTTTCAAACGAAGTATATTATGTGGGCGTGGCACCACCCATTTAGTTTAAAAACGAGAAAAATGATTTAAAAATCATTTTTCAAGAAAATGGGCGGTGCCACGCCCATCAATTTATCAATCTTCGCAAAGCTAGAGAAATTTCCAAACGTTTGCAAAAAATTTGGCCAAATTCGGAGCAGTAGTTTTCTAGTTATAGGCCAAGAAAGTTCACCTTCATTTTTGTGGTCATAATTTTGAAAATCATGCAAGTATGAACATGTTAGCAAATTACCAGGCGCCCAGCATGCCCAGCAAGCAAATTTTGATTTTAGGAATTTTTTTAAAGTCGTATAACTTTTTAACGGCTGCACGGATTTTGTTCAAACTTGTTGTAAAAGCTTGCAAATTAATTCAGCTTTCAAACGAGGTATATTATGTGGGCGTGGCACCACCCATTTAGTTAAAAAACGAGAAAAATGATTCAAAAATCATTTTCCAAGAAAATGGGCGGTGCCACGCCCATCAATTTATCAATCTTCGCAAAGCTAGAGAAATTTCCAAACGTTTGCAAAAAATTTGGCTAAAATCGGAGCAGTAGTTTTCTAGTTATAGGCCAAGAAAGTTCACCTTCATTTTTGTGGTCATAATTTTGAAAATCATGCAAGTATGAACATGTTAGCAAATTACCAGGCGCCCAGCATGCCCAGCAAGCAAATTTTGATTTTAGGAATTTTTTTAAAGTCGTATAACTTTTTAACGGCTGCACGGATTTTGTTCAAACTTGTTGTAAAAGCTTGCAAATTAATTCAGCTTTCAAACGAAGTATATTATGTGGGCGTGGCACCACCCATTTAGTTGAAAAACGAGAAAAATGATTTAAAAATCATTTCCCAAGAAAATGGGCGGTGCCACGCCCATCAATTTATCAATCTTCGCAAAGCTAGAGAAATTTCCAAACGTTTGCAAAAAATTTGGCTAAAATCGGAGCAGTAGTTTTCTAGTTATAGGCCAAGAAAGTTCACCTTCATTTTTGTGGTCATAATTTTGAAAATCATGCAAGTATGAACATGTTAGCAAATTACCAGGCGCCCAGCATGCCCAGCAAGCAAATTTTGATTTTAGGAATTTTTTTAAAGTCGTATAACTTTTTAACGGCTGCACGGATTTTGTTCAAACTTGTTGTAAAAGCTTGCAAATTAATTCAGCTTTCAAACGAAGTATATTATGTGGGCGTGGCACCACCCATTTAGTTTAAAAACGAGAAAAATGATTTAAAAATCATTTTTCAAGAAAATGGGCGGTGCCACGCCCATCAATTTATCAATCTTCGCAAAGCTAGAGAAATTTCCAAACGTTTGCAAAAAATTTGGCCAAAATCGGAGCAGTAGTTTTCTAGTTATAGGCCAAGAAAGTTCACCTTCATTTTTGTGGTCATAATTTTGAAAATCATGCAAGTATGAACATGTTAGCAAATTACCAGGCGCCCAGCATGCCCAGCAAGCAAATTTTGATTTTAGGAATTTTTTTAAAGTCGTATAACTTTTTAACGGCTGCACGGATTTTGTTCAAACTTGTTGTAAAAGCTTGCAAATTAATTCAGCTTTCAAACGAAGTATATTATGTGGGCGTGGCACCACCCATTTAGTTTAAAAACGAGAAAAATGATTTAAAAATCATTTTTCAAGAAAATGGGCGGTGCCACGCCCATCAATTTATCAATCTTCGCAAAGCTAGAGAAATTTCCAAACGTTTGCAAAAAATTTGGCCAAAATCGGAGCAGTAGTTTTCTAGTTATAGGCCAAGAAAGTTCACCTTCATTTTTGTGGTCATAATTTTGAAAATCATGCAAGTATGAACATGTTAGCAAATTACCAGGCGCCCAGCATGCCCAGCAAGCAAATTTTGATTTTAGGAATTTTTTTAAAGTCGTATAACTTTTTAACGGCTGCACGGATTTTGTTCAAACTTGTTGTAAAAGCTTGCAAATTAATTCAGATTTCAAACGAGGTATATTATGTGGGCGTGGCACCACCCATTTAGTTAAAAAACGAGAAAAATGATTCAAAAATCATTTTCCAAGAAAATGGGCGGTGCCACGCCCATCAATTTATCAATCTTCGCAAAGCTAGAGAAATTTCCAAACGTTTGCAAAAAATTTGGCCAAAATCGGAGCAGTAGTTTTCTAGTTATAGGCCAAGAAAGTTCACCTTCATTTTTGTGGTCATAATTTTGAAAATCATGCAAGTATGAACATGTTAGCAAATTACCTGGCGCCCAGCATGCCCAGCAAGCAAATTTTGATTTTAGGAATTTTTTTAAAGTCGTATAACTTTTTAACGGCTGCACGGATTTTGTTCAAACTTGTTGTAAAAGCTTGCAAATTAATTCAGCTTTCAAACGAAGTATATTATGTGGGCGTGGCACCACCCATTTAGTTAAAAAACGAGAAAAATGATTCAAAAATCATTTTCCAAGAAAATGGGCGGTGCCACGCCCATCAATTTATCAATCTTCGCAAAGCTAGAGAAATTTCCAAACGTTTGCAAAAAATTTGGCCAAAATCGGAGCAGTAGTTTTCTAGTTATAGGCCAAGAAAGTTCACCTTCATTTTTGTGGTCATAATTTTGAAAATCATGCAAGTATGAACATGTTAGCAAATTACCAGGCGCCCAGCATGCCCAGCAAGCAACTTTTGATTTTAGGAATTTTTTTAAAGTCGTATAACTTTTTAACGGCTGCACGGATTTTGTTCAAACTTGTTGTAAAAGCTTGCAAATTAATTCAGCTTTCAAACGAAGTATATTATGTGGGCGTGGCACCACCCATTTAGTTGAAAAACGAGAAAAATGATTTAAAAATCATTTCCCAAGAAAATGGGCGGTGCCACGCCCATCAATTTATCAATCTTCGCAAAGCTAGAGAAATTTCCAAACGTTTGCAAAAAATTTGGCTAAAATCGGAGCAGTAGTTTTCTAGTTATAGGCCAAGAAAGTTCACCTTCATTTTTGTGGTCATAATTTTGAAAATCATGCAAGTATGAACATGTTAGCAAATTACCAGGCGCCCAGCATGCCCAGCAAGCAAATTTTGATTTTAGGAATTTTTTTAAAGTCGTATAACTTTTTAACGGCTGCACGGATTTTGTTCAAACTTGTTGTAAAAGCTTGCAAATTAATTCAGCTTTCAAACGAAGTATATTATGTGGGCGTGGCACCACCCATTTAGTTTAAAAACGAGAAAAATGATTTAAAAATCATTTTTCAAGAAAATGGGCGGTGCCACGCCCATCAATTTATCAATCTTCGCAAAGCTAGAGAAATTTCCAAACGTTTGCAAAAAATTTGGCCAAAATCGGAGCAGTAGTTTTCTAGTTATAGGCCAAGAAAGTTCACCTTCATTTTTGTGGTCATAATTTTGAAAATCATGCAAGTATGAACATGTTAGCAAATTACCAGGCGCCCAGCATGCCCAGCAAGCAAATTTTGATTTTAGGAATTTTTTTAAAGTCGTATAACTTTTTAACGGCTGCACGGATTTTGTTCAAACTTGTTGTAAAAGCTTGCAAATTAATTCAGCTTTCAAACGAAGTATATTATGTGGGCGTGGCACCACCCATTTAGTTTAAAAACGAGAAAAATGATTTAAAAATCATTTTTCAAGAAAATGGGCGGTGCCACGCCCATCAATTTATCAATCTTCGCAAAGCTAGAGAAATTTCCAAACGTTTGCAAAAAATTTGGCCAAAATCGGAGCAGTAGTTTTCTAGTTATAGGCCAAGAAAGTTCACCTTCATTTTTGTGGTCATAATTTTGAAAATCATGCAAGTATGAACATGTTAGCAAATTACCAGGCGCCCAGCATGCCCAGCAAGCAAATTTTGATTTTAGGAATTTTTTTAAAGTCGTATAACTTTTTAACGGCTGCACGGATTTTGTTCAAACTTGTTGTAAAAGCTTGCAAATTAATTCAGATTTCAAACGAGGTATATTATGTGGGCGTGGCACCACCCATTTAGTTAAAAAACGAGAAAAATGATTCAAAAATCATTTTCCAAGAAAATGGGCGGTGCCACGCCCATCAATTTATCAATCTTCGCAAAGCTAGAGAAATTTCCAAACGTTTGCAAAAAATTTGGCCAAAATCGGAGCAGTAGTTTTCTAGTTA
Organism: Ornithomya chloropus; assembly: GCA_963971445.1. Taxonomy (NCBI): domain Eukaryota; kingdom Metazoa; phylum Arthropoda; class Insecta; order Diptera; family Hippoboscidae; genus Ornithomya; species Ornithomya chloropus. The sequence goes on from OZ020532.1 coordinate 3,845,124, forward strand.
TAGGCCAAGAAAGTTCACCTTCATTTTTGTGGTCATAATTTTGAAAATCATGCAAGTATGAACATGTTAGCAAATTACCTGGCGCCCAGCATGCCCAGCAAGCAAATTTTGATTTTAGGAATTTTTTTAAAGTCGTATAACTTTTTAACGGCTGCACGGATTTTGTTCAAACTTGTTGTAAAAGCTTGCAAATTAATTCAGCTTTCAAACGAGGTATATTATGTGGGCGTGGCACCACCCATTTAGTTAAAAAACGAGAAAAATGATTCAAAAATCATTTTCCAAGAAAATGGGCGGTGCCACGCCCATCAATTTATCAATCTTCGCAAAGCTAGAGAAATTTCCAAACGTTTGCAAAAAATTTGGCTAAAATCGGAGCAGTAGTTTTCTAGTTATAGGCCAAGAAAGTTCACCTTCATTTTTGTGGTCATAATTTTGAAAATCATGCAAGTATGAACATGTTAGCAAATTACCTGGCGCCCAGCATGCCCAGCAAGCAAATTTTGATTTTAGGAATTTTTTTAAAGTCGTATAACTTTTTAACGGCTGCACGGATTTTGTTCAAACTTGTTGTAAAAGCTTGCAAATTAATTCAGCTTTCAAACGAAGTATATTATGTGGGCGTGGCACCACCCATTTAGTTGAAAAACGAGAAAAATGATTTAAAAATCATTTCCCAAGAAAATGGGCGGTGCCACGCCCATCAATTTATCAATCTTCGCAAAGCTAGAGAAATTTCCAAACGTTTGCAAAAAATTTGGCTAAAATCGGAGCAGTAGTTTTCTAGTTATAGGCCAAGAAAGTTCACCTTCATTTTTGTGGTCATAATTTTGAAAATCATGCAAGTATGAACATGTTAGCAAATTACCTGGCGCCCAGCATGCCCAGCAAGCAAATTTTGATTTTAGGAATTTTTTTAAAGTCGTATAACTTTTTAACGGCTGCACGGATTTTGTTCAAACTTGTTGTAAAAGCTTGCAAATTAATTCAGCTTTCAAACGAAGTATATTATGTGGGCGTGGCACCACCCATTTAGTTGAAAAACGAGAAAAATGATTTAAAAATCATTTCCCAAGAAAATGGGCGGTGCCACGCCCATCAATTTATCAATCTTCGCAAAGCTAGAGAAATTTCCAAACGTTTGCAAAAAATTTGGCTAAAATCGGAGCAGTAGTTTTCTAGTTATAGGCCAAGAAAGTTCACCTTCATTTTTGTGGTCATAATTTTGAAAATCATGCAAGTATGAACATGTTAGCAAATTACCTGGCGCCCAGCATGCCCAGCAAGCAAATTTTGATTTTAGGAATTTTTTTAAAGTCGTATAACTTTTTAACGGCTGCACGGATTTTGTTCAAACTTGTTGTAAAAGCTTGCAAATTAATTCAGCTTTCAAACGAAGTATATTATGTGGGCGTGGCACCACCCATTTAGTTAAAAAACGAGAAAAATGATTCAAAAATCATTTTCCAAGAAAATGGGCGGTGCCACGCCCATCAATTTATCAATCTTCGCAAAGCTAGAGAAATTTCCAAACGTTTGCAAAAAATTTGGCCAAAATCGGAGCAGTAGTTTTCTAGTTATAGGCCAAGAAAGTTCACCTTCATTTTTGTGGTCATAATTTTGAAAATCATGCAAGTATGAACATGTTAGCAAATTACCTGGCGCCCAGCATGCCCAGCAAGCAAATTTTGATTTTAGGAATTTTTTTAAAGTCGTATAACTTTTTAACGGCTGCACGGATTTTGTTCAAACTTGTTGTAAAAGCTTGCAAATTAATTCAGCTTTCAAACGAAGTATATTATGTGGGCGTGGCACCACCCATTTAGTTGAAAAACGAGAAAAATGATTTAAAAATCATTTCCCAAGAAAATGGGCGGTGCCACGCCCATCAATTTATCAATCTTCGCAAAGCTAGAGAAATTTCCAAACGTTTGCAAAAAATTTGGCTAAAATCGGAGCAGTAGTTTTCTAGTTATAGGCCAAGAAAGTTCACCTTCATTTTTGTGGTCATAATTTTGAAAATCATGCAAGTATGAACATGTTAGCAAATTACCAGGCGCCCAGCATGCCCAGCAAGCAAATTTTGATTTTAGGAATTTTTTTAAAGTCGTATAACTTTTTAACGGCTGCACGGATTTTGTTCAAACTTGTTGTAAAAGCTTGCAAATTAATTCAGCTTTCAAACGATGTATATTATGTGGGCGTGGCACCACCCATTTAGTTGAAAAACGAGAAAAATGATTTAAAAATCATTTCCCAAGAAAATGGGCGGTGCCACGCCCATCAAGTTATCAATCTTCGCAAAGCTAGAGAAATTTCCAAACGTTTGCAAAAAATTTGGCCAAAATCGGAGCAGTAGTTTTCTAGTTATAGGCCAAGAAAGTTCACCTTCATTTTTGTGGTCATAATTTTGAAAATCATGCAAGTATGAACATGTTAGCAAATTACCAGGCGCCCAGCATGCCCAGCAAGCAACTTTTGATTTTAGGAATTTTTTTAAAGTCGTATAACTTTTTAACGGCTGCACGGATTTTGTTCAAACTTGTTGTAAAAGCTTGCAAATTAATTCAGCTTTCAAACGAAGTATATTATGTGGGCGTGGCACCACCCATTTAGTTGAAAAACGAGAAAAATGATTTAAAAATCATTTCCCAAGAAAATGGGCGGTGCCACGCCCATCAATTTATCAATCTTCGCAAAGCTAGAGAAATTTCCAAACGTTTGCAAAAAATTTGGCTAAAATCGGAGCAGTAGTTTTCTAGTTATAGGCCAAGAAAGTTCACCTTCATTTTTGTGGTCATAATTTTGAAAATCATGCAAGTATGAACATGTTAGCAAATTACCAGGCGCCCAGCATGCCCAGCAAGCAAATTTTGATTTTAGGAATTTTTTTAAAGTCGTATAACTTTTTAACGGCTGCACGGATTTTGTTCAAACTTGTTGTAAAAGCTTGCAAATTAATTCAGCTTTCAAACGAGGTATATTATGTGGGCGTGGCACCACCCATTTAGTTAAAAAACGAGAAAAATGATTCAAAAATCATTTTCCAAGAAAATGGGCGGTGCCACGCCCATCAATTTATCAATCTTCGCAAAGCTAGAGAAATTTCCAAACGTTTGCAAAAAATTTGGCCAAAATCGGAGCAGTAGTTTTCTAGTTATAGGCCAAGAAAGTTCACCTTCATTTTTGTGGTCATAATTTTGAAAATCATGCAAGTATGAACATGTTAGCAAATTACCAGGCGCCCAGCATGCCCAGCAAGCAAATTTTGATTTTAGGAATTTTTTTAAAGTCGTATAACTTTTTAACGGCTGCACGGATTTTGTTCAAACTTGTTGTAAAAGCTTGCAAATTAATTCAGCTTTCAAACGATGTATATTATGTGGGCGTGGCACCACCCAATTAGTTGAAAAACGAGAAAAATGATTTAAAAATCATTTCCCAAGAAAATGGGCGGTGCCACGCCCATCAATTTATCAATCTTCGCAAAGCTAGAGAAATTTCCAAACGTTTGCAAAAAATTTGGCCAAAATCGGAGCAGTAGTTTTCTAGTTATAGGCCAAGAAAGTTCACCTTCATTTTTGTGGTCATAATTTTGAAAATCATGCAAGTATGAACATGTTAGCAAATTACCAGGCGCCCAGCATGCCCAGCAAGCAAATTTTGATTTTAGGAATTTTTTTAAAGTCGTATAACTTTTTAACGGCTGCACGGATTTTGTTCAAACTTGTTGTAAAAGCTTGCAAATTAATTCAGCTTTCAAACGAGGTATATTATGTGGGCGTGGCACCACCCATTTAGTTAAAAAACGAGAAAAATGATTCAAAAATCATTTTCCAAGAAAATGGGCGGTGCCACGCCCATCAATTTATCAATCTTCGCAAAGCTAGAGAAATTTCCAAACGTTTGCAAAAAATTTGGCCAAAATCGGAGCAGTAGTTTTCTAGTTATAGGCCAAGAAAGTTCACCTTCATTTTTGTGGTCATAATTTTGAAAATCATGCAAGTATGAACATGTTAGCAAATTACCAGGCGCCCAGCATGCCCAGCAAGCAAATTTTGATTTTAGGAATTTTTTTAAAGTCGTATAACTTTTTAACGGCTGCACGGATTTTGTTCAAACTTGTTGTAAAAGCTTGCAAATTAATTCAGCTTTCAAACGAGGTATATTATGTGGGCGTGGCACCACCCAATTAGTTGAAAAACGAGAAAAATGATTTAAAAATCATTTCCCAAGAAAATGGGCGGTGCCACGCCCATCAATTTATCAATCTTTGCAAAGCTAGAGAAATTTCCAAACGTTTGCAAAAAATTTGGCCAAAATCGGAGCAGTAGTTTTCTAGTTATAGGCCAAGAAAGTTCACCTTCATTTTTGTGGTCATAATTTTGAAAATCATGCAAGTATGAACATGTTAGCAAATTACCAGGCGCCCAGCATGCCCAGCAAGCAAATTTTGATTTTAGGAATTTTTTTAAAGTCGTATAACTTTTTAACGGCTGCACGGATTTTGTTCAAACTTGTTGTAAAAGCTTGCAAATTAATTCAGCTTTCAAACGAGGTATATTATGTGGGCGTGGCACCACCCATTTAGTTAAAAAACGAGAAAAATGATTCAAAAATCATTTTCCAAGAAAATGGGCGGTGCCACGCCCATCAATTTATCAATCTTCGCAAAGCTAGAGAAATTTCCAAACGTTTGCAAAAAATTTGGCCAAAATCGGAGCAGTAGTTTTCTAGTTATAGGCCAAGAAAGTTCACCTTCATTTTTGTGGTCATAATTTTGAAAATCATGCAAGTATGAACATGTTAGCAAATTACCAGGCGCCCAGCATGCCCAGCAAGCAAATTTTGATTTTAGGAATTTTTTTAAAGTCGTATAACTTTTTAACGGCTGCACGGATTTTGTTCAAACTTGTTGTAAAAGCTTGCAAATTAATTCAGCTTTCAAACGATGTATATTATGTGGGCGTGGCACCACCCATTTAGTTAAAAAACGAGAAAAATGATTTAAAAATCATTTCCCAAGAAAATGGGCGGTGCCACGCCCATCAATTTATCAATCTTCGCAAAGCTAGAGAAATTTCCAAACGTTTGCAAAAAATTTGGCCAAATTCGGAGCAATAGTTTTCTAGTTATAGGCCAAGAAAGTTCACCTTCATTTTTGTGGTCATAATTTTGAAAATCATGCAAGTATGAACATGTTAGCAAATTACCAGGCGCCCAGCATGCCCAGCAAGCAAATTTTGATTTTAGGAATTTTTTTAAAGTCGTATAACTTTTTAACGGCTGCACGGATTTTGTTCAAACTTGTTGTAAAAGCTTGCAAATTAATTCAGCTTTCAAACGAGGTATATTATGTGGGCGTGGCACCACCCATTTAGTTAAAAAACGAGAAAAATGATTTAAAAATCATTTTTAAGAAAATGGGCGGTGCCACGCCCATCAATTTATCAATCTTCGCAAAGCTAGAGAAATTTCCAAACGTTTGCAAAAAATTTGGCCAAAATCGGAGCAGTAGTTTTCTAGTTATAGGCCAAGAAAGTTCACCTTCATTTTTGTGGTCATAATTTTGAAAATCATGCAAGTATGAACATGTTAGCAAATTACCAGGCGCCCAGCATGCCCAGCAAGCAACTTTTGATTTTAGGAATTTTTTTAAAGTCGTATAACTTTTTAACGGCTGCACGGATTTTGTTCAAACTTGTTGTAAAAGCTTGCAAATTAATTCAGCTTTCAAACGAAGTATATTATGTGGGCGTGGCACCACCCATTTAGTTGAAAAACGAGAAAAATGATTTAAAAATCATTTCCCAAGAAAATGGGCGGTGCCACGCCCATCAATTTATCAATCTTCGCAAAGCTAGAGAAATTTCCAAACGTTTGCAAAAAATTTGGCTAAAATCGGAGCAGTAGTTTTCTAGTTATAGGCCAAGAAAGTTCACCTTCATTTTTGTGGTCATAATTTCGAAAATCATGCAAGTATGAACATGTTAGCAAATTACCAGGCGCCCAGCATGCCCAGCAAGCAAATTTTGATTTTAGGAATTTTTTTAAAGTCGTATAACTTTTTAACGGCTGCACGGATTTTGTTCAAACTTGTTGTAAAAGCTTGCAAATTAATTCAGCTTTCAAACGAGGTATATTATGTGGGCGTGGCACCACCCATTTAGTTAAAAAACGAGAAAAATGATTCAAAAATCATTTTCCAAGAAAATGGGCGGTGCCACGCCCATCAATTTATCAATCTTCGCAAAGCTAGAGAAATTTCCAAACGTTTGCAAAAAATTTGGCCAAAATCGGAGCAGTAGTTTTCTAGTTATAGGCCAAGAAAGTTCACCTTCATTTTTGTGGTCATAATTTTGAAAATCATGCAAGTATGAACATGTTAGCAAATTACCAGGCGCCCAGCATGCCCAGCAAGCAAATTTTGATTTTAGGAATTTTTTTAAAGTCGTATAACTTTTTAACGGCTGCACGGATTTTGTTCAAACTTGTTGTAAAAGCTTGCAAATTAATTCAGCTTTCAAACGAGGTATATTATGTGGGCGTGGCACCACCCAATTAGTTGAAAAACGAGAAAAATGATTTAAAAATCATTTCCCAAGAAAATGGGCGGTGCCACGCCCATCAATTTATCAATCTTCGCAAAGCTAGAGAAATTTCCAAACGTTTGCAAAAAATTTGGCCAAAATCGGAGCAGTAGTTTTCTAGTTATAGGCCAAGAAAGTTCACCTTCATTTTTGTGGTCATAATTTTGAAAATCATGCAAGTATGAACATGTTAGCAAATTACCAGGCGCCCAGCATGCCCAGCAAGCAAATTTTGATTTTAGGAATTTTTTTAAAGTCGTATAACTTTTTAACGGCTGCACGGATTTTGTTCAAACTTGTTGTAAAAGCTTGCAAATTAATTCAGCTTTCAAACGAGGTATATTATGTGGGCGTGGCACCACCCATTTAGTTAAAAAACGAGAAAAATGATTCAAAAATCATTTTCCAAGAAAATGGGCGGTGCCACGCCCATCAATTTATCAATCTTCGCAAAGCTAGAGAAATTTCCAAACGTTTGCAAAAAATTTGGCCAAAATCGGAGCAGTAGTTTTCTAGTTATAGGCCAAGAAAGTTCACCTTCATTTTTGTGGTCATAATTTTGAAAATCATGCAAGTATGAACATGTTAGCAAATTACCAGGCGCCCAGCATGCCCAGCAAGCAAATTTTGATTTTAGGAATTTTTTTAAAGTCGTATAACTTTTTAACGGCTGCACGGATTTTGTTCAAACTTTTTGTAAAAGCTTGCAAATTAATTCAGCTTTCAAACGATGTATATTATGTGGGCGTGGCACCACCCATTTAGTTAAAAAACGAGAAAAATGATTTAAAAATCATTTCCCAAGAAAATGGGCGGTGCCACGCCCATCAATTTATCAATCTTCGCAAAGCTAGAGAAATTTCCAAACGTTTGCAAAAAATTTGGCCAAATTCGGAGCAATAGTTTTCTAGTTATAGGCCAAGAAAGTTCACCTTCATTTTTGTGGTCATAATTTTGAAAATCATGCAAGTATGAACATGTTAGCAAATTACCAGGCGCCCAGCATGCCCAGCAAGCAAATTTTGATTTTAGGAATTTTTTTAAAGTCGTATAACTTTTTAACGGCTGCACGGATTTTGTTCAAACTTGTTGTAAAAGCTTGCAAATTAATTCAGCTTTCAAACGAGGTATATTATGTGGGCGTGGCACCACCCATTTAGTTAAAAAACGAGAAAAATGATTTAAAAATCATTTTTCAAGAAAATGGGCGGTGCCACGCCCATCAATTTATCAATCTTCGCAAAGCTAGAGAAATTTCCAAACGTTTGCAAAAAATTTGGCCAAAATCGGAGCAGTAGTTTTCTAGTTATAGGCCAAGAAAGTTCACCTTCATTTTTGTGGTCATAATTTTGAAAATCATGCAAGTATGAACATGTTAGCAAATTACCAGGCGCCCAGCATGCCCAGCAAGCAACTTTTGATTTTAGGAATTTTTTTAAAGTCGTATAACTTTTTAACGGCTGCACGGATTTTGTTCAAACTTGTTGTAAAAGCTTGCAAATTAATTCAGCTTTCAAACGAGGTATATTATGTGGGCGTGGCACCACCCATTTAGTTAAAAAACGAGAAAAATGATTTAAAAATCATTTTTAAGAAAATGGGCGGTGCCACGCCCATCAATTTATCAATCTTCGCAAAGCTAGAGAAATTTCCAAACGTTTGCAAAAAATTTGGCCAAAATCGGAGCAGTAGTTTTCTAGTTATAGGCCAAGAAAGTTCACCTTCATTTTTGTGGTCATAATTTTGAAAATCATGCAAGTATGAACATGTTAGCAAATTACCAGGCGCCCAGCATGCCCAGCAAGCAACTTTTGATTTTAGGAATTTTTTTAAAGTCGTATAACTTTTTAACGGCTGCACGGATTTTGTTCAAACTTGTTGTAAAAGCTTGCAAATTAATTCAGCTTTCAAACGAAGTATATTATGTGGGCGTGGCACCACCCATTTAGTTGAAAAACGAGAAAAATGATTTAAAAATCATTTCCCAAGAAAATGGGCGGTGCCACGCCCATCAATTTATCAATCTTCGCAAAGCTAGAGAAATTTCCAAACGTTTGCAAAAAATTTGGCTAAAATCGGAGCAGTAGTTTTCTAGTTATAGGCCAAGAAAGTTCACCTTCATTTTTGTGGTCATAATTTCGAAAATCATGCAAGTATGAACATGTTAGCAAATTACCAGGCGCCCAGCATGCCCAGCAAGCAAATTTTGATTTTAGGAATTTTTTTAAAGTCGTATAACTTTTTAACGGCTGCACGGATTTTGTTCAAACTTGTTGTAAAAGCTTGCAAATTAATTCAGCTTTCAAACGAGGTATATTATGTGGGCGTGGCACCACCCATTTAGTTAAAAAACGAGAAAAATGATTCAAAAATCATTTTCCAAGAAAATGGGCGGTGCCACGCCCATCAATTTATCAATCTTCGCAAAGCTAGAGAAATTTCCAAACGTTTGCAAAAAATTTGGCCAAAATCGGAGCAGTAGTTTTCTAGTTATAGGCCAAGAAAGTTCACCTTCATTTTTGTGGTCATAATTTTGAAAATCATGCAAGTATGAACATGTTAGCAAATTACCAGGCGCCCAGCATGCCCAGCAAGCAAATTTTGATTTTAGGAATTTTTTTAAAGTCGTATAACTTTTTAACGGCTGCACGGATTTTGTTCAAACTTGTTGTAAAAGCTTGCAAATTAATTCAGCTTTCAAACGAGGTATATTATGTGGGCGTGGCACCACCCAATTAGTTGAAAAACGAGAAAAATGATTTAAAAATCATTTCCCAAGAAAATGGGCGGTGCCACGCCCATCAATTTATCAATCTTCGCAAAGCTAGAGAAATTTCCAAACGTTTGCAAAAAATTTGGCCAAAATCGGAGCAGTAGTTTTCTAGTTATAGGCCAAGAAAGTTCACCTTCATTTTTGTGGTCATAATTTTGAAAATCATGCAAGTATGAACATGTTAGCAAATTACCAGGCGCCCAGCATGCCCAGCAAGCAAATTTTGATTTTAGGAATTTTTTTAAAGTCGTATAACTTTTTAACGGCTGCACGGATTTTGTTCAAACTTGTTGTAAAAGCTTGCAAATTAATTCAGCTTTCAAACGAGGTATATTATGTGGGCGTGGCACCACCCATTTAGTTAAAAAACGAGAAAAATGATTCAAAAATCATTTTCCAAGAAAATGGGCGGTGCCACGCCCATCAATTTATCAATCTTCGCAAAGCTAGAGAAATTTCCAAACGTTTGCAAAAAATTTGGCCAAAATCGGAGCAGTAGTTTTCTAGTTATAGGCCAAGAAAGTTCACCTTCATTTTTGTGGTCATAATTTTGAAAATCATGCAAGTATGAACATGTTAGCAAATTACCAGGCGCCCAGCATGCCCAGCAAGCAAATTTTGATTTTAGGAATTTTTTTAAAGTCGTATAACTTTTTAACGGCTGCACGGATTTTGTTCAAACTTTTTGTAAAAGCTTGCAAATTAATTCAGCTTTCAAACGATGTATATTATGTGGGCGTGGCACCACCCATTTAGTTAAAAAACGAGAAAAATGATTTAAAAATCATTTCCCAAGAAAATGGGCGGTGCCACGCCCATCAATTTATCAATCTTCGCAAAGCTAGAGAAATTTCCAAACGTTTGCAAAAAATTTGGCCAAATTCGGAGCAATAGTTTTCTAGTTATAGGCCAAGAAAGTTCACCTTCATTTTTGTGGTCATAATTTTGAAAATCATGCAAGTATGAACATGTTAGCAAATTACCAGGCGCCCAGCATGCCCAGCAAGCAAATTTTGATTTTAGGAATTTTTTTAAAGTCGTATAACTTTTTAACGGCTGCACGGATTTTGTTCAAACTTGTTGTAAAAGCTTGCAAATTAATTCAGCTTTCAAACGAGGTATATTATGTGGGCGTGGCACCACCCATTTAGTTAAAAAACGAGAAAAATGATTTAAAAATCATTTTTCAAGAAAATGGGCGGTGCCACGCCCATCAATTTATCAATCTTCGCAAAGCTAGAGAAATTTCCAAACGTTTGCAAAAAATTTGGCCAAAATCGGAGCAGTAGTTTTCTAGTTATAGGCCAAGAAAGTTCACCTTCATTTTTGTGGTCATAATTTTGAAAATCATGCAAGTATGAACATGTTAGCAAATTACCAGGCGCCCAGCATGCCCAGCAAGCAACTTTTGATTTTAGGAATTTTTTTAAAGTCGTATAACTTTTTAACGGCTGCACGGATTTTGTTCAAACTTGTTGTAAAAGCTTGCAAATTAATTCAGCTTTCAAACGATGTATATTATGTGGGCGTGGCACCACCCATTTAGTTAAAAAACGAGAAAAATGATTCAAAAATCATTTCCCAAGAAAATGGGCGGTGCCACGCCCATCAATTTATCAATCTTCGCAAAGCTAGAGAAATTTCCAAACGTTTGCAAAAAATTTGGCTAAAATCGGAGCAGTAGTTTTCTAGTTATAGGCCAAGAAAGTTCACCTTCATTTTTGTGGTCATAATTTCGAAAATCATGCAAGTATGAACATGTTAGCAAATTACCAGGCGCCCAGCATGCCCAGCAAGCAAATTTTGATTTTAGGAATTTTTTTAAAGTCGTATAACTTTTTAACGGCTGCACGGATTTTGTTCAAACTTGTTGTAAAAGCTTGCAAATTAATTCAGCTTTCAAACGAGGTATATTATGTGGGCGTGGCACCACCCATTTAGTTAAAAAACGAGAAAAATGATTCAAAAATCATTTTCCAAGAAAATGGGCGGTGCCACGCCCATCAATTTATCAATCTTCGCAAAGCTAGAGAAATTTCCAAACGTTTGCAAAAAATTTGGCCAAAATCGGAGCAGTAGTTTTCTAGTTATAGGCCAAGAAAGTTCACCTTCATTTTTGTGGTCATAATTTTGAAAATCATGCAAGTATGAACATGTTAGCAAATTACCAGGCGCCCAGCATGCCCAGCAAGCAAATTTTGATTTTAGGAATTTTTTTAAAGTCGTATAACTTTTTAACGGCTGCACGGATTTTGTTCAAACTTGTTGTAAAAGCTTGCAAATTAATTCAGCTTTCAAACGAGGTATATTATGTGGGCGTGGCACCACCCATTTAGTTAAAAAACGAGACAAATGATTTAAAAACATTTTCCAAGAAAATGGGCGGTGCCACGCCCATCAATTTATCAATCTTCGCAAAGCTAGAGAAATTTCCAAACGTTTGCAAAAAATTTGGCCAAATTCGGAGCAGTAGTTTTCTAGTTATAGGCCAAGAAAGTTCACCTTCATTTTTGTGGTCATAATTTTGAAAATCATGCAAGTATGAACATGTTAGCAAATTACCAGGCGCCCAGCATGCCCAGCAAGCAAATTTTGATTTTAGGAATTTTTTTAAAGTCGTATAACTTTTTAACGGCTGCACGGATTTTGTTCAAACTTGTTGTAAAAGCTTGCAAATTAATTCGGCTTTCAAACGAAGTATATTATGTGGGCGTGGAACCACCCATTTAGTTAAAAAACGAGAAAAATGATTTAAAAATCATTTTCCAAGAAAATGGGCGGTGCCACGCCCATCAATTTATCAATCTTCGCAAAGCTAGAGAAATTTCCAAACGTTTGCAAAAAATTTGGCCAAAATCGGAGCAGTAGTTTTCTAGTTATAGGCCAAGAAAGTTCACCTTCATTTTTGTGGTCATAATTTTGAAAATCATGCAAGTATGAACATGTTAGCAAATTACCAGGCGCCCAGCATGCCCAGCAAGCAAATTTTGATTTTAGGAATTTTTTTAAAGTCGTATAACTTTTTAACGGCTGCACGGATTTTGTTCAAACTTGTTGTAAAAGCTTGCAAATTAATTCGGCTTTCAAACGAAGTATATTATGTGGGCGTGGAACCACCCATTTAGTTAAAAAACGAGAAAAATGATTTAAAAATCATTTTCCAAGAAAATGGGCGGTGCCACGCCCATCAATTTATCAATCTTCGCAAAGCTAGAGAAATTTCCAAACGTTTGCAAAAAATTTGGCCAAAATCGGAGCAGTAGTTTTCTAGTTATAGGCCAAGAAAGTTCACCTTCATTTTTGTGGTCATAATTTTGAAAATCATGCAAGTATGAACATGTTAGCAAATTACCAGGCGCCCAGCATGCCCAGCAAGCAAATTTTGATTTTAGGAATTTTTTTAAAGTCGTATAACTTTTTAACGGCTGCACGGATTTTGTTCAAACTTGTTGTAAAAGCTTGAAAATTAATTCAGCTTTCAAACGAAGTATATTATGTGGGCGTGGCACCACCCATTTAGTTGAAAAACGAGAAAAATGATTTAAAAATCATTTTTCAAGAAAATGGGCGGTGCCACGCCCATCAATTTATCAATCTTCGCAAAGCTAGAGAAATTTCCAAACGTTTGCAAAAAATTTGGCCAAAATCGGAGCAGTAGTTTTCTAGTTATAGGCCAAGAAAGTTCACCTTCATTTTTGTGGTCATAATTTTGAAAATCATGCAAGTATGAACATGTTAGCAAATTACCAGGCGCCCAGCATGCCCAGCAAGCAAATTTTGATTTTAGGAATTTTTTTAAAGTCGTATAACTTTTTAACGGCTGCACGGATTTTGTTCAAACTTGTTGTAAAAGCTTGCAAATTAATTCAGCTTTCAAACGAGGTATATTATGTGGGCGTGGCACCACCCATTTAGTTAAAAAACGAGAAAAATGATTTAAAAATCATTTTCCAAGAAAATGGGCGGTGCCACTCCCATCAATTTATCATCCTTCGCAAAGCTAGAGAAATTTCCAAACGTTTGCAAAAAATTTGGCCAAATTCGGAGCAGTAGTTTTCTAGTTATAGGCCAAGAAAGTTCACCTTCATTTTTGTGGTCATAATTTTGAAAATCATGCAAGTATGAACATGTTAGCAAATTACCAGGCGCCCAGCATGCCCAGCAAGCAAATTTTGATTTTAGGAATTTTTTTAAAGTCGTATAACTTTTTAACGGCTGCACGGATTTTGTTCAAACTTTTTGTAAAAGCTTGCAAATTAATTCAGCTTTCAAACGATGTATATTATGTGGGCGTGGCACCACCCATTTAGTTAAAAAACGAGAAAAATGATTTAAAAATCATTTCCCAAGAAAATGGGCGGTGCCACGCCCATCAATTTATCAATCTTCGCAAAGCTAGAGAAATTTCCAAACGTTTGCAAAAAATTTGGCCAAATTCGGAGCAGTAGTTTTCTAGTTATAGGCCAAGAAAGTTCACGTTCATTTTTGTGGTCATAATTTTGAAAATCATGCAAGTATGAACATGTTAGCAAATTACCAGGCGCCCAGCATGCCCAGCAAGCAAATTTTGATTTTAGGAATTTTTTTAAAGTCGTATAACTTTTTAACGGCTGCACGGATTTTGTTCAAACTTTTTGTAAAAGCTTGCAAATTAATTCAGCTTTCAAACGATGTATATTATGTGGGCGTGGCACCACCCATTTAGTTAAAAAACGAGAAAAATGATTTAAAAATCATTTCCCAAGAAAATGGGCGGTGCCACGCCCATCAATTTATCAATCTTCGCAAAGCTAGAGAAATTTCCAAACGTTTGCAAAAAATTTGGCCAAATTCGGAGCAATAGTTTTCTAGTTATAGGCCAAGAAAGTTCACCTTCATTTTTGTGGTCATAATTTTGAAAATCATGCAAGTATGAACATGTTAGCAAATTACCAGGCGCCCAGCATGCCCAGCAAGCAAATTTTGATTTTAGGAATTTTTTTAAAGTCGTATAACTTTTTAACGGCTGCACGGATTTTGTTCAAACTTGTTGTAAAAGCTTGCAAATTAATTCAGCTTTCAAACGAGGTATATTATGTGGGCGTGGCACCACCCATTTAGTTAAAAAACGAGACAAATGATTTAAAAACATTTTCCAAGAAAATGGGCGGTGCCACGCCCATCAATTTATCAATCTTCGCAAAGCTAGAGAAATTTCCAAACGTTTGCAAAAAATTTGGCCAAATTCGGAGCAGTAGTTTTCTAGTTATAGGCCAAGAAAGTTCACCTTCATTTTTGTGGTCATAATTTTGAAAATCATGCAAGTATGAACATGTTAGCAAATTACCAGGCGCCCAGCATGCCCAGCAAGCAAATTTTGATTTTAGGAATTTTTTTAAAGTCGTATAACTTTTTAACGGCTGCACGGATTTTGTTCAAACTTGTTGTAAAAGCTTGCAAATTAATTCGGCTTTCAAACGAAGTATATTATGTGGGCGTGGAACCACCCATTTAGTTAAAAAACGAGAAAAATGATTTAAAAATCATTTTCCAAGAAAATGGGCGGTGCCACGCCCATCAATTTATCAATCTTCGCAAAGCTAGAGAAATTTCCAAACGTTTGCAAAAAATTTGGCCAAAATCGGAGCAGTAGTTTTCTAGTTATAGGCCAAGAAAGTTCACCTTCATTTTTGTGGTCATAATTTTGAAAATCATGCAAGTATGAACATGTTAGCAAATTACCAGGCGCCCAGCATGCCCAGCAAGCAAATTTTGATTTTAGGAATTTTTTTAAAGTCGTATAACTTTTTAACGGCTGCACGGATTTTGTTCAAACTTGTTGTAAAAGCTTGCAAATTAATTCGGCTTTCAAACGAAGTATATTATGTGGGCGTGGAACCACCCATTTAGTTAAAAAACGAGAAAAATGATTTAAAAATCATTTTCCAAGAAAATGGGCGGTGCCACGCCCATCAATTTATCAATCTTCGCAAAGCTAGAGAAATTTCCAAACGTTTGCAAAAAATTTGGCCAAAATCGGAGCAGTAGTTTTCTAGTTATAGGCCAAGAAAGTTCACCTTCATTTTTGTGGTCATAATTTTGAAAATCATGCAAGTATGAACATGTTAGCAAATTACCAGGCGCCCAGCATGCCCAGCAAGCAAATTTTGATTTTAGGAATTTTTTTAAAGTCGTATAACTTTTTAACGGCTGCACGGATTTTGTTCAAACTTGTTGTAAAAGCTTGAAAATTAATTCAGCTTTCAAACGAAGTATATTATGTGGGCGTGGCACCACCCATTTAGTTGAAAAACGAGAAAAATGATTTAAAAATCATTTTTCAAGAAAATGGGCGGTGCCACGCCCATCAATTTATCAATCTTCGCAAAGCTAGAGAAATTTCCAAACGTTTGCAAAAAATTTGGCCAAAATCGGAGCAGTAGTTTTCTAGTTATAGGCCAAGAAAGTTCACCTTCATTTTTGTGGTCATAATTTTGAAAATCATGCAAGTATGAACATGTTAGCAAATTACCAGGCGCCCAGCATGCCCAGCAAGCAAATTTTGATTTTAGGAATTTTTTTAAAGTCGTATAACTTTTTAACGGCTGCACGGATTTTGTTCAAACTTGTTGTAAAAGCTTGCAAATTAATTCAGCTTTCAAACGAGGTATATTATGTGGGCGTGGCACCACCCATTTAGTTAAAAAACGAGAAAAATGATTTAAAAATCATTTTCCAAGAAAATGGGCGGTGCCACTCCCATCAATTTATCATCCTTCGCAAAGCTAGAGAAATTTCCAAACGTTTGCAAAAAATTTGGCCAAATTCGGAGCAGTAGTTTTCTAGTTATAGGCCAAGAAAGTTCACCTTCATTTTTGTGGTCATAATTTTGAAAATCATGCAAGTATGAACATGTTAGCAAATTACCAGGCGCCCAGCATGCCCAGCAAGCAAATTTTGATTTTAGGAATTTTTTTAAAGTCGTATAACTTTTTAACGGCTGCACGGATTTTGTTCAAACTTTTTGTAAAAGCTTGCAAATTAATTCAGCTTTCAAACGATGTATATTATGTGGGCGTGGCACCACCCATTTAGTTAAAAAACGAGAAAAATGATTTAAAAATCATTTCCCAAGAAAATGGGCGGTGCCACGCCCATCAATTTATCAATCTTCGCAAAGCTAGAGAAATTTCCAAACGTTTGCAAAAAATTTGGCCAAATTCGGAGCAGTAGTTTTCTAGTTATAGGCCAAGAAAGTTCACGTTCATTTTTGTGGTCATAATTTTGAAAATCATGCAAGTATGAACATGTTAGCAAATTACCAGGCGCCCAGCATGCCCAGCAAGCAAATTTTGATTTTAGGAATTTTTTTAAAGTCGTATAACTTTTTAACGGCTGCACGGATTTTGTTCAAACTTTTTGTAAAAGCTTGCAAATTAATTCAGCTTTCAAACGATGTATATTATGTGGGCGTGGCACCACCCATTTAGTTAAAAAACGAGAAAAATGATTTAAAAATCATTTCCCAAGAAAATGGGCGGTGCCACGCCCATCAATTTATCAATCTTCGCAAAGCTAGAGAAATTTCCAAACGTTTGCAAAAAATTTGGCCAAATTCGGAGCAATAGTTTTCTAGTTATAGGCCAAGAAAGTTCACCTTCATTTTTGTGGTCATAATTTTGAAAATCATGCAAGTATGAACATGTTAGCAAATTACCAGGCGCCCAGCATGCCCAGCAAGCAAATTTTGATTTTAGGAATTTTTTTAAAGTCGTATAACTTTTTAACGGCTGCACGGATTTTGTTCAAACTTGTTGTAAAAGCTTGCAAATTAATTCAGCTTTCAAACGAGGTATATTATGTGGGCGTGGCACCACCCATTTAGTTAAAAAACGAGAAAAATGATTCAAAAATCATTTTCCAAGAAAATGGGCGGTGCCACTCCCATCAATTTATCAATCTTCGCAAAGCTAGAGAAATTATCAAACGTTTGCAAAAAATTTGGCCAAATTCGGAGCAGTAGTTTTCTAGTTATAGGCCAAGAAAGTTCACCTTCATTTTTGTGGTCATAATTTTGAAAATCATGCAAGTATGAACATGTTAGCAAATTACCAGGCGCCCAGCATGCCCAGCAAGCAAATTTTGATTTTAGGAATTTTTTTAAAGTCGTATAACTTTTTAACGGCTGCACGGATTTTGTTCAAACTTGTTGTAAAAGCTTGCAAATTAATTCAGCTTTCAAACGAGGTATATTATGTGGGCGTGGCACCACCCATTTAGTTAAAAAACGAGAAAAATGATTTAAAAATCATTTTCCAAGAAAATGGGCGGTGCCACTCCCATCAATTTATCAACCTTCGCAAAGCTAGAGAAATTTCCAAACGTTTGCAAAAAATTTGGCCAAAATCGGAGCAGTAGTTTTCTAGTTATAGGCCAAGAAAGTTCACCTTCATTTTTGTGGTCATAATTTTGAAAATCATGCAAGTATGAACATGTTAGCAAATTACCAGGCGCCCAGCATGCCCAGCAAGCAAATTTTGATTTTAGGAATTTTTTTAAAGTCGTATAACTTTTTAACGGCTGCACGGATTTTGTTCAAACTTGTTGTAAAAGCTTGCAAATTAATTCAGCTTTCAAACGATGTATATTATGTGGGCGTGGCACCACCCATTTAGTTAAAAAACGAGAAACATGATTTAAAAATCATTTCCCAAGAAAATGGGCGGTGCCACGCCCATCAATTTATCAATCTTCGCAAAGCTAGAGAAATTTCCAAACGTTTGCAAAAAATTTGGCCAAAATCGGAGCAGTAGTTTTCTAGTTATAGGCCAAGAAAGTTCACCTTCATTTTTGTGGTCATAATTTTGAAAATCATGCAAGTATGAACATGTTAGCAAATTACCAGGCGTCCAGCATGCCCAGCAAGCAAATTTTGATTTTAGGAATTTTTTTAAAGTCGTATAACTTTTTAACGGCTGCACGGATTTTGTTCAAACTTGTTGTAAAAGCTTGCAAATTAATTCAGCTTTCAAACGAGGTATATTATGTGGGCGTGGCACCACCCATTTAGTTAAAAAACGAGAAAAATGATTCAAAAATCATTTTCCAAGAAAATGGGCGGTGCCACGCCCATCAATTTATCAATCTTCGCAAAGCTAGAGAAATTTCCAAACGTTTGCAAAAAATTTGGCCAAAATCGGAGCAGTAGTTTTCTAGTTATAGGCCAAGAAAGTTCACCTTCATTTTTGTGGTCATAATTTTGAAAATCATGCAAGTATGAACATGTTAGCAAATTACCAGGCGCCCAGCATGCCCAGCAAGCAAATTTTGATTTTAGGAATTTTTTTAAAGTCGTATAACTTTTTAACGGCTGCACGGATTTTGTTCAAACTTGTTGTAAAAGCTTGCAAATTAATTCAGCTTTCAAACGAGGTATATTATGTGGGCGTGGCACCACCCATTTAGTTAAAAAACGAGACAAATGATTTAAAAATCATTTCCCAAGAAAATGGGCGGTGCCACGCCCATCAATTTATCAATCTTCGCAAAGCTAGAGAAATTTCCAAACGTTTGCAAAAAATTTGGCCAAATTCGGAGCAGTAGTTTTCTAGTTATAGGCCAAGAAAGTTCACCTTCATTTTTGTGGTCATAATTTTGAAAATCATGCAAGTATGAACATGTTAGCAAATTACCAGGCGCCCAGCATGCCCAGCAAGCAAATTTTGATTTTAGGAATTTTTTTAAAGTCGTATAACTTTTTAACGGCTGCACGGATTTTGTTCAAACTTGTTGTAAAAGCTTGCAAATTAATTCAGCTTTCAAACGAAGTATATTATGTGGGCGTGGCACCACCCATTTAGTTGAAAAACGAGAAAAATGATTTAAAAATCATTTCCCAAGAAAATGGGCGGTGCCACGCCCATCAATTTATCAATCTTCGCAAAGCTAGAGAAATTTCCAAACGTTTGCAAAAAATTTGGCCAAAATCGGAGCAGTAGTTTTCTAGTTATAGGCCAAGAAAGTTCACCTTCATTTTTGTGGTCATAATTTTGAAAATCATGCAAGTATGAACATGTTAGCAAATTACCAGGCGCCCAGCATGCCCAGCAAGCAAATTTTGATTTTAGGAATTTTTTTAAAGTCGTATAACTTTTTAACGGCTGCACGGATTTTGTTCAAACTTGTTGTAAAAGCTTGCAAATTAATTCAGCTTTCAAACGAGGTATATTATGTGGGCGTGGCACCACCCATTTAGTTAAAAAACGAGAAAAATGATTCAAAAATCATTTCCCAAGAAAATGGGCGGTGCCACGCCCATCAATTTATCAATCTTCGCAAAGCTAGAGAAATTTCCAAACGTTTGCAAAAAATTTGGCCAAAATCGGAGCAGTAGTTTTCTAGTTATAGGCCAAGAAAGTTCACCTTCATTTTTGTGGTCATAATTTTGAAAATCATGCAAGTATGAACATGTTAGCAAATTACCAGGCGCCCAGCATGCCCAGCAAGCAAATTTTGATTTTAGGAATTTTTTTAAAGTCGTATAACTTTTTAACGGCTGCACGGATTTTGTTCAAACTTGTTGTAAAAGCTCGCAAATTAATTCAGCTTTCAAACGAGGTATATTATGTGGGCGTGGCACCACTTATTTAGTTAAAAAGCGAGACAAATAATTTAAAAATCATTTTCCAAGAAAATGGGTGGTGCCACGCCCATCAATTTATCAATCTTCGCAAAGCTAGAGAAATTTCCAAACGTTTGCAAAAAATTTGGCCAAATTCGGAGCAGTAGTTTTCTAGTTATAGGCCAAGAAAGTTCACCTTCATTTTTGTGGTCATAATTTTGAAAATCATGCAAGTATGAACATGTTAGCAAATTACCAGGCGCCCAGCATGCCCAGCAAGCAAATTTTGATTTTAGGAATTTTTTTAAAGTCGTATAACTTTTTAACGGCTGCACGGATTTTGTTCAAACTTGTTGTAAAAGCTGACAAATTAATTCAGCTTTCAAACGAAGTATATTATGTGGGCGTGGCACCACCCATTTAGTTGAAAAACGAGAAAAATGATTTAAAAATCATTTCCCAAGAAAATGGGCGGTGCCACGCCCATCAATTTATCAATCTTCGCAAAGCTAGAGAAATTTCCAAACGTTTGCAAAAAATTTGGCCAAAATCGGAGCAGTAGTTTTCTAGTTATAGGCCAAGAAAGTTCACCTTCATTTTTGTGGTCATAATTTTGAAAATCATGCAAGTATGAACATGTTAGCAAATTACCAGGCGCCCAGCATGCCCAGCAAGCAAATTTTGATTTTAGGAATTTTTTTAAAGTCGTATAACTTTTTAACGGCTGCACGGATTTTGTTCAAACTTGTTGTAAAAGCTGACAAATTAATTCAGCTTTCAAACGAAGTATATTATGTGGGCGTGGCACCACCCATTTAGTTAAAAAACGAGAAAAATGATTTAAAAATCATTTTCCAAGAAAATGGGCGGTGCCACGCCCATCAATTTATCAACCTTCGCAAAGCTAGAGAAATTTCCAAACGTTTGCAAAAAATTTGGCCAAAATCGGAGCAGTAGTTTTCTAGTTATAGGCCAAGAAAGTTCACCTTCATTTTTGTGGTCATAATTTTGAAAATCATGCAAGTATGAACATGTTAGCAAATTACCAGGCGCCCAGCATGCCCAGCAAGCAAATTTTGATTTTAGGAATTTTTTTAAAGTCGTATAACTTTTTAACGGCTGCACGGATTTTGTTCAAACTTGTTGTAAAAGCTTGCAAATTAATTCAGCTTTCAAACGAAGTATATTATGTGGGCGTGGCACCACCCATTTAGTTAAAAAACGAGAAAAATGATTCAAAAATCATTTCCCAAGAAAATGGGCGGTGCCACGCCCATCAATTTATCAATCTTCGCAAAGCTAGAGAAATTTCCAAACGTTTGCAAAAAATTTGGCCAAAATCGGAGCAGTAGTTTTCTAGTTATAGGCCAAGAAAGTTCACCTTCATTTTTGTGGTCATAATTTTGAAAATCATGCAAGTATGAACATGTTAGCAAATTACCAGGCGCCCAGCATGCCCAGCAAGCAAATTTTGATTTTAGGAATTTTTTTAAAGTCGTATAACTTTTTAACGGCTGCACGGATTTTGTTCAAACTTGTTGTAAAAGCTCGCAAATTAATTCAGCTTTCAAACGAGGTATATTATGTGGGCGTGGCACCACCCATTTAGTTAAAAAACGAGACAAATGATTTAAAAATCATTTCCCAAGAAAATGGGCGGTGCCACGCCCATCAATTTATCAATCTTCGCAAAGCTAGAGAAATTTCCAAACGTTTGCAAAAAATTTGGCCAAATTCGGAGCAGTAGTTTTCTAGTTATAGGCCAAGAAAGTTCACCTTCATTTTTGTGGTCATAATTTTGAAAATCATGCAAGTATGAACATGTTAGCAAATTACCAGGCGCCCAGCATGCCCAGCAAGCAAATTTTGATTTTAGGAATTTTTTTAAAGTCGTATAACTTTTTAACGGCTGCACGGATTTTGTTCAAACTTGTTGTAAAAGCTTGCAAATTAATTCAGCTTTCAAACGAGGTATATTATGTGGGCGTGGCACCACCCATTTAGTTTAAAAACGAGAAAAATGATTTAAAAATCATTTTTCAAGAAAATGGGCGGTGCCACGCCCATCAATTTATCAATCTTCGCAAAGCTAGAGAAATTTCCAAACGTTTGCAA
This sequence comes from Ornithomya chloropus, assembly GCA_963971445.1. Lineage (NCBI taxonomy): Eukaryota > Metazoa > Arthropoda > Insecta > Diptera > Hippoboscidae > Ornithomya > Ornithomya chloropus. Next base: position 3,867,202 of record OZ020532.1, read on the forward strand.
AAAATTTGGCCAAAATCGGAGCAGTAGTTTTCTAGTTATAGGCCAAGAAAGTTCACCTTCATTTTTGTGGTCATAATTTTGAAAATCATGCAAGTATGAACATGTTAGCAAATTACCAGGCGCCCAGCATACCCAGCAAGCAAATTTTGATTTTAGGAATTTTTTTAAAGTCGTATAACTTTTTAACGGCTGCACGGATTTTGTTCAAACTTGTTGTAAAAGCTTGCAAATTAATTCAGCTTTCAAACGAAGTATATTTTGTGGGCGTGGCACCACCCATTTAGTTGAAAAACGAGAAAAATGATTTAAAAATCATTTTTCAAGAAAATGGGCGGTGCCACGCCCATCAATTTATCAATCTTCGCAAAGCTAGAGAAATTTCCAAACGTTTGCAAAAAATTTGGCCAAAATCGGAGCAGTAGTTTTCTAGTTATAGGCCAAGAAAGTTCACCTTCATTTTTGTGGTCATAATTTTGAAAATCATGCAAGCATAAACATGTTAGCAAAATACCAGGCGCCCAGCATACCCAGCAAGTAAATCTTGGTTTTAGGAATTTTTTAAAGTCGTATAACTTTTTAACGGCTGCACGGACTTGTTGTAAAAGCTTGCAAATTAATTCAGCTTTCAAACGAGGTATATTATGTGGGCGTGGCACCACCCATTTAGTTAAAAAACGAGACAAATGATTTAAAAACATTTTCCAAGAAAATGGGCGGTGCCACGCCCATCAATTTATCAATCTTCGCAAAGCTAGAGAAATTTCCAAACGTTTGCAAAAAATTTGGCCAAAATCGGAGCAGTAGTTTTCTAGTTATAGGCCAAGAAAGTTCACCTTCATTTTTGTGGTCATAATTTTGAAAATCATGCAAGTATGAACATGTTAGCAAATTACCAGGCGCCCAGCATGCCCAGCAAGCAAATTTTGATTTTAGGAATTTTTTTAAAGTCGTATAACTTTTTAACGGCTGCACGGATTTTGTTCAAACTTGTTGTAAAAGCTTGCAAATTAATTCAGCTTTCAAACGAGGTATATTATGTGGGCGTGGCACCACCCATTTAGTTAAAAAACGAGAAAAATGATTCAAAAATCATTTCCCAAGAAAATGGGCGGTGCCACGCCCATCAATTTATCAATCTTCGCAAAGCTAGAGAAATTTCCAAACGTTTGCAAAAAATTTGGCCAAAATCGGAGCAGTAGTTTTCTAGTTATAGGCCAAGAAAGTTCACCTTCATTTTTGTGGTCATAATTTTGAAAATCATGCAAGTATGAACATGTTAGCAAATTACCAGGCGCCCAGCATGCCCAGCAAGCAAATTTTGATTTTAGGAATTTTTTTAAAGTCGTATAACTTTTTAACGGCTGCACGGATTTTGTTCAAACTTGTTGTAAAAGCTTGCAAATTAATTCAGCTTTCAAACGAGGTATATTATGTGGGCGTGGCACCACCCATTTAGTTTAAAAACGAGAAAAATGATTTAAAAATCATTTTTCAAGAAAATGGGCGGTGCCACGCCCATCAATTTATCAATCTTCGCAAAGCTAGAGAAATTTCCAAACGTTTGCAAAAAATTTGGCCAAAATCGGAGCAGTAGTTTTCTAGTTATAGGCCAAGAAAGTTCACCTTCATTTTTGTGGTCATAATTTTGAAAATCATGCAAGTATGAACATGTTAGCAAATTACCAGGCGCCCAGCATACCCAGCAAGCAAATTTTGATTTTAGGAATTTTTTTAAAGTCGTATAACTTTTTAACGGCTGCACGGATTTTGTTCAAACTTGTTGTAAAAGCTTGCAAATTAATTCAGCTTTCAAACGAAGTATATTATGTGGGCGTGGCACCACCCATTTAGTTGAAAAACGAGAAAAATGATTTAAAAATCATTTTTCAAGAAAATGGGCGGTGCCACGCCCATCAATTTATCAATCTTCGCAAAGCTAGAGAAATTTCCAAACGTTTGCAAAAAATTTGGCCAAAATCGGAGCAGTAGTTTTCTAGTTATAGGCCAAGAAAGTTCACCTTCATTTTTGTGGTCATAATTTTGAAAATCATGCAAGCATAAACATGTTAGCAAAATACCAGGCGCCCAGCATACCCAGCAAGTAAATCTTGGTTTTAGGAATTTTTTAAAGTCGTATAACTTTTTAACGGCTGCACGGACTTGTTGTAAAAGCTTGCAAATTAATTCAGCTTTCAAACGAGGTATATTATGTGGGCGTGGCACCACCCATTTAGTTAAAAAACGAGACAAATGATTTAAAAACATTTTCCAAGAAAATGGGCGGTGCCACGCCCATCAATTTATCAATCTTCGCAAAGCTAGAGAAATTTCCAAACGTTTGCAAAAAATTTGGCCAAAATCGGAGCAGTAGTTTTCTAGTTATAGGCCAAGAAAGTTCACCTTCATTTTTGTGGTCATAATTTTGAAAATCATGCAAGTATGAACATGTTAGCAAATTACCAGGCGCCCAGCATGCCCAGCAAGCAAATTTTGATTTTAGGAATTTTTTTAAAGTCGTATAACTTTTTAACGGCTGCACGGATTTTGTTCAAACTTGTTGTAAAAGCTTGCAAATTAATTCAGCTTTCAAACGAGGTATATTATGTGGGCGTGGCACCACCCATTTAGTTAAAAAACGAGAAAAATGATTCAAAAATCATTTCCCAAGAAAATGGGCGGTGCCACGCCCATCAATTTATCAATCTTCGCAAAGCTAGAGAAATTTCCAAACGTTTGCAAAAAATTTGGCCAAAATCGGAGCAGTAGTTTTCTAGTTATAGGCCAAGAAAGTTCACCTTCATTTTTGTGGTCATAATTTTGAAAATCATGCAAGTATGAACATGTTAGCAAATTACCAGGCGCCCAGCATGCCCAGCAAGCAAATTTTGATTTTAGGAATTTTTTTAAAGTCGTATAACTTTTTAACGGCTGCACGGATTTTGTTCAAACTTGTTGTAAAAGCTTGCAAATTAATTCAGCTTTCAAACGAGGTATATTATGTGGGCGTGGCACCACCCATTTAGTTTAAAAACGAGAAAAATGATTTAAAAATCATTTTTCAAGAAAATGGGCGGTGCCACGCCCATCAATTTATCAATCTTCGCAAAGCTAGAGAAATTTCCAAACGTTTGCAAAAAATTTGGCCAAAATCGGAGCAGTAGTTTTCTAGTTATAGGCCAAGAAAGTTCACCTTCATTTTTGTGGTCATAATTTTGAAAATCATGCAAGTATGAACATGTTAGCAAATTACCAGGCGCCCAGCATACCCAGCAAGCAAATTTTGATTTTAGGAATTTTTTTAAAGTCGTATAACTTTTTAACGGCTGCACGGATTTTGTTCAAACTTGTTGTAAAAGCTTGCAAATTAATTCAGCTTTCAAACGAAGTATATTATGTGGGCGTGGCACCACCCATTTAGTTGAAAAACGAGAAAAATGATTTAAAAATCATTTTTCAAGAAAATGGGCGGTGCCACGCCCATCAATTTATCAATCTTCGCAAAGCTAGAGAAATTTCCAAACGTTTGCAAAAAATTTGGCCAAAATCGGAGCAGTAGTTTTCTAGTTATAGGCCAAGAAAGTTCACCTTCATTTTTGTGGTCATAATTTTGAAAATCATGCAAGCATAAACATGTTAGCAAAATACCAGGCGCCCAGCATACCCAGCAAGTAAATCTTGGTTTTAGGAATTTTTTAAAGTCGTATAACTTTTTAACGGCTGCACGGACTTGTTGTAAAAGCTTGCAAATTAATTCAGCTTTCAAACGAGGTATATTATGTGGGCGTGGCACCACCCATTTAGTTAAAAAACGAGACAAATGATTTAAAAACATTTTCCAAGAAAATGGGCGGTGCCACGCCCATCAATTTATCAATCTTCGCAAAGCTAGAGAAATTTCCAAACGTTTGCAAAAAATTTGGCCAAATTCGGAGCAGTAGTTTTCTAGTTATAGGCCAAGAAAGTTCACCTTCATTTTTGTGGTCATAATTTTGAAAATCATGCAAGTATGAACATGTTAGCAAATTACCAGGCGCCCAGCATGCCCAGCAAGCAAATTTTGATTTTAGGAATTTTTTTAAAGTCGTATAACTTTTTAACGGCTGCACGGATTTTGTTCAAACTTGTTGTAAAAGCTTGCAAATTAATTCAGCTTTCAAACGAAGTATATTATGTGGGCGTGGCACCACCCATTTAGTTAAAAAACGAGAAAAATGATTTAAAAATCATTTTTCAAGAAAATGGGCGGTGCCACGCCCATCAATTTATCAATCTTCGCAAAGCTAGAGAAATTTCCAAACGTTTGCAAAAAATTTGGCCAAAATCGGAGCAGTAGTTTTCTAGTTATAAGCCAAGAAAGTTCACCTTCATTTTTTTGGTCATAATTATGATAATCATGCAAGCATAAACATGTTAGCAAAATACCAGGCGCCCAGCATACCCAGCAAGTAAATCTTGGTTTTAGGAATTTTTTAAAGTCGTATAACTTTTTAACGGCTGCACGGATTTTGTTCAAACTTGTTGTAAAAGCTTGCAAATTAATTCAGCTTTCAAACGAAGTATATTATGTGGGCGTGGCGCCACCCATTTAGTTAATAAACGAGAAAAATGGTTAAAAAGTAATTTTCTAAGAAAATGGGCAGTGCTACACCCATTAATTTATCGATCCCCGTAAAGGTAGAGAAATTTCCAAACTTTTGCAAAAAATTTGACCAAAATCGGAGCAGTAGCTTTCTAGTTATAAGCCGAGGAAATATTTCATGAATTCTTGTGGACGTCATTTTGAAAATCACGCCAGGCAAAAAAAAATGAGAAAAATACCAGGCGCTCAGAATTGCTCAGTAAGCAAATCTTGATTAAAGATATTTTTTAAAGTCTTATAACTTAAAAACGGCTGGACGGATTTTGTTCAAACTTTTTGCAAAAACTTGTAAATTGTTTAAGCTTTCAAGCGGAACATATTATATGGGCGTGGCACCACCCATTTAGTTATTAAAGAACAATTTTTTTCAAAAAAGTCTTTTCCTGAGCAAATGGTTAATGCCACGCCCCTAAATTCATGATCCACGAAAAGCTGGAAAAATTTCCAAATGTTTGCAAAAAATTTGACCTAAATCGGAGTTGTCGTTTAAAAGTTATGAATCAAACAATATTATCTTCTTTTTGGTGCGACTGTTATTATTGTTGGCAGCATTTGGCAAAATCAGTGAAATCATCAAAAATAAGTTTTATCACATTTTTTCATAATTTTCGTATTCAATAGCCTATAATTTTGGAACTGCTGTACCGATTTAGTTCAAACTAACTTCCCGTAGCTGGAAAATTCTTCAGCTTTATAATGATATATATTTTATGGGTGTGGCACTGCCCACTTAAATATAATAACTGCTTTTACAAAGTATTCTTTTTTTCAAGAATGGATAATCGTAGAACCATGATACCTCGTTTAAAGGATTCTTCATCTAATTTAGAAAAAGGGGCGCAAAAATTTTCAGAACGATAGGAGCTACCGTTTCCGAGATATAAGCGTTCAAAGTTTTCTTAGTAACATACAAAATCAATGCCATACAATGAAAGAGTAAATTGTGTGCTTTCGCTTGATAAGATATATAAAAAAAATTATAGCACGCTTTTAGGCTTAACATTAAAAGCCGGGGAGCTGTGCTTAAAATGAATAAAAAGCTATTAACGTGAGTATAATTAAAGACTTAAGACAAAAACTTTTGCAGTCATTTTAAAACGTACCACTTTGAAAGTACCAGCAACATACACACAGACACAAGACGGACGCACCTTTTTTCCTTGAGCGCAGTTTTAGGGTCTCTGAGGCCTCTCTCTAATTGTTGCAAATGGAATGACAAACTTAGTATATCCCCCGATCTTATGTAGAAGGTATAAATATCGGCGCTCCGGACTAAAGCATATGTATATGTATGGACATACATGCGCAGCGCCGATCTAAGCCCCAATTAATAAAATTTGATTCAAAACACGCTCCAGTCCCTTAGTTTTACACTCTGCAGCAATTGTAGCTACGACCTACCGCATTATTACCGAAACTTTAAAGTACATACCGCACAACCTTATATTTACACCCTATACTTATGCGTAAATATTATGCAATAAGTAAACGAAACAACAAAAGAAACCCCAACGATTTATTGAAACATAATTATGGGGAATTTGCATGAATAACGTATAAATAAATGAATGATGATGAATGGTTTCGTTATTTGACTCAATTAACGGCTCTTTTAACTTAACTTTACTAACAGTTAAGCAATAATGTTGCACATTACCATACATAAGTAAAAGCAATTTAATTTTATTAACTATTACGCATATATTCACCTTACACAACAACAACAATAACAATAGCTATAAGTGGACGACGTCAAAGCACGTCATGTGAAATGAGAACGACGAGCATTTTGGTTTAAAAGCGTCATAAGTGTAATTTAATGTTATAACAAAACCCCACAAAAAAACTTACGTGGTCGCACACATATGTATGTATGCCGGCAATAGTATAGTATACATACAAAGAAATAAAAATATTGTTTTTTTTTATAATAATAGCAGTAAAGGGTGGCAATGTGTGTGTAACAAAACAATTCAAGCATAACCAGAGTCGCAGTGTCCCATAATCATAATATTGTAATAACAACAAAAACAAGTAATATATTAAATTATAGATGACTTAAGCCGAATATTAAATCATTTAATGAGACCGAATTTAATCATTTTGAATGAACTGCTTTCAAATCCAAATTTATGACTGTGGAAGGTCCAACAACAAACGGACATATGGACGGACATAGTCTAGATCGACTCAGATTTTTATAATGACACTTTATAGAGTCGTCGAGACTTGCTTCTTGAGATTGTTAACATTATAGCAAACTTAGTATATACTCAGCATTAAGGACATGAAATGTATTTCATTAAAATTGGACAAACATTCCTTGCTGAATGTCTAAATAAGGCAGTAAGTTTTCCAGTACACAATACTTAATAAACCCATTCCCTCATACCGCCCTAAATGATAATAAACAATAACTATCATAATAACCGCAAACATGTATACGCGTTGTAAGGCTGGCTGTGACTCTGTACCACAGAGTGTTGTATGTTTGATGTTTATTTTTAAAAATTCATTCAACAGTTACTTAACATTTAAATTTTTAATGAAATGAAAACAGTTTACAACAGCTGCTACATGCATACACACCAGCACACTTAAACCAACACAGGTTATTATATAAACGCAATGAAACAATATCAGCCATTCATGATGATTTATATTATATCCACCACATCATCTATTTAACAGCCACAATACACAACAATAAATTAAAAAGATGATGAAAAAGCCTACGCACGAGTATGTCCGCATGTATGTATGCCTGGCAATTACTTATAAGCAAACATTCACTACCAAGCTTTTATACTCACTAGGATATAATGTGCAACCACAACAACTACAAAATAAAATATGTTTTAAAAATAGCAGCAATAACAGACATTGATGATTGACTGACTGGCTGGCTGAGTGAGTGAATGACTGTCAAACTGGAAGTGTACTGAACTTGAGCTTGAATTTTATTTCACTATTAGTTGTTGTTGTTGGTGTTGTTGTTGTTAATAATAATGTTGTTATGTTTTTCATTTGGCTCTTTCACAAGTCTCACTATTGTCTATGTAGTTAATGTTTTTTTAGTTATAAAAAAAAAAAACACATCAAAGAGAAACATTTTCTTTACTCAAAATCATTCAAAAGAGTGCTACAAACAAAACTTTTTATGTAATTTTGTATAAAAAATATTCAATTTGTATTATGTTAATGTACTTGATTATGTTATATATATATATATATAAAACAATAATATAATTAATTATACATAAACCGGACACACAAGGTTAAGCGCACGTTTCAATTTAGTTTCGTTGAAATCGAAAAATGAACTTTAATTGACTAAGAGCAAGAAAATGTGTAAAATTTAACTTAACGTATGAAATAAACAATATGCAAAATATTATTATATATAAAAAATAAGCCAATAACCTCGGTTTTTACATAAATAGTACATATCAGAGTACAAGTATTATATAAAAACTGAAAACATTATTATAAGTGATTTTTCAATAAGGACATAACAATTTTGTAAATTAATATAAACACACCCTTGAATATTTTTTTTTAATCTGTCAATATCAAAACCTCAATCAAGATTAACCTTTTTAAACGAATAATGTTTGAAAATTATTAGAATTTACTTATGTAATTATTCCGAGTCCGGGCTGCCAATTGAAAAATATAGCAAAATATTCTAACATTCAAGACTTTGTTCATCAATAACTGGCTGTAAACGGTGCTTTGTTTTTTTGTTATATAAAAATGCCGGTAAAATAACAAAAATTCTCACTTGGCCTCTTATGTGGCGCAAGAGACGAAATATTTCTATAAAAAAGAGGCGTGTGTGTGTAAGAGTACAGACTATTTCACAATGCTCTTTGTGCAACATCCCCATACAAACACTACAAATATTGTAGGTATAAAACAACAATAATAATAACAACAACAACAACAACAGCAAGATATATTATTAAATGATTATACAAGAAGAAAATGTGAGTGGCGGCTGTGTGACGTAACGTGTAATAGTTTTATTAGCAAACATAGCAAACTCGTTAGATACTCGTACAGTAATAGCTTGAGCGCTATATTACAAACACTCTTAAACAAACTCATAAAACACAAAATTCAACTCTTTCGCAAAAATCTTACAACACCATACACACATATACACACACACACACACACGCACCAACTCACCACAAAGTAAACGGGTTATAACGTAAAGTTTTGTATCTTTATAAATATAGATATATATGTATGTGTGTGTATGTGTTTAGAGTGACATAATACAACTCTACATTATTTTTATTTAAGTATTTAATTGTATAAAGCATTTAATAAGAGAGAGAGAGTATGAAAGAGAGAGAAACACGAAGAGGGAGAGAATACATTTTGAAAAGTAAAAAAATATCTCTCCGACTGAATTCATTAGATATGTGTAGCATTTATTGAAATCATTCGCTTACTGGCAGCAGCGGTGACTTGTAGTAAAAATCTTATTATTTACACCCGTTCAAACTTAGACGCGCATTCTAACTCAAGTTCATAACTAATTACACTAAATAACAAACGCGCTTTCAAATTACACAATTTTTGCTTCAAATCATTTAAAAAATAATAATAATACTGTGTCTGTATATACATGAGTGTGTGCGTTGGTGTATATATTCACTTATAAAAAAAGATTGTTATTTAATCATTTTTCTTATAAAAAAAATATATATAAAATGAATCATAGAGTCTAGAATATGGTAAAAAGAATAAGGAAAAGTTCTTCATTTTGTACAAAAAGAAAGTTGTTAGGATTGTGAAAAAATGGCAATTTTTTTATATGAAAAAACAAAGTAGTTACGTAAAGAAGTATGTTACAAAACAAGTAACGCCCTGAAAGAAACGACGCTGACGCTGACAACGGAGACGACGACAACGACAATAGCAGCAGTAGCAGTAGCAGCAATTATAACAACAGCAACAATAAAGAACCAAATACATGTAGCGTGTGTTGTGTTTGTCATTAAGAACACAACACAGACGGAGTGTGTGCATGTATTACTACCGAGAAGAGTACGCGTTTGGTTGATTTCCTGTTAGGCCTACGTGAGCATATTGCAAACAACCAACATACCGAGTACCCAGTGGTGTGTGTTTAAAGAGACAAGTTTATCTAAAACTTTACAGTGTTTACATTGAGATTAACGCAAAAGCAAACAACAACAACATCAAACACAAAAAAAAAAGGTAAATATAAAAGATTTATAAAGAAAAACATCATACGATTAACAAATGAAAAAAGGAAAAACGGTACAGATGGTTATAAATGCAAGCCAAAGAATTATGTAAGTTTGTAAGAAGAAGAGGAAGAAGAAAAATAAACACAGTTATAAAAACATTATTTGCCATTCTCCTCCAATGAACGTGTATAATAATTAAGCAGCAGTAGCAGATACAGCTGCGGCTGCAGCTACAGCTACAGCCAACACGTAATATTGTGTTTGTTTTTCGATTTCAAACACAATTATACTCAAACGAGAAACTGTTCACTGTTTACAGTACATTGTATAAAGAGTACAACTCTAGCATAACCATTCATTTATAATACGTTACGACATCAACCTCAATTCTCCATAGACGAGTATAAACCTATATGCACGTTCACACAAAAATCCAAGCAGGCAGGCGGACAATAAAAACAGCTCAACGAGAGTACAAGAAAAAAAAAAAACAAAAAAACCAAATTACATTCTTTCAACACATTGTGTTGCATGTTGAATCATTTCTATTGCACAAGAGCAAGAGAGGATTTTAAGCCAATGAGCACATATCCTCTCAGTCCATTATAGTTGGATAACATGCTTTTTAGTGCTTTTCACAATAATAAAAACACATTTTCATTCATTCAAGAATTACAATTACAAGAGAATAATATTTTTTCGTAATATATGCACTTACTTACACCACCATATACCGCTTATTAACCAAAGCCATTGTAAAGCATTTTTTCTTATTCCAAATTCTTACAAATCTTGAAATTGATTGTTTGTGTTTATGTGTGTGTGTGTATTGGGCCATGATATTACTAATAAAACGTAACACAAATCACGTTATTTTATATTACGTGTCAGGTTATAATTATACAGAGATTACTAATGTGATTTTATCGTATATACAGCGCAAGGTGTTTGTGTGTAAAGTATTCAAAATAGAGCCAAAATTGATCTAATAAATACAGTCAGAAAAGTTTAATCTACTGACAGGTGTCAGGTGTAATATGGCTTAACTTTCTGAATGGTTTTTAGCAAATATGTCTGTCGGTCCACAGCCATTTTTATACTAATCGAGAATGCTCGTCTGATGGTTGGAAAACCTTATACATTATAACAAGTAAAAATGTTATTTTATATAATGCGTCACTTAGTTTCATAAATAATGTTACAATTAATTTAGTTTTATCAGCAAGCGCGAGGTTTTGCCATATAAGTCTCTTCGTGAAATATGAATATAGGGTAAGGGGTTCTAAAAACGGTTTAATCGGTTCCAAATTTGGCAAATATTATGCCAATTAACTGTTATTTACCAAATTCTGTCAAAAAATATTAAAAATTGCGAATATTCGCAATATACAGTTTTTCTTTATAATAAGTCGTTATATGGGAAGGGGTTCTAAAAATGATCCTATTCGGTTTATTTTCAATACAGCTTATCTTTGGCTTTATACATGTTCTTGTACCAAATTTCATTTAAATATCTTTAAAAAACGACCCGTAACTTAGGCTCAAATTCATATGGAGAGACATACAGACGAACGGACCTCGATGTAGATTTTGATTATAAAGTAGCGCTATTTATTCTATCCATAAGAACAGGGCGAATTTGATCATATGCCATGCCCACAATAAATAAAAATTTATTTATCAACTCTAAAAATAATGCTAAGAGGTTAGAGTTCACAGATATTTATATTGAGCCCTTCTATTGATATGCCAAAAATGATAACAGACACGCCCACAATTTACAAAATCACTTTTTATGTCCAAAATCTACTAAGAAGTTGACATTCAGAACACAAACCCTTAAAGAGCGTAATCAGTTACTATATGTCACGCCCATATTTTGAAATTAGGCCAAATTGAGCGACTACAACATTTTCACTTGCTTTAACAATTTTTACTCAACCTCTTTTACAATTTAACATATAACACTGTAGGCATTCGTCCCAGTTTAAAGCACACACTTACTCAATACATGCTCAGGTACTTGCATCTGTTTTTCCATTAAAAAAAAAAAACTTTGTCAATATCTACATAACGTTGAATGGCAACATTAAAATTCAATCAACTATATTTACAAATTCACTTGTGTGTATAACTTAAACAATTATATAATATAAGAGCCCTACAATCAGTTGCAAGAGTTACGTAAATATGGAGAAAAACAAAACAAAACAAAACAATAAATATATCATGACCATATATAATAAAAATATCAAAAATAAGAGACTAGAAAACACGTATCTATAATATTACATAATATAGAACGTAAAGCAAACGAAACTCAATAATTGTGTTGTAGGAAAAAAAAGCACTCAGCATTAGTTTGTATAAATGTACGATTTTTTATACGGTAATGTGTGGTTTAAGAAACATAATAATAATGCAGTAATATCGTGTTAATATTATGTTTAAAATACTAATCACCCGAAGAGAGTGAGCAAGAGTGAGTGTGAGAAAGGCAACATTTACTGTGAGTTAAAAATTTTGAATTTTAAACAACGCTAAAGTATAAAATATGATAAAAAAATGAAATAGAATTGTTGAGTGGTGTTGGTTCTAATAAGTATGAGAGCCACACATAGAGAGAGAGAGAGAATATTACGAAACAAAACAAGTTCTACAAACCCACTAACAATCTGAAACAATTCAACATGTGCGAACGTGCTAAACGCCACGATTACAAAAACAGAAAATCAAATATAAAATTTAATATACTTGCGCAAAAGCACCCACACACTCTCCCTCTCTTACCAATTATTACTAACTATTAAGGAGAGTAAAGTCAGTTTTTAGGGTATTTTTCCCTCTTTTTTTTGTTTTTTTTTAGTTTATATGCACGTTTTTTGATTACATGATTTAAATATATTTTGTTATGCCGGCATTAGCCATGCACTAAACACAAACACACACACACACACACACACACATGTTTATTACTCACTGGCAAGTTACGAAGGAGATTGTTGATTCGGTACAAATTGTTTCTTTGTTATGTAAACAAAATGATTTGGTTTTTTTCGTTTGTTTTCATAACCACTTGTGTTGTTTAATCATCAGACAAATGATTTCTCATTTCTATTAAGAAATCATTTTACAAAAGCAATTGTTATGCACACATATTATGGTATAAAATTAAATTTAGAACAACAATAAAAAATTTTTAAAATATTTCAGACACTTTTTAACAATCTTTACAAAGTATTTAAAACAGATTTATCTTTGATGGGGGCATACTAAATTTATCATTGCATTTGCAGCTATCGGAAAGAAATACAGTGAGTTTATAAAATATAAATTCATAATCACCATCAAAACGTGACTCTATTTGGCCATATCCGTCCGTATGTCCATCCATGGTTATTGGCCAAAATTGAATTCTTAAGGAAAAATTTGGTGAACGTAGAACTGATTGAGAGCCATGCCCTCATTAAGCAAAAATCTAAGTATCAACCACAAAAACTTCACTATGACGTTAAGAGGCCCACATATCTATAATGTACCCATTTATGTACCAAAAGTGGGCGTCGTCTTATAACAATTACGCCCATAATAAATAAAAATCTCTCTAACCGCAAGAACTTTCTATATGATGTTGAAATTGTGTCAACATACCTATAATTAGTTTATTTATGTAACAAAAATAGGCGTGATCTTATAACAGATACGCTGATAAGCCTTATACCAGATACGTGTTATAACAGATACGCCCACAAATTATAAAAATTTCTTTAACAATTGAAATTGAGTAATATATCTGTAGTTAGTTCATTTATATGCCAAAAGTGGGCGGGGTTGTATAACAAATACGCCCACAATTTATAAAAAACTTTATTTAGCTCAAAATTTTATTTAAGTCTCACCTACCTTAACCCATATACAATGTCTGTCACGCCCCTTGAAGATATTAAAAGTATTTAAAATTTCTCTCAAGTCAGATACAGTTTTTTTTTTACACAACAATATTGTATTATATGACATGTTATGAGAATCTTATACGTACCATATATAAATAACACTCTAGGTCATTTTACGCACATACATACTGTTACTGTCGACTACACCACCAATACTATTCATCAGACACCGATTGTATTCATTTACATTGTATTGTACAACTTGTATAGAAGTGTAAATCTAAACGTTTAGATATGTTCACATACTGACAGTGAAAATACTTTGCAGCACTACCTTACCGAACGACATGAATTTTAAACCAATCGGTTTCTTAAAAATAATATTTTAAACATCATCTACTGTAAGCAGTAGAGCTGCTTGTGATTGACTGTTATTGTATAATTATTACGTAGACTACATAGCATTGCATAACTCTCCCAACCAAACGCACAAGGTTGAATTATAAGACAAACAATAACCCGAAACAACATTATGATAATTTCCATCTGTTATGTTTCTCCGCAGTTGCTAAAGTGTGTTTAACAACTATTTCAAAGATTTAAGAATTTCTATAAAGTGAGTATTGTTTAGCTAAAAACTTTTTGATGTTATCATCAACTTGACAAAATGTATAGAAAAAAAAAAAACGACAACAAGACAATTACTCTGCTTGAGTAATAAGATTGAATTGAATAAATTGATTTAATTTAATTTTCTGCACTCAACGTCAACGTCTTAGTAATAAATTAAGAAAACAAACACATAAGAGTTTACTCTGTCGTTGTGTTGTGTGTTGTATCACATTATGCAATTGAATTATAAAAAAAAGGCCTCAATATAAAATTCATATGAAAATGGGGCGAATATTGTTGTTGTTGTTGTTGCTGACATGCGAAAATTCGTTTTTAATTTCAATAAATGTATTTTTAATTTACTTTGAATAGTAAACAACAACAACAACAACAGCAATACAAGCGAACACTTATCACAATTGTAAAAAAAGCACAAAAAATGCATAAAAAAAAAATTGAAAAACATTCAATTTCAACATGTGTTGTTCTTGTTATAGAACGATCGTACATTCAACATCGTTCAGTAAGCTTAGTAAAATATCAATACACTTACACGCACGAATATATATGTAAAATAAACATTCGTGCATGCATATAAAGAAATCATATAATGTGGCAGATACTGAAAGGAAAGGTACGATACAGTTTCTGCTCCAGCTGCTTATAGCGTTAAATTTTTAGTAATTGAGATATGAAAACACTTTTTTTTTTAAATGGTTGCAGCGTATGACCAATTTATCTAACAATATAATGAAATTAAATTAAGACCTATGTCTGTATGTTACAAAGATGAAGATAAAATGACTATATCCACTTAATTGTGCATAAAGTTCATGTAACAATCACAACCCGTCATATTAGGCATATAATACATACACACACACACATACACATACACATATATTTATGTAAATGCATTTTTTTAAAAAATCTCATCGCGTACGCCGGCTGTGTGGTTGATGCTTTTTATTCTACGCACACAAATTTCTACGTAAAGATAATTAAATGAGAATTTTAACGGCTTGGGTGTGCGGGAATATATATAAGAGTGTGAATGTAGATAAATACGAGTATATGATTGGGTGCTCATTTTTGTTGTTGTTGTTGTTGTTGTTGTTAATAATAATAAATGGTGATACGTAATTGGAAGTGTTATGAAATCAAATGGAATGAAAATTATTACTTAACTATAATGATTCATTTATAGTGCATATATACATACTTATAAGTATGTATGTACAAAGCAAAAGATCAACTTTTATAAGTATTATGTCATATAAACAAACAAAAAAGTTAAATTTCACTTAAGCCACATATTAAACACCTATCACTAATGCATCAAAGTCCTCATGCATCATACAAATCGAATATTTCAAAAATCCTAACTTAATTTATTAGTGAAGGTGTGCCATTAAAGCGATTTTTCAAGGTCTACTTCTGCCGTTTGTTATATGTGTCGATATTTCTTAACATACTTGGACAAACGGACACAACTAATATTGTTTAAGATTCCATGCTATATATATATATATGCGGGATCTCTAAAGTCTTTTTTTGAATGTTACAAATGTTTTCACAAAGTGACTATACCTCCGTTTTGAAGATCGTGCTTATTGTATAATCGAATATGTTTCGCACTCTTTTTCTAATCATTAACACAATACTACAATAAATAATTTCCTGTTTTTATATCCTACACTATAAAGTCGTACAAGTGGATTGGTTCGTAATCTTTTAAGTGCAAAATCCATATTTTCTTACAACGAACACCTCGGAATTTAAATCTTAATCCATTTCTATCTGTTCGCCTATATTGAACGTCGACCTCATTGACTCATTTTTAGGCGGTTCTCCCTGTTTAAAAATAAGTTGTTTTTTTTTTAAATTGTGATATAAAATGATTAATTAACTTATGTATTGACTCTATTAAATTTGAATTAGAATAGTGCCCACCTTTGTAACTTTTCCATAATCCAACTTAATTGATTTTAACATTGTAATCGGGTATTAAGTGGTCGGTTAGATTAAAAATTTTATAGAAAAAGAAGACTGAGAAGCTCATAAGTCTAAAGCAGAATTGAGATTGAGAATGAGTAATTCAGCATTGTCATAACTGTAGAGAATTGTGTGAAAAACAAGTGGTGGAGAGAAAGAAAAATTCACCCGTCTTTACTGTAATTATTATTTATATTTTTGTTATTTAAACTAAACAATTTACATTTCTAAAGTTATTTTTTCAATTTTTTTTATTCATTGAAAATTGATTTAAAAACTTTTTATTCATCATACGTTACAGTGGTCGTCTACATAGTAATTCTCTCAAAAAAAAAATCATAGAGAGAGAAGAGAATAATATTGAGTACCTTATGAAGAAAAAGTAAGAGTGATAAATAACGAGAAAAAGAGAAAGAGAGATATATTATAAAGAGAGTTTTATCATATAACAGCAGATAAGAATGAATTGTATCGTGTACGCGAAGTGCGTTCCATGTGACGACTCTTAGACTCTTATGCAATCCTGTTTATATTATATTACGTAAAATCATTTTAATTTGAATACCTTGTCTTCCACACATATTTAACGTTCTGTTTTCTTACTGCTTGCAGGTAATCTACTTCCTCTCCCGTAAACTAAAATTAAAAACGACGCTTAAACAACTGAGAAGCAGTTTTATATCCAGCAGTAGCATTTCGAAATGAAGCGTGTACGGATGTGCTTTCTACTTATCGCGGTAAAAAAAAATTAAAAAATTAAATTAAAAACAAGTTTCACAGAAAATATAAAATAAAATAAAATGAAATAAATGTTTCAAATCAAATCAAAACGTGTTAACAGCAGCATACAAATCTTGTAAATAAAATTGTGAAAAAAAATTATGTCAAAAAGTGCCACCGAGCAATTTCAAATAAAAAAGAAGCGAAAACCTATAAATAGAAAACTTCACAGCAGTTGCTTCATAAGCCAAAATAATAGTAGTAGTAGTAGTGGTAGTAAGGCTCCAGCTGTTATTAGTAATTAGGGAATATTTACAATTTCGTAATAAACCAAAGGTTTCACGGTAGGTAGACACTTTTCAACACCGGTTGCTATAATGCCACTGTCACAAGGCTTCTATGCTAAGGGGGCTACGGCCAGTAAACGTGGCCTAAAATCGATGCGCTTAAATAATCCAAATGCGGCGACCATGTCAGCGTTGGCTTTCCCCAAAGAACCCGAGCAACAAGCCAAAAAAATGAAAAAATCCTGTGAGAATAAATTAACGTATCATACCGTTGCCACAGTGCCGCTAAACCAACAGTTCTTGCAAGGCCAGACCAACAAGAATTTGCAACTCTCTTATCTACTGGGTGAGTCATTGGCACGTCACGGCCGTTTGCAAGAGGCTTTCAATTTATACGCTCTCACCGCCAATGAACAACCCGAAGGTTTTATACCCTTAGAGAAGTTGCACATATTGGCCACCGCTCTTATTGAGCACGTGCGTTTGTTGGCGATGAGTTTTAAAAAATCTGAAACCATAAACTTGACGGCAAATGAATCTCCTAACGCTCCTTCCATTATGCCCTTGGCAGATGGTCAATACAAATTGAATAATTCGTCTAGATATAAATACGTGACAGGAGTGGGGGATGCTAGTAACTATTGTTCGTTTAATTGGAAAACCCCCAGCACCGCTGCAACAAATTTTAATCTCCTGGTAAATAATACAACTTCTGCGTGTATGGAGAGCAGTAACAGCAGCAGCACTACTGTCTTGGATGATGATGTGGATCCTTTGTTGTGTCCTTTGTGTCGGGATATATTACGCTGCCCGGTAACTACCAATTGTGGCCACACCTTTTGTCGACAGTGCTGCGAAACTATTACCATGTGCAATATCTGTCATGTGAAATTCTCCAAATATCAGCGCGATGAACTAGTTATTGAAACTAATCTAACTAAACAGGAAAGAATGAGAGATGTTTTAACTGAAACGGCAGTAACTGTGGCAGAGACTTTAACAACAACTACTGCCAGCAGCAGCAGCACCAGCAGCATAAGTGGCAGCGATTTATCATTTGGTTACTCGTCAGCATTCTTAAACAATACATCAAATGCAGCACAACCTTCCTCTAATCCCAACAATTTTGCATCATTTTCAAGTTCTTGTTCGAACTTGGCCTGCCCTCATCTAAACGCAGCCACTTATTCTCCTTTAACGGTTACCACCACTTCTATAGCTTTGACAACTGATACTGCCACCACAACAATAGCTAGTTCCGGTGCAGTGACAAGTAACGATGGTGACGCTGGTATTCTTAATGAAACTTCTAATTTAAATATTACTGGTGTCGGCACTTCGAGTGTTGACAACATGAAATTTATGCCGGATGTGTTGGTTAGACGTTTGGTAGAGAAATGGTGGGGCGCTGATTTGCAAGCGAAAAAGATCAGCGAAACGGCCGCCAGTTATATGCATTTAAATTTGCTGGATGATGCTTTAAAATTTTGTAATGCCAGCCTAGAGAAATGTAAGTATTCAAAACTTGATGCTATTTCGAAAAATTCTTATAAAACCTCTTTTAAATCGTTTTGTCCATCCGTCCATATATTGTAATTAAACTGAGGTTGACTGAAACTATCCAATGTGAGACTAAAAATGATGGAAGAATACTTTATTTTGTTTCTTTAGGAGAATGTCAATAGTAGGCAGACGAACAGACAAACTTATGGTTAGGTCGACTCACATTTTGATGCTGATCAAGAATCCTTTATAGGGTTGATGAGGCTTTCTTCTGGTAATTAAATAGGACAGAACATACTTAGTATAATCTTGTCTCATACAAAGGCTACAAAACGGTGGCTCGTGTTAAACTAGTTAGCATTTAGCAAAATCCATTCAAATATAATGTCTTCTCCTTAGGAGAAAATGCATTTTCTTTATGCAAAATATAAAAATTCTTAAATTATTGTGAGATGGCGTATGAATGACGTTTATTAACACAATTCAATATACGAAATTTTGAAATTTTCTGACATATAACAAATGGCCACTTTACCAATCATGAAGTAGCTAAAAATTTGAATTGAATTTGAAAACGTAATGAAGGCACATAACACAGCTTGTCTAAAATAATGACACATTTGCAGTAAAGCATAACATATGTTGTTGTTGTTGTTGCTGCTGCTAGTATAATGTACAGAAATGTTTACAAAACTCAACACACAATTGTATACAATTCTCTTTGTTGAGATTGCCATTGTCAATCATTTGTATAGAAGAACATTTGTTATATGTGTACACATTTCGGTTTTTTGAGTGTGTGTTCTTTTTTATTATTATTATTATTATTTTTTTGAAAAATATTCTGTAATCTATACATGTAATAAAGCCATTATATGTTTGCAATAAATGGGGAAAAAACTAAATCATCTGTAGGCAGATATTTATTGAAAGCCTTGACCTATAAAGTAATTTGCTGCTGGTATGTTATAGCATAGCAAATGGAAAATGTAGGTAGAGCGTGACCAGAGTATAACAACGAGTTTGTAGTGCAATAAAGCTATGTTATAAAAACAGAAACAAAAAAAAAACTAAAATCACTCAAGGTACTCTACAGTAAATAAAAAATGAATGATAACGCCCGAGGGGAAGCGACTGAAAAAAAATTGTAAAAAAAATATTTACACCTTTTATCAAATGTTAGTCAAACCACCTAAACAAGAACACACTTTTATCATATCATCTTAAAAAAAAAATAAATAGAGGCATCTAGTACAGCTGCATAGCATCCTCGAAGGTTTCTCAGAATAAGATAAAGTGAACACTCATCTAAAACTTTAAACAAACTTTTGTATAATAAATATATATATACAGCTTGTATAGGGTGTCTTTCTCGTCGTAACAACCTAACAATGATTAACTATTCTGCACCTTGTAAAGTTTAACAGAGTAAAAATGCAAAACTTATTTTGATTAAAACTTAAATTGTCCTGCTGCCTATACAACTGACATTCTAGTTAAATGTTGTTGCAAAAGTTTACTTCTCTCTCCATTTTCTATATTAAACCCATGATGAATATATTAAGCTTCTTCTTCCGTTTTCAACATTCAAAACTAAGCATTAAAGGCGCTGTAAATAAAATTCAAGTCGTTCTAGCCATGTCCGTCCGTATGTCCATCTGTTGCTGACTTTTTCAAGGTAATACATAATGTGCTGAAATATTGTGTGTGTGTACATACATTTATAGTTTCTGTATGTAAATTGGGTAAATTTAAAATTGGGTAAAATTGCTTGAGAATCACGCCCACAATTGTTAAATAATCTATGTAGCTACAAACACTTCATTAGAAAATTTTGAATATATGTTCATAATTACCGTATCTATGTGTGCCAAAAATGTAGCTATGAAGTTGAAATTTGGTGCAAATATTTATAGTTATTCCATTATTTGGTGTGCTAAAAATGGGCGTGATTCTAAAACAGGCACGTCAATATTTCATAAAAATCCTTACGTGACATAAAGTCCGACTTGCAAGTTCATATTACGAGAGGCCGTAATCAAGTACCTGCCACGTCCATATTTTTGTATATGTCTATACAAGGTGTTTACGATTTGGTGGTAAATTTAGTTTTCTTACTTATTTCATTATATAATATATAAAACTCATGCACAACTTCAGCTAAGTGCAGTTTATGGCCCTGGACACTGTTTGCTGCCTTGTAGCCAGTGTACACATTTCATATATATGCTTCTTTTATATGCCATGTGACCTCTATGCTATTAGATATTATGTGTGTGTGTAAGTGTGTGTGTGTGTGGGTGTTTGTGCCTTTGTTATGTGATATATTCAGAATTACTTTTATGTCATATTTTGGTATTTTCCAACTTGTTGCGCATACTGTTTGTAATAATAAGCATATGGTTAGCTAAGCTAATAGGTCTTTGATGTCATTATGACATCACCAACAACATACCATATACGCTGGGGTGTATTGTTAGCAACTTGTAGTAACAAGAGACTGCTGTGGTAAACTTTAGACACATAATAATGAGTGGGTGTCATAATATTGTAAATTATTACGTGTGTATACATATGGAGATGAATCCATGTTTGAATGGTTTCGTTATTCTTTCAACAACAATGAAGATTTTCTTATAATTAAAATTTAGCAAACAATTTATTACAAATATGTTATATATCTTTGAAAATTGTCACAGTAAATGAAATGCAAGTCATGTTGTAAGATGATAAATATGTTAAAATGTTGACACATCAATTAGTAAAATGGAATATTTTTCACAAACATTTTCTTTTGATATATTTGATAAAACAGGCGACAATATTACAATAAATTATCATACATCATATATAGATAATTTTGACATCTTTCATTATACAAAAATCGGGTGAAATTATGAATGTGTCCATACGTCCACATAAATTTGTGTTTAGCTGGTAGTAATTGCTTTTAATTTTATATTTTAACGATTTCAATATAATAAAAGACCATTTTTCATTTTTTATTTAGAATCTAAAAAGTATATTTATTCAAAATTAGCAATAAAATTTCTGTCCGTACGTCTGTCTGTAGTATCATTTTAGAAACGGTTTGTTGGGTTTTTTTCGATGGTTGTTGTTTTTGCATTTATGCTCCCACGGTCTTAACTGTACATTGCTTTTTAACAACATTTCCTACCTACTCCTTACAGCACTAATTTTGTTAGCTTCTGCTCATATTTTCCACTACCTTGCTTAGCTGCAATGAACAATGATTAGTTTTTGAAAGTGAAAAACAAAGCAATATTAATGAAATTTACTTTGAGTTAAAGCAATCTCTGATTACAAAGTCTAATATTTCATTCATTTATTATTAAAATGAAATTGTTGCCGTGATGTAGAATATTTGAAAGTTAAATAATTCAAGGCTATGTTTAATGCAAGTACACACTCAACATGGATAAATATTTGAAGAGTACTGTATCATATATATTGTGCCATTCTCTTCTGGCTTCATTTTGTTACTGATAAAAGGAAAAACTTGTTGTTATATATGTTTAAGGCTATACACGTACAAAGGATGAATCATTGCTGTGAAGCTTAATGTATAGTTTGTGTGTTTAGGCAGCTTTGGCTTCTTTTATTATCTTATCCTTTTATCTTGATCGTTTCATTCTTTTCATATTATGGTTACAATCCATTTTGATTGCAATCCAATTTCGGTTGCCTTACTTGCAATTTAACCAATTGCTGCTGATTTACACAAAAGTTTGTCTGCCTATTGGTTTCTAACAAGTACAATATTTAATATAAAATTACATGCTACCCTCACTAATTGTATGGTGGAGGGTATTTAAAATTCGGCAGTAACTAAATCTACTCTTTTGACTTGTTCCTAATTCCATTACATGTTTGATATTTAACCTTTAAGAAAAAATATATGCATTTATAATGAATTACAAAAATCTGATGCATGTGTCAAGTAAAAATAAATACATAATAAAATCCATTTAAACCATTGACATATGCTTAATAAAAATGAATTAATTATTAAGATATTAAGTAAAATATTACATCATTGCCATCTCATTACATATAACTCACCATTGTTCCCTCCCTCACTTACACTACACACACCGCTCAGCCCTGCTTGCATTCGTTTAAGTGCTAATGATTATTATAGACTATTATTGTGCATCAAGACAAAGTCGATTGTAAAACCGTTATTAAGTAACATTTAAATGAAGAGATATATTGCATAACATTTGATACAAGGTGTGTTTGCATGTGTTCACAAAAGCAACAATAACAATAACAACCATCTAATAACCAGTTGCCACGTAAATTACAAACAAAATATTTTTATTTCTTCTTGTGCTTATCGATGCTTACATAAAAAAAAGAAGGGCTTTTTTATTTTACAATACACAATTACTGAGTGTGAGTGAGCTGAGGCGTGTGTGCGTTTTGTTCAGTGTAACAATGGGGGCGACCTAAACATACACTGAATCGACTGTGTTGTGTTGTGTTGCTTTTGTTTGGTTTATAAATACAATGTTGCCTGCAAAAGTAAATATTTGATAATGTTATTGTTGTTGTTGTTGTTGAGTAAAATATATAACTAAGTGTGGATGATAACAACAATTTGTGCTCCACTAGGTCTAGCCTTTACCAAGCGAGCTATACAATGTATGTTTACACTTCTGTTGGAATTTATTATACCCACCATTATATGGGGGTATATATGACTCTGTTAAAAGGTTTGCAATGCTCAGAAGGAATCGTTGGAGACCCTACAAAGTATTGAATACTAAGTCGATCTAAACCATGTCTTTCTGTCCGTCTATCCGCGTGGGTTTGTTCTATGATAATCACACTCCTGGTCATAAATATTAAGACATTGTTGGTTGGTATTAAATGGGGTATAAATGGACAAAATCGGTAAAAAAAACACCCACAAAGCATCAAAAACTGAAAAAATTGCATTTTTTAAATAAACTTTCCGTTTTACTTATAAAGTACTGACGTATTTACTTTTCGGGAAGCTTTGGTGCTTCGATGGTAGGTGTACAAGATTTGGTCTCACCCGATTAGGACACTTTTACTTGTTTTTATTTAACAGGAATGTAAAAAAAAAAATTATTTTTAAATTATACAAGAAATTTATAGCCATAGAAGCAACTTCTCATAACACAATATTTATATATATCGTGAGAGCTGGGAAATTAAATATTTGTATATTTGTCATATTTTTCATAACAACGATAATTGTGGAATAAATAATTATTTTAAAAGAAGCTTTCTTGTGAAATAATCTCTTGATAGGTTCACGGTATTGAATTTAGTTGTGGAAAAGTTTATAAATATATATATAAAGATGATAACACATTTGCAACTACGCATACGAATAGAAAATATTCTCTTACGGAAGCTTACAGTATGGCTTTCTTAAGCAGTGCTCCATTTGTGCGATAAAACAAAACATCGCATATTATTATTAAATTATTTTTCCATTAAAAGAATTCAAAATTGTTTATGTTCACCCAATATAGACAAAGTTTTTAATATCTTGTTTAATATTAAAAACGACATCATTAAAATTCCATAAAAACTTTTTAGTCTTCTTCTCCTGTTCCGTCAGAGCAATCATCATTAATGTTTTTTTTTTGTTCCATAAAAAGGAAAATGATTAAGAAATTATTTCAATTATAATAAGTAGCGGTAGCTAATATCTTACTGCGGTTATATATGTATTTTACCCTAAAATAATAGATAAAGCTTCATACAAGCTTAACGTTTTTCGTCTATTTATTCAACGTGTCAGTTAAAAAAAAACTGCTCGTTAGCAAGCTAATAGAATTTGTATTTAAGGGAAAAAATCCTTGTAAAAGACAAGTATATAATTCAGATTCCTTCAAACAAATAAGTCATATTTCAGTACTTCCGTATGCGCATGTATCGCTATTGTTCATTCGTCCTTATGCATTTTTTGCTGATAGCATTAGACGGCCTAGTTTACAATCAAGATTTAGGCAGCATAGAACATACTTATCACGTTCTAATGTTCATCCGTCATTATTTGTCTGTACGTCCATGCTTGTCTGTACGTCCACAGGTTTGTAGTTTGTTAAATATTGACTTCAACACACATATAATACATCAATTACATAAGCTTTTTATTTTTAAATCAATTTATAAAAATTATGAAAGGTTCATGACATTTTATAAATCATTTATAAATAAATATATGTCACATATGTTAGTGGCAAGTAGAGTGTTGTTCACTTTGCAGATTGTTACACAAAATGATTATATATAATATACATATACATATATATATCTATATATATATATATATATATACCATATAGATAAAAAAGCACACAAAAGTGTTATAAACTACACTTGCCATCCACACGCACCCCTTGAGATTTGATATTCTGCTACATTCTAAATCAATGTTTATTCTACTCGTTCTTATTTTTCTAATTCTAAAGTGTATGAGTTGAAATGTCCCTAAAGGCTTCAGATAGCCATAAAAAAGTTACTTACAGAATAAAACAACAGTTTACAATAGATTGGTTTTTAATTTTACACACATTACGGTCAATAGTAGTGGGTCAGGCCGGATATGTAAGTCAAGCAAGACATTTATATAGAATTAAAGGAATGAAGAGTTAAAGAGAAGAAACCTTAAAGACGTTTAATCAATATAAGTCTACTTAATATATGAAAACATTTTTCTACCATTACTACAAGACCAAATATATGAATTAGTGAGAAATGATTGTTCATAATGAAATGAAAGGAGAACACTTTTGCCTTTTTTTAAATATATTGTATTTTCTCATAATGTAGCCTTGTCGTCAACCTTGAAACTTATCTTAGAATTATACAAGTGTGATATATTAATGCCAGTAATTTCTTATGTCATTCTAAACATTTCAATGCCATACAAGAAAGTTTCATAGTTTCAATGAAAGTCGTTTTAATACTTGGCCTCGATCGGATCGTTTTTTGACCATCTTTTCCTATATAATGATATTTTCTGAAGGGATTTTTATGGCAATGCCTCGCCCACAACTGACAAAAATCCTACCTGCTCAGCATCTAACTTGCAAGTTAATAGGTTATATGCACTCTATTAATTACCACAATCAGGCACCTGCCATGCCTACATTTTGTATTTAGATATGGAGCAAAGGTTTTTCTACTCTAGTTTGTTATTTCCTTCTACTCGTATTGAATTTAAAGCTGTTGACGTGAATACTTTTATATAAAATGATGAGAAAAACATATTTAATGACGTCAAACGTTTGATGAATTTTACATACATTCTATCACTATTTAAGGCATTACCTTACAATATATATGATACAAAAATGGTAATGAAAGGAAATGTTAAAAACATATTTTGCATATATATCGTTTTACATATATATTAATATAAGTATTATGGTTAAAAGGCTTATCAAAAAATTATAAATGAGTGAGCTTCGGGGCAAACAAAAAAAAAAAAAAAAACGCACAAAATAAAGCCAAGGTTAATGTTGTATGTATATATTTTTTGTGGTTTTTCAAAATTTTGTTGAGTTGTATTTTTTTTTTACTTTTGCGACGGATTCACACGCGAATTTTTTTAATAATGTGTGCCCTGACAATAATGTTGTTGTTGTTGTTGTTATTATTATAAAATAAGCAATATTTTTTATGGATTTAATTAAGGATTTTATACCCTCCACATAAGATAAGGGTATCAGTATATCTGTGGATCTGTGGGCATGTCCATCCGTGTGTCCATGTATCTCTCTATCGTTGACACTCTTAAAGGCGTAAATTTTGAAATCTTAAATGTATTGTACATACATTTTTAGTTTCTGCATGCAGATAACAATTGAAATAAAGAAAAATCGATCAAAAACCATGCCCATACAATCGATACAAATCTACTTATCTGCCACAAAAACTAAGCTACAAAGTAGAAATTTGGTATACATGTTTCTCTTTCATCAATGTGCTATAAATGGGTGTGGTCGAATAACAGAAACGCCCACAATGTACAAAAACCGTACTCGGTGTAAAACTCGACTTACTAGTTAATAGATAATATATTTTTTAGTGAGCGGAATCATGTACCTGCCAAGCCCACTGTTTGGATGTACATATGGAGAGAACATAGGATTTGGCTTAAGCCAAATTTAGTTTTTTACTTGTCTTTGTTGCTTTTGTCGATTACTGCGAATCAATCGCGGAGCCACCCGATTGTTATATATATATTTTTTATCGTTTACGTTTATTACATGTGTTTGTGTAAGTGGTTTTTTTTTGGGATGTAGTAAAAAACCACTATATTGTTTCAGTATCTTTGACGTATGTAAATGTGTTTGTTGTTGCTATTGTTGTTATTGTTGTTGTTGCTATTGTTGTGTTTTTTTACATAACACACAATAAAAGACCTTGAGAATGCTACACAATAAATTGGCGTTTAAAGTACTTGTTCGTAATAATATTATATACCCACATGCACATACATACACACTTACACGTGTTTTTTTAATTATTACTTAATATTATATTAAGTAAAAGGCAGAAGCAAAAGGAGGAGGGAGAGAGGAAAAAACAAAAAGTCGTGAAGCATATGTTAAAAAAAAATACAATAATAATTTATTATTTAGAGTTGTTGTTGTTATTGTTGTTTTGCTGTTGATTAATAGAATGACCTTAACTTTTTTCTGCTGTTGGCGATTGTCTTACAAGATATGTTAACAAATTAATGTTCGACGAAATGAACAGAAATAATGCTACGTACCCCATGGACAGACCGACAGACAGTTAAGTGATAAAATATAAATGATTGTGTTTAATTAAATTTGTTTCATATGCAAGATTACGAACAAAAGTAATTTGTGCAACAAAAACAAGTTTTTGCTAAATATAGCAACATGCTAAAGATAATATGAGTACAATGACAGCAACAACAATAGCAACCGATAGCAAGAACAAAAGTTCATAAATCTTTGTTGTTTGCTGTTTGTTGTTGACCTGTTTTGGTTTTTATTCGTTTTGTTTTTTTTTTATATTTAGAAGAAATAATTAAAATTATCAGTTTTCGGTTATATATTTTTTTCTTTCTACTTTCTTTACTTTGTTGTTTATGTGCGAAATGAATGAAAACAGTATTGAGAGAAGAAAATGAAATTTTATGGAAATTTAACGCTACAGACACACGAATAGTAAATAAAGAAACAAGTAAAAAGAAAAAACTAAATTTGGCTTAAGCCAAATGATAAACACCCTCCACCTCTATTTTAAAATAGTGGGCGTGGCAGGTAAATGATGAATGGATCGATAGATGTAGTAATTCTAAGAATGCATACCAAATTTCAATTTCATAGCACATTTTTTGTGGCAGATAAATCGATTTTTGTCGATTGTGGGCGTGGCTCTTGATCGAATTTACTCCATTTAAATAGTTTGCAGAAACTAAAAACCTCTAAACAAAATTTCGGCTCAATATCTTAAAATTTATCATCACGAGAGACATATGGACACACGGACATACATGTCTAAATCATATGTGTAGGGTATAAAAATAATAAAAAATTATATAAGAGTTATTTTAGTTATCAATTAAACTGTTAAGTAATGCATTTTATAAAATGTGTGACTGGGTACTATTATGCAATATTTATGACTTTTAAGTAAAGAAAAGTTGTATTATTCAAGACAAGCAACGCCAAAGCCTTTTAGAATGTCAGTGTTTAAGGGATGAGGTTCAATATTGATATGCAAATAATAAACAGGATATCAATATGTTGTCGTAGTTGACAGCATACAATGGAATACAATATATAGGAGAGTGATGATTTAGTTATATTGCAATAGCTACCAAATTAAGCTCTTCTTTATCTTAATCAATAGTGTTTTGCATACTATAGCTACTTATTTTATAATGGGAGGTGTGTTATATATTTCAACAATACTAGGCTAGGCAATGCGCATGAATATTTGCATCATTTTACACATTTTCTATATATTACGCGTATGGATGCTTTAAAAGTTCTCTACTTCCGCAAACATCACTTCCATAGTGTTACGTGTTGCTGTTGGCCGTACTAGAAGCGCGAATGTAATGCCTTTAGCTGGAGCAGGTCGCACTATAATATTTGCATATTTTATAAAACATTTGAATTCCTTTCTCAACTTCCTGTTTAGTTGTATGCACCTGTTGTGCTATTTTTCTACTCAATTTAATTTAATTTATGCATTCATCTCTTCAAGCATAACTTAAAAATCCGCTTCTCTTTATCTACACAAATAATTTTTCTACCAATTTAAATTTATTAATTACTTGAAAATCATCTCTTTTTTTATTCTTCATAAGTCATGTGGAAAAGTTGGGTTAGTTGAAAGAAAATTTTATAATGAAAACATGATTTAAAATATGCAATTTAAGGAGGAAGGCAGTAATGCTTAGAGGCATTTATTTACTTCAAAAGTTTCCTTGTAATCATCTGCAAACTTATGTTAGGCAATAAATTGAACAGAACAACATAAAGCATAAAATGTTGAAGCATCTAACAAGTATATATGTATGTACATAAGTTAGGGTTCATTATAAATATAAACAGAACACGTATTGCTGTTGTTTCTTAGTTTAACAAGCAAGTTGGTTTAAGTAAATATTATATAAAAGAAGAAGTAAAAGGGATGAAAACTTGACTGCAACTTTATTTTCAAAGCAATTTCAATTTTAATAATAATTGTTGTGAGCGTTTCGATAAAAATACAAGGAAAATATATTGTATATAATTAAGCGTTGAAAAGGCAAACATTAATTGAAGGTAACAAGCATTAAAAAAGCAATAACATTTTCCTTAAGTGCACTTTTTCATCTCATTGCCAACACTTGACGTAAGCAGAGCGGAGTAAGACTCACTTAAATAGTCTGTGCATATGTATATGCAGGTATAGAATATATATTTAAGTAAGACTGTAATCATAACCCTTCGCATAGAATGCAGCCATACGTACTACCATACAACATCAAAGCTTCGTTAGTTCCCTTTGTGAGGCTACCCTTCCAGTCCCTTAAGCACAATTTTTTTTAATATCACAGAGATCTACACATTATGTTTTGTTACTATAGCACATTTTTCTCATTATATTTCATTAATGTGACATATGGGCGACCCTTGCTATAATGTAGAATTATTGCAGGCAACATAAATTTTACATTATTAGTGCTGCACAGTGTATCAGTATGTTGCACATCCACAAATACGTTACTTTTAGATTTACAGCTTCGTTTACTATGGAAATAGTGAAGGCAGCAAGATTTGCTTTTAACCGAGAATGATATGAACACGTAATGTGGGAGAAGAGGTTATATTTTGTTTATATTGTTATACTCCATACTGCGTAGATAATTCTCCCTTAAAAAAGCAGCTCTATTGTATACATGCCACGCCCACATTTTATATAGATGAATCCAAAATTTTGTCCTAAGCCAGGAATTGTTATTTTTCAGCAATTGGTACATTTTTTCTAAACTTACTTTTTTAAAGTTAGTTTTCGTATGAAATTATCACCAAGTGAATAATAATTGAACTCTTATAAATCGTTAAATATAAAAAAGATTACTAAATAACTTAAAATTATAAAATATTGATACGAATCATTATTTATTGTTGTGTTATATAGACATTAAAAATCAAAATAGAAATTTTAATAAATTGCTTTTTAATGTAATTTGTGGTAAATATTTATTATCAAAACCTTTAGAGAATAATATGCTGTAAAAAAGCTATTACTTAAGTGGAACACAATTTTTTTTCTATTTTCCTTTATTTTTCCATTTACTTATATTTTTTTTTTATTTTTTACTCTTTAGTCAACATGTTAGAGTAGTTACTCCAAAAATGTTTTGTA
Organism: Ornithomya chloropus; assembly: GCA_963971445.1. Lineage (NCBI taxonomy): Eukaryota > Metazoa > Arthropoda > Insecta > Diptera > Hippoboscidae > Ornithomya > Ornithomya chloropus. The sequence goes on from OZ020532.1 coordinate 3,897,989, forward strand.
ATGAAAAATTTTATGACATTAAATTGAAGCACTTTCCAAGATGAAACTTTTAGTCAATACCAAATAAAATAGTTGCTAGTGTTATAGGCGATCATTTAATACTCTACACCATAATTATGGGAAGAATTTTAGTTTCCATGGAACCATTTTAGTTCCCATAATTAGTTTAGAAAACGCGAAGCATTGTCGTCTAAGCCACTTCATGAAATATCGTTTTATAGAAAAGAGTTCTAAAAATGGTACGATCGAGTTCAAATTTAGTACAGTCAATTATTAAGCCAATTAACTAGTTTTTACAAAATTTTGTTAAAAAATATTAAGAATAGCAAATTTTCGTTTGTTTAAAAGTTACAAATAGACGCACTTACTTAATATACCCGCCCTTTGCCACAAGTGGTTTAGGGTGTTAAAAATCATCACCATAAAATGAGACTGATGCAAATAATGGCAAAAAAATAGCAAATTTAAAATAACTTAAAAATAACAAGACATCAGCAGTTAATGAAATCACTATTACTTGTTTAGTACAATTTTAAAAAATGTTTATCGACATTTCAATTGCAAAAAACAACTCAATTGCTGTTTGCGTCATTTCCTTTTTGGGCCGCTCTTCTTACATAATAAAAGATGGACTTCTTTTAATATCTTTGCTGGCTACTAAGATGCTTTTCATTTTCTTTACTTTCATAGCAATTTCTTAACTATTGCTAAGTTATCAATGCAATGTAAACAGACTCAGTCATAATTCAATATATATACCAAAGCTACAGCTTAATTATCGCTGCCATCAGGGTTTATTTTTGTAAAGTGTGTAATATTGAATTTTGAAAGAAATGCTTTCTTTATTTTATTTGTTGTTTTACCATTGGATTATGAACATCCCTTCATTATTATTTTGTGTAAATTTTATATGATTATGAAGCTTAGCCGTTCGCCTTATCAGAATATGTGTTATGCATAAAAATCATATTAATTACGCAACGTCTCCTCGTAGTAAATCATACCTGATGATGATACGATTCTGGATATTGCAAACGGAATCACAAACTTAGTATACCTTAATATACTTATGTGACGGGAATAAAAAAAACCTAACGAAGTATGTAATTAATTTCAAATATTTTAAGGATCTCGCAACGCAGTGAATGATTCCATAAAGAGAGAATGAAATTAAAAATATAAATAAATATTTCTCCAATATTCGAAAAGCACAATAGAAAAATGTCAGTCAGATATGTTAAAATTTGTTTTTCTAAGTTTTCTATTTCTCATGATATCAATTAACCAAATTGAAGTTACTTATGGTACGTCGTCGGAAGAAAGAATTGCCCGTGATTCGAGTACACAACTCTCAAGTTATGTTGTCTCGTTAAGAAGATATAGTAAAACGGAAAAATTGTATTTTGGCTCTAAACATACGTGTGCCGGGTCAATAATAGCACCCAAATATATCGTAATATCCGCCCACTGTTTAGAATGTGTAAACGTTTCGGAATATGTTATAGTGACCGGTACTCCAAATCGCTTAGAATCCACAAAACATACCCAAATTATCAAAATTAAACGCTTTGTTATACATGAAAAATATGATTGCGTTAATCATTTAAACGACATTGGTATAATTAAACTGATGAAACCTGTTATAATTGACATCAATTTTACTGATATCGTAAAAGTTAGGAATCGACCAATGCGCCCCGCTACAAAGGAGTGTTTTTTCTTAGATTGGATGAGAGTGCTTTGGGTGAGTGGAATGGATTTGAAAATTGAATTTTTCAAATAAAAATTTAAAAACCGTTACGTTGTAGAAAGGTCCACGAATCGATGAAATTATTACCGAAAGAATGGAAATAGTCGATGCATTTGACTGTTTTCTATCCTACAACCACAGATACAATACCGGGTTTTGTGCTGGCATTCTGGCAGAATCGAAAATATATGCTGATAGCAGTGACTACGGAGGTGTAATGATATGTAAAGGTAGAGAATAAATTTACTTAGCAAGAGCTTTACGCTAAAGCGTTATATTTGTAAAAATTCAGGTCGTCTGGCTGGCCTTTTTAGTTTTGGGGACGCACCCCATCAATCCATATCCAGTGTCTACACAGATATCTATCATTATATAAAATGGATTCAACAACATGCAAATATAAATATCACGGAGGAACGCAGACAAGTTCTAAAGGTGGAAGCGAAATCTGTTGAGCCAGAAAAACCGCCCTGCAAAATATTATCAAAAATAATTATCAAATCGAACAGTAGCCATTACGGAAACAGTGCTTATACATATATTTTACATATCATTGCAATTTGGTCTGCTTTGGTAAAACTACCATTCGTAATGTAAATAAATTGTAAATAAACTAATTTGAAAAAAAAAAACAAATAAATTAAATAAAAAAGTTGTAAACTACTTTATCACCATTCATGTTGATTTATGGAAAACTTATGTGTGTGGGTTACCCTAATTTAATAAAAAAAAGAAAAAAATGGGAAAAAGAAAACTTGGAGCCAATGGAAACTATAAATTGTCATAAAATCTATCACAAGGGAAGAGCCTGTGTTGGACTTCAGCCAAATTTGCAAATACCCTTCAATTTAGGATGTATTTATTTATTTATTTATAAGTTATAATATTAATTACAAATTAATTAAATGGTGTAGGGTATTATATGATCGTTAATAACTGAAATTTTCACTTATCTCATTTAAAAGCTTTATAATAAGAGCAATAACATACCAAATGCCACCATAGACGGTTGATAGCGGTATTCAGCACTCCCACACAAAGAATCGACTAGAATATGAACAGATAATAAACACACATTGCAATCATACATATGTATATATTAATATAAATGATTCAAGTTATGTAATGTAATTAATGACAATAAAACGCTTGAGCCGTTTTCTTGATGACAAAAGCACACAACGGCCGTTTATTTGTCGTTTTTTTTTTTCATTGAAATAGAAAATTTTTGGTTAAAGAAAACAGGAAACGAAATTAGTTCTCATAAACAAAAAATATTGTGCATTGTATGTATAATATGTGTATATAACAATAGCAATTAAATACAATGTAATGAAATGGAATAAATTTTGTTTTATAACTTTTTTCATCTATTACATCTATTTAAAAAAAATATTCCAAAATAACTTCCTGATGAATTAAAGTCACAAAGAGAAGAAATTCTTAAATTACATAAAAATTTTATTTCACATTTTTTACTTAAGTATTTCAAGTTTGTGCCATGTTATGTCAATCTATTATATTGTTGCGTAATGTTTGCCGTTTGCTTTGTGACGATTGAATATGAGCAAAAACAAAACAGTAACAACAACAACAAATTAAATGAAAAATTCTTGTTCAATCATTTATGAGTTGTTTACGAATTAAATATGAGATGCAGAGAGCAAGTAAATACCTTCTCTTTTGGCGGATTTTGCAGCTATTCTCTTTATAATATTATAAGAGAATTATTTTGGATATGCTAAGAGAGTTTTCTTTTAGTAAAGTCATGCGTCTGTTTATTAACCCATAAAAGTACTTAAAAAATTATAAAAAATATTTCACCTTTGATTGTACAAACTTAAAGTTAAATAGTTTAACCTTATTAGGTAAATGTTAAACGTGATTTAATAAGTTTTTGTTAATGGTCTGTGGTAGACTTAACTATGAAGTAAACTCAACAATTGAAATCACTTGAAGCGATACAGAGAACCGCGTCAATTGTTAAACAGTTACACAATGTCGTGAAGACCTTAATTGTCAATGACCTCTGTATGTGACAGAACTGAATTTATATGTAAATCTGTTCACTATTAAGCATATGATGGACTGTTCAATATGGACATAACAATTTTGTAATTTCATACAAAAGCATTCTTGAAGATTTTTCATGATTTGTTAACACCAAAATATTAGCCAAAAATAACATTTTTATGATGTGGTCTTTACGTATGTCTGGTGTATTTCACAAAAATTAAGACATCAATGCCAACTTAGCAAAAGTGTTGATAGAGTTCTTACGCTGGTTGGTATTGAATATGGGCAAAATCGGATAAGTGAGACGCCCACAATGCAACAAAAACCGAAAAAGAAGCAAATTTTTTAAGTAAATTTGCCGCATTATTTATAATGGAAAGCTTTCATCATGTAACAATGGTGAATGGTTTAAGGTTTGGCCTCACCCACATGTAATTTTTTTCTCCTTGTTTCATTTATATTGAGCATCTATCTGTAAATGTTGTCATATTAAAATTCATTTCACATATATGTATGTATCTATATAAATATTCACTCCTTCAAGCTATTAATTATTATTTTAACACATTTTTGTACACATACGTAGACGCAGCCGTGCATAGCGGTTCAATGTACCATAAGACATTTGCATTCATACATAAGTAAATATGAATATGGATGCATGTCTCTGTACACTACACACTGCCTAATATCACATGTCTACTAAGACAAAGAGATGCATTATGATGTATACGCATAGTATAACTAATTAATTGTTTATTCTTTAAATTTTATGCGCCATGTTACATTTATTTTATATAAGGTGCCACTACACCACCCAGCGTATAAACAAGTGAATGAGTGAACGAGCTTTTGCTGTAAGAAGTAATTAATCGAAAAATAATAATGTGGTAGCTATTAGTTATGTAATAATGGAATCAGTTTGTATAGTAAAAATATTGAATACTTTGTCAAATTACAAAGAATGTGTAGGAAAGCTAAATTTGGCCCAAGGGTTAAACCTTAAATATCCTCCTGCAGGACCTCTAACGCCTCTTTTTGGATTGACAAACTTAACATACCCAGATTTTTCGTGGCCTAAAAGTCTTATAAGGATCCATTCCATTAAACTGAATATATTTTATTTCTTTCATTCATGATCAATATATCGAAGAAACCCTTTAAAAAATGTTCAGTTGAAAAAAAAAAAACACAAATTATTTAAATATTCCCTTTTTTCGCTTTATTTTCTTTTCAAGCGCCAACAAATTTTAAAAGTCTACTATTGCGTGCCGAAGTCTTACGTAAAATGAATCATTATCAAAGTTCATTGGCAGATGTGGATAATGCATTGAAGACATACTACACCTCGGTTAAGGTAAGCGGGTCAATGAACATTGAAATTGAAAATTGAAAAAGAAAGAAATTGTTGAAGATGTTTATTTTTTTTTCGTAAATGTACATGTACATGATTGTGAGACCGCCTCTGCAACAGAAAGTGATTATTTGAAACAAGAAAATAAAAATGACATTTTCAAAAGAAAGATAAAGGAAGAACTATTTAAAAAAACTATCATTTTTACTATGTACGAGTGGGAAATTCTGTCAAGAATAAAGTGAATGCTTTTGTTTTTCTTTTTCTGCAGGCTCATTATATGCGAGCTTTGGCTTTAAGTAATTTGGGCCGTTTCGAAGAAGCTTTGTATGAAACCTGTCTCGCCATAGGCTTAGACAAAGTACACAATCTCACCAATACCGAATTATTTCAACATGATCTCACAAAAGTAAGTTGGTTATCTTGAAGATATTGTCGCCAGGTTTTCATGAATTTTTATAATTACAGATTTTACAAAAACTGTTATCTCAAACGCCAAAATGCTGCAAAATCGATTTAACCCCCATACGTTCAAAATTACCATATAGCGTACTTATCGATCAACGTTTAAGGCGCAAAAACTATGAAGCAGCTGTTAATAGAAGTGAACAAAATGGTGAAAGTAGTTTAACTGTAAATGATGATGAGGACGGAGATGCAGATGTTGCTATGATATCGTATGAGGAAGATAATGATGATGCTGAGGATTTTCTGTCGGCCTCTTATGCGGAAGAATGTGATATTTTGGCCGTTGAGGAAGAAGAGGATGATGATGTGTTGGCCTGTTCGGATTTATTAAATTGCGCAGAGAAACGTAACACTTATGCCAACATTGCCAAAAAATATGAAATGGAATTACGAAAGCAAACGTCTCGGAAACACATACGCCGGAAATGGATAGTTAAAGATTCTGAACTTTTGCCCAGAAGCATGGATATCGAGACGGCTCGGTGTTGCAGTCAGTTTCGTAATGTTTTAGAGCGGACTCAGCAGGAAATTGTGAGACTGAAAAGTTAGTAAACTTATCGTTTAAGTTATACTCTTAATAAATGAAAATGTATCTTCTTTTTAATGCAGGACTAGAGACTGTACCCGATTTCAAGCAGAAACAATTGATTACAGTACAGCCTGCTCTCATCGATCCCAGTGATTTTGATTGTGTTTTGTGTTGTCGTACTTTGTGGAAACCGGTAGTGACGCCCTGCGGTCACACATATTGCCTGGTATGCTTAGACCGTTGTATGGATTATACATCCTCCTGCCCATTATGCATGTCACCCCTGGTCGAGCCTACCGTTAATGTTTGCCATCAAGGCTCTTGTTCACCGGTGCCTTTAATGTTAAGTAAAAAACCGGTTACGAAATTCTTAGAGGCGGCCATGAAACGTTTAATACCCGACAGTTATACTAAACGTTTGCGTCAGGAAATGATTATGGAACCATCAGTACCCATTTTTATATGTACACCCGCGTTTCCTCATGTACCATGCCCTCTGTTCGTGTATGAACCACGCTATCGATTGATGGTGCGCAGAGCAGTGGAATCGGGTGAAAAACAATTCGGCATTGTACAGCCGCATAGCGGTAAGACGCGTTATTATAATTACGGCACGATTTTGGATATACGCGATTGTGTTTTGTTGGGTGATGGATGCTCCATTTTAAGCACCATTGGTTGTAGACGGTTTAAGATATTGGCGCGCAATGAAAAAGACGGTTACGAGACGGCCAAGGTGGAGTATATTTGTGATGAGACAATACCCGAAGAACATCTTGGTTATGTCAGTAATATGCACAGTATTGTGTGGGCCAAAGCTATTAAATGGTATGAAAGTTTAAGTGAAGATCTCAAACATGAAATACTGCAGAGTTATGGTGAAATGCCCAAAGTGGAGGATAATTGGGAATGCATAACGGATGGTCCAGCCTGGGCCTGGTGGATTATCGCTTTATTACCCTTAAGGCCTCAACTGAAAGTAAGTCTCTTCTTTATATTAATATTCTGAATATTGTTAAATATTTTTTTATTTATTTGCTTAGGTTGATATATTGGCCACCACATCCTTAGAGAAACGTTTGCGTGCCATTGAAAAGACTATCAATTCAATGTCTGATAATTATCGTTGTCAACGAGTTTCTACCACCGGTACAGTAGCTGTAGTAGTGCATACGCATCCCGATGAACATTCCCATCATGCCATAGAGGAACAAGGTGGCAACGTGGCAGAACATATTCACGATTTTCAAGCAGATGAAAATTTAAATGAACACTCACCTCAACATACAACTCAAAACGGGCACCATCACCATCATCACCATCATCATCATCATCATCATCATCGACACCGATCAATTGATGAATGTATTGATCATGAACCATCATCTACTTTAGCGGTGTGTGCAGATGAAAGTTGTCATTGTGCAAGTACCTCACAGGAAGGCAACGACGATGCATCACATCATATGACAAATGCCAGAAATGATCATGCCACTCGCGCAACCTCACTTTTGCTATAGTTAATGTGATTGAATAGATAAATATATGAAGAAAAAGAAGAAGAGGAGGAGAAAGCAATTGTGTATTATATGAAATGTTTTTTTATTAATTAACTACAATAACAATTTAATTACTTTAATTATTTTCTTAAAGCTCTAGCACTAAGTTTTTTATATGTAAAAATGCTTTCGAAAGATATCCAAGGCATCCCTAAAAAATAACACCTAAAAAGAAAAAACAAACAATTTTTCTTTTACATAAACAAAGCTTTTAAATCTCTCTCCCTCACACTTTTCATAAGTAAAAATAAAAATATCATAGAATAGATTTTGTTTTTTATTAATTCCCTTTTTGAAGTAATTGGCACAGTTGCAGATAAATCCGCCTTTAATTTGAAAAAAAAGGCTTACGATTTATTTTATTTTTAACACACATTCAAGAAAGAAAAAATTAACCGAGAAGAACTGTTGTTGCATTATATTAATAATACTTGTGTAGACGATAGTTTAAGAATGTATAAATTTATAAATAAGCAAAAATATTCACGTGTATGACAGAACATGTAAAATTTTATAAAAATTATAGAAAAAAAATCTTAATTTTTTAAATATTTAAATGTGATATATAAAAACATATAAACCGCGCTTTAAATAATTCCAACAAACGAAACGAATTTGTAACAAAACTATTGTATTTATAATGAAATTAAAAGTAATTTTGTTAATTTCCGATACCCACCGTTTTTAGTTAAATTATTCCATCGCAAAGAAAACTTTCTTGACTTAATCAGTGATGGAATCCGTGAGTTAGAGGTAAAGATCATTTATCGAATTTTTTTCGTTTTGGATGAAACCTTAAAAACCTTAAAGATCCTCTATATTCATAAAATTAAGGGAGGGGTAGGTACTTTTACGCTCTGTGGTACTGCATGCATTATATATCACCTTTCAAGTTAGAATCTTTTAATTAAGAATGGTTTTCTATATAAAGTGGGCGTGTCTGTTATACGGTACCGCCCATTTTTTGCCTATTAATGATTAAAGAGATTATACATATGTGCTCTATGTGTATGATATATAGATTTTAGTCTATTTTGGGCGTGGCATTTGACCCATTTTAGCCAATTTAAATAGCAAGTTTCCTAAAAAAATAAGAACGTAGTCGATGTATAAGTTAATGGAAGGATGGCCAACAAATTCCGTGGTTTTTTATTGTAATATTGTCTATACGTCCGTCCATTGAATGGTGTTATGGAGATGAAATTATGTATTCATAATACTAAAGTTAAAAAGAAGTAGTATTTAATTAGATGCTTATCTAATAAACCTCATCGGGATTAATTTTTTTGTGGAAGAGTAATGATGTCCGTACGTCAATCATTTAGAAATTCAGTAAACATAATTTCACAATCAAACGGAAGCAGTATACTAAATTTTGAATCGTTCGGAACAATATTTTGACTTGTAGCGCTATCGATTAATTTCATTTCCTCCTAATAAGTCTTTTAATGGTAGATGGTGGGTATCTAAAATTTTGATTAAATAAAATGAATTTTTCATTTTGTTTTCAATTATATTTTTGCTGTGTTTCTTAAAGTTGAGTTGGTTTTTTTTTTTGATTGTGAGACAAGTTTACCTTTCCAAAAATATCAAAATATTAAAATTTATAAAAAAGGGACTTGCTACACTTTCAAAATAATCGTATATTTTCAATTTTTAAAGCGCTCTTGTGTTTTAAGTGGTTTCTTCTACAAATTTGTAGGTATCAAACAATTTAATCAATATTTTTGTCTTTAATTAATTGATTCAATGATATTAGAAAACAAAAAATCGAAAAACTTTTTCTTGTAAAATAAAAATCAAAAGAAATTTCAACTCATATAGGGGCCAAAAAATCTGTAGCTGAAATCGTAGAAATTAGTTGAACTCAAAACCAAATAAACTTTATTAAATACTACAACAATATTATTCAGGACCTTGAAGGGATTAAAACCTATTATCTCCACAACCTAATAAGAAAATACTTATCCGATTAATCTAATTCTAAAATCTGTATAATAGTATAAATGTAGAGAGAACGTAATGTATAAAGAAAGTATATAAAATTCTAAGTAAACATGTGTTGGACCCATTAATTAAGAAAAAAAAAAATTAAATAAAAATTGTTCATTTATTTTTTTAATTATAAATAAAACTGTAAGAAAAACATTTTATGAATACTATTGTATATAATAGTTTTTTTTAAGAAAATAACATAAATATTAAATATTAATCAATTCAAAAAATTATATATTATTATATTAACATTCCAAATTGAAAGTTTCTTTTTTGAAAAAAAAAAAAAAAAACAAGTAAGAAAACTAAATTTGGCTTGGGCCAAATCTTAAATACTCTCCACATCTATATACAAATAGTGGGCGTCGTATGTACATGATAAGGCCCTCTAATAGTGTATTACGTATCAGCTTGCAAGTCCACTTTAGATGGAGTACAGTTTTGTGTAAATTTTGGGCGCGTCTGTTATTCGATTTACACTCATTTTTGGATGAAATAATTAATTAAATATTTACATAAAATTTCAAGCTTATAAGTCAATTTTTGTGACAGATATATAGATTTTTGTCGATTGTGGGCGTGTTTTTTGATTTTGCCCATTTTAAGTAGCATTCTGCGTGCAAAAACTAAAAGTTTTTGTACAAAATACAACTAACTAACATAACATACATATCTCGATCTACTCAGTTTTGAATGCTGATCAAGAATATATATACTTTGTGGGGTCTATGACGCCTCCTTTTGGGTGTGAAGGGTATAATCAAGGCACACACACTTTATTAATTTACAGATTTTTAATAATGAATTATCTCACCAGCACAGAATTCATATATTTTTCTCATATTTTTTTTTTCAAATATCAGAAGAAATTATTCAAGAAATGCTGTAACTTAAAGACAATCTGCATATTTTATCATTAAAATACATTTGAAAGCAAGAAACAAAATAAAATAACAAACAACAAATAAAAATGTCAAACAAATCTTTAATAATTATCAATACAATGGATCCTGACTTTTATTTATAATCATCTTAACGTGTAATCTTTTCTTCTCTTTCACAAAGAAAACAATTCTGAAACTAGTTGTTACAATAATTGTACAATATTACTTTGGCGGAATAGATGTCAGTACAATACTTACCGCTATCGAAACAAGTTTCTGAAATGCTATTAATGAATATGCATATATTTGATTGGCTCGGTGACCTTTTCTTATTCTTATATATTATAATATTATCTCATCATTGCATCATTTGTTGTTACACGTAATATTTATGTAGCGTAACGCTTAATAATCGGTGTATGGTAAAGTGAGTGGACAAAATAATATGAACTCCGGATATATACACAATATTTAATAAGGTCTTGAGTCACCAACTGCACTTTTTCACTTCCACTGTACGTGTACAATGTGCATGTGGAGTACGTCAAATTTATTTCAGTTAATATATTAGGAAAAACAAAAAGGGGATGTACGGACATCTCTATTAAGTATTTTTTAAGTTACCCTAAACCCTAACAGTTTTAATAGAATTTATACTTGATTAATCTTGGTTGTAGTAACAGTTTCCTAATCTTTATAAAATTGGGCGTAAAAGGGCAGGCCATTTACTCTTACACCATCTACTTGATGATTTGAATTTATTTTATTCTTTATCAGCAACAAAATATGAAGCCATGGCCTTTCATCCACTCCTAAATGATGATGATGATTGTAGTAAATATGAAACAAGTTTTTAAATTCTTATTAAAATGGGCCAAATTGTTTATAAGCCACGCCCAAATTTACTTATCGGCTGCAAATATTTAGCTGCAGTAACTCTTTGGTTTGTTAAACAATTTACATCTTCAACTTTAAATCAAGAAAAAATCAAACAAATTACAAAAATCTCACCCCAAACACAATGTAACGTATTGTACTTTAGATATTTTATTGACGTACAATGCTATCTTATTGAAAATCAATGATCTCCTAATAATATATTCCATTTTCTATTTTGTCTGGCATTCTTTTAAATGTTTCGTTAGGTTCCTGTAATGGATGGAATTCAATGATGCCGATGATAATGTTAAGTGTTAAATATTTAGCAGTTATAAACAGCACCACAATCTGTTGTCTTTCCATTACTAGCAATCCACAGTTTCATGTTGCTACTTCATTCGTTTATGTATTTTTCTATTTCACGTTTGTTTTTGTTAAAAAATCAATCATTATTTACATAGTTGTACACAATACTTACAATACACTTCGTTAATATGCTGCGGACTACAAAAATAAATAAATATGTAATTTGGAATTAAAATGACTTGATTAAGAATATTTTTTTTTTGAAATAAATTAACTGAGATGGTTATCGTGTTTATACTAAATGGGTATGAGTAGAAGTGATAGTTGAAGTGGTCGTAGAGGTGAAATTTAGGAAGATGATACAATTTCCCAATATTATTTAGTTGCTTAAATTCTATTCGACCACGCCCGTTTTAAACACAGTAACGCATGAAGTAGTAATAAATATACATACCAAATATCAACTTTAAAGACGACTTTTTGTGGCAGATAAATAGATTCCTAACGATTGTGGGCGGGGCTCTTGACCGATTTGTCCCATTTTGAAGTTCTTAGAGTTATGCATAAAAAAATTAAAAGTATTTACACAAAATTTCAGCTCAATATTTCAAAATTTAGCATCATGAGAATGTGAACAACATATGAACCTACGGACGTACGGACATACATGTTTAGATCAACTCAAATTTTGCTGTTGATCAAGAATTTATAGGGTCCTTCACGCCTCCTCCGGGGTGTTGCAAATGGAATGACAAACTTAGTATACCCTATAGTAGAGGATATAATTGTAGCTACGTAAACAGAAATGAAGAGGCGCTCCGAACGTTGTTAATATATAGAATGAATTATTTTAAGGTAAACATTTATTACAACAACAATGAAATTCATTGTACTAGGCGCCCAATTAATTTCCTCCATACTTGCAAAACGCGAAAGAGAGATAGAGAGGGAGAGATTAGTGTTATATTTGATTTAAGATCACTTTTCTACAACTGTAAAAGAATCAAATTGCTTTTTATTTGTATTGTAAAATTCCTACACACACATACTCACATGTACGTAAGGGAGAAGAAATTTGATATTCTTCTGTACAAGTATTAGTGCAACAAAATGTGTAATTAAAGACCGTTAGAATAATGTGTAAGTGAGCAACGTAGTTATACTCTCTACTCATCTACTCAACCACCCTCTGACGTTTCCCATTTGTGTGTTGCTTTCCATTCCATTTTTTTTCCTTGCTTCTTGCACCTATTCTAAAGCAATTGAGTATTTGATGTAGGGTAAATGTATGCGTGTGTCGTATAGAAATATTCAGAATGAACAAGCTTAGAAAATAGAAAAATTGTCGGTGTTAGCTTAATGTTAAGTTTAGTATGATTTGACAATTAAGTGGGACCGTAAGGTGAATGAGTGTAAAAAGAAATTACGTTTCTATTTAAACGCAAATTATTTTAGAGAAATGTAACAAAAACGGTCTTTCGATTATTTTCAATCAATATTGTCAACCGTTATACGCACGATAACGGGTTATATTTTGTTGTGCGATAAAATGAAATTTCAAAATTAGAAAAAAAAATAATATTAATTCCAGTGTAAGTCAAAACAAGTATTAAATAATATTATTAGAAAATCGTGACATTGAAGCATTAATTTAACGATAAGCTGAGCGACATGGAGAGCATGTAAAATTGTTTTTATTTTTGTTTTAGTTTTACATTTGAAAAGTGCAATAATCCCATTATCAATAAACACAAAAACAAAAACAAAAACAAAAAAACAAAAAATTAAATAGAGAGAAAGAGAAAAAAATTGATTTATTTTTTTTAATATCTTAAAAAAAAATTGCTTCCACTAATCAGAGAGTGAAACGGTTAAAGCTGATAAAAAAAGCGTTTATATTATAAATTTTATAATTGTTTTTTTTTGCTATTATATGCAGGTAAGGAAAGAAAAAAGTGATGTCAATTAAAAATCGGAAAACAAACAAACAATTAATAATATAATTAAAATTGTTGTAGAGAGCAACCTTTAGTGAAACCTTATGTTACATTGTTGCCATTGAATGGCGTACAGGTTCAAAGGTTAACGCGGATATTAATCTAACAAAAAACGACAATTTTCCAGAAGGTTAACAAACATTTTGAAGATTTAATAGGTAAAAAAATTTACAGGAAAACACAGGAAATTAATGGGTGGTGATCAATATTCTAAAAAAAAAAAATAAAAATAAAAAAATAAAAAATAAAAAAAATTATTTTCAACAACAAAAACATTAAATTACAACAACACTAAATTGTAATCCGTTTATTTATTTATTTTACAAAATACAAACACAATAAAGCCATGACAGATAAGAAAATGATTTTAAAAATTAAATAAATAAATAAAACAAGTAAAATATTAAATTTGGCTTAGATCAAATCTTAAATACCCTCCACATCTACATACAAACGAAAAGCGTGACATGTTTTTTAATAGTTCAAATATTTCATTTTAGCAGATGGACACACGGACATTTATATCTACATCGCCTCATGCTTTTGATGCTGATCAAAAATATACACACTTAGTAAAGTCTATGACGTCTCTTTATATCGGTTGCAAATAGAATGACAAACTTAGTATACTCCCCATCTTATATGGATGGTATAATAAAACAACAACAATGTTAAAAAAAAAAATCTAAAATTATGCAATAAAAAGTTGCACTTGTCGTTGTAGTATATAAAGTTTTTTATTTTCATGTTGTTGTAATGAGACATTCATTACAAAATAAACGTTATCTATCGTTTTATTCTAACACATACACTCTCTCCCTTTCTTTCAAACTATCTGTCTATATGCAATAGTTTAGACAGGTTATTCGTGGTGGTAGTGGTGATGTATGACTGGCTGGCTGGCTGGTTAGCGTTACGGTAATCTTAGTGTAGTGTTAATTACATTAATTTAACATAATTAGTTAGAAAAATATAAATAAAACGTCAAACAATGCAACAACAACAACAATAGACACAAACAAAATAAATAAATAAATAAATATAGCCAGAGCAAGAGCTCAAATAATGTTATAATCAATTTTCATTCCTTTTATTCAATATATTATATTTATATATACAAATATATATAAGATGAAGGTTTATTAAGTTTGTTATTGCATTTCAACATTAAGAAACAGACGTTACAGAAAGTATATATATTCAAGATCAAAAAGTGTCCGTATGTCCGTTGTTGACACTCTCAAGAAAGTAAGCTGAAATTTTGTACACATATTTGCAGAATCTAAAGCGCTATTTAAATTGAACAAAATTGGTTAAGAGTCACGCCCACAATCAACATTTATCATTTATCTGGCACAAAAATTTAGCTATAAAGTTAAAAATTGATGTCCATATGTATCAAATTACTCTATCCCGCCATGTGCCAATACTGGGCGCGGTCGGATAATAAAAGACATTACTTGCATATATGTACTATAACTGCTATTTTAATAACCGAAATAACACATTCAGTATACGCCTCCATGCAGGCGAAGCGTGCATCTGCAGTTCTTATAACAAATGCAATAATTATCAACAATAGCAACGTAAAAGAGAATTGTATTACAGCTTAGAGCGTATGACACGAGTTTAATGAACACACACTAACACACCCATAGATACCAACGAGAGTGATTTAGATTACACACCAAAGTATTCAGCTATGTATGACAATTGTTGATTGTAACAAAATTGTAGTGTACAAATACTATACACGCACACACACACACACACACAAAATCATAACTATACATTGTGTTGTACGTGTGCATTATATTTCATTGTCAAAGGCGTTTATTGGCATCGAAAATGTGTTGCGAGAGAGTGCAGGGTACAAAAACGTCATAAGAATTGTAAAAAAAATATGAGAGAGGAAACAAAATATTATATGTAGTGGTGTGTGATGTGCGGGTTGTGTGTTTGTGAAACTAAATAGATAATGTTACAGCAGAATCAGAAACAAAAATAATTACAACAACAAAATAAAAATAAAAATTTTATGTTATTAAATATACCTATGGTGGCCTTCAAATTTTTGTTCTTTTTTTTTATTTTTTTTTATTTTGGTGAAGTAAACATTTGAAAATGGAGTAAAGCTCAAACAAACCAACAACTGAAGAATGTGCAAAAAATTAAGATTTCAAGGTCTTTTTTTTTACCAAAACGTTGCAGAAAAATCTATAACAAATTTTCATTTCATATTATTATCATACCCTACACATAAGATGGAGGTATACTAAGTTTGTTATTTAATTTGCAACACCCAGCAGAAATTAGGTACAAACACTTTTGGTTTGCGTACGCAGATTGTTAATTAAAATAAGCAAAATCGTTTAAAGGCCACGCCCACAATCAACAAATATCTATTAATCTTCCACAATAACTGAGCTAGGATATTGTATATATTTTTGTCCGTATACTTATAATTATCCCATTCGTCGATGTGGCAAAAATGGGCGTGGTCAGATATCAGTCACGCCCACAATCGATAAAAATCTTTATATCTGCCACAAAAATTTACCTATGAGTTCATAAAATATGGTATACCTCTTTATCAATAATTATCCTATCCAGCTATATACTAAAAAAGGGGGTGGTCGGATAACAAACACGCCCACAATTTACAAAAAAACCATATTTAGCGTAAAACTCGATTTGAAAGCTCATACGTAATACAAAACGTATCATATACCTGCCACGCCCATTTTTTGTATGTAAATAGGGAGGGTATTTAACATATGGCTTAAGCTTAATTTAGTTTTCTTACTTCTTAATGAAATTAGTTTCTTAATATTAAACACTTCAAGGTCACATGGGAGTAACAAATGGAATATTATAAGTTTATACATATGGTACTGCCCCCTCTTCTTTCATTACTGTGATTAATAATATTTATCCAGTTTAATTTACATATTTTATAAATCATTTAATAGAATTATTATTCCAACAAACTCATCTTTATTGAGACAGCTTTTAAATGATTTTCAAGTGAATATGAAAAACTTCACTTCAGTTGTTACAAGATTTAACATTTACAAGTAGACTCAATAATAAATATTTCACATCTCTACACAGTACTTCTTAAACTGTATGAAAGCGAATTACACAGTATACGTATCATAGTACCTGTAGTGGTAAAACCAGTATGAAAATGAAAACCTTTTTTTTTTTAAGTGTTAAAGGTCATTACAAAAACTTGGTTCTTGGATAATAAAATATTACAGCAAACAATTATTACCAAGCAAGAAACCAGTTACAAAGTATTGTAAAATATACATAAGAACCATATAACGGTTCATTTGTATAATAATAATAACCACTAAAACCAATTAAAAATTTATAAAAGTTGGCTTCGTCAATAAAAGGAAAACAATTTCTTGTAAAGTACAAACATATATGAATGGATGTAACGATTGTTAAAAAATATTGAAGAATTTCGATAGCTTCTCGAAAAAAAATGTACAAACAATTTTAGATTATAAGCCAAGTTTACAGCGTGTCTACAAGAAACCCAATCAACCCAAAACAACACGCTACGATAAGAAGGCATGCATCAACAAAATGATATAACAAAAACAACAACAACAACAAAAATAACAATGACAACAATTAAAATAAGTACAAGTACTACTAGCATATTTAAATATAAGTTTAAGGTCACCGTTATTGTGCTTGTATTATATTGGAAATATCGACGTCAAAGAAGCAAACACACACAGAAAGAGAGAGAGAGAGAGAGAGAAAGAAAGATATATAAAAAGCAAGAAAGAGACTGGCTTGCAACTGAAAGTGAGATAGAAGCAGCAGCAATTACAACAACATCTCTATTGGGCATTACAAACATTTTACAACTATTACAAGTAGAGCGTTTATTTTTATCTATGGATGTTTTTTTTTTATTACATTTTACTCTAAGCGCTGGTTTTTTGTCCATACGCGGCACGAGAATAAATGGCGGGGCCTCTGTGTACTTGTAACAACAACATTGATATGTTTGTGTGTGTATTGTTCACATACTCTCATACCTTAAGCTTACTCTTTGCCTACTGTATTGCACATTTTACTGCTACACGATATCTGTTGTAATCAAAATGAAAACAAATCGTGCTTTTATATTTTCTAAGCTATTCTTAGTTGTTTTTGTATTATTTTTATTATGTATAATACGTAATAATGAGAGAGAGAAATAGGAACCGCATGTATAAAGTAAAGCGGGATATAGTGTATGTGTCTGTAAAAATATTCATAAAATAAACAATCCTATAGATAGTTAGACACATTAATACTAGGTTAGTTTAAAGTTAGAGACGCTTCTCAAACCGCTTTTATTATTTCAATTGGGTAAGATCGGTTTTTAGCCACGATCACAATCGAAAAAATTCTCTTACACACACATAATGTAGAAATTTCATTACATGGTACATAAATGTATAATTACCTCATTTATCAATATGTTAAAAATATGTGGGTGTGATCGAGACACGCTCACAATTTACAAAAAAAAAGAAAAAACTTATTTTGCACAGAGTCTAAGTTGATAAGAGTTATGTTATCTATACCGTTACGTAGCATAATCAATTACTTGCCACGCCCACTTTTTGTAAATAGAGATGTATTTATAATCTGGCCTAAGCCAAATTAAGTCTTCTTCTTACTTACATATGTATGAATGCTTTTATATGATCATATTAAAAACAGTCTACTCAAAATGTAACTTGTTTGTACTAATTCGACATTAATTATAATTGTGTTTTGTAGGTAAATTATATATTATATAAATTTTAACTAAGATTTGTGTCAATACTTAGGGTTAACCAAGCAACACTTCTTAACAAGTCAGATAAATGCCATCACTTCGCTCACCTGCTCACCTGCTGTGCTGTGGAGTTGTTAAATGTATACACCAATGCATGCATATGTATTTCGAATATATATGCATGGGTCACCATAAACATGTTTAAATATCCTTTAATAAGCGTCAAAGAGATTTTCTTTGATGTTTGCACTAAGCACTGAGTGCGTTTGTGTACGTTTGTGTACGTTTGTGCGTATTAATGAAACGAAAAATCACAACAGTTGCCTTTTGGGAAATTAAAAGTTGTTAAATGCTTCTCTAATCAGTTGAACGGATACTTGTATCATGCACACAGACAAAGCTGCGCTCATAAATGCAGATTATTTTAAAGCAATATTTTTTATAATATGTAACAATGGCAAAATTGTATCGCTTAAGTATAAAAATGTAAACAGATGTAAAGGTTTTGTAGTGATGCGTTAATTAAGCGACAAGATTGATGTTTACGATTACAGTCTGTAGTGTGTGCATCTTACCTATACTTCAACAGATTAACATTGGTTTTCCGGCAAAGCCTTTTCTCACTGCTGTCCAGGTTGTTTGTTGTGATCAAAACAGTAAATATTTAAGCATTTAAGCCGATTGACTTCATTGTCACCGGGTCGTATAGTTTTAATCGTTCACACACATACGCATACATGCTTCTTATTGAATGAAACACTGTTGTTTATCAAAAATTGTTATTTTTTTTTTTAAATTTTGGTAACTTTTATTCTGTACGAAGAATAATAAGAATTAATATTCAAGCGCTGGCAGGGTTCCGGTTTTGAAATAAAAACATTTTCTATAAAAAAGACACAAAAATACGCACCAAACGTAGGAAAAACAATTCAGAAAACTTAATTTAAATGAATTTTTATACGTATTTGCCTGTAGGCGTGGCAAATTCACAAATACTTCATCTGCTAACGACTCTTAAAGTATGTGTTAAATGTAATTTCTGTTGAATTTTATAAAAAAAATTGTTTTAAAAATAGTGGGTGTGTCCATTATATGACTCCGCCCATTTTTAAAATATCCATAAACACAGTGAATATAAACATATATTACACGAAGAAACTTTGTAACATTGTTTCGTGGCTATTAAACCCATTTGTTAATTGTGGGCGTAACTTAAAACCGATAAATCTTATTTGGAATACAATGCGACTTCTCTTTGTTGATAAGCAATTCACATTATTTATTAAAAAGGTTCAGGCCTCCTTTTCGGCATATAATTATAAAAAAAAAATTAAGATTTCACTTTAGGTTAAATATAATTTTTATTCTTATTTTGACATATAATCATATTGTAATCATTGATACCTTTACACATTTATGTATTTTCTCGTACACATATGTTTGAATATGCGTGCGAGTAGTTGTCAATTAAAATGAAAATAAATACAATAATAATCTCTCGCATAAATCGATTAAAAATTTTAAGAGTAAACGACAGAAATGTTTTATATATTATCAATAAATTTTAATTAAATATTTACAATTGCAGTATTTGTTTTTGTTTATTACTTATTTATAAATTAGTAAAAATAAAAAACTATAACAAAAACAGTAAGTAAAAGTTTTTAATAGAAATGGTTCCTCAGAGGAGATTAATTTATATATATATATATATATATAATATACTCTCTCTCCATTTTTCTGTAATACTCAATTCTGCCAAAGACGTCAAGCCAATCTTACGTCAAATAGATTTAATTCTTTGAAAAGCCCTTTGCTGGAAAAAAAAGCATAAAATTGCTGCAAATGTTTTGCAAATTGTTTTCAATTAAATATTGTTGTTGTTGTTGTTGATTTTGTTTTAAGAAAATTGCCATGAAACCTTTCAATTTCTTATGGTTTACAAAGCTAAGAAATTGCGGCTACTTCATCTTAGTTTTTCACGCCTTTGTTTTAGGCCACAATAATAAAACACTTTATATATATATATGTACAAAATGCTATGCCAAGGATACTGCTAAAGTTTAAATTCTAAGAAATATAGGGTTAAAACCTTTGTGAAAAAACATAGATTGCATTCCAGAATAATTACAATAACTTGTATGAAAAAAATGATACATTGAACGATAAAATAGAAATGAATTTTTCTTAAGTTGACATTACTTAAGGGAATCCTTAGAATAACCGAGCATTTTCTGTTAAATTTGAATACTATTTTTGCCCCATCTATGAATGTGCTAAAAAATAACAAACATGACCAAAATTTTACAAATTTCTGTTCATTACAAGAGTTCTATTTTTGAGGTAAAAATTTAAAATAAATGGCACGAGTACAGGTTTCCAATTAGAGTGGAGAATATTCCAGACTTGGCCTAAGCCAAATACAACCATGTTGACTTTTTTTTACATATATAAATATTTTACAATTAATGACATTATTTTATAATCCTGAAAGAAACCTTGTCCTTTCTCCTTGTGCTGAATGAGTAGAAAATGCACCAGCTGGTGTTTAAATCATTATTTACTACTTGTACATTATTATCGAATCGTTCTTTCACATATGTACGCATTGTTATGACAATTAGTCCAATATTCCTTAAAAACGAGATAAATGCTGGATGCGAGTATGTACATACCTGTACAAAATGATATATGATACACAACATACAAACACACGATGCAAGGATAATAGTTTAACTAAAGGGGCGTGCATTCATATTGGTACTCTGCGTGGAATGAGACGCTGAGAGTTGTAGCTTTACTTTTTGTGTTGTCATGACATTTTAACGCAACAACAACAACAACAATACAAGGACTGTAAATAAGGGTTGAAAAACTGCATGCACTATGAATCGTAATGCAGGCACACATACTAGTGCTGTGATAAATAATATACAAAACACACTTGTACACATTTATATATACACACATATTTATATGTTTATATTGTATTGGAATGTAGCATATGGAATGCATTCGTTAAACCAATTCGAGTTTATAAATTTTCTAGAGGGTGCATTATTCTGCCTCTCTCTCCCTCTCACTCTCTCTCTGAATAATGTGTGCGCCAAATGGCCGACACTGCAATGATACACGAAATGAGTATGCGCATACATTGCGGGGATTGCATAATGTGCACAAACGTAGCATCCTTATAAACTATATAATGAAGCGGAAGTAATACATACCAGCACGTAAAAGTACCGTACACTGTGCCCCCACATACCTTTACCACTAACAAACCGCCCTAAAGGTTGGCATTCGTAGTACAACTCAAAGCATTTAGCATTGGGATGAATTCGAAGAAGACGAAAACCTTTCAGTGACAAGTTCTCAAAAATGTTTTTGCTTACAACGTAAATTTTTATTTAATAATTTCAGATTCTCACCTAAACTGTTGTTGAATACGGAAGCGTGAGCAATTAACATCAATATTTTAGAAATTAAACAAAAAATCTGAACAATTTAAATGATATTAAAAAAAATTAAATTAAATTAAAATAAAATTGAAATAAAATAAAATAAAATAAGATGAAACAAAACAAAACAAAATAAAATTAAATTAAATTAAAATAAAATAAATAAAAAATAAAATAAAATAAAGGAGGACAATGTTGCCAATAATTTAAAAATATAAATTACATTAAATCAAATTAAATTGAAATTAAAAAAGGGAGTCAAATTACAATGTTGCCCTTAAGTGACCTCGAAATTTTATTTAAAGTGAATATCACTTAAAACAAATTATTGTAAATATATATGTGAGATTAAAAAAATTATATAAATATCCGTTTTAATAACAATAACAACAAATTTAGTTTTTATATTAAAACAAAGTATTGGTGGTTATATAAAAAATATATAAAAAAAAAATATTTTCAACTCCTTCAATCCCGGATTATATCAATTTAAATAATTGCAAAATGGAGGAAGATAGCGATGATCGGGATGATACTAAAAGGTGAGTTATAACCAGTAAAAGAAATTAATTTAGCGTATGCCAAGTTTTAAATAACCTCTATATATTTATACAAACAGTAAGAGGGGCAGGTATAAGATTACGCGCTTTTTATATATCAGGTTTCAGCAAGGCGTTCTACGCCAAATAATGATTTTTGTAAATTTTTGGCACATCGATGCATGTATACCAATTTTCAACATAAGTCTATTTTAGTTTGAGGAATAATTTTAAATTTAAAATGATTGAAATAAAAAGTAAAATGAGTTTCATGTCCGAAATTCTGAGAAATTCATTAGTTTAGATTGTACGACTTTTAAAAGTCGTAATAATTTCCCTTTTAACTAAATTTTTCGGATTGCTACGTTTACGTGAAGTAAAAGTTGTTGTGATGAAAAAATCCATAAATTTTTTAATTTTTTTTGATTTTATTCAAAAAAAATCGGATGATTTTTACGTAATTTTTTATACATTTTTTTGCATAGACTCTAACGAAGGAAACACTTTCGAATTCGATAAAAAAAAATTTATAATTAAATTTCTTAGAGAGGCTCCTCATCGATTTTGCTATTGATCGATATTTCTACCAAAAATTTTCTAAAAATTGAAGAATCTTAGCCCAATCTTGTACGTCAAACTGGTTGAGATACTTATGGTAAAAGCTTTAGCTTTTAAACTTGTTATTAATTAATATTTATGTAATATTCGTAATGTTTTGGTGTCCATTTTGTAGTTGTTGTTATGATTATTTCTATTATTATTATTACACTTACAGTTGTACGTAGGTTGAATTCAATAAATGTATACTTTGTTTTGTATACAGAGAGTCCGCGACTCGGATTACTTAATTGAATTTTCTTAAGAAATAATGTGGGCAACAACAACAACTACAGAACTTGCATAATATTTAATTAACTCATATAATATCGATTACAATGACGTGCACTTATAAATGACAATAAACGTAAAAAAAAATTTTTGATTCTCACTTTTATCTAAATGAAAAATACTTGAAAGATTAACCATTTTGAAATCTTTTAAAAATATTTTGTTCATTTTAATATATTGAGTATTTAAAAAATATGTAAAAAACCGAATCCCACCACTAATGTACCAAAGTCCTCTAACCCACTCATTTCTATAATTTGCGAAGAATATGAGAGAAAATCTTTAAAAATCAAATCAAAATTTATAATTTTTTCAATCTACTTCTAGGTGGGTTCTTAAAAAATTATGCCAGCTCTAACTTAGAGTTAGTTAGAGCTTGAGGCGTCCTTACTAATACAAAATGTTTAATTTTTTATTTCATTAAGTGGTAAAGTGGTACTTATTCCATGCCAGTTATACCCATTCTTTCTTACTTTTATTATTTCCGATACAGTGAACTTTTCCATAATCGTCATCATAAAACACTCAACTATCAGCAACATTTCTTTTCTATGAACTGTCACATACAAAACTTTCAATATGTTGCTATCGTATCATAACGTTTCTACTGTAATACATATATAACAGTCAGTTACATGCATATGTACGTAGATAAATAATATAAGAGAAGTTTATCTTTATCTTTCCATATAAAAGGAAGTATACAAGGTTTGTCAGTCTTTGTTATCGGTTAAGGGCCACAACCGTAACATGTTTAAGACTTTTTCATTCACAAACTCATGAGATAAGGCGTAATCATGATTTACACATAACTATGAAGGGTGTATTAGAATTGGCTTAAAAGCTTTAGCTTTTCATTTTCACATTAGCTATGCAGCTTACTCAGTTTGTTATGCTATTTACAATACCTAATAGGAGGCGTTAGAAACCCTACAAATTGTATACATAATTGACCAGTATCAAAAACTGAGTCCATCTTGACATGTATGTCCGGGGCTCCGTCAGTTTTTGCCACTATTGTGCTTGAAAATTTTGAGATATTGGGCTATAATTTTTTGCAAACACTTCTACACTTTCTGCATACGGATTTTTATTAAAATTAATATACAAGAAACCATACTCAGCATAAAATTCGACTTGCATGCTGATACGTAATAATTACACTATTGACGAACCTAATCATATGTCACGCCCACAGTTTGTATGGAGGGTATTTAATATTTGACACAAGCCAAGCATAGTTTTCTTTCCCGTTCTATTTTATATATGTTTGAACCAATCTACGCACAGTCTGCGTTATGTGTGTTTTTGGCAACACAATAGCTTTAGTAATGAAATTAAACTGAAATGTAAACAAAACATTATTACATACAAACACATAACTACATAATAAAACAATTACAAATAACCATAAAGGTAGAAAAACCAGCACACATATACATTTCTGATATACTTGTACATTTATCCATATAATTAGTAACGATACGATGTGTTTTATAATTTTAATCAATTCTTTTCATTTGATAAGAAATGAAATTTTTTAATCAGTTTTTTATCAAGTATTCTGGTCAACTATTGAGCTCAATTTTGTACTCGCAATATCATCTATTAAAATAAAGCAGCGATTGCCAATCTTTTTGCAGTCGTGGGCACATTTTATTATATATTATATATGTAAAAGAAATATTTTGGGAACCTTACTAAGATAACAAGAAAAACAAACAATAAACCAAGTGGTGAAATGGAAACACAAAAACATTTATGAATTATTTTACAACTACATGTTAATTAAGTCACTCGCACAACTAAAACAGCAAAACTCTGTCCACTTCAGAAAATTTTTCAAATCAATGTTCGTTTCTTTTTTTTGTACAAAATAGCGCTTTTTACATGCTTTAAAAATTAACTTACGAGCTTTTAATAATGATTATAAACTTTAAAATGAAAACTTTAAGTGTTGCCAACTAAGCCTTAGGAACAAATTGCAACTGAACTGAACTGAAACTTGACTAAGTCAGAGGCAAACAAAGAACCGTTAAATTTGTTTCTATAATTTATATTATTTCATCACAAACGATGATGTTCTGTTTATTTTAATCTTCTTTTCTGAATACTTTTAGAAGATCTCGTAATCTAAGTGAAAAGAAACGCCGTGATCAGTTCAATTCTTTGGTTAATGACCTGAATGCATTAATCTCCACAACTAATCGTAAAATGGACAAATCAACGGTATTGAAATCCACGATAACATTTCTTAAACATCATAATGGTAAAGTAATAAATTAAAGATTGTTAGAATAATTTTTTTAATTAAATTAATTTAAACATTTTAATTTTATTGTAATTGTGTAGAAGCAGCTGATCGTTCAAAAGTGTATGAAATAGAACAAGATTGGAAGCCATCATTTCTAAGTAACGATGAGTTTACCCAACTAATGCTGGAATCTTTGGATGGTTTTATAATGGCTTTTAATACTCGAGGTTTTATACTGTACGCTTCTGATAGCATAACTGCCCAACTTGGTTATTTACCGGTAGCTATTGATTGGTTTAATATTATTTCAATTTTTTATAAAAAAAATTTATCCTTTTTCAGTGTGACCTCCTGAAAATGACCATATTCGATTTAGCTTATGAAATGGATCATGAAAATTTATTTAATATATTTCTGAATTCAAAACCGACAACTCAGCTGCTACACAGTGAGGTGCATCTACCCGCCAATCAGATTAGCTTTCAGGCACATCTGAAACGTGGAGGGTTTGAAGGGGACGCTTTTAATTCATATGAATCGGTGAAATTTGTAGGTTATTTTAGTAAGTTTACCTAAAATTCTTCACATCTTTTATCACATCTTCTTTCATATTAAATGTATGCCATTATGTAGGAACTGATAGTAATGTGGAAACAATTGCCATACAAAATACTCAAGCCAACCTGCCTCGTATATTCCAAATGAATCCCAATTCCGAGATTGATAAGAAATTAATATTTGTAGGCACTGGTCGCCTACAAATGCCACAACTACTGCGAGAGATAACCGTTACAGATCCCACCTGCAATGAGTTCACTTCGAAACATAGTATGGAGTGGAAATTCCTTTTTCTCGACCAGAGAGCTCCCCCAATTATCGGCTATATGCCCTTCGAAGTTTTAGGTACATCTGGCTATGATTATTATCATTTCGATGACCTGGATAGTATAGTAAATTGTCATGAGAAGTGTAAGTAGTCTAAAAAGAAGTTTTCTTTCCGTTCGATATAAACATATTCCTCTGCGGATATTACAGTAATGCAGACGGGTAAAGTAAAGTCGGGCTATTATCGTTTCTTGACAAAAGGTCAACAATGGATTTGGCTGCAAACCGATTTCTTTGTGTCCTATAATCAATATAATGCCAAGCCGGAATATGTGCATTGCACCCATAGTGTCATTGATTATACCGATGTGCTAAAGCATTATAAAAAAGAACAAAAATCGCACATACCTTTACCATTATCCACCGCCACAGCAGACTCGTCTAATATTAATAACTTTGCCGATAATAATACAAGCAGAGTTACCGAAATGGGTGATGTTGGAGGGAATGTTATAAGCACGGGTATATTAAGCAATGAAACCTCACCCGGTTTAGAAGCGCCGGCAATATGGACGAATACATCACCACAGACTGCTACGGAAAGTGCAGTCTCTGGTCAAATCAAATCTTTGAAGATCTCACGTCCCGCCTCTAGTTATGGTAATATTAGTTCGACCGGTGTTTCGCCGAATGTGAAGAGGAAACGTTATTTCTACAATAATCAAGGTAACGAATCCGATTCAACCTCCATGTCAGCAGACTCGGCTACCAGTCGGCACTCTCTTATGACCCACTTAAGTTCGGTAAGTCTTCTTAAAAATTTTTCAAAAGAAATTACATCAATAATTATATAACTTTGGGATACTTTCACTGTTTTAATGAATAGAGCCGGCAAAGGCATCTGACAACAATGAATAACATAGCCTCTAATTCTCAAATGTCATCAAGCCATCATCACCATACCCAACAACAGCAACAGCAACAGCAACAACATCATGTTAACAGTCATATAAATTCTGCCATAACGTCGCAACACCACAACTCAATGCCAGTTAATGGTCCGCATGGGGGACAACAGAAATTAGTGCCAATACTAGCTCAGCATGCCACTGCCAACACAACACCCATAATGGCAAATAGTACGTTTCAATTCTCGCAACCTGCCTTTCCATTACGCAGCCCCCAGTTAGTAGGAACCGCTGCCTCCTTTCTCGAACCATCTCAATACCTTACCGCCATACCAGTTCAACCGGTTATAGCACCCTGTCCTGTTGCACCAATCTTACAACCGATACGGGTAAGTATCAACACAAATGAAGATTGGTTCTTATCAATACAAAAAATTGAATGTATTTTTTTTTTATATATATAACAAGAATCAAACGGACATGTTATCGGGGACGGTAGTAATGACGCCAACGCAAACGCAGTTACAAGAACAATTGCAACGCAAACATGATGAGCTGCAAAAGATTATTATGCAACAACAGGATGAATTGCGTATTGTGTCCGAACAATTATTATTGGCACGGTACACCCTCTTGCAGCCGATAATGTCTATGAATTATTCTTCAACAGCGCCATCAAATCCTTCAATTGCGCCGAATAATAATCGTAATTACATTTTCAATGATAACGCCGTGGATCCACAGCAATTAAATCAGTATGGATTTGATTTAAATGGAGATCAAGTACAAAATCAACAACAACAGCTAATAATGCAGCAAACACAGCCCTTGTCGCAACAGCATATCGTTTCGAATAATCAAGAAACTCATGCGGGGAATGTAGTGTTACAGCAACAGCAACAGATGGTTGTACAATCGCAAACAACCAATATCCAGCAACAACAGCAGTTAATGCAACAAGATGGATCTCAACAACAACAATTACTGACGTCCCGTAGTGTACCTGATTTGGTTCAGTTTGCTCAGGAAGAGTTTGATGCGTTTCTCAATATGTCGCCGTTACATAGTTTAGGCGATTCACAACCCGGTCTCAGCCAACTCGAAACACCAACCAATAATAACAGCGGCATCACCACAAGAAGAACCACCCATCCAAGCACAGCCAATGTCAATGAGTCCCATGTGGCTACACTGGAGGTCAATACTCAAACAAGTTTTCAAACAAATCCCACTAGTAGTAATCAACCCACAAATACCAATGAAGATTCTTTATTATCCTACATGCAAATCGAAACGAGTCCCAACTTAAATTTTTCACTGGGTATCAACAACAATGCAAGTTCTGCAGCCAGTAATGAAAACTCTAAATTATTGCAACCGACGGCAACTAATTCATCGGCAACTAACCGCTTACTAACTACGCAAACACAACCAACAGGCGGTCAAACTCCAGAAACCACATCCCATAGATATTTTACTAATCATTCATATCCAAATCTGAATAATCCAACTACATCGAATGATGCAAATAATAATGCGTCAATAAATACGGGGACAGCCAACATTGGCAACAGTGTTAGTAATCGATTACCTAACAATTTGGAAATATTACCGTATGAAATATCTCAGGCACAAACGCAACAACTATTCGACAGCTCATCTCATGCGGCCGGTTCAAGGCAATAATTTTAATACATCTAAAAATATTTTTGCGTCAAGAGCTTGAATGAAAAAACAATGAAATAATTTTTCATCGAAAATGTTCTCTCTCATCCATGGGATGACATGTACCCTCAAGAGCCATTATATTACACTCTAAACAACTTAATTTAGAATGGATTTTGCTATTAGTGTTTTCAAAACATAAACCCTAAAAGATAAGTCACTTTTCTTAACTTTCTTTACAAAATGATGAGTATCGACAAATCGATATGGAATCGAATATTCCTATACAATCATATCTAACTCATTTATTTTATACACTGTCTTTTTGTATTGTATTACAGCGGACATAGATTTCATTTGTGAATTATTAATTTTAAGCTGTACATTATATGTTAGTTAATTTATATAGAATAAAATTAGGTGTATGTAAATATTTGCTTTATGTGTGCTAGTTTCAAAGATATCGACATTCTAAATGTTATACTTAATAAGAGCCATTTTCCTATGATCGGTACAACTCAACTGAATTCAGTTTCATTTGTATGTAGAACATAATCATACGTTTTAAATCTTATACTTGTTAATTTTTTTGTGTTAATTAAACCAATGTGATTTATTGTATATGATACAACAACTTTTTTTTTGTTAATCTATAATGAAAAAAAGTAAAAATAAAAATTACAATATTTGTAATAAATCAATAAAGCTATACATTGCGTGACGTTTTTGTATGCAACTGTTTCATCACTCTTTCATGATAACTCAGAATCTTTAACATATAATTTGTATACCCTGCACCACTGGTATATATTAAGTTTGTGCGGATGTTTGTAACTCCTAAACGGCAAACTCCACACCCACCTTTAATTATAACGATCGATTCAGAATCAAAATCTGAATCGTTCGGTCGCATTGTTTGAGATATTTCGATGAAATTTAGTTAAAGGCCATGTTTGGGCCCAAAGGGGATCTCTATTGAAAATGGACCCGATTGGACCATTTTTATAACCCCTTTCCTTTATTTTTTGGAAGTATTTAGATAAAATTTGGTACAATGATACCTATTGGCCTATTAAAAATGGATAGAGTCGGACCATTTTTAGAATCCTTTTTGTGAAGTGATATCTTTCAATTTTCTCTTTTATTGTAATCTCTAAATCAAAAACAAAAATTCCATTTAAACCTTTAATTTTTCCATAGCATTTTGCAATATTTGAAATTCACTATGAATATTATCCATTAAATTAGTGATCTGACGTTTAGAATCCAACACCTCTATGCTTTGTGTATAAGCATTATAGCGTACACCGAATGGACGTGGTATGGAGTTGGCAAATAACCTAAAATGTTTTCAAAAATAACTAAATGTATTCTTTTTTATTCATAATTTATTCAATTGAATGTATCTTACCGGGTCTTTTCTTTAGCGCTATCAAAACTTTCAGCTACATAATAAACCTTTTGATATTCAGTTATGGGATATTTCGTAACTCCGGTAATTTCTGGTTCAAATTCGCGATGTTCTGGTTCATCGGATAGACAATATTGTAATTCTCCATATGATGATAACAGACCAGCTCCGTAAGCTTTCAATTCACCATTTTGACGGCATAAGCCAAATTCCACTGTAAACCAGTAAATCTTCGAAAAATATATAAGAAAAGTATAATCACACGTTCAAAATTAGGGAGAAAATGTTTTTGAACTTGAACAATGATTAATTCTTATCCCCGAGGTTAAGAGCTAACTTACGGTGGCTAATTTTTCCACATAATCATCTGGTGCACCCAAGGAAGCTAAGCCAATTTCTTGACTGAATTGTGCAAAGGCTGGATCAGCAAATAGAGGCACATGACCCATTAGTTCATGGCATACATCTGGTTCTGGGGTATAGTTAGGTTTGCTGGGATGTCTAATGTACTGTGTCGAATGGAAAACGCGAAACGCTAAACCGGCTAGAAAGTCACGTGATGATAATAAACCGGCAACGGGTCGTAAAGTAAAACCAGTACAATCTGAAGAAAAAAATGTTACCCAATACCTCAATAAAAAACGATGATACATCCTTTTGTAAAACCCAAACAACAAACCTCTCAAAAAGTTTGATATATCTTCTAATTGTGGAACGTTATCCTCACGGAAACCACAATTATCCACCAGCAATGGAAAAACGTGGTTAAATTCTTTGCAAGCATGCGTTTTATACAACTTTGTTAATTGTCTAAACATAATGCCCCAAGTTTCAGTTTCTTCTTTTGTATAATCAACGTGCGGCAATGGTTCACCATGTTTATAATTGTGAGCAATATCAGCAAAATATTTCCTATAAATATATTGCAACTCATAAGTTAGAGATTGTATTCTAAGAAATACCATTTATAAATACTAACCTTCTAGCGCGATAAACGGGATCAGTAAATCCGGGATGATCACTATCCAATTCAGAACCATAACTCAATATTTGATTAGCGAATCGATCTAAATCACGAATTCTACGCGGAAACCATGGTACAGCTGATAAATTATCCTTATAATCGCGCGATATCAAATTAAAGTACGAGCATTGTTCGCGCAACTCTTCAATAGCTTTACCTAAATTTTCCGATTTGGCATCACACTCAACGAAGAATTCGTAACCAACTTTGCGCGTTGAAGAGCGCGATTCAATGTGCAATAAATTGACATTATTTTTCTTAAAAATCTTTAATGTTTCAGCCAAAGCACCACTATCTTGATTTGTGGTAGAAAACAATAGACAAGTATTGCGAGCTTCTTGGGGTTCAATACCCTCAACTATATATGAGCCACCGTCTAATCGAGTAGGCTGAAAAATATTGAAATGCGAACAGGTTGTTAAGAAATATTGCGCTGCATTAGAATAATCCAGATTTGATTTGAAAAATTATACTTTAAATTAAATTGAAATCCAATAACATTTGTGAGAAATATATATCTTTAATATGAGTTAGAGTAGCTTGCTTTTAAACGTTAAACTTTGTGTCAAGCGTAAATTTTATCCCTTTTTCTAAATAAGTGCAAATTTACTAGATCAAGTATTTCTATCAAAATAAATGAATAAAATAAAAACAATTTTAAAGTGACCCTCAAAAGTCTCCAGTGACGTTAATATTTATAATAAATTTGACTAGTAGACACCTTATCGTATGACTGCTGGCGTTGATACATGATTCGATTAAGTAATACACAAAATTAATTAAAAATAATTTTCAATTTTAATTGTCAATATTAAATGACTTTATATTTGCTTAAGACGCGCTCTATCCTTGATGTTTTACTGGTCTAAGTATAACTGAAAACTTGAGCTCCAACGTCTCAGGCTTAAATAGTTTACCTAAGATTTACTTAAATGCATATATACCCTACAACAAAAGAAGCATACTTGCACTATCAAAATGTTTCCTTTTAATATACTTTATATAATAAAAAATTTAATATTAATTTAATTCTTATTATAATAGTTTTAAGAGTTTATTACAACTTAACTCATGAACGTTTGCTATACTAAAGATAATATTGTTGCGATTATATATGAATCGTAAAATTCATGGCATCAAGTAGTAGAGTAACAATGTATTCAACTAGATTCATTTTTTTTCTGTTATTGAAAGGTTATCATATACTGACACCAAACTCCGTGATATTTTTGTCTTTTCAAACACCAGAGATAATTCCTAGCATGTGCAGTGCTCCGCTTTATAACAATAATTGCTCAAGTCTCATGTATTTCTTATACTCTACAGTATTTTTGGGCAGAGTAATAAGTTAATAAGTTTGTTATAGAGGATTAAAAGTGCAATGATAAGAGATTTACTTGAGTTGAACTATTTATGTCTGTCAGTCAGTTGGGATTTTTTTAAACAAATTATTATTATGCACATAATGCATAGAACAGTCATTTTCTGAATAGACTTACATTTGAAGATATCAAACATTTCATGTCTTTACGTCCGTTCTTCGGTGTATTGCTAGTTTCTTGAAAAAATGCTTTTCTGATGTTAAACCTAAAATTATTAAATCAATATCACATTAATTATACCCTACACATAAAATAGGCGGTATACTAAATTTACTACGATTTATAAATTGATATGTAATTCATAAATGTTTAGAGAATGTTCTGAAGTTCTTGCCACGCCCAAAGGTACAGGGTATTTAAGATGTGGCCTAAACCAAAATTTACCATTTTTAACTAGTTTCACGTTCATGTTGCTTTAATACCAGTTATAAGAACCAGAATAGATTAGGCGGCGTATAAGTTAAACTTTACCTCTTATTCGCTGAATTTGCGCTTTTGAAAATGTGAGCAAAACTAACGGAAAATGAGGTGAACTTGTTTAATTTTTTTTTAACACCATACTTATTCATTGATTATCATGACTATATATTGTATGGTAGAAGTTTATTCAACTCGTTTCGTCCACAATCGCATAAATATTCTTTTACGCGAAAGATTACAAATAAGACACAATTGCGCATAATTACTGTGAACGAATTTATAATACGCGCAATTCTTTAGATAATGTCCATTGTTAAATCATTAAAACAACAAAACCGATTATTAATAATAATGGTTAATAGTTTTATTTAACAATTTTATTGTACAATTAAATCTTATATTGGGAATGTTGAAAGTCTCCACAATTTAAAGTTTTATTACTCCAAAGCTGTTCCACAAATACTAAAATTTTAATAATATTTTTTCAAATGTAAAACTACAGCAATATATACGCCTCTAATCCACTCATAAACATGAAATAATTAATTCATTCAGTATCTAAAGTTGTTACGTCACTGTCGCTTTCCTCTCCCTTTTCGCGCCTAAAGAAGATGCGATAGAATAGAGCTGACATTGCAGCGCCCAGTAATGGACCGGCCCAGTAAACCCAATGATGCTCCCATCTGTTGTGATATAAAGCTGGAGCAAAAGAACGGGCCGGATTTAAACTGCCTCCAGTGTAGCCAGACTACAAATTGAAAATATTTAGGATTTGATTGAAATGATATGGAAATCATGAGAAAATACAATATACACCACTTATAATAAGATATTTTTGATCACATTCAATAATTGATTTCAAAAACACATACTTGGTATTTAATTTTACAGGCGATTATCTAATCAAAAAATCATTATTTCCAACTCTTTTTATAAATGGTGTACAATGTATCACTATAAGTTTCATAATAACCCCAGCCCCAACGCCACAAGCGACTACCAATCCTATCCGCACAGGTGTAGTATCTTGATATTCTTCGTTACGGGGATCCCAAATAGCACACAACGCCAACATTAATCCACCCGTTAAGCAAAATTCAATACACATGCCTTGCCATGAATATCCGCCTACAGTAGTAACGCAACTTAAATTTTCGCCCGAATCTTTAGCATCTAATAGTCTTAAGCATATATAGCCGGTTAGGGCGCCCGTAATTTGGGCTAACATATATAATAGAGACCATAACGGATGTATAACGCCATATAATAGTGCTCCCAAGGTAACAGCAGGATTAATGTGAGCTCCCGATACGACGCCCCAAACTTGTACACAGACAAATACCGTCAAACCCCATTGAAGCGAGCCGCCACCATCCCCATATCCATTGGACATACAACCCAACAATAATAGCATAAACGATCCAAAAAATTCTGACAGAAATAGACAGACAATTTGTATAGCCGTCTTACTCTTGTCGCCTCTGATTGCAAAGAGAATTTTTATTAGATATATATATATATATATATATATACATATATATATAAACAATAATAGGAACAACGACTCACTTGGCCAATTTCATTACTGATAGTTCAACCATTTTGTCTGTAGTTATTTGTTGCTACCGCTATATGAAAATGCGAACGATATTTATTCACTCTACACACGACTTTTTGACGAAATTTTACAGGAAAATATATTTTGTTGAGAAATATTGTTATGTTTGAAGTATTTTCTCGCCGTTTTTATTTTATAAAGTGATGTATATGTTGTATCTATATATAATTTTCAATCAATGACAAAATCTTTTAAAATATTTTGACGTTAGAAAATTCCTATTTAGTCTAGATGAGTGTTTTGGGTGTTTTCCTATTTTAAAAAGTAAATGAAATATTAGGGGCGCTGTAGAATATTTTCTTTTTCGAATCATATATGCGCCGGCGTAATCTTAACGCAAGGGTCATAATTCCCACACGCTCTATATCATATATATTTTTTTGTTGTTATTGCTTAGAATTATTCTACGGTATAATTTTCGATTATTTACTTATATTTATTATACCCTTTACATAAAATAAGGGCTACACTAAATTTGTCATTCCGTTTGCAACACCCATAACAACACGTCAGAGATACTAAAAAGTATATATATTCTTGATCAGCATTAAAATCTGAGTCAATGTAGACATGTATGTCCGTTTGTCTGTCCGTTGCTGGTACCCTCACGGTCATAAATTATGATATTAAGCTGAAATATAGTACAGACATTTCTAGTTTCTGAACGTAGAATTTAAAATGGGCAAAAACGACCAAAAGCCACGCCTACCAAATATATACATCTGCCACAAAAATTGAGCTATTAAGTTGAAATGTAGTGCGCATATTTATAATTATTCCATCCATCGATGTGCTGAGAAGAGACTTGGTGGGATAACAGACACGCCCACAATTTACTAAAAACCATACATTACGTTAAACTGGACTTTCCAGCTGATGTATGATACATACACTATTAAAAGGCATAATTAAATACCTGCCACGCCCACCGTTCCTGTTTAGATGTGAAGGGCATTTAAGATTTGGCTCAAGTCAAATTTAGTTTTCTTAATTATTTTTATTTATTTGTATTTATTTATTTTTGGCTATCACTTGAACTTTTATGTGCCCGAATAAGTCACAATACTTATAATGGATTCAATTACCTCTCGCACTAGATAGAATACAATAGAACTTGAGATGATCTGAATTATTTACGTATTTACATTATAATGGTAAATGTCGATTCATTTTTCTCAGCTTACTTTTTTTACATTAATTTTTATATAATGTTTATCGATTTAGACATGTACGTCTGGCTGTTATTGGTATTCTCACGTTCGTAATATTAAGTAATATTTAAAAAAATATTATGATTTGCTTTCATAGATAAAAATTTTAAATTTATTACTTTTTTTTTTGGATTCTTTATCATAATTATCCAAATTTATATTGTGACTCTATATATACATATAATTAAATATAGTATTTTTGTGTGATCTAGAAAATGATGATAACGTAGCTTTAGAGAAAAAACTTAGGCATATTATTAAGTCGTATATTTTTCAATACGCAATTTTCTGGCAACTCAATCTGCTGTAAAATGAATAAAAAATAAAGAATAGAATATTTTTAGAATGAAATATATATATATGTGTATAGGTATTGAATATTATATTATAAATGAAATTTTTATATTTAATAATGAAAATAATTAAAAAGTAAAAAAAAGTACTGTGGTTTTGCTATCAAGCGTATTTTATCATATATTATTTATAATAAATAAATAATTTTAAATGCACGGAAAAAGCAAAATTTAGAATAAGGAAGCATTTTTTTATATGCTTTAAAGCTTGCTTGCCATTCATTTAGTTACTGCTGGATATTCATTTCTTGCAAAGCGTTGCTGCAATTGATGATCATGACGGATGCGTATTAACCACTGAGGCCAAAAATAACTTACAGATTGAGCATGAGTCACTTTTATTGGTTTTTGACCTGGACAAACCACATATGATTCATGACCCGGTAGGGTATGAGCTTTTGTTTTGATCTTGTTATAATCGGGCGCAGTAAATATGGAAGAAAAGTCTTTGGTTGTGGTTGGATATAAATTAGATTGATGAGAAATAGTTTCAGGTTTTATGCGATCCTTACTATTTAACTTAGAAGGCACAGCTGCAATGGTAGGCATTAAATATTATCACTTATTAATAAAAAGAAAAATAGTCCCTCTTACTATTGAAAGTATTCGCTTTAGTTAACGGCTGACCTGACTGATGTAACTCTCCTGCTGGACGACTCATTCCAAAAGACAAGTACGGCTCTAGAAAAATATTCTTAATTTCAATATAAAATGTCTAATGAACCCGTCAAATAAACATACCAAATATTGACTTTTGACCATTCATAGCTTTACTATTATAATAGTGCTCTTTATGTTGGGCATTCATAAGAGATTCACGTCCCAAAAATGCTAGAGTCGTTAAAAATAAAATTTTGTTACTTCTTATAAATCAAGAAATACTTACTTTGAAATATATTCTTATTAGATATACCACCTGCTTGATGTTCTCTATTCATAAATGGTGGAAGTGGAGTGGTCTTCATTTCTAAAATGCAAAATAAGCGAAATGAGACGAAGTTAAAATAATTACAACATATTCAACGGTCAAATAGAGTTTTTTTACTTATTATTTTATTACCTCTCTTTCTCACAGTCACCTGGAATTCACAACGTGCAGTTTGACCATTTTCATCAGTAGCCTCATAGACAATGCCATGAACACCCATACCGAAAAGTTCACCAGGTAACTGAAATAAAGTTTCGTTATAAAATTCACACATCTACTCCTTGCACTCACTCTAGATTTGTACAGTTTCTTAATAGCACTCGATTTAGACTCAAACTTGGGTTCGTTCCACACAACTGAACGAAAAACTTGATGTTCGGCCAGAATGACTTCAAAAGATGGCGTACAAAATGTAACGGAAGGACCTTTAGCGTATTTTACTTGGATAATTGTTTGGCAATAAGCTTTTCTACCCGTTCGAGGATCATAACCATTAAATGTAATCGTATGAGTGCCTGCTCTCAAATGGCCCTCTAGTTCCTTGGTCCAGGAAGGTGAAGATGTTATATAAGCATAATCCAGGTTGGTTGTGGGTTTTTGTAAGATAACATGAACTGTTTGTTCATTTTCACTTAAGAATACGGTAGTATTGCGGGGACACTTTATAAATGGGCGTGGCATACTTGGCTGCTTACTGCGTTTACCCAACAACGAGAGCACACTACTGTAATTGCTGTAATTGGGTGTAACTGCCAATGATGGTGCTGGTAGTGTGAAACCATTTATATTGCCGAGACTGGTATCAATTTCTTTTGGCTGGCATTCAAATGTACCATTATGCGACCATTGCATCTGTTGAGTGCACATTGTTACTGATTTTCCTATTGGCTTATAGCCAACATCACACCGTAACCGACAACGTTCTCCCGCGTATATTTTATCGATGGTGCAAGTATGCGGCAATATTGTGCCATGCCGTGGATATGGTAAACGGGGACAAACAATTGCTGACAAACCAAAAAAAAATGCAAAGTAACATTATTTTCAAATGGCAATAAACCACAAATACACTTACGCAAGCACATATTTTCATAATCATCCCATTGACCGGATGCATTACAGTAGCGCAAATATGGGCCAACCAAATGATAACCTTGATTGCACCACACTTTACAACGACTTTCATAGAATCGCTTTTGTTTATGCCGATATTTGGTACAACGTATATCTCCATTATTTGGTGGCTTCAGGGCGGGACATACTTCAGGCAAATCTACTTCCTTAAGGCAACTTTTCTTATCATCAGTCGCGTGAAAACCTGATGAGCATTCACACATAAAACTACCTGCCACATTTATACACTGACCACCTAAACATATATCTTGATGTTCAGAGCATTCATCAATGTCCCGGCAGTATTTGTTATCTTGTAATTTATAACCTACTGGACAGTAGCATTCATATGATCCATTAGTGTTGCGACAATTGTATTCGCAAACGCCCGGTATAGAACATTCGTCTATATCTGTGCATTTGTAAAGACTGTCAGGGCTGAAGGTGAAACCGGCTGGACACAGAGGCGGACATCTTTCGCCCGGTGTTTGTTTGGTGCCATCCAAACATCGGCACTCATGAACACCCTCCATGTTAAGGCATTGAAATTCACATCCACCATTATTTATCAAGCATTCATCAATATCAGCACAGGTTCTACCATCAGCTGTTAAATACCAACCCAGCGGACAAGAACAGCCAGTCTCTTCATGGCACAAATGAGAGCAGCCTCCATTATTTGACAAACATTTGTTATCCAAAATACACGTTTTATTATTACTAACATCTAACGTGTAGCCAGACGGACAAGCACACCGATAAGAACCCAAAATGTTAAGACATTCATGACTGCAGCCATGATAAGTAGCTGAACATTCATTCAAATCCAAACACTGAGAATTATTCGAACTTAAATAATAGCCATCGGGACATATACACTGGTAGCTGCCTTCTATATTTAAGCATTGATGCGAACAATCATGTTGTCCTCTGTGGCATTCGTCTATGTCCATACAGGTGATGCGATCTTCAGTCAAATCATAACCAGAATTGCACGCACAAGCATATGAACCTAAGAACTCCTTTATTTTCAACTAATCATTGAAGAAATTATGTAAGATTTGAACTCACCTGCAAAATTTATGCACAAATGATGGCACCCACCATTCTTTTCCAAGCACTCGTCAATATCTAAACAAGATTTATTATTCCCATCCAAAACATAACCCTTATAGCAAGAACAGCTCCCTCCATCTAAACTGTTGCAAATCTGTTCACAACCATTATTATTTAGCGAACATAAATCGACCTCTATGCAGTTAACTGCTGATGTATCAAGAACCATATTAAGGGGGCAATGGCAATGATAACCTTTTCCATCTTCTTCAATTACACACTCATGTGAACAAGGATTATTAGTGCAAGGATCTGTTGGTTTAGAGGGTATGCAGATTCCCTTTAAGGGATCCAGTTTACTATCATTTGAGCACCTACAATCAAAACCACCCTCAAAGTTAACACAATTCATTGCCCCACATATGCCCGGTTGTGTGGAACACTCGTCAATATCTTCACAGGCGTGTACACTATTGTCGCGGAACTTATATCCATCGGGACACTCACACCGATAACCCCCTTCTGTATTGAGACATTGATGAGAACAATTATGTTGCCCTTCCTCACACTCATCAATATCAAGGCACTGCTTAGCATTTTCTGTAAAACCAATCGGGCAAATACAATAAAAATCTAATGGATTATGTTCCATAGCTACACAAGTCCCTGGTCTACAACGTTCAGCATTATGAACACATACATCATCGAGAGGTTTACAACTAAAACCATCCTCAGTTAGAATATAACCCTTAGGGCAAATGCACAAATACGTTCCCTCCTCCCTCAAATCTATACAATCATAAGAACAAGTTGTTTTGTTTAAGAGAGGATCTTGCAGATCGCTGCATGTATCGTGAATACAACTGTGGCGATCTTGCGAGAGATGATATTTACTGGGGCAATAACATTCAAATGATCCTTCAGTATTTCGACATTCATGTGAACACAACTTGTACGGATTGTTATCCTTCTCATTCAGTTCACATTCATCAATATCTACGCAGGCATTACTGTCACCAACAAAATCAAAGCCCAACGGACAAGAGCATGAATAACCACCTTCCGTATTATGACAAATTACGCAGTCATGTGTGCCTTCTGCGCACTCATCTATATCCCGGCACTTGTCTTCCAAAAGACGATACCCTTGGGCACATGCTTTTGTATCAGAATGGTTGCCTTCAGTTGTATGATTTGTTGCATTTTCTTTCACATCAGAAATGTTTAGCGGTACTACGCAACGGAACGAACCTTCAGTATTTTCGCAACCATAAGAACATTGCCCGGCTAAGTGGGGGTACTCGCATTCATTGATATCTAAAAAATTTATTGAAATGAAATTCCTATGTAAGTTAAAAGTTAATAAAGAACACTTTAGGAAACGGTAAGAAACTGCGGAAAATGGAAAGCAACTGTGGGCGGTATTTAGATGTATTTTGTTACATTTTTTGTGAAAGTCTTCTTGTCACCTTTTTACTCTACATCAAAATTTAAAGTAAACTCTTTATACCATCGCTTGTACCATAACGACTACAACACAAACCTTGACAAAACTCTCCATCAACCGTCATATGATACCCAGATGGACACAAACAAAATATACGCCCCATTAATGTTAGACACTGATGCGAACAACCGCCATTATTACGAGAGCATATACCAGCATCCACACATGTGTGATTATCTGCTGATAATAGTGTGCCGGATAAATTTTCACAAGAACACCTGTATCCAGGCTGTTGATTATAGCATGTGTCCTGACACAGACCATGACCATTACGCAAAAGACATTCATTAATGTCTGATTATTATTGTAGACATTGTTATCAATGAAATGGAAAAGTAATAGATGCAAAGCTTTAAGATTACATAAAGCAATATACTCACCAATGCAAGTGTTGCCGGTCAGAGTGTCTATCTGATAACCGTCTTTGCAGGTGCACTGAAAAGAACCCGGATAATTTTCACACATTTGTTCACATCCACCATTATCAATAGCACATTCGTCAATATCTTTAGAAAATCCATTAAATTATCATTTGTTTGATTTAATTATCAAACCACTACTAACCATTACAATTGACATAATCGTAAGGATCTAAACTGAAGCCTTTGCGGCAAGAACATAGTCGTCTTGGTTCATTTTCTTCAGGATATAAAACTCGTTCACATATTTGATCACAACCCCCATCATCGATAGAATCACATGGTCCTAAAACACGGGGCGTAAAAGAATCTGTAGTGGTTTCTGTTAAAACATTTCTCTCGGTCGTACTACTCAGTCCAGTAGCATTACTATTATGAAGGTTTGTAAAATTTTTTTCTATATTAGTTGCTGTTGTAGAAATTTCATTATTTATTCCATTATCATAGGCAACTTTTAGTACAGAAGGTTTATGATGAACTTCTTCTCCATCCGATTCAATCTCATTATCATTTTTACGATCATATTCAACATATTCTAAAAATGTAGCATAAACATCTCATTTCAATTGAAATTGAAATAAAACACCCTTACCACCTTCGTCTTCATCTTCATCTTCATCCTCATCTAAGTCATCCTCTTCTCCTTCCACATACTCATCCAATGATATACAAACTGGTAATTCACCCAGCCAACGACGTTCACTACAGTACAATTTATTAATTTCACTATCTTCAAACTCGAAATTATCCTTGCACGAATATACAGCAACCATAAATACTTTATCACCTTTACGACGTCTATCATATTTCGTAACATAACCATGAGCTATCTCAGGAGCTTTTACTTTCTTATCAACACACGACAAATCCAAGATTGCAGCTAACGTGGCTGACACAAATGGATCTTCTGCTATGTGCTTTTTGTTAGCTGAACTGGAGATTTCAGGCAAAGTATTGTTAGTTGTTAAACATTCTGGTAGTTCACCCAACCATTTGTCTTCATCTAAATCACATATTAACTCCGCAATACCTTTCAATTGATAATCATCAATACAGCGGTATATAGCTCGTAAGTTATTTCCATTGTTTTCAATCCGGAAAATAGCATGTGGTACAGACGGCGGATTTTTACAATCTTCATAATGTGCCTTCACAATAACTGTAAAAATATATATGTTTTATATCTGGTAACCTTGTTGGAATCTATGTAAAAATGCGGCTTTTAAATTAAATTCTATTTATGAGGGGCACAGTACACATACTTATAGGAATTTCTTTTTTTTACATCATTTTAGGGTACACATATAAAGTTATTATACAAACCTAATCGTCTACAAATAAATTTTAAAAGCACTTTAAGATAGACGGAGATACTATCTGACGGTACGTTTATGTTTAACTTATTTTAAAAATCGGCAGAAATTTACGGAGGAGTCCTGGAATGATCTTACTTCATTTATTTTTGAAAGACGTATTTTTTAAGCAACTATTCCCAGCTTAGAAACTAAAACCAACTACCTGACGGATACAGACAACACATAACAAAAATATAGTAGTCTGACGGAAAGTTTGGAAACCTTTGTAGACCCCGCTGATATTCCAATTTAATTAACTTCGACTGCATAAAATACGTTCAAAATATAATAATCCGATGTGTCATTCTTCGCGTAATTTACATTCAATAAATCTTTCTTTATTATTAATAATCTGCTAGCATTCTACTTAGACTCAACTATAAAAATAAATTTGCAAAAAAAACTTTTTGGCTAACAAGCTAATGTCTGAGTAAACTTACCGGGTAGCAGTGATATAGTCAATAAAATATGAAATTTAGTAATCATTTTGTATATAAAAAAATTAAATTTATATTTATAATTTTTTTAAAATAATTTTACTACGGTTTAAAACATTATTATTTCTTTTTAAAAATTTTTTTAGTTTGGAATTACAGTAAAAAAAAATTGTAGTTTATTGGATAAAATGTTGCGATTCTTGTCCGTTAAGAAAATCGTTGTAAATGGTACAAGAGACGCGTCAAGACTGTCTGCCAATTTCTAAAGAAACTAAGGATCATGATGAATGAAATCATTTATGAGACTGGAAAATAAAAGACAACCTATTTATAAACATAAAACTCATGAGTCGGTTCCTACCGAATTACCGAAACAGTGGAAAAAAGAAAAATTAATATTGTCAACGGCTACATATGTATATAACTTACCTAAACTTATGGACGGATGGTGAGATGTGGCTGTGCTTGTAACCATTGTAAAATTAGCACTTAGTCAATATCTCTCAAAGATCACCATTTGTTTGTTGGTTCATCATCACCACTATCATTATCGTTATGATGATTATGCGACAATATGCTATTTTTATGCTTGGCCAGCAACAAACAACATTAGTGTACAATATGGTGCCTAAACTGTATAAAGCATGTGTTTCATATAATTCTCTTTGATTTAGAGTTGTACATGATTTTATTTGAATGTTTTTTGTTTCTGTTTTGGTTTAATGAGCTCTTTAACTTTACCCCTGCTAACGCCTACACATATGAAAAGAAATTAATTTACTTGTGTGTTCATTTTTATGCTTTTAGTACAAATACTTTACAACACTTGTCATGCTCATATATGAGAAAAACTCATATCTCATAGACATAAAATTTTAACAAATTGTAATATTCAGTAATTATTGGTAAATTTATGTTGTTTTTTATATACTAAGTTTGTCGTTCCGTTTGCATCACCCAGAAGAAGGCGTCAGGGCCAAATTTAATTTTCTTACTTGTTTATCTATATATTTAAATAAAACTGTGCTCCAAAATCTTAAAAAAAAAAACTATAATTAACTACGACCTAGTTTTATTGAGAACTAGCACACGTTCGATCACACCTAGAAATGAAAAAAATCAGTCAAATTACAATAAACAAAAGCTCAATGGTGACCATGATTTAAAAATATAAAAACAATGATTAACTTCACTGAACCACGGAGGGCAATATAGAAACAATTGCTACACTAAACGGTTTGCTACACTCCACATAAGATGTTGAGCTTAACGTCTGATTGACTCCACTTAATCACTAGAATGAAACTTACTTTTCTATTTTATTAAATTGTCTTTGTTTACAAACAAACCACCCACCATTAAATGATATTATTTAGCATTCTTTTCTACTTATTTGGTAAATATTGTAAATTTATAATACCACCACCAACAATAATAAAAATTAAAGTCAATATGATTACAAAACAACAGAGCAGAGAAACAACAAGTGTCGTCACAAGAACGTCAGCGACAACAATTGACTGTGGGCAGGTCAGGAA
Source organism: Ornithomya chloropus (assembly GCA_963971445.1). Taxonomy (NCBI): domain Eukaryota; kingdom Metazoa; phylum Arthropoda; class Insecta; order Diptera; family Hippoboscidae; genus Ornithomya; species Ornithomya chloropus. The sequence continues at coordinate 3,942,830 of OZ020532.1, forward strand.
CAGTACAATATATTAGTACTTACTAAGCATTTATATAAATACATAAACGTACAAGTTATGCATTCAAATAAATTGTTTTTTACTCAATATTCAAATTAGAAAATTTATATGATATTGTTTGATAAAAAACTTACAATAAATACCAATCGTAACTATAAACAAAAGCAGCAAAAATAATCTGTATATATCCGCCATAAAATGTTACCTATTCACTTCGAATTTGGTGCACATACTTTTGGTTATCCCATCCAAAAAATGGGCATGGTCGGATAATAATTTAATAATTTACAAAAACAATCCCCTTTACTTACAAATAAGTTTCAAGTATAAACTTTATACCTCAATCAAGATTGACGGACATAGTTAGATTTATATATTTTTTATAATCAAAAATTTATATACATACGTTATAAAGTCTATGACGTCTTATTATTGGTTAACAAAACTAAATAACGAACTTGGTATATGTTTCATTTTTTAGGAGAAATTTAAAGTGATGGGGACGTATGCAATGGATGAAATTCGACCTAGAGTCGTTCCATCATGCCCTTTTTAGTACAAGTAGGGATGGGAATATTAAAACAACAATGTTGGAACAACAACCAGTTGTTTGGTTAACTAATTAACAAACATTTCGAGCGGATATCTAAACATTTTTCAAAGGTTACAAAACATCAAGTCAAACTTAATAGAACGCAAGGCATAATAATTATATTTTAGCTACAATGTATAAACAATTGTGCATCTCATTATATGTAAAATACTAATACTGAATAGAAAGACTGCAATTTATTAAACAGATGCAAAAATATTTTACGTATTAAACAATTTAAGCCGCGCAACAAAAGTGAATGGATTTCATAAGGGCGCAGAAAATAACTTAAAGCAGCGGCCAGCAAACTCTATGTAACAGATAAAGAAAAAGAGAGACAAACTAAGTGAAAGCCAAAGCATATAACAGCTGCAAACGGTTAGCTGCCACACGCTTTGCTTTTATTTGGACTTTCACTACATTCTTTGTTTCATTTGAGAAAAAGCTGAACTATACAAACTATAAAATACGTTTTGTATAATAATGAGAACCTACACACCAAATGAAAATAAACTAATTCTAACTTGGGCCGCTTTAATGTACTTTTATGTACGTTCATGTACGACGTTTATTATTACATGCGTTACGAACTCTGTATAAATAGTATTTTTCAAAAGCGTGACAGTTTATTGCTTTACAACCCGAGTTAACTGTCACATCAAGCGCGAAAACCGTTTTTAAAATAATAGTTTTTTATTTGATATAAATAAAAATTATTTAATATTTAATATTAAATTAATTTCAAACTAACAAATAAAAAAATAAAAAAAATTACACAAAAATGGCTTTGGTGCCAGCGAATACCAGTGTTGCTGATTGGGATTATTGGGATTATAGACGTCGCTTGTGGCGTGATTGGGATTTAATCGATTATGATTTACCCTATTGGCGTCGCATGCAACGGGTTAGTTCCGTTCCCGATTTGAGTCGTGTTATAGTGGGCAAAGATGGTTTCGAGGCTAATGTAGATGTGGGACCATTTAAACCCTTTGAGATTACAGTGAAGACTTGTGCTGATACGGTTATCGTCGAAGCTAAACACGAGAAACGTCGCGATGGTGACAATTATGTCGGCCGTCATATAGTGAAACGTTTCGTTTTACCACGCGGCTATTATCCAAATGATGTTCGAGCTGAACTATCTTCAGATGGTGTTTTAACTGTTAAATGTCCACCCTCATCGGTCGCTGAACGCAGTGTTTACATACGTCAAACGACTTTACCGTTTCTGAGTCGTTGTTAAAGAAAAAAAAAAATCCACCAAAAATAATTGTTTTTGTGTAAAATTATTTAAAAAGACTTTAATTTTTTTTCCCTAAAAATACTTACATTTATTGTTAAGCTGCCGCTATATATGAAAGGATCTATATTTTATATAAATCCTTCCATCTGTCCAACAAACCAAAATATTTTGAGCGATGCGATAATAATCAGTGAAAAGGTTTACATTCTTTATTAACAATACATGTTAAATTTGACAAAATTGTTGTTAAGAAAATTTGGGTTTAAAGTGTTATATATTAATTGTTTAGCATTTAAGAGTTTTTAATAAGCATAACGTTGCAATTTTAATATAATTGTATAAGAATTTGAATAAAATAAATAAAAATAAAAAAATAACTTAAAAAAAAAGTAAAAAACTGATATATTAGACGTCTGCCAAAATTGAGAGACCCATCATTATTACCCAATATCATACCCATAGGTTCATTATACTATGTTACGCTATGTTATGTTGAAAGTTACGTTATGTCTTATTTTATGTTATACTATGCTATGTTCTATTTCTTTATACTCTCAGACAGAGAACATTTTCAAAGCACTTGATCTTTATAATGATGGAAACATCCTCTTATATCCTTCATTTCATCCTTCTGTGTCATTTCAAATACAGAAGGTGTAAAAATGTATTTCCTATGAACCCATATCAATTTATATGAAAAAGTAAAGAAGATATACAGAAGCAGCTGAACCTCCAATATCAAACTTTACATATTCGGTCATATGGTATTTATTTATTATCTTTGATGAACTTGACAATGAATTGATTCGAAATTAATAAAAATTATTGTATAATAAAAGTGTGCAACGAATTAACCATATTTGATATATTAAAGGTACGCGAACGCCTACCTACCACGTGTCACTCAATTGTACTGTAATTGTGATAAAATCGATTTGTACGCTTTCTTCCTTTATACATATTTGGAAAATTGTTAATATTGTTTTCATTTACTTTCAATATATTGAATTATTTCTAAATATTCAATATTTTTTTTTAAATGTCATGTAGGTGTGGTTGCTATACATTCCAAACAACTTGTTGGTATGTATTTTCTAAATACATTATTTCAGCTTATTTGGATCTATTGTTGAAATGTGGGTATGAAGTGAAATTTTTATAAAAAACATCAGCGCAATTAATTGAGAAATTAATTACGTAGAAATAATTAATTTACTGTTCAGCTTGATTGAACAACTTAATCGTTGAATGCAATTTAAAAAATTTGTAAAAAAATACACAAAATCTTAATTGCATACAAAAAAAAAAAAAAAACAACTTAGTCAGATAAGTACTGCCAAATAAGTATGTAAGTACTATTTGTTTTTCCAAAGTTTTTCGATTTTTTATAATCTCCATATAATTTGGCACACAATTCAATCCGTAGGTTGATCCATATTAAATAACGTTATCAAGTACCTGCCACGCCCATTGTTTGCTTATAGTATGTCTTGTCCCAGTGACATATGTAAAAAACAACTCTGCATGGTACGTCATTATAAAAGTTCGGTCTTTTGTAACTCTTTCTATGACGACAAACATTTGCCCAAACTTAAAAAACATTCTGCGCCATGAGTAGTGTATAATTAGATAAATTTATAGTACTCGGTCATTGTTCTTCATATTACATAATGTCCTTAACATGTAATGACAACGAAATGATTTTTTTAAAACTATTTTATAACCTTTCAAAAAATTTGACTTTCAATTAAAAACCTTGACATAGCACAAGTCCATGTAATGTATATTACATTACATTAAAGCTCATAATATAAAACGGAACACTTTAGCGGCTTTCATTGGAAAACTTTAACTTTTAAAAAGGTTTTTAATAACTGCAGTCTGAATGGTGTTTAAATTAAATTCATTGGCTCACAATTGCACTTTTTGCACAATAATAAAAAAGAAAAAACTTTTTAAACTATTCATAGTTTTCAACAAGTTATTAAAAGCAGTGTATGGGTCAAACCTATATATAAACTTAATAATCAACATTTATACGCACAACACATACACTGTGCAACCGTTGTGACAATTCATGAGAAATACTCACTCTCTTCCATGTATTTGTAATGATTTGCTTTAAGCCAATTGTACTGCCTTTGCCGTCCTTCCATACATATGTGTTAGAGATAAATACATTTTTCCCACCCTAATATCGGTAACAAATGACGTCTGCAATGCAGTAATTGTCTGATAAATTTAGATTTAGTTGGTTATTCCAGTAAATTATGGTAATAACGTAAAAAAAAAAGCAAAGGAGGACATTTGTAATATAATTTACAAACATATGACACTCCTTGGTATAATTTATGTAGGCAGTACCTAAACTAATAGGAGATGGCAAAGTAGGGCAGAAATTTCCACCTCACTGATAAGGAGATATTAAGTTTTCTACTCCGAAACGCAACTTTTAGAAAAAGGCCTCGGACATCCTACAAAGTTTATATATTCTGGATCAGCATCAAAATCTAAGTCGATCTAATAATGTCGATCCGTATGTCCATGTGTTTTGCGATTTATGGCACCCTTACACACGTAAATTTTGTGATATTAAACTGAAACACAAATACTTTAATTTTCTGCAAGCGATACAAATTTGCTTATTTATATATTATGTCCGTACGTCCATAAATACTTCATTCATAATTAAACACGTTGTCGATAATGAAAATTTCTTTTATATATTTATTAAAATTAAAAAAAAAACAGCAAAATTATTAATATTATTTACTAAATAACATCGTAATAAATTTGTGGTATTTTTATATAATATTTTAACAAACAAAAATTAATCAACTATAAAGATTGTTTCTATTTTGTTTTCTTACATGGGGTTATACAATAATATTATAACACGCATGAGTTTGATTTTCAAAGTAGCGTAAATCTACTTTTTTAAAAACATTAAAAATTTCAAACATTTCTCTATAGTAAGACCAGCTGGAAAATAAACGTATGTCACTTTTGCAATAAGCCTCTGTTTTGACATAAAACTCTCGTATTAGGTTAGGAATGATTACATATGCTTATACATATATACTTATAAAATTATATATGGTTTATATGTATGTACTGTATATATGTTATAGTATATTATGGGGGAGAAAATGTTTTTAAGGATATACGGGGTATTAGGAAAATTCCCTCTTGAACAATGAAATGTTTCTTGTTTTATAAGAAGCTTCTCACTACTTTTTCATTAAGGCTTAAGGATTGCATAGATCGATTGATTATTTTTCTCATTTGGGATCATTTATAGATGTACTAGTATTAAATAGAAGTAGGCGGATGATGTGAGAAATAATGTCATGACATCTACATGTTTTGTAATATTTTGTGTATACCCTCCATTTTAAGACACTACTACTACTGATACATACTGATACATGACTAATCAAAAATCTACCACCTACACGTTTTCTTGCTAAATATGAAGGGTATATACAATTCGGCTTAAGCCAAATTTCCATATTATTTAATATATTTTTGGGTATATGTTTCATTTTATCCCAACCTGATCGGTTTCTATATCCTAACAATTTCCATACAAATACGAAAATGAAGAATGTTAAAAAAAAAAAATTAGCACAAGGTTGTGTACTCTATATACATATTAACCCATATGTATGGTAATTATTTTTATAGTGCACTCTACATATTATATGTGCACCTGAACAATATTACATATACTAATACCTATAAACCTTATATGCGAGGATGTTTTGTTTTACTTTTTTTGTTTTTTGTAGTTTATTAAATTTATTACTTAAGCTGTTTTATTCTCCATATGTGTTCTTACCTAATGTTATGTACTTTGTAAGCATTGTGCGTTCTGTTATATGTTGCATTGTATATATTCTTAGACTATTATGTGGTGTATATGGTTTTTTTCTATTAGCCCCCACTAAAAAAGAAAACGGATGCTTATTGTGTATTATGAGCGGGTAGGTGGCTGATAAGTAATCATTATATAATCCCGTTATTAACATAAATAACGGATTTGTTTGGTTGGAAAAGCTTCATTTTTAGGAGAAAGAACTTCAAATTTTCAATACAGGTCAATTTTCAAATAATCATAATCGATATTTTGACCAAATATTTTTCTTTATAAAAAAAAAAATAGTATCATAAATAAAAAACACATAAAAAATCTTAATATATTTTTTATGTGTTTTTTATTATTATTATTATTTTTTTTTGAGATGAATCTCAATTGTTTTATTAATTGTACATGATTACATGACATGATATATGACGTTGAGTTTTTTTATATAATTATATGTAATCACATATTTTTAATTTTTTATTTCATTTCCTTCTTCTTTTTTATAAAATATTTTCTTTAACTTGGATTTTTTTCAAATATTAGGATTTTTATATATGTAAATATATAAAAAAAAATTGTATAAAAGTGTTCGTGGTTGTTATACTTGTTTTTTTAAAGTTATCCTAATTATTTCTCTCTACAAAATTTAGAAAAATGAGTTAACTCTGTTTGTGATAATTTATGGTTAACGAATAACAATATTGAACAGTGTTGCCTTTCTTTTCTTTTTTTCTTGCAACTTATTTATTAATAGAGGGAGGGATTTCAAAATGAATTGAACAGGCCTATTTCCAATAGTAAACGTCCGTGGTACAAGTTTAGTCATTTCTATGCCAAATTTCATTTTAAAAAAAGTAACAAAAATTGCAACCTATACAGGTGTACCTAAGTTAAGTCGCTATTTAAATTGATCAAAATCGGTTGAGATAGACGAAAGTCTATGACTTAGTCACAAATATTAAGCTATGTAGTCAAAATTCGGTACATGTATTAATATTTAAACTTCCCATTGATGTGTCACAAATAGGCGCAATCGGATAAGACAAAAAACTATACTTGGCGCAAAATTATACTTGTATGGTTAAGTATGTGATATACCCTATTAAAGAGGATGCTCTAGTTCAGCCCATGTCCACTGTGGAATTGGTGGGGGTACAGAGATTTTCAGATTTGGCCTACAACAAAAATTAGCTTTATTACTTGCTTTATGAAAATTGTTCGACTGTTAGCATTTAAAAAACTCATCCATGGACATACGGACAAACGCAGCTGCATTGACACATCTTTCCTATCTTCTCTTTAATAAAAGCTATCCTTCTCCTTTAACATCATATAGCAAAAGATTTTTTTTGGTTTTGCCAAAAAAAGAAGTTATTTGTAAAAAAAAAAATATGACAAAAAAGTTCACATTTAGCCAAGCGTCAGTATGTCTGAAAAATACCCTACATACACAGACATATTCAGTTACGTATATGCATTTAGAAAGTGAAGTTCAAGGTTTAGCAAAGCAAAGCAAAGCAAAGCAAAATGTTTGTTCTTTTTTTTTTTTCTTAAATCTTTATAATTTCATGGTAAGAAACACGACGCGTTATCCTTCATAAATAAAAACATTTATATACACAATACACACACGCGAACACATACCAATTTTATATGAAACCTTCAATTATCCGCTTTTAACTTTTGCACGCATACCATACACATACACTTCCTCTTATTATTATTATTATAAATTTTTTTTTCCTTTTTTCATATTTTTATGTATTTTGAATAAAAAAACCATCACGAGTTCACCGTATTTTATAGAAAACAGGATATATTTGTGTGTATGGTAGGTATGTGTGTATTTGTGCCATGATTTGTTTTTTGCTGTATACCGTGCTAAGGCAGTGATTTAATAAAAAAAACCCTCGAATTTAGTTTTTGTTGTTGTTGTTGTTCTTTTAACACAAACTCCTTTTACTGATAATTGGAATTAAAGGCGGATCATATACAAAAACCTAACAAAGTAGAAAAAATAAAACGTTTTCCTAATTTTATGTTTAATTCATTGGGCTATTTGGGACATAAACACACGCGGGAGTAAAACATACTCAGACAAAAGGCTTTCCAGCTTCTACACTTACATGTCTACAATTATGTTGTCAGGTTAATAAGGTTTTTTTGGTTTTGTTGTTGTTTTGATTAATTCTTATAAAATATTTGTTGTTGTTGTTGTTGTTGTAATTTGTTTTGTTTTTTCAATGCTCTACAAATTGTTATCACTACGTGATGTTATTACTCTACAAGCTTTCTTTAAATTTTATTTTTGTGTGTATGTATATGTAAATCTGTATCTAAGCGTTTAAAAGGGTTTGTGTGTGTGTGTACATGTTCACAAAAAGGGAGATTTGTTGAAAAGTGAGAGCTTTATTTTAACCTCACACTCATACAATATTTGTTATACTTCCCTCTCTCTCTCCCTCTCTCTCTTTCTCTCCTTCCTTCTCATCTAATTATGGCGTGTCCTTGCTTCTTTATTTCTGCCATTTGTTTATTTTCCTTTTAAAAACAGTTGCTCAGGCTACGCCGTTTAGTAATTGTATTCTAGGATTTTTTATTATCGGCAGCTTGACTACTCGATGGAGTGGAGGGGCTGGGTACGGGACTGCCTTTTGTTGCACGTGATTTTTTTAGCAGAAAACATGTTAAGAATTCTATGGATGAGGTGACTTTCTGTAAACTCTCCTCGGACGATGAATTGTTACCCTCCAGACACTTGCTATGCAAACGATAGCCCATGTTGCTCGATTTCGTTTTAGTTGAACGCTCATTAATTGCCGCTCCAGAACCGGCTCTGCTGGCTGTTGTTGTTGTTGTTGTTGTATTAGTTGATGTATTCGATTTACGTTGACGGTAATAATTTTTACCGCATTTCTTCGACAGATTACACAATTTCTCCGAATTGTCAATGGAGTCGTCTTCATTCTCCTCACCATTCTCATCATCATTATTGGAATTTATGGCCGATACAAATTTCTGTGCCCGTTTAGCTGATGCTGTAGCTGAGGTAGAACAACTAGCACCTTCATAACGTTCTATACTACTGCCACCACCATTCTCCCCATTCTTGGCATCTGTCTCTTCGTCATCCTCTGTGGTTGTTTGTAGATTATTATCCGTATAACAGCGATATGACCGATATCGGGACGATGTGGAACCATGATGACGTCCGGTATTAACGTTATCCTGTTGCATCCAATCGGTGCCAGCTGGTAAGGATAGTTGTATGGTGGGTGTGCGATAGAATTGACGATGCGGATGGAAGCCCAAACCGAAATCATCCATGTAGGATTGAGAGTTGAGATTGTCCAACTCATCGGCTACACTTAAAAGAAACGGTAATGTTGACATGGTTTCTTTATGTAATGTTGTTTGTTGTCGATAGTTCGGATTGCCAGCAATTTTCACAATTTTTCCCCCTTTTTAGTGCACACTGCAGTAGTTAGCACATTGAAAAGGAAATATTTTTTAAGTGAATTAAAAAAAAAATAAAAATAATTTTTTTTTATATATATTTTAATATTTTTTAAAAATATTTATTTTTTCTAGTTTATTTAATTTTCTTGCTTTCTTCATGTACACACAAATTAAAATTTTTTATTGAAAATATTGTTTCCTTATTGTTCTTGCTGTTGTTATTATTTGCTTTTTTTTTATATGTAGGAATTGCACTAGTTATGCTCTACACATCTAACATCTACACACTAGACTTTACGCAGAAAAAGTATTTGCTTTCGTGTCCATGTAATGGCAGCGTCTGCAGTTTGCATACAACTGAAAATTTTGTTTCCAACAAAATTCTTTGTGCAGCTTGAACGAGTTTCAAGAAATTGGAACTCCTTGTATTATGATAGTAATCTGTTATACGCACCAACCCCTCTCTCTTGTAATCATTCGTTTTACTTATTAAACTGACTCGTTGTACTCGTTTCTTCTGTACGTGTCGTCGTTCATTTTGGTTGTTTTGCTGCTTTTATTGTTTACATCCCTTTAGTACATACACATATGTATTATTTTGTCGTTACAGTTATCACAAATTTTCCCTAAGGTATCTCTTTCTATCTTTCTCTCTGTATGCATAGAAAATTCTGTTATAAACTCTCGCATGTCGGAGCTTGTTCTCTTTTTCGTTTATTATTTATTGTTATTGTTAGTATTACAATAAAGTTTATTCACGTGGCTGTGTACAGCTTTTGTACAGACAGGTAATATCCTGTTTTCAGATATACAAAATTTTCCCTACTCTATTATACATATTTGTAATTAATATTTAAAAACATGCTCAACATAAATTATAAGCTTGTTAACTTCCTATCATTTATTCACTTATTATACAAATTATTCCTTCGGTCGGCGATTAAATAAACTTTTATAACAACCTATATACGATATATAATATATATATATATATATATGTGTGTGTGTATTCATGTTTACATAAATGTTTGTATAACAATTAGTTTTTATTGCTTAACTGTTTAACACATGATGTTTCTCTCTCTCTTTCTCTTTCTATCATCTTATGTGGCCTCTTTTTGTTTGTGTCAATGACTGTAGCCAATGTTGTTGTTGTTATTATTGTTGTTGTTAATATACTTTTGTTTACATTTTGTTGTTGACTTGTCATATACGCTTTCCTTTATGATGTGTTTTTCCTTCGTTATTTGCCCCACCATACGTATGAGTGTTATTCATAAAACTTTTCCCAGTAATTACAGGAAAATCCATGTCTGGTAATTTATAAACAAGCGAACAAAATCAAAATTAAATTGTCAGATATTGAACACATTGTAGTTTTTAGAATGTTTTTTTTTCTTTTTCTATAATTTTTTTAAGTTGAATTTTATAAAAACACTCGTAACGTATGAGTAATTTTTTTACTCTGCACTCTCTTGTGGCAATTGGTACATTAAGTTTGACTTATGAACTTGAAATTTAATGCTGATATTATTAATTGTCCCATTCACCTATGTGCCAAAAATTGGAATGGTCGAATGACATACACGCCCACAATTGACAAAAAACCATACTCACCATAAAACTAGACTTGCAAGCTGATAAGTAATACATTATTAGAAGGCACAATATCTATATATATATATATATATATATTCCACGCCCACCGTTGCGGATCTGAAGGGTATTTAAGATGTGGCCTCAGCCAAATTTAGTTTTTTTTTACATCTTTTCAATTAGTGTGACAACGTATAATAATTCCCTCGCTACCATCTTTCAACTGATGCATGCCCTAAATTTAGAGGATTATTATGCATTCCCCCCCTATTTTTGATATGTACTCTTTAATAATTTAGTTCAAGGATATATTTATGTTAGAATATTTGATTTGTTTTTTCTTTTTTTATTTTCTCTGAACAATTTCTCAGTATCTTGCTGAGTTAAATGAAAAAAAAAAAAAAAAAAACTAGAAAAGAATAAAAGTTCATAACGATGTAAATGATTTGAAAAGAAGAAGAAGAATGGAGGGAGGGGGGGGGAACTTTCTCATAGACATTTTATAAGCAAAGTTATGATGCCACATATATATTAAAGCAGAAACGATATCAAAAACAAGTCAAGGCCAGGCCAGTGAGTATATAAGTAGAAAGAAAGAAGAAAAGCAACACCAACGCCACCACCCATCCATTATTACAACTATGACAAGTGTAGTGTGTGAATACCGTTTATTGACCCTTTTTTTCACAACAACATTCAAGGTTAATATTGTATTAAGCATGATGAATGCAACTGTGTGAATGTTTGTACGTTATTATAAAGTGATTACAAACGATGGCTTTGCAATTGCAATTAAAAACTGTGCACACTTGACTTTTAGATGGGAAACAAATTATAACATGAAATAAAGAATGAAATGAAATATATTTGTTTTTTATTAAATTCACTCCGTTTTAATGATTTGAATTTATTTCATTTTAATAAATTTATACTCACACAGATAATAACAAAGATTTCATTCACTTAAGTTTCAACAAGTTGATGTTTTGTGTGTATCTGTGTAGGTGGTGTGTTTGCCCTTAAAAGCATGCACATATTTTTTGTTCATTAGTACAAGTGATGGTTATGAATTTTCAAATAAAATGTTTTTACCTTTTAAGGGGACAATCACATGACAATTGCTGTTAGAAAGTATGTCAAATATTTTCGTTTGCCCCTCCCAAAAAAAAAGACACTTTATGGTTAATAGTGAACAATTTTATTCAAACAATAAGGTCCAATTTTAGTTTAGTTTCAACTTTAGTTACAATACTACAAAAATTAAGAATGTATGATTAAATGAATTGTAGATTGAATGCTAAAGTTTGGAATAAGTTTGAACAACTCTATATTCTCTATTGGAAGTGTGAATAGTTTTAGAAATTGTAGTCTTAGGAAAAAAAATGAAAAATTTCATTTAAATACTTAAAAAAAACTGATTAGCAAAGACAGACGTACAGACATAACTAACTAATCAATTAACTAACAAAGACGGACAGACAGACATAATTATCTAACTAACTAACAAAAACAGAGAGGGAGAGAGAGATAATTAACTAACTAACAAAGACGAACGGTCAGATAATGATCTAAATAACTTACAAAGACGGACAGACAGACTTACTTACCAATTATGTTTAAGAAATTACGTTTTCCCATTTATTATATTCTCAATACCATAAATTGTAAGCAGTTGTAATTTATCAAGAAAGAAACCTTTGCATACACATACGGTTGCTAATTGGTGGATGGCCAACTATTACAATAAACGATTGCGTGTGTTACGTTTCAATGACCTGAAATCAATTTTCAATTGAAGATTGAACTGAATTACTGTTAAGCCGATAAATGTACTTAATCTCAAAGTGAGCTTTACATTTAGAAAAGGTGAAAAAAGGTAAAATTGGTTGTGTCAACTCTTGGATACTTTTTAGTAACCTGTAGACGTGACATGACTATAAGTTCTCCTTTGTTTAAATGTCTATTAAAGTGTATGTAACACAGTCGAATTCCTTACTAGATAATAATTTTTCTAAGCTGTGGGCGTATCTGAAACTAACCCAGCCCATTGTGGGAAGGCATAGTATACAAAATGTGAACTTTGTAGCTTCATTTTTGTGATTGTGCGAGATATTTGTAGGCGTGGTATATATGCATATGTTCATAAGCTTCATAAGAAAGTCTTTATGTACATACGTCCGTCTAAAATGAAAATAATTATTTTCTATCTTATCTATTATCTATAATTTATGCAAGCAGATAAAAAGTGTTAGCTTAGAAAGTGTTAAAAGTGTTATATAATTTTACCACACCCACAATGTGCGTTAACTATATCGCCGAAGAAGAAATCTTCATCAATCATTTTACATTAAATTTTAAATGAATAATTTTGTTTTTTGGTTTAACTCTACAATTCGTATAGAAATGGAAATGAATTTTTTATATATCCAAATACTATACATACAAATAAAACTAGTGTACAATGCCGATTAATAAACTTTTGTAGACACATGTAACCCTTCTGAAAAGAGAGAGGGGAGGTGTAGATGATATACTTTCCTCTATTTAAAGTTTTTTGATTTCCTTTCGTTTTCTATTTTTTTTTTCCTTTCTAGTAATTTAAAAGTATTTGGGTTAAATGAATTGTTGATTTCACACGCCTAAACACCCACCCCCACCACACCAGACAACAAAGTAATGAAAACGAAACAAAACAATAGCAAAACTAAAATAAATACCATTGGCTTACAGCAAATCTTCAATGCCCTCCCTATCTATATATAGATAATGGGCGTGGCAGATTCCCTCTGTGCACATACTACGTATCAGCTTGCAAGTCGAATTTTACGCTTTAAAAAGCCCTTTTTTTTGGAAATTTTGAACGTGTATAATCACGCCCATTTTGGTCATATCAAAGGATGTTGTATTTATAAATATGTATAAAAAATTTCAACTTTTTAACTGAATTTTTGTGGTAAATAAACAGATTTTGTCGATTGTGGGCGTGGCTCTTGACCAATTTTACCAATCGAGACCTATGTAACTAGAAACTAGAAGTGTCTCTGCAAAATTTCAACATAAATTTCAAACTTTACGAAAGGGAGAGTGCCAACAACAGATGGACATACAGACGGACACGTCTAGATAGACTCAGTTTATGATGCTGATCAAGTATTTTTACACTTTGTAGGAACTCTGAAGTCTTCTTCTATGTATTTCAAATAGAATGACAAACTTAGTATACTCCTCATTTTATGTGGAGGATATAAAAACTATAAACTGGCCCACATATACAAATGCGAACAGAGAGGCGTATGCTTTATGTGTATTTAATAGCATGTAAGGTGTAATTTGTAGTAGACAGTGTTGTGTTGTGTTACTATTGTTATCTTGGTGTTGTTGTTTTTTATTTATATTTTTCTTCTGGGGGGAGGGCGGCCTAGTAATCATATATCATTTAAACGTAAACTTTGTGTAATGTAAACCTCGATAAGCATTCTTATGCGAGCATTGAACATGAGTTTATAGGCAAAACAGTAGATGGCTGAATAGTACACACACACACGCCCCCATGATTGCATCGAATGGTTGACGTTGACGTGCTTATAAATACAAAGTCATTATACGGACATAAGTGGCACAAGGACATTTCAAAATACATTTTTTTAAATTTTTTTTTTCAGATTTTTGAACTATTTTCACATTTTTTATATTCATTTTTTAGAATTTTTACGAAAGGCTATAAAATGATATTTAGCCTTTTTTTTTGTAAATTAATATGTAATCGAGATTATCATAAATTGCTGGCTTTATGAGTTGTCCAAACGCGATTTGAAAATGTAATGTTTTCTTGCCCTTATATGAGAAAAAAACAGTCATCAGCACTCTACGTAGGATCTCTGATGCGTCTTTCAGGGTATTACATAAGTTGTTTACAAACTGAGTATTCATACGACCTCTAGGATGTAGGTTTAATATGCCATCAGCCTAAAAATTCTCCTATGTAGCACAGCATTGCTTAAACGTTTTCCAATTTGTTAAACTCTAAGCTTTTAAGACTTTAATGCTATAATTGCAAAATTGGAATAATTTAAAGAGCTTATGACTCAAAGACTCATCATCAGCCGCTTCAGGGTCTCAAATGCTTCGTTCAAGGAGTTAGATATGTTTTGACAAAGTTAGTACCCGCGACAACAAGATGGAGGACATAAAACAACTCCCAGTTTAAAAATCAATCAAAACAATCTAGTACACCCTTATGCCGTATGGTAGAAATGTCGAGATTCTGGAGAAAGCTTGTTTTAGATCAGAAATGATAAATATTATGACTAACAATTTCTCTATTCCAATTTTCATTAACTTATTATTAACAACAATTAGCTTTTAATAATTTATATTAGTTTTTGTATAAGTAATAAGAGTACGTGATCCTCTTAGCGAAAAAGTATTTGGAAAGCTTTTAAATTTCTATAAAATTATTATAAATAAAGAAAGCTTTTGTGTAAAAGGTACAAAGAGAAGAGTAAAGAGAGCTTAGTGTCAACTCTTTCTTAGGCAGGTGGATTAAGTAAGAGGTCACCATATAACTATTTATAGAGGAATGTTTATAACGCTACAGCTAATGAAATATATTAATCATATAGATTTAACACCAACTACAACAACAATACAAATAATAAGAAAGAGAGCTAATAAAGATAAACAAAGCAACTGAAAACAATTCAAATTCAAATGATAAGCAGTGGTTTGCCAAAGCTGGTCCAGTTCACTACACATGAAAAAGGAAAAGAAAAAAAAAAGGGATTTAAAAAAAGTTGAAATTAATGAAAAAAATTAATTACTAATAAATATTTTTAACTAATGATATATAAAACGCGACAATTTTCTGATGATGATTAACTCAATAACCGGAAAGTATGAAATGTTAAATGTTTGTGTACCACGGTAATCGCGTGTTCTTAATTGCGCCCCTGACACAACACAAAGTCATTTTCACATTTGAACATGTTAATAACGGTATATGTATAAAACATTTATCATTACTAAGATCCCGCAAGTTTTACAGTTAACGTCAAGGTAATCAGTGTCATGGTGCTGTTAATACAATATTTAGAGTACAGTCGAATAGATTTTATTTTCAAGTGCAAGTATAAACATATTAACGACCAGCAGCAGCTTTAATAGTTTAATTAATAACAAAAACACAAACTTGAAAATATTCATTATCTGCCTTGGATTGAGTGGAAACAAGTTTTAGTTTCTAATAAAATCTTGAGTGGACAATACTTTGCTTAAATAATCAACAAATATATTTTCACACTTACGCTTAATTTAACTAATAAAAAAACGTTACATTTCTTTCCAAAAAAAAAAAAAAAAAAACAAAAAAAGATTGTATGTCAAACCAGCAATGGCATATATTCACGTGCTGCATGTGATTTTGTGAAAGTTTGAATATATTTTATGAATGATGTACAAGTGTACAAAGTTTCTGGCACCTTGGCCTCTGTTGGTGGCTGTTGTAGGTATCGGTATATCAGCGTTGGCTGCTTACTGTGGCTGGTGTTTATTTCCCTTTATGGTGCATAAAAAAGTTGAAGAGGTACGAGTATAAAAAATTGTTGTATATTTCAATTCATAGAAAGTAATTATGATGTCTTCAATTTGGATAATTTTGAAAGAAGCATAAGTCCATATTTCGGACACTTCACCAATAACTAAATAGTCTTCAAAATATTGTAAATTTTCATGTATTTGGAAATGCAGACTCACAACCCTTTAAAAAAGTAATAATAATAATTTTGATACCCTACACTAAAATGGAGATATACTAAGTGTATTATACCTTTTGAAACATTGAGAGAAAAAAGCTACACAGAGTTTGTAAAAGCTTGACGGAAATATGAATCCATCTAGCTCATGTCCGTACGTTCGTCCGTCTAATGTTGAACTTGTCCCTATCCTACAAATTCAGATATTAAGCTGAAATATTATGCAATAACAAGTAGTAGTAGTAGTAGTAGAGTAGTAGTAAATATTAAACAAGTCGGATAAAATTTGATGAAGAAAATTTGAAATTTTTCAAGTGTCTGACACTCCTCCCTGGTTATTGTAAATGGTAGCTTAGTATCTTATCTTAGGTGGAAAGTATTATTGTTATAAGGAAGGGAAAGCATGAATGAGATTTTCAGATGACATTATTAACTATAAGTGTTAGTTCCCTTAAACAATAAATCGCAACTCATGCAGAAAGTATTAAAATTTCTTTACTAAATAAACACTTTTTTCTTTTTACATAACAACAGCAGTAATCTTTCATTGAAGTAATAAATAAAATTATTAGTAAACGCGCGAAACAAGTATCAATTGAAACAATTGTGTCTTGTTCATCTAAGTTAACAACAAATCGAATAATTTTTCTTCAAGTTAAATTTAACCTATGATTTGAAATGCTTAACACGTTTTGACATTGATAAGTAAATAATATAAACGATATAAAACAACTATATATTGTTATTATTCTTCTTTGTCTGCATGTCCATTACAGCCGGCTCTATAAAAATTATGCTAATTTTAAAGCTTTGACTTTGACAAATGAATTGAGCATAATGCACGTATTTACTGCTCTAATGATTTAATGCTTTTTGCTTTTTATAACGAAGGTGAGGCGGATAGACAGACAGACAGACAGACAGAAAGATCGTTTTTTATTAATGTACTGATTTGTTTGATTTAATAGTAATTTTATAAAAATTTTCTTAAACTTTAAAAGTTTAATACTGCAGAGTAGTGGATAAATAAAACTGAATAAATCAAATGTTTGTTTGTTTTTTCACTTCTTTACGATGGTTCTGCTTAATGGACTGAATGAACAAGTTTGTGGACATGTGACTGTTTATATATTCCAGTCAGATTTTGGGGCCATTGTCAGTTGTTATTTATGTATTTAATATTAATATTATTATTATTACTTATATAAATAATTTAAAAAATTGGGTTCGTTGCCAAAAAACAAGCATTTGTAACGATGGTCATTAACCTTGATGTAGAAAAATATTTTATATAAAATATAAAATAAAGAACAAAAATTAAATTTGGCTTAAATAAAATCTTAAATATATCTTTACAAAAATACAATACATACAGATACATATAATAATAACTATTATTAAGACCCCACCCTCATTTATAACCATCATTGCCGATCACAACAATTATTTGAATGATCTAAAGTGATGAAAATCCAAAATTTCACCCAAGTCATACAGAACTTTTTTACAAATTTATTTCCAGGGTGTTATCATTACGGAAGATTCGGAGCAATTTAAACGTTTTATAACCCTACCTCAACCATTAACTTTTAAAGTTTACATATTCAATGTAACGAATCCCCAGAGCATACAACAAGGTGCCATACCAATCGTACAAGAAATCGGTCCTTATATATACAAGTGAGTAGAAGTTACATTAAATAATTTCCATAGTAACTCCAGATTTTTCCCTTATCAAGACAATTTCGTACAAAGCGCATTAAACACTTTTCACAGGATGGCTCCAAGATTACTTTTGTACAAGATCAATTGTATATATTCGATCGTGAAGCATCGGCACCATTGCAAGACACTGACCCTATTGTGGCACTCAATATGCACATGAATGTAAGTCTTTGGGATATTTTTTCTATGATTTCCTATTTATTAAAAGACACAACTGTTTTTTTGGATAATTTTATGTGAAATTTTAGGCATTCTTACAAGTATTTGAAAGAGAAATCACTGATATATTGCAGGGCTTTGCTAATCGTATTAATTATCGTTTAAATCAAACGCCTGGCGTTCGTGTTTTAAAACGTTTAATGGATCGCATACGGGGGAAACGTAAAGTAATATTTTTTATAGTTATTTTCCCTATAGTTGCATGCTTTTTTTAATAGAAATTGCTTGCTTGCCTTTCCCCATTAACTGTCAATTGCTAGACATGAATTAAAAAGATTTCCCTAACTTTCACTAATCCGTTGAAGCTTTAATAGGCGAGGTTAGTCCCTGAAGTATACCATCTAGAAGAAAAATAAAGCGTTCTTTATTTCTCAAATTTTGTTAGTAGCCATTAACCGATTCCACCTCTTTATTGTTGGGAATAAGATGCAATAGAATTTTAGATGATTGGCTTTTGAATGTCTTTTTAAGAGACTTAAAATGAATAAATTTTTTATTATAAACTTTTATATAAAACATTTGAAAGTCTCGCTCTAAGCCTTTTTGAAATAATAATAATAAAAATTTATTCAATTCTTTATAGACATCTCTATCTTAAGTATTCGAAAACAAGTTTTATCAAGTTTTATCGCATATCTTTTATGATTGCAACAAGTCTTAAAGATGTCAGACATTGTCCAATGGTGCTAAATTTGCGGATAATAATATTAATTGTTTTATATCATATGCTTGATTAACAATTCAATTGTATTATATAATAATATATAACAAACATTGCATTTTACTAATTTATGTGGAGCCTCTTAACTGGATGTATAATATATTCTACAATCTAATCGACCAAACGAAAGTAAGTTGACATTTAAAGACTTCCTTTATAAATTAGTCAAGTGAAAATGTTATAGTTTGTCAAGGCAGACAATTTAATACCGTACATTATAAAATATGTCAGAATTAGTTCAGTACGCGGGAGGTATTACTTTATAAGTCATTTTATAAAATATGTTTATATGGAGAGGGGTTCTAAAAATGGTCCGCTAACCGATTTTATACAACCCATTATGAAGCTAATTAACTGTTCTTCACCAAATTTAGTCACAATGCTGTCCCTTTACCACAATTGGTGCAGGGTATAAAGAAAAGGTTATGATTAAAATTACATGAGCATGACTTTAATCTAATTAAAGATTAATATTTACTAAGATTATAATATAAATATATTAAAAAATCAATATTAATTAAAATGAATTATTATAATAAAAATGTTTCTTTCCATGTAATACCAACAAATTCTTAGTCGATTTTAGAAATTGGTGAAAATGATCCCAGTTTAGCTCTCTTATTAATGCACTTAAATGTCAATATAAAGGATATATTTAATGATCCCAGAACCATGTTTATTAGTACTACGGTTAAAGAATATCTGTTCGAGGGGGTGCGCTTCTGTATAAATCCCCGAGGATTGGCGAAAACGATATGCAATCAAATTAGAGAGAGCGCTTCAAAAACTCTACGACAATTGCCCGATGGCAGTTTGGCATTTTCATTTTTTAATCATGTATGTGCAGAGAAAATAAATCGCATAAATAATCGATTTAATAATTTCATTATCTTTGAACAATTATTGATAATAAGTAGAAAAATGGTACAGGGGAGGAGGTGTTCGAAGTGCACACCGGCAAAGGTGATGCTATGAGAGTGTTGGAAATTCAAAAATTGGATGACTCGCACAATTTACAAGTATGGCTGAACAACTCGAATCAGAATTCGAATTCGAACTCGTTCGCGCCCTCTATATGTAATCAAATTAATGGGACAGATGCTTCCATGTTTCCACCATTTCGCCATAAGGGCGATTCTATGTATATTTTCAGTGCCGACATTTGCCGTTCTGTACAATTGTTTTATCAAAATGAGATACAATACAAAGGCATACCGGGGTACCGTTATTCGATTGGCGAGAATTTCATTAATGATATTGGCCCCGAACACGACAATGATTGCTTTTGTGTCGATAAATTAACGAACGTTATCAAGCGTAAAAATGGATGCCTCTATGCTGGCGCCTTGGATTTGTCAAATTGTTTGGGTGAGTTGAGTACTTGTTTTCACTAATATTTCAATTTGTGATTACTTTGTAATTAGTAAACATTCCGGTTGGAATTCATCTTCATACACTTCTGTTGCCAGTAATTTTTCAATATTGAATTTTTTATGATTAATTACTCAACTCTTTAATTTATGATCATTGATCATAATCTGTGTGTGCAATAATAATTTATTCCCAATAATATATAATTACCTTGTGTTATTTATTAAAGTCATAATTAAGGTGACGATGATCATTTTTTTTATCAGATACTTGACCAGCTTATGGTGTTAATGTTAAAGGATGCATTCTTGACCATTCAATAAAATTTTCTGTAACAAAGAGGATTATGAAGCATTAATACTGCAGAGACAGGATTTGTGACAACAAAAATTACATTTCCGCAGTTAAGTGGGAATGTTTTTAGCTACAATGTATTTATTACATGAAACCGGTTGTTCTCCAACAACTAAATACTTTGCGTTCTTTTGTTATTCTCAAATTTTGTAGAATAAACAAAACAATTAACCCTTTATACACCCAAGAAGTTGATGAAATTATCAGCCATACGTTAGCCAGAGCCAGTAATGCTTCGAGTGATAGTTAGCAAGCTTTGCTTTAAGTTATAACAATTTTATACCAGCTGAACCATCTTTTGAAATTTGTATACCCTACACCATTTGTGGCAAAGGGTAGTTTGTGCGATTGTTTGTAACTCCTAAATAGTAAATGCCATACCCACCTTCAATTTACAGTGAATCATATCAATCGATTTAACCATGTCCGTCTGTACGTGTGTCTAACCATATATAAATTTGTTTAACCATGTATAAATTTATTTAAGCTGCAGGTCATTTTTTGAAATATTTTAATGAAATTTGGTACAAAGACATGTATTGAAATTCAAATTCAAAAAGAAACCCTATTAAAAATGAATCGAATTGAAGCATATTAAGAACATCTCCCCATATAAGATCCTATTGTAATGAATACGTGTTTCTTGGCAAAAATCGCAATATTTCGACGAAATTTGGTGAAAATTAGTTAAACTAAACTTGCCTAAACTTGTTTTGTTGGATGAAGGGTTAAAATATTATATTACGCGATATTCATGAATGAGTATAAATAAGTAAGAAAGCTAAATTTGTCTTAGACCAAATATTAAATACCCTTTCAGTTTAATATGTAAATAGTGGGCGTGGCAGGTACATGAATTCGCCCTCTTATAGTGAACGCATTACGTATCAGTTGGCAAGTCGAGTTTTACTCTAAATATGATTTTTTGTACATTGGGGGCGTGTCTGTTAACCACGCCCATTCTTGGCACATCGATAGAGCCCCTCGCACTATTAATATGTTTATTAAATTTTAAGTTCTTAGTTTAATTTTTATGGTGTATACGTATAAATTAAGAGATGGACATACGGACATATCTAGATCGACAGATATTTTGAGGCCGATCAAGAATGGTCTCCTAAGTCTGTTTCTGAGTGTTACAAATGGATTGACAAACTTAGTCTCTTAGTACAGTCTTTAATGGAGGGTATAAAAACATGACTAAGGCAGAGAGAGAGGGAGAAAGAGAGAGAGACTCCATGTAGAACATACAAGAGATTCCATTTTTGCTTTCTATTATTAGTATTATTGTTGTTGTTCAAATATTAAGATGTTTAGATGATCATCGTAATTATCATAATCATTACAACAGTAACCCCCTTCAAGTATAAACAGTAATGCACGCACGCGTACTTTTATCTATTTTGCATTCTCTGCATGATGCACACTCGTAAAAAAAAAAAAATAAATAAATAAAAAACCTGACTCTCACTACTAATAATATTTAGTTGCACTTTAGACGCCTAACGGAATACAATAAAATTTATAAATATTGTCATACCTGCATATCAAAATAGAGAGGACTGACCATCATTCTCAGCTTATCAGCGTCATAATTAAATTACATTACATTAAATTAAATTAAACTGTTAAGAACATTATGACGGCATTTCAACAGTGGCCAGTTTTATTAAATATAATCATCGTGTATTTAATAATTCAACCAAAAGTAACAACAACAAAACAATACACACGCTGCGAATTAGCGAAAGAGTTATATTATGAGCATGACTTAAACGATTTGCAAGAAGTGGCTCAATGGGTTTGCATAGCCGAACAGGCAAGCGGTTTGAATACAGCTTTAAAGGGTCACAATGCTCATGGTTTGTTTGCCGTTAGTGAAGTGTTTTGGTGTTCAGCTTATGGGGCGGGGATGGGTTGTAATATCAATTGTGCCCAATTACGCGATAATGATATAAGTGATGATTTGTTGTGCGTCAAAACTATTTACGAAGAGCATCAGCGTTTGTCGGGGGATGGATTTACCGCTTGGCCCAGTTATGAGGGTTATTGTCGCAATCGTGCTGATGCCATCCATTTAGAAAATTGCTTTGCTTCCGCGGCAAACAAAACGAGATTGTATGCAGTGTCTGAACCTCCTCGTGATAATTCCATTATTGAGGATAATATTTACAATAAGAAATTTAGTAAAAAGAAGGGTAAAATCTATGAACGTTGCGAATTGGCGCGTGATTTATATAAAAAGTATAAAATGCCTTTGAATGAGGTGCCGACCTGGGTGTGTATAGCAGAACATGAGTCACGATTCGATACAGCGGCGGTGGGACGTCTCAATAGTGATGGATCAGCTGATCACGGTCTCTTTCAAATCAGCGATCTGTTTTGGTGCTCTCATGATCCCCAAGGGGGCAAGGCTTGCAATTTGCCCTGCAACCGCTTATTGGATAATGATATTGCGGATGATGTTTTGTGTATACAACGTATTCACAAAGAGCATACAACGCTAACGGGAGATGGTTTCAATGCTTGGACCGTTTATCAGCCTTACTGTCGTAATCAGCACTATCATCACATACAGAAGTGTTTCCAGCAGAATGAAGTAAACTTTACTTTATATACAAACCTGGAAAAGCCTTTACCAAACTATGCAAACAATCCCTTCTTTAAGCCAACAAAAGCACCCACAATCACCCAACCACCATATTACAGTAAAGTTTTTACACGTTGTTCTTTAGCCCAAGACCTTTATAAACAACATAAATTCTCTATAAGGGATATCGCCACTTGGGTTTGTATAGCTGAAGATGCTTCGCAATTTGACAACGCTTTAATGGAGGGTCCTCATGATGATGGCAGCATTTCTCATGGCCTGTTCCAAATTAACGATCGTTATTGGTGTTCCCGAGAGCAGACCTACGCCAACGATAAGGCCTGCCACATACCTTGCTCCAAATTGCGCGATCACAACCTTAGCGATGATGTACAATGTCTACGCATCATTTATGATGAACATAAACGGATATCGGGGAATGGATTTGATGCTTGGACTTTTTATAAACGTCACTGCTACAAGATAAATGAGAATTATGTCTCAGATTGTTTTGAAAAAGCTGATTTGGAGCAAACTCTTAATCAACCTCTGGCCGATCAAAATACTGCAATTATTGGCAAAGTTTATGAGCCTTGCGAATTGGCTCAGGAGTTATATTATCAACATAAAATGCCTTTAGAACAAATACCTACCTGGGTATGCATAGCTAAACATGAATCTAATTATAATACAGCCGCGGTGGGACGCTTAAATGGGGATGGCTCCAAGGATCATGGTCTCTTTCAAATTAGTGACAAGTACTGGTGCAGCCATTGGGCAAACGGAGGCAAAGGTTGTAATATTGCTTGCGATAAATTATTAGATTCAAACATTGCAGATGATGTGGAATGCATTAAAATTATTTATGAAGAACATACCCGACTAAAGGGCAATGGTTTTACCGCTTGGAGCGTCTATCAGCCGTATTGTCAAGGTTACCTTTTGAACAACATTCGCAGTTGTTTTTCAACACCAGAAGTAAATACGATAACAAATGATATTGAAAGAGAAATTACAACTGAAGGTAATCGAACAGAACTTGGTAACTATACGACGCGAAATTATGTAGATATCTCTAAAATAAGAAAGACTGCAACCACAGTTGAACCTTTGGTCTCTACTCCCAAACTAACTACCAAAAAACATGTTGCTACAACAAAGAAATCATCACAAAGTCAATCAACAGCTACCATAAGTATAAATAGAAAAGAGAATTATGCAGAAAAGACCACAACAAGCTTAAAGACCACAGCAAGAAATTCTACCAGTTTAGCTGCTAAACAAAAACCAATTACCAAACTAAGACCTACAGGTTTTCCAATACCTTCGAATAGCTCCAAAAGTTCTATAGAAAAATCGTATAACAATTGGAGTTGGCAAGTACCAAAATCAATCAACACAACCTCAAGTACTAGAAACGTTACAGAAAGTGTAAAGAAATCTTTTTCATTCACCAATTCCAGCAATGAATCACAAATTAATGCTCCACAAACGTACGCTACAACAAACAAACAAATATTTAATATTACAACACAAAAACCGAAAATACTTAACGGTAACACAACCTATAATTGGACCTCGTTTGCAGCACAAAATTCCTCAACAGGGTTAGGGATCAATATAGAGCCAACAATTGCAATTGCCACGAAACAACAACAAACACAACATATTTCAACTGGGAGAACAGTAACATCATCAATAACCAATCCGTTTGATCATCCGTTTTTTGATAAACATAGAAAATTATTTGAAAATAATACATATGTAAAGAACGCTTTTGGATTAGAAAGACCTTTATAAACAACATAAACAGTGGAAGATAATCAACGAATTTACTTGAACTATGTATAACTATGACCTTGTATGACGCAACTTTATTATGATACAAAATCCACGAAACTCATATTTCTTGCAAATAACATCAAAATATCGTCCAAAGAGTAATCTGGCCAGTATTTGTGATGCTTTATATATTATGAAAAACAGCATTAAGAGTTTCCTCCTTTTTTGAATCGTTTCAAAGATACACACTTTTAACGTTTTGATGCCCGAACCTAAACACTTATTAACACTTCTCCAACATTTTTTTAGCACACTCTTTTTTAAATCTGTAACTTTAAGTTAATTTCACTTAAATTAATTTGTACGGCCAGCATAAAATTAAACTAAATTTTTATTTAATAAAAATTACAATCTCAAGCACGCTTGCAAGCGGAAATAACAAAACGGTCTAACTAACACAGGGTCCATCTATGATACTGTTTAGTTTTTGCAATGTCAATGACAGATATGGCAATCTGTTCTTGACCGTTTATGATTAATGAGCAAAAATCTGTTGAAATAATAAAAATACGGCCGTTAAACTATTAAACTTTAAAAAAATGTTTCAAAAAATTATATATAAATATGTTGTACTAAATACCTGTTATTGTACATTTATTCTTATGATTATTGAAACTAATAATTGAGAAAATATTATAACCTGAAAAAAAAAACAAGTTGTTTTCACCAGTCTTCTCATCGTCAATGATATTTGTAATAATCGAAAACATGTATTATTTGATTGATTTATAAAGAAGCCGCATAATATAGTAATTTTAGTGTTGTTTATAAACATCAACTAGTTATGACTTCAATATATTTTTACACACGCACAACTGAATGGTTCATTTTTGAAATTTAACAAGAAAAATTCTAATCACTTGGTTGTGTGAGAACCACTTAAAAAGCAGGGCACACGTTTTCTATTTAAAAGAAAATTCTTTTCACATATTTAACTAGGAAGTCAAATTTTATCTTATAGTTAAAAATTATTTTAAATAAATCTCTTATTGGCAACTATAGTAGGTGTGCCCTTACAAGTGTTATAAAAGAAACATTTTATTAACACATTAATTGCAATTAAATGACTTGAAACAGCAATAAAAAAATCAGTAAATTTTCATTTCCCCATGCGGTACAGCCAAGGCTAAGATTATCGTATAATGAATGATCAATAATTAAATGATTAATAAAAACGTAAATAAAAATATATTGAATATAAATTTTGATAAAAACGACAACTTTTTAAATGATCTTCATTGCGTTTCTTAATAGGTGCTCCTGTTATATTGACACTACCTCACATGCTGGGGGCATCAAACGAATACACAAAAACTGTACGCGGCCTAAAACCGGATGCTCAAAAACATCGCATGTTTGTGGATGTACAGCAAGTAAATATTTCCTGATATATATGAAATTAATCATTTTTAATAAATTTGTGTACGCATTAATGTAGTTGACCGGTACTCCGCTGCAGGGTGGTAAAAAAGTACAATTCAATATGTTTTTAAAGAGTATTAATCGCATAACAATAACAGAAAACTTGAGTACAGTTTTAATGCCGGCTATATGGATAGACGAGGTGATATTTTATTTGAATTCAATAACTTTTTTGTATAATTTCTTTTTCGTTTTCTTTTTCTATAAATAGGGCATTCAGTTGAACGAGGACATGGTACAATTTCTGAAAGTAAAACTTGTCGATAATATACGTATGCTTCATATAATTCAGTGGACAGCTTTGTGTGGCGGTCTTACATTAGCTTTATCTTCTCTTATATATTATGTTTATAAACGACAAAAATCTTCTCAAGAATTGACAGTTAAATAAATTAAAATTTTATTTGTAAAAAATTGTTTTATAAAATGTACAAATACTATATAAATAAAATAATACACAAATGTTTAACCAAAAAGCCCAAAAAACGTATTCTCATAAGAATAAGAATTCAAACAAAAGCTGGTACACTAAAAAAACAATTAAACAAATTATTCAGATTAAATATAAATTAAATGAACAATACATGATGTATAAAACAATTTGAATATGTAAAAAAATACTATTTATTTGCTTTAATTAGCAGTCTCTTTTAAAAAGTATACAAGGGTTACCCCATCATCACACAATATCACTTATTTTTAAACAGCTAGTTTGAGAAGTATTGCTTCAATTAAGAACACATTTTTAAGGTAAAATTGTGCACCAAAACTCCGTTGTTTATCTGGTTGTGTTTGCTGGTCTGTATTTGCTAATAATTGTTTAAGCGTCTACAGACATAAGATATACAATTAATACTGCTTTCTACATACTATATATTATATTCTTCAATATTATTGTTCTATAAAATAGTTTATTTAACAATAATCATACAATTTCTTATATTCTAATAATTAATAATAATAATCATTAGCAAACGTTAGGCATGCCAGGGTTGTATTTTCATTTTATATATAACCGCATTAAATCGCTTTTATTGAATAATTGAAGCAACTCTGTACTGACGTGTTTAGTATATAGAGTTGAGTATGCCAGTGTTTATAATGTTTGTGTGTGACTGTATCGAAGAAAGAAGTGCGGGTCTCATTAGAGAAATCGTAAACAATTTTCTTTGGAAAAATACGTAAATTTTACGAAATTTTTAACAAATTCCTAGAACAAAATATTCTTAAATTGTTAATTAACAAATGTTGAATAAAATATTAAACAACAGATTAATTGAAATATGAAAAAAACTTGGTGAAAATTTTTGCATTGAAACATGATGACACCTCCGTGTGTGAATTGTGGCTTTTTTGTGAAATGGAAGAAAAGGTGAAAAATATTTTGCCTGGAGAGAATAACGAATTACGGAGAAAAAAATTGAAGAAATTATTTAACATATTAATGCTTAATAAAAAGATTGTACAAAGTGAAAATTAATACGAATTATGATTCAATAATATATGTATCTGGGCCAACATATTAAGTTACAAAAAAAAAATGTGTTCTTGGATTATGGAAAAGACATTTTTCTAGAGCCACCTAATTGAAATGTAATAAATAATGAAATTATAGTAAATCATAAATAAAATCCACCATTATATAGAATGTAATAAGCGTATGGCATTTTTTGTGGTATCGCACATAATTGAAGACACTTCTGGTCCTCGTTTTTACCGTCGGTTTTTTCATTATGTTTCATTTTTTCGGTTTCAATCGCCCTCCGTAAAATCAATTGTATGAATTGTGCTTCAACCGATTCATCAGCAACGTATGTAACGCGTTATTATCTCTGTCTGTCGTTGCTCGTTTAGTCGGTCTCTTTATTCTATCGCTTCTCTTGCTGTTGCTTGTACATGAAACATCTTTATCTTTTATATACATGTTCACTCGTATCTAATTCAAGTTGGGATGGTTCTCATAGATTTTTTATTTAGTGATGTTGCCATATTATAGCAAAATACATAGCGTAACAATGCTCTCTCTATATTCATATATATAAGGTATATGTGAAATTGGTGCAATGTTGTGCACCCACCGGTTTAGAAAATTAACTAATTAATATAACTCGTAAAGAAACAATTTATAAAAAGTCAAACTTGGTTTAATTTATTTTTAAATGCTAATTTCACATAATATTTATGTTAATAGAACTTAACTTGTGCCTCTCACTTATGTTTTTATCTGCAAGTTAACATGCGCTTATCAAATATCCCAGCTTTTAATCAATTACATATTAAAATAATGTGGCATCCATAGACTGAAGGAAATTCGCTGCGTTTTATTATGAGATTGCTTTTGAAGTGTTTTTCGAGAAAATGGCGGAGTCATATATATTTTACTGAACTCTTCTTTCATTTTTTTTTCAACTTTACATTGCAATCAAAATAAAACAGCAAATTCAAATTCTTCCAGTGCAGCATCAAACTTTCGCCGTTTACGGTCGAGCTCTTGTGTATTGAGTTCATGAAATTTCCATAAAAATCAGCACATATGACGGAAAAATGTTTGTAAATGAGTAAAAAAGAAGAAAAATTTTTATGAAAATCTTCAACTACGATAAGTGTAAAGCAAACAGTTGCACAGTTGAGATATGTTACGCATTGTGGTGTGAATAGTGACGAGAGTGAACAAGTGTAGTTGATAATAAAAAAAAAAAAAAATTATAAGAAAAAATATGCACGTATAGTAGACAAAATGAGAGAAGGTCATCCACAAGAGAACAAAAAACTTTATACAGATCATAAGCAAACCAATAATTGTATACGTTCCGGAGAAGAAGTACGGTTCACATACAAATCAAGTCAAGTTATGTGGCACGGGGCACATGAAAGTTTTTATTAATTGGAATTCGTCATCTATACTTGAGCTAGCAAGGTAAAGGAATGAGAACCGCATAAAGCGGGAGGGACTGTTGCTTAACTCGTCCAAATATTTTAATTACCTTGCTGCCTGCTATTCGCCTAAACATTCAATCAATTCGCCAGCATTTTTAAGGTTTAGTGAAATACTCGAAATATTTTATTCGCAAAAAACACGACTGTGACGTTCTTGTTAGAGAAATGTTACAAAAAAAAAAAAAAACAAAGTGGAAAAGAAAAAGCAACAATACCAGACAAACGTAAATATCGGTCAATATGGTGATGGGCTGTGTGAGGCATGGATAACAATAAAAGAATTTATTCTTTTTCTGCCTTATAACGGTACTACACCACTTTAAGGTTATATTTATCTATAAATCGGGTCGGTGTGTATGCATACATACATACAGACACTCATATGGAAAGGACAGAAGAAAAAAATCGTTGCAGTTACCACCTATTTATTGGTGTAGAAACGGTATGCGTGTGAAAATATTCAATCGCTTTGACGCTCTATTGTTATTGTTGATGCTGGGTTCTCTGCTGCCGCAGCCGCTACTGTATCTGTATATGTGAAGGCATTTGCATTGATTAGTTAACGTCAGGTGTAGATGTTGTGCGGGTGGAGACTTTACCAACATATTCTATATAACGTACACACACACACAAGTTATCCCACAATTGTTTATTTTATATTATGCAAAAAATCGTTTTTTATGCAAATGTACGTTAAAGAAATCGGTGGAAACTGTTACTTAAACAAAGACACCAATAATTACAAAATCTATTTGTTAACCAAAAAGTGATGCTAAGTGATGGTGTATTAAACATTTTATTAGGAAATAATTTCATTCGCAATAATTTTGTATAATTCATAAATTGTTTGCATACCTCCTACCCAAGTGTGATATCAGTGACTTCCCTTATTGTGCGTTAAAATTTTGGGCGTCTTTAGGGCAAAAATGAAGAAAAAACTTAATTTGTTTTGGATAACAACTCAAATACCCGTCATGTCTAAATATGAATTGGGGGCGTGGAAATATTTTACTAAGCTTTCGTTTCTAAAAGAAAGGGCGGTATAGTGAGAGGTAGCTGGAATTTATTGCTATGGCGCTAAAATAATTTTTTTTTCTATTTTAAATATTTTATATACTGTTGCAGCAAGGTAAAGTTTGGTAGTTGGCTTTAGATAATATTTGTTTGTATATAAATTTATTAAAAAATTTTGTTTTGGTTTCTTTCAAGATAAACTCATCACAACTAAAGAAACAAAAACAACAACAAACATATAATATCCAGACAGCACTGAACAACGTCAAGGACTTGCTGTCAATGTAGAAATAAAAGGAAAAAAAATTGCTAAATACGTGCAAGTTTGCAAAAGCTTGCAGGACAGTGTAAAGATCTCAAAATATCAAAAATATCACGTGACAACAATAACAACAACAACAACGAGAATAAAATAAGAAAAATACAGACAGTGTGACAGAGAAAGAAAGGGAGAGAAAGAGATAGAGATAGATAGAGAGCACAATGAATTCCAGTCAATCGACACAAGCTGCTGCCGGCAATCGTATAACATTCACCAGTCAAACGTTACCAAATGGTACAATTAATATTGGCGGTCATGGGGGTGGGGGCCCCACCATTATATCCACGTCACAATTACCAAATACCACAACCATTAAGACAATAACGGCCGGTGGTGGTGGACCGGGACAGACGCATTCTGGTTTGCCGCAACAAGTGCACGTACAACATCATCAGGTCTTGCAAACAGGGGCAGCGGGTCAACAACAGCAGCAACAGCAGCAAAATAATCATACGGGCGGCCAACAGCAATCAGTAGGTGCCACACAAACTCAAACTTTAGTTATAAAATCTAATCATGCAGTCACATTGCCGGCGGGTCTTGTCTCAAATGCACCCGGAATTGTAACTATGACCAAAACCGTACAACAACAGGTATATGGGCTTTTAGCAAAAGCCCTCCCCGTCCATATTATCTACAAAATATCTTCTTTCTTAAATACCAACAAGTCGTACCAAATATTTCAAATAATAGTTTGCCTGTATGTAGACACATTTTATGTGATGGAAGTATTTTCTTTAATTCATTTGTGTTTTATTTCATTTTTAGACTTTTTGTACCTACTTTTAATCAAGGACCGAAAATTGTGATATTTTGTGATGCAAAAAGCTTTCATAAATAGAATAAGGATGTCATGAAAATGGGCGAAATTCTCGATTTTACTAAACTTTAAAATGACGGGCGTGTTTTCAATGTTAGCAATATAAAGGAAAATGGTTTCAACCGCAGTGCTTTTTAATTTAACTTCTAGCAAAATTTTTCAATTAACGGACGTACCGATAAATTTATGCTAAATCGTCATATTTTTGGTCCTTATTCTTGATTTTTAGCTCCAGTTTAGCTTCAGTTGTAATTTGTAATCTGTCTCTGCTTAAAATTATAATCTGTTGCTATTATAGAATCACTCTCGATCCATTGATGATTGATTGATCACTCCCGATCCATTTGTTTTCTGTTGGTAATGATCGATTATTTAGGAAATGTTTAATCCCTAATCCTTTCTAAAGGGTGCAATGATAATCTCTCTCTCTCTCTTTCTTTAAATACATTTATATGTTTTGGAACGTCTGCTTCTCTATTTGCTTTGTATTTTTGTATTATTATTATTATCCCAAAATATAAATCAAACATTTTATTTAAATGGAACGCATGCCAACAACAACAAAAACATTACTTCCGTAAATCATTTTTTAATGTTATGTGGTGTGTATTGCCACTCTTGATCTTAGTGAGATGTTCTTAAAAATATACAATTGTCAACTGTCCAATAAAAGCGTTTAGTTGTAGCTGATTTTAGTATTATTTATTTTATGATTATTTACGATACTAGTAAACGTCTGTCATTCATAAATTTAGTAGTAGTAGTATCGAAATTGTTTATTTTGTAGTTACCGCGCCGAGTAATTGATTGCATGTAGTGAGTAGCTCTTTTTGTGGTATTTAATATAATACATACATATATTATATGTATGTATATGTAATTATAAGTATGTATTTGTTTAATTAATACACGGGAATACTCTACATCACTTATACTACACACGGATCATACAGATTTTTCTAAATTTTTGTATAATTTGAATCAATTTAAGCATATTCGTCTGTCTGTCCATTCATTTGTATGCACAGGCTTTAGTTTATTTCGATATTTCAATGACATTTTCACGGTTGAACCCGTCCGGACTTTTCTCTTAAGTTATGAAAAGTGTAAACACTCTATAAGGAATTGGAAAAAGTTCATTTGTTATTGAAAAACAGTTATAGAAAACAAAAAAGCTGTGTTGGGCATGGAAAAATTCCATTTGAAATTGAAAAAAGTCCATTTTTCTTTAAAAAAAAAAACTCTACTGAAATAAAAACTCCTTGAAAAGAAAGAACTCCCAAATGAAAAAAAAAACCTAAATGGTATTGAAAAATTTTCAATTGAAAGTGAAAAATTTTCATTTGAAAATGAAAACTTTCCAATTGAAAATGGAAAAAATTCAATTGAAAATGAAAAATTAATTTTACGATCAGTCTTTAAAAATTTAAATAAAATTTTTTAACTTCTGTTGAATATTTTTAAAATATCTTTTGGAATCCTCTTTCATTTTCATTCGTAAATGTTGTAAAAGTAAATTATAATTATTTTCAATAAAATAATAATTATAAAAAATAATCGAATTATGTTACAAGTGTTCGTAGTGGTGGTAGGGTATTAAATAGTTAGCTCTTACTTTGCTAACATTTTTCCTTTTTCAATTTTTTTTTTTTCGAATAGGGTAATCAACCGATTATAAATTCCATGATACCGGCCAGTGTAGTGGTAGGGATGCGTGCGCCAAACGCTCAACAGCAACCAAAGAATATTCAAGGCAATACGTTGAGTCGTGTAGTCATTGGAGGACCACATATGGTCGGCACCAGACCACAAAGTCCAGCGGTAAGTATTTGTTATTAATATGTTACCAACTAAATGAAGAGAAGGCCTTCTTGACACTTGAACCTATTCGCCTACTAATTCCTAATTACTTACTCATTTAATTCCTCTCAAATCATGGCATTTAATAATTATATAAATATGTTACATTTCTGTTTTTACTCCCCATATCTAAAATGTATGTATATAGATAACGTTGAGTACGTTGAATCCGGGACAGGCGCCTGCACTGTTATTGAAAACTGAAAGCGGCTTTCAATTGTTGCGTGTGGGGACGGCTACCTCGGGTCCGGTAACGCAAACCATTGGCACCAATTCCACCAATCCAACACAAATACGTTTGCAAACGGTTCCAGCTGCAGTAAGTAGATTTACT
Source organism: Ornithomya chloropus (assembly GCA_963971445.1). Taxonomy (NCBI): domain Eukaryota; kingdom Metazoa; phylum Arthropoda; class Insecta; order Diptera; family Hippoboscidae; genus Ornithomya; species Ornithomya chloropus. The sequence goes on from OZ020532.1 coordinate 3,976,869, forward strand.
GGGCCACCATTAGCACTACGTAAAACGTTTGTAAGATCATCCACTTCCTCCACCTCAACCACCAAAACCACCCAACACCACCAACACCACCATCACCAACAGAAACAGCAACAACAGCAACAGCAACATCAGCAACAGGCAACAACAACAACAACAACGATTAAACAGATTAAACAAAATGTAATTGTCCATAATTGTCTCTCAATCTCATTTTCTCTCTTGTGGTCTTACGCCTCCAAGCGGACGCCGGCAAAAAAAAAACACAAAAGAAATCAAATTTGAAGAAAGTTTTCAATTTTTATTTTTAACTAGAACTACTTGAATACTTTTCAATTTATTTTCGTTCTATATCTTGTGTGTGCATCGTACGTATTACCGTGAAGAAGAACAAAAAAAAAAAAAATAGGGAATGATGACAAGGAGTTAGATGAGATGTGTAGATGAAGCTGTTTTCTGTTAATGGTCTTATTTCTTATCACAATGCAATCACAATTCAATTTCAATTTCAATTTCAATTTCAATTGATTCCTCTTCGAGGCCCATATTCATTTTCAACGTTTGTTGCTCTTTCTTAACGTTGCACTTGTTTTGATGTATTTTGTTTCTTTTAGTAGTTTTAAATGTAGTGTCAAAGTTCATGTCATTGTGAAGAATTGTTTGTTTTTTTTAAATATTTTTTTTATTTGTAGCGTTCAACTATTTTTTTTTTATTATTCTTCGTTTGAATATTACATCGAACACCGCTTATAATTTAAAAACTGAGGCTGAGAAACGTTAATCTTTTGTTGTTGTTTTTGTTTTATTTTTATTACATTTCGTTTCAAGTGTTTTCCTGGAAAAAAAAATATCACACACACACAACTTGCCATTAATTTAATTTTTAATTATTTGATTAATTTTTTTTTTGTGTATATGTGTGTGTACGCCTGCCTGTATTACTGTCTGTTGGCTGTAGGTTATATTATATCAAAGAAAAAAAAATCACTTTTTTCATAAATTTTTTATAAATTTCGAAACAAATCAGCTTTGGAATTATATTCATAACTGCACCTTTCTCTCTAATACTAATAATCACAATGTGTTCTCTCTTTCCTTAACCTTAGAAAACTCTTCTTCATTTCATTTCAAAATAAATTCCAATTTTTTTTTTCCAAAAAAAAAAAACAAAAAAAAATATCTGGTAATGGAAGTGTTCTTACTCTAAATATATATCTTTTGTAATATTTTTAATATCGATCGATTGAATTTCTTAGTCTATGGCAAATACATCAGCAACGGCCAACAACATTGTGGTGAATTCGGTGGCATCAACGAATTCTGTGGGGACACAACCGGGTCATGTATATACCTCACAGGCTAACATATCGCTGCAACAGCAACCATCCACTACAACGGCAATATCAAATCAACAGCAACAACAACAATTCCATCAGCAAACGCAACATTTGCAGGCACAACCGCAAATAACGCAAATACAAACGATATCAGCAGCGCCAGCACCAAATCAACTCCAACAACAACAACAACATCCAACAAATGCCAACAACAATAATAGTAGCACTCATAATAATAATATTGTTAGCAGTACCACACCAGCAATAACATCGACCACCAACACACCTCCGAGTACAGCAGCACAGGGTAACACCAAAGAGAAATGTCGCAAATTTTTAGCTAATTTGATTGATTTGTCGACACGCGAACCTAAACCGGTGGAAAAGAATGTACGCAGTCTAATACAAGAGCTGGTCAACGCCAACGTAGAGCCTGAAGACTTTTGCGATCGTTTAGAGCGACTTTTAAATGCCAGTCCGCAACCATGTCTGATTGGCTTTCTAAAAGTAAGTGAGATGGAGACTATAATTAATACCTTCCTACTTTATACCCTACCCATAAGATAGGAAGAATAAAGTCCAGAAAGCTTGTTAAATAGCTAAAAGGAGACAGAAGCTAAAGACACTGCAAAGTAGCGCGTTTTTCAATAGGCACAATTTTGTATTTCAATAGAAACGGCATCCTTGAAGATTTTTCATGTTCTGTCCATGACCAAATGTCGGTGAAGGTTAACATTTTAATTAGGATGAAGTTCACAAACGAACAAAGTTTCAAAAATTTATAAACGGTGCTTCTTAGCTCAATTTATGTGGCAGGAAATTGAATTTTTGTGAATTGAAGGCGTGGCTCTTGATCGATTTTACCCATTTTTTAAATAGCGATCCGTGTGCGATATATATGGGTATGTGTACGAAGTTTCAGCTCAATATCGCAAAATTTACGCCCGTGATAATGTCAAAAACAGGCAGACAAACGGACGCACGGACATACATGTCTAGATCGACTCAGTTTATGATGCTTATTAAGATTGTATATACTTTGTACAGTCTCTGACTCTTCCTTCTGGGTGTTGTTTATGGATAGGGTATAAAAGCAATGCGCTGACTCACTCTTTAAATTTTGTATTACAGAAAAGTCTACCGTTATTGCGTCAAGCGTTATTTACAAAAGAGCTGGTAATTGAAGGCATTAAACCGCCACCACAACATGCCGTTACTGGTCTTGCTTCTTTACAACAACAATTTTCTGTAAGTATTGTAATCATTCATGGTGTGTGTGTGTGTGTGTGTGTGTGTGGTGGCTAATTAAATCGTTTGCAAATTGATATGAGAACCTTTTTATTTAATCCACTAAACCGAGTACTCAGACTAATGGTAGACAATGATTATTTATGAATGTGTAGAAAATTCAGGCGCAGATCCGTCCAATTAGTCAAAATCAAACCACCACCATTGGACAGACACAGGTGCGCATGATATCACCGGTTGGTGCTCCGCGACCCATTGGACACACCACCATAACCAAGCAACCGTGCAGCAGTATACGTTTACAAGCGCCAGTTAATGGGCCGCGTATATTAAATACTCAGATACGTGGACCATTGCAACAACAACAACAACCAGCCAACACACCTCATTTACAGAATACAGCGTCTCATGCGGTAAACTATAGTAGTTGGGATAAAGCAAATCCGTTACAAGGATGAATTTTTCGTTTTTTCATTTCTAGAATATCGTCCAAATACGTGGACCCGCAGTTACGCAAATTAATCGTCCTGCCACTGTACAAATACGCACGGCCAAAGGTAAAAGCGCCACAACCACTGCCCCAGGTGTTGCCGTTGCTGCTGCTGCTGCTGCTGGTGCAAGTATTGCGCACGTGAAAGTGGGCCAAACTCAAATCAAAGCAATTTCGTCAACGTCAGCAACAGCCGTAGCAACATCACCCGCCACTGTAACCCAACCACCATCGCTGGTGGCCATTTCCAATAATGTACCAACGGGGTCGAACATATCCTCATCTGCCTCAATTCTCTCCACAATCAATTCGGTCGCATCGAATGCATTCTTGAGCGGACATAATCTGCCTGTACCATCACTACCCACCGTGCAATTACCGCCAGCTGTGTTAGCTCAACAACAACAACAACAATTACTACAAAAAAATGCTGTAGCGTCAATTGTCAACAATAACAACAACAACAATACTGAGATAATAAAAGTGCAAGACATTAAACCGGAAATGAAACTGTTGGCGTTAGTGACAGCAACTCCACAAAATACAACAACAACAATAACAAATATTAACCGTTCAATAAACAAATCAGCAACGGCCTCGATCACCAAGTCGGCAGCGAAAAAGAAAAAAGATTTAGCTGACAAAGAACGTGACGAATTGAAGATGAACAGTTCCAGTACGGTGTCAAGTGCTGCCGCCTCCTTCTTTCAGCAACCTTCCATATCCATGTCTTCATACGGCGATGATGACATCAACGATGTAGCTGCCATGGGTGGTGTTAATTTGGCCGAAGAGACGCAACGTATTCTCGGCTGTACCGAGTACATTGGCACCCAAATACGTTCCTGCAAAGATGAGGTCTTCCTTCATTTACCCGCTCTACAAGCACGAATACGTGCCATGGTGATGGAGCGAGGTTTGGAGGAGCCATCCCAAGATGTAGCCGTTCTGATATCACATGCGTGTCAGGAGCGACTGAAAAATATTGTCGAGAAGTTAGCTGTGATAGCCGAACATCGCATCGATGTCATTAAGGTATAAACTGGATTTTCGATTATAGACCAATTGTTAGATATCCTACACATTTATGAATATAATTAGGAAAGCGTTTTTTTTTTTTGTAAATTGTGGGCGTGTTTTTTATCCGACCCGCCCATTTTGGGCTATATATATATATTGAATGAATAGAGTAGAGTCCTATAAATGTGTACCATATTTCAATTTGGTAGTTCAACTTATGTGGGCGTGGCTGTGCACTGATGATAAGTAGTAACCTTCCCATTTCAACTAAACATGTCTGTACCAAATTTCAGCTCGCTATCTCAATTTTTGCTAACGTGAGCATTCCAACCCCAAGTAACGGACATGAGTGGACGTACATGATCGAAAATATTTTTCATATATTTTGTGGGATATTTTGTCGGGTAGAGGCCGGACAAACTTTTTATCATTATCATTTCATTTTAGCTGGATCCCCGTTACGAGGTAACGAAGGATGTGCGCGGTCAAATAAAATTTCTTGAAGAACTGGATAAGGCTGAACAGAAACGGCACGAAGAATTGGAACGTGAAATGTTATTGAGAGCGGCAAAATCGCGCTCGAAAATCGAAGATCCCGAACAGGCGAAAATGAAGGCGAGAGTAAGTTTAACTGCAGAGGAGATTAAACAAGAAAGAAATTTATATTTAAACATCTATCCGGCAGGCTAAAGAAATGCAACGCGTTGAAATGGAGGAGTTGAGACAGAGAGACGCCAACATGACTGCCCTGCAAGCAATAGGACCGCGTAAAAAACAAAAAATGGAGAGTGATGGCAGCTCACCAGGAGCGGTAAGTTTGTTTATAAGCTGGCAATTATTTTCTAATTAAAACATTTGTTGTGTAATGTAGAGCGGCACCGTATTTCCAGCGATAGGAGGAGCTACCGGTACAGCGCCAGCACCTTTGCGACCACGCATTAAACGTGTCAATTTGCGTGATATGCTTTTCTTTATGGAGCAAGAGCGAGAAACCTGTCGAAGCCAAATGTTATACAAAGCATATCTCAAGTGATGCACCATCATCACCATCATTATCATTATAAACAATGACTTTTTGAATAATCGGGTAACATTGATTGAGACTTTGTATGATTATCGTGGTATTGTGGGGTCGTCAGGCGTAATGTTAAGCTCATGTAATTATGGTTAAATGGAAACAAACAATTTGTAAATGTGTCCCCTTCCATGTGTTTTTTGTTTTGTTTTGTAATTTCATTTTTTTTTTTTATATTATATTAGTCAATTATTATTTCGATTATTTAAGCTCTCACACAAATGTATCATAAAAAAAAAATCTCCCTCCCTCACTACTCTACTTGACTATACTTATCGTATAAATAATCAAGAAATAAATTTAAGGATAATCATTTGCAATATTATGGTTATGTATAAACATTAAATGATCAATTCTTTCAGGTCTCTATCGTTTCTTATTTATCTTTTACACACAGCTACCTTGCTCTTCAATATTGCTTGATTTGACTTTTCTAGCAAAATAATCATAAATTATGTTCAGGTTGGTTTTTCTTTCTGTCTTTCTTTCCAATCTCTGCTTATTGAGTATAATGATGATTAGAGACTAAATTATTCAATAAACGATTCTTTTTTTTTTTTTATAATGAACAATTGGCGAAGAAAGAATTTTTTTTTTTTTTTTTCTAAAAAGGAAACTTTATTAATATATTAATTGTGTAAAATATGGCCTTATAATGTTAGACTTTTTTTTAAATAATAAAAATAATTATAAATAATTGTAAACAAAAACAAAAAACAAAAACTTTAAAGTAATATATGTACGTATTTATAAAAGAACAATAACAACAACTACTAACTATACCTTACATAGAATTCATTACCGTTATTAATGCTGAAACCAATTAAATTTTAATTTTAATTTTAATTTTAATTGGCGTTTAATAAATAGTTTTTTCCTTTTTAATATTATTTAGCAATAAATCATGAAATATTTTAGCCATTTTTACAAAATATGATTACATTTGGTTTAAATATAATGTAGTATGGATGTGTGAAAGCCATTTCGGGCAGGGTTTCAAATGATTATTTTTTGCATTCTCTTGGTTTAACTTTGTAACAGATTTTTCAATAGGGACATAACAATTTTATACTTCAATACAAACGGATCCTTGGGCGTTTTTCATTATCTGTCAACCTCAAAATGTCCGTCAAGGTTAACATTTTTAACATGCTAAAGTTCACAATCGAGCAACGTTTGGGAAGTATTAAAAACTACTACAACAATTTCGAGTCGGTGATTGTAATTATTTTTAATCATAGAAAAATCGTATTCCGTTTTGAAGCTCATATTTAGCTTAAAGGTTTTGTCAATTGGACAGCAACAAATCTCCACATGCTTTAAGAGACTGCATTACATTCAGAAAAAGTAACAGTAAGATGTGGTTTACATGTTGGAAGTGATATTGAACAATTTTTTAGGGCTAGATGGAGTTTGCTATCGTGTCATGTTAAAAAGTAACATGTGTTCTGCATCTGGAATAACTTTCAACTCAATATCTTAATTATTCGGAGTTTTATTTAAATACAAAATTGTTATGTTATTGAAAAACCCTTATTAAATTATAGAAGTAGCTCAAGTCACATATTAAAAAGAATTGTACTAGAGCCATATAGCTCAAGTGGCTGTACCTCGTGTTTGGTACAATAACTATGCTTTGCTTTTGGTGAGCAGAGCAGCAAGCCTCTGTGCCTTTATATAACTCCACATAATTCAATTTTTTTTTAAAGAAACAGAGAGGGACGACCTCCAGCGGGATAAGCTGACGCCGGCTTTATGGTTACTTGTGCAGTTCTTTTAGTATTTAAATTGTAATTTAATTTTTTCGAGTTCTTGAATGCAAATTCTTTCGTACTCAATTTCATTACCATGGAAAATTATTAGTACTTGAGTGCTTTTTCGATAATTTTTCAACACGGTACGGCACGGTACTGAAGTACTTATTCGTTTTATGTAATAAGCATATAAAATTTTATTATTTATTTAAAATATAATTTAGAACTTGTGTAAAAACTTTGTTTCTTAATTATTCTAAATTATTAGCAATTAAGTGCAGCTACAAAAAGTTTAGTACGAAAATGTCTTGCTGTTCAGTGAGGGATTAAGGTACTTGAGGGTTTTAAAAGGACTATCCCCCTAAAGTTTAATGAACCCTTCTATTTAAGAAAATATTCCTTATACGTTTTTTACTATTTCGGAGCCTCTAGACTTTGTAAAGCCGCCAGCGATCGCCTAGTTAAACCCAGCACACTTTTCTGTTAGTTCTTAAAAGGTTAAGTTTTCAAATTACAATTAATTTTAGTAAGATTTTAGATTTTGATTAGAGATATGCTTTTATAAACTGTTAAGAATTAAAAAACTAAAAATCGCATTTTTAGTACTTAAGTACTTAAGTACTAGAATTACATTTGTTGTTAATACTGCAATGTTCAGTTATTGAATTTGAATTTGAAATTTTAGTACAGGTGTACTAATTTATAGTTTTTGAATATCATTTTTTTTTCAACAATTCATAATAAAAATCTCATAAATCGAAAAATGTAAGTTTATAAGTTTTTGTATAATTGTGCAATTTTTGTGTTGAAATATTTTCGAATAATAATTTTATTTATTATATTTTTATGGAGAAGAGCAAGAACTACTCGATAAGATGTTATTGGACTTTGAGGCTCCTGGTTTCAAAAAAAAACATACGTTATATACGAATAATTAATTTTTTTTTATTTTTATGTAAATAATATATATGACATACATATAAATGGCATAAAATATAAAAATAAAAAATTATTTCAAGATTCAAGTTATATCTTAAGCATTAAACTTTATATGAATTCTAGCAAGGTAGAGCAGCTGTAACAGGAAAAGTTCTTTGTAAACGATATTAAAAAAAAAATTACAAAAAAAAATAATAATGACTTTACATATATATTTATGATGCAAATAATTTAAGAAAAATCATAAAAAATAAATAAATACTTAAGACTATCATAAAACAAAAAATTCTAAAAGTTTATAATAAGTTAGTTAATGATAAAAAATATCTCTATATGTATCTAGATATGGGATAAAATCCACATAATGTAAAACAATAAAAATAAATAAAAAACCATAATTGCTAAAAAATGAATTTTATTAAAAAAATACAAAAATATAAAAAAATAATAACTTAGCGTACTAACAAAATAACAATTGTAATAATAATAAAAAAAAAAAAAAAAAACGAAAAAATTATTTTCAACAGTTTATTTTAAAAATTAAGACATATACCGCACCTAATAACAAACTTATACAAAAGGTAAATGTATTTTTTTTCTTGTCAAATACTTATGAAGAAGAGTACGGAGAGTAACATTAAAAAAAATTGTTATGACATATGTATTTTAGGTCCATTTGCTCTAATCCACTTTTACACCAAACAAACAGTTTCACTTAACACCACATACACCCCCACACTTTCTTATATAAATATATATGACATATATATATATATAACACTAATTTATAAAAAAATATAATGCATTAAATATATAGAGTATAGAACAAACAAAAAACCACAACAACCAAACAGTAATGTGTGTCAGTAAACAGATTAAGTCAACTACTTGTAAATTACCGTAAATTTTCTAGTGAAATTTTTAAAAATGAAAACAATTTACTTCAAATAAATAATAAATGGAAATCAAGTGAACATTTTGATTGTTTCCCTTTCAAATTAATTAATTTATAAATATGAAAATAAAAATATATATAAATGTGTTTTATTTCATTTTTTATAGTCTTTGACTAAATGGATTATGTGGGTTTTTTCAATAGGCACATAACAATTTTGTTTTTTAATACAAATGCACCCTTGAATATTTTTTATGATCTGTAAACGTCAAAACGTCAGTCAAGCTTGACATTTTTATCATGGAAAATTTCCTCCTCCTCCGGGTGTTGCAAACGGAAAAAAACTTACCATACCTCCCATCTTATATGGAGTGTATAAAAATAATAAAAAAACGTTTAACACTGTTATATAATTTTCTTTATTTTTTTACAAATTAATTCTTAACAAAGTAAAATAGAAATAAATTTATTCATTTGACAACTAATAAGATTTAAACATAGTTCCAAGAAACACTATTTTCAACATTCAAGGTTTTTTGGAAATTTTTCCATTTTTCAGTAAAAGAAAAGAAAGTTATTAAAAAGATGGTTTAAGAGTAAGGAAAAGGAAAGATAACTTTGCATCAACAAATTTGAATGTTGATAAAAAACTTTGCAATTTATTAAATAAATAATTATCTCTACGTTTTTTCTTATTTCTTACATAGCGTTTAATTATTATTGAGTAAGTTTTTATTTGACTTTAATTCTTATTTGTCTAAATTATCGTTTCATTGCTTATGCGTACTAAAAAAATAAACAATTAATAAAATTATTGTACATTTTATATATTGTTGTCTGTTTTTTCCTCTAATCTCTAATCTACGAGTGTTTAACACAATTTGATAATGCAGTTATTGTAATTTTCACGATCTACTATTACACTAAAATCGCAAGCTACAAAGTGAGCACATTTTCTTATTTCTTCTAAAAAATTTTTAAGACTTTAGTCTTAAATTAAAAGAAAAAAAAAGTACATTCGTTGTGGCTTGAGAATGTTGTTTTCGAGAAATGATGATGAATGGCAAATCTATTTAAGATTTATCTTTGGATGTAGTGGTTTTACCCAGAACCACAGCTGCTTCGGGTGGTAATTGTATATCGTTTGTTTTCGCTATATTATAGTAGGAGGCTACACTGTAGTCGAATAACTCAAAATCATATCTGTAATAAGATAAAGTGAATGAGAATTATATATAAATTGTAAATGTACACAGTCTGTCCAAGAACCAATGAGACTGGTCTTAAAAAAATACAAAGCGTTTATTAATTTGATTTTTTATTCTTGTTATTCAGCGATTGAAACGTTCAACAAATATTTCGAAACATTTTTTATACTTGTCGGCTGGATTGGGCTTTGGAATGGTATCGAAACGATTTCCCTTCATCGCCAATTTCAGGTTGGGAAATAATCAGAAGTCTCACGCAACCAAATCATGTTAATGCGGTGGATGATCGATAACAATGACACCTTTTTTGGTCAAGAACTTACGTAACATGAAGGCTTTGTGGGATGCTGCATTGTCTTGCAACAAAAACCAACTGCCTGGCTTCCGATATTCCGATCGTACTCGTTCAATTATGGCCCATAATCGTTGTAGAACTCCCAGGTAATATTCTGCGTTTACTGTCAAACCACAGTGAAATATTAACCGAATTCGCTCAAATTTTGAGGTTAAATAGATGAAGGGTAGAACCTACCACCATTCACCTACACCAGTCACTGCCCTAAGGTATTTGATAGAATTAGTCTCGTCATTTCTGGGACAGACTGTGTAAATGTACTTTCAATGTTCTCTCTCTCTCTCTCTCTCTCTCTCTCACTCTTACCTATAATATTCATACAGACCATCCAGTTCATGTCTGGTCAATTGAGAGTAAAATTGTTGCAACAATTCCAAAGTATTTCTACCTTTGCCCATATTACGCCATTCCGGTGCTATAATACGTTTAAGGCCAGTCTTTTCAATCAAATACATTTGATCCTGTTCCAATGTCTCGAATTTCATAATTATATCGAAATTAATTAGACATGGTGTACAAAATTTCGTTGTGGCTACAAAATGCATATCCATATAGTTGCCCTGTTTCACTTGATCCAACAGCCAACGTACAAATTCAGGAAATGTGGGATGTTTCGGTATGTAAATGTCTAAGCCCTACCAAAGACAATCAACGATATGTTATGTTATATAAAAGAATGTGGTTGACAATATATTTTTTATTCATTCCATCGTTGTACCTTTTTTCTATAAGTACGTATAATTTTACGGCCTAGCTTATCATGAAATGAATGAGGCACAGCAAACATAAATTTATCACGATAAGCACTCAGCAGCCTCTCGAAAGGATGACGTGCTATTATGAATGTAGTTGAATCATTTTGCGCCTGCTTCAGCTGGTGAGATAAAGAATACAGAACAAAGGCAGTGATTGTATTATATAAGTATGCAAATATATATATTTATGTACACTTATATATGTACATTAAGGGATAATGAGCTCGTTGCGTAAGAATGAATGAATACTTTAATACATTTTTATATTCTGTATGCAGAGAGACTGTGTGGCCACAGGGAGCATCTTTTTTATTTACGAGAAAGCGAATAGACTTTTATTAATTATACCCCCCACTGTGTTTGTCATTCTATTTGCAATACACAGAAGGTGGCCTGAGAGACCCTACAAAGTATATAATTCTTGGTTAGCAACAAAAACTGAGCCGATCTAGACATGTGAGAAAAGTGAGGTTATATAATATTTTTAGATTCTATTACTAATAATTACCTGTTCCAGTGTAACACGTGGATAACGTACTCGTGCTAAATGTAAAAAAATCTCTTTCGTTTTATGCAAAAACTGTGCTGAATAGCCCGCTAAAATATTGAAATTAAACATCCACGATGAAGAGGCAGCTTTAAAAACATTGCACCTGTAACATAAACATACACTCAGTAAATATAATTTTCTGCTTAAACAATGAAACCCATTTACCATATTATATGATAACGTCTATTAACTAAAAATTCCCAAGGATTTGGTCTATGCCAAGAATCATTACCTATGAAACAATAAAGGCAGCGATTAACGAGTAAAATATGAAATAATATAAGGAAAAGTTCAGTTAACTTACTCACTGCATCTAAACCTAATTCTGAGCACTTTTCGGTTAGTATTTTACGGCGTCGTTCCATACGCTTTTCCACTTTAAGCATATCCGTCTCGGACAGCGATTGTATTTCATCATCCGGTATAAGAGGAATATGCGTTTCATTAATAAACTAAGAGAAAGTCAAATATATACAGAAAATACACTTTAAATTGGTTGGTTGGTGGATAATACAAAAGTGAGATTTACTACAACAACTGTAAGTGAACGCAATTATTATATCCTTCGCATAAGATAGGAGTTAAACCAAGTTTGTCATTCCTTTTGTAACACCCAGAAAGAGGCATCAAAGACTCTACAAAGTATATATATTCTTAATAAGTATAAAAAACTGAGCTGATCTAGTTATGCCGGTTTGTACGTCCGTAAGTCCGTCTATTGTTGGCACTGTCACGTTTGTAAATTTTAGATATATTAAGCTGAAATTTTTTACATAATCTTTTAGTTTCTTCACGTAGATCACTTAAATTGGGCAAAATCAACGAAGATCCACGCCCATAATAAACAATAATCTATAAACCTGCCACAATAGTTGTTCATAGATCAATTTAAATTTGGTACACATATTTATAATTACTCCATACATCTATGAGCCAAAAATAGGCGTGGTCGGATACGCTCACAATCGACAAAAATCTATATGTCTACCTCATAAATTAACCTATGAACTTGAAGTTTGGAAATTTTCATCCCTCGATTTGCCCAAAAAAGCTCTAGTCGGATAATAGACACGCCCACAATTTTCAAAAAACCCTAGTCAACGTAACACTCCACTTGCAAGCTTTTTATTAACGCATACACAATTAAAGAGCGTTATAATATATCTGCCACGCCCACTCTTTGGGTGTTGATATGGATAGATTTGGTTTAAACCAAATTTAGTTTTCTCACTTGTTTATTTTTTTGTTTTTTTTATTACATTCCTTAAGGCACTTACATTCATACTGTTTAAAAAAAATATATTTTTTAATAATTATTATTAATGAAAAGAATTTATTGAAATAGAAACAAAATATATATAAAATCTTTTCAAAACATTTGCAAACAATCAAAATATCAAACAATATAAAGCATACACTTATACATACAAACACATTGTATATACATACATACGTAATGGTGTTCATTTATTGTACAATATATTGTAAGAAAAAGGGAAATATTTACTTTATCATATTTGGTATGTTTTTTCTTAGTATTGCCTGTGGCCGCTATTGTCAGATCCTTATTTTTGCCGAGCAACATAACCGGATAACGAAACGATTGTTCGGCAAAATGTTCCTTCACTTTAATCCCCTATAAAATTAATGACACAATTTTAATGTAAAACGTTCATTCATTCACTAACATTTACGTGGATTACGTTGTAAAGGATGGATGAGTGATTGTGAATGTGTGTGTGTATGTGTGCAAATGTGGTTTTTAATTGCTGCTGGGGGATATACAAAAGCTGGATAGACTCTCTAATTAAAATTATAAAAGAACACTGGGGCGTATGAGTGTTATTGAATTGGTCGTTTTGTATTCACCACGCCACCTGGGATTATATTCATTTTGTTAATGGCAGTGTAGTAGCATCATGTGGGAATGTCTATGAATAACAACTAAATATATATTTGAAAATATATTTTCATTGTTATGTACAAATAATAGTGCACTCATATAAGTAAACAAAGCAAAGCCAGCTAGCTACCAGCTTGATGTAGAGAAGGATTCTATATAATGTCTTAGTTGATACAAATTTGCTTTACTTGATATTTATATCACATCAAAATGATATCTACCTTAAAAAAAATATGTCCGTCTGCAGTTAAAATGCTAACCAGTTGTAAAAATGATGATAAAATGTGATTCTTGATCTTTGTACATAGTTTTTTATTTAAAATGGGCCAAATTGATAAAAAGCCACACCCACAGACATTCTTAGTTCATTCACATATTTTACTACATAAAATGAACAAAATTATATGATAGCCACGCTCACAATTGGCAAAAATCCAACTCTTAGTCTATATATATAGATTTCTATTAGAAATGGATAAAATTCGTTAAAAGCCACGCCCACAATTGTAAAAAATCTACATATTAGCCACAAAAATTAACCTATGAGGATAAAATGTAGCTTAATTACTGAAGTTTATTTATCACATCTCCAAAAAAGGCGAGGTCATACAATAAATACGTCTACCTTTTTTTATGGATAATCTGCTTTGCAAGTTGATACATAATACAGGCACTATTTATAAACATAATCAGTTACCTGCCACGTCCACATAATGTTTCTATATATGTTAGGTATTTAACGTTTGACTTCAATTCAAACTTTTATTTCTGTTTAAATAGTTTTAATAAAATTGAAGTTTACACAGAGACAGACATACAGACAAACATGGCTAAAGAGATTTGAAATCTCACAAATAACATTTTTACTTATTATTCAATGCATTTATTTTATTAAGCATACCAAGTTATTTAATTATAAAATAAAAATTGTATTTCAGAAGGGAGGAGAAGCTTAGTGTTTGCGAAGTACGTGAGTAAGCTTTGAAACATAAAAAAACAGTTAAAAAAAACATTTATGAATGACTGTTGTTTTTAAACCATTTAACTCATCTTGATGTATGGTATGTGTATATGTGAAATGTGTTTTTACAAAAACTAACTGAACGGATAAACTGTCATCTTTCATAATCATTTCATTTACTTGCGTACGTTTAAAAATTAAGATGAATGATTGAAGTGACGCCATCGTCATCATCATGATCATCATCATCATCACCATCATCATCATCATCATGAATGCAATATGAATTGTTTTTGTGCTTTATTTTATTTCTTTTTCTTTCTTTTGCTATGTCACACAAGAGCATATGACAGTAAATTGTATGAAAAATTTAAATACGCACACGTGCTTATGATACTTTTTTTGGATTATTCAACTTTTTGTACAATTATGTCATTTTTAATAGTTTTTGAGGTTTATAGTTTATAATCTTTGTATTTTATTGCATGCTGTGCAATATTTTGTAACTTCCACACTGCAGTGGAGGAAGTATACTAAGTTTTTTGAACCGTTTGCAACACTTAGAAAAAAGGTACTCCCTAATACTTATATATATATTCTTGATCAGCATTAATATTTGAATATATCTAGTCATGTCTGTCCGTGTGTCCTGTTTACTTTGACACTCTCTGTCGCAAAATTTGAACTATTGAGAGGAAATTTTATATTTTGTAGTTATTTTTTGGTTGATTATTATAAAAATTAGCTGGAATTGATTAAAAGCCACGCCCATCATCGATAGGAAGTTATCTTTTACCTATATTAAGTTATCTAAGATAAAATTACATACATTAATAATTAGCTTATATTTAAATGTGAGCGTATTTTGGTAAAAGACACGCCTCCTTTTTAGAAAAAATGTTGTTTTGCCACGAAATCTGATTTGATATTTTTATAATGTTTGACTGGTTTGATTGATTATAAAATTTTCATTCTTCTTTCCCTTGCTTGAGGTTTAACTTTTAGAAAAACCTACGTGATTGACTTCATTCATTGTTAAATCGCACAATTTTTAATTAATGTGTAAAATATGTATAACACGTAGCAGTCGTATAACACATAGGGAAATAACTTTATTGATTTTTTTTTATGAAGATAATTGGTATTGATGGGTTATTGTAGAGTACTACACACGTTTCCAATGTTTGTTGTCAAGGTTATAGAATCTTAAATTCTTGACATTGTTTAACTAAGTGAATAGATTAATTTTCAAATTGTCATTTTACTCTCAGTACCTAACATAACTTGACGTGACGTGATCACGGATATAAGTAAAGGAATGGAACGGATTATTATACAGATTGTCTCAAACTACATTATGGCAAATTTTTTATTAAGATCTTGGCCTACAATATCAAACCAACTCAAGAATTGAAGCCTTTGGATCATTTGAAGCGCTAAACTAATAAAGAGAAGATTGTACGTTGTAATAAATATATTATAAAACGTCCAAAAAAAGTTCAAGTAATTCAATTAAAACAACTATAATTAATGTAATTTATTTATTAATTAACTTTCACGGCAATTAGTGCAATTATTCAATTGTTCAATTGATTGAAGTTTACAAGCAACAAGAGAATCTCATCTCATGAGATAATAGTAACACCCAACTGCCAAAAGAACGCTGTATCATGAAGTGAAAACATTACACAGAGTTCAACCACTTAATGCCCTACGCTATGCGATGGTACATATGATTGAAATAAAGTTGAAATAATCTCCAAAACTAAACCATCCTTTAACGTCAACTTAATAGATTGAACTGAACTGTCGAACATTTTCACATTAACTTAAGTTATTTCATTATTATTATTGATAAACTATTAACCTATATATAACATTTTTATGTTTCATTGAATATTGTATTAAATGAACTGAAAAATCAATAGACAATAACAATTTAACGAAATTATTTATCAATCAATTAACGCTTGTTAATTGAGTTAATTGAGTGTAAAGGCAATTTGAAGCGTACTTGTTCATCTCATGATGATTATTTCTAAAGCAAATATAAACAAAATAAAACAAAACAGGTACTCAATAAAAAGCAAACCATTTAATACCCTACATACACTACTTAGTTTCAATTCTTCTAAGCAATCAGTTTAGCTTAAAGTATCAGTAACGAAATATCTTTAAAGTGAAACCTTTAAGTTGACACTTGTAAGATGAATCGGACCGACAGACATGATTCTAAATAATGAAGTTTGTATCATTTTTTAGATGTTTAGTACTTTCAAACATATGTATAATAGTTAATATACCCTCTGAAAGTGTGTAGGGTTTAATAAATGGTGTCGTGCAAGCATCCGCCTTTTCTTTTTTGATTTTTCATACAATTCTACAAAAGCAGACAATCATGCAATGTTTCTGTTTAATTTTCTATCTATATAAATGCAACAACTACAACAATAACAACAAAATAAGATGCCAACTGTGAACGTAATAGAAATAAACATGCACGTGTACTTTATACAGAGAACACACACCAAACCAATTTATTTATAACAGATTTTGTTGAATTTTCAATTCACACAAGTAAACAAATCATTGCAAAGAAATAAAGTACTCGAATAAATTTTCATAAAATTAATAAACAATTGAGTGAAAATTGTCTACGACTACAAAAGTAGAAGGTTTCATTTTTTGTTTTTGTTTTTTTTTTTGTGAATTGATTTATTTTCTCTTGATTGTACACACACACACACAAGACGGAAGCGTAAATATCAAACTTACCTCATAACCTTTGAGCTTGTACAATTGTTCATTGCGTACTAAATAGATGAGAGCCAAAGGTAGAAAAGCGATGGCAGTAAATATTAGAAAATAACGCCGGATGGCGCGCCAGTATGTCTTGTTTAAACGCATTAGCATTTACTTGTCGTCTTATTTATATGTATGCATAGGTATCGCTCGATAGTGTAAGGGGCGTAACAACAAGTGAAATGACAAGAGCAATAACAACAAAAACAAACGCGACACGACATTGACAACAATATCAACAAAACATAACAGAATGCCTTTCCTTTTCGTTTCTCTTATTTATTTATTTATAGAAGCGCCGGCATTGTATTATTAATCACTGTGTTTGCAAATGTATGAAGAAACAACAATAACAACAACAACAATACAAGCATTAGTTGTTATATATTACAATTTTAATTTTGTGGTAGCTAAAAACCTATAATTAGTTTTCGCTTTTAATACTTATCCGACGAATAATAATATGTGTCACAATCATTGAATAGAATAGAAATACAATAGCTTTATTAAAATGTTTGTAGTACCCAGAGAAAGGATTGGATATAATGATATTTTTGATTAAATTTTCCATCGATTTAGCTATTGTGTGTATGTCCGTCTGTGTGTCTTTCTATGGCAAACAATTTGTCGGTCGCTCAAAACTTGGCTTCAAACTTGTTAAAAATATTCATAGTTCTTGTCCGCAGGGTTGGTTGATTGCAATTGAAAATGGTTTGAATTTTGCTCAATTCTAAAACAAAACTATTTTCATAAACTCTCCCCAGAGTTTTTCTATCACTTAAAAACTATTACAGTTTAACCCCATTACGCCCTGTAATAGTGTAAAAGTCCACTAATGAATCTGATTTTGAGCCTAAAAAAGGTTTTTTTGTTTTTGTAAATTGAGGGCTTGTCTCTTATACGACCACACCCACTTTTGACATTGAATGTACTCATTATAAATTGGTGTATGAAATTTTCACCTCAAGGACATATTTTTTTAGCAGAGTTTTAAAATTTCTTATTCAAATACGTACTAGAAATATATGTGACTGCATTTTAAATAAATATTTTAAAATTCATTGCAACGGACCTATTCTACCAACAATAGAACGACCCACATAACTCATTTGAGTTGCAGTTGATATTGATTATAAATCTTTAAAAAAATTTAAAATTTTATGCTGTATTGCATCATGCCTTGACTATCACATGCTATGTCACGTGTACACAAAAGCACCACTATCACTAAACCATGAAACAACAGAATGCTTGTCACGTACCTACGTAAAGGGCAAAATTTATATTCAACTAAGAAAGTAAGCGTTTGCCGTGTTGCCACGAATATTGTAGTAACTGAGCTGGAAAAATTTGGTATAAAAATCAAAATATAAAAATATTTTGTCATATGAAAAGAACAAAGATTCTCAAGTATTCCATAAATTATTTGCATAGCTTTGCCAAGCTTTAGAATCCTTTTTGCAAGGGTTTTAAAGAAAATATACGCACACACACGCATACAAGCGTAAGAGATTATCCTCATGTATTCCACCAAATGTATAAGAAATGTAGGACACTTAACCAAAGGATATATGGTATATGGTAACGCAGAAGTGACAAGTTTTCAATTTTTTTCTTATTTGTTTTGTTATTGATTACATAAGGATAAGAGCGGGGATTAAATTGCTTGCTAAACTCAATTTAAAACATATGCGCTCTAGTGGATTTATAACCACCATTATTGTTGGAAAATATCACGAAGGCGCGCACACACACACTCACTCGTGCATTTATTCATGCAGGATACTTGAAACACGAACATGAAGTTGTAACAATAACAGTGGAGTTGGAATAAAGTTTTTTAAGCGTGACATAAGGATAGGCAGGGAGTGAACGGGAGAGAGAGAGAGAAAATGAGAAAGAGAGAGAGAGCGAAACAGAAAGAATATACGAATCATTGAATAATCACGCTGCGATACTACTGTCAAGCATTGCATGTGGCAGTTGGTATTGATTTATTTTTCTTGTTACATTGCATTGTTGTTGTTGTTGTTGGTGTTGGTGTTGCGTTTTTCATTCTTTAAAGGAAAGAAGATTTTTTTTTTTTTTTTAAGAAATACGCGGCGTATGATGAACGATAGCTGCAATATTATGTAAAGTTGGTTTAGAAGGTTTTTTTTTGTTTTGTTTTTCGTTATAGGAAAAAATGATTCAAAAATTAAATTTAAAAAGACAGTTTTTGTATAATTGTTTTATAATCTTTAGTTTTTTCGTTATGGAAAAAAATTAATAAAAAATTAAACGAAAAATAAATTAATAATATTGCAAGTTTCTTTTTAAATATAATTATTATTTTATTCATTCCTATTTATAAATTATAAATTTATTATTTTATAATATATAAATTCATAAAAAAACAAAACTGTAAGAAAAACTTTTTTGTTTATAAAAAGTGTTTAATTTTTAATAAACTTTTAAGTAGATTTTTATTTTATTCACCTTTATGTTAAAATTAATTCATTTCTAAAATTTTTCAATTTTAATTTCTTTTCATTTTTTGTTTGTTTGTTTGTTTGTTTTGTTTAGTTGACAATATGCAAACGTAACATGCTGTGCACTGTGTTACGTTGACCGTGTTTCAGTTTACCGTCTAATATGCAACTGTGCTCCTCGCGTTTTACTGAAACATGAAAACTTTTAATCAATGTGCTGTGTGGCTACTGTTCGGTTTATTGTTTTTCTCCCTCTTAAGCTTTTTTTTTTTTTTGGTTTGTTTGTACTAATCTCTCTCTCATTCATTGTTACGGTGTGACCTCTCTCTGGTGCATTTTGTAATACAATTTATACCTGTAATTGGTACTCAAAATGAGCAGTGACAATAAATATGAATGATACGAGCAATAATAGCAACAACAAAGTTTTGGCTAACATTTCCTATGTAGCTAGTATGAATAGCTTGTAACTAAATATTGGGTTGGTGTGTAAGTAAAAAAAAAAAAATTAAAATAAAATAAAAAATCAAATCAAATAAATAAGGGGCTTATAAAGTTTTATATTATACTTGACCAAAAACATTTAATGAGTTAATGTACCGATTTCATTTATTTATGACGCTTCAAAACTGATTAAAGTACAGCCAGACGAACTAAATCGACTTAGAATTCGATGAAGAGTAGGAATATCCTGACTTTTGGAGTGTGTGTCGCCTCCTTCTGGGTATTACAGACACTTTCACAAAACCAATATACCCCCATATTATTATTATGATGAGATTTTAAAATAAAAATCAAATTAATATTAAACAATGATTTTCTCTATAGATAATAAATTTTAATAAGTCTGACTGCATGTCTATCTGTTGGATTGTCTGCCAGCCTATACGTTTACTTAACTTATGGTATAAATTGTGTTACTTGTATAACTAAGTAATTAGAACTAAATTTAATAATTGGCTTGTTAATTTATTATTTTACTTTAAATGAATATTTTATTATTAGTTATAGACTTGGCAACCCTTAAAACTTTTACAACAAAAAAGCTTTCTGTTACTGAATGCTTAATAGCAGCAACTTAACACTCATTTCGTTTTTGTAACATTTTTCCAATATTTCTTATCAATGTGTATGAAAAAAATGTAGGTTTTTGATAACTAACACATATATACACAAATACATATATATATAAACATAAAATTTGTTTATTTTTATATATGTGTATAAAGTCATTGACCTCAGATTATAGAAACATAAGTAACAAATGATTAAAAAAAATACTTTTTATTAATATAAAATGATTTTTAAGAAAATTTGATCTTAGTTAGCTATAGTTAGGGGCAATAAAATTGTTTTCAATTTAAAAAAAGTCAGGAAATATTAGTGTAGCAAATACAAATATATGGCATTGAACTAATAACTACATAATATGAAATATATTTTCATTGGTTATTAAGCAAATATAAAAATATATATATTCTAAGCTTCTTTGTACACTTTGTTAATATTTTATTAAGGAATGTATTTTGGTGTCGGTGAAACGTTTTCTACCCTCCAAAGCTGTTAATTCCATTATAACTATAGCAGTTAACACGTTACCACGTGCTTTCCGTACTAATTTTACAGCCGCTTCTAAAGAGCCACCGGTAGCTAACAAATCATCGACTATTAAAACTTTTTGATTTGGTTTAATAGCTTTCGTTTGCATTTCAAAGACATCCTGTAAGAGATTACTTTAAATGCCATTATTTATATTAAAAATATCTCTTATCCACCTTTCCATATTCCAAGGCGTACTCTACGGCTACACATTCACCTGGCAATTTGCCTTTTTTACGTATGACCGTACAGCCAACGCCCAGTTCGGTGGCTAACATTAAATTGAATAGGAAGCCACGTGATTCTAAGCCTACGATTATCTCAACATCGGGATAATGTTCCAGTATATGCTCCAGTAAAACATCTTTGAGGTAGCGACAACAACTAGCATTGCTAAGAGCACCAAATATATCACTAAAAAAGGGAAAAGAATGTTGTATTTAAAATATTCTCACAGTTTAATGGACTTGGTGGGGTACCGGAATAAAATGCCTTTTTTAGGAAAGTCCGGATATGAAGTAATATGCTTTTTAATAAATTCCAATTTTAATTGAGTGTTCATTATTTACACAGAACTAATAACTAACTTTAATATTTACACTACACAGTTAGTCTTACTTTAGTCTAATGATTTATGGTTTTATTTACAGCGTTATTTGTGTGTGTGTGTGTGTGTCTGTCTACTTGAATGAATGAATTAAACTACATTAGAAATTGAATTTGTTTTTGCATATAGAAAAATTA
Organism: Ornithomya chloropus; assembly: GCA_963971445.1. NCBI lineage: Eukaryota > Metazoa > Arthropoda > Insecta > Diptera > Hippoboscidae > Ornithomya > Ornithomya chloropus. Next base: position 3,998,972 of record OZ020532.1, read on the forward strand.
AGTTAATATCAAATTAGGCTAAATTAACGGCACTTAGAAGTCTATTAAAGAAGAATTTGTTAAATCGTGGTTTGTAATTTTTGCATAATCAGACAATAAACCAAAGCTGATGATGACTCACCACGACTCAGTAGAAATGCTTGAGGATGGCTAAGGCTAGAAAATGCCCTAAAAGCCCTTGAGACAAAACCGAAAAATTTCAAAAATTACTACATTAACATTAGATAACCACTAACACACCCCTTTAAAGGCTTCCATTAAGCAACAAGTCCCGCTAAGTTGTTGTAAATTTTACTTAGAGTTGCCACATTATACAATATTACCCTACATTAAATAAATTATAACAGATAAGTAAGTAAAATAATAAAAAGAGAGAGAGAAAGAGAATGGAAAAAGGAGAAAAACTGATTTTTTTTATATAATATGGAGAGTGTACTAAATTTATAAGTCAGTCTGCAACACTGAAACAATTTTTTTTTCTTGATTAGTATCATAAACGAAACGATATGGCCATGTTCGTCCGTATGTCCAAACTTACAGAGGAGACGTTTATTATTAATTAAGACAAACATTTGAATCGATGCAGACATGTCCATCCTTCTGTCTGTCTATCCGTCACTCAGTTTATTATTGGCAATCTTATGGTTGCCATAATTTAGGGGCAAAATATATCTGTACAAAAATTCAACTCTTCCACAAAAGTTGTCACTTAAAGCGGGTAAAATCGATTAAGAGCCACGCCCACAATCTACAAAATTCTAACCATTAACTACAATAATTTAAGTTGAAGTTTGGTAAACATTTTAGAACACTTTATATCCCAAAAATGGGCGGAGTCTTATAAAAGTAACGCCCAAAATAAAATAAAAACACTCTTTTAAAACAGAGTTCGACGTGTAAGTTATTAAAAATTACATAAAATTTTAAAGGACGCAATCAGGTATTTACCAAGAGGCGAGTGACGCCCCTTTCTTTTTCGAAAAAACTTCTTTTAATGAAAAATTTGCCCATTTAGATATAAAATGTTATAAATATTTTAACTGTATACATGCCATGCCTACAGGTGAAGTAATAAAGTGGAGTGTGTAGCAAAGCTTTGATCTAAGCGAAATATACATACCTTCGTACGGGTCCAGTGTGAATTGAGAATACGGCAGAGCGTAAAATAAGTAAGCTACTAACACGCATATAGGAAAAAACTCACTAACACTTCTAGCTGTAGGGGGTACACGAAACATTTGCTGTTTCGCATCTGTGACTAATCTAATGAGAAGATCATTGTAAATATTTAAGCCAGGCTCGTTTGCTTGGTGTAGACAATTGCATGAATTAGTTGCAAGAGAGACTTGTTGAGAATTGGGCGCATTTCGGAAAAGGGAAATATAAGAAAAAAATATGTTCACCTAAAAAAGCATTATGCACAGTGAACGTGTTAAGCTGTGAAAGAAGAAAACATATCTTCAAGTCTCCATAAGATATAAACAAATTACAATTTATAATGAGTGTGTTTTTATTAAGTAAAGTAAAAAATGTATGAACAAGTGACTCGCAAAAAAAAAACAGCAAATAATTAAAAAAATATTTAAAAAAAAATTGTATGAACAAAAAACATATTTTTAAAACCTGAATTACCAGATATTTGGGAATTGGTATTTTGACATTAACAAAACACCAAAAACAAAACAAGTATAAAACGAATTATTGTACGGATACAAGTAAGGATTGCATTTAAAGGAAACAAGCATAGTTTGAGAACAAGTTGACATAAAAACAATGAAATTGAATTATCATAATATTACATAGAAGTAGACCTGCAGAAATTCTTGCGGGATGTATGGGTGTGTGTATGTAAACGCGTTAAAGAAAAAACTCACAGCACAACTCTGCTCAACTCATATTATCTTAGCCAGTCAGTCAGGGAGCCGCTTTATAGAATCTGTCATCTTAACCACTAATGTTCTTTTATTCTCGATTATCGACCGCTTTGAGGCTAAAGTTAAATTGATTTTATTAAGAGGTTTGTAACCTTATATATATATACAAACCTCATAAACAGAAACATTATTGGCAGGTATGGTACCAAGTACCCAAAAAAGGCCATTTTTACAATTTCGTTTAAATTTCTTTTAACGCTACATAGTCTCGTTAATAAAACATAAAGAATGTATTTTTCAGTAAAAAAAAAATCGATATTTTGACTAAATATTTTGCAAAATTATAAAAGGAAAGAAAATTTTAACATCTTGAAAGAAAATTTGTTATATATGAAAATTTTTGGGAAGCGGAGTAAAAAATTTAGCATATGAAGAGTGTAAAAAGTAAAGCGGTGGGCATTCCAGATTTGATTTGAGTGAAATACTTTCTGGTTTGTTCTTGTTTTTCCCCCCTTTTTTTTTTTTTGTAGTTTGCAACATTTTACCGCGCTATCTGTATGTTGTTATTGTTTTTGTTGTTGTTGTTGATTTTTTCATACATTTTATAACAATTTAGTAGTAAAACCACTACAACTTGTTCATATGCTTGCTTGCCTGCTTATAGACAACAATTGAGGCTTGTCTGTACTTGTTTGTATATGTGTGTGTGTGTTTTGTGTAATCCATGACCAACTCTGGCTTGCGGTTTTTAACATTTATTAACAATCACATAATTCAGCTGGAACGTAATATTTAGCTAAGAATTCTGGTTCTCACTAAAAAAAATTAAAAAAACAAAAACAAAAAATTATAAACTAAACATAAACCATCAATAATTCTCTATAATGTTAACAGAATGAATGAATAAATGAATGAAGCAAATCAAGTGATTTACAAAAACAATAAACAAAGAAGACTCAGTTTAAATTTTAGCAACAACAACGGTAATAACACAAATTAAATGCCGATGCTAATGCTGATGCTGTCTAGCTGTAAACATGTCGAAATGTCATAGTTTGTGGAATGGTTGCTGATGATGTGAAAATATAGCCGATTGTTGTTATTGTTGTTTATTAATGAAAGAAAAATTTTTGGTAGACAAAAAACAAAACATAAAAAAGAAAGTTTTGTCTCAAAAACAATAGCATTTAAAAAAATTATAATAAAATAAAATAAAAATTATATTTAACAAGAGTAGAAAGTGTTGATAAGAATAAAAAGAATATGTTTTTTAAAAAGGGTCATCTTTACTAAATATGTTACAGGCCGATGTGTTGCTGTGAACTCTTTCTTGTAACCAAAATTCACTTTTTTGACCTTTGGTATAAATCCCCTCATTCATACATATGAACGCTGTTTTGTGTACAACTTAATAGAATCATAATTATATGTGAGTATCATACCTTTTTATTAGCATTAAATGAAAGACTTTTCATTAAGTTTTTTTTTTTTTTATATGGCACATATATGAACACCTTTGTAAGTAATACAAGAATTCTCATGGTGGCTTGTTATTATGAAAAACAAAAAAAGAAGAAGAAAGGTTTTCAAATGTTTAACAAGTTATTGTTGTTTCTTTACACCCTACATCTTAAAGTAGTGAAGATGTTTGTAACTCCTAAATGAATCACTTTAACCATGTCCGTCTGTATGTCCTGTTATTACTTCACCTTAAAGCATTTAGATTCTTATTCAGCATTAAATACTGAATCAATTTTATCTTGCTGATAGTTTTCCTATCCTTGTTGGTATTAAAATTCGGTAAAATCGATGGCAAGAAAGCAGGACAATAAAACAGGAACAATTTTTTATTAGTTAAAGAAGATATATTGACATATATGCTCCTCGGGAAGCTTTAGATGTTGGGTATTCAAAATGTGGTCTCAGCCAAATATAGATTTTTCCTTATTTTATTAGTCTAAAGCATCAACATTGTATTGAAATCATTGTTTCATTCAGCCATGGGCAATCTTTTTGGTTAGCGGGCCTTGTATGGTTTTATATGACACACAATTACTTGTACTTTGTTGGTAATTAATTTGCCTTTTTTAATATCTAATAAGTTATATTTTTTATCTTAATGGTGGAATTTTCTACAAAGCATACTTTTTCAAATTATGGGTATAAACTTCGATCTTCGAAAATATAATTTTTTTAGTGAAGTTTAGTTTTGACGATATATTTTTGTCATCCCGAAAGACTTTTGTTAATTGTAGGCGTGGTTTTAATCAATTTCGCTAATTGAAATAGGTGCGCAACCATGTTTAGATCAGATTTTGATGCAGCTCATTTATTAGTCTGAGGCTTTCTCCTTGCAAACGGAAACGGAAATAAAAACTTGTATACCTGGGTGGAGTAATAAGTAATAGGGAAAATCCTTCATCAGCTGAAAAATTGTGCTTTAATCTAAAGGTGTCTGTACGTCTGCACCTATGTTTGGCTTTCTTTTCCAATCGTTATACCACAAATGGAGGTTATTCTATAGCTTTCTTACTTGTTTAATTTTCTCTTGTTATAGGTGAAGCTTCTCTTCGCTTGTTATTTATTGTATTGTTTAATTGTTATTTACGTTTTGCATGTAATTCATTGTAATGAATACACATAAACACTTTCCGGATGTAATGGATATATTTTTATAGTATAGTGTGGTATAAATTTAAAGAAAGTTACTGCAAATTATATTCATATTGATAATGATGAGCCGCTTAATTTATGATTTTTCATTCAAAGAATGCATTTTATAACCTACGCATAAGGTGGGGGATGTCCTAATTTTGTCATTCCGTTTGTAATACCCAGAAAGACATGCTTCAGATTCAATTACAAAATAGTGTTAACGGTCAGTTTATTTTTAAGTTTGATATTGTGTAAATGGATGTCATATAGAATGGTACACTTGAAAACAGTAACAGTAGTAAGACATTTTCTGATATTATGCTTCTTAACCTGTTTCATTTCAAAAGTATTGTACAATACCTTCACGGTTAAGTGTTGCAGCAATAAATTAAGAAAACAAAGAAAAAAATTAAGAAACCAGTACTTAATAACATATATAATAAAATATATACATTTCCCTTTTAAAAGTTAATTCTTGTTTATTTTTAGTTACTAAATAAAGCAAAATCGTAAAAATTCTTGTTCCCCCCAGAGGCTAAGGTAGAACAAGTAAAAAAACTCTAGAGCTTATAAATGAAATCTTTTCTACCTTTCTTGTCATATATAAACTGTGTCATCTCACATTTAAGTAGCAAAGATTATGACAGTATTAATACACCTTCAAAAGCTAAGCAAGTTTTATAAAAAAAAAGTAACTGAAAGCACGCATAGCAGAGAAAATAAATAATCATAATTATCGGCAAATATTTGAAGTATTTTTTTTGCATCTCATACCTTACAATATAACTCTCTATTTATGAAACGTGCTAACGCACTTGAGAAATTTCATAATATAATAATAGTAACCATAATAAATTATTATTATATATTTAACGCCTTAAAAAAATGTAGAAAACCACTAAAAATGTTGTAAATTTCGGTTAAGCTTAACTTTTTAATACGCAAACTTTGTTAAGAAAAAAAAAAAAGAAAAGAAATTCAGCTCAAGTCAAAATTTTAAATGCCCGACTTTAAGTGTGTGTAGGCCCTTTAATAGTGCTTAAAATATCGATTTTGTCCCAAACAATGTTTCTTTTGATAATGTGGGCGCGTACGGTATACGACCACGCCTATTTTTGACACATAAATAATTGATCTCATTGATCTCATTGACCAAATGTCAATTAATAGGTAGATTGTGGGCGTGGCATCACCGACTTTAATCAGAAACTTGGGTACAACAATTAAAAAACTATTTTACAATAATGAACAGTCATTCGAATGTCAGAGCTAAATTTAGAGCAGCCCAGGTCCATTTTCAACGAGGATTTATTCCTTTGACTAAGTCACATACCTATAAAAAATTTAATCGAACCATCTCAAAAAATTATGTCTTGTAGGTTGGATACAATAAAACATGTACAAAAAGCGAAAAGACAGACATAAGGACATGATTTAATCAATTTATAGAAGGACGGTACAAAAATGCACACCCACTTAACATATCATGTACGCGACGGTGTAACATATAATTATGTTTAATTTTTACTGTAAAATTATATTTTTGTGGGTGTAAAAATCATGTAAATTGTACGGAAAACAAGTTATTGGCAAGGAAATGTTGTAAAATGTATAAATATATGGGTTTGATTAAAACAAAATGATAAAACATGCTAAAGAGAATTACAGAGTAGAGACAAAGAGTGAAAAAACAAAACAAAACAAAAAACAAAAAGAAAAAAATCCAGATAAAGTGATCTGAGCAGAAGCTGAATAGATTGTAGATGTCTGCAAATCCATATAATTTCACTTTGTCTACATCATGACGGTTTAACTTGAACATTATTCCTTACATTGTTGGCCAACCATTTATAAGCCATTGCAGCTGCCGAAGCGGCATGACATTTAGGGAGAGCAGCCGAGGCAACTTTAACATGATTTATCCAATAATGGAAACTTTGTTGTTGTTGTTTTTATTGTATGTGTAACTACAGGCTATAAGCATAAGTATAAATAAAGATGGAGATCTGTCTGTTTCTGATGACCGCGAATTGTTGTGTGTTAGCACAAGAAAGACACTCACTCAGTTATTATCTTGTGCATAGTTGCATATAAACTGAACAAAAAAAAAAAGAAAAAAAGAAAAAAAAAGGAAAAAAAACTGATGTCATAAAAGGAAAGCAAATTGTTGAGATTCATTCATCTCCACATACATACCATTATGATACTGTAGCATGATATGCATATTGTTGTACGTGTCTAAGTTAAGAAAAAAGAAAAAAACTACCAATCAAGGAATTATGACGCTTACAACACACAAAACTGTATCTAAGACGCATCATTGAGATTTTCACTAAATCATTCCACAACCAAGCAGCACGAGCTATGAAAGTTTATACCAAACAATACATTTGTAACCATTGACCAAACTCTTTCCATATAGAAGCGTGCATAGCTAACGCGCTTAATGGTTCATTAAAAATTTTCATTAATTAAAAAAATAAAAAAAAAAAAATATATTCAATTACTTTTTGTTTTCCATCTATGCAGCAATTATAATATTTTGATGAATTGCAAAAAGCAAAAATCGTACAAAACGTATAATGACACATATGCATACATTTTGTATGTTTTCGGCTGACCAAGTTGTGGTAGAAAAAAAGTTGTTTTCAACTTAATGACCATTTTCACGAGTGCTTCAGAGTCTCTTTCTAAACACAGTTTAGTTTAGTTTTTTTTCTTCTTTTTTTGGTAACTTTTCGTTCGTTACTCACGTTACACAATTTACATCATAATCACAGTGATTCAAATAATTGTCACAATTATGTGATGGATTATGAAAGAGTTTTCTTTTTTGTTATATAATTTTCCTCGGGGAAGAAGGTGTACTATGTTTTGGTATAAATTGCAGAAAGAAGGTCAAACGGTTAATTATGCTTAGGTAGGAACACTTTGTGAATAAAATCTCATCCGTTTAAAAATATGTCAAGGTTGATCAAGATTGGGCGTTCCTTTTTTTCTAATCTATTTTTTCTTGATGCGCTGCTTATAATATGATTCTGGATATTCCAAAGAGATTTATGTATGTATAAAGTGTATTTTGTTTATATGTCTATTGTTAAAGGTTACAAAGGTTATTTTCTACATGACATTTTACATCCCAGTTGTAAGTCTGACTGGAAAATCAATCAATCAAATCATCAATCAGAAAATCGGAGCTCCGACTGTCAATTTTAGCAAGTCACGTGATCTGGTCAGTTTGTGCATAAATATATTTCGTACATCTATGCATCCATTTGTTATTAAAACCATTATTGAAATAAGATTACCTAAATCAGTACCTCCGACTGCCTATTTTGCTAAATTTGATATCGAAGTTAATTTTGTGAAGCTCTTACGTCTGACGTTATTGAAACTCAAATCGTAATCTTTTAAGCTTTATTTGATTTCAATAATATTTCAGATAATGATAGATATTCGATTTTGTATAAAAGATTTTCTAAGTTCTTTTTTCTATATATTTTTCTTATAACAGACGGGCGCTGTTCATTCTTTGCTGAAAAGTATTAAAACAGTTATCCAAAAATACAAAAAAAAATATACAAAATATACTAAAAATGGGTACAAAAATTGAGTATGTGGATACGACACACCTGTATGCTACCAAATATATACGCAACTCCAAAGCCATTGCAGTTTTATGGGCCATATTCACCATTTGTTATGCCATTATAGGAATTGTAGCGTTTGTGACACCAGGTAAGTTGAACATAACAAAACCTTGTAGATGGCAATAAATCAAAAACTAGGCTAAGAAAAAGAAGCAATTAATTATAACACAACAGTTAATGAGTAATTAATTATATTTTAATAATATATTTTTTGTAATTTTATGTTTTTTTTATATTTCAGAATGGGTTGGTGATCCAGATAATGAGGCAGATGGCCGTTTGGGTTTATGGCAAATATGTCAAAAAGATGAAATGTTTGATAACTGTAAGCGGCGTTGGGAAAATATTATAACAGTACCGACATTTTCATTTCAAGTATGTGAGAAGGAAGTATAAAAAATAAACCTTTTTAAGATTTCATCTTTTTTTAATAATTTTTCTAAAGGTGGCCACCTTGTTTATGGCTGCTTCAGTAGCGTTGGCCTTGTTAACAATATGTTTCCTAATATTTGTTTTATTTATGAGATCTACGCGCGTATTTCATATATGCGGTTGGATGCAAATCATTTCGTGTAAGTTTTCTACGATCAATCATTTGCTGTAAGATTTCTACATGAATGAATTTTCAGCTTCTGGTATACATTTCAAAACAGTTTATGTAATATGAACTAATTTGATATTTAATCTCAAGTGATTCGTTTTTCTGTTTATTTAGCCATTTGCATGATAGTGGCCTGTTGTGCTTTTCCATTTGGTTGGAATTCGGATGATTTTCGTAAGATCTGTGGACCGGACGCCAATCGTTTTGAGTTGGGCTTATGTGGCATACGTTGGGCGTATCCTTTAGCGGTTATTGGTTGTGTAGATGGTGTAGTATTATCAACGTTAGCTTTTATATTGGCAACGCGACATGTACGCCTACAACCAGATCCTCTATATCAAAATTCTCTATTTAAAGGTAAAAGCTTTTTTCATTTACCCAATGACACAAGAAAAACTATTTTTAGATAATATTAATAATGGTTATCTTTCAGATGCTGTAAGTTTAGCAGGCTCTCGCAAAAATCTCAATTTACAGCCGATATTATTGGTGGCACCGCCCGGTGATGACACCTTGTCACAATTCTCCAGTCGTACACCCAACCATCGATATAATCGACCCGACTTTCACAACTCTATGCATCATTTTTAGCTGTAGTTCTATTTAATATTCTGCCTTTCTTAAGCTTCTCGGACTGTTGTAACATCAGTTTGTTTATAAATTAAGTTGTAAATGTTTTATTGTATATAAGGATATATTGTATTGTATATATATATATATAAAATAAGCAGTAAATATGTCATTTAAAAAAAAAATATATATAATTTCGTAAAAAAATATTTTTAGAAGTTTTGAAGCTCAACAATCAAGATATTCAATACATAACCAATCCAGTTATAATAAAAGCTAAATTTGGCTTAGATAATATCTTGGACAACCACCACCTTATAGTACAGTGGTTCACAACATTTTTTTCTAAAGAGCACTTGCTGCCCACTGACACTTTTTTAACGTTTATTCTTCTTATAATTGACTCGCTCAAAAATGGAGTAGCCACACTTGTAACAATAAAAGTTAAGTAATGTCTGTTCAATGTCTGGAAAGATGTTATATTAGTTGTAGGTAGATTCCAATTTGATTTGGTGGTGCGTATAAAAATGGCCTCATAAACCTTCTGATTGTAATGTCAGTTTAAGTTTAAAGAGAATTTTGTATAAATAATGGGATTTTCATTAGAATCGTTGTCTCTTTCTTCCTCATTATGTATATTGACAATAAATATGAAGCTTTTGGTTTAAAGCCATTCTACATGGAATACTTTCAAGATGGCCATTTGGTAAAGTTTCTGGTTTTCATTGTGAGTGATTACAAAGAAACCGTTTCATTCATAAATGAAAAATAAAATTACTAAAAAGATAAAAAAGTGCCATTTAAAGGCATTACATTACATTATCGTTATGTTTACAGCTTAAAAGAGAATATATTGTAAAGAGAAGTGGTTCGTAAATTATAGGCGTATTAAGTTTCGTACCCATTTTAAACCAAATTTAGCTTGGTGTTCAATATTAGCGGCTATAATAGTTCTAGGTACAGTTGGACGTACAGACAAGAATACATGGACTTGAATTTACGTATTTATGTATTGAGGATGTTATAGAAGCCTTCACGTATGCATTTTAAAGAAAAAACACATTTAATTTATCCTCACCTTACTGATATATCTAAAAAAATCAATGCTCTTCCTTTATATGCTTTTATAACCGAATAACAATATGGTTTGCTATGCTGCACGGTTTACCTCACTATCAACTACATAATGTCAAAAGGCAATATATTTTATATTAGAAAGGAAAAGAGCAATATTCTATAATCAGGTGAAAGAAAAAAATTGTGATTTTCATAAATATTTAATAAAAAAAATTCGATAAACTTTTTATATTGGCAGCTAATAGAGTGTTAGCACCAACTGTTGTAATGTGATAGGACTGAAATTGAATTGAAACATTTGGTGGCAATTGAATGAAGAATATCTGTACAGCAAAATAGGCGTTTGGCGTCACATGTTACTAAACCCATTGATAGGTATTCTTTTTTTGCGGCCATAATAATAATCATTTTGTAGCATATTATAGGGAAGGAAAGAAATGAAACCAAAGATACGAGGGTGGACCATAAAAAATATGTAAAAGAAATTGTTTTTATATTCTTATATATAAAGTATACAACGAATATGAAAACAATCTTATGTGGAGCATATAGAAACCTTAAGTAAAACAGCAATGTTTGTTATTAAAAAGCCAACCTCGTAACTTTCCTTAATACAGTATTAAGATAATATTTACTACGTGTTAACCTGGCTTACATAAGAGCAACTAAACTTATATTTACGAGTAGGTAGGTAAGTCACGTGTCAATATCGTTTTCTAAAAATACTTTCCTCCTCTTTAGATTGAGCGCAAACAATTGAGATGTTTATGCAGCATATGTATGTAATTTTCTTTAATAAAAAACATTTTGCATAAATTATTAAAAATTTCCAAACGTTTGTAATTGATTGAATTCAAGTTATAATATTTTCATGCTGCCTTTAACAAATTATCCATTTTTTCAAAACATTTCTGAAGAGCCTTTAGGCTTAATTTTTTTTCTTGTATTTCCGTTTTTCAAGGAAACATATCATATCTGAAGAGTAATGGCCAGGCGTGTAGAATTTATGTTGACCATTGTTGTTGAATGTCATGGTGTAAGAGAGTACATACTTCATACTGGAACATAAATCGTGCATTCTTTATGGAATTTAAGTAAAGTATACAATTGTTAAGACATCAGATTTTTCTTTGACATATTTTTGATTTATACCTAAACGAGAGCAAAGCCGTTTCTTTTTACTTTGTCTTTAGCTGCATGAGACATTTTGTTAGTCTCTACAATACTTCAAAAATGAAAATAAATCATGAATATGTCATAATTTTTTTATGTACTAAACCACTAACAACATTCACATCACATCATTTATTATGTTCAATAATCGGAACCAATGTCTGTCTATTCGTCCATCTATGTTTTTAATAATCAGTATACTTAAGTTTAAAATGTTGGTTGAGAATTTCAAGACTTTCTTCGATCCTTATGGGCACTTTATTAACAATATTATCATACATTGAGGCATGCTTTTAGGCTTTGGTTTATACAATAACTGTTAACCATTTCCTTTTAGAACAGCTGTAATTCTTCGCGGAATAGATTCGTAGAGTGTCTGTTTGTTTTGACCATCGGAGAACAAGGCTTATTATAATCTGAATATAACCTACAGAACTTGGTACGCGTCGCATAATGCCTTCCTTGCCTCGCTTAATATGAACAAATTCTAGTCCAAGGTATACTGACACCAGAGTTATGTTTAATTTTTCTATTTTTCAATAATCAACCAAGTTGACAGAGGACATATGATGAAATGATGATTTAGGTCCAACCAAACTACAACATTATAAATTATGCCCACCTATATAAAACATGTTACTTTATTGTGTGTGTGTGTGTGTGTCAAAAATGGTCGATAAATTCTATAATTTACTATACATTACGAAATGTTTATTTTATACTTTTGTTTGTAGTGTTCACCGAAAAAAAAACAAATCTCAAGATTTTTAAAAATATTATAAATTACAAAATAATTTTGACCTTTTTATTATTATTGTGTTATATGTATGAAGTGTACTATTTATATCGTTGTTTTTGTTGTTGTTGTTATTGTTGTTTCTCATATAATAGTTGTGTTACTAGAAAACCAATTTACATTTATACAAAAATTCAATTTCTGTTACTGACATTTACTAAATTTAAAACCTTTGGCAGAGAAATGTTCTGAAATCCAACCCACAGTAGTAAAGTAGTAAAAATATTTGTTAACATATACAGACAAACACATGAAAATATGTATAAAACTGTAAGAAATGTTACAAAAATTCTTTTACTTTTTTTGTTTTTTTTTCTTTACATTATATTCTAAGTTTTAAGAAGAGTTTCTTGTTGATTTTCAGTAAGAGTTGTTATGATAAGTTTAAAAATGGAAAATTTCTGTATCAGAAGTTACTATGAATATATAAAAATAATTATCAAACAAATTTTTAAGTTAATAAGAACTTTAGTCAATTGAGAACTTCATATGGAAAAGACATTTGTTTTACTATGGGTACTAAAGCTTCTACACTATATCTTAAGATTTCTTACTGGTATTTAAAAGTTGATAGATGGGGGTATACTAAGTCAGAGACCTTACATAGTATATAAATAAAATTTATTTTTTATTTATCAAAATTATTTTATTCAAGTTTTAATTCTTTTTTATTTTACTCCTTAAAACTACATCAAATTTTACTTATTTACAATATTTTTTTTAAATTTACATTTGAATATGAACTCTCATTTTTCATGTGTAAAAAATGACTAGTAACTTACTTAATATGTACACGATAAATATTTAATTTATTATTACAATTAATTATATAATAATACACTGTAAAAATTTAAAAAATATCCCCATAAAAGTTCCCATTACAAATTAATTAAATTCTAAATTCTATATAAAAAAAAATTAGAAAAATTTTTATAATAAATTTTAAATTTCGGCTGTACTACAAAATTTTCAACTGAAAATGAAATTCAATTTTCAATTAAAAACGAAAAGACTTCAATTGAAAAAATCTTAATCAAAATTTAAGAAAATTATTTATGTGTATTTTTCATTTCAAATTTATTGATATTTTAAGTAAAGTTTTTTTTTATTTCAATTGGTACCCTTGCAAAGTCTAACAAATCTTTTTCAAAAAGGTTAAAAACAGTACAGACCAAAATAATTCGATTATAAACTTATAAAGTAATTATAAATATCAATATATATTCTACATATATACACATCTTAAAATGACAAAAAAAATATTTTAAGAACATGTTTTTTGAAAACATCTCTTAAATCTACAACTAAAAAAATATATAATTTTTGGTATGAAAATTATTAAATGTGTGTGTGTGTGAAGAGTATGTACATATAATAAATTCTTTTATAGTTTTAAATGAATTGATTTTTGCTTAATTAAATACGTACAAAAAAAATTCATAACCTGATTTTTTCCATTAAATGAAACTTATAATCTCAAACTTTCAACCCATTATTGTACATTACAAAATAATAATAATTAAAAAATAAGAAATAAAATAAAATAAGAAAATCACAATTTGTTTTTATAACTAAATTAATCCTAATTAAAATAAATGATTGCTTATATTTATTTTTTATTTCTAAACGCAATACTATGAAGTGTTGTTATTATTAAAAATCGGCATTGCATCCTCTGCATCACCAATTAATACGGCGGAGGGGGTGACAGTTCTTAACAGATTGTAACTTTCACGAGGTAATAGTTTGTGCTGTTGGTGTTGGATAAAAGTACTGCCGCGTCTTAAAGATCGTCGACCCATTTCAACTATTTCTAAAGTCGGATCACGAGCAAAGACATAATTTTGATAGGCTCGAACAAAGGTGTACATTATGGCAAAGGCACCGCCCACTATCATTAGATATGAGCTCCAGGGTATAATGGTGGGTGCAAAAACGGTTGCCAAATATATCCAACGTCGTATGGCAGGTGTTAAATCAGATATACCCTCTTCCACCCACATAACGGGAAATATAAAAGTGCGAAAATCTTTAACGGGAAATACATTTTTGGCTTGAGTAACTCTTAAATTCAATTGTATGCGTACTTGACCCTCCAGCGGTACGCCCAATTTCTATAAATAAAACATAAAATATACATTTCAATGGAAAAATACAGCTTTCAAATATTATTTACCGGCTGAATTTTAAAATAAGTTTCATGTAATTCTTTATGCGGTTCTAAACCTTCCACTGTATTCAACAGTTCGGGATCTGCCTGATAAAAATGTGGATTTGATATGTAGACTGGTGCACCATACTGACAAGGTGATATATTTTGTAGACCTTTCAAAGCTTTATAATCTCTGGTATCGAAACATTTATTAATCGTATTATTAGCGGCACCTCCATACGCATCTTCCGGCAATATATATAAATCAGCATTTATACCATCCTTTTCCACACCTCTAACATAGTGCAAAGGTATAACACGACACAAATCTTTATCGTATACATAGACTGTATCGGCCTTGGTGATATCACGGGGTGGAAAAAATGAACCTTCTGAACCGGTTATACTTGTACAAGGCGGCTGCTGCCAATGGGGTAAATGATCTAAACCGTTTAAACGATCAATATAACCGAATTCATGCATATCATTATGGCCCGTTTTAATGCTGGACACTTCCATTAAAGTACCATTACGCTGAAATATCATTTATTGTAACAAACCATTCATTTCACATATTAAGAATTCAAGTGTTGATTGGTAATAATAACTTACAGCCAAAAGTAAGCCCATACGTTCCATGGGTCTGATATTTTTTGGATAAAAACGATGAGCCAAAGAAACCAAAGGATCATCGTAGCCAAACACCAACTGATCGGCTGTTATACTAATGAATGGTTTAAATTTGGCGGCTGTTAGTATAACGGATATTGTTTTCGATAAAAGATATCCCAATTTGGGACTTAAACTGGTTAAAGTCTATAAGAAATAATTATAATTATTGTATGTGTTTTCAAGTAACAAATTGCCAAGGTCAACGTACCAGCAGAGGTATATTTGGTGTCACAATTAATGTATTATTATCAATACTTAGTTCAGGAACAAATTCAAGAATTTTCTTATGCTGATATGACACAGTATAGTTGTCATGAAATTTTACATTTACTTTTTGCATGTCTTCCCTGTAAAAAGAGAAATGTAAAAAAGATACATGAATGGTTTTATTTTTTACATATTCTTTCATTTCATCATTCCAACTGCGCAATGCCAGTACCTTTCATTTTCATTCACACTACAATTTATAATTAATACAGAATATAATAAAAATGTAACATTTTTAAACGTATTGTTTACATATTATGTGATATATAGTCAATTAGTAAGTACGTCACAAAGTTGTTGTATTAACTAGTTTGGATTTGATATATGACAATTTTGTTATTGTCTAATCGAACTACGTCATTGGAAATTAAATAAAGTACATTGTTTATGACTTGTCACATTTAGATGTGGGATCATTCATCAAGATCCAGCTTGTGGTTTTTATACCCTCCACATTAGATGGTGGGTACACTAAGCAATTCTGCTTGCAACACCTAAAAGGAGGAGCAAAAACTGAGCCGATCTAGACATAGACCGTGTGTCTTTGCCTTTTGTTGGCATTCTCAAGGTCGAAAATTTTGAGATATTGATCTTGATCGTATAGACACTTTTAGTTTTTGCATGCAGATCGATATTGAAAAGGGACAATCAACGAAAATCTAAATATCTACCACAAAAATTAACCTCTAACCATAGTTATTCCATCCATCTATGTCCCCAAAATGGGCGAGTTTGGATAACAGATACGCCCGCAATTTAAAAAAAACCACACTTCACGTAAAACTCGATTTGGAAGCTGATTCGAGGCACGTACACTATTAAAAGGCGTAATTATATACCTACCACACCCACCATTGAGTGTAGTATATTTAAATAAAATTTAGTTTTCTTACTTATTTGATAATAACTTACACTTCTAGTGTCGAGAAAAAAGATAATAAAATTATATATACACATTATTATATAAATTTATTATTTATTTAAATAGTACATATTGTGATTTCCCGCATTTGTCGTAAATATTTATTGTTTTTTTTCTTTTTTACATAAAATTTTATTAGCCATCGTTTGCATTATTTAATTAGTTTGTGGCAACAACGTTTGTTGCTTTTACTAAACAGCAAACTATGTTGTTAAATATTAAATATTTTTATGTAAAAAAAAACCACTAAAAATAACGATGAGTTATCTTTCATAAGTGAATTAATTGTAAAAGTAGAAAAAGGAAAAATAAAATAACCGTGAAACAAAATTACCTACTCGCTTACATACAAGTCTCTGTGCTTTTTTATGCACAGGGGATGGACAAAATAATTTGAACACTTGACATAATACACAACATTTATTTCTTAATAAAATGTTGGGCCACCATTTACTTTTAGAACAGGTGCAATTCTTCGGGCTATAGATTCTTAGAGTGTCTGAATAGTTCTGCTTTCACTTTTGCGGTAGTTTTAAGTTCTTGTTAATGTTCGTGGGTCTCTGTCCGTTAACTTTAATCTCTCTTCGTCGATGATATTTTACCATGTTTTGTGTATGCTGTCATTACCGTGGATGCTGTCACTAATGAAACGTTACACAATTTAATTGTTTTCATCACAAACGCTCCCGCTAACCAAGCGTTAATGATTTGCCCTCCTTCGAAGTGTGAGAGATCACACATATCACTGATCGCGTCGCAGAATAAAGCGTATAATGCACTGAAATATAATCTATAAGACTTGGCACGTAAACTGTGCAATATATGCGTCGCATTATAATTTTTTTGAAATAGGGAGCAGTTTTTTAGAGTTGCTTTTAAAGGTGTGTTACATTTATGTAGTGATTTATAAATTATTTCTAGAACCTATATTTAATACCGAATTTACTCTTACTTGGGAGATATTTTAATGTCTACACTTAGGATATCTATGACTTAACTTAAGGCAAAAGTATTAAACATTATGTTTTCATTCGTTAACATGCAACTACATGAGCGAATTAGGTATTTATGGTTTGTGTGTGTTTCAAGGATAGCAGTGACATATTATTAAAACAATAATTACATTTTTTGTAATTATTATGACGCAAATATATTTAATTACAACTATATTTAAGATTGACCTATTATTCGCTTATAATTTGACCGCAATCTTTAATTCAAGTGCCCCACACCATCCGATACATCTCATATAAATATGTTCGTTACAGGCGTATCAAGGTACATTTCAAATCTGACATATTCAAAAAGTTTTCAAAAAAAGTAAACTTAACCTTTGGATATAGGGTAAAGCCCATGGCAGTTACAATGAAGTGCAATTAAGTGTTTATGGAAAAGGTTAAACACTTCTCATCTAATGATTAGTATTGCACACAAATTTAATTGCTTACGTTTATGATGAAAGGACGATATTTTTATGTCACGAAGGTGATATTTCTTCAATACAAACTAGTTTTAATAATTAGAAATTGCACAACAAAACAATAAATAACTTGACCTATTTATAGCAGTATTTAAATGAAAGTAGAACGCTAATAGTTTGTAGGAAGTAAATATGTCCCAAATCAAGTGAATGTTGTTGTTATTATATAATATAATTAAAACAATTATATAAAATACATTGAACAATAGATTAATGTGAGAAATATAATCAAAGTGTTATGAACATGATTCTTATAAACAATTGATTGATAAACAATTTTCAAATAATATGTTTTCGGTTTTTCTTTGTTTAATTATTATGTCAATGGTGTTTTGCTTGTAAATGAAAGAATTATATTACCTACCTGTATGTAAAGGGACCAACTTCTTGTAATTTTGGCTTTTCACCATTAAGGAAACCCTCCGGATTTGTAACATTAAATATATAAACTTTTGTTAAACGTATTACACCCGGCCTCTGCCAATAATGATAACTTAACGTATCATTCCACAGCCTTAAGTTCTAAATGAAATGGAATTAAAAAAAACAAAGAAAAACAAATTCATGAAACACTTTATGTTGCTTTTTTTTATACCCTACATCAAAAAAAAAGAACATGTAGCTGAGGAGAGACAGGTGAGAGATAATTTTTTTTAATTACTTAGTCGTACTAAGGATTAGGATTGATTAAAATTTGGTTTCTATTAAAAATTCAAAGCCCTCCCTCGTAGTAACGTATTAACGAGGCTTTTTCAATCGAATAATGCATTATTTATGTATACAAAGGTTTTATTTATACTAAGTTTGTTTTTCCGTTTGAAACACCCAGAAAATGTCATCAGAGCCACTACAAATTAAATATATTCTCCGATATATTCCGATTTTTGACATAGGTTTGATCCAAATTTTTAAAAGATACTTTTATTTTTACCATTTCTATAAATTCTTTTAACCTCTGCAATTTATTAGAACCTTGATTTTATCAACTACGGACGGATATACAAACATCCCTAGAACGATTAAAAAATATAAAATAATGAAAATTATTATTTTTTTTTTCTAATGATTGCAAACGCAATAACAAGCTCAGTTTTAAAAGTACATAATTTATATTTCATGTAAAATAACTCACTTTTAATATAAAATAATCCAGCCATGGTATTGTAGTAAATAGCATACCTAAGATTAATGTAACTATACCAATTATTATCACAGCTAATTTATCTGTAAATAAAAAAAAAAAAGAAAGGAAATAATACAAAACAAAATCAAAACAATTTCATTAAAAAATAGAGAAAAAAATAAAAAAAAATTCCATTCTAAAGAAATTCAATTCACGTCAGCAAGCTCAAATTAACGTAAATTTGTTTTTCGTACTAAGTAAGTTAATAAATAAGGTCATAAAAGTAAAGCAATAAATAAAATTATACACTTGACCCACCATTCGTTAACCTATTAATAACGTTTTGCAAAATCACACAAAGTGTTGAAAAATTCAACATTTTCTAACTTGGTGATTGATATACAACCTCCTTCGTATTACTGCAACCATTCCATTACCACGGTTTTATTGTTATTGTCATTGCACGCTAATTGTTGAGCATCACGTAAGAGACAACACAATTATTCATTGTAAAACGCTTATAATTGTACGCATCATAAAAAATTTTATAGTTGTTTAGTATTTTTTGTTTTTATTTTTGTGTTGAAAATCGATGACGTTTCTACAACCGTTGCGTAGAGGTAGGTATCTTTTTATATTATATAATAATATTTTACACGTCGTATACTGACTAACAGAACAGAAAATAACTTTTCGTACTCAACTAATTGTTAAATAATATAATTTATAACAAATGTTTAGTATGCTTTTCTTCTTTGAAGTGAAGAAAAAGAAAAAAGTTTCTACAAACCTCTTCTTCTATATTCTTGCTATTGTTTATATATATACAAAGAGTTTTATTATTTGCTATTATTTGATAGTCTTTAGCTAAGGTATAATATATTGTTTGTAACGTGTAGGGTATTGCAAATTCTGCGCGAAATTATTCATAAATTATTTTCAAGAGGTTTTTTTAAAACGTATTTTATAAAGTCAGCGAAATAATTGAAGCAATTATACTTTTCACTGTATGTACTTAAAAAATATTTAACCTAAATATATGAATAAAGGAAAAAACTTTGGCTTAGGTCAAATTTTATATACCCTACATATCTAAATAGTGATGATTAAGTTTGTTCATAATGTGCATATTATGTACGAACTAGGAAATCGGAATAAGCATTAAATATATTTTTCTTTTAAATTATAGGAGTGTCTTATATCCGACCCCGCCTACTTTTGGTAAATCGATGGATGTATTGATAAACACGTGTAGTAAAATTCAACTTCATAACACAATTTTTGTGGGGGATAGAGTACAGAAACTAGAAATGTGTACTTAGATAATTTCAGCTCAGTATCTTAAAATTTACCATCATGATTGTTCGTTAACAATAGACAGACACATGGATGGATATGGCTTGATTTACTCAGATTTGCATACTTATTAAGTATATATATACTTTTTAGGGTCACTGTCGCAAACTTCACACTATATACTGTTACTCTTGTCTGTACGTCTGTTAATGATATGGACGTACAGACAAAATAATGATATTATAAAATATTATAATTATAACAAAATGTTATCTAATAAAACTATTTATTTATAACAAATATAATAAATTTTTAACTAATAGTAATGATTTTCTCTATATTTTTTGTCATCAATGCTAATGGATGTACGGACAAAAATTAGAATTTATAAAAATATTATAAAATACTTGACTACAAATTGTTTGTTCATACATAGGCATAGATCCTCTTCACACCATGTACTATTTATCAATGAAATTATCACAAAAATTCTAACAAATATTTTGTACGGTTTATGTGTCAAATTGTTTTTTCTTATTCCGTCCCGCCACAATTATGTTGTAATATGAAATAATATCATGTTTGCTACCGTGTGTAACACCAAATGAATAACAATAACAATAAAAATAATAAAAACATAACTAATTATAATTATTCGTATATAACCGCGAACATATTTATTAAAATATTTATCAAATACTTTAGCTTATTATTGTTAGTTAAACACATTTTTCCGAATAATTCAAGTATTATTGTTTACATAGACACATACGGATATAAATATGCAAATAAGCATTAATGCATGTGCATGTAATATATGCGTGTATTTATGCAAATGAAAAAATGTAAGATTTTTCTCTCTACATCACGCATTATATGGCCTACAAGTTTTTTTCTTCAACATTCTATGGAGTTGGGACTTAACTTTAAATCAGCTCTGAATGTGTGAGAATTTTTAGGATATACTTGAGGTTAGGGATACTTTTAATTTATTTCAGAATTTACTTTGGCGCCTACTTCATTATAAATGCTCCTAATGGACTCCTGTTTTCCTACCAATTTAACTCGCCCGCTTTACTACAAATTGTCCAACTATACGCCTAAATTATTTTACATGCCATTAATTGATTCCTTCTTCAAGCCGGAATTTGTGTAGACGCTCGCTTTGCCAAAATTATTTCGAAGTAAACTATTAAAGAGAAGTTTTATATAAAGCTTTAGTGATTTGGTGATTTTGTGATTTGTAATTATGACTTTTAATACATATCGCCATCAGTTTATAGGATAGATATGACACCATCAAAAGTTTACGCACAATTGTATAGAATTCATTTCCTAGATAATTACAGTTGGTATACCATTAAGGAAATAAATTAAATAAGCACCTGTTGTAAGGAATGTTAATGGGTTTTTATTCTAGACTCAATTATAAATTGCATCCTATTTCTTAATTTATTGATTCTTTAAATAAATGGGTTTTTTTCTTTTTTTTTTTGTGAAATAAAAGGGCGTTACAGGTGAGAATGCGTACTAGCTTTAAGGTATTTATAGCAAAAAATCTGAATTATTTTATTGTGGCAATAAATTCAATGAAGCTGATCCAGCCTCTTTATTTACAATGGAATTGATTCATATTAATAAACACCCATTGCTATCTTAAACAATATCTTCAGCTTTGCTGGATAAAAGGCGGATGCCACGCGCATTGATTAATGATAATTGTATACGGAGTACGAAGCAATAATATAATGTGTAATACCTAGTAACGTGGAAATTGTAATAATTTGTAAAAACGTTTTTCTTTTTTTAATCATACAGCAATCACAAGATAAAGTGCTTATTTTTTTACTAAGTTGTATCTTGATTAAATTCTTGATACAATTCTTTAAATTGACAGAATGAGAATAAATGGTTGGTTAGATGTAATAATAAAGAATAATACTACATTTTATAGCAGGAGATATATTTGGTTTGTTAAAAAGTTGGTAACAGGTACAAAAGAGTACGCGTTCTTAAACAGCAACATATATTAAACCGATATAGCCGCTTATGTCTGTCAGTCTGTCTTTACAGGGAATAATTAAAATAATTTGAACACCTGAAATAAAGGGTTATCGTAGCCTTTTCATGAATGTTAGCTTTGTACGGGGAAACGTACTATTTTTGCTGAAACAATATTATTCAAGTGACTGTTTCTTGCTTGTCTGACCACAATTTTTTAACGTTCATCGGTCTCTGTCAGTTAATTTTGAGTTTCGCTGACTCTTTCTGAAGTACACTTGAAAATGTTAGAGTAATTATGATGATTATCATCATCACTCCTGTTTTCCCAAATGATAATGAAATAATTTCAGACTATAAACTGAATACTAGCTACAGGCATTATTAATTTAGCTGCATCGTTTTAATTGGGTAAAATTATAATAATTTGTAAAAAGTCGTGACAAAAATGTTGCACACTTTTCTCATTACAGAGTAAAGCGATCATATATTTAATTTGCTTATCTAAAGAAGGGAAATATTTAATTGTATAAAAAATATTTAAAACAAAAAAACAAAAGAAAACACACAACACGTGACAATAGAAAAAATTAAACACAATATTAACTAAAACGTGCTGCCTCCATATATTGTTATTGTTATTGTTATTATAATTGCGGTTTTGTAATAATTTTTTTTATATCATTTTAATTGTATTAAAATATTTCTTTACCTAAACAATAATATATCAATTGCGCCGGTAAAGTGTTTGTAAAGTATAAATAATATAACAACTGAACTGGTCTACAATTTAATTGAGACGTAAACAATAATCTAATTATTTCATAGAATAGCAAACAACTGAAACAATGTCTCTGTATATTTCCTGATGCGGAATTGATCAAGCTTACACAACAAAATTAAAATGCCACAGCCGACCAAACACAATTTTTTTAATAGTCTAAAGTCAGTTAGTTTTCTGGATGAAAACATTTTTAAGATCAGTTGGCCAGGTATTGGGTACCTAGTGAAATAAGATAATAGATGCCTATATATGTGAACTTCCTCAAACAAATGAAAAGTATATGTAGACTGTGGCATAATTCAATGACAATGTGTGCGTGTTTATCAATGTACGTAAAATTCGCCTTCACTCTATTGATTGGTATAATTCTATGCCAATTAACTCAACGTCTATATATAACAGTTCTATTTGTATGGCGAAGTTTACAATTAAATTCAATAATTTTAAATTTTAAAGTAACTCTATTGAGTTAGGTGCAGTTTATTGTTGCAAAGTTTGGATAAACTTTAGTGAATTAACCAAAACGTATTCCCATTATCTGGAGGTCTCTTTAATGCTTTCAACGTCTATATAAAAAATGTAATAATTCTGCATTAAAAGTAAATTCTGAGTCGTTCCCTCCAGGGCTATAATAATCAGCATGAATAAAAAACTATAATAACAACACTTTATTGTGGACCACAATGAAGATTTTTTTAATTAAATTTCATACCGGTTTATGTTTTGTTATTGTTATTATAAAACAATTATTTTATTGTTATGGTCTAGTATTATTTATATATTGTATTATTTATAAAGAACACGGAATAGAATACATTGTTAAGTGTACGCCTAGAGGTTTTGTGTTTTTTTTGCTGCGCCTCACTAGAAAATGTAAGACAACACTTTGGCGGATAAAGTTGTTATAATTGTTGGAGTAGTATTCTTTTAACAATTCTCATGTTTCTTCATCAATATAACTCATACAGTACAGGTGGCAAAATGATTGTCATTGTACTGTTTTTCCTTGTTAAGCTGTATAAACTTTCCAAGGTTAAGGTCGATTTTTGCACTGCTTTCATGTTCTTTCATTTCTTGAGAATCCTGCTGGCCCTCGCAACTATTAGCTTGTATTGTAGTATAATGGAAAAATTTACAACAATCAAAAGCAAATATGTTTACTTGTAGCGGTGATGATAACCCTGTGATCAAAATTCAGATTCGATTGAATGCCAATTAATTGCCTTCACATATACACATAAACATATTTTTTTTTTATATTTCACTTAAACGACCATTATTATATTTTTATACCCTCTGCATAAAATAAGGAGTATACTAAGTTTGTCACTCTATTTGCAACACTCAGAAGTAGGCTACAAAGTATGTATAATCTTGATCAGAGCACGTGTGTATGTGCATCTGTCTGTTCATAGTTTAAAATTTGGTACAAATATTCATAATTATCCCATCCATCGATGTACCTAAAATATGTTTAGCCAGATAACAGACACGACCACAATTTACAAGAAAACTCGACTTAATACACACACTATTAGAAGGTGTAATCATATATTGTTCTTGCCATGTAGGGTATTAAAGATTTGGTCTAAGCTAAATTTAGTTCCCTTACTTATTACATTTATTATTAATCACTGAACAAAAACAAAAAAATCATGCAAGTTTGAAGTTTTTGATACCTGCGCCACTTAATTAGCTGCATATTCATATCGTTTTTTTGATTTTACCTCAATAAGGATGAATAATTATGGAAAATCCTATATGGAGTTGACAGTTGTTGTTTCGGTTATTCCTTTTTCCTTCTTTTTGACAACTCGTTTAACAACTTTTTTTTTTTTTATAGTTTCCTTACATCAATTTAGTTTATTGCCTTTATGTAACTATTTACGTTAATTAAGAATAAATGTTGTCGATGACTATCAATTTAATTGGTGGAAAAATATGTAGGAAATATTTAAAAAGGTATTCCTGATGTTCTCATTCTTGCTGTACAATATATTAATGATGTTTTAATGATGCTTTTTTAAGGAATTGATTTTTTTTTTTTAATGTAATTGTTTCAGCTAATCTTATAGACATTATAGTAAATCTTTCGATGCTGATGCTGATTAGTTTAAATTAATTACAAATTAATTTCAGTTAAGCGGAAGATGTTCAAGTCTTGTAGTTCCGCGTATTATATTAATTTCTTAGTACTCAAAAGAAGACTTTAGATCAGTTTTAATAAGTACAGATTTTAGTGGAACTCATTTCCCGATCTTTATTTCTACGAGGAGTGGCTTTAAAGTTATAGTAAAACCAAAGATTGAATTTAAATAGTGAATATGTGTATAAATACTTTTCATTTCTACGAGGGATGGTGTTAAAGTTACAGTAGAAACCAGTATTTAATTAACTGGAATGAAAAACTTTTAATTCTATATAAAAAAGAGGGCGTGACAGTTGGTTAATTATGACCCCTTGTGTGGTTTACGTATTAATTAACAAGCTTTTATGCTAAATAAGGTTGCATATTGTGGGCATGACAAGTAACACCGTCCATTTTTGAATCTATATAATAAATTTTCAGTTTCAAAGTTTAATTTTTGATGCTGAGACACACATTTTTATCGATTACGACCGTACTTTGAACGATTTTCCTTAATTTAAATATACATCCAAGTTAGTATAAAGTTTTCGATCAAGTCCGCAATTTAAAATTATAAACAAAAAATTAATAAATCAATACAATTGGTATGGATTTGTAATACATATATTTTCTACAAGTTTGTAACGTTTTCTATTTTTTTTTTTGTGATATTGGCAGCTGTACAACGTAGACAACAATTTTCCATTTTAATTCTTTTTGTTTACTTTTTTTTTCTTTTAATAAATTTTTGTTTTGTTAGTAACTGTTGTTGATTTTTTTTCTACTAATATTTTCTTAACTCAGGTTTTATTGAATTTTTTTTATATTTTTTTTTGAAAAATACTAGTTGGTCAACATGATATTAACTAATACAGTGATGACGATTAAATTTGAAGCTTTGCTTAAAAGCGTGTATGTGTGTATGTTTTTGAAGAAAACGTGTTTTATAAATTTGGCGTACATTCTGTTTATATTAGTTTTAGTTGAATTTTTCCAACAAGTTGTTTTCTTACAAAATCTATTGACGGTTGCCGCAGTTGCTGCTGCTGCTGCTGCTACTGCTGCTGCTGCGGCAACCGCTGTTTTCTGAAATGTTATGTTATGCTCTGTTAATAATTCTTTCGATTTTATTGTTCATTAAATTACTTGTTGTTTACAAAATATTATCGCATTAAAAAAAAAAACATATAAACATTGGCGTTTTTTTCGGAAAAGTGTTTCTCTTAGGAAATCTTTACAAAATAATAATATAAAGGAATGATCAAGAAATGAACTTAAACTTATGTTAACTGTTAAGTGTTTAGATTATGTTTTTAATTTGTTTGTTTGTTTAATTATTACAACCGACCAAGTAGTCCGCTTCTTCGTGTTATAGAAGAGTTATATGAACTAACCAGCAATTAAAGTGACTTCATATTTATCTATTTTTATACCCTCCACATAAAATGGTAAATGTAAAGGCTAATGAAGATTTGGCCTATTTGGTTTCCAAATGTAGTTTCCTACTTCTTAAGTTTAATTCATATTTAACACTATTTGAAGTATTTGGAAATTCAATCCATTCTCTTTGCATAATTCCGTATTTCATATGATAAGTAAATTAGTAATTCTGTTCATGTGGTCATAGAATTCGTAAAAAGGAGTGGTACATCATGTACCACCAGTTTTATGACAAAACTCTATACAACACAGAGCACGTGAGTTTACACGTAAAATTACATAAGAAATCTACGTAAATGGTGTTAGTTTTGTAGGCTAACCACTGTTATTGACTTTTTGATGCCTTTTTAAGATTCATTCTTGTAATAACAGTTTGTAGATTACACGTTTCCACAAACACAAATCATTTAGATTTCATTTACTTGAACAAATCATGTTTTCTTACATCATCTTAATACAGAAATTTCGTTATTCTATAAAAGCAACATTCAGTTGAGACATCGAAAAAGTGTACTTTATACAAATATTCTGTAAAAGTACTCAAGTGTTTATTTTTCAAGGTTAAGAAATAACAATGTGAAACTGTAATGAAAATTATACAAAGACAGACCGACAGACTGACAGTTCTACATAGATGAACCGACAGACCTATTAATTAAAGAAAGTTTGTTGTTTTTACTTACTTTTACTTAGATTAGCTCCTTGTGAAATTAACATCGACAATGGTGTGGCTCTACTGCGTATTCTTCTCTGAGTCCTTGTAGTTGTTGTAGTGTATTCGGTACGTTGATATTGTGTCGTTGTTGTGGTTGTGGTTGTTGTATTTGTTATTGAATTTGGGCGGGAGTTATTCTCTTGATCTATCACCTCCATAACACTGGCATTGCTAGAATTGGTTGTTGTATGTTTATTATTATTATTAATTTGTTGTGCCATGGGAGGTCGTCTTATGCCCAGCCAGCTTAACGCACGATCTCTGACCGTGCGACCATATTTTAAATATTGCTTTTGTAAACCCATATTTTAAAACTCTAAAACAGGAAGAAGAAAAACAACAATTAAAAAAATTCACTTTTATATGAAAAATAAAGAAAAAAGAGATAATGAAAGGAAAAGCTTCAATGAGTTGGAGTAAACCTGAGTTCTCTTTAATCATAACTTAGTTACTTAAAGATTTCAAATATAAATTATGTTTGACACCATTTATGGAAGTATTTTGTTTAATGAAATATTTTCATACATTCTTTATCTAAATTGTTTAACATTTCATAGTGTACACATTAATCATTTAGCAATGAACAAGTTGTGGTTTAGGTAGCAAGACTTTTTTTCTACGTTTTCATGTCTTAAGGGGTGTTCTAGCATCAATGCATTGAGAGAAAAACTCGTTTTGAAAATATGATTTGTTGTGTTATAAACGTTTCACCTTGACAATGAAAACTTTGAAATAAAAATAAATAAATGTTGAAGCACATTAAAGACAGTTTGAAAAATTATTGAAATATTAATTTATTGATAATAATAAAATTCGATTTTTAAAGAAATGCAAAAAAGGTCGCCGTGTGGATTAAAAGTAAAAACAAGTAAAATAAAATAAATTAATTTTTTAAATAATATTTCATTATGCATAAAAATATATATAAAGTCTGTTGGTTATGTCGTCTTTATTTTTATTTTTTCAATTAAATTTTAAAAAATATTAAATAATTAATAATAATAAATAAAATAAAATAAAATATTTTTTTAAATATTAATAATAAATAAAAGTAAATAATAATATTTCTTTCAATTAAATATTTAAAATAATAATAATAATAATTATCGTTATAAATAATTACTAAATATCACTTGTCTAGCGTTAACGAAACTACAATCTTCTCTAATGTAACAAGTTTCAATAGACGGTTTGTTGCTATAGAAAATCTTTATTGAAATTAACACTATAAAATTAGAAAGTCATTAATATAAATATTTAACACTTTAGCGATGTTTTTTTTAACGTTGCTTTGTTTAACGATAATAAACAAAGTTCAATTTCATTTTCCGTATAAACTACCTGTTTCATTTTATTGTACGATAGGCTTTTGTAAATAATTGCTTAATTTGGAAAATTTATTTATATTTCATTTTGAATAGAAATATCAACGACTCGTTTAATATTGTTAAATCATTGTAGTACTGAATTATTGATTGTTAAGTGGGATGATTATTCTATAAATTATGAAACACAATTAAGTAATTCAATTATAAAAATATTACAGAGATGTGATGTAGAAAATGTGTCAGACAAAATGAAACAATGTCGCCACTTAATTACAGTTAATTACATTCTATTGAATCTATTATTTTCAATTAATCATTATTATCTCATTTATCCAATTCGGATTTCTCACATTGATAGGTGTCAATGAACTATGTTTCTAAACGCATAACAAATATTTATGTAGAATATTATGTGAAAAGTCTTTTTATACTCTCCACATAAAATGGGGAGTGCACTAAGTTTGTCTTTCTGTTTGCAACACCCAGGAGGAGGTGTCAGAGATCCTATAAAGTCTTGATCAGCATCAACATGTAAGTCGATCTAAACATATATGTTCGTGTGTCCGGGTGTTTGTCTGTTGTATTATTAAAAGTAAAGAAAAGTAGTAGTTTTATGACATCCCCAAAGCCTCCTCAAGGGCGTTACATACATATGAGGGTGGTTATATACCATTTTTATTTTTTTTTTATTAGCAGAACAAAATTGTTTTATATTGTAAATTACTGTTATTATTCTATTTATTAAATTATTAGTTTCACTTCAATATAACTGTCAGTCTTATTGCTTTTTGAAGGTTTCGTAAATATTATTTTTACAACTCATCTCTCTCTTTCTCTCTCTTTCAGACTGTCAGTCCGTTTAAATGTAAAGTTTTGATTGTAAAACTTGATTAACTTGGCACATATGATGAACACACGCTAACAACGCTAACAACAGTACAAAACATGTGCAAGCTAAAATTATATGTTGGTTGCAAGTGTCTTAATATTTGCTATAAACACACAAACGAATAGTTTAAATATTTGAAATATTTTACTAAACAAATATTAACGTTCTTAACAAGTACCATATGTACGTACTAACCAGGTACGACCAGTAGCTGAGCTGGGTTTAGGATATTTGCATTAGGACGGTTAAAATGATTTTGTTAGGTTAACTACATTATTTAACAAAATGTATTTACAACACTAATGGGGTTGTTGGAGCAAAGTTAACATTTAGAGACATAGTTAGTAGAGGTGTCATCATGGAGCAACTGATCTTGTGCTGAAATTTAGATAAGTTTTTTACTTTTTTGTGTTAGATGAAAGACTTATTGTCATAATGGTTGCTTAGGGAACTTTGACTTTAATAAAAACACAATAAAACTTAATGAATTTTATCTGTAGTGACTGATTACAAAAAATGGTAACAAAATTTCATTTTATGATAAGAAAATCACATGATTATTAGGCATGAAATTGCAACATTTAACTTTAGTTTGTTTAATGTATTGGAACAATGGCATAATCCTTAAGTGAACAGTAGCGCCATGAAGCATAAAAGTGCATAAAATGCATAACAAATCGCTTACTGCAGGTTTATTTATTTATTTTTGATTTGGAATAATAAAATCAATTATTTTATTATAAATATGTATAATACATATATAGAAATATGCATAAATTTAGAGAAATTATATTTTTCTGTTATTTATTTATTGTTAAATGTCCATAGTCCAATAGGTTTATTTAACATTTTTTGCAAAATATGTAAAAAAAATTCCATAAAGTCTTTAAATACCTTCCAAATAAGGTGGAGAGTGTCCTAAGTTCGTCATTCGAAACAAACTGAGTCAATCTAGACATTTGTGTCCGTACGTCTGTCAATTCTGCTTAGTGCCTGCAAGCAATTTTCGGTTTTAAATTAGGCAAATAAATAAACTATAAAAGTAAAAATTAGTATAACCACATATTTATTCTAAACTCTTTCATTGATGTACCAAAAATTTATAATAGACGTGTGCAAAATTTACCAAAAAACCTTACTTAACGCGGAATTTAATTTATTAGTTGAGACATAATGCAAAAACTAAATAAGGTAAATGCCATGCCCACGTGTTTTTCGTATTTTACTTTTTATTGAAAACCTCTTTTTCTCAATATAAAAAAATATATATATATATCACGTGCATATCATTTTCATTTCTCTGTTTTATTATCAAAGCAAATAAAAACAGTTTTCCGTTTTTTTTGTCTTTGTTTTAACGTTTTTATAGCCATCAAAGATAAAAACCACTTACAAGATGACAGACAAGTAATATTCACACATACATTAAATTATCAACAAACAAAAAAATATATGTAAAAGTGGGTTGGTAAGTAAACACAATTTGAAAGATAGTTGCAGACATATGGACAGACAGACCAACACAGACAACCTGTATCCATCGATCTATGTTACACGATCTTTTAATAAAGTAAGAAAAAAGAGTAAAAAAAAATTACAAAAAATAAACAAAATACTAAAAGCAATAAATATATATATGCATACACATACATTTATGCATGGTATACGATTACTAACAAAATTTTGGACATGCATGATTTTTGTTTTGTAGTTACTTTGCTCAACTGTTGTGTTTAAGTACAAACAAACACCCATACACGTGTGTATGTATATTTTCTTACTGCACCTGTTTATAGGTATGTATGTTAGTAAGTTATTGCTGCTGTTGCAGTTGCTGTCAGTAATATAATGGTGCAACTCCAATCACTCGATTTTTGTGTTGTTGCTTTTTCATCAGTAAACAATGACAACAGCGAGTGTGTATATGTGTATTTAGCACTTCATGTTAACTAGATAAGTATGTGTATTTTGAATATGTGTATTCCGCTTTATTTCGTTACTTTTTTTTTGGTTTTTTTTTTTTCAGTTAACATGAATGAATGAATGAATGAAGGATCCTCATAACTAAGTGACTAACAAAGCGACAGTTGGACTGACTGTATGACTTTTTCACTGATTTACGGGCGATTTGTTAAAATAATTGATGGTAAATGTCATTACAGTAACTGTACTATAAAATATTTCTATACATATGTATGTATATACATAATTTGATTTCATATGGTTTCACACATTTCACATGCGGTGGTATGACCGTAGCGGCGAAGAGACGTAGGGTTTCATAGCCATGTGAGAAACTCGTTTTGTGTACTAGTACAACAACAAATATTAAGCATCCCATAACAATGTTATCAACAACTGGTATCATTAACAGTGATTAAATAATAATATCACTCTGGGTGAAAATGTAAGTAACGTGAAGGTTAATGTATAATATGTGTAATTTTGTTGTAGTTGAATTTTTATTTATTTTTTTATTTATTTTTTGTTAATATACACTATCTTGAATGTGTGTGTCGTGTATATAGTCATTATTTAACATGAATGATGTAATTGTACAATCAATTATTTACATATATATAAATTATATTAAATAATAACTAGCCAAGGTGTATTTAACTTCGCAGCCTGCTCAATTCTAACACTTTCTTATGCACGTACTGGGGCTAAGCTAGTTAGTTAATTAAGCAATACATGCAATTGAGTGAACTCTTGACTTTGAAAAGTTGTCAATTTTTGTTTTTTTTTTAATTTTGGTTTTGTTTTTATTTAATTTGTTACACGTTTAACAAATTTATGCATAAATATTGACTTACATTGATGTCATCTTTAGCTTTGACGTGTAAAAAGGAAACAAATATGTAAATTTCAATAAAAATGTAAAAATAGAAAGAATAGTAAACAAACCTTTTACTAAATAAACAATAACACATAGAGAGTTTGTGACTTAAGTCTTTTGATGACTTTGATGCGACTTATTTGGGCCTTATAATGCCATTTTTTATAACTAATTTTAATCTTAAGGCTTTAAATTGGTATAAAAATAAATAAAATCAAAAGACTCAAGACACAAACTTCTTATAATAACATGATTAAATCTTCTACTAGTACTTATTCTACACAAATTGCTTTCTGTTCCAAATATGTTTTATTTTTAATTGTAGGTGTACATGTGAGAGTTAAAATGTGGGCATGGCTAGTACATGATTAAGACTTCTAAGAATACTTATCTTATCTATCAACTTGCAGCATAAAATCTACATCAAATTAGGGATTTCTTTTGCAAAATAATAGGCGTAACTGTAGGAGGCAGAAAATGGCAAATATGGCAAATACATGATATTCAAATAATTATATTTATTAATAAAAATATCAATCACATCTAAATTAAATGAATTTTGCATGGACATAATCACTTCAGAATATACATTTCAGCCACGTCTTTATGTAATTGGGCGCAATTTGCCATTTATTTAGCAATTATAGGAATCTGTTTTTGAGTAAATTAAAGTAAAATTTTGCCTTGTGACACAAGTATTAAGTGTGCCAAATTTTGTGATGTTAGAACTTATATATATATTGGCTTCTAGCCGCACTTTTCATTGGACAAACGTACAGACAATGCTGCAATATATTGTTTCTTTATTTTTTAAATAATTATTGTGGTTGCTACTATGCGACAACCTATTTGTGGGTTATTTAAGAGATATTCAGCACAAATCTTTACTCACTTATATTGTACTTTGTCCATATTCAATTATTGGTTAATTTTATGACCCATTCATTTTATATTTTATGTCCCTATGCCGATGTATTCTCTATTCAACTGTCAATCTTTTTCAAAAAGAAAAAACAAAATCTCCTCATTACTTAATTTATACTTATTATTCATTGCATATATAAATTTTAAGCATTATTTCTATATTGTTATTTTATTGTTGTGGTTTTTTTCCTACGTATTTATCCTAACTTTTCTAAATTATTTGGTCGCATACTACAATACGTCTACATAGTTGAAAATAATAATTACTAAAATTAAATTTTTATTGATACAAAGTGCTTAAATAAAGGTTAAGGTTTTTTTTTTTTGGTTTTTTGTATTTATTCATTAATTTTTCCTTTTCAAAAAAGTTTTTTTTTTACTTTCAGTTTTAAAACTATTAAAAAATATTTATATTTCAATTTCAAGTTAATTAAAAATTGAAAAATTCCTATACAGTGAAGCCTTTTATAACACAAAATCATATTTCTCATATTCTGGATGTCATTTTTATATGAAATGTGTTACTAGGGTATAGATTTTTTTAATGATACGAGTGTGTTAACGTATAAGTCTCTATATAAGATAAACAAGCATTATAACCTTGTTGTAAACCTTTAAAACTTTTATTACATTTTTTTATTATTTAGGTTTTACAGTGCATTACTAATAAAATAAAAATTGTGTGCTTTTAATTAAATGCCCTTGACACTTTATGTCTTATTAACCCAGTAACTATGACACGAATCGATTTTTTTCAGTTATTTGAAAATAAGTAATTAAAGATGCTCAAAATAAGTTATGTACCACTAAGAATAAAAACAACAACAACTACAAAACAAGCACCAATAACAACAACAACAGAGAAAATATAACTAGTGAAAGCTTAGGCTTGGGGTTAGAGCGAATGTAACGTACCTTTCACATATATAGGCACCTTTTAGGCGTGGCATATATATACAAATGCGACTTTTTTTAACCATTTTTACCTAATCAGGTACGCATTGTTTCTATTAGGGAGATTTTTGTTAATTGTGGGCGTGTCTGTTAGCCAATCCTCAATTTTTAGCTAATATTGCATATATATGAGTAAAATGTCAACCTTATAGATCAGTAGCTGATAAGTAAGTTTTTATTAATTATGGGCGTGGCTTTTTATGTACATATGTATCAATATACCGTCTTATACATGCTGTGTAAATATCTAAATAAAAATGCAACGCAATATCTCTAAAGGTGTGTCCAAAATCGTTTCAATAAATCGGACGTATGGACATAAATATGACTGGATCGCTTTATAAGATAGTGATGATCAAAAATAAATTTTCTGTATAGGGTTTATGATGTCGTCTTCTGGGTATTGTAAATAAACTTAATATATACAGGTATGCTACGAATAGCACGGAATTCGAATTGCATGAAGTGTTGAATAGCACGGTTAAAAATTGTATCAACAATCGTATAAAATGGTATTCGAAGACACGAAAATTTTGATAAAATTTGACTTAATCATCAGTGGTGATTAGCTTACACTTTCAAGGGAAATTTATTGCTTCCATATTAACACAATAAAAACCTTAAATAACGTTTTTTCCAAATAACACAGTAGTCGAGTTGTCGCGGGATATCTTATAACTTAAGTCAAGTTTGCTTTATTACTTGTTATATCATACTTGCTATAAGCATCTTATTTTAAAGATGTAATATAACTGTTTGGCTTGTAGTTGTTGTTATTTGTGTATGTCTTTAGTAATTTTAGGTTAATAACCTATAAATAAAATATTGTTTTATTTTATTAACGCATACACTTTTATTTTCCGTATCTCTCTGATCAATGTTTTTTTTGCTATTGTTGTTTTTGTTATTGTTATTGTTAACGTCTATTTATGTTTTTTTATTTTTATTTTTGCGCGTAAATAATGGCATGTGCTCATAAAGCGGTTTTTAACCAGAAAGCTGGTTTTCTTTAGAGCAGAGAGAAAAGTAAGTCAATGTCAAAGTAAAACAATAACAACAACAACGACAATAACAACAAATAAACAAAGAAAGAAATGTATTGATAAATACAAACACATATATGCGCATACATATATACAAACAAAACGTTTTTAAATATAAACAAAATTGTGGCGGTTGGTATTTTGGATTTAACAAGAAACTTATAATAAAGCGGAAATAAATTTATAATAAATGTTAAGCAATTAATTTATAAATCAGTTTTATTCCAAAACTGAATAATAAATGCTATTGGGTTTTATAATATATAAAATATTTATTCGTTTCTATTGACTAATCAAAGCAAGACAGACGTACAGACAAACTGTGTTTATACAAAGGGGTATTAATGAATAATTCTTCAAAATATTATATATATATATGAAATGTGTAAATAAATCCTCATTCTGTCTTGATTAAATCATATGAGCAGGCATGCATAGAGAAGCGTATCGTTGCTTATAACAAACCTCTAATATTTATAATAATTTTCATTACTTTTATAAACGTACATACAATGTATTGTATTTACAAGTAAGCATTGCAACTAATATAATATAAATTGCATAAAATATTTACAAGCAATATATGTGTATAAGTATGATATATTACTAAAGCAGTGCCCTTGAGTTTAAGGCTAAAATAATAAAGAATGAGAATGTTATACATACGTAACCATAAAAAAAGGGTAATGACCGTTTTACATTGTTCATATATACAACAAGTACAACATACATATGTTGTCTACATAAATGAACTTCAACTCGGTTCAACTTTAAAGTTTAATAACGTTAAGCGTTTCGGAAACCTGCAGCAGGAAATTAAGGAAGTTCAAAAAAAGCAACACAAAAAAAATATATATATACCTGTTCCCCTAGAGATAAGTAGAGCCACATGCGTATAAGGTTTTTACCAATTATTCATATTTTTTTATATTGAAACATTAACTGTGTGGTACATAAATTTCATTAAAATTTTAAAGAGCGTTTAAAAAAAAACCTAAATATAACGACTTTTATATGAGTTTAACCTTCAATAATTTTTCCCATATTTTATACCCACCAGCATAGTGTTTGGAAGTATATTTACTTTATCAAAATGTTTGCAGAAGGAATCGTAGGAGACTCCACAAAGTATATAAAATTTGAAGCATTGAATACTGGGTGGCTGCAACCGTGTCAGTGGGTCCGTCTTTTTTATACTCTCTTTATAAGTTGGAATATACTTAGTTTGTCATTCTATTTGCAACATTCAGAAGGAGCTGTCAGACAGTTTACAACGAAATATATATTCTTAATCAGCATAATAAACTGAGGCACATATTACACACGTATGTCCATACGTCCGTCATTCTCACGGTTATCAATTTTATAAATAATTATAATTTGTATTTCAAGTAAATTTAATAGATCAACTTTGGCTGATACATAAATTTTTTGTAAAAGTGGGCGTGACCCTCAACTAATTTCAGATATTTACATTTAAAAAAGTATATATCTATTTATTGGATAATTCATTGGATCAGATAATGTGTCAACCAGACATTGATAACAGAGTGACGGACATGGTTATATTAATTTAGATTTTAAAACTGAATATATTTTTGATTATGTACATAAGAGAACTTTTCAATGTCTCTGACAAATCTTTTTGGTTATAGAAAAACCCATCACCAACTTATTAATTCTTTCTCCCTCTGTAGCTTTTAAATAATTCGACTTAAAGCATACATTGTTCTTTTATCTACTAATTAAAATTGCTTTTGGTTTAAGAAATAATTACCACATATAGCTTAAGTATATATAAGGGTGTGGGTATTATTTTCTGCATTAATAAATAGACCGTTTACAAAGGAAACAATAAAACAACAATAATAGGATAAAAAAATAAAAAAAATTTAAAGTAAATAAAAACAAACAATAAAAATAAAAACAAATTAAACAAACGGTATATCACTATGATAATAATAGAAATAATAACAACAATTATTGACCAATACAAGTATTGCACGCATCAATAAATGAGTTAGAAATGAATGAATAGCGATAGACTTGAAAGGTACTCTATATACATAATATACCCTGCACCACTTGTGGAAAAGGGTTCGCCATATATATTAATCAATTCAGAAACAAAATTTTAATTGATTTAATCAGGTATGCACTTCTGTCCGTCTGTCTGTCCATGTAAATTCGCACGAGGTGCAGGTCGCATTTTTTGATGAAATCTGGTACAACGACATACAGTGGCTTAAGTGGCATACAGTGGCTAAAGTAATTGAAAATATTAAAAATGGACTGAATTGAATCATTTTTAGAAACCATCCCCATATAAGATTTCTTTACAATGGAAGTCTCCATATGGCAAAAAATCGCAATCGTTAATATTTTTTGACGAACTTAATAATTGGCTTTGCTAAATTTGGACCGGATCGGAGCATGATATTTCATGAAAAGACTTATATGACAATACCTTAAAGTTTAGTGATGCAACTCAACTAATTGTAGCATAATTTGTGTATCTAAGAGGTGTAGGGTATTACTTGAACGGGATTGAACATTTTCACTTGTTAGTGTTTAAATGATTTCTTATTTTACCTCTATCTAAACAGGGTATGGTAACTGTATAAAAATGTTTATATTATCACTTTGAGTTTTGTTGTTAATTTGATTTGTCTATATTTTGAAAGTATGCATAACTGGTTTGTAGCAACAACATAGTCTGAGGTTAAAAAAAAACATTCTATCTACCACATAAATTAGGTGAACCATTTTATAAAACAGAAATGGATTAAATATGGAATTCCAAAATCCAATCTGAATGACGGTATAATGTAGTGTAGAGAAGCTTGAGAGAGTAAATCTGGCTTGCGGAGTGTGTATGGCCTGTTCAGGGAATTTCATAGGATTATTGGCATTTCCACACCTTAAGTATCTTATGATGGACTATTACTACAACAACAAAAGGTAGTGTTATTATTATTATCATTATTATTGCAAATTTCAATGTTATGTAAAAGTGGAATCTGTTGTTGTGTTAATGAAGAAGTGCAATGCAACATTATTAGCACATAGGGTTGTTTTTATTGTTGTTTAACTTTAAAGCAATAAAGAAGAAGCCTCGCTGGTTTATAAAAGTTCAAACGCCACAATCTCTGTGAACTCAATGAATGAAAAATGCAAGACATAATAATTTTTGTGTAATTTTTTGTTTTTATTGTAAAAAACACTCACATTAATTATACACAAGCAACGTGACCCATATACACGTATACCCAAATGTTGTTGCAATACAAACCACTAAAGTGGTGGAGACACATTTTATTTGAAAATTTCAACAATTTCTTAAAGATATTAGAAAAAGTATTAAGAAAGCATTACACGTAAGAAACGAAAAACAAAAAACCGAAAAAAAACAAAAAGCCAAAGAAACGAGGCTCACGTTAACTGGCTTTGGGGAACTATTTGCAATAGCAGCAGTTTTGTAAACACGCACACACACACGCATATATAAAATCAAGACATTAAAGTAAATACAGTTTGCAAGCCTTGTTGTTGTTTCTGATGTTGCTTTTGTAATCATGCTTAATATTAATAGGCACGAGAGTAGCAGTGTGTACCAGCAACTGCTGTTAAAATAGTAATTTGTGTCTTTTTAAATTTTTTTTTAACTTTTATTATTGCTCTCACTATTTATAGATCTCTCTATGTATATTATTTTTTTTATTAATTTTTGTAATTCTTAAATTTAATATAAAAAAAAAGTATGTGTTGTCTAGCATTCCAAGTAAAACTACTTACAAGATAAATGCACATACACTTCATGTTAATTAAAAAAATAACAAATAAAAAACGTGTTTTTTAATCAATGATTATATAAAATAAAAATATAACAGAGGCTCCGTTTGGTGTTTTTTTTTAAATATTTTCCTAAATATTTCTAACAAAAAAAAATTAACAAAATTTTTTTTAATTTTTGTGACTTAGACTGTTTTGTTTGTTCATGTGATTGATAGAGTATCACTCTTCAAATCACGTTCTGAATTGACTTAACCATGTCCGTCTGTCTGCCCGTATACATTTGTGTACAAGCTGCGGATCACATTTTTTAATACATTTTAAGTAAATTTAGTGCCACGACATGTATTGGTTTAAAAAGTAATCTTTTTTGAAAATGGAGTGACTTGAACTATTTTTAGCATCCTTCCCCTTATAAACTCCTTTTATAATGGAAGTCTTTATATGTCGAAAATTTTGCAATTTTTAATATTTTTCCTCAAATTTAATCAGTTCTGAAATTTGGTTTTTATATTATTTTTGTATAAATTTAAATTTATAGTTATCAAAGTCAAAATTTTAATATTTAAGTTTTAAAACATTTTCTTGCAATAAATTTTAAATAAATATATCGCACATTATTTCAACTTTGACTTTTAAGTGTTTCTTATCTAATCCAAAAAATTTCATAAGAAAATAATTAATAAAGAAGTATAAATAGTAGGAACATGTTTTTTTTCTTCAATGTTTTAGTAAAATCAGCTCACTTATAATAAGGAAACTATATATATACATAGAATTAACTATAATTTATTTATATTGAAAAAGTATTTCTAAAAACTTATTTCTTTTTAGTACACAAATATCTCTTTTATTAAATTTTAAGACTTGGATCGTATGCAATGATGATTAATTCTTAAAAAAATAAATAAATAAAAAATAAAAACTTACTTATTACAGAAAAAATATGAATAAAAGCTGCAAATATTTAATATAATTTAAAATTAATTTTTTAATATATTTTGTTTTATTTCATTTAATTTAATTTTTAATTTTTTTAATTAGTATTATTTTTTTAAGTGTTATTTTATTTTATAACTTTTAATTTTTTAATTATTTTAAAGTTTAAGTTTATTTTATAATATAAAAGTTTAGAAGCATTATTGTTTCGTACTCTATGTTTTTAATTTTTTTTATATTTTTTTTCACAATTATTTTACTTTTCAGTGCCTTTCGACTTGGTGTGTTTTTATTACTAAAAAGTTCTCAACCTTTAAACATTTTTTCTTTACACATTAACATATATTTCATATTTATTTTCAACATTTTTTTTTTTCAAAAATATTTTTTGAAATAAACCTTTTTATAAAAATTATAAAACACTAAACTTATTTTTCTTTTCCTAAATTGATTATTTTTTATTCACTGAATATTAAATAATTTATATATAATTAAAAAAAATTATTTACTTTGGTTTTATATAAAAATTAATTTTTATATTTTTTACTTAAACGAACATTTAACAGTCAAAACTCACAACACACACAATTGCGGTTAAATTGTTTAATTTTATTTTGAAAATGTACGCGTGCGAGCATGAGTGATGGTTTTAACTTATCACAACGAAATGAAAAGCTCGCTTGAGTTGCTGGTTATAGTTGCAAGGCGTTTTTGTTATAAATCTCAACGTAGAGCGCTTTAAACAAGAAGAAAACGCAAGTCCAGCTAAACAGCTAAACTTACTCTGCACACAGATTTACTTGAAACTGAAATTTATAAATAAAGAAACAACAAAACAAAACAAAACAATCAAGTTATAAATGCTATTGAAACACACATGCATGCATGAATTATTATATATATGCACTTAAGTAAAACTCGCTTAGCGGTATCACTTATTCACCACGTCGTTGCAACAAAATTGCAAGAAGTAAACATGTATTTGTGTGGTTTAAAACTTGGCTAAAGTTCGATCACATGTCTTTTGTTAACTACATGTAAGCAAGTATATTTATAGTCGAGTTAGTGTTGGAAATATTTCAGGAATTCTAAAATGATAAAACAAAAGACTGAAAGCACAAACTTGTATGACAAAATTGAGATAAGTTTATATTCATGAATGAATTCAATTCAGTCCTAATGGTGAATATGTCTCTCTGCTCCCTATCCCTCTCCCAATATCCTCTCTCTCTCTCTCTCTCTCACTCTTTAATATTGTTAATCTCTCATTTTAACAGCTTCCGGTATTTCTGTGCGCAGTTTATATCTGTATTGTGTTGTATTTAACCGTAATTTCACTGTATTTACTACTAACACAGCTTTTTTATTACACAATATTATTAATTAAATTGATTAGCTTTACTTTTAGTTGTAATTTCAGTACAAAGCAAAATTTTATTGCTATTTAGAATTTCTGGCTTTTTTAGGTTTAGATTTTATTTTGATTTTTTCATTTATTTTAATACATATATATCAGCCGCTTAGTTAAAAACTAGATCAGGTTTTAATTTTATTAATTTTGAGACATTTAAGGGTTTGTGCTTGAAAACTGGATAATCTCTAAATGGCATTTTTTATATATTTTGGAAGATGTTTTTATTGTAAAAAAAAAACTATTTTCTTTATCGGTTGATCTACCTTGTCGTACATTTTTTATAATTAAGATTAATGTTTTCGAATCTTCTGCTATGTATTTTATATATATTGAAACCTGCCTAGGTTTGGTCATTATCATTATAATGATTTAATAGCTTAGGAGATGTGTTAAAATTCATAGAAAAATAATTAAAATTCATTCTATTTCGATAATGAGCACATAAAAGCCAAGAAATCTACATTATACTTTGACCATGAAATGGAGCAGGTTATTTCATAGGTAACTCACAAATTGATTTGAATTAATTTGGTTGTGCGGCTTTTATTCAAACATTTTCATAAAATATTCGCATCAATAAAAGTTGTTTACTAAGGAAACGAACGTACGGACTGCTACGTAATTTACATAAATTTTAAAGACGTCATTACAATACTTTAATCATTAAGGAAAAGCGTAGTTTTTGAGTTTTGATTTAGAAATGCGTTCTTTAACTGAGAGTCGTCGTCAATGTCTTAAGATTTTATGGATATAAACTTGAACGGTTTAGCTTTCTTTCACGTGAATATAATGATTTAATGTATGAGAAACTTAGATACAACTGTACCTCTAGCACTGAAGTATACGTAGCCGCGGATGGACATGACTAAATTCATAATAATCTACACCAAAAAATATTATTTCTTTAATATTATGTTTAACTCACGTGATGTGGAATGTTTAGGAAAAATTATGCAATTTTTTTCTTTTATGTTAATGTTAATGCAAAGTTTCGTGCTTTTTAGTTTACTAATAAATTCGTCTCGTATAAATTTCATGTGTATGGTATTTATCCTAGGTTTTGTTACGTTTTAAACTACTTTCAAGTGTAGAGTTTCTTTTTATGGTCATTTCATAGACTAAACTACCTTAGTAGCAAGTATTTAAAAATTAACATATTTTAACTTTGTATGTAACATTTATTCATTCATTTATAACGTATACACATGGTTTTGTACTTTATCAACTTTTTTATTTATGTTAACTTTTGTTTCATTGCCAGTCCAACGCGAGTTGGTGTGATTTTAAATGCAGAACATCTAATACATGATAAACAGTAGAACTAACCAACTATTGTTTTGCAGTTTTTGATGTACTATTTAGCCCTTATCTTTAATTATTAATTATTATAACATATAAGTGCCTTAATTTATGAAAAACCAACAAATACAAAATAATATGGGAAATCCCCGTGTGTTGTATCTAATTTTGTTTATAAGTTTTTAATTACATTTTTATACTGCGCGTTGTCAATATCTCGACAATAACATCACATTAACAGCCAATCATTGATTAGTCGTTATGGAGATATCAGTTTGATTTTATTGAAATTACTTTATTTAATAATACATTTGTTGAATATAACAACAATTATAATTTACAGCAATTATTTACAAAATTTGTTTAGATGATATATGTAGTTTTATTAATTAAGGAATAATTTATGAGCGCCAGTTAGATATAAACAAATTTGAATTTTGTATATTTGAGATGTTTAGAAGGGAGTTATTTTTATGCCATTTTCGTTTGCATTGTTTCCCTTTGCGTTTGAGTTGTTTCCATTTATATTTGAGTTATTTTCATTTGAAAGATGATAAATTTTATTTTTATTTGAAATTGAGTTCTTTCCATTTGCAATATTGAAAATAGTGCTCTCTTTTATATAAATATATTTTTTAAGTGCTCATAAACTGCTCAGTTTTTATAGAGTGGATATATGAAGAAGACTTTACAGTCTTGTGCTTAGAAACAACTTTATTAAGACAGCCTATTTTTTCAATGATATATTTTAGTTTTGGTTGTAACAATACCAACAAAATCTTATATAAATAGTTGTTTGTTAAAGCAGACTTTTGGGCTATAAATTAAAGTAAATTATAAAGTTTCTAAAACAAAATAGTGCCTGTTAGGTCTCTTACATACTGTAAAATAATGTTAAGGTAATTAGTTTGTGCCCCCATAACATTTTAATTGGCTTGTCTTAGGTTTTAATTGATTAATCGTTAATAAAGTTCATAGTAATAATAATAACTTTTTCTTTAGTTGTTGTTGTTGTTATTTAGTTACTGTAACAACAAATGACAATCATGAAAACAATTTGTATAAATGCAAGTCATAATAATTGATATATGAGGTTGATGTTTAGGTTATACTAAGTCCAACCTTATTAATAATTGTAATCGAGATCGGTATGTTATTACATAAATCAATTTTGTCTGTACGAGTATAAGTTTACCTTCTCTAAAGAAATATATATATAAAATAGCTATTATCTTTTACATATTTAGCAACTATTGCAACTCATCATCATCATCATGTTCATCATCATCATTGCATTTGAATTTTTGTGTAACAAAGCCCTTGAGCTGTATAATGAAAAAAATTCAATTAAAACCGATTTGAAATGTAACTGCTTTTGGCACTTGTATGTTAACTCTTTCTCTGGATCACAATAAAACGATTGTTCATACTGGTATAAAACAAAAACAAAACCTAAGTATTGTAAAATTGTTTAAGATGTTACCTGTTATACTCTCTTTTTCGTTGAGATAATAATTTCAATGAATTGAATAAAATCATAATTTTTGGTTCATCATTAACCCTTATGTGTACTGAACTGCTTACTACTGCTGTTCATTCTCAAGGGTGTTGTCCGTTGTTGCTATAACTTATTAAATTAAATTTTAAACATCCCAACATTCGATACATTGGATTGCGTATATATGGATTGTAAGTAATTGTGTTCTTGCCTTGTGTATATTTGCTTAATTACTCACATTAATGCATATTGTAGACGTACGCTTATAATGTTTTTATATCCTTCACACATGGTAGAGTATATTAAGTTTGTCATTCCATTCAGAACGAGGCAATAGAGCCCCCTACATTCTCGATTAGCATTTAAAATTTAATCGATCTACATAGTCACGTATGTCTGTTGTTGGTACTCTCAAGATCGTAAATTTTGAGCTACTTAACTAAAAGTTTTTACACTTATAGTATCTTTATGCAGATTCTTGTTTAAATAAGGCTAAATTAGTCAAAAGCCACGCCCATAATCGAATAAAATCTATTTATCTGCCACAAAAATTGAACTATAAAGTTGGAATTTAATATACACATGTAT
This sequence comes from Ornithomya chloropus, assembly GCA_963971445.1. Taxonomy (NCBI): domain Eukaryota; kingdom Metazoa; phylum Arthropoda; class Insecta; order Diptera; family Hippoboscidae; genus Ornithomya; species Ornithomya chloropus. The sequence continues at coordinate 4,043,855 of OZ020532.1, forward strand.
TCAATGATGTACCAAAAATGGGTGTGGTTGTATAATAGACATGCCTACTTTTTACAAAAAACCGTATAAAACGTAAAACTCGAATTGCAAGATGATATGTACCTGCCACGCCCACTGTTTTAATATAGTTGTGAAGGGTATTTAAAATTTGGTCTAAGCCAAATTAAGTTTTCTTACTTGTTTCATATCAATTACAACCTTTTCACGCGTAACAGTGTATGTATGGGCTACATTTTTGTACGCATGTGTGTTTGTGAGTGATATTCATATTTTGTTTTCAATTATAATGCAATACATTGCGATTGTTTACGTTTGCATATGATTGACATTTCGTTATGTTTTCTCAGTTGTATACCACGGTTTGGATTTTTGTTTTGTTTTTGTTTTCACTCAACGCTTCTTGATTGTTTGTGTTGTTATTGTTACTCTGGCCATAACAATTAAATAAAAAGCCAAACAGCCAAATGTTTGAAAGGGTTATACACAGGTAAGCTCTCTCTATCTCTCTCTGTTCATGTTTACTTAAGGATTTTTTTCAAAATTAAGAAATTTAAAAAAAAAAAATGTAATTATATTTATATAAGCATCTTTTTTTTTAATGCACAAACACACATATGCAAATGTGCATATTTGTATAATTTATGCAAGTAAATATAAAACAATGTTTGTATAAAAATGAATTTAAAAAAATTTCACTTTAGGTCGAAGAATGTTGCGTAAATGGAAAAATAAAAATAAGTGAAAAAATTAAATTTGGTTTAAACCAAATCTGGAATACCCTTCACATGTTCACACAAACCGTAGGCATGGTAGGTACATGATTACGCCTTCTAGTGAGCGTTGTACAAATCAGCTTGCATCAGCTTAATAATTTTCATTTACATAATTTGTTTATAGTATCAAGATGAAGGGTATTCCAAATGTTTCATTTAAGCTCAAAATAAAGAATATTTTCTGTCGTTCTTCAACATATAAAAAAAAAATGCTTACAATTTAATGTGTGTTTATGCAAATGTTGTGCATTGAGTTTAAACTTTATTTATTTTTTTTTCATTCAGACATTTTATGCAAGTGTATACACATAATGTCTATAAATGACAAACAGTTTTTATGATAAATTAATAACCGTTTAATTTGTCCAATGTTACCTTCCTTGAAGTATTCTTCTCAAGTGCAATAAACTTTTATTTACAATGACTGAACAGCTTTTATTTTAAAGAAAAACACTTCCTTTTAATATTTTATTAAGTAAACTTAAACATTTCATTTAACTTTATATCTATAGCTTTTATAAAAAACTTTAACCGACCGTTTCCAGGGTTCACACACGTGTTCCTGGTACTCATAGGCTCTGATGATTTGTATCCATAGATTGTTGTCGTAGACATTCTGAGGAGCTTTGACTGAGTTTTTTCAGTGTCTTTAATATTTGTTTTGATTGGTTGGTGAAGTTTCTCAACTGATACGTTTTATAAGAGATTTTATGAAGAACTTTAACTGATCATTCAAAGTCTTCGATATTTAGTGTTTCCAGCATCTGCATATTATGCATTAAAAATCTTCAGAGATTTCGGTTAAAGTTTCTCTAGCAGTTATGGTATAAGATTCCCCTGCCCTGTTCAGTATATATACATATGTGTGAGCCTAATTATACATTTAAAAGGCTTGTCAGGATTAAATAAAATATCTTATGTACCAAATGACACCAAACAACATTTGTTTTGGTTTTATAATAGTTTCAAATGAAGAGGATCTTCTTCTTGTATTATAGAAAAAGACTTATTCCTTACTAATATCCTTGCGGCATATCCTTTTAAACAACATACATCATTAGACTAATAAAGGAAGAAACTCGCCGAGTCCCTTAAACATTTTCAAATAATGAATTTGATTAATTTTTACACACACAAGACACAACTTGAGCAATATTTTATAATTGTCAAGCTCTTTAGTTGCCAATAATCTATCACTAAACATAATGACAAATTATCGTATTAATAATAGAAACACTTTTCTACACACTCATGCATACGTTCAACATATTGCCCAATATTTTTATTGTAAGTCAAGAGAGAAGATTTTTATTAATAAATCAAGGATTGTTGTGATTAATAAAAATTATGTCAAAATTTTGTTAACAATAAGATGAGAACAGCACACACATACATTTAAACACACACACATGCCGAAAAAAACGGGGTTGATAAGTTAAACCAAATGTCACGTTTGAATGTTCAACTGATACGGACGAGTACAACACAACAAGCTGGCGCACATTACACCTTAACTTTATATAATATAATAGAAATCTAAAGCAACAACAACAATAATAACAATAAAAAAACATTAAGGACTTAAAAAGGAAAAGGGGCGCGCGAGTTAACAAAATCTAGAAAACAGATTTTATGAATATTTTCATCATCATCGTCATCATCATAAACCCAATTAAGGGATGCAGCAGCAACAACTGTTGCAGTCAAAACGACAACAACACATTGTAAACTGTATGCATGAGAAGTAAAAACACAAACACACAAACAATTACAAATAATATGATACAATTACGTGTACGTGTTTATGTCACACTCTGTACATACAAACGAACACATTTGTACCGTTTGAAATACGAAGCACACGGTGTTTGGGTGCATTTGTGTGTTGTGTTTGCCTGCGACAAGTTTAATTAATTTCGCTTAATTTAGAAATTGTGACAGTTATTTTCTTTTATTTTGTTTTGAAAGAATCTCTTTTTTGTAATAAACACACAAATGTGTGTGTACTTTCCATATAACATAACGATGACAAGTCAAGTGCTTATAATACAATAATTTATGCAATTTATATACAAATGAACCAAAACTGGAAATTGTGTTGGAATTTATTTTTGTTTTTAGGTATGGTTTTAAATACACTTAACATATTCTTACGTATCCATTCTTATTTTTAGTTATTATACTGTATTGTTGTTCACATGCAAACATATTGTGGAATTTTTTTAACAACCAATTAATGTTTTGTGGAATTTTTTTATTAAACAGTTAATGAATGAAAAGGTTGATCAATACAATTGAAATTTGTTTGTGAAGCTAAAAATATTTAAAAAGCGCTTTTTATGAAGATCATTCTAGAAGCTCTTACCGTGGTCTGATTAAGCTCAAATTTATATCTTTCAACTCGTTTGCCCATTCGGTTATTATTATCATTATTATTATTTTTATTACCTTTTTTACCTTGCCATACAAAGTTTAAATTCTTAAAAAGATAAAAACCATCCGATTTTATTTCAACTTGGTACAATGAAGCGTTATAGCTAATAGAATTAAAATGTCAAGTTTCATAAAAATATATCAAAAGTTGTGAATTTTTTCCTTACAACAATTTGCCTGATGTGCTAGGAGGTGTTTTTCAAAGTTAGAACTGCTGTAATATTGAGAAAAATGAACCTAGAGGAAAAAGTTTGATGTCATTAAAAAGCTTAGATTCTTAGAATTTGTAATAACTTATGTATGACTTACTTTCTGATGTTTCTGTTTAGTCCCTTGATGTAAGAAATGCAATACATGTCCTTTTTGTAGACATAAAATCATCAATTAATTATAAAAAAGCCTAAAAGTCAATTATATATAGTGTCATAATATTTAGTATAATATTTTAATCACTGCCTTCTTTTCTCCTAAGTAATTTTTATCATTATTTTGCCCACTTTTATAAAAAGAAAAAAAGAAAAATTTGGTGACCATTTGAAAAGTTAAGATACTTCAAACGACAAAGACCAACTTTTTCGCTAAAATTTCGTATAATCTTCCAAACATTTTGTAGAAAAAATAGCATTTTCTAACGGAAATCACACTTACTTTGCTAGATTTTTATTGTTCCGCTACTAAGCAAACATTTTTTTTTCATATATATTAACGCAAATAAAAATACTTATGCATAGACCTATAGAAGAAGAAGAAAAACAGCAACAATAATTATTCTATAATAAAGATGAAATTTTTATTAAAAGATGTCTGAAACAGATGTTGGGTGCGTGTGCTGGCTGGGGGTGGTAGTTACGTTAAGGCTTTTATTACATTTACACTACTCTCGTACACTTAATCTCGTATAAGTGTATATTAGAGAGAGAGAGAGAGAAGCGATTTTGGCTTTAGCTTTGTGTGTTTTGTTGTTGTCATTTTTATAATCTTTTATCACAGTTTTTATGCGGCATTTACTCAGTGTGATATGGAGTGTATTAATATGCTTGATGGTGGCATAGCTATGAAAAGACCATAATTTGTGATTTTATTTCGTTACCATACCATAACTCCCTCTCTCGCTTTTCTCTCTCGCACTCTATATAACTGTTATTTCCGTTGACTTGAGCAGCATTTCGGTAAGAGGACTAAAACGGGGAGAAGAAAAAATCGATAGGAAACAGATTTTTTCTTAACACGCATATCGTTAACATCATCATCACGTTTATTACTTTACTCCTACATATGTATTATACCGTTGCATGTATTTAAACGGTTAGTTAGCTATAATCATAACTTGTACATGGGAGTTCACGTTGTCATTTAGCTTAAATACTACCACACCATAGTACACCGTGATGTTGATAGCACGGCACGTAAAAAAGAAAAAGTAGAACAAGAAACATTCTGTTGTACCACAATATTTTTATAATACTCGTAGCCATCAAAATCATCATCCACTTAAACCTATTATATATGTATATATGTTTTTATTCCTTTTCACAAATATATGCAAAAGCCGGTACGGTGCGGCAACATCTTGATGGCATTTTACCATGATTTGTATACTTTTCTATGTGAATGCGTATATCTGTATAAGGTTTTAATGATTTTATGTGATAGTTGAAATATTTAGGATTATACATAATAAATTGTCAATACCATGTACAAGAAGTGAGTATGGAACGACAAGGCCATTAGTTACTTTTATATGCTGTTTGTTAGTGTCAGTCGTTAGTAAACGTTTACTTAATCTATTACAAATTAGAAAAGTAATGAATTGATTGAGAATTTTAAGAATTAAGGCGAACAGGTTGTGATTTTTATATTTATTACAATTATTATATATATATCGAATCAATTTGTAGAACTTTTCTTTAAGAAAACGTTTATTTGTTAAAGAATTTCTAGGCTCAAGCCTAGGGTTTGAGACTTTTAATGAAGTCCATCACTATTTAAGTTCGTTTTGATATTTTGTGCTTGGAGTCATTCTTTATGCATGTGTTTGCATTTGTACTATTTATATTTATATATTTGTATGTCTGCTCAAGTACTTAATTATTGTGTTAAACACCGCATGACATATATGTTAATATTGTTGTTGTTGGTTTTTTTTATATGTACTGAAGTGTGTTTTACCGTTACATTATAATGACCATAAATTAATGTCAATTAATATTATTATTACAGTTTTTACCGCAATCCTTTGCATTGATTTCATTTAATTGTAAATTAATAAACTCTTCTGTAAAGCTGTGCTTGTTCATGAATTGTGTGTTTTTTATCATCTGACCTGAACATATATGTTTATATGTGCGATAATTTTTATAGATTATTAGATTTCTTAACTCAAAAACATAAAAATTGGAAGATTTATGAAGTTTTTGGGTAAATGGATTATTTTTGTAAGGTGGAAAATGGTATATTTTTCAAAAGTGTTTTATAACGAAATTTTGAGTTTTAGTATGCAACACAAACATAAATTTTCAACTCTTATCTTACCTTTTAGATAAAAAAATAATACAGAATTTCAAAAATAAACATCTTCCCCTTTAACGTTTGTTATATAAATGACAAAAAGGAAAAAAATGAATCGTACTTGAGCCAGAATATAACGTTTGCATAAATGATGACACAACATAATTCATGGAAATAATGATAATCATAATAATAATAATAAAAGGACCATATAATCAGAGCATTCCATTCAATAGGCACAGACCACCAACATAATAAGATAAGAGTAATAAGCAAAAGTTATATAAGTATTGGTGCATATACATTGAAATAGTAAAGGGTGAAACAAGTAAACAATTTTTTTGTAGGTCAAATGAAACTTTTTTATGCCGTACACTACCTAGGCTTGTGTCACTTATTTAGTAAGATAAATACAACAAAATTTTATGTTTAATAACAGTTTAATTAAAAATAATAAAAACAAAAAAAAGTTTTAGGATAAATCTACACAAATTATGGGCGTGGCAGGTTTTTATTACACCCACTAATTGCTTATGAATTGACTTCCAAACAATTATTAACAACGTATAGGTTGGACTCGTTTTTGAAAATGGGCCAACCAACCAACCATTACCTTATATTTTAAGGTATCAATAACCATTAGTAAAAGTGGATGTGATAGAAATATTTTTAGAACCCGTCCTTATATAAAGCCATCTATTAAAAAAAAACTTTGTATAAAGAACATTTTAATTTTTTTAAAATTATTAAATAAAATGTGGTTAAGATTAGCTTAAGTACTTTAATATTTAACTAATTAATAAATTTAAACCCTATCCAATCATTTTTGGGAACCCTTTCCTTATAATACTTTTTCATGAAAAGCCTTGTTTATGGCAATGACTTGAGTTTACTTCTAAAAACTAAAATAATTGGAGCATAATTTGTAGTGATGTAGGGTATTAAATGGTTGTATAGAATCAACTTTAATATTTTTACTTGTTTTTATTATTTATTATTTTTTTTTTGTTGATGAAAAGCTTTAATAATTATTATCACATATTTATACGGTTATATGAGCATGTTTTATGTACTCATATCTCACTCATGGTACTCATGGCAAATAATGTTCTCATGTTTTCGATGGCAATGCACACAAACAATCACACACACACATACACACAGATATTTCTATAGAACAATTTATATAATGCCATACTTTGCCATAAATTTTTGCTTTATTCCACCGAATATAAGAAAACAAAAGCATTACGACAAAAACAAAAAAATATTAAATAAAACATAAGAACAAGAATAATAATAAATGGAAAAATGCTAAAGCCACAAATGGCAGAGCAGAGAGTAATCAAATGAAAACATCTTTCTCGCTTTTTCTTGTGCATTCAATAAAATATCTTTCACTCTCTCCTTGGAAACCTTTTACGTTGGATTGTAATAAAAAAACAATAATAATAAAAATAATACTCATATGTTAGGAATACAAATAGAAATAAGGTACGATATACATATATATGAAGGCGAGCAATACTCGCATTTAATACAAACACAAATAAAAGAAAGCAGTAACAAAACTCATATATAGGCGTATATATGTAGTTGTTGGTAGTGGCAGTGCAGTAGTAGTGGCTATTATCCTTTTCCTTATTCTTGCATATAAAAATTGTACAATCATCTCTCATGGTAGTAATACTGGCATTATACACTCGTCCTCTTTATGCGCATAAGCCACGCCTTTAATATATATACATAAGTGTGTGAGCAAACAATAGACATTTTTGCTCTTAACATTCTTGCACATATCATGCATACTCACTTAGGGCTGTTTGTTGTCTTCATTGTGTGTGTGTGTGTGTGAGAGTATATCTTTTGCTTCCTATACTTATATCTCTCTAAATAAGTATCTCAATAACAGAAATGGTCTCTCCGTCTATACACACTTAAAGTATGTAAGTATATATATATATATATATATATATATATATATATATATGTGTATTGTTTGGATTGAAGTGTTTATGGTTAATATTGCTATTAAAGTTAAAGAGGCAAAAGAGGCACTAGCAGGCAAACTTATAATAAAATCCCATTTCTATTAGCTCTTTAGTTGGCATAACAAAAGAAAATGGAAAAAAGACAGCAATGTTTATGAGCATGTGCTAGTAAATCCATATATTTATATAGATACTTATAATTCGTGTAGTTTTTTTGCTTTACTTGCCTGCGAGTACATATAAATTTTTTATATAGAATATAAGTGAAAAAGGCCTTATCATTGTTCCATAAAATCATTGGTTTTTATTACACACAAGTGTGCACTTAATACCCGGTAATATGTACATGACTGAATGGTACCTACACACGAAGGTTTAAGAGGGTTTTCTTAAACCATGTACTGCTACAGATGTATTGCTGTGAACAAAAAGTAAATAACTTTAGTCATAGGAAGATTTCCAATATTTAAATTTATGGGAAGAGATCCTAAAAATTGTCTAATATAAGATATTTTCATATATTTCGAGATGTATAGACAAACGAATGCAACTAAACTCAGGACTCAGATAATAATTCTGATTGAACAGATTAACTTAAGGTTAACTTAAGGTTAACTTAAGGTAAACTTAACTTGTTGAACAAAAACAGGAAAAAGGATTCTTTTCTTTTATGATCTCTTTAATAGGATGCAGGATTTAGAAAATCAATATTTTTGAACAAAAATTATTTATTCTTCAGTTATCATTAAAATACACGTTAAAATAAAATTGATCACTGGAAATGTTGATGTCTATGAGTTGTGAGCTGAAAATAACATTTTAATAATTTTACACATGCTTCAAAAATTATATAAATTTACAGAGAAGAAAAAATTTACACAAAAAGAAAATATATTGAAATAAAAACCAATAAAAATAACAAGCCAAGCAACTATAATAAAGTGAAAAACATTCAAATATTGTGGTGACCAAAACAAAAACAAAAATCATAAATGGCAAAGGCAAAAGTGCAAGGAACACTTCCTGGAAATTCGCTACATAGCAAGTTATCACGTGCTTGTCATGTATTAAGGCCATACTGAGAGAAAGAGAGTAATCTTGAACACTCTCTCACACTTGGACAAAATGGCTGGGATGATAATTGTATAAAAAAACACAACAAACAGACAAACAAGTGGGCAGGAGTAATAGACCAACCACCGGCAAGCAACCCTTATTATGTTGAAGGTGAAAGAAAGAAAACAGCAAAAGCAACAAACACTGCAGGGCAATGAATGCGCAGCCATTTACCGTTATATATGCCACAATATTAGCAGCATTGGCAAAAACCACCAAACAACTGTGACATTCAGTTCAACTTTAGAACCGTAACGGGCATCATTAAACCAAACCCGATATATCTGAAATGAAATGAGTTTTCATTTAAAGTTTTAACAAAATTGTATTATTGTAAATATTGTAATTAGAAATAAATAAAATTAAAAAAAAATACATAAAACTCTCTGTGATTATATCATAAAAAAAAAGAAATATATATATAAAAGTGTAATAAATTTATTTGCATGTCCTTTAAACATTATGCTATTAAATCGCTCCATTCCGACAACACTCCCCTTTAAACATGCAACCAAGAGTTTATTGAAAGTGTCAAAAACGAAACGCAACAATCGAAAACGTTGTCACAGCAATAATCACATGGCTTACGATAATCTGACTTTAGTGGACCGCCTTAGTGATCGCATTGAAATGTGTTGTAATCAGTGCGGCAACTTTAGTCAAATTATTAACACAAAAAATTTAACACAAGATGAATTAATACATCGTGAACACAACTTCACATGTGATAAATGTATCAGTGATAGAAATCTCTCTAGCAAAGCGATTGTTAAACAAAATTTAAAATCAAGTGTAAATAATGAAGCGATTAAAGAAATGGATAATACAATAATAAGAAATGGTATTAAGGAGAGTGATAATGTCGACAGCGGCCATAATAATGATGAGGAAGATAATGATGATGATGCCGATATCGGTATTGATGATGAGGATGACGGTGGCGATGATGATGAAGATGATGACGGTGATATGAATGATCAGTCCGATGATGTGGATTTATTAAATGATATGGATGAAGATGAGCCACCAGATGATGATAATAATATTGACATTTCATCAACTAGTCAGAAAAAGTGTCGTAAAAATATATCAACTACGGCACGTTTACCCCGAGTGAGAAAGCGATCGCCTGCCTCAACAGCCACCATCTTAAATGATGGTAATACAAAACCTATTTTAAAGTTTAGTGTTTCAGCAATATTGGGTGATACGCGGGAAGGTGTGAGGGTGCGTAATGGTAAGACATTATAATATATTTATCTGATTGGATATATATTTTCTATAATAATTTGTTAAGTTTGTCAAATGAAAAAAAAAACGCTAGGTCTGAAAAAGTTTACTTTCGCAGAATGGAAACCTTGACAACAATGGTTGTTTTAAAATACATTTTTTTAATAGAGTTAAAGTCCACGTCCAGTCTTCATGTAGGGAACTTTTTTCTACAGACTTTTATTAGATAAGGGCGTGGTAAAAAATGTGATTATTTCATTTAAAAACTACGTTTGTTAACTAGAGGTGTCTGAAGCAAATTTAAATTCAATTTAATTAATTTTGACAGAGACTTTTCACGTTTTATTAAAAGATGGACGTACAGACAAGTCTATAACAACTTTATACTAAATCTTATTTATAACTGTGATGAAATGTAATGCCTTCGGCTAATGTAAGAAGCGCAAGGTTGAAGTAAAGATGAATTTGGTTCAGCTAACACTGAATTCAATAAAAAATATTGCACAAACCTGTCAAAAGTTAAAACAATTGAGATAAATTTCAATCCATTTAGGCCGTTTTGATTTTCTTCAAATTTGTACACCAGTGAATTCTCTTTCACTGAATATAAAATTCTAAAAATAATTTGTTTTAAAAATCAAATTCTTTCAAAACAAAATCTGGTTCTTCTTCCTAATCTTAGAATAAATTTGAAAAAAGAAAGTGACAGAAAAATTTGTTAATTTCCTAAATTCACATGCATAGTAAACTTTAGTAATAAAAAATGATCTATTTTTATAGCTGCTGTCATAAAAAAAACATATACGATTAACGCCTCTAATGGGAAACACCTTTACATGCATTGCAGCACGTGCGTCTGTTCATTTCTCTACAATACAATAATAATAAAAGACGAACCAAAACAATAGACGAATAACTATTGTGTGAAATCGAACACAAAACGTACCATGATTACAAATAATTCATTAAATCAATAAATGCGACCAATCTACCAAACATCATAGAAAAGTAAAAAAAAAATTGTGTTTTTTTTTTGGGGAAAATGCACAAAAAATCATAATCATTAAATATGATGAAAGAGAATTTGTTACGCCTTCTTTTATTGTATTGAGGTGTATTTTTTGTTCAACATTACCGCATGATTGCCGTTTATGCTGCATTATGTTAGTTGTAGATTTGTATCGTAAATTAACCCTTAAAAAGCCAAGGGTGCAACCAACACTCAGCTATAGCTGATCATATGCATCAGTCTGCTTATATACAATAACAAAAAAAAAAAACTGGTTGTTCATATTTTCTTTGGTTAATGTTATTTTATCTCTTTATAATTTTGTTTTCGTTTTTTATGAATTCTTTCCCCGATCGTAAGATGTAGCAATAACAATGAGGAGTTAGTTTTTTTATGTGTATGAGTGTATGTATAGCTAAACGGGAGAAATAAAAGCCAAATCTGTAGCATGCAATAATTTAAACATGATTAAAATTAAGAATGAATGAATACAATTGAAATTGTTTATGTTTATGTTGTTGTTGTTGTTGCTGCTACTGCTTATGTTGTTATTACAGCCTTCTTTTTGGCTGCTTACCTCCCTGAAGGCTTAACGGAAAACAAGAATGAGGATGGATGGTAATAGTAATAATAATAAAAGAATGATCTAAATCATTGTCTGATCCTGCCACCAAAACTAAACTGAGATTAAGCAGACTCTTCCCATTTTTCACTTCACTTATATGCTCTATGTTTTGATAGTAACCTATTTTCTGCCTTTTTTTTATGTTTTAATAAATTATTAGAATTTTTCACGCTAACCATGAGATTAAAAAAGGAAATTATTTTTAATCACGGGGTTGAATGTAATTTATTTGGCTTAGATTTTAAATAATATTTCTGAATGGTTGTCCTGCACCACCTTATTATATAAAGCTTTATGTATTCAACAAAAAAGTATTAAAAACTTATTAAAGCATGTAAAATACTAATGGGCTTAAAATGTGGATTGAATTAGTCCGTCGGTCCGGTTGTAAAAAATTCATATAATTCTTTTAAATATTGCAATAGTTTTATTAAACAGGCATATATATGTATAATATTTTAAAAAAATAAAAATAATATAGAACCCTTTAAAAAAGAATAAAATTATGAATTTTCTATGTCTGTCAGTCTGTCTGCAATTCAGGGACAAAAATAAATATTTCGATTTCAAAGTTTACAAATTAAACCAAAAATAAGCTACATCAAGAAATAAACATATTTCCGTTATAATTAAAACTTAAAAGTATACAAAAATAAATAATTAGCATCAAATTCTAGATTAATTTTATATTGTCCGTCGGTCCATTCTCAAATGCAAGCAAAAATTTATAGAATATCTTTAGTTTAGATTTACACTTTGAAACTCATATCTCATTTCATTCACAAAGCTACCAATATGAGGACCTATATCATTAGTGGAATGTATGTGTCAAGTTTTAGTGAAAAACATTAAGCATTGTATTGTGGATTTCTTCCACATAATGACTTTTTGAAATGGCTTCTTCATGGATCATTTTTACCCATACTTATTCATTTATACAGACTTTCTGACTTATACGAACAGAACAACGTTCATTTCTTTGTAAATGAGTGGAAAGTTCAACACTTTGAAGTGTCAAAAGATTATGAAATGCGCCATCATGTGCAACATTATAAAAGTAATAATAATAACAGCAACATAAAGAAATAAAACACTTGACAGGACACGTTTATGAAAACATAAACACATATGTTTGTCGTATACCCGCACTTATTGTATATGTATATATGAGTAAGCATTTGTTTGTATAAATATGATGCCAGAAAATAATTAAATTATTTCTAACACTTTGAAGTTGTATGCTTAAGGCAGCGCCTATATACCCAAAACAAAACGACAACACACCTAAGTATGCCTGTCTAGCAACATAAACACATTGCCAACGAAATTCAATTAGCAACAGAAGGCATTCGGTTGGAAAATGATTTTCTAATTATACAAAAACAACGAAATTTTGCGTATAATTAGATGAGCAAAGCTGAGCAAAGGAAACGAAAGCTAACAAGAGATGTTAAGTCACTAACACACACACAAATGAACAGGAAAACACATATTTACACAACACACAATATGAATTCAAGTTATATGTGTCTCAGACACTTACTTACTTACTAACAAACTCACTGACTCAAGATTATTCAAACTTGTTTGCTTATCTGCAATATAATCAAAATCCAAAGGTATTGAAACGTTTGGTGTGATATTTGTTTGTGTGTTCTCTTGGGGCTATGATTTTAATTCGATTAGACAAAAACAATTAACGTATTAACGCCTCTTTAGTTATAATGACTGTATATGCTAACAATCACACACATTATAACTTTTAATATTCATTTATAAACGTGCATGTGTATAGAATGTATATGTGGGCTGTGATTTGTATAAAAGTGTATATATATGTGTGTGCGTGTATTGTATGTTGTTTGTAATATTATTGCAAAATTTTCAACTTCTGCATTAGATTTTGCGCCACGTTAGTTCTGTTGTTTTCCCACTATGCTTAGAAAGTGTGCGTCGGGATGGAATTTTGTATGATTTTATTACGTAAAATTTATACAGAATACACATACATAATATGTTTGTGAATTTCAAATAATTTAAGATGGTATTTTCCTTTATTGTACAAATTAAATCATATTCATTTTCGGTATGAAAGTCCGTCGGTCCTTACACGAAAGTCCGTCAGTCCAAATTGCAAATTGTCAAATTATTAGTAAAGCCTTGATTTAAACAAATCATAATGAGCACACCTACTAGCAACTATTCATCTACACACGTACACGTACACAAACACTCTTACACTCATTAGATTAACAAAAATATATCATGAAAAAGTCTTTGATGTCGCATGTGTGCGCTAATGAGGCAACGAATTAAGTCATAACATTAAAACAAAGTAAAGTCGTGCAGTTTACAGGAGAACAAGAGCAATTTATTAGAAATTTGTTAAAAATTTTATAATTTTGTATCTAAATAGATTACTGGCTGTATGTACAACAAAATTTTTCTATTCTTTCTATTTCTAATTAAAGAATTTATGCAACCGCAACATATCTGGCCTTATCTGCAACAAAATTTTATACATCATACACATTTCCCGCATCCGGCATTTCTTGCACACCAACATCAACAGCAACAACAACAACAACAACAACACCAATATCAGGCGACTAACGGTAATAGTTGTCAACCGCAAACCACATCATCGTCATCACCTGGCAGTACGATTAGTGATAGCGACAATCACTCTACCTGCACCACAAATAGCATCAGCACCAATACCAGCACCAGTAATAATAACAACAATAATTGTGTCAACACAAATAGCAACAACAACAACAACAACAATAGTAATATTATAGAAAATACCACAATAGGTCTAAGCAATCATACCAACAGCAACAGCAACAACAACAATAGCAATGATGAGGAAAGTAATCGAAGGCTTTTATTACCGACGGTCTCGTTTAGTCAAGACAAAGCACCAACAGCCGTAACATTGACAACAAATGGGGGAACGCCATTACATCATCCTATGCCACATATGCACCATCATGTACATAATAGCAATCCGGGAGTACATTCCCAACCCGGCATCATAGCAAAACCTCTGCCCAGCCGACCCACACCATTCCTGCCACACAGTCTACAGCATCCCCATTTGCATTCATTGTTGGCTCATTGTCGCAATCCCTATATAAGTGGTAAGTCAGTTATGGTCTAACAATTCTAATATCGCAAACGCATGATAAACACAAACGCAACGGTAGGATGACATATATTTTAAACAGGAAAGAGTTGCCTCCAACTCTGTGTTGAGGTATTAATTGTTGCCTCATTTACATACAAATACAAACATAAAGGTTTTGTGTGCAACAATTAAATGCAACTGTAAATATAAGAGTGTGTTTGTGTATATATTTATACACACACAACTACTCCTTCTTAATTTGTCCTCATTTTCCGCAACTGTCCATATACCGGTTACTCATACTTTTCCTTTTTGGTTTTAAATGCAGTTGGTGCTCAAGTGTTTCCCCTGCCACCTGGTCAAGGCTTCCCTTGGGCTCATTCAACACGTGGCAAACCACGTAGGGGTATGATGCGTCGTGCTGTGTTCTCCGGTAAGTGTTAAATTGTGTTCTAATTTATGTTCTGGTTTCCTCATTACACTCCTTACCTATCGTACCTAAGGAATACGCATTCACATATATTAATATTGTTGAATATTTTTGATTTTATGAAGTGTTTAGTTCGTGGTAATAAAACCATTATTGATTTATTTACTATTTGTTGTGGGTTTTTTTATTTTTAGATTCTCAACGCAAGGGTTTGGAGAAACGCTTTCAACAGCAGAAGTATATTAGTAAACCGGATCGTAAAAAGTTAGCGGAACGTTTGGGTCTTAAAGATTCTCAGGTGAGTACATTTGTATTATTTTTATGAATTTTTTTCAGATATTTACAAAAAAAACTGCAAATTTTTAAAGCGTGACACTGAAATTGAGGTTGAAATCCTCCAAACCTTATAAGGTTCAGATTACAGATTTGGACCGACGGTCACGACAAAATTGGTTATTATTTAAGATTCTTTATAACCCTAAGAACCCTCTTTTTTCTAGTACCTACAAAGTAGGGCAAGTGGTCTAAAATATAGTTGATTAGTTAAATGTTATTTACGAGGGCTAGAAAATCTTTTTTGTTGCGAGGCAACAAAGAAGTTTTTCTATTCAACACTTTTTCTAAAACATAAACGTTTTAAAAAATTTTACACCTAATTATAACATCATTAGTCATATTTTATAAATGAAGAGAGACACGCACATAACTCTAAATTTTTACGCATAAAAATATTATACAATATGAAGTGAAAAAAAGTGATCGATTACTGTCAAAAACCAAATTAGTTACACTTTAAGTCACCAAACATACAGATATCTGAGGCTTTGTGAAGGCAAAGTAAGAAAGAAAAATTGGGCTGAACCAATTCGGTGTGACATTTGCTACAACGAGAGTGTCATACCCTCGAAAAAGAAAATATATTTCATCACTGCATGCAGATGCAACTATTACACAACATATCGCTATCTTTCCATGTAGAAGAAATAAAGATAAATCAAGCGCCATGAAATGATCACTTTTGCTAATGATGGTTAATCATTACATGATTAAGTTATGATCGATTACGTTTTGACTCCGATTACATTTTGTTAATTAGTTACACATAAATTCATTTTCTCTTATTTCTTTTTTGGCTTTTTAATTTCATTTCAAGTGAATGTTCACAGTTTTCCATTTCAATGGGTGTTGAATACATTTTCATTCATTTTTACCGTTTATTCATAAATTCTGTTTCTTTTTTTCTTTTTAATTTTTCTGCTACACATAACTGTCGTTAATGTTGTACGCATTGCATGTTTAAGGGAAGGAGTACTGAGAAGTTGTTGTTTCTGTTTTCACTCAAACACAATACATTTTTTGTTAATTTTTTTTTAGAAAAGTTTTCGTATGTTCTTCATACAATCACATTTTCAGTTATGCATTCAAAACAATGACTTTAAGTCATTGTGTGTGAATTGTAAAAGTTTTTAATTCGTTTTTATTTTGTTTTTGTCTTTCATTTTCAGTCAACTGTAGTAAAGTCAGCGCTGAGAAGGAAAAGTTTGATTTCTGTTAAATATTGATTTTTTCTTTTTATTGTTGTTTTGTTTGTTGGTTGATTAAAACGTTGCAATGTAATCATTTTCGAAATGCAAGTCAAATGAATGTTTGAAACTTTTTCGGTTAAATATGGAGATTTCTTCAATGAATACTTTTTCTATGCAAATTCATGTATTCTTAACTAAAAAGTACTTGTATATGAAGAAGTAATCAATTTAGAATCGTTTTTCGCACCTGTCCGTCGGTCTGTCTACTCCATAATTTTTTAAATTATAGTGAAAATATATATATATTCTTAAAAGTTCAAACACTTTCTATTCGTAATTATACTGTATAGCCTCAGATGATCACCTGATTGATTTTATGACTTAGTCAATGTAACAACTTTGAAAGCAATAATGAAAGTTTCTGTATAAATATTTATGAATAAAAAAGGTTAATTGAGGTGCTTTGTAATAAATATCGTATATAAAGCTGAAAGCTTCAAAACAAGTACATTATCATAATGCGAATAATAATTTTTAATGCTAAACAATAAATTTTTAATAAAATTTTATTATAAAAAAAATCCCTGCAACAATATTAAGCGTTAACTAATGATTGCAATAAAACAAATAAAAGCGCAATTATAAATGCAATAAAAATGAAAAATAAAAAAAAAGAAAGCGAATGTATGTGAAAATGCGCAATTTTATGATCATAAAATATATGAAACGGGTTATTTACAGTTCAAGCATGAAATTGACGATTATGACTATAAATGATGATGATGGAGAGTATGAGTGATGTTATATATGCTTTCAATGTAGTTGTTGTTATGTATTGTTCTTTGTTTTGTTGTTTTTCTACTTGCTTGCATTGTTCATCTTGAGTGTTTTATGTAAAAATGTCATTTAACGCGACAATAAACGTTGCAATAATACTTGAAATGATGAATTGCACCTGAACTGCACCGTTTGTCATCGTAGAGGACCGACCGACCAACCGGCAAACCAACCATCTATACGAATGCATATGCATATGGGGAGTGAAAGGCAAAGGGATAGGATGGCAATAGCATTGGCCAACAATGTGACCACAATGCAGGCCTATAACAAAAGAGACATTTCAGTTTTTTGTGCTCATGTGTACTTGTATTGCAATATAAAACAATAAAAACAAAAAGTGTTTGCATTCATAGCCCCCTCATAGCATAATAAAACATGGAGAACTTTTGTTAAATGCACAATATTTATGGGCATAGTGTAAAGGGAGAAAACAATTTCCCATCTATTCATATTCATAAAACAGGGTTTTTCATTAAGAATGATGGAATTGAAGAAGAAAAAATGGAAAAATCCAAAAAAATTCTGAACAATAGCCGCCTGTAGTTCCGTCTTCTTGCAACTCCATGTTGTTTACTTCAACGTCTTGCAATTCAGGCTAAATTGAACTCACAGAATATTCTAATTGTTAAGAAGGTCTCGGAATTAATAAATTTCGGTACTCAGCAGCCAGATATTTGTATTTAGGCTACTTCCAGAAATTCTTTATATTTTTTCTTTACTCATAAATAGAGTAAAGAAAATGTAGGATAGTATTTAACGTAGAATTGGCAAGAGTGCAATAAAGTTACAATAAGAGAATAACAAGAAAAAAACCTCAAATTGGATACTTTCCAATAAGTGTTGGGGTGAAACACAACCACTACGCGGACAGAACAATTTTTATTATAAAGAGTGACCCTCTTGAATGAAATCTGTTGTGTTAAACCAAGTATCCATACTTGTACTTTTAAGTCTTTTAATGAAGCCGTTCACCCCGTTGAGTTTGATATTTGACATTACGATCGAAATGTAATAAATCGTCTTATTTCAAACTTTACCTGAATGTTAGGATGTAAAAATATTTGGTATATTTGGACATTCATTTAAATGTGAAATATTATAAATCAAAATCTCTATCGATCTAGCACGATCATCTCTTTTGCATTGAAAGAAAATTAGATTTAAGATGTCCTAGCTGACGGACTATCTTTTTGTCTGTCTATCCTAATAATATTTAATTATGGTATATGTAATGTAAAGTCAAGTAATGTAGAATATTAAATGGTCAAAATTCGCCGCCTTTACACAAGATTTAATCTGACATTTTTCTTTTTTTTCTTTTTTAAATATTTTTTTTACTTTTTTTCTTCATTTTTGGTGAGTTTTGAAATATAACAAAAATCTCTGAAAGTGTCATTTGCTTTGTTGTTATTGTTGTGTCCCCCATGGAGTAACCTCCTTTTTCCTAACCATTCCACTAACTCCACATATTGTATAATAACCGAGTGTTATTTTTCACTCCTGGCCTGTTAATATAGCTTCCGGCCGTTAAAACCGTTATTGTCCTTTGATACACATATACACCCAGAACTGAATATGGTATGTATGTGTGTGTGTATATATACAAATATACGAGAACGGCGAGAATACATCATTAAAAAAACTTCATCTCCAGCTGTGGTCACATATATGACCATCATCACCAACGATCCAAAAAATGTTGGCTGGATATTTTTATTTTTATTTTTTTTACATTTTGGCAATTTTTTTTTTAAATTTAATTCTTTTTTGGGTTGGCTTTATACATCACTCAAGGCTTTGTTTTAATTTTACTTTTTTATTGTCAATTTTTTTCCTTTTGGCATTAATTCATATATAAAATCTAAACAATATTTTAGTCGTAAGCGCCTACACATGTATGAAGTGTGTTTTTCCAACACTTGTAAATGTATTTGACAAGTGATAAACGAATGATGTGAGTTGTCATAAAGTTAGACATTTTATAGTTTATTGATCATGTGGTGTGTTGGTTGACTAACGATGGAATTTTTACAAAGATTTATTAATATTTTATGAGATGGAAATTTTTTACAAATTTATAATACAATAAATGTGATATTACTAAGGTTAACAGTTATTAAAAGCCAATGTTTTTATTAATAATTCTCTAAGATTAAAACCATATGATAAACGATAAACTAATCGTTTTAATATGTATAAAAAAACAATTACAATATCATGAAATAACTGAAGATGTTATACCCGACCATTTAATACCCTACATCACTTAGTTACACACATTAGGTTATAATTGGCTTTTGGTTGGATCACTAAACTCAGAGACATTGTCATACAAGTTTATTCGTGAAGAGTGATTACATGAAAAAAGGTTCTAAAAATACTCGGATCAGATTCAAATTTGGCACAGTCAATTATTAAGCTTATTAACTATTCTTCAGAAAATTTCGTCAAAAAATATTAAAGATTGCGATTTTTTGTCATATAAGTACTTTTTTTTATCAAATGATACCTTAAACTTAATATACCCTTCGCCACAAGTGCTACAGCGTATAAAAAAGCAGCACAAATGTTACAAATTATTATGTATGAGTTATTACACTAAGTGAATGCTTTCCCTTATCTATTATACGCTTCATTATACCCAAAACTATTAATGGTTTACGGTATAGTGTGCTCGTCTTACGATTTGTAATTCAAAATAAATTGTACAGCTGCTTAGGACATGAATCTGTAGTATAGGGTATAAAGTAAACGACTTTGACACATTTTCCCTTTTTTTTACTGTTTTGTCCTTTTCCTTTTCTCCTTTCTTTTTTTTTGGGATAAATATAACAATTAAATCATAAGCAAGTGTAACATATTTAAGTGACAGCTTAACTGTTATTCATTTGCTCCCTTAACCATACTCACTGTTATGTATGGTGCACCCTGGGTTATGGTGAAATATTTTATTAGAGAAACGATTTAACAAATTGCTTGGGAAGCAAGTCAAACGGTAGTAAATGTTGAGTAGAGAGTAAAAGTAGTAGCTTTAGCTTTTAGTAAGTAGTGAAGTATCAACTAACTTTGTGATTTGTGCGGGTGGAAATATTTTCTGTTTTATATGTACATGGAGTGTGTATGTGTGTATCTTATGTGTGTATGAAGCAAAATTCTCTATAAATGTTAGACATGGAAACATATGTTTCACTAATGAGTCGTGTGTGTGTGTGTGTTTATGAATTGTGTGATTTTGCAACTAAAATATACGAAAAGTGGGCTGCAAACTGTTAACAGGGTGATTTTTTTATTCATTCTATTGTATCCGTTTGTAAGTGTGTTGAATGTTATTTGATATTGTGCCTAATAGCAAATTAAAGACCATCTGAAGAATTGTGTGCGTGTGTGTGTGTGTGGAGGGAAACACATTTAAACAAATTTGTTTGTTTCATATTGAATTTCTGTAAATACAAAAGATGCGACATTTAGTTTAGTGGTCAGGGTGTGTAACCATAAAAAGTTTTGTATAGAAAATAAATCCCATTAGTAGCCAGCGAAGCATATACACATGCAGAGGTTTGGAGGCGTCCTTTTTTTAAAATCAAACTCTTTTTTATTTAGTTGTTTGTCTGTTTGTTTGTTTGTTTGTTGTGTTAATCTCATTTTATTTAACAATCATTTAAGTTTAATTCTTTTATTTTATTTATTTATCTCTTTTTGTTCGGTTGTTGTTGTTTTGTTTTGTGGCAAAATATCAAAAACAGATAATGTATGAGTTTGACATAAACACTTTTTGTTGTTGTTGTTGTTGTTGTTGTTAACTTTGTTTGGTGGGTGTAAATCCACAAACAGAAACCAACGTTACTACAACATAACAGCCCTTTCCCAACCTTGCAAATTTTTGAAATTGTAAATAAGAAAAAACAACAACGAAATTTTGCTAAGGTCGAATTTTTAGTGACCTTCATGTATCACATATATAAAAAGAGGGCGTGGCAGGTAATTGAAAACACTTATTATTGAGGTGTGCATAACAAAACATGTTCATGGTAAAAAAAGTTTTTTATTTAATTGTGGGCGTATCACCGCCCCTTTTTAGCACATCCATAAATAGGCTACTTATAAAAATATATATATCAAATATAAACTTTATAGCTCTATTTTTGTGGCTGATAGATAAATTTTTATGAATAATGGGCGTGGCTTTCGATCAATTATATAATAAGTTTAACTTCTTATAAATGTTCGTATAAAAATTTCAGCTTAATATATTCCAATGAGTATTCATCCAACAAACGAACTTGCGGACATACGGACGGACATGACTAGATAGATTTAGCTTAGTAAAGCTAAGCAAGAACATCCTGAATCTTACCTTTAGATATTACAAATGCAATGATTAACTTAATATATTCCTCTTTATATAGTATAAAAAGAAACAGGCAGGCAACCAACAACAGTCAGCCGCCATTTAACAAATCATTGCATTGAGTCAGTCAATGACGATGACTATGATGATGACAACACACATGCACGTTTCAGGCGCGTGTCTCCTTTTAACAATTTAACTCAATATTATTTTTATTGCCCAGCGCACAAACATATGCGTGTGTGGGTATGCACAGAGATTATCCGATTCGTTTCGTATTGTCTGTATTTTCTCATTTAATATTCAAATCTACCGCATTGATTTATCAATTGCCTTAAGTCGAATTTTTTTCTGTTTATGTACCGATTTCCGTTTAAGAAAAATATCATACAAGTACGTGTTATATGTGTGTACAGGATGCGTGCATTTGTCAGGCACTTAAATTAATTCCTTATCAAAGCTTATTCAAATTATTGAACATAAGGAGTGAGACGTCAGTTTATTTGCATTTATTCTGTTCTTTATAATCACAATTTATTGGTATGTAAGAACAAAGTATAACAAACAGATATCTAATTTTAGTAATTAGGTGTTTAACTTAAAATGTGTACAAAATTTGAGCTCAATAACTCAAAATATAGACATACCCACATGTTACAAAAAACTTGCTAAAAATCTAACTTCCAATGTTAGCTTAGAATCTACCTTTTTAGTTATATTTTAAGAATTATATATTTTAAGAATATAAACTTTTAGTTGGATTCTGAAGGAACTCACTAAAGAGGGCGTAATTAGATATCTGACACACCCATTATTTGCAGATCCGAAGAGTACTAAAAATTTGTCCTAAGTCAAACTTAGTTTCTTTTCTTTGATCATTTTGACATATACCTTTTTAATAATTATGGGCTAGGTGGGAAATATTTTTCAAAATTATTTTATAATTTATATAATTTTTAATTTACAAATTTTATTTCAAATACTTAAGAATATAGAATATTTGATATTCTACCACACTATTGCTATTTTGAAACCTCAGAAATCTATTCACAATTGTTTGCTTCGTAATTGGTCATCAAACCATGAAAACTTTACTCGATATAATCGTTTATAATAAAATGTCATAAAATCTGATTAAATAAATCCGAATGAAGAGAGTAACTAATACAAATAAAAATTTTGCATAAACTTTTTCTTACACATATACATACATACATACATCTAAACGTGTACAACAAAAATATATACTTTTACAAGCATTATAATTAATTTCCATCAAAAACAGACATCAACAGCAGATTTTGGATAGAGAACAAGAACGAAGCAACGAAAGAAGTAAGTTTTCAATAAGTTGTGTGAGTGAGTGAGTAAGGGAGAGAATATGGCAATCAAACACACGCTACCATTCATAGTACAATTATAACGGAGTAATAAAGACCATAATAATCATTAATCTTATCGCCGCCTTGACTTATTATTTCAATTTCAATTTCAAATTCAGTTTCAGTTCAGTTGTGTGCGTTGCGTTAAGTTGTATGTTCTGTTGGGTTAAGGAGGTGGAAAATTGTGTTAGTTAATAAAGCGTGGCAAGAGGTAAAGGCATTCAAGTGAGGTGGAGTGTGATTTGAAAAGTCTGTGGTTAAGAGATTTACAGATTTGTTTAGAGGGTGACCAGAACACTTTAACAATATGAGGACATGTTTGGTTTTTTCTTTCTTTTCTTTTTTTTATAAATAAATCTTTTTTAATCTTTCAATAAACAAGCAAGATACGTGATTTTTATTTTTAAATGCTTGTGAAAACATGCTTATAAAAATTATAGATTTTTCAACGCGAATGCAACCGTCAATGTTTTTATTGAGGAAATGTTTCTACAATACCTCACTCAATAATATAATCGTGTGATGTAAATGGAATTTCTGGTAATAAAAGTTAAATTACTACCTTGCCTGCGAACTGTGTGTAACTGTAATAAAAACGAATAAATAGAAAATAAACTCAAGTGTTAGAGGCCCTGCTGTGCTTGGCATGCTTTTAAGCGCTATTAAAACGGCAGTCAGTACCAATAACAACAACAACAACAACAGTAAGAAGTAATGCTAACAACCCCATCATGTTTATATTCTGCTGCAATAAGTCCGACATCATCACTTACTCACTCATTCCTCACTCATTATACCATCGTTACTATAACTATGCATACAAAGCATACTTTACTTAACATAGATGGAAACTTTGACAAAACTGTCGCAAACTTGAGTTTACGTTGTACGGTATTCTCCCCAAAAATGTTGATGCTTATGCGCATAGACGCACTTATACATATAAAGTATTAAATGACCTCCACATCACACACATCATACACAACTAAGGCAAACATATCACAATAAATAAACATAATATTATACAAACATACACACACTCACACACACTCGCAGACATAAATTCTGTAAATAATAATTCAAAAACAGTTTCAACTAAAGGTACCGCCTTTTTTCGTTGCTGTCACAAACATTCTAGCAGAAAACTTTTTAGTATAAAACGGAAACAACAAAAACAACAAGGAAGAGGAAAACTGAAATTGGTTTAGATTAAATCTTAAATAACCTGTACATCCAAATAAACATACATACAAACAGAGTGGGCGTGTCAGACACATGATTGCGCTTTTTAATAATGATTTGTGAAATTTTGTACGTTTTTTTTGTCACTTTTTGAGGTGTCATAATAACTCTCTTATAAACAATGATGAATATTCGCCCTATTCTTATTCTTCTTCTGTTCTTAGGTAAAAATATGGTTTCAAAATCGTCGCATGAAGTGGCGCAACTCGAAGGAACGTGAATTGTTAGCTAGCGGTGGTTCACGTGATCAAACATTACCAAATAAAAATAATCCCAATCCTGATCTATCAGATGCTAAATGTGATCGCCCTATGACACCATTATCGCCCGGACAATTATCACCGCATCATCGTCAAAGTGTGTCACCCATAAATTCGGGCAGTAACAAGGAGGAAATTAAAATTAAAGAACAACAACAACAACAACAACATCCCTCTAATAATAATACGCCAAAATTATTGATATCACCAAAGACACCCTGTTCAGGATCTTTACAATCACCACCACTGATGCATCATATACCATCGCAACCAGTGTGCAGTATTGGTATGCCATTTACAACAACAACAACACATAATATACAAATGACAACACCACCGCCACCCTTACTGACAATGGCTACAAAACAATTGGTTAACAGCAATCCACAAATTAATCAGCAACAACTAAATAATGATCAATCATTGATATCTACAGCAATGGCCTCCTCCTCATCCTCCTCTTCCCCGGGTAACAGCAGCAGCAATAGCAACAAAAACATCAATAATGCAACAAACAGTGTATTGTCGTTGCCCATGAGTAATGCCGAATTTCATGCAAAAATCAATGCTGAGATGCATAAACATTTGGTGGCGGCCGATTTGAAATTTAAATTGGAAAGCACCCTTCATGAGGCCAAACAGAGACGTCTCAACATGTTGACAATTAGCGGTGGTGTAGGCTCCGTTCCAACCGATTGTAATCATTCTCTAACACTACATAACACACATCCTGCCAATAATTTTTTCATCAGTAATGCCATGCAAGAGGCGTTACAACATCAACAGCAACAGCAACAACATCATCATCATCCTCATCATCATCATATAACTATACCATCAACAGCTGCAGCACCGCCACAGCAACCGCCATCAAACTGTCCCTCGCTGATCTCCGCTCATCATCAATTCTCGCAACCATTCCATCATAATCAAAATTTTCAAAATTCGGAATTTATGAAAATGTATTATGACGACTATGATGACACGAATAGCGATAGTGATGAAGAAATCAGTGTAACATGACCGCCTTAATAGAGAAAACGAAAAAAAAACAAAAACAAAAAACAAAAAGAAAGAAAATAAATCAAGGCTGGGGTCCTTTGCCCATAATTTTCATTACAAAATTTGTAAATGTATTGTATTATATATGAGTTCAATATACACTCAATTTTATGTAAAATAATTTAATTCTTATTACACTGAAAATTTAGAAAAAAAAATATTTAAAATATTTTTTCCCTTCTTGCGAATTTAATTTATAATATTAAAAAAAATAAAAAAAAAAGAAATAAATTACAAAATAAAAATGTCATTATATTCCATGGATGGAATTGAAAAACTATAATAAAGAAATTAAAAATCTATGCATTTAACCTCTTTCCAGGCGTGAATGACAATGGGAATATGGAACGGGTAGGTAAGTTAAGTAAATCTTAGACCCAATCTTGAAAACCCACCAAATCTCAGAGTAGTGATTATAATCACATACTAAACCATAGTGTGAAAGGTTAGCAGAAGTTTTATGAGAACTTTTACTTGAAGTTTGAGTTTTATGTCTTTCAGCTTAGGTTTGATTTAAATAACATAATTTTATGAGAAGCGTATTTTATCCAACTATGGATTTTCAAAAAAATTATGATCATTTAAAACTTTAACGAAATACTGAGGGATTTTAACTTAACCATTGGTTTTTCTTTAAATACTTACTGCAACAATGTCTCTTCAAGTTTATGGGTTTAGAGTTACCAAGTTGTTGTGAAAGGAAAGTGGTTTGTGTATTAGGTAATGGTGTTGTAATTTAATCTTGCCAGATGAAAATTAAATCACTATACATTATGAACTTGAGGCAACCAAAATAGTCCAGTTTGAAATATTGCATGTAACAGTAGCCGCGAGGACTGGTTTTGACGACTACAAAATCTCTATGTTGTAGAAGAAGAAGAAATCATCTAAAAAATTGGATGTTAAGACCTTGAGAGCAAAGTTTCTAATCTTTCCACCAAACCTGTTACTATTTTAGTTGATTATTTATTTTAATTTGTTATAAATTAGTTTCACCACCAAACCGTTGAAGTGCTTCTAAAATTTATATAAAATATTTTATTTTTTGTTTTCATTTTAATGATTATAATATATTGTATATAAATAAATAAGAAAGATTAAATAAATCAAGTAATTTTCACAATTTTTAATTATATTTTTTAGTAGAAAAATAAAAATAATATAATTTGTTAAAATAAAGCGATTTCAATATGAAATTATGCAGCATGCAAATTAGTAAAATGTTACACAACTACAACTACACTACAATTAACCTAACAACAATTTAATTTGTACATTTCACATTACGTATATAAGCAGGTCATGAGTTTATTAAAAAATATTGAAAGTGAGTTGAAAAAAAATTGCATAGAACTTTAATAAATCTTCCCAGTTCTAAATTATTCATCATCCAAACGTATAGCATGATTCACATGACCGTTTGTAATCTTCATGCGATTTATAATCGTACAATTATTCGATTTCAATGG
Source organism: Ornithomya chloropus (assembly GCA_963971445.1). Lineage (NCBI taxonomy): Eukaryota > Metazoa > Arthropoda > Insecta > Diptera > Hippoboscidae > Ornithomya > Ornithomya chloropus. Next base: position 4,071,229 of record OZ020532.1, read on the forward strand.
AGCCGGCACAGTAATGTTAGTGGAAGAAGGTAATTTCCTCTCCTCCATAATAGTGTTGCTGCTAACATTCAAATCATACGAATTTTTATTGCCGGTAATCTGTAGTACTCGTCGTTCTTGTATATAATTCAAAGCCAACGAGATGCTTAATCCCAAAAATATAGTTAACACACATCCCAGCATACTATACCACATATAACTCAAATGGAAAATGGGCCACGAGCTATAAATTATTATGAGAAAATAAAAAAATTAATTATATTAAAAATAATATCCAAAAAACTTACCTAAAGCCCGTCAATTCTACGCTGGGAGTTAGGGTTACGGCCTCAATGGTATTGTTGGAAAAGCATTCACAATTTGTTATAGAGAGCGGTAAAGACTCCAATTCCAAATTGGATAACTGAGCTATAATGCCAATAAAGATTACAACAGCCAATGAAATAATGCCACCATAGAAAGCTCCCCGGGCATTGGCATTCTTAAAGGCTATACCCAAAACGAATAGACCCAAAGTTACACCACCCACCAAGCCATTCAATGTAAGCGTGGCCTGCAACACTCCCCCCAAATGTTCCACAATGAATACCAAGCCGAATGATATAATACCAAAACCTAATGACATCCATTTGGCATACGTAGCTCCCTTATCCGGTGAAATTTTTATATTCAAACCATTAATTAATAAATCCTCGCAGGTTACCGCCGATAAGGAGTTCAAAGCAGAGGCTACAGTACTAAAATCAAATGAATCCATTATTTATTTATATATTTTTTTCCTATTTAAACTGTAACCTTAACACTTACCCCAAACTGGCGGCAAAAATGCCCGCCACAAATATACCCGCCACTGTATAAATATGCTCATAAGTATTGATAATATAAAAGGGTAACAATTGATCAGGGGCTGCTATATGGCCAGCCATTAAAGGATCACAGGTGGAATAATGATTAAATACCATAAGACCGGTATAAAAGTTGAGTAAGAAAACCACCACTAAACCCATAATGGCATAAAACAGAGCTATTTTAGCCGATTTCAATGATTGCAACGACATACATTTTTGCACGGATGCTTGATTGGTGCAAAATAATGAGGTCCAATAGAAGAAACCGCCAATAACCACCGACCAAACGGTATGACGTGTAGTTGGATTAATATCGAAACTGTAAAAAGAAATCGAGCAATTAAAGGATATTAAAGGACCAAAATTTCAAAATTATATTAATTTCTAAAGTTATTGCTAGGTCTACTAGTTTTTCAATTTTTGTTTTATTACCCAGCTCTTTGTCCATTCTTCTACATTTATTGTCCTATGTCTCAGAGGTTGATTAGACCATAATTTCAGATAATAATGCGCCTAAAAGTGAGCTAAAATAATTTATAGTTTAATCATTAACCAGAGTTGTCAAACCAACGCTACGCTCTGATGCTGTATATTAAAAAGCTAAGAAAAACTTTATATTGAAAGCGGACGGATGGACAAAACTTTCTTAATCTCTTCACTGTAAATGATTTATATAATGTTACAACCTCATCCAAACAAAGTTAATACTAAGGTTCTTGATAACATTTAGATTTCAACTATTTGTAATAAATCAAAAACTTACTTGAATAATTCGATGCGCTGGGCTGTTGCAGCTGTGGTAAAAATGTCATGAGATGTGCCGCTATAAAAACAACCCAATATCACCACCAATATTAAGGACACAGCTAAAACAGCAGCCTAAAATAAATAAAAGAAAAAGTGGATGGTTATATAAAAAAAAAAGTTTCCCTTGTCCTCCAAACACTTGCCTGAAAGGTGTCAGCTATAACTACCGCTTTCATTCCACCCTGGGATGAGTAGAAAATGCAAACCACATAAATTAAAACCACCGCAATTTTCGTATTCAGGCCAGTCGCCTTCGATAGAGCTATGGCCGGAGCTAATACAGCTACAGCTGTATAAAAACACATCTAAAAAATTTGGTAAAAATTATTAAAGAACTCAAAACAAAGCCGTTGTTTTGAAATAAAAATTCATTAACTAACCTGTACAATATATAGAATGGCACCCAAAATACGTATATCCTTGCCAAAACGTATACCCAGATATTCATAACAACTGGTTAGTTCCATTTTAAAATAAATTGGATAAAAAACTTTTATAGCTACTGGTATAACAAGAATCATCGGTATAACTAAAAGATAATTTTATAACAATTAATATCCATTTATTGTATATAATTTAGTACATACCGATCAAGATAAATTGCGTTCCTTGAAAGTACATTTCGGATGGATTACCCAACAATTCTATGGCTGTTATAAAGCTAGTAGTTAAACTCAAAGTGACCGGGAATAAACTCATTTCGGAACCCAACAGAAATTCATTTGATGAACTGCCAGATTTTTTAAAGAAACCATAAAACACACCAATACCCAGTGATATAATTAACATGCTCAATAAAATTATATAATCGTATAAAGAAAATGCCGCTTTATGCAACAAATCGTCGCATTGTTCTTCCTTGACCGGTACAAGGCTTAAAGTTGAAGTTTTTTGATATGAATCCATTAGCATAGCGGCGGCCACATTAAATTCGGATGATTTACGATCTGGTGAACTCTCACCATATACTATGACGTATTGCGGAGGCGGATCGGTGGTGGTTTCATAAGTTTTGGGTATAGTAGTAAAAGGCATTGCCAAACCTTGAACATTATTATTTAAAACATATAAAAATAAGAATGCGAACGCACAAGTAATAGTTATTCGATTGGTCATGATGGAGGATTATTCTTTTGCTTTATAGAGAATTCAATGGGTTTAGAGAGATTTAGCTTTAGCTATATAGAGGTAAAGAACTTTATACTGTATTATGTATTGTTTTTAATTGGCGGTTTACTTGTCACTTTAACTGGTATGCAGCGTTAGTAAAAATTTCAACAACCTAGAAAGAGATAAGAAATGAGCAATTATGTATTATTTTTTATTTATTATTTATTATTAATATTTATTATTTTTTATTTAATGATTTTTAAACGGTTCTACTTTATAATGGATTCCATCAATCAATCTGTATTTTTCCTAACAATTTAAGGTCAAAATTCAACCCTAAGCATTCCGTTCAATGCGCTCCACACTTAGTTATATAAGCTATTGTTAATAATATAGTTTAATTACGTCTGTGGTTTATGGTTTATATAAATCATTAAATCATGAATTATTGCTTCAAATAATTAATCAATGAATATCACAAAAAAACAAAAAAAAAAGAAACTAAGATGCTTGTAAAAAGACACTTGTGCAATAATGAAATAAAATTTTCAAGTTCAATAATATTTCCTGACTAATAATGAACACATAATGTCAATGATCTTCAATTAATTAATTGCTTGAACAAATTAAGAATGAACAAATAAGAAATTGGAAGAATAAGAAGAAGAAATCGTGTTCACAATAATTATTTGTGCGTCACTATCAAATGCGAATTTTATTAGGTTGATAATCCTTGATTTCTGTAGATTATGGGCGTGGTTTTCAAACGATTCGCATAAAAACTAACATTGTGTGCCGCTTAATATTTCTAGCTTCTGTGCACAGGTTGGTATTTAAATTGGGAGAAATCAGCCAAGTGCCACGCCCTATTTCGACAAAAGTCTATATAAATAGCAACAAAAATTGATTTCTACAATTTAAAATCTATTCCGCATCGATTTGCCTAATATGGGCAGGGTTGCATAAGAGACCGCCCACAATTTACCACAATCATTATAAGATTTCTGCAACTTGTAAGTTGACTTATAAATCTCATATCATTAAAAAGTACAATTAGGATCCATCCACGCTTATATATGTAGATGTGGAGGGTATTTAAGATTCGGCCTAAGCCAAATTTACTTCTTCACTTTTAATTATCTATGTTTGGAAGTACCTATTATAGCTTCTTTATATCCATACATAAGTCACACTTTCTAATGAGTGTAAAAAAAAATTTAAATAACAACAAAACAAATAACAATAACAACAACAACAACATTAAAATGTATTTAATCTTCAATATAATTTACAAACATTTTGCCATGTGTTTATGTATGTTTTATGGTCATTTAATTCAAAAATTAACTTCTTTTGTTTTCTCTTTTAATTGTATCGATATTTATGTGTGAATAACTGACATAGCAAAACTAAACCGCTATAAACAAGATAAAAGCACATTTATCTGGTTCGTGGCGGATACTGGCAGACACACTGGCACAAGCCAGTTTCATTTACACTACCAGCTACACGTTAGCGGAAAGAGTGAAACCAATTATTTAATAGGGCCACACCATCTCTCGATAGCATATAACTAAATGATCGTCGTCAAGAAGTAGGTATAAAAGCAAAAACAAAAACAATATCAAAAAGAATAAATAAATTTAAAACATAACATGTATAGGTATGAGTGCTCATATCTAGAAAAACAAACCAATTTGTGAGTGTCGTCGGTCGTCTAATGCGATATTCAATGTATTTGTTTAGAACACATTTCATTTAAATTTATATGTGTTTGTGTTTACACTCACAATTAAATTGTATATATTGGGGCCTTTCCTATTAAACTTCTTGACCCTTTGTATTATTATCAAGTCTTACGCATCATTACATCTTACGATGAAGAATCACTGTATGCAAATTTCTTAATAAGGTTTCTTTCAATCAATTTCAATAAAACTAGAGATGCAGGAAATTTTCTTGTATATTCAATTCGTTTATTCGAATAACATTTGAAAAAGAACGTTTTTAAACAATTCATATACTTAACTAACTAACTAACTAACTAATCCGTCCATACGTCCATACGTTTTGAATACCCTCCTAAGCTTAACAACTCAGATTTTTGCTTTAAAAATGGTCTGTTTTGCTTAAACTAGAAAAACTAGCTCATTAACCACACCCTTAATTGAAAAAATGTATCCCTTAATAAAGTGGATCCTCTCATCGTTACCCATTTAAGTTTCTCTGTTGTCCACAATTAAACAATTGCTTAGAGAAAGGTGTCTTTAAACTACACAATGAATATGAATGACAATATATTTATTTTTATATAACAATTGCCATAAAAGCATACAATATTATTATTATTTAATGGCAAGTGTTTTAATGAACAATTATTTACAACACAATTCCACAAAAACCGCAATTGTCTGAACTAAGTTGTTAATTAATTAACAATTGAAAAACAAAACTTCATCACCTTTTACAGTAATAATAAAATAACTAAGAATATATTGTCTATTTATGAGTTTCGCATGGGCGTGGCTATTTAAAAATGTTTACTGAAATAATGAAATAAAAAATTTCAGGTAACTCTTTGACAAGCTTAAAGAATGCAAAAATATAGCAAGTAAGTAAAATTAAATTCAATTCAGTTGAAATATTAAATATTTTTCATATTTATAAACAAATTGTAGGCGGGAGAAGTACTTGATTACGCCCTATATCAAAATACGCCTCAACTTATAAGTCGGATTCTGAGCCAAATATTATAGTTTTTTTTTGTAAATTGTAGGTGCATTTGTTATCCAACCATGCCCATTTTTGGCACATGGTAGGATAAACTATTTATAAAAAATACAAAATTCAAATCTAAATTTTTGTTGGCTGTGGGCGTGGCATAAATCATTATATGTCCTGTACACTGTGATTTCCGTTTTATATTCTTCTAATTCATTTCGATATAACTTCTAATGTACCCTAAAGTATTCAAAACAACCATTTGGTAGTATTGACTTTGCATCTACTAAGATATCAGTTTAATTTAGTACCAATTAACTTCAAGATCCTTCGAATTTCAAGATAATTAGATTACTTTAATAACTCTGAATTAACTAAAATTTCATTTCAAATTTAATCCATATTGAACTCAAAATTAGCAAATTAGCTCGGTTAGAACAATTATTTTGAAACTAGTGCAAAATTTGTTCAATTGATTTTGAAATTACACCAAATTTTCTTTGAATCTACTCGAATTTAATCCACAATTATTATAAAATTTGTTGCTCCTTGGTCTTGGTTTTATAAAATCATTAAAAATGAATAATTAGTTTTTGTTTTAAAGGTAAAATTTAAAACTCAATAAAAGTTTTAATAAAAACTCTATTTAATTCGAACCAATTATTATTAGTTTTATTAAAAATGTTTAAGAGTGAAGTGAGGGTTTTTTAAAATTTTATCCCTTTTTTTTGGTTTTTCTTTTAAATTATTTAAATTTTTGTTTGTTTGTTATTCTTTTCCATTTCCCTACTTACCGTCTTGAAAGCAACGTTTTCTGTGCCAACACTGTTTTTGCATCAAAAATGTTCTAAATTGAATTTGTAAAATTAAACCGCGATTGTTACGATAATTCATTAACGTGAACTTGTTTAACAATTTAACTAAACACCAACTATTAATTAGTAACACCAGAATATAATTCCAAATCCTTTGTTTTAACAAAAATATCAAAAAAAAAAGTGAAAAACAGATCCTTTTACAAATCCTTCATTCGATTTCTTTTCTTCTAGTCAACACTTTGTCTTTTATTTTTACTTATATTTATTTGTTTATTTATAAATCGTTATAACACTTTGATTTCGCTGTTAACTGTAACCGTTGTTTTTCTGTTGTTGTAGCTTTATCGTTTGTTCGTTGTGGCGATCCGTGAAAAAATGCTAACATTGGCGTTGAAATGCTTCGTTTTTATATTTGAAACTTAGCAGCGTAGCTGTTAGTTAACGATCGATCTATACACAACATTAGCTTTAATTGGTTCGCAAATCAAATTCGTACTTTTGTGTATGTACAGTTAGGTGTACATACGTATGTGTATAAGTTAATATCAGAAAATAAAAGAAATCTTCAAGTGGAGGTATGGGGCACATATATACATTGCATTATAAATTTATCCAGTACGTTCATAGCATGAGAGATGGATGTTTTTACCCTACATTGGCAGATGGCATACACAGTGCATCACATTGGGATAAATATTTTCATTCATCATTTATTATAAAAGTTGAGAATTTTTTTTGGAACTCAATAGATTTCCTCTTCTTCTTGAGGCTTCTTCTCTATATGTGTCATTATATCTTCTGTCCTATATAAGTAATATGGAAAAATTCGTCACATAAAGACTTATTATAAAATATGCCCTATAACGCCCACAGCAAATTATTAAAAACAAATTATGAAAAAAAGTGAATTTTTGCTAAATTTTTTAAAGAAATTCATTCTTAATGAAGTCTTTATTAAAACCTTATATACACAAATATGTAGGCGTGGCCAATTGTAAATATTACTTTTATTCATTATAAAAGTGAAGGGTGTACAAGATTTGGTTTAAGCTAAATGTAAATTTTATATTCGTTTCGATTTGCGAACGATTCCAGCTGCAATTGTTGTTGCGACATTCTCTCGATCAATTAAACCTTAAATGCTTATTCACTGGTGTACTGTTTGATGCTTTCCTGCTACTTTTATTAGAATTCATGTAAATGTTTGTCATATAAATACAATCGACACGTGAATCGTAACAGTTAACGATTCGTTTGTAAACAACTTTCATTTCAATGTATTCCCAATATACCACTTTAGTGCTTTTTATAAACATTGAAAATAATTTTGAACATTTTTAATTAATTCCTACCTTTGTTGTCTTATACTTTATATAACACAATGATGCTAAAAATACTCTTTGATGTGTCGCGGAGTTGATCTTGGTGAATAAAAGTGCTGTAAAAAGAGTTTGACAGTTGTTCCCTAAAAGCAGGAAGAGAAACGATTATGAATCACAACAACAAGATGTTTTAATCTCCAAGGGGTGGGTATTGTAACAAGGTATTAAAAAGTTATATAAAACTGTTGGTATGCACCTCGAAATGTGTCAATCATGAGATACTTTGAAGGTCATCTTTAACAGTTCATCACTAGTAATAAATTTGAAGCTCTGGTTCATATCAAAACTCAACAATCTTCAAATATTTCGTTTCGTTTGAAAATAACCGCCCTAAGTAAACAATAAAAACAAAATGTGATGTTTTTCCAAATTAAAAACCTATTAAAAGAAATTCAATAAAATTCATTTCAATTAAAACAATAAAAAACAAACAAAAAAATTGAGATCTAATCGATCGCTTCAAATTTAAGGGAAATAAATATAAACAAAGTGTAGTGAGGGAGGGAGTAGAGAAATATTAATTAGAGATAAATAAAAGCGATAATGAGTCTGAGAGAGAACTACACAGCGTATGAGTAACCACGAAAAGAAATGCATCCACCCATACAAACACACACATACAACAAACTATTAACAAATGTCGTTTTAAGAAAATTATTTTGTTGCAGTTCCTCCACACATTCCACACAAGCGTACTCTTGCAATCAATAATTTATAATTAATGCATGATCATGTTATTGTTGTTGTTGTTGTTGTTTTTATTATATAAAATTTTCAATTTCATTTATAAATTATAAACAATTTTATTTTTAAGGAATTTTTATTGTTTTCTAGTCTACGTTTTTCTAAAAGAGAGAGTATGAAAGAGATAGAGAGCTAAAGTTGTTATAATGAAAAATAATGTTAAACAAAAACAATAACAACAACAACAAGTAAAAATCACTAAATTTAGATCAAATGTTAAATACCATCCTTATCTAAAAGCAAAATGTGGGCGTGGCAGGTATCTCAGTACGCCCATATGGCCTCAAAATATGTGGTGGATACATTAGTAGGCCCATACGGATTTTGTGTCATATATAGTTTTTTTTATATTGTGGGCGTGGCAAGTATGATCTCCACGCCTATTTCTAAGTGTTGTAATGATGTTGTAAACTTAATATATTTTTCATTTCTTGTAAGAGCTATGTAACGTCACATATACCGTTATCTGTATAATTGATAATTATGAAATTATAAAAAAATATTGTATTAACATTTTTGTTGTGACAAGCTTGTTTATATGCGTAGATTAGCTGAATTGTTTTTTCCTGACTTTTATCTTGTCTGTGGTATTTTAATTTTTTTTCTTTTTTTTTTAGTAAGTGAGATAAAGAGTTATCCGCCGTACAAAAACAAAGTGTCATGAACTGTTTATAATATATAGTGTTTGAAGTACATACATACAATAACGGTTGTCTTATCTACAATGTTTACAAAACACATAGTCTGGATCAACAACAACAATGAATTACAGCCAGGTCTGTACGTCTGTCTCTTTATACATTAGTTTTAGATAAACTAAATTTATAATTTACTCTTTGTTCGCTCATTGAAGTTCAAAACGATTTATTCTCATCACGATTACAGAAATTATTACCTAGATAGTGTAGTCATTCACCATTTTATTCAATACATTTTCCTAATTTGGTGTAATTATTGAATATTAAAATAAAACTATCGATAAAAATTTATTTCATCATGATTAAGTCAAATTTCTTTCTCTTTGCATGGTGGCGCTAGTACACTCAAGTATTTAAGAATATATACATCTCTGTTCTAGTAGTAAAGTGTCAAACCATAAGATTTTATTATTTTTCAAACAAGCTGTAGTGGTAGTTTCCTAACAACCCTGTTTTTCAACTAAATCAACTATTTGGCAACATTAATTTTTTTAAATAACTATGTGGCATCTCTAAAAATAGAAGCATATGTTTATCGAGGAGTAAAATAAAAATTCAGATTGCAGAAAAATAATTTTGGTAAAATATAGGAAATTAAGTTAATTAATAATATTAAAGATGATGTCTGCACCGTCAAATTATGGCATACAAAGTACAGCTGGTGCAGTGCCTATACGAAATGAAAAAGGTATTTAAATAATTAACCAAAATTATTCTCGTTCATCTTTGAAAAACCAAACAAATATTATTTCCAGGTGAAATTTCCATGCAAAAGGTTAAAGTGCAGCGGTATATATCGGGCAAGAGACCCGACTATGCTAAAGGTGATTCCAGTTCTGGTGAGAGTGATTTGGAAGATTTCATCGATACCCGACGGCGGCAACAACAACAGGAAAAACGTCATCTTAAGAGTGACAAAACTGAAGCAGAGTCTAATAAACAATCGGACCGTGAAGATGAAATAGATGATCCACGCTTAAGACGTTTAAGAGCAATACCAGCAGAAACCGATGAGTTGGAAAGAGAACGCTTAGAACGTCATCGTCATGTACACGAACCAGAGCTATTGGCTGAAAGTGATACGGAGGAGGAAGAAGAAGATGAAACACAACAACAACAACAATCGAATTTGGAAAGAGCAACTAATAAAATCACTTTAGCTTCCGAGTCGGATAGTGATTCTGAGTTAAGTGAAAGTGAATTGGAGCAGAAACGTCTCAAGTTAAGGCAGCGCATGCTTCAACAACAAAAAGAAGAAGAAATTCTACAAAAAGAAGAGGAGAAACAATCAGAGTCCTCAGATTCGGAAAGTTCTGAATATGAAGAAGAAACGGAAAGTGAAGAAGACAACGAGCCGCGTTTAAAACCGTTATTTGTACGTAAAAAAGATCGTGCCACTATACAAGAGAAAGAACGTGAGGTACAAAAACAAAAACAATTGGAAGCAGAAGCTAAACGTTTAGCTAAAGATAGAAGAAGACAAACTTTACGGTTGGTGGAGGAGAGTGTTAAAAAGGATTTGGAAAAAACAAAGGTAATTAAAACACATGTGTTTGCTATTAAAAAGTACCGTTAAAAAAATTTTAATATTTTTTTTATTATTTAGAATGATTCAGCTGAGCCGCGTATTGATGATGTTTGTACCGATGATGAAAATGATGAAGTTGAATATGAAGCGTGGAAGTTACGCGAATTGAAACGTATGAAACGTGATCGCGAAGAGAAAGAAAAGTAAGTTTTGTTTTTTTATATATTTATGACATAAATTTCTTACTAATCTTTAATATTTTGTTTAGTACGGAACATGAAAAATTGGAAATTGAACGGATGCGCAATCTTACCGAGGAAGAGCGTCGACAAGAATATCGTCAAAATCCTCGCATCATTACCAATAATGCGACCAAAGGAAAATATAAATTCTTGCAAAAATACTATCACCGTGGAGCTTTCTACTTGGATGAAGAGAACGACATACTGAAGCGAGACTTTGCTCAGGCAACGTTGGAAGATCACTTTGACAAAACCATTCTGCCCAAAGTGATGCAAGTGAAGAATTTTGGCCGTTGTGGTCGCACCAAATATACGCATCTAGTGGATCAGGATACCACCAAATTCGATTCACCTTGGTTTGCTGAAACAGCCAATAATATAAAGTTTCATAATGAACGGGCCGGAGGCATGAAGCAAATGTTTGATAAACCTTCATTAGCCAAACGTAGAAAAATGGAATAGATTTTATATAGTTTTTTTATATACGTGCTTAGTATTTAGTGGATAAACTAGTTAAAAAAAGAAAAGAATTAATTAATTTATACTCGCGTTTATAATTACACCCAAGTCGTAATCATTTGAAGTGATTGCGATATAACTGATTAGCATTTCTTTGTTTTTTGTATGAATAACTCCAATCATTACAGAATTTTATAACTTTGGTAGCTTTAACAGATTATATTGTTATCTTATGCCATTCATTATATTGATCGATAGTAATTCTATTACAAAAGTCTCATCTTTGTACGAAATAATAATAAATATTAACCCTTATGCTTACAATTTATTTTATTTTTCATAATAAACGGTTTTAATTTGGAATAAATCCGTATAAAGTTACAAGTTGGCTACTTATTTTGCTAAATTCTTCAAAACACTAATAACAACCCTACAAAAAGAAGGTAATATTGTTTTCTTTATAACCCTCTAACGACACGTCCGATTTTGATTAAATTTTTTGCAAACGTTTGGAAATTTCTTTAGGTTTTCGATGATATTTAGTTTAGGGGCGTGGCACTGCCCGTTTTCTTAGAAAATGACTTTTTAATAATAAATTCTGTTTATTAACTAAATGGGTGGTGCCACGCCCACAAAATATACTTTGTTTGAAAGCTGAATTAATTTACAAGATTTTACAAAAAGTTTGAACAAAATCGGTCCACCCGTTTCCGAGTTATAAGACTTTAAAGATTATCTTAAATCGTCATCTGCTTACTGTGCAGTTCTGGGCGCCTGGTATTTTGCTAACATTTTTATGTTTGGTTTGTGATTTTTAAAACTACGACCTCACATACATACACACACACATAAGAATGTTTGTGAATTTGTTTGGCTTATAACTAGGAAACTACTGCTCCGATTTTGGTCAAATTTTTTGCAAACGTTTGGAAATTTCTTTAGCTTTTCAGGGATATTTAGTTTAGGGGCGTGGCACCGCCCATTTTCTTAGAAAATGACTTTTTAATCATTTTTCTCGTTTATTTACTTAATGGGTGGTGCCACGCCCACAAAATATACTTTGTTTGAAAGCTGAATTAATTTACAACATTTCACAAAAAGTTTGAACAAAATCGGTGCAGCCGTTCAAAAGTTATACGACTTTAAAAAATTCCTAAAATCAAGATTTGCTTGCTGGGTATGCTGGGCGCCTGGTATTTTGCTCACATTTTTATGTTTGGTTTGTGATTTTTAAAATTACGACTGCACATACATACACACACACACATAAATGATTATGCTGGGCGCCTGGTATTTGCAAGCATGCACGAACACGCAAGAATTGTTGTTGTTGTTGTTGTTGTTGTTGTTGTTGTTGTTGTTGTTGTTGTTGTTGTTGTTGTTGTTGTTGTTGTTGTTGTTGTTGTTGTTGTTGTTGTTGTTGTTGTTGTTGTTGTTGTTGTTGTTGTTGTTGTTGTTGTTGTTGTTGTTGTTGTTGTTGTTGTTGTTGTTGTTGTTGTTGTTGTTGTTGTTGTTGTTGTTGTTGTTGTTGTTGTTGTTGTTGTTGTTGTTGTTGTTGTTGTTGTTGTTGTTGTTGTTGTTGTTGTTGTTGTTGTTGTTGTTGTTGTTGTTGTTGTTGTTGTTGTTGTTGTTGTTGTTGTTGTTGTTGTTGTTGTTGTTGTTGTTGTTGTTGTTGTTGTTGTTGTTGTTGTTGTTGTTGTTGTTGTTGTTGTTGTTGTTGTTGTTGTTGTTGTTGTTGTTGTTGTTGTTGTTGTTGTTGTTGTTGTTGTTGTTGTTGTTGTTGTTGTTGTTGTTGTTGTTGTTGTTGTTGTTGTTGTTGTTGTTGTTGTTGTTGTTGTTGTTGTTGTTGTTGTTGTTGTTGTTGTTGTTGTTGTTGTTGTTGTTGTTGTTGTTGTTGTTGTTGTTGTTGTTGTTGTTGGTGGTGGATGCGTTCTGATCCGTTCTGATGCGTTTCGATGCGTTTCGGTGCGTTTCGGTGCGTTTCGGTGCGTTTTGGTGCGTTTGTTGGAATTATTCTTATTGGAATTATTCTTATTGGAATTATTCTTATTGGAATTATTCTTATTGGAATTATTCTTATTGGAATTATTCTTATTGGAATTATTCTTATTGGAATTTTTCTTATTGGAATTTTTCTTATTGGAATTTTTCTTATTGGAATTTTTCTTATTGGAATTTTTCTTATTGGAATTTTTTTTATTGCTCTTATAAAATTTTGCTTCTCAGCTGAATTCGAACTCATGTCTACAATATGAAGAGTTTACTGAGACAACAACTTAGCCACTCAGCTACTGAGGGCCCTAACTTTTGATGTATTTACGCTATAATGAAGGTTTCGTTTAGACATTTAACAATACGCAAGATTATAGAGATCCCCAAACTGAGAATAGAAATTTCTGTAGCTTTGCAGGGAAATAATTTTAATGGGCGTGGCACTGCCAGTTTTTTTAGAATATGGCTTTTTAAATTATATTTTTGGTTTTTTACTAAATGGGTGGTGCCACGCCCACATAATATACTTCGTTTGAAAGCTGAATTAATTTACAACATTTCAAAAAAACAACATTGAACAAAATCAGTCCAGCCGTTTCCAAGTTATAAAGCTTTAAAAAATATCTAGAATCAAAATTTGCTTACTGCGGCATTCTGGGCGCCTGGTATTTTGCTAACATTTTCATGTTTGTTTTGTGATTTTTCAAATTACGACCACACATACATACATACACACATAAGAATGATTGTGAATTTGTTTGGCTTATAACTAGGAAACTACTGCTCCGATTTTGGTCAAATTTTTTGCAAACGTTTGGAAATTTCTCCAGCTTTTCGTGGATCATGAATTTAGGGGCGTGGCATTAACCATTTACTTAGGAAAAGGCTTTTTTGGAAAAAATTGTTATTTTAATACTAAATGGGTGGTGCCACGCCCATATAATATACTCCGCTTGAAAGCTTAAATAATTTACAAGGTTTTGCAAAGAGTTTGAACAAAATCCGTCCAGCCATTTCTAAGTTATAGGACTTTAAAAAATATCTACATTCAAGATTTGCTTACTACGTAATTCTGGGCGCCTGGTATTTTGCTAACATTTTTATGTTTTGTGTGATTTTCTTCAATTAAGAAAAAAAAAACTTCAATACAATACCTGCCGCTGGACAACATTTTTCGTGAAAAATCTTACCTAAGATTATTTCCAACTATAGTGGGAAGGAAAAAGATGCATGTTGGGTTAAAGGAGGTGGGTTTGATGTTGATCTCACTGTTGATGCCTCTTCTAATCTGAAAACTTTTTATATTTGAAGTTTTTTTTTCGAAAAAATTTCATACTCACAAATTTTCAATTTTTTTTCTTACGCTGTTAAAATAAAATTATTAACAAAACCATTTAATTTTTGAGTTTTTATTTTCATAACTTAAACTTTTATTTTGAAGAATATTTCATCTTTGTTGTTGTTTGTTTTTTTGGTTTTTATTTTTATTATATATTATATGTATATATGTATATATATAACTGGTAATTATACAATATAGTATAGGTGTGTGTGTGTGTGGGTGTGGGTGTGGGTGTATTTTAATTAATTAATTTATTTATAGATGTGTGTAGTACATATACATACATATACAGCTGTGTATGTGTATGGGTATGTGTATGTGTGTTTGTACGTATATGTATGTACGCCTGTATATAGAAAATTTATGTTTTTGTTTTTTTAATTTTTATATTTATTTATAATTAAACATCATATCGCGGCGCTCCATCTTTTCTGCATCTTAGTGTTGCATGACAATGTTTTTATTATTATTATGAGGAGTTCTTCAAACACATGTTGCTGCTAAATGTTGTTGTTTGTTGTTGTTGCTGTTGTTTTTGTTGTTTATTTTTGTATAAAGTATTCAAAAGGATTTCTTTGTATTGATTTTTGTTTTGTTTTGTTTTGTTTTAATGGTTTGTAATTTGTTGTTGTCGTTCTGGTTTGAAGTGATTTATTTTAGATTTAGAGGCTAAACGACTTATCTTCAATCCTTTTTAGCCATTATAATCATTAGGGACTCTTCTCTTCTTACTTTTTCTTCTTCTTTTTCTTCTTCTATTCTTTTCATACATTTTCCATTTAATGTGTAAATACAGTTTTTTGTGTTTTTGTTTTAAATTTAATCACTTAATATTTAGTTGATGTTTTTTATTTTATTTTTGTTTTTTTTCTTCTTATTTTTCATTTATTAAATATATATATATCATGCTTAGTTGTAATATTTTTGTTGTTGTTGTTGTTGTTGGTTGTTGTTGTTTTTGTTGTCAAAAGTTCTCTTCATTAACTTTGCATTTTATTGTTTAGTATATAGTGTAAAATATATGTATAATATAGAGATATTGTCAATATAGTGAAAGTGATTCTTTTTTTTTGCAAGTGTATGTGTATATATTACATACACACACACACATGTATAGAACAGGAGGCTGTTGGTGCATGGTGTAAAATACAGCCTTTTTTTTTTTGTTTTTTTGTTTTTTTTTTTTATATATATTAATAGGGGGCCACTTATTGGTGGCGCTGTTTTCTATAGTAAGTATAGAAAAATGGAAAAAGATTTATTTTCACAGTCATCACTGGGGAGCTTGAAAAGAATACAAAAAAAAAGAAAAAAAACAGAATGGGAGATGCGAAAAAGAGATGATTGTAAGGGGGAGGGAAGAGTTGTTTAGAAAAGTGCTTTTTTGTAGTAGTAGTGATAAGAAGAAGATAGTTGGAGTATATGTGTGTGTTGGTGTGATTTTGGACTTATGAACATTTTTAGAGTGATTCAGTTCATTAGGGAGTAAGTGCCGGGTAGGAAGAAGCATTGAAGTAACTTCGCTTAGTTTTAGTTGTAAAATAAAATGAAAATATTTCTTAATTTAAAATGTTTTCTTTATATATAATCTTTTTTATGAAATTCTTTAAATTAATTTTATAATATATTTTATTTTGTATTTTATTTATACACATTTTTTTATTTTTTTTTTATTTTACAAATTATTTCTATTATTGACAATTTGTTGGGGGTATTTCTTCTTTCTCATCATGTTCTTCTTATTCCTGTTTTTGTTCGTTTTAAAAGTATTAAAACTAAGTATTTTTATGTATATATATAATTAGAATATTTTTCTAAACAAATGATATGTTATCCAGGGATAAAGAAAAAGGAAAATAATTTAAATTTAATATTATTTTTTTATATAATAATTATTAATTTTTTTTATTATAGAAAACTCTGAAGCATTGAATTGACTTCTGAACATATTGCAAGTAAGTGTGTGTTGTTTGTTGAAATTTGCTATAAAAAAAATTTAACTTATTTTAAATAAATATTTTTTTTTTATATATAATATATGGATGTATGCACGGTATTACTTCATTTATTTTGTTTTTGTTTTTTGGAAGGTTTGCATTATCACCATTTATCATCCGTTAATTTTTTTACTTTAATTTGTTTTTATACATTCCAAGGGATAATAACTGAGGGTTGCTTAACAAGTTAAAGCTTTTATTTATTTATTTTTCATCATTGATTTATTTTATAATTTTTTCTTCTTTTATTTTATTTTTGTAATTTTTGTAACTGTTTTATGGTTGACCGGACAATTGCAGATTTTTATTTCATTTCATTTTATTTCATTTGAAATTTAATACATTTTGCTGGTAATTGACTAAAATTGATCTGGTTAGTGTTGTCTTATGTTTGAATGTTGTTTTTTTTATGAAAAAAGGACGCATTTCATTTATATTTCGTATATTAATTATATTTATTGTAAGCAGAGTATATTTTTTTATCGTTATGAGCAAACATTCACCTTTACAGTAATAATTTATTTATTAGAAGGAAATAATGAATTTCAATCAGAAATTTATACAAATGAGCAGCTCAAAATTGTGTTGGAATAATATAGAAGAAGGGCGTGGAAATCACTTTATGGGAAAGTAGAACATTTAAATGCTAGCCTAATAAGTAGTATACCCAACCAACCGAGAGCGTCCATTTGCGTTTCTTTACTTTGTTCTTAAATATTGATGGGTAAAACTTCTTTAATAATCTTTAATGCTAGTCCACCATATACTCCCACATATCAAGTACGTCCGTGTAAAATTTCATTATAAAAAATTGAAAAATGTGAAAATTGTTAAAGAGTAACTCCGACCTCTTTAATAAACACCGCCACAGTTGTGTTTTGAATGAAGTTAATTTAGAACTTTTCCTAATAGAATTTTTCAATCTTATAGCACTAAGTGTTAGTACAGTTTTTAACCTTTAAAATTAGTGAACAAAGGACTAAGAAAGAACTAATATTTTGGTAAAACTAATTAAATATTTGGAGTAGAACAAAACAGAGAAAGTTTGAATGAATGAAATATATGAAAGTCAAGGCATCAGCGCTACTAACAAGAAAGATTGTAGGTTCACAACCTTCAATTCTGAAGAAATACAATTCTATTTATGAATCATCACCGCCAATGTATACATTTTTAAATGAACCTTTTTTCTATATAAAGTCTTCTCAATAGAAGTTATTATGCTTCGTGAAATAGGAAACACTTCAAGAGGATTCAAAATCCTTTGCATTACAAATGAATTGGAATAAAAATTTGAATTGCTTTGAATTGTTTGTTGATTGAGGGTAAAAAGAAAATTTGTAGGCTTTGAATTATTTATTTTTACATTTTGTTTTTTATAGCCGTTGGTGTTTTGTTAAAAATTATTAAATTTTTTCCGTTGGATATTTATTTTTATAGTTTTTTTTTAAATTTAATTATATTCTTGATATATGTATATAAAGTGTTTAAAATTTTTTAGTTTTTTTGTTTTGTTTTATTTTTATGTCCATATATTATATAAGTTACTCGTATGTATGTATGTTGTTGTTGTTTTACATTATTGCTTATTGAACAGTTATATATTTTTTTCTCCTTCTTAAAAATATATTTTATTTATATTCATAGTAGATATTTGTTTTGTGGTTTAATATTTTTTTTTATAAATTTATAATTGATATTTATTGTATATATAATATTATTCATAATTTACTTATTAAGTAGTATTATATATTTTGTTATAATAATGATAATAATTCAATAACATATGTTTATTAGGGTGAGGCGAATTTTTTTTGAATATTTTCCGTAATCGCAATAAGGCGGAAAAGTTGCCAATTGGAAGGTTTCAATAGATAAAAAAATCAACAGGAACGTTCTAAATGAATGCTTTAAATGAGCGTTTCTCAAAGTGTGCCCTAAAACCCTGTGAGGATTAACTTTAGTTTTAAAAAAACTCTCGACTCAAAACACAATTATTACACACAATTAGTTATTACTGAACCACTGGGTTCCATGTAAATTATTAATGGATTAAAAGTATAGGCTTTTATAAAAAAAAAAAAATTGAAAACTTTTTTAAACATTTAAATTTTTTCTGTGACATCTCTGGTGTAGAGATTATGTTGAGATTTTTTATAGCTCTTGAATAGTCTTCTAGCTAAACACTTAAACGCCGCCATTCTGTTTCTCCCTTTTTTTTTTACATTTAATAAGTAAATTATTTTCCTTTGTGCTGCTTTTATACATATTTTTTATTATGCTTTGTGTTACATTTTGTTTTCAGATAATTTTTCTCTATCTAAAACAAAAAACTTACGACACGTGTTTTTCTTGTCTGGAATTTCAAGCCGGTAAGCTTTTACTTTTCACTAAATTATCCATTTATATGTTTCTTTAACCCCTTTTTTTATATATGATTAAACATAAAAGGCTTAGACTGGAGCTTGAGTTGAGCACGATCATAAGGCTTTAAAATAATAACTGTGACTGAAATGTTTTATAAAAATTTTTAGTTGCTATATCTAGTTGTAGAAAATCGCTAAAGCCACGCCCATAATGAAGTTAAATCCCTCAAACAAACTAAACAATGGACTTATGAAGCTAAGATTTGAAAAAATATGTTAAAAATGGCTAAAGTTTTAAAATGGACACGCCCACAAGTAAAAATGTTTGTATTGAATTTTACCTTTGAGGTAATTTATAACATATAACATGCCACGTCCAAATTTAGGTTTTTTCCACACATTACCGCAAGCGCCACCACACAGCCAAATTTAGCTTTTTTTTAAACTTGTTTTTATAAAAATTAATGCTAATTAATTAAACCATTAAAACAGCTCTTTGCGCTCAAAAGTGTGTTAGGTATTTGGAAGCCAAGACTATAGAGAAATATGCAAAAAAAAAGTTTGCTTGTAGTTCACTTTATAGTCTTCACAGACCGATTGGATTTCATATATTCAAGCATGCAACTAATTGTTCTCATTCCGATTCCAATTCCAATTCCATGTAGTATTAAAACTGGCTGCTTAATGTTCTTTAGTTTAGTGATTCTCATGATTCTCATGAGTAGACTTTTCTGATTGCATTTCAATACATTCATGCTTGTATGCGTTACACCCATTATCCGGCACTTGCCATCCAACGCCACTTCAGTTTTGAATGCACAGACAATTTATAGGATTTTAAATAACAAGCGGAAAGCCTTGTTATTACATATTTTTTTTTGTACATCCTTCCGCTTACAACTGCATAATTTGTAGCTTTTTTGTTTTTTCTTTTTGTTTTATAATTAAATAATTAATATAACTATATTATGCATTTTTAGTTGAATTCTGCGCTTATATGTAATATTTTTTCTGCTTTATTATGATTATTATTGCATGTGTGAATGCTGCTGTTTTAATTATTTAATGGATTTGATTTATTTTTTTATTTTAATGTTTTTTTTTTGGAATTTTTTCGGTAATTTTTTTTCATTAGTAATAATAATCATAATATTTTCATTATATTTAGTTTTATGGTTATTGTTGTTGTTGTTGTTGTTGGTTTTGGTTTGTTTTTTGCTGTTTTTGTGCATATCCAATTATTATTTTTATTATTATTATCAGGAATTGTTTAAATGGATAAGAGACTGCGTGTGTGTGTGTGTGTGAGTAGGAAATAATTTTCGTTTGTTTTTTTATATACGTATGTATGTATGGATGTATTACAATATAACTGTTTTGGGTTGCTTTTTTTTAAACCTTTGTCTATTGTTGTTGTTGTTGTTGTTGTTGTTCTCTTTTGCGTTGTATATGAAAAATTGGTGTTTTCTGCAAACTATTAATAATTGTTAGATACGCTTGAATGGTTCGCTTAGTGGAGGGGGCATGCGTATGCTTTATGTGTGGGTAGCATACACATATATTTATATTTATTTATATATATGTATTGGTATATATGCATTTGTATTTATATTGTATTTACATTTATGTATATATATAAACAACTGGGTGTGTAAGTGTGTGTGTGTGTATGGAATATATTTTTGATTTATGATTTGCAGTTTTTCTTTAACTGGTGTGTGTGTGTGGATTGTGTGTGGTTTTTATATAATTTTTTTTTTTTCAAAAAAACGAAAAATAAAAAATAAAAAATTTGGCAAAATTTCAGGAATCTTTTAGTTTTGTTGTTGTTGTTGTTGTTGTTGTTTGTGTTGGTTTCCTTGGTTTTTTTCATTTCAACAGAATTAATTAAAAAAAAACAAAAAACCAAAACTACAGAGAGAGAGAGAGAGAGAGATAGAGCAAAAGAATGTTGGAAAAGTTTTAATACTCAACAAATCGTTTCTTTTTCTTCTGCTTTTTCTTCTTCTTCTCTATAACATAAATAATAAAACACTTAAGTTTTATAAATGTTTAATCAAAAGTGTATTTGAGAGAGTTGGGGTTTATCATATTAGCATCAAAAAAAAAAGGGAACAAAAATATTCTGTTTGTAAAATATTATTTCATATGTCCTTCTGTTCTCTTTGCCATAAGTTAGTTGTAAAAAAAACTTTATATATATTAAGAAAATGTTTACTTGTGGTTGTAACATAATATGTAAATGCAAGTGTGTCTGTTTGTGTTATAAATTTAATGAAGAGTAGTTTAGAAAAAAAGAATATGATCCTGTATAACTGTTTTATTATCCTTTACAAGTTTACAAGTACAAACAATACACATTTTATTGCTGCATATTTGTGGGTCTTATTTATTAGATAACAATTGCACATGAGTTGGCCTATGTATGTATGTGTAGTTTTAGTTAATGCCGTTTTTTGCTTTTGAAAAATAATAGCATACATTTGATAACTACAATTTCATCATATATCTTACTTCTTCTTCTTTTCCTACAATACGTCCTTTTTATTTGTATTACATACAATACCTTAACACATCTCAGAGTGTTGATTATAATTTGATTAAGTCTTAATTGCTAGTAATGTGTAAGGTGTTGTTGTTGTTGTTGTTGTTTGTTTTTGTATTTATTTATATTATATACACAAGTATTTATAAAGATACATACATATTTATATATATATTGTATAGTTGTGTGTATGTATGTAATTATTTAATAGTAACATATTTCTCTAACTATATGCTAAACAAAAAGATCTCTTCTTTCATTATTATACTGGGCGAAGAACAAAAATTTTTACCAAAAGCTTTAAAATGAACCAATTAAAGAACAAGATTTCGACAGAACAGAACCCAAGGTATTTGATAATAATTTAAAAATCTTTGTTTAATAATTGTATTCCATGGTATAGAGAGAAACAAGAAATTTTATATGCTTGTATGTAGAATATGTAAAATTTTGTTAGGAATGAAGGAACGAAGCAAGTAGTATCGCTTTAACTTGTGTCAGAATTTTTAATTGAGATATTGTTCTTGTTGTTGTTCTTTAAGACAATACCTATTGGCTTTGAAATTGAGTACCTTTAGATACAATAAAAAACTATAGTAACCGCCATTTTGTAACATATGTAAATGTACAACAAAATGGCGGCCACCTTAAGAATTAATAGATATGGGTATCAAATGAAAGGTTTTGACGTATGGAATAATAATAATTTATGTTTCGTCATTTTAAATTAAATATTTTTGTAAATTACAAAATTTGTAAATAATATTTTAAATAATTTTTTTTTTCATAATTAATTATTTTAAATAATAAAAATTAAAATGTTTTTCTCTTTAAAACAGAGAAAGAATGAGAGAAATGGGAACAAAAAATTAGTAAAATTAAAAAAAAAAACCAATTAATGAAAATTATTGAAAAAACAATTGTTGTTTGTTTGTGTACGAAGGTCATTTCATTTCATTTCATTTCACTTCATATCATTACATTTGTTCGTGTATTCATTTTTAATGACCGAATATAACTTTAACAATTTGAATGAGTGTTGTTATTGCTGGTGTTGTCTTTTTCCGTTAAAGAGTAAAAAAACTGTATGCTTTCATGCTTCTGTAAGTGTTTTGTTTGTTTTCGTTTTTTTTTCATTATTTTTCTATACAATAATTTCACTATTTGTATAAAGTATGCACAAATTGTTTTTATTTTTGTTTGTGTTGTGTTGTATTGTGTTGTATTGTGTTGGGTGTAAGTTTTGGTGGATATTTGGAAAAAAGTTTTTTGGTTGTTTTTTTTAAAATAATTTTTCATACTTTTCATATATTCTTTCCATTTATTTTTTGTTTGCTTGTTGCCTTATTTGCTTTACAATACAAAATTTTTTTCTTTTTTTAATTTTTGTTTTGTTGTGTTTGCTTGTGTACGTAAGTGTTGGTGTGTCTGTGTGTGTGTGGGTGTTTTTTTGTAACTGTTTCGTCTCTTCATTGTCATCATCAAATTCATTCATGTTGCAAAAATTATGCAATTAAAATATAAATTATTTAATAGTCCTTGTTGTTTTTGTTGTTGTTGTTCTTATCATTATTATTATACATTTAATAATTTGTATACCTTGTCGTAGATGTTGTTGTAGTTGTTGTTGTAGTTGTAGTTGTTTTCTTGTTTTATTGCAGCTCTCTTATTGTTTGTGTAATTGTTGTTGTTGTTGATGCTATGTTTTAACCGCTGTAAACCTACCCTTGGATTCGTAGATCATAGCCCGGGTCAAATATTGTATTGTTTTTGTTGTTTCGCTTCATATTTTCATACCCGTTTTATGCCTGTGTCCTCTTGCCATTCGCTTCCCTTTCACTCTTCGCTTGGTTTGAATGATCTGTTGTTACTACTGCTGCTGAAGGCTGACCTCTTGTTGTGGATGTTGTTTGTTATGTATTTATATGTGTTTCTGTGTTTGTAATTTATATTATAGAATTTTTATGTATATATATTTTTTTATTATTTATGTATATAGGTATATCATCAATTTTGTTTTATTCTTTTATAATTATAATTTTTTTTTCATTTCATATTTTTATAATTATTATAAACTGTATATATATATATTTATGTGTATATATAGTTATGTAAATACGTATTTTTGGTGTGTTTGGTTGTTTTGGTTTTAATTTTTTTCACCTTCTGCTTATTTGTTTGTTGTTTCATTCAACATCATGATTTATATATTGTTATTAGTATTATTTCTTTATTTTTTTTGGTATGTTTTTTTGTGTATTTGTTTTTTGGTTTTTTTTTTTATTGTTGCCGCTGCTTAACAGATTTCATTTGTTTGCGGTCTCTGCCTCCATTTTAATGGTAACCATTTGTAAATGCCGCAGGAATTAGTGGTCCCTGAAAATATATTAAAATTATAACAACAACTCTAACAACAAATATATATGTATATATTTAAAAAGTTTTAATTTAATTATATAAAGTGTTTATTTATGATCGTGGTGCTCTATGCCAGACATTAGCTGTGCTGCAATAGGAATACAATGTGTGTGTGTGGGTACTGAATTAATATTTTATACTCATTACAGAAGATTGGTATTCTATTCTGCAACTATTTTCGTATTTATTTTACATCAGCATTTAAATATGAATCGTTTTAGTCTTACCTGTCTGTACGTCTGCTCACTTTTTGAAAGAGTGAAGCTTTAAGAAGGTTAAGATGATATATTAAATCGACATTTTTAGTTACTTTACGCAACTTCCTACTTGAATATGGAAAAATCACTTAAAGGTCACGCCCACAATCATCAAAAGTTAATTAATTTATTACAAATTTGATATACTTGATTGGCCCGTTCAAAAATGGGCGTGGCTACATTTTAAAAAGCTTCATATTAAGGATAGAATCGTAATTGTATGTTGATATGTATTGCACAGATTATTAAAGAACGTTATTATGTACCCTGTGGCGTATGAGTAACTTTCCGTTGTACGCTCTCTGCTATATTTGCGATATGTGCCGATTATGTCTGATTAATATGTTTTATGTATGTAGTATTATGTAAACTATTTATTTCAGGCATGACCATATTACACCCTATGGCGTATGAGTAACTTTTTTATCATTTGAAATATTGTTATAAACGAAAAGTTTTCTTTTTTTGATTAAATATATGCAATAAAATATAAATTTGAAAATGACAAAAGAAGAATAAGAAGAAGAAGAAGAAGAGCTTCCTACCTTGTGCAACTGCTAAGGATTTCAGTCTTATATATTAGCCATCGCAAAGTTCAACGAATAGATCTGTTTGGAAATGATAGACAAAGAATAGGAAAATGAACATCAAGATATGTAACACATTTTGTTTGCAAAATATCGAAAAGAATATTCAAAATGGAAAAAAATTGATTTGAAATTATTCAAAAATTTTTCTACAAAAAAACTTTTATTCACAAAATTAATACCAAAGGTATTTAATAGACTGAAAAGTATAGCAGTTAATTACAAAAAATCAATCACTTTTTCAAATGAGAGCTAAAATGTGATGCAAGGCATTAATCAATACATTTGACGGCAGGTCAATGCAATCCAAATAAATCCAAGCTTTCTTTTTTTTATACACTTAAAATTGATTGCGATTGTTTTAAATTGATTATAAAAATGATTAATTGAAATGAAAATGCTTTACCGGACTATAGTTGAGCGGAGCTCGGCTCACGGCTATTGGGAACCCTGAAGGCTGGGGACTGGTAGCTTGCACATAACCCACATTGTCGCCTGCTGTCGAGCTATACATATCAATGGCGGGCCCTGGTGAATTAGTTGAGGGAAACGCCTGCCGTGTAGCGGTGGTGTGTGGTGAGGCTGATGGTGCAAAAGTGTGAGCGGCAGCAGCAGCCGCCTGATAATTATTCATTACTGCAACGATTATAATAATAAAAGAAAAAACAATATCATATAAATAAGATTCTTCTATAAAAAATGTAAATAAATAAATAAATAAATTGAAAAAAGGACCCGTTCTATTAGTAATTAATCATTTTGTTTATCAATGACATTTTTAGACATTTTTCATTCATTTTTATGCAAAAGCTTCACATTTTTTTAAAATTATTTGTTTTTGTTTTTCTACCCTCCAAGAGAGAAAATATGTCAAATAAATAAATTATATTTTTCCTAAAAGATATGTAAAAAGGAAGAGAAAGAGAGAAAAAGAAGCAGATTGTACCATATTTACCCGATAATGCCTGAGTAAGCAACGGTGTATTATTATTGGGCGTCAGCTGGCCATTAGTCAAATCCACTAAAATAAATTAAAAATGCCAACAAAGACAATATATTAATATAAGAAAATATACAATAAAACGGAACAACAAGAAAAAATTAAGGATACTTGGATTACTATTAGTGAGACAACAATTCACAATACAAATATATAAAAATGTACTCGTACTAGTACTCGGATGTTTATCATATGTACACAAAACTACAGATACAAACAAATGCAAAAATCAGTAAATATGTTAAAGTCGGTCTAAACCGGCCGTTCAATACAGTACGTATGAGTTTTTCTTTTTTTTATTAAACTCTCTCCGCACTAAAGCTATTACGAAGGGAAAAGTTAGTGTTTTAGTGGGGTAGAGTATAGAAATTATTCAACAAAAATGACTGATTTACTGTAACATGCATTGATGTATAAAAAAGAAGAAGAAAGTCACACCACCTAGTTAATAAGAGTTTTATTTAAATCGTGCATCACACAGTAGTACGAACACATAACTAATAACATGCTCGGAGCTATGGGTTATAACTTATTAGCAGTTAATTAGTGATAAATAGAGTACAAGCAATCAATAACTTTCAATAACTATATAGTTACGCTTTATATTGTAATAAAATGAAATAACTTCTGCAAGCAACCGCAACAGAAAAAAACATAAGTGAAGTAATTAATGTGTTGATCAAAGTGTATAAATTTACAATAGGGTGTGCACGCATGTGTGTTTGCATTATAAATGATTGATTACATTTGTGGTTGGTTACTGTTTCAATAAATTTCATTTCATTTCATTTCATTTTATTCTATTTTATTCATTTTTGCTTGTTAATTCTTCTGGTCAACATAGTTATATGCGGTTGTACAGATAAAATCAATAAAATTCTTACAAAAAAAAAGAAAAAGTTAATTAAGTTTCTGGTAATTATATTAAAGTTGGTGAAATAAAGCTGCCAAAGATTATGTTTTTCTTGTTTTCTTTTGTAAAAACTAAAACACAATTAAAAAGAAAGAAAAAGTTTAGAAAAAACAAAAAGAAAATGTCTAGAAGTATATATCTCTTCTACACAGTGTACGTGTATCTAGCACTCAGCAAAACAATGAGAAATTTATGCAATCTCTGCAAAATACCTGCCAATATAAATTTTCTTATACTTTAGTTTTGTTTTTCTCTCTCTTTCCCTCTCTCTGTACTTCACAATACACCGTATATGTGTATAGATTAGATTCAAAAACATCGCTTACATACATATTGTATTTACTCGTTATGGCAGATCTCTCTATAGTTACGTTACTATGTGTTGCATAGAGATGCTTGTATATATATAGAAGAACAGTCAGAAAGAAAGAAAAGATAATGCTGGCGCCAATAAAGTTTAAAAAAGTTGTTTTTTTTTCTTTTTTGCACTTTTTTCATAAAAATTGTTTTGCTACTTCATCTTCTTCTTCTGATTTTCAATGATTAGTTGCAAAATAATGGAAAATTATTTTCAAATATCTCTTTTATGCGTATGCGTACGTATCATAACGCGTAACGTTTATGTACATACTTGTATAATGTTGAAAATTCAATTAAACTTGATATTACAAAATGAAATATTTTAAATAATAATAAAAAGTAGGAAAATTGTTGAGTCTTGTTTTTACTAAATGCAATACAATTTAAATACCATTTAATATATATTGATTTCTGTACAGAAAGGGTTTTTCTGTAAGAACATAACATAAGTTTTATCAAATGATCAATAGCCTGCAGTTCTCTTTATGTAAAGTTTACCACAATATTATATAAGACATTCCTATTCCTGGGATCGACGTGGAATTGTATGATTTGTTAACTCACGGGAATAGGAATATCGTATATTTAATATTCTGACTTGAATTTATTCACTATAGTAAGCTTAACCTTACTGGTGGGACAATTATTACAACTCAAATTTGAAGAAAGCGCTACAAAAGTTGCTTACTCACTTAGGATTACAGTAGTAATTTTTAAATTTTTCAAACATTTTATGTTTGTGAACTTTACCATAACAAAAATAGTAACCTTGGCCAATATTATTAACGTTAACAAATCATAAAAAACTTTTAAAAGTGTATTTGTTTTCTAATGCAAAATTGTTATGTCTTTATTGAAAAGCCCGTTATATTAAGAATCACTTAAAACTCATAATTTCCCATTTAATTTATCTCTCAATGAGTTGAGATAAACCAATTATAATATTGTTACTTAAATTGAGCAAAATCGATCCAAAGCCACGCCCACAATCGGAAAAAATCTATTAATTTTACAAAAAAATTTAACTATGCACTTAAAATATGGTATACATATCTATAATTATTCCACTCATCAATATGCCAAAAGTAGGCGTGGTCAGATAACATACAATCCCACAATTTACAAGAAACGCTATTGACTTGCAAGCTGATGCGTAATAGATACACTATTAGAGAGCATACTCAGATACATGCCACGCCCACAATTTGTTTATGAAGGTAACCTTAAGTTTTGACCTAATTTAAATTTTAATTTTTTACTTTTTTTTTTTAATTTTTGTACGTATGTAAGCATTATATGTAGAAACATGTAAATTGCTGAACAATGTTTCCAAATCGAAAAATGTAGTAAATATTTCCATTATACAAGTAATGTGTTTAGTACAATGTACAATCATGTCTAAACATGCCATGTGGTTACAAAACTTTTCTTCCTCTGTTCCATTATTTACTTGCTTTTGTTCACTCTCATTGATTAGATGATGATAGCTGTGTGTAAAATTTAGTTTAGTTTAGTTTAGTTTGGTTTACTAGTTTTGTAAATGCTGATGCTGTCACACACATATATTGACAGAGTAGTAGTAGTAGTGATAGAGTATAAAAAACAATAAAACCAAGATATCAAATGAGTAGAAGGGTTGAAACGAAGGAAGTGTACAGAAATAAAACAAAAAAGAAACAAAAAAAAAGGATCTTGTTATGCAATATAATGCATTTATTTTATGTGTGCATACGTGGGTGTATATATGTGTGCGTTTATGCGTATATTTGAGGGTGTGCCAATAAGTAAACGTGTCATAGAGAATCGATTGAAGCATTTGTAGAATGTTTATGTGTTTTGGTTATAGTCCTGTAGGTGTTATTGTTGTTGGTATTTTGTGTTTATTTTATATTGTTTTTTTTTGTTGTTTTGTTTTATTATTGCATTATATGTAACTTTGGTTTTTTTTCTCTTGTTGGTGTTTTGTTTTTTGTGTGTCTTTAATACGACATTTAAACACTTCAATGAATAGCAATGAATGGCATTTCGGAACAAGTAAATAATTCAAGTGTTATTGTGATTGTTGTAGTTGTTATTGTAATCAAATCAAATTGTAATTTGCAACCCCAGAAAACATTCTATTATACATGGAAGTAAAACATGTTTAACAACTAAATGTTTTATAAATTTTTTAAGAATGTTTACACGACAAAGACAAAACACAACAAAAGTCCAAGTCCTCTCACTGACCAATCTGTTTCTTCCTGTTATGATTGCATTTATTACAAATATATTGATTTTATATGCAGTTATGTGTAATTTGTGTATAATACGAATGAGATGGAGGTAGATGGATGAGTTTTGTGTGTAATCGTTTGAATTTTAAACAATTTTTGTGTTCAAATATTTACACGTTTTGTTCTAAATAGAAAATTAAATAAATTCCAGTTTTTATTCCCTTCTCTACGTGTGTATGAATATATATTATGATTTTTGATTATTGATTAAATCATTTGCTACACAGATATTTAGTTAAATGAAAATTATTTTATATTATGAACGTGAAATAACTTCTTAGAAAAACGAAAATGATATCAACGAATATGAAGTCATGGCAATATATTGCATTTTATAAGAAAAATTAGTGAAAACATTCTAGATTGCTTTATCGCTGTTTCTAAAGAAACAAACTTCCCTCTTATAAGAAGGAAGGGTATGGTATTAAAGAGAATCGGTAGAGATTGGAAAAATTTAAAGTGACCTGCTTATATGTGGACTAGGTTAACTATATTTGACATTTTATTCGTCTCTGTTTTCACTTTTTTTTTTTTTTACGCAAATCCTTTGAGATTTATCATAATAAGTGCAGGCTAATGAGTGCTAATTGAGTTAGGTGCTCAATCTCTCTCATCCTGAGAATGATATTGTAAATTAATGCAATGAAATATTATGCCATATAATCATAAATACATTTACTACTTATACATATTGCAGTGATAGTGTCTATGTGACAATTATTAACTCGGCGCTGTTATTGTTTATGTCACGCTTTCTAAACTAATAAATAATTACCGTGTTACATGAACTGTTTAATGGACTAAATTACTAAATATCTCAGTGATAATTACAAATGTTAATAATACAAAATATAGTAATGTTTTTAATGTATAACAAAAATGTTAAGGGCACGTAAATATTTGATATTGAAAAATAATTAACAAATCAAAATTGTTTCATACTGATGATAATGTTTCCAAAAAACTAGTCAACAATATTAATCAAAGGAATAATGTATTATCTAAATAATCGTTTACAATCTTATTTGCTATATACTGTACTATATATACATTTAATATAAATTCATTTTGCTATACTTTTATATTCTGGTCTAAGTATGTCTAAAACTAATACTGAAAGTTGTCTCTCACTACAACAATACGAAATATATCACAAGTGATTTACGGTTTCTTTATATTGAATTGAATTTCATATAAATTACACATATATATATATATGTATGTATTGTATATATATTTATTAGTATACAGATGTAATGGTATCTCTACTGACCCATTCCGTTCACGTTGTACACATTACTCTCCTCAAGTGCTTTTATTCGGGCACTCGCTCGCCTCTGCTTATAATTGGTAATCTCATCCTTTTCCCTTTCCTTCGTATTCTTCTCATTAGTGAAATAAAGTGAAGTGCAGTGCGCTGATGTTTTATTGTTAATGCTGATAACAAATAAACAGTCTCCAATGATGAATTTTCTAAACGTCGTTGCGTTGTGCAATGCAATGGGAAAGCAATCCTCTTAGTAAAGTAATAACCCAAAATAAAATATCTAATCATACCTTAATCGATGATTACAAATTTCCTTATTAGTGGTAATTAATTTTCTTTTAATTCAATTTATTAATTAGAGAGACATGTAACGAATTAGTGATTCTCAAGGTAATTTAGATTTTTACAAGAGAAATTTGCCACTTCTGCCACTATTTTCACTGAAATTGAACTTTATAAACTAATTGCTCTACACTAAACATTTTAATCATATATAATCTTCTTCAGGCCTTAGGAAATCTATGACGAATATTTATTTAGAGGTAAGACGGATAGACAGACATTATTGCCTACTGATGAAAAATTTATAACTTAAATCAATTTTGGAAACATTTGAAATTGAAATATAAAAAGTGAAATTAATATTGAAAATATGTCAAATGAATTTGAAAAAATGTAAATTAATAATGAAAAATTATATTTTAAATAAAAAATTCTCATTTGTAGATGAAGAAATGTAAAAAAAAAATTAGTTTTATATAAAAAATTTAACTTAAAGTTACATAAAGAAAAATCCTCATTCTTAGTCGTAGAAAATCTAATCTAAATTTAACAAATCGAATTGAAAATGAAAAATTCTCAGTGAATTTCAAGACTTTGCAAGCTTATGAAATCAATCTAAAATGGATTCATATGATGAGCCTTTCCTTAAGATCTGTGGTAGCTGCTTAACTAAACGTTGTAAACCTTTATGCTTTACCCTAGATTTGCGAAGCTTAATAGAACGTGACTTTCCATACTTTACATAAACTCATTATAACTTATAGCTAAATACTATCAAGTTTAAAAAAAAAAGTAAAAGATTAACATTTTTTATTTTTTTTTTTTGTATTTGAAAATTTAATTGAAGCATTTGTTGTATTATAATTAAATCGCTTAATTAATTAATTAGTTGAAATCGTTTAATAATGATTACTTTTCTCGTTTTTTTTTTTTGTTTTGTTTTTTTTTTTTTGTTGTGGTTGACTTTTTTTATAAATATAAGTATTACGATTACTTTGCTAAGCGAATGGTTCAAAGGTTTATGTTTCAAAGAAAAAAAATTATTTAAAAAAAAGGTGGCGTATGAGTAACAAAGAGAAGATAATGTTTCCCTTGTCCTTTAATGAATTACTTATAAAGGCTGTAATCGTAAACTGAACTTGGGTTTTGTGCTAAGCAATGCTTAACAAGTATAGTGCAACAAATGTAAATGCATTCGATGCGGATGTAATGAACACTCCGACTTTTTTTTTTAAATATTTCTTTGATGTATTCTTGTTATTTTTAAGAAGTTATGTTTACCATTACAGTTATTATGAATAATTTCATTGACAAGCTTATATTACAGTTTGTCTGTCGGTCTGTCTCTTCATGGTTACTACGGACCAGAATTTTGAAACTTCATTTGAAACATTCACTAATATTACAAAGCCGTATACTTGATGAGATCTTTAAAGTCTTCGTCTGCTTACGATAAATGGAATATCGCAATAATTACATACACTCCTCTAACAAATTATGCTAAAATGTGTCTGCAATACACGATTCACTGTCATAGCAACATAACAAATCATAAACTGATAATATTTTCATAAACATTTTGTTGTTTTTGTTGTAATCTTTATATGTATACAAAGTAGTATATTATTCGTATTGTATGAAATGAATGCTTTTGTGAATTATAAAACAAACGAAACAAACTCATGCCACATATGTTCCATTGACTCTCATATAAATATTTTATACGTGATTACCAAACTTGCTTGAATTTATTGTATTTGTTGTTATTATTATTAATGTTGTTGTTGTTGCTTTTTGCTTGTTTCTGTTTTGCTTTCAATATCATCAAAAATATGGTTACACGTGGCTATAAACTATGGCTTAAACAAAAGAGTAAATAAACCAAAAACACAAGTGTATGTAGCAACAGCAATGAATATAAAATGTTTTTTTCCTTTTTTTTTTTTTATTTATTTATATATATACTAAACACGCACAACATTTACAGTTGCATAGTTTGTGTTTTCATCAAATTTATTTCATTTATTATAAATGTAAGTGTAAGCGCGGGTATGTAAATAATAAGTATTTGTTTAGCTAACTTCTATATTCACACATGCCTGCCTGCCTGCCTGCCTGCCTTAGTGCATACATCTAAAAATCATGTCCATCAGTCACTCGACGCAAAGTGCATGGTAGTGAAAGAGCACAGTTAGTGTGAACGAATATAATTTGTATGCAAAATTATTTATACAAGTGTGTGTGTGCTGGGCTGTTATAATTTGCATAACACACACATATCCGCCAGCACACAAGTGCAAGCGAACATTTGTGATATATGTGTATGCTTGAATTCATTTGTTAGCTGACTGGCTGGCTGGCTGGTTGGCTTGACTGGTTTGCTTGTTCAATTATGTAAGTATGTAGGTATGTCTGTCCGTCTATCTATTTGTATGCATGCATGTATGCGTGCGTGTATTTATGTTATGGTTCGTTTAATCAATTTATCAAATATTTTACATACACTCACACACACGAAACCACATATACAATGTATCAATGATTTGTGTTGTGTTGTGCGTGCGTGTTGTGCATATTATATTCAAATTTATATGTGTGTGTATGTGTTTAGAGTTTACATGTCCAGTTCAGTATTTAAATAAATAATTGAAAACTCCATTGTATTGTATTTTAGATAAATTTGCTGTCTATATAGTAGAACGTTTTTTTTTTCTAATGAACCTTTTTCACTCTCCCTCTATCTCTCTCTCTTGTCTCTGTGTGACGGTGTCTGTTTATATATTTTTAGTGTTATTTAGTGTTTAGACTTTAAAATCACACTTTTAGAAATTTTTTATTGTTTTATTAATTTTTTTTTAAAGAAATTTTAAAAAAGGGACCGACGTACACCGCACACTACCTAGTTTCAATTTCAACTTTATAGCTTAATTTTTACTCGTTTATGGGCGTGACATTTTAACCAATTTTTTGCTCCAAGTGACATAAATGGAGATATCAAGCTAAAATGTTGTTCAGATATAGTTTTCTATGAAGATTTAAACAAAATTGGTTGAGAGCACCGCTTGCAATAGACAAAAATCTATCTAGCAGTCACAAAAATTGACGCAGTCAGTGGAAATTTAGTAGGAATTCTTTATTAATTAACCAGGGGATGGAAGAGAGAGAGAGAGAGAGACAGAGAATGGAGATATTGTTTATAGTGCGTAATTGTGTGCGTAAGCGTGCATTTTTGTATTCAGCAAGCTTTTGGGTTTTTGTTGTTGTTACATATATTTTTTTTTTTATTTATTTATGATAATTGTATTAGCACATGTGTATATGTGTATGTGTGTATTTGTAGGTTATTTTGGTTTTGGTTCATTTTATTTTATTTTATTAATATTTTTTGTTTGTTTTTGTTTCAATTAACATTTAGCAACATAAACTTTTCGTATGTGCGGTTTTCATTTTTCCATTTCCATACATAAGCATGTATGTTTATATAATATAGGTGTATATAATATTGCAAATATGTTGAATTTTTCTTTTTCTTTTTTTGCATTTCATTTTATTAAAGAGGCGTAAAAAAGCAAGGACAAGCATTATATTCAAGTTTTGAAAAATAGTTTTTATTTTATTTTTTTGCTCATATATGTTGTTGTTGTTGTTGTTGTGTGGTTGTTTCCGCAGAATATAAATGGATGGATAATTGATTCAAAAAACGTTTTTATTTTTTTTTTTTAATTTTTCCTTTAAATATTTTTTTTATATAATTAACAAATTGCATGTAAATTTGTATAAATTTTATTTTCATGTCACATATATTTTTTTTTTAATTTTTTAATTTTATTTTCTATATTATAGATATTTTTTCTGTATATTAAACAATTTTTTTTTGATTGGTTTGGTTTGGTTAGTGGTTAGCAGCAGTTATAATTTAAAATTAAAGTAGCATCAATTTTATTGGATTTTTTATGGGCATTGTTGTTTTTGTTGTTGTATACTTTAAATTGATGCCATATTTTGTGTATAATGAAGTTTGTTTGAGAGTGTGTTATTGTTGCAAAAAAATGTGTTTTTTTTATGTAAGCAGTAGTTTTTGTAGTAGTTTTTTATTAAGCAGTTTTCATTGTATAAAAATTATAATAAAAATAAATTTTATTAAATATTTATTTTGTTTTTTATTTTAATTTTTAGTGTTAAAGCTTTTTTTAGACTTGTGGTGAAATTTTGCAATTTTTCATTTTGTTTTAAAAGGTTTTGAGGGGGGTTTGGGTCGAGCTACCCCATATTTAATATATAAACAAATGAAGTGGAAAATTCAATAAAAAATTTACTCTCCTTTACTACATACATAAATGTAAAATATTAAGTTGAATTCTAAAGGACTATGTATATAAAAAATATATATATTTATAAATTTTTTATAAACACAACATAAAAACAACAAAATTTATGTGTTTGAAAATATGTTTTTGTTTATATGAAAAAAAAAAATAAAAAAAAATTCATAAAGCTTTTAATGCACATGGTAGAAACTAACTAAACAGCGAAGGAAATGCGCAGGAAGTGATTTTTTTTTAAACTTTCATAAATTTACACAACTAATGTTTGTCTAATGTGTGTTTTTTATATATATAAATATTAATTTTGTACAGATTCTTTTCAACTGGTTTTTATAAATTAATTTCCTCAAAAAAATAATAAAAATAATACAACAACGTAAAATTAGAGAAGCAAAATAAAAAAAAATACTAGAATTTCAAATAACAACAACAATAAATAAAAAAATTATAACTAATACTAATAAAGAAAATTTGGGAAGTAAAAAATAATTATTACCTCATTTTTCATTTGACGGACCTGCGGACAAAATGTGCTATACGATTGCACTAAACCCGGATGTTAATATATACGCTAATGTAATAATTGTCCGTTCGTCCATAATTGCAAAATGCAGTAAAATGACAAATTCTGTCCACTTACATGAGGTGGTGCTTAATTATGTGGCCTATCTTTTAGAGATGTGCACTAGAAATGGGCGTGTCATATATGAACCATTACATTTATATTTATTTGATATAATTTTAATGATATTAGAGCGTTTTTATATTAGAAATTTGTTGTTGTTGGTGTTTTTGTCATGTACAAATAATGTTACAGATATAATTTGATAAGAAAATAATCCAAAATAAATTAACTTATGAGAGTAAAATTAAACTGCATTAAAGACAATCATTCACGTATGCATATATGTACGTCTATATACACACATATATGCATATATAATAAACGTTTCTAATATTTGCTGTTACATGTGTGTTCTCTAATATGCAAGCAGTTTAATCTAAAATTACATAAATATATAAATGAATGCATGCATGCATGTGTGTATATGTGTTTGGTAATGTTTAAATAAATAACGTAGAACAAGAAGAAGAAAAAGAAGAAGAAGACAATGAACATATCACTACGAATGCGCTACTACTACATGTTGATGTTTTATTAAGAAGAAGAAGAAAAAAACAAGATGTTTGCTTCTAATATTTTAAGTCTCTCTCTTCAACTACGAGTATACCAATATAAACAGGGAGGATATATATACAATTAAGAGCAGAAATATGTTTACAAGTATGGGTGAGGGGTGAACTTTAAAACCTTAACAGTATACCTGTGTGAATACACTTTAAATAAAATCAAACCTGTTCTAACACGGTACAGACAATATGTTTAAGTAAAAAAACGAAAAGAAAAAACTTATACAGAAGAGAAATATTCATATCCCTAAGTATGTAAAAGCTTTTTGAATATTACCGTGAAAAAACAGACTTTGAGTTTGAGTTTGAGTGTTTGGTATACAACCGACTGTAGATGGTATAGTGGGGAGTACGGTAAGTGGGATAAAGTGGAAGTAATGAGGACATGATGTTGGCAACACAAGAGGTTTTGCTTGTATTACGTATACTTTATATATGTCTATGTGTATATTAAGAAAATCCGTAACTGACATTGAAATTGACAAACACTAGCTTTTGTCAGCAGATTCTTACTAAAATTCTTGCTTGTTTGGTTATATTCTAAAAGTTTCAACTACTCTAATGTATTATTATTATTGTATAAATGTTCAACTATATATGTTTATAATAATTGTATCAATAAAACTTCACTATAAATATATTAACTAGCGTTAGTTTGAATTTTAGTTTGAGTTTGAGTTAATATATGATAAAGAGAGAAAAAACGACCGACGTATTATAATTACTGTAAATATTATCGATATATATATATGTGTAAATACTTTGTTGTGTTAAATAGGTGATTATATACGTATGGTATGTTTGTGGTTATATAAGTATATTTTACACTAACAATCAACTACTACGAACGGTGAGTAGGTTAGTAAGTAAGTTAGTATAAGTATGTAAGAGATTCCAATCACTAATCACTAAGAGAACAACTAACTAAACTAATATTTGATTATGTGGTTGCTACAACTTTCTAATAAACATTGTTTACGATTATTTTCTTTTTAATTATTTATTAATATTTGCTCTTTCCATTTGGCGCTTTTCGAACGAGACAGATTGTATATTCGTGTGGAAAAAGATCGATGCCTGGCCGCGAGTGTTGGAGAAATTGTAACCGCCTAAAAAGCCATTTCATTTGTTACATATGAAGTGGGAGAGTGAGAGAGAGAGAGAGAGAGATATTATGTTAAAGAAACGGTACATTTCTGGAATACATACACACACACTTATCAATTAGTTTCACTCTCTCTCTCTATCTTCCTCTTTTCCTCTCTAATCTACAAAGGGTTTAAGATATTTGTATTTAAAAGTTGTTGATGCCCAAAAATTGCGATTTAATGGCAGCCGTGCGTGTTAAAGCGGTCGCTAAAGGTAAAGTTAATGCTTGATGTGCAGCATAGCCAGCTGTTGAAGGTTGGATACCGAATGCGCCAGCACCTGGTCGTCTGGCGCCTGTATTCGTACTACACGTACCGAAACTTCTACCGATGCCACATATTGTCAAGCCTACAAAATTATACATACACACACACATATATATATATTGTACATATGTAAACATAGGAAACGATTCGATTGTCTATATCTTCTTATTAT
Organism: Ornithomya chloropus; assembly: GCA_963971445.1. Classification (NCBI taxonomy): domain Eukaryota; kingdom Metazoa; phylum Arthropoda; class Insecta; order Diptera; family Hippoboscidae; genus Ornithomya; species Ornithomya chloropus. The sequence continues at coordinate 4,109,291 of OZ020532.1, forward strand.
TATTGATGTTGTTGGTGATGTATTGCAGTGTTTGTGTTGTTTTGTATAATGTTAAAAGTTATTATTCTCAGTATAATTTATATACCCTCCACATCTATCTATATAAAAAATGTGGACGTGGCAGTTACGTTTTCTAATAATGTACAATTTACAAGTCGCGTTAAAAGCCAAATGTTTTTTTTTTTGTAAATTATGGGCGTGTCTGTTCTACCACCCACTTTTTTTTTCATTTAATAAATAAAAAAATTTCAATTTAATAGCTTAGTTTTTATAGATGATTAAGAGATTTGTGTTTATAAGAGGGGGGTGGCTGTGGGGAGTCTAAAATGTCTAAAAAATATTTCAAATTCGCAAACATAAGAATTTCATCGTAGACATGGACGGACATTCAGTTTTTGATGCTAATAAAGAATGTATTTGATAGGTAAAGTATAGCCAACGCAATAACAAACTTAATCAACTACCCATCTTACGTGGAGGGTATTAAAACAAAATGGAAAACTCAAAAATGAATACTTAAGTAATTGTTTAGTTAGTTGGTATGAACATATTAAAGAGGAGAGACTGTATGAAATTATAATTAGACGCATATGAATGAAAAATAGAAAGATAGAGAGAGAGAGTTAGAAAGAGAGAGAGAGAGAGAGACAATAACTTATTCTTTTTTTCTGTAGAAATGACAAAAATCCTTTTTTTCTTTCAAATACTATTGTTGTTGTAATTATTATTATAAATTTTACAATTTTTTTTTAATTGTACAATAAAAAAAAACATTTTTTTAATATATGACAAAATTAGTATTTATTATTAAATACTTATTATTAAAGATAAAATAAATAAAAGTTTATATACAATATGTATAATGATAAAAAATATCTTGATATTAAATTATTGGCATTATCTTAAATTTTTGGTAATAAAAAATAAATTGTTCATTTATACAAATACTTTAAAATCTTGTACAACCGAAATTTGTTTTATTAACCATTATTTTGTTTAATTATCTTGGTGTTAAAATAGCTAACATCAAAATGATCGCGAAAGTTCTTTAAAAAAAATTAGTTGTCACAAACATATCATTCAATGAAATTGGTTGCTGCAACCAATTTTTTTTTATTCTATTATCTTATTGCTTGATTATTAGCTAGAAATTTTGTACAGCTGTCTCCCCATTTACACGGAAGATAAGATCCTAAAACCGTGTAAATCGAAAAAAAGGATGTAAAAGTGAAAGCGCGTAAAAAAGTCTCGTGTAAGTCGGGAGATAGATGCAGTATTAGTTCATCTTTTCTTTCCTCTTTGTTTTATATTCCAGAAAGTACAAAAACAGAAACAACACAAAAAATCTAAAAGATAATATATGTGCTTAGAGTGGGTGGGTTCATCATAATAATAATAATGAAATAATATTTGAAGCAACTGGAAAGTTTAAGTCGAAGTTTGTGATAACGTTGGAGGTGGTAGAGATGGTGGTGGTGGTGGTGGTAGTGGTGGGACGCCTGCCATCATATAATCCCTAAATAATATACGACCCTCGGGCACAACACTCATTACGCCAGCTGCTGTTGCTAAACTTAAGCACAACACCAAATAAATTGAATGATAAAATAATACAACGAAGCGAAGAAAATGCAGAGAAAGAAGAGAAAAGAAAAAGAAAAGAAAATAATACAAAAATAAAATCAAGAACCAACATGAACACGAACGAATACAGAGAAATGAAAAGTTTTCGAAAGTAACTCATAATTAATGCCACACACACACATACACACAAACGCACACTCACACAGATAGAGAGAGTGAATGCACAACAGATTAGTAAATAATTAGAGACAACAATTTTTATGTTTTATTTCAAGCTGTGCGGACATAAGCAAAAATTATCCTTGTATTAGTAAAATGTTTGACGTTTACAAACAAAAGCAAGCAAAATGGAAAACGAAACAAAAAAAAATGAAAGATTTATAAAACAAGCACAAATCTAGCGCTAATCCGAGATTACATAGTTTCTGAGAATTATTATTATTTTTTCTTTTTTTTTAATAATGAGCTTATTAATTAAAAAAGGATTTTTGTCATTTAAAAAATTATATTTTTTTTTAAAGGGGACTTTTTTCTTGTTGTACTTAAATTTTAATAAATAATAATTAAAATCATTTTTTTCACTTTTTTTTTTTGTACCATAACGTGCAAGTTTATCAAGCATTTTGTTATTTGAAAGAAGCCAAACCATATAATTAAAAAATTAAAAAAAAAACTTATCGATTATTTTTGGACAACATTAAGAGAAACCAATTGCATTATATTATATATGTATATAAATTAATGGTATATAGTGACAGTGACAGTGACAGTGATGATTGCAAGTGTTTTTTTTTCTTTTACTGATTAATGAGTTAGTATAACGGAAATAAAAAACAAAATATATATTTTATTTATAACTTACCGGTCGGATAAGGTAAACCGAAACCTGGATAACCCGAATAACCACGACCAGCTGCATAAGCGGCATATGCTGCCGCTGGAAAGCCTAAAAGTAGATTACAAAATATATTATGAAGCGCTTGAAAAGTAAAATCAAATCAAATATGGCGAATACCCCTGTTTACAGTGGGCCACACATAAAAAAATTTGACGACGACTTAAATTCTTATAAAATACAAATTTTTATTAAAAAAGTAATAATTTTTATTATTTATTAAATTTAAATAATAATAATTATTCCTTTTTTTAAAACCAAAAATTGTAGGGTCTTTGACGCCTCCTTCTGGGTGCGACAAACTGATGTGGAGGGTATAAAAGTACAAAAAATAATCACTTACCTTCCGGCAATGTCCCCAGGCCCCACATTATATTATCTATTCATTTTGCAGTCCATTGGAATAGGAAGGAAGAAAGAAAATAAAACAATTATAGGTTTTCATTAATAAATGTTTTTTTTATAAAAAAATTTATATATAATAAATATTTATGTAGTAAAAAACGTTGCTGGTCTAATGCTTTTGAGTAAACAATCGCTAAAGAATTATATGATTTTTTTTTAATAGAAAAAAAAAAAACAAATCTAAACATGATGACTAATTTTTTTTATAATATTGTTTATATGTATTCACTAAAATGAATATAATAATCTCTATTAAAGTCTTTAGATTGAACAAATTATAGAGTTTTAAAAAAATATATTTTTTTTTAGTTTAAAATTTTTAATTTCTTATTATTATTGTCAGATTGATTAATAATCTATATAGTTTGTTCAAATGAAATGAAAATAATTTCTCTATGGTTAAATCTCTAAACGTGTGGTCGCCTTAGTAAGAGACAAAGAGTAGGTACACTCACGGACATTCATCGATGTTTTTTTAAGGTTGTTTTATAAAAATACTAAATAATGAAAAGACTAAGTGTTAGTTTGTTGCTCTAGTTGTTTGAGATCGTTAATTGGTTAGTATTGTACTATAAGATCAACTTTACACACACACACGCACGCAAACACATAGATTTCAATAAATATGTTTTGTGATCGAAGAGAATTTTGTTATATATATAAAACTCTTTGTGATAACTACGATTTGTTTGTTGTTATTATTGTTATTGTTGTTATAATTTAATAATGATTGTACGTTGACTAAAGACTAGTACTAGTGAGAGAGAGAGAGAGAGTATATTTGTTGTCGTTAACACTAATTGTTGGTATTGTTGTTTTGTTTTATTTTTTACTTACAATCTATTGTTAAATATTTTTATTAAAGCTAATTTATATATAGGTTGATAATGTTGTATAAAAAAATAAATAAATATAAGCTAAACACACACTTATCGAAACTTAGTAGAGTTGAGAAAACTTTTCTAATAAAAGTCTCTCTCAACCTTATCAACTATTAGAACTATTTGGTAATACAACAAAAACAAAAAGAGAACAATTTTGATAAATGATTGAATTACACACACACACATATATTAACATTTCTATTAATCACAGTATCAAAACTGACAAGAAGACAAAAGACAGAGAAAGAGAGTGAGAGAGTGATTACAATGAAAAAAGAAAACTTTAAATTAACTGTCAACAGATAATTGAATCTAATGTACTAACAAACGAAAACTTAATATAAATGAAAGATGTTTAGTTTAGCTAAATGATAAGCTAAGAGAAATATATATAAAGTGAAGTAAATTAAAAAAAAAAAAACTTTCTATTTGGTTAACAGAGAGTCCTGAAGCACGAGGGTAGTTAACTCTTCTTTTTTTTTAAGGTTGTTGAAGTTGAAGTTTCCTTTTGTCCTGTGAATCCTTAATTTCGCTACCAACGTTCAAATCACTTGGGACTGCTCAGCTAGGCCAGCACAATTAGTCGAATTTCAAGTCTTCACGCTTCACTACTATTTCTTTCTTTCTCTATTTCTTCTCTCTCTCTCTCTTAGTTTTTTCTCATATTTAATTTGAAAATACATAAAATCTAAACACTTTTATCATGTGACACATATGGTGAGGCACACATTATATTATAAGGAAAAATATGTTTAGACCTTAGAAACTCTATTTTTATTTATGGTCACAGTGAATCTGTTAAGATAAACTGTAATAATTGAGAGATATAATTGAGAGAGAGAGAAGGAGAGAATGAAAGAGATTTTATGTATAACTATTTATAATTATTGGATGATTATAGACATTAAAATCAGTTAAGCTAAATATTATTAAAAATATATACTAAATATTTTGTATAAATACACTATCTTTACACCTAATGCATATTTATAAAAGAAATAATTCCATATAATTACCCCGGATATGTGTATAAATTTATAATCCTTTTAGCTTTCTTATTGTTCATAATTTTAGTGACGACTACATATTGTTATGCTTAATAGCTACTAAGTAGTTTTATAAATTATTGTTAGTTTACAGTATCAATTACACAGAGTTTTGTTGGCGCTCGTTGTTGTTGTTATTATTAAAGATTATTGTACAATTTACAAAAAAAAGTTACACTAGTTACTAGTTACGAAAAAAAACTCCTCTAAACTTGTTAATGGTTACACCTAATGTAATTACTACTTCAAATAAGTATCTTAAAACATTAAACCTAAATTTGACAACTGAGTTGAGTTTACTGTGTTCAGTATATGGCCACTAAAGCCCTAAATGAATTGATTTTATTGTATAACCTCCACATAAGATACGTAGAAGGTACACCAAGTTTGTTAAAACTCTACATGTATATATATTCTTAATAAGCAGAATATATAGACATTCTGGACATGTCCGTCCGTATATCCGTCTGTTATTGGGCCTCTTGCGAACTAAAATTCTGTTTAAAGATTTCTAGTTATTGTACTTAACAGTAAATTATTCAAAATCAGTTAAATGCCACGCCTACATTCAACAAAAACCCATCCTTCAGTCACAAAAATCGAAGCATATCGTTCATTGTGCTGAAAAGAATAGGTATCAGACACATCCACTTTCTGTTAAACAACTTTTTATAAGCAGAATCTACCTCGTAAGTTGAAAAAGTATTATACACAGTATTGAAGGGCATAATCAGGTGCCTTCCACGCCCACTTTTTGCATATAGATGTGAAGGATATTTAAAATTTGATTTAAGCCAAATTTGTTTTTTTTTACTTGTTTTAATTCATTGCTTTTCTCTCTCTTGTTAGTTAGATTAACTAAATGAAATTCGATTACAGATTTATTTTTTTTTTGGCACATCAACTATTATACTATAATTAAAACAATTTACCATTTGATAAATTTCATTGTGAAAAATTTGGGGTGAAAGTGGGATTTTTTAATGCATCATAAATATGCTTAAATAGTTGTTAAAAGAGGCGTACCATGTCCACCTGTTATCTGTAAATGAAGCTTGAATAGTATTGTATCACAATCCATGATAATATGTATATTTGTTTCTTATTAAAAAACCAAAAGTAAATGTTTATCATCGCTTTGCCAATTTGCTCATTTAATGGTAAATTGTTTTTGTTTTAACTTTATTTTATTATAAAATTGAGTTATGTTTAAAATGTAATCAACAAATTTTTGAATCTGTATGTAATTATTTGTTTGTTAATTATACCTAAATGTTTATTATTATTTATAAGTAATAAACTAAACACTGAGCAAGAAATATTCAAAAGTTGAAGAACAAAATCTTTTAGTTTCTAAATTTCTAACTTGCCGTCGCGCTTAGTTGCTACTTTTTTATTTTAAGTGATATGTGAACCTACATAAATTTATATTTTTATTCGTAATTACATCTCTCATCTATGTACAAGTACTATAATTAACTTATTGTTTGCTAAATGTACGATTTCGACTTTTTTTTGGTATGCTTTGGTTTTCTGTTGTAAGAGCTCATTTAAAAAAAAGCGCATGAGATATTTTTTTTGTGTTATTTAGCAAAGTTAGGTAAACGTTTTTTTTATATTGTTTTTTTTTTTGTAATTGTCATAATCTAACCTAGAATATCATTGATATCAATTAAAAATATTTTTGGCATTAGTTGTATGATGAGAAAATGTACGTTGTTGTATGTGTTGTTGCGTTTATATAAAATAATTAAAAGATGTGTCAATTAGTTTAGTTTCACACAGGACATTAGTTTGGCTAATTATATGGTGGTTGCTATAGTTACTGTTCGTGTTGTTGTTGTTGTTATTATCATTATTACAATTAATATTATTGTTAATTTGTAATGTCAAACAAGTAATCAAACGAACAACGCAACGAACAAACGTAATGGAACTGAATTACGGACGTGTTATTTGTGTTATTAGCGCTGTAGGGGGTGGTCATATCCCTAGGGTGCCGGCCCCCGGTAATTGATAAAGTGCTGCTGTGGGCAATTCAAGGCCGGGTACCGATAGTAAATCACTTAGCGGATAAGTTAATGTGGCCGTTGGCCTTATGTGAGCCTGAGCTGTAGGAGCTGCAGCGGCGGCGGCAGCTGCAGCCGCAGCCAAAGTACTTGTAGCACTGGCTGGACGCAATTGTTGGGCAGCTGCTGCAGCCAACAGGCGTTTATAGCCCATAACGGCGGCCGCATCGTATAGAGCCGCAGCCGAGGCCTGCGAATTGGTGGCAGCAGCAGCTGCGGCATATTGCAATAAAGAATGGCCGGATAGAGCGGTGGGATTGGTAGCGGTGGCCGTTGCAAAAGGTATAAAAGTGTGGGTGGGGGCAGCAGCTCCGGCAGCTGCAGCCACTACAGCGTTAGCTAAATTTTGTTGATGTTGTTGTTGTTGTTGCTGCTGCTGCTGGTGGTGGTGCCGCTGCTGTTGATTGGCCATAGCAGCGGCAGCCGCTGCAGCAGCAGCAGAAAAGTGTGCAGGCAATGGGTAGGGTGTATAGCGAATCGAGGTCGAATTAGACGAGCTGCCACCGGGGCCAGTGCCAGTAAACAGACTGGCATGAGTGTGATTGTGATGGTTGTGATGGTGGTGGTGGTGGGTGGCGCCAGTGGCAGTGGCAGCGACAGCCGCTGCAGCTAAACTATTACCGATTACACCGGCACTACCAGCAGATGCATTTGTAGTGTTATTGCCCCAAACTAACAACTCACCGTAAGCGGAACGGCCGGCAGCACGAGTCTTGGCCAAATTGGCTGGCAACATCACCTCCTTCGGTTGCGCCTTTTTGCATTCCACCTAATAAGAAAGCACGTTATACGTATTTGAATAAAAATCATTGCAGGGGTTGGATGTGGTGCCAGCGTTGGATGTGATGAGTTCTGAAGAATGTGGAGTTTTTTATAACTTACCATTTTATTATTGATCTCATGGAAATGAATTTCACAAACTTTATCTACCACCTCCTCACTTTGAAATGTAACGAAGCCAAAACCTACAAGAAAGACAAGATAATATATAAAATTAGCGGCTAAAATGGTTTTAAGAAACAAACCTAATAATACTTAATCGATAATGTTTAATCATATACATATTATTTTATAATGTTTTTTTTAAATAATAAATAAATAAATATTCCTTCCCAATGAAGAAAACCCTTCTTTACCCCGTTCGTCATATAGAGTTAAGGATCGTGAGCGGCCCAGGTGATGTTTGTTGGAATAGATTTATGTACAATTTTATGAACGGTCATATATTTGCTATAAATATTTGCTTTCTTGTGGAACCATTTTCATTTTCAAAAAAACCAACTGAATGTTCAACTAACTGCAACTTTGTCATTGACTCAACTCTTGTTGTAGTAAGGATAATAATAGTGACCGTTGTATTCTTACAGTTGGTATGTTTGTTTTAACATTATGTCCTAATTTCCTTTTTTTATTCCCTTTTTTGTTCATTCAATGAAACTTTGTTGAATACACTTATTCAAGTTTTCCTTCTTTTAGTCAAGTAGAAGATGTGATAACTTTAACATTGGCGATGATGTTATAGCATCAACTATGTAGACCACAATATGGATTTTTTGTTACTGTTACTAAATACTCATTTAAATCATAATAGAAAAGTAGTATAACTTTGTTATGCCCTTTAAGACTCTTAAAATGGGACTGGTTAAAATTATGTCCGGGTGTCCGTTTTTCTTTTTCTTTTATCATATACATATACACCCTGTACTACTTATGGCAAAGAGTTTATTAAGTTAATGTAAATGTTTATAACTTCTAAAAGGCAAATGTCACACTCGCTTTCAATTGTACTCATCTATTCAGAATATCTTTCTAAATCGTCCGTCGGTCTGTCTTTTCATGTAAATTTGTGTCTCAGCTGTAGTAAGCGCTCTTCAAATTGCTCAGTAGTGCGTTGATTATTTATAATAATTTATAAACATTGTGCGTTTGTAAACTTTACTATTATAAAAATATTAACCTTGACTGACGTTTTGATGTAGACAGATTATAAAAAACGTAAAAGGGTGCGCTTTTATTAAAATACAAAATTGTTATGTTTCTACTGGAAAACTCTTTATTTCTTTAACATCTAACTCAAACATTAAATAGCAACAAAACACCATGAATTCAAGCATTTTCCACGCCTTTATTGTAAAATATTACCCACACAATTGCTGTAAACTGTATTGAATGAAGGACATCAAAGTTTGTTGTACGTAATATTATGTACATCCTTCAACTATTAAGTTCTCTATCTTTCCATCTCTTTCTTTAATTTTTAAGTTTATTTCCACTATTATTATGAGATAACGTTAAACTTTCGTTTCATTTCTATACAGAAAAGTTGCCGCTAACTTGCCGAGAGTTAGCCCAGAAGCATTAGCTTATGAACGGATGAGTGAATGATTAAATGGGTTTAATGCCCTCCTGACTAATTGTGGTTAGTTGAAGAGATTTTACTAGCAACTATAAATTCTTGTAATGACTCCTATGTAGATGCGTCTCTCTAGAGTGCTTATGCACACATTTCTTTGGTTTATAGTTACAACAATTTAATAGTTTCCAGTGCTTAAAGTTAATAAAACTTGAATGAATTTTTTGATGGAAAGAAAAGGTTCTTAAGTATGAGATGGCTACATGGCAATTAAATGAGCCCTTTTTTGATCAACTACCATATTAAGTGTGCCCAATGCTAACATTTGGCAATAGTGCCAGATTGTTTCGTTGGTTTAAATCACGTTTATGTGCAGGTTTAGTAATTGTCCTGTTTAATCCCAATTTAAGTAATCGCTGCGTGACCTTTATATGCGTATACTAACTACTACATAATGCATTTGTAGTAAAAATCCAATTATATTAATTATACACACACTCGCACATACACACAATTTACCCCATAAACATGTACTTGCATATTAAATTATAGATTTACAATAATACAAATCGAACAATTGGAGTTTTTATTCGTGTGTTAGTTATTCTCTCTATTATTCATTCAACGGTTAGCCTTCTTATTTATATATAATGACAATAATTAATTGTATATATATTTATACAATGAACACATACGTATATGTGCACAGTGCTTGTTGGCTATTCAATTATGTGCAAATAATGAAATTGTTCAATTGTTGTTGAATTAGGATTTCAAGGTTTTTTTTTTCTCTCAGATATTATGATAACATACTAGAGATAGTAAAGTGGTTTTAAAAGGTTGCATTTAGTAGTGGATAAAACAAACCATAATTTTATTGTAATTCCAATTATTATTTTAATTGATTTTTTATTTACAAAAACGTAAGATAAGCCATCTTCTCCCCGAACCAATAGAACCGATTTCCAGTTTCTTCAAAAGCTACATAATATGGATGTCAAATGAAAAGGCTTGACGAGTAGAATGTTTTAAACAATAGGTTTCTACATTAAATAACATGCGGAAGACCCCACAATAAAGAGAAAGATTTTTCATTTAATTTTTTAATTTTTTAAATAATTTCTAGTTAGAATTTAAAAAGACTAAAAGTATTTTGTATCTATATATATTGTAAATATATATTATTAGTAACAACAACAAAATCGAATAAAATTAATATAAATTTTTGCTTTGAATACATTTCTTGTACCACAGATGAAATGGCTTTTTAATTGAATATGAAAATAATTGCCCAAGTCTTATTATAATTCTTTACATACCATTTATATACATATCATATAAATATGTATTGCGGAAAATATATTATTGTAAACTTAAAATGTACATACACAGAAGGACACATTTAAATTGGTTCTAAATTGAATCTAAGACCGACTGTTGTTTTGCGTTTCAAATCAACCTGATAATTACTTTTGAAAATATCAATTAGTTGCTCTTTGTGTAATATTTTATTACATTAGGTGAAATGTTGGATACCCTCAACATTTATGCATAACCTGTAGATGTGATTTGTTAATGAGACAATTTCGCATTTGTTTATTGACCAAAAAATTATATATTTCATAGAAAGAGATCCAAAGGAAATTGTTTTGTATATTATGGTCGTGGTTAAAAACAAAATAACCCCGATAAGTTTCTTAATATCGCAATAAATTAAATTTCAGATTTTTCTTAGATTTTTTTAAATTGTAGGCGTGGCCAATGACCAAATTTACTTAATATCAATAGGAAACTACATCCTAAAAATAATAATCAATATGTAGTAAGAAGTCTTCCTTTGATTGTTGCAAATTGTTTGACAAACTTAGTTCACCTTCCATTATAGGCTAAATGGTATGAAAATTAGCTTCAAAATTGCATCAACTTATATAAGCATTTATATTCACATGTACATATAGTATAGGCATAGAAATTGTTGTAACAACAACAACAATAACAACAATCATACAATTGTCTACAATTATGTTGTCCGGCTAATGAAATTAATATCAAATTATAAGTCGGTGATTATTTTATGGCAAGTACACATAGCAGATATTCCACATAAAACATATACATGCATACATATACGCATAGACATATATATACAATACATGTGTAAAAGTATTATGAAATTTGTAGTGTACTTAAGTGTTAAATCTTGTATACATACATGCATGCGTGTATGTTATACATAGTTATGAAATGAATGGAGGACAGACAGACAGACAGTTTCATATTGCCAATTGAGCTTTTCAAAGTAATGGAGAGAAATTTAATGAAGAATGCTACAAAACCGCCACCCACCCACCTCCATGCATACACATACACATGCATAAATACATTTGTGAGTATTTATGCCATATTTTAGCTTTAGTTGTGTGTGTGTGTGTTCTTGTGTGTTATGTGTCGACATGTTTCCATTACTGAGGTAAGTCTTACTATATATGTACGAATGGTGTGCGTAATCATGTTTATCATTATAAATGTATTGTACCATATAATTGCATGCAATAACTACAACTATGTTTGTTGTTCTTGTTATAGCTATTGCTATTATTATTACTACTGCGTTTCCTATACACATACCACGTTCACCGGACATACGTACACATTCGATTTGCTTGTTAGTTTATATGTACAATATATATATAATAACATGGACAACATACAGAGCAACAAACTGGCATTATGGTTTACAATTTCTATTCTTAACGAAAAACACATTACTACCCACATATATAATACATACATGATTACATACTCAAGTAAATGTTAACTCATTCCATTTCATGATATATTTGTACACAAAACTATAATATATATATATACTCTGGTGGTGTGCATTTAGACATGATTCCTAAGTGGAAGACTAGTTTATAATAAACAATCACACAAACGACTAAATAAATAATTCGTCAACACGACAGTATTAGCAGTAAATTGCTGCAAGTTTAATTTAACCATATATGTACTCTAGATATATATAAGTTTATACATCATGTGTTTGATATATAAACACATGTTATTATATTGACATATATGATTGTGTCAGGTGGCTCTTTAACCTTTTTGTTGAATCTGCCAATAATACTGCGACGATAATTTTAGCGTTCAAAGCTTGTAAGAATAAATTTTTCATTTTCTGTCTGCCCCTTATTAAAGTCAATCAAAAGCTATTAAAGCGATTGATTTTAGCTACAAGGAATATATGAGGATTTAATGAACAATTATTTGGAATAAAATTTTTACAAAAGTTGGAAAAGTATACTTAGTTAGTCATTCCGTTTGCAACATCTACAAAAAAAATATTTTTTGGCAAATTTTGTTGGTGCTTAAAACAAACGCTGTGTCTGTACTTAACTACGTACAAAATTGAATGAATTTTTTATCCGGTTTTAAATTTTCAATGAATATAAACAGAGTGCGCTTTACTTTAAAGTAAGTGCGCTGCACTTTGCTAGTAATTCAATAGGAAAAAGTATAAATTATTACACACATGAGTGTACCTTAAATTATTTTCCCAAAGAAATGCAGTTATTTTCAATTTTCATAAAACTATTGGATTCTCCAACAAACATGCTCCATTTCGACTGAACACAAGCATGAGAAAAACCTACCGAAAGCATAATTTGAAAATATAATTCAAAAGTTTATGCGAATGTGAGTACATGTATATGTGTTTATGGCTCAATTTAGGATATTTGTGCATTTCCATTTGCCTTTGTATTGTGCTGTGTGTTGAGGAATATAAATCCAAGATTACTGTAATATTGTGCTGGAGTGTACACCAGTTGTGAATTGTGTTAGCAGACTGTTCAATAGACCCATGTAATGGAAATCTTTTCATATAAAAGGTAAATGTCTAGCAAATCATAATAATTGGTTTTCCTTGCATTGAATGAATACAATCAGAAGTAAAAGTAAAGATTTTGAAAGGATTTACTTATTAGCTTAAATTTTTGGTATAATTTTTATATAAAATCTATTTGAATTGTCCTTGAAACTGACAAACTGTAACAGACGTACGGACACATGGACATTATTATCTAAATTGACTTAGTTTTCAAAGTTGATACGTTTGAATACTTGATCTCTGGGTATTGCAAATGCAATGACAAACTTAATATATGCTTAAAAGTCTATTATCTTGTGTGGGCGGTATAAATACAATACATACATTTGTGAATGTTTGCTTGAAGAAAAAAATTTTAAAGAGGATTGCTACTGTGGTGTTGTATAGTATACCTACATGTTCTTGTCAAAGTTGTTGTTGTTGTTGTTGTTGTTGTTGATTGTATAAATATATTTACTCTTGTGAATGTTATTTTGCACAAATTTTACATCACCCGAAGGTGTTTTCAACAAATTTATTTTAACACCAAAGCCCTATCATCACCATCACCATCACCGTCATCGTCATCATTAACCAAAACATTGCTGGTACAAACATCTACCTCATGTTCTATCACCAGCATACACGCACCTACATGATGAGCACACCTATACACTTATACATATACACCTGCACATATACATGTATATATGTATAAAAATATATAATATATATATATATGTATAGTAATAATATATAGAACATATGACAGCACACAAGGCCAGTAATTGTTGGTTATATATACCCACCAGCATATACATACATGTACGGGTTCATGTGAGTGTGTACAACAGTCATTTGCCATTTTGATGCAATTGCAGCAATAACACATCAATGTCACCAATGAAATTAAGAAAAATTTTAACAACATATGCAAACAGACAATTACACTTATATATATATATACTATCACATATTGCACACACGTATATACAATGTACATATATAGAGACTCCATTGCATGACGATGTATGCTTGTAAAATATGTGTATGCGGGTATATGTGTAACGAAAAGAAAACAACGATAGACAGAGACAGATAAAATGAATGATTGATGGCAAAATAAAATTGTTGTACCGAACGGAGAAAAAAGCATAGAAACTATGCACCAAAAACGCAGCCAGGTAGTTATGTCATTTTTATGTTCATCAATTACATGCTGGACGATAATGGTAAAATGATGACTGAGTTGGAATATTGACAATATTGATAATGATGATGATGATGATGATGATGATGATTATAACAATAACAATAACAATGATGAAAATGACCATGATGGTAGCTTTATCTAATTACTTGCGATAACTAGTCATCAGTCATCTGAAACCTAAACGTATATATATATTTTTTTTATTTTACCTATACCTACATATGTACATACAATACTACTGCATGTGAATTCAGGTATTATTAAATTTTTAAAAATATCTCCTCAGTGTGATTTTCTTGTGACGTAGAAAAAAATAAAAAAGGACGAAAATTCGTCTGTTGCAGATTATGTTATTGTGTACACATGCATACACATATGGGTCGCACGTATGTATGTACTTAAATAATAATACCGAGAGCCATAGTGACGCGAGTAAGTTTTATTGAAATAAAATTTTAAGGATTTTCTAATAATTTATGAAATATTTCATCTGGAGTTATTTTCGAGGCTTTAGAAGACTTCAGGTATTCTGGATTATATATATTTTTGAAAATTATCAAATTTTGAATCGATTTATGCTGAAATTTTACAAAAAATTACAGACAATTGTTTCACATCATCTGATGCCACGGATGCGAAACTAGTTTAGATTAGATTTCGAGAATCTTGCGTGGTTTTCCCTGTAGGGCTGGGTATTCGTACAATTTTAAAGAAAAATTTGAAATTTTCATTCTCATTTAAAATACGCAATCGCTTAGTTGCCAACCCAATAGTTAATTAGTTTTCCTTTACCATTTATAAATCTTAAGTATTATATTGCAATTATTCCCTACATGATAAGAAAATATTTTGCAATTATTTCAGTTTATATTATTGAATTCAAATATTGCTGTTAGTGAAGTGTTTTGTTTTCATTGCAATTCAACTTCAATATCAAGCTTAATTCTTCCGAACTTTAAAGAAAAGAAAGGTAGAGTATAGGATTGCAAGCCAATTAATAAATGATTGATGGAAATGATGGATTGCTCGGGTGATAGAAATAAAGAGAAAGGGAGAGGGATTGAGAGAGAGGAGACTGAGAAAGTTTCTTCTTCGTTGCGTTTATTGTATTATTTCTTGCTTTATAGCAAAACCTGTGCTTACTATTACAGTCAATCGTTATCGTACATTATTAACAGCTATTGTTTACCCCTCGATCAAGCCATGCCGCAACATACCGTACCAGGGTTTTATATATCGTATACATTTAATAAAAAGCTGATAACTTGCTGTTTATTTTCATTTGTTTCTACACGTTACTTAACACTTTACAAACAAAAATCTTTAGTTTCATGTGTTATTGTTATTGTTGTTATGCGTGTTTCTACACATATCTCATTTTTATTTTTCATTTTCCTCTATTTCATTTGTTTTTTTTTTAAATCCCTATTTTTTTTTTCTTTTTTTGGCAGATTATATCTGTGTAACGGAAGTGTTTTGTTTATGTAGTGGTTGGTAATGTATGCATTTCTTTTTTTGCCTTCTTTTGCATATATTTACCGTGTAGTTGCAAAACAAACAACAATAAAATATTTTATGTTTTTCTGTTTTTATACGTAAACAACTCTCCAAATGGATAGGTATAGGTATTCAACATTTGGGAATAACTTTCTGGTGTAAATATAAAATTAAAGTGTTTTTAATGCAGTTATGTTGTGAGTTGTGGGTATTGGTGGGTGGTTGAAGGGGTGAAAAGGGTGAAGGATTAAAAATGTATGATAATAAATGTATATCCTTCCTTAATCAACCAGAAAAAACATTAAAAATATATAAAATAAAAACGAAACAGAAGAAGAAGAAGAAGCAAAGGGTGAAAATTAGAAATTGTAAACCACATAATCTTTAAGGATTTCTACCAAATGTTACATGATTTGTGTGGCCATGGTCGGTCATAGGTCTTATGGTTATATATTTATAATACTTTAGAGGAAGTTAAAATGTAGTTAATTCTATATGTGTTTGTAACATTTATACTTGATATCATTATTATTATTCATATAAAGTTTTGTTATTTATAGTTATGGATCTTTCAATAAGGACATAACAGTTTTGTATTCTAATACAAAAGCACCCTTGACCGTTTTTCATAACCTGTTAAGACCAAGATATCAGTCAAGGTTATTATTTTTATCATAGTTAAGTTTACGAACGAGTAAGGTTTGAAAAATTATTCAAAATTACTACAACATTGTTATGTTCTTATTGAAAAACTCTATACTCATATATAGAACGTTGTTATATATAAGCTTATAAGAGTATGCTTCTTCTTCTTACTCTTCCTTTCTTCTTTTAGAAGCACTTCTTCTTGAAAGTTCTTTAAGAAGAAATATTTTCAAATGAATAATAAGCTGAAAGGTTTTTTCTTTGTTACCTTCTCAAAAACTAAAAAAACTAAAAAAAAAATTACACGAAATTGATTTTAATGAAATGTTTTTGTTTTTTTACTCTTTTCCCATTCCAATTATATTTTCTTGGTCTTTTTCGCATCATGATTATCGGAATCATGTTGTTGTTGTTTTTGTTATTATTGTTGCTGTTACTCCACGGTTATTGCTTTTGGCCAATAATATAATAATGGAAAAATGTTTAAGAAAAAACAAAAAAAAAAAAAGCACAGCCGTGTGTTTGGGTACTCGATCCATATATCAAAATGATGCTGGTTGCCATTGTCAGTTATGTCGGTATTTAAGTGTGTGTGTGTGTGTGTTTGCATTAACTATATTATTGGTTGCATTGTGTCTCGCCGCGGTGACACCATAAACTCCAATAATGTAAACAAAAATGTGGCGCCAAACACACAAATCAATGTTTTTCCCTTCTCCATCTCTCTCTCCCTGTTTGGACTTATCTTTAGTCAATACACGTGTGCTGATTTTGGAGTAGTCAGATATATAGAAGAAGAAAAAAAACACGCACCAATATTTCTCGTTTATTAACTTTGTCGTGTAGAAGATTTGTGACTTTAGGAATTGGAAAATAATTGGCCAAAAAGAACAAAACTACTGTTTTAGTTATCTTTTCCTTAAACTGCTACGCTATTGTTTTACTGTTAAAATAACAAAAAGCATATTCGCTGTTTTTAAATGTTTTTCTTAGCTGATGATAAATAAATCATTTTTGTTGGTGGCCGTATAGATAATTGATAGAAAATATATATGTCTTTAATTTAAAATGCTTTAATTTACATTTTGAGATGTATTATTAAATTTGTTTTGGATTTTGTTGTTTTTGGACGTTTTTCCTTCTTTAATATAATTTTTTTACATGTTTTGTATATGTTTTATATCATTCTTCTCTTTGCCATCACTATTCATTTTAATTCTCTTATATTTTTTTAAATTTAAATAGTTTACGTTTTGTAAAGGAAAAAAAAAGGAGAAAAAAATTTGACACCACTTGACAGTTTTTGGTAAAGTATAATACTAGACCATAATGTAAGTGATATATGAGAGTTTCCAAAAGAAACCACAAGGATATATTTATTTATTTATACATTGTGTACAAATCTGCAATAAGAAGAGAAAATATTACTTTACTATGCCTGCTGTTTTATATTTGTATGCCCTCCACATAAGCTGGGGCGGTATACTGGGCTTGTCAGTTCCCTTTTGCAAATCCCAAGAAAGTGGCATCAGCGAATATATATTATTGTGAAGCAATAACAATTTGAGTTGATTTAGACATGTCCGTCTGTATGTCCACATGTCTGTCTGTTATTTGGCATTCTCCCGGTTGTAAATTTTGAGATATTGAGCAGAAATAATGTATATATACTTATAGTTTCTGCATGTAGAATACTATTTTGAGTCAAATCGGCTAAGAGCCACGCCCACAATCAATAAAAAAGCTATATATCGGCCTTAACAATTCATTAGTTGTTGTATAACCCGATCTATAAGATAATTAGAAAAGAATGCACCTTAAGATACCTGCCACGCCCACAAGTAGTACATTAAATGAAAGGGTTTTTAAGTTTCTGCTTAAGTTTTTTCATTTTCTTCCACATTTCATATGTTTTAGTAAAACTTGTGGTTCAAAAGTTACCAAAGTTAGTTTGTCTGGTCTCTTGTGACTCAACATTGACTTATTTACCTAATGCCATAATGTGTTGGAGTATTAAGGTTTCTTTGTATATATGTTCCATTCTTGCTGTCTCAACATTTATCTCATTTTTCTTAACTTTTTGTTGGTTACAACACATAAATCGTTTTCCTTGATACATGTATATAGTAATTGATTTACATATTTGTAAAGTTTTTCTTGTTCTTCTTCATCAGCATATTCCAACTTGTTTTATTTGTTGTTTTTTTTTTACTTTATTCCCCTTACTTACTATAATACTTATTAAGCTGTTGTTGTTGTTGTTTTGTTATTTGTTATTGAAAAGAATTTGTTGTTTGTATGGCTCTCTCTTATTCTCCCCTATTTCATATTTGTTATACAAATAAAATCCATCTTTACTAGTTCGTACAAATTTTGTAAACAGATATAAATGTAAACACAAAAATGTGTGTAAAAAAAAAATTATATTGATTTTCTTCACAAGTTAATGTGACATTTTATAAGTTGTTTAGTAAATCTTAATGAAAATATTTGCAAATTATATTCATTATAAATATTAAAATATATAATTCTAAAGATTGTTATTGTAAAGAAACTGTTTTATTGTTGTTATTATTATTATAGATAAAATAAGAAAACTTTGATCAACTTTGGCAAAGTATTTAAGAAAAGTTGTAGTTCTCTCTACAACCTCAGTTTTTCGAATTTGTAAGGGAATAAAAAAATAATCATCAGCTTAGAGTGGAAGAAGGTAAAGAAACGTAAGAGTATCTAAAATATATATATAATGGCATTCATAAAATGATAATAATTTACAACTCACCTCTGTGTCGATTTGTTTGCTTATCAAACATAAGCATAGCATCTTCAATCTGCAATAAGAAAAGAAGAAAAGTTTTTTATGAGTATAAGAGATATGAAACGTGTAAGGATTTGATCACTCACTGTAGTGAATATCAAAGATTGCTCATAAACTAATTTCAATTGCAAAATATATTGAATCGCACCAACAACCTTTCATTTTTCAAAACATATATCATGTTAAATAAAAAAAGTTTCATGATATATTTTTATTTTGTATTCTGATATTTTTAAACCCACTTAACTTGATGTTTGCTAAAAATACAAATAATTAAATATTTCATTTATGGGTGTAACCACTTCAAGACTCTAGGATATAAAAACGAGCTTAAAACATGTACCACATGAAATTTATGATCTATTTCCTTCAATATTAATAATATGTAGCTTGTAACGCAGTGCGGCATATGCTGTTCACAATATGTGTTGTACACATACTACCACATACACACAACAATTCAATAACCTTTCTAGCTTATGCATCCAACACCCAAAAATCACAACAATGACCACAACGACGAATATAAATTGTGGCAATCAAGCAAAAGAAATGAAGGAATGAGGATGGGAATGGGAATGAGAATGAAATGTCGCATACGAATTGTTGTATTGTGGTTGTGTCAGAGGCAAACCATAAAAGGAACTATTGCATGGTTTTTAGAGCTGATGCTTTATATATTTTTTTATTAAAAATAAAAAAAAAAAAATGTTCTCATAAATCTTGGTAGGCCTTCAAAGCCATGTAACGGCCACAATATAAGCTATTATTTACACTGTCTTCCTTAAAAACCATATTCCTACAGAATGAGGTGTTGTTTTGATGTCGTTTTTTTCAGTTTTTATAAGCTTTATGACTTTTGTAGAATGTTATGGTTGTTGGTTATAAGAAATAATAAAAAAAAAAATACATATAAAATTGTAACAAATAACTGGAACTTCAATAAATAAAGGTAAAATAAAATAATTAAAGGTTTTTAATTTGAATCTTCAGTTAGTTAAATTAAAATATTTATCCAACCCGTTTTCCACACTAATCGCAGTTCATTAATAAAAAAAAAAAACTCTACAATATTTTATTATGAACTGAAAGAAAAGAAGGAAAAGAAAATACATAAAACCTAATAAAAATCCACGATAAGTAGTTAAGTAGGACGATTTTTATAGCTATTCATACTTTCCACTGCATTCATTAGTTCATTAATGTGGTTACCCTTGAGTTTCTTCTCACTTAACTGTGTCTGCTATTAAAAAAAAAGCAAGTAAAAATGGTAAATATAGTTTAGGATAAATCTTAAATACCCTACATTTCCAGAAAAAAAATAGTGGGCGTGGTAGGTTCATGATTAGGCCATCAAATAAGCTGATACGTTTCAGCTTGCAAGTCAAGTTTTATAGTGAGTGTAGTTGTTTATAAATTAAGGACGCGGCATAATAACAGAGCAGTACGGTAACGGTACGATAGGTGCCTTAATATACTCTTAAAGCACAAAGGTAAAGGGTATAAAAGGAAGTGAGAGTAGGCATAATTGGTAAGCCCGTGGAATATGAAATACAACTGTGTTGTTAGATTTAATAATTGCTTCTTTTTCAATAGACTATCACCGTCAATAATTAAACAGGTTAAGTTTGCTGATAATACGTTAAATACCCTTTTATACACTGAGTTGTATGAATTTATTTGATTTTAAGCTATAATTATTTATTTGTCTGTGAGTTCGTGAAGTGAGTCAAAATTCTTAAGTGATGCGACTGTTATGGCGTATTTCAAGCACTTCTCTCCATGACACTCTTTGACGACTCTTTTATTCTTCTTTTTTGGAAACATAATTGACATCCTTATAATTAAATATATTTTATGTCCACCAATAAATAGTTATAATTCTCATCATTTATTAAGTTATCCCTCTCTCGGTCTCTTTCGGTGGTTTTCCTTTTATTCATTGTTTACATTTTATATATCATCCGTTACATTGTCATTGTTACCGTTAATAAATGACAAAAACAGTTCCTGCCCATTAACTTGTACATAATGTGGTCGCTGGCATTGACGATAATACGTTGGATGGGGGCAAAACTGGGTGTATAAGAGAAATAATGTTTACCTCACTATCGGCTGTAATTCAAATTGAAAATGTATCATATAAATGACCCTGGATAAGTGCTTGTTTCACTTGTGTTGCTCTTGGTATTAATTTTTGTGTTTTTTGTTTTATATAAATGTTGTTTCTCGTTGCTGTTGCATAGTTGATTGGCGGTGGTTTTATACTGTATGTAATTGAGGTGACTGAATATAAAATGCCTGTATGAAGTATATAGTGATTTAAACATATTTTCCTGTACACGCTAATGAGTATGTGTCTGCGTATGGGTAAAGGTTTGAACGTACTTATGTACACTTTTCTGTATAACAAAATGGGTTTGACTGGCTGGTTGTTTTTCATTATGATTTTATTATGCGTTTTAATTAATTGTATATTCCCACTACAATTAATGATATGTTGTAGTTGATGTTGTAGTTGAATTTTGTTTGTTGTTGTTGTTGTTACCGTTACGATGTCTATTTAAATAGGGCATTCATACCACATACAAGATGAGGGGTGTACTAAATGTATTATTTTACTAGAAATACCCAAAAGTCTTATATATAATAATAATGTTTTCTTGGTAATTATCAAAATCTGAATGGATCTAGCCGTGTCCGTCCTCTTATTGATACTTTTAGGGTCGCAATAATTAAGATAGCAAACTGACAAAGTTTCTGCATTAAGGTTCTTCTTTGAATTGAACAAAATTGGTTAAGTGTCACGCCCACAATTTTATAAAATCTTTTTCAAAGCCACAAAAATTAATCAAAGAAATTTAAAATTAGGTAAGTATACACATTTATGGTCATACTCTACACCATTTGATACGCTTAATATGGGCGGGTAACAAAAACGCCCACATTTTACAAAAAAAGAAATAATAATAATTTGATTTAGAATCCTACCGTTGAAGTGAAAAAAGTGTTTAATTGTATGTATGCCACGCCCAATTAATAAAAAATTACTGATTTGTAAAAAATTATATCGCTGGGGTATATAGTGCAATTTGTTTATCTAGAATGCATATGCCACGCCTAAAATTTTAGTAAAAATTTAGTTTTTCCTAAAGCAAATATAATTTTATATTCATCCGAATACATTCGAAATGGTATCGAAAACGATTTTAGAAAAATCCCTAAAATTGACCAGAATTTCTGTAAACGCTAGATTTTCATATTCCTAAAAATTTCCCTTCAGAACCACTTGAAAAGTATGTTCATGTAAAAAAAAAAACGAAAAAATTGACTACTTGTTCATTTGGTAACAGCATGACAACTGGTTGTCGTAATATTGCTAACATGTACAAAACACACGCACACACAACACAACAATACCAATAACGATAACAATGTCCTTTAACCGGATATAACAACAATAAATAGCAGCTTGACCTCCCAACAAATTTTCATACAACTTTTACAAAATTGCCGCAACACAGTCCAGCTCTCGGTTCTGCTTTCACTTAACGCCCCAATCATTTTTATCAGAATACAAAATATGTTTAATTATTTTGCACTTTATTCTCTGTCATTTCATCTACTTTGTTATTGTAGTCGTTGCTGTTGCTGTTGGTCGTTAATGCGGTTGTTGCAATTGTTATATTTGCGGTAGTAAGCTAAATATTTTTTTGTTTTTTGGTCGTGGTTTCTTCTCCTGCTCATTAATCACTTAATAATTTCATTGACGTTAATTGCCAAATAAATGAGTTTTTGTTTCTTAAATGCCAATCACCATTTAAGTGATGTTGCTGCTGCTGCGACTGTTGGGAAAAACAGGTCACTACAGTACAGTTGAGAGGGGCAGTCAATGCAATTGAATAAAATTACAAATTAATTATAATATATACATTTATACCCATAAGGATATAGGGCGGGTGCATTGGTTTTGTTCAAATATTTTGCAAGTACCAGAAAAAGGTGAACCACAGCCCAAAATATTTATATATTCTTACTCAGCATCAAGTTTTTAGTCGATTTAGCATATCTGTGCACCTAAAATGGGCATGGTTGGATAATAAACACGTCTACAATTTTCCAAAAATCTTATTTAGCACAGAATCTTATATAAAAGTTAATACACTATTAAAAGGCGTAATTAGGTGTCAATCCACGCCCACAAAAGATAAAAACCCTATTTAAATTGAGCTGTAGAGTTTAAATTAAATATATTTATAATTACTCTATACAAAAAAAAGGCGTGGTTGCGTAAAAGGCTCTCCCATGATTTACAAAAAATCCATATTCAGCGTAAAACTAGTAAAAAAATCCAAGTTGATGCATAATACATAAACTATAGTCCTTAACAAAAAACATGCCATGCCCATTATGAGTGTAAACAGTGTTTTAGATTTGCCCTAAACTAAATTTAATCTTTTTTCTTTTATTAAAATAACTTTTTTCTATTTTCAGGTATACCAGGTGTTGCTGAGTTTGCTGAATATTTAAGCAAAGTTTTGTGGAAAGTTACGAATCCGAAGAATCCATGTTAACCTACATTTGTGTTCATTTAATTTATAATTAATAAAGTGATTGAATGAAGGGTTTTGTGAGAATTATAATAATTTATAGTTAATACAATAATATGTTGTGTCAATATCACTCATACGCCACATGGGCTGTAAATGTTAATTTCATGTATTAATTGGAATTGATTTATTAGTGAACATATTTTAGCTGAAAATGATTACAAATTATGTCATAAATCTTCATAACTTTCATCATGAATTAAATACAATCGTTATGCGGTCCTCTGCACAAATTCAAATTCTATTAAATTTTCTAAAATTTCTGCTAATAGTTAAGTTACATAAGATAATGATGATGACAATAAATTATTATTAATTATCGCTTGCGTGCTGTCCACTCAGTGAATGTCATTTTAAATTTATACTTTTGCTAAAACTCACACTCACAAACTCCAACTTCCCTCTGTCTCTCTATCTCTCATGCTGTCATTGTGTTGTTTTAATCTTAGTCTTTCAATTTGCCATCAATTTATAATGAACACTTTTCAAAATAACTAAAATAAAGTATAAAAAAAAATAATTGAAAAAAAAATGAAAATAAAAAACAACAACAACAACAATGTTCCAATAATAACGTAAAGAAAAAGTTGTGCTTGTTTCTATAAATTTTTTTTCGCTCAATTCCGTTCTATTTTGTTGTGTTTTGTTTGGTTTGGTTTGTCCTTCATTTCTAAACGATGGAATCAATGAATCGACTAAAAACAAAATAAACCTAAACTAACTCTTACATACAATATATGTACACATATATATATATTTTACCATGTTCCATCACCGTAAAGTTTTCCATTTTCCCGTATACGTACGCCCACTCTCGTATGTATGTACAGTTGTACAGACATAGTTTGCTGTCATAGTTGCTGCTGTTGTTATTGCTATTGCTTAGAGTATGCCAAAGTCATTTGGAGTGTCGCGCAAAAGCCATCATTATCAGTTATTTAATGTTAATGGGAAAAGTTTTCCAAGCGCTGCAAACATATGTACGCCTGAACGTTTGTCAACTGTGCTCTATGCAGTCGCAGTCGCATGATATTACTTTAGGTACATATTCAACGAAAAAGGTTTACTTTACTTTACTTTACTTGAAATTTATATGGAAAGGACTAAAATAACAAAGCGGCGGTATGGCAGGACAAACAAACCGTCAGATAACACTCTTCTCTCTCTTCAGAGAAGAAGCCAACACAGGAGATATGACAAATGGTATATAATATCATTAGTTAAGTGTGAGTGTATATAAATTTCATTCGTTCGTGGTAGTTGGTATTCAGTCAAAACCATTAAACTTCACTCCTCCTGAGTGACAGACAGTATAAATGCCTGAGTGAAAAACTAACAGAAACAGATTAAGTGTATAAAACTAAAAACAACGCTTAATTATTATCGATTATTTTTCTTTTTATATCTGCAGCTGTTGTTTTTGATGTTGTTGTTGCGTTTGGATAATTATATATTTATTATCGTTTGATCGATTGATTGTGTGTTGATAGCTTTTTAAATTGATTATTATTATCATTATTAATCATACAACGAACATTGAAGGCGTTCAAGGTTTTTTTAAATTTTTAGACATGTTTTTAAATCCAAACCTCAGGCACATAGCTGATGGGGGCGGACAGTCCTCTTAAATTTTCAAACATACCAAACTTTCCATTGATCTCGCAATACATACAACATTTTTTGTACCATTTAAAATTTTAAATCGTCGTGGATTTTGATGTCTATGAATTTGGAAGATGTGCGACATCTGTTTTTGAGCCTCGTAACTTCTTATTATATTTAAACAGTAAAAAAAAAATTAGAATTAAGTCTTTATAGTCCTTTTCAAGTAGGCTGCTTTTAAAACTTTCCTTTATTTGTTTCACAATTACTTTTATTTATTCTATTGAAATAAATTAAGACTTTGTTAGATTTTACTAATCTTTTAGGCACCATTTCCTTGTATTATATATTCAGTTTTTCTTTTAATACCCTACACATAAGATGAAGGGTATACTAAGTTGATTATCCCATTTGCAACACTCAAAAGGAGGCGTTAGAGTCCACCCACCATCAACAAAAATCGATATAAAAAAATTATTTATAAAGTTTGCTTTTAGTATACATATTTATAATTACTTTTTCACCGATTTGCTAAAAATGGGCGTGGCCAGTATTAATTTACAAAAAACTTTTCTCAGCTTAAAATTCTAATCTCAAGTTGATATGCAATAAATACACTATTAGAGGGCGTAATCATATACCTGCCACGCCCACTGTTTGTATGTTAACGTGCAGGGTATTTATAATTTCACCTAAATCAGAGTTAGTTTTTATACTTGTTTTTTTTTTCCAAAATACTGAAAATGAAGTTTATCTTACCGAGAACAGATGCAAAAGCTTTATTTTCAAGAGAATGTTTTCCATCTCGATTACAAATATCTACATAAATGTGTGCATGTTTTGTAAATGTGCATTGTATGCATAATAAAGCCCTAGAGTTGCCACCCTTTCATGCTGTATTAACTACCATAAGAGAAGCGGCAATGAGTGCACTGTGTGTGTGTGTTGTAAATGTTGAGGAATGGAGACATTTTAAATGTAATGCAATAGGATTAAGGCATAATGTATATTTACTGTTCATTGATATCCATTTAATATATTGCATCTGGGCTTTAAGCGCACGCACGCATACACAAACACACAAACATTACATTTTTGGATGATGCGATGGGTGGGTGGGCAGAACAACAGAGGCAGCTTGTAAAGTAACAATTTAAATTTTAAATCCACCCAGCGTTGTTATCTGCTGAAGACACTGAAAATCAATTTGATTTTTTTTCACTCTTTTACATGCCACCCGCACATATGTACGGCATGTGTAAGCATGTATTGTGGATGTGTACAATTTAGCACAAAATGTCTTCATTTGTATGTGTAATGTGTATTTGCATTTGTATATGAGTGCGTGTGTGTGTTTGAGTGATATGATGTGATGTGAAAGTATGCTAACATTGGATAGAATTTATAAGTAACGTGAAAACCTCAGAATCA
Source organism: Ornithomya chloropus (assembly GCA_963971445.1). Lineage (NCBI taxonomy): Eukaryota > Metazoa > Arthropoda > Insecta > Diptera > Hippoboscidae > Ornithomya > Ornithomya chloropus. The sequence continues at coordinate 4,136,217 of OZ020532.1, forward strand.
GAAAAAAATAAAAAAAATAAAAAACCACAAGAGCATAAGAAGTAGAAGATTCACAAACAAACAACAAGCACAACAACAACAACAACAACAACAACAACAAAATCGATAAAGAAGAGCATTTTAAGGTGATGCGGTACAACTACATGCACAGTTGTTTACATACTAAGAGATTTTTTCTGCTTCTTTCTTACAAGAGTTGCAAATTTCTGTAAATTGTTCCAAGATACATTTACAACTGACCGCTTTATACGAAATTGTAAAAGTTCAAAATGCCAAACACATGTTACAACTATACCAAAAACCACTTGAATACAAAATGAAACAGAAAACTGACACACACACACACACATCATCATCATATCGATTTGGAAAATCCTTTTCAAATGTACCCACATACATATACACAAACGCAAATAACAACCGAAGTGAAATGCAATGAAAAGGAAACGAAGAAAGGAAACCTTACAAAAAAGGAAAAAAAAATGTGAATTGTGTGTAAGAAGGTTTAGGCTTAAAACGAATTTTAATTAGTGTAAAACATTTTCACAAAACGTACATGAACGAGAGGGAGACAGAGCATACAATACAAAACTTTTTTTTGGTTAATTTCTTCATTTACGTACTAAAAGTGTTCAATACTGAGAATTGGACAAAATGATATCGGAAACGTACAAGGCTTATCTCTCTGGTATGGTTCAGTGGTTTGTTAGACTATTAAATATTAAGGAAATGCCGAGTGGAATACATAATTTAGAGAAAGCTTTTCTTTCAAACAAAACTTTTATGCATAAACTTGAATTTTATTTCCATTCATTTTTGATTTTGTATCAACTTTTGTTTTAAGAAATTATCGTTGAACGGAAATTGGTATAAAACGAAACTTCAGAGAAACATTTAAAAACCATTTGTTTAAATATTTATGGGGTAGAGAAGATCAATTGCATGTACGCCCACAATTAACAAGAAACAAAAAAAAAAAAAGAAAAGCCTTTTGGAGCAGTATTCGACCGTTGAGATGAATACTGCAGTATATTGCAACAGTCTTTAAAAATGGACGTTACTTAAGACAAACCATGCCCACTATTATAGTATGACGTTATACTAGGTATTGCCTTAGCTATAGTCAGATTTGTTGGTTTTATTGTTGTTGTTGCTATATTTTATTATTATTGTTGTTGTTGTTGTTGCTTTCAAAATTTCCTTAGATTTGTTGTTATTGGTCTCGACGACGCCATTGTCTCGTGTTGTTGTTGTCGTTGTTGTTGTTACAGGTAATGCTATTTTTTGTTGTTAATGCTGCTGCATTTGTAGTTGTTGTTGTAGTACTTTTTCTTATTCTTTATTTTCTTCCACTTCTTTCTGACGCTGCTGTAACGTTCTTTAATTTCTTCTTCTTGAAATATATGTTTTTCACAAACATATATTTCACTTAGATTATTAACTTTTCTTCTCACAAAATGATGAGAACAATTTAATTTTCCTAACAATAGTAATTTTTACTTATAATAATAAGAAAACAAAGCCATGCAATGACTTTGGATATGAAAATTACTTTTCTTGGAAGATATGTCTTCAAAATGCATTTTATTATTCCATACTCTTAACACTGAAAGAAATTCCTTTAGGAGGCAGCAGTGGTGACAAAAAAAAAACTGAAGAAAATTTCAGCTAAAACTTCTCATTTGAAAAACGATTTTCAAAAAAAAATTTTCCCCAAAAATTCTGATCAATTAAAAATAATTGCTATGTACGGTTTAGCATTACAATTTTGGGACCGAAAAAAAAGGCAGATTGGATGTCATTTTCAGTTCTAGTCCTCTTTTCTTCAATCACTGGAAACAGCGTCTATGTGACTTTCCTACGCGCCGTGTACATTAGGTTGAATTCTTCGTATGTAAACGCTCTTGTTGGGCTTGGATGATTACACCACTCAGACATAATTCGGCACTTGTGTGTTTGGAGATTTAAGTGAAGAACTTATATATACGTGTAGGATGATATGAAAAAATGTTACAACACCAACTACAACAACTCTATCTCAAAAAAATAAAACATATAAAAAATTTATATAACATTCCTAGATATCCGTACATACCTCCATACATGTTATGACATATGTATCGTATAAGGATGACGATTATACTCTCAGGAATCGTGTGCGTTCATGAGAGCAAACAAATGCTCATAATATTTTTAACAAGATATGAAATATAAACATGAAGCTGTGCAGGCTGTCGAAGTAGGAGATGAGGCTGCAGAGAAAGGGTGAGGGCAAAGGGAAGGGCGAGGGAAAACGCCCGCGTTTCACCGGAAACCGGAAGGCATATACAACAGAGAGTAAACCAAGGGCATAAGAGACACATACTATGCATACGCTACAGTGTACAGCGAGTGAAGGTATAGTGTAGGTGGGTGTAATGCATAAATGAATAAATGAACTGAGGAATGTATGTAATGCAGCGGCATGGGCAGCAATAGTTAGCAGTCACAGCCACTGTGTATGTAAGTCAGTTATTCATTTAGCTTATTGCCTCGCATAACTGGCCTTTTTTTGTTTTTTTTTTTTTTTTGTAATGTTTTGGAAAACTCAGCAAAAAAGCAAACGGTTGTAAATGGCAAAATGAACAGAGAGAGAGAGAGAGAGAGAGAGAGAGAGAGAGAGAGAGAGAGAGAAAGAGAGAAAGCACAATGAAAAAAAGAACGAAAAGCTTGAATAATTAAAGACTCAAATTTTTGTACAAACACAACAACTACAAAAACAAAACAAAACGATTGAACAAGTAAGAAAGCTAAATTTGGTTTAGGCCAATTTTTAAACACCCTACAACTCTACATGAAAATAGTGGGCGTGGCAGATACATAAGTACGCCCTTTATTAATGCATATATGCATACGTATATGTATTAGCTTGCAAGTCGAGTTTTACTGAAACTATGTTTTTTTGTAAATTGTGAGCGTGTACGTTATTCGACCACGCGCCCATATTTGGCAAATCAAGGCATGGGTTAAATTAAAAGATGTATTCCAACTTATTGGGTAAATTTTTGTCCGTCATACAGACAGATATATCTCCGTTAATTCAGTTTTTGATGCTAATTAAGAATATACTGTAGAGTCTCTAACTCGTTCTTCTAATTATTGCAAATGTAATGATAAACTTGGTATATCTTAGTGTCTTATGTGTGTAGGGTATTAAAATATTTACTGTGGGGAAAACAGTTATATGAACAGCTACTAAGTACAACGCTCAAACGCTGAAAGTCTGATATGCTTCTCGTACAGAAATGGCGCAAGAGCAAGTGTGGCTGCTAGGTTGGCCCCGTACAGCAACTCATTCATAATGCTGATGTGGCAATAATTTTTAATACAAAATCACTGCTGCCAACCAGTACCTACCTACCTACCTATCTATACACACACACAACCATCAACATTGCTATGCCCGCCTTTTAATATGTAGGATTTATTAACGTGTATAGCAGTCAGTATAAGAGCTAGAGCCACAGCTCTCTAGTCTCAGCCATCCAGATGTTCGTTTAACTTTCATGAAATTATAATAAAGTTTCTACTTGTATACATGGTTACCACATATATAGAGGATGGCATGTAAAAGGCAATATAACGCCACTCCACTCCATTCCACACTCATACTTAAACCAAATGAAGATGATTTCCAACCATAGCTAACAAACCATAATTTTATTGAAAATGCGAGTATTTTAATTAAGGAGTAATCTCAAGAATACTTTGTATAAAATAAACACCACCACACCCACGCATCTAACTAAGACTTGAATTGATGAAGATAAGTTTGAAGGCCAAATAATAGTAGTGTGTAGTAGTGCCTTTTTTGCATATTTACACACACACACATATATACTTGTAAGGTATGTTTTAATACACCATGAATTTGGAAAGTTTATGTTCTAGCTGTGGAACGACTTAATCTGTGATTAGGCATAAAATGCTGAATATACTGTCACAGACTTAAACACACACATATATATATATATATATACATATACATACCAACAGAATCGTTCCTATATCATTTAACCACACCTTTTTTTGTTAGAGTAAACAACAACAATAACAATAACGATAACAGCAGCAGCAACAGCAACACTAACTACGAAACACAACAGAACACTAAAGCCCTCAAAAAAGGGATTTAAACGTTTGCCAGTAAACGGACGTGCTATGAATACACAACAACAAACAGAATACAATAATAATAATAAAAACAACAACAACAATTGTTCATTTCGTAGTTTAAGTTTAATTTTTACAGCCAGCATACCTAGTTTGCTGAGTGTATGTATGCATGTTTGTTTAGTGTACAGCAGTGTGTAGGGAAAGTTCAGCTGTATTCTGTTCTCATTCATTTGCTCGATTGCTTGGAAACCACTTGGCTAGCAGTAACTGGCATTTAAGAATTGAAAAGTTACAAAACTTGCAAAGGCACACACACACACACTCATACATATATTCACCCTCTTACAGACACATTAAAATGAATTTAAATTAAATCTTTTGGGTATTTTAAGATGGTGTCAAAATACTAAGTCGGTATAAATTTACATAAAATGCTGATGCATGCATATTACAAACCAGTAGGTTTATATATATAAACCACATTCTATAAAACCATACGTTTTGGTAATTCTCTCTTTCTCTCTTTCTCTCTCTCTCTCTCTCTCTCTCTCTCTCTCTTTATTATTGCACACAAGACAAAACTTGTTTGAAAATTATTTTTAAAATAAATTAAAGTTTAACGCAAATGTTGGAAAAATCTCCAAGGAATTCAAAGGGAAATCGGTCATGTCTATAACGGACAATCAATTATAATAATTAAATATAAAAAAACGAAAAATAATGTAATTATTGTATAAAACTCTTACTGAGGTGCACCATGGCATAGATGGCCTTTGAGTAAAACTTAATCACTTATCTTTTCGGCCCTGTATTGTGATGTGTTCAACCTATGTAATCCAATAATATTTCAAATCAATGTTTCATTTTAGTTTTAGAAAAGGTATTTGTTGAAAATAGTATAAATGGTAATGTTTCTAATATAACAGGAAGATTAATTTTTTGGATGAAAACTTTATAGCAAGAAAAGAACTTCTATTACTCAGAATCTGCTACAAAAAATATATACTCCACGTAAAACGCGATTTTCAAGCTGATACGTATTCTGTACAATTTTAAATAGCGTCATATCAGCCACGCCCACATTTTGCATTTAAAAATAGAGGCGTAAACTAAATTTTGTTTTCTTACTTATTTTTACTTGTCATTTATATAATTTTTTTTACCAACAACAACAAGACAAAGGACTCATCTTTACTGAATGTTTAAAACGTATTGTGGTACAAACTTACTTGAACTTTTATTACTTTATGATAAAATTGACAGCCAGACCAGGCGGGAGATTGTATTTCTATAATACTGATAACTTTTTTGCAAAGTTTTTATAAATGCACACACTGGACTCACATATATATTACAATATACAAATAGATTATCTTCCACAGGACAAATTAAGGCTGCTTTTAATTGAAATTATAACATCATGCATTTTATACGCTTGCCGAACACATCAGTATGCAGCGTCATCATCATCATTATCATCATCATCATCATTTTCAATACAGTGGATATAAAATTTCACAGCGACGTACACACAACATACAACGTTCAACAATAACATATAATGCAAAGTAAGTATAATGGAATAGAATGAAATGAAAAATTTATAAAATATTTTCCCCAATCCAATCCAGGGTTATATTGATTTATCTGCTACTACTCTCACATTCTATTCCCATCTATCTATGAATAGTGAGCTGGCCAATAATTTTTCAAGTGTGGTTGACCACAAAAAAACCACAAATTGCTATTTATCTTCTAGTGCTATTGCATATGACTGTTATAGCATTGCCCCTGCTTAAGTGAGTGTGTGTGCACCCGTAGGATACGGTGCTGTGTGAATGTTTTTTTTTATTTTTTATTGTTGCTGTTATTTAACAAAAAAACAAAAACACACTAAAGTTTCATTTATGGGATTAAACTCTGGGAATCCCTATTTTAATTAAACTGAGAGATGAATAGATAGAGAGAGAGAGAGAGAGATAAAAAAAACCAAAAGACGAATGTGTACGTAAAATAGAAAATTAAATTTAAATGCATGACAGTCAGAACAATATATTAAAGGAAACGAACGAACGAAAGAACGAAAACAAAAAACAAAAGAATATAAGTGAAAATAGTCAGTCAGTCCACTTAATACCCTATAACACTTAGTTCTACTTATGTAATGCTACAATCATTTTAGTTTACCATACAAGACACTTCGTGAAATATCATTATATGGAGAGAAGTTGTAAAAATGGTCCAATCGGGTCCAAATTTGACACAATTAATAAATAGCCTAATTAAGTATTTTCCACTAAAATTTTGTTAAAAAATAATTAAAAATGCGATTTTTCGTCAAAGAAAGATTTTCTTTATAATAAATCGTTATATGGGGACAGGTTCTAAAAATGGTTCAATTTAGTGAATTTTTTTTAATTTTTCCTCTTTAACTCAAATTTCAATAAATTTCATCGAAATATCTCAAAAAATGCAATCCATAGCATACGCAAATATCTACATGATCAGACGGACGTACAGAAGGACATTATTAAATCAATTCAGATTGTTATTGTGAATCGATCGGTATAATTAAAGATGAGTTTAGCAGTAGTTACAAACATCCGCATAAGCTTAATATACCCTTTGCCACTTGTGGCGTAGGTTATAAGAAGAGAAGGATGGAGAAAGTGGTAAGAAATCATTTCAACAAGAGCACGCATGTTTAACTTAAGCCAGAGCTACATACATACGCACACTTATACATAAGTTTGGAAAAAGAATCAAAGGGAATATCCAATTGCTAATAAAGAATCTGAAATTGTGCAACAGTACGGAGACAGAATATATATGCACTCAGTTTAATTTGACAGAATCGGTTGAATCGTTTTGCCCTCCCTTTCAATTCATTTACATAATGCCTCTCCATTATATTGTTTGCATAAAAAAAACGTTACATAATCATAAAATCCATCCAAAATTCTTTCATTTTCTTTTTCGTTTCCTCTCTTTGCTAAACACTAGTTTAGTTGGTTAGGTGACATACAGGTTTTTCCTTCAGTTAAATTAACCAAGATTAACAATTTAACAAAAAGGTTTTTTTTTTTGTTCCTTTCTATAGCCGCGTTGTTACTATTACGCTGTGCAAAAAAACTGTAACTGGCATCACAGACGTGTGCGTCAACTTGTGGATTTGAAGTAAGAAAACATATGTGACAGATTTGATGTGTATGAGTTGCAATAAAAACTTATAGACTGAGACATATTGATGACGAAGTTTGCACCGCCATCACCATCACATGCAACATCAATGTCATCAACAGTACAGTAATTGTAGATTGTAGTCGTGGTGATGGTGATGGTGATGGTAGCACTGGCAAGATCCTAGTTTGACATTTTGTTATTAGTGGTTTAATGTCTGTAATATGACACGTTTCCTCTGTGGGTAACAGCATAGTTAGTGCGTGTTTGTGTGTCTGTATAAAATGTGGTACGTTTTATGCTATTATTCCGCTTTAAAAAAAAATTTAATTATTTTACTTAAGAAAGAAGAATTTTTTTTGTCTCTGCTTTCATTTTTTACAATCCACGCCTACAATCCATAAAAATCGTTCTAGCAGTCAGAAAAAACGTTCTAGTTTATTAGTGTTTATAATTCATGCATTGATTTATCAAAAATAGGCGGGGTCGCATAACATAATCGCTCACAATTTATTAAAAATCGTATTTGAGACAACATCTGAGTTGAAATGTAAGACATAAGCTATAGAGAGCATAATCAGTTACCTGCCACGCCTTCTATTTTCACACATGAAAGATATTTAGACTATCACCTAAACTTTTTTACTTGTAATGAGAAATTTAGACATATTTTTTCTTGCATGAGCATGAATTCAGCCGAACAGCTAATGTTACACTGGATTTAAATGTAAATTAGAAGCTTTTCCATTTCCGCAATTTCATTCTCAAGTTTTTAATAAACATATGTTAAACTATGCGCATTATGTGGAAAGATGGCGAAAGAGTTTTATAGGAGCTATGAATAGTTTAATAACGTTTTCTTTTAGAGACATTTCTTTATGGTTTTAATAATATTGTAATTGAAAATTTGTACTACATCTAGATAAACAAAATCGTGTGTACTCCAATCTACTGTTGCTACTACTACTCCACAGTCTCCAACAGCTGTTACCATGACATCAAACAATTTTATTTCAATTTCAATTTCACAACGCAAATATAGTTCAAGTCTCAGCAAATAAAACGCTTAAATCATCTCACAAAGCACAAAGAAACACATTCCACGACTATCTCTGAATGGAAATGGATTTATACATAATATTACACTAGCTGTCTATCTCTCGCTCTCTCTCTCTAGCTTCGTAGTTATGCGATATAGTTAAAAACCTTATAAAAAATGCCACAATTGTGTATGAGTTCTGACTTTATAGTAAAAACCAGCAATGATGGTTATAACTAAAAGAAAAGCAATAAAAATGGATATGTGTGTGGATGTGGGTGTGGGTGTGGGTATAGGTGTATAAGGTTTAGAGAGGAGTGTGCCACAGAGGCGAGGGAATTTGAGTAAGTGTGTGTATTCAAATAAATCTGGCTAAAGACAAAGTTTATTTTCAGGTACACATGAAAGGCCGGCTGACCAGTAAAGTGTGGCATAGAAATGAATTTCAAATGAGTTTGGGAATGTGTACGCCTGCATACATATGTGGTTGTATGGTCTTAACCCAAAACCGGCGTATCCGCTAGAGAGATAGCTGTTGGAACGAGAGGGAGAGGGGTGGGAGTGGAGTCTTTAAGTGGATATTAACAAAAAAAGTTTTATATGAAACATAAGTCGCCCCCTGGCCTGGTGATGGCTGGTGTGTGAGGATAAAGTTTAACATTTTAAAACGTCGTTCAATCTACATTACCTGGCGAGAGAGTTTAGGGCGAGTGCGGCTGATGAGTCTTGTACACGTATGACAAAAAAACGCATTGAGTTTAAGTTTGGTTTGAGAAGGGGGGCCCTCACCCCCACCAACCAAACAACCAACTAACCGACCAACCAACTGACCGACCAGTCAGCCACAACTACTCCATGAATATTGATGTTCACACGTATATGCATAAAAATGCAAATGTCGGCTGTCAACGATGCTTTTCGGTATATACGCAACACTTGTACATGCACACCAGCCATATATTGTAAATGCAGATTATGTAAAGCGGGCATGCATATGCATGTCTGCACACATATAATAAAACGATGGAGCATTGTGTTTGGTCACCTTTTCTTTCTTTCCGTCTTTTTTTCTTCTTCGACTCGGTTTCTCTGTTTGTTGTAATTTCTGATGCATTGGTAGTCAAACACAAGGAAGCTTTTTAAATTGTCTCTCTTGTATGCATTTTTTCTTTTATTTTTCTTTTATTTTTTGTTGCTTTATGTGTGTGGGGTGTAAACGGTAACATAACCGGAAAAAAGGAAAAGTGATGATTGTAAAAAACCACTGAACAAGAAAAATTAATTATAAAATGTTACGTGGAACAACAGCAACAGTAACAACAATGTGAAAACATGACTTCAGGGTCTGTACAATCATAAACATACACACACATACATACATACAATATACAATGCATACGTACGGACATGCCACCTCTTGTGCGGTGACCAAATGCCATTACATGCTCGAAACTCTATAAACTACTTATATTGCTATAAAAAATGCTGCCATTTTTCCCATGCACATATACCTACACACTACATACAAATGTTCATTATATACAACCGTATATATATGCATTTATGTATTGGTCGTGTTGTTGGCGTGCTTGACTGGCTTTAGACGATGACGATGGCGATGGCGATGATGATGATGATGATGGTATGAAATGATATTGTTCGCTCTCTATTACAATTTTTTTTTTTTTTTGTCATTTAATCAAATTATGTTCACATTGTAGTTGGAACCGAAACGTAACATGTTTGTACCAAATAAATAATCTATATATATATATACTCTATTTACCATACACTTATATGTGTGCGTGTATTTCAGTTTTTATTTTAGAGTTTTATTGATTTATAAATTTCGTAGGCCAACGTCAAAATAGTTAAATTTTTGAAAAAAAAAAACAAAAACCAATCAATATTTGGAATGTAGTAATAAGTGTGTAATGGTACTCAACCAAGTAAAATTAATGCCTTATTCCGATATGTAAAATGGGCAAAAGCCACGCCCACAATCGATTAAAATTTATACATCTGCTACAAAAATTAAGCTATGAAGTTAAAATTTCGTACATATATTTATTGTTTTACCCTTTATCGATGTACTAAAAATGGGCGTGGTCTGTTAAGAAACACGTTTACAATCGACAAAAATCTATTTATCTGTAACAAAATCTGTAACCTATGAACTTGAAATTTTGTATGTATATCCTTTCCATCGATATGCCAACAATGGGCGTGGTCAAATAATAGATGCGCCCACAATTTACAAAAAACTATACACAATGTAAAACTCGACTTGCAAGCTGATTCATGTTACTTACTATTAGAAGGCGTAATCAAGTACCTGACATGCCCAATGTTGTAGATATGGAAGATATTTAACATTTGCCCTAAGCCCCAAATTTAGTTTTCTTACTCCTTTATGTTACAATCAAGTATTTAGTAAATATTAATGACTATTTAGCATCAAGCGGTAAAAACTTATTGATTCTTATTTGATAGAAACAAACTTTAACTACTTAATTTTGTAAATTTGCCAAAATGCTCTCTTCACCAATCGATTTTGAATCATGTTATCGAAAAAAAAAAAACGATTGCAAAAGCATCTGACTATAGTGCCAGCAAAGAAGTTTCTTAGTGTTTAACACATATATACAAGAAAAGTTTATAATATTTATCAAAAACGTTGACAACATTAATAACGACACGTCTTGAAAGGTAAAGAAAATATCTTACTCGTGCTCAACATACAGCTTAAATGGAAAGGAAATGAAAGCTCTCTTCTGTTTATAGTTATTATGTAAATGTATGGGTACGCATACAAATATATTAAATGCATAATATGAAGGATTGTTGTTGTTGTTGTTGTTGTTGTTTGTCTAAAAGCCATTGCCACTTCTCTAAAACAAATGTCTTTATATCTGTATCTACACCCATACATAAATAAATGATGTTTACTTGTACCTGCATTTAGTGTTTGGTTGAAGAGTTTTTTGTTTAAGGTTTTCCATCTTTTCATACGTATGAATAGCGACACTTTACATTTTGTCAAGATGTTTACAACTTTTAGAAGGTAGCTTTCGAGACCCCTGATAAAGTAGGAACCTCCTAGGATCGAATAATAAGTCAACACATTTCGTTAATCTCTTATATTGAGATAAAAATCCTAGCAGAGTGATAAATGGACAAACATATATAATCTATGACTCCATTTTTTATTCGGATTAAGTCACTTTATAAAGCATCTAAATCCTTCTTCATGCTGTAAACGGAATGACAACAATTTAGGAGTTGATTTCTATTATGATTCATTTTTAGATAATTTAACAAATATTGTAAGAGCTTGGAAAGTGAGTTCGAACCACTCAAGCAAAAGAAGTGTAAAATATTAGCTGTTACAGATAAAATCAAACATTATTAGAATTTAATGTTGTACCACACTCCACCCATGGATGAATGGATATCTTGTTGAGTTTTTTTATACCCTCCATATAAAATGGCGTTATACTAAGTTTGTCATTCCATTTGCCACATCTAAAAGGAGGCGTTGGAAATTCTACTATATATATTATTTATATATTTTATGTTAACACGCACTACATGCTTTACTATAGGGCGTAATCATGTATCTGCCGCGCCCACTATTTGTACGATTAGATGTGGAGGGTGTTTAAAATTTAACCTTTACCAAATTTAGCTTTTTTATACTTGTTTTAAACTTCCATTAAACTTGATACATATGTTCTACTCGCACTCCTTTCGATTGTGGTTAGACTTTGCGTAGATGACTGCAGATGGATAGATATGAACATTTCAACTGTTCGTTTATGTGTAGAAGTGTATAAAATGTATGTGTCCATGCCTAAGTGTCTAAGTGTAGGGGTTTGAGTATATATTCATATATGAAAAACACCAAGAACGACAACAACGACGATGATGATGATGACGACGCTTAACCAATATGTTGTTGTTGTTGTCGTTGTTGCTGTTGTTTAATTTACATATGCATACATGTTTATATATGCAATATGCAAATACTTGCATTTTGATGGCGACTATAGTGTGCATACACAGCATGCCTTATAAACGATAGCTGGCAGTAGGCAGGCAGTTGAATGGGCTACATTTGTTGTTGGTGATATGAGTGTCCTAGAGCATCCGCTATGGAGGTAAACATGCACAAACACACACACATGTACAATCACTTCTTTATATTCTAAAAGTGCATTCGCATCAACCAACACTTGCATGGCCTCTCACGCACAACCGCTGCTGCTTGTATTTCTAATGTTAGATGCAAGCATGCATTTTCATGTAAATCATGCATTTTTTCCTGCCTGCATCTTTGTTTTTTTTTTGTTTTTGTTGGTTTTTACATCCAAGTGTGCGTTCAATGAAACCTCTCATAAATAAAAAGTTATATGCGTACATAAATAGAGTGGTAACGGTTCAATGTAGGTTTGTACAATTCTATACTCTGCAGGAGGCTTCTTTCCATACCAAAGATCTGTTATTTATATATATGTGTATATGTGTGTGTGTATGTTTGTAAACTAAAGTTCACATAAAAATTGTTCTCTTGCGTTTATGCTTTTAAAAACACAAATGAATATATATGTAAAGGAACTTGGCTATAAACTAAGAATAAAATATGAGTCCAATGACAGATTAAATTATGGAGTGAGATTTATATAAACATAATGTAAAGAAACTAAACTTAATTTGGGACAAATCTTAAACATTCTCCTCATGTATGTACAAATAGTGGGTGTGGAAAGTTCATGATTGCGTCCTCTGAATATGAATTATGTTAAAGAAGAACATTCGCTTCCAGTGAAAAATTTTTAATAAGAACTTATTTTCATGAGATAATTATACAATTGTATAGATAAATAGAAGAATAAAGAAATCGATAAATAAAGAAATCGATAAATAAAAAAATCGATAAATGGAAAAAAACAATTAATAGAATAATCGATAAATAGAAAAATTGACAAATAAGAAAATCGATAAATATAAAAATCGATAAATAAAGAAATCGATAAATCGATAATAAAAAAATCGATCAATAGAGAAATCACTAAATAAAGAAATCGATAAAAAGAGGAGTTCACATAAATGGAACAGTTAAGCCTTTAAGCCACACTGTTTCATTAAGCAAAAATATTTAATTTCAGCTCCGATCAGTTTTTTCTAACTTTTTAATAGTTTAGCAGATATTTGGGAAAGGACATAACATAAGTATATAAATACACATATTAAAACCAACTTTATGCACTCTATGTTTGAAACATCTTTACGCTCTCTCTCTCTGTCTCACCCGAACACTCAATGCATTCCCGTGTATTTAATTTATGTATTAATTAATTAATAACGAAGAATTTATTTACGATACATGTACACAACATAATAATAGAAAACCGCAAATGTCCATTGCATTACGGGCACTCTTAAATACACTCACACATGTACTCATAAAATTCAATTAATGCTGATATTAATCACCCACGCACATACACACACACATGCATTTGCATATAAATCCATTCGTATTGCAGATACAGTCAATGTGGTAAACATTGCGTGTGTGTTGGTGTATGTAGGCACAATCTTATATTTATGAGTGCTTGTTGTTCGTGGCATAAATTTAACTGTACAACGGTCATACAGTCGCTATTGATGCTATTATCAGCAACAATCACTACGAGCGCTATACACCGTATGGTCGGTATAAAATTTCAATATAACAAAAAAAAATATACATACACAACACCTGCGCGACTGTGTGTGTGTGTGTACTGTCATAAATTGTATAATTACTTTTCTGTGTATCAGCTTGTTAGTGTGGTGGGTTCGTAGTCGGGTGTATTTCGCTTTGGCGCAACATAACGCAACTTTCAAGGGCTACACCTGAGTGCTGGAACAGCTAATTTCATGTGTTTTTTATGGTGTCATGGTGGTTTATCCTTTCAATTTCCAGATGATTTTCAAACGAATGGCGGTCAGTTTTGGTTACTATTGCAAAACATTTAATTTATTGGCATTTAATTTTAATCATTTGGTTGTTGGTGGTGTTTTTGTTGTTATTCATGTTGTTGTAATTTATATTATACTCTATTAATAATTTATGACCTTCCAAGAGTAACAATTTACTGGCAGCTTGAGAAACTTTATTTATATGCGTGTTATGTGTTTCAGTGTTTGTGATCCGTCCGTACGTACGTCGCACACCTTTAATATGTGCATTTGTGGATGTTGAATGGTAACTTATTTGTTCTTATGTTCGTATACATATATTGTACATATTTGTGTCTTATGTCCGAATTTCTGAGTGTCCGTAAGTCTAGGCAAAACTGACTTAAACTGAGGAGCAAATAATATCCAGTTAATCAGGATATTCTGTGAACTTCTGTTACAATGATATACAATAATTATTTTATCGCCCAAATTTTATAGTCAACTATGTAACATACATGACTGCATAAATATATTTGTACGTACGTCCGTACCAAGCTTGCGATTGAAAAAAAGTGTACTTTATCGCAAATATTTTACACCCCGCATAATAATTAATAAATTGTGGGTGTGGCTTCTAAAGTATGCATTACTTATTACCTCAACGATCGAATTCTAAATCGAAGACATATTTTGTGTTTTGGAAATTGGAAATTAAGCTTCTTCTTGCTTCTGGGTGTTGCAAATGAAATAACAAACTTAGTATATCCCACCCCATCTAAGGTGAAGGACATAAAACCTTCATGTTTAATAAACACCAAAGTAATGCACCTTTCCTTACCTTTAAACTTCTCTATAGAATAGGTACTAGCTAAAGTGTACAAGCATGTGTATGTGTGTTTATATTTCGTCACATAAGATAAAATGACAACAACAATAACAAAAACAACAACAATAAGTCGTAACTTAAGTTAAACAAAAACATATTTACATATATTTCATGTTGGTTGTAACATTTTATAGCGTTGAAGTGAATAAATTCATATGCACGCTGTATATTTGAGTGTGTTGGTGTTTATACATATATATTGTATAAATAATGTTCATGGCATGTAAAAGTGTATTCGAATGAATGGTGTGTGGATGTGTATGTACGCAGATAGGTTATGTGAACAGTGAATTACTTACTTGGTTATATTTGTGTATTGTCGGGCATGTTCATTTCAGTATGTTAGACAGACAGTCAGCCCCAGTCAGCCAGTCAGAGTATTTCGCACTTAAGCACGTAGAGAGGTTTTACTCTAAAATACAATACTTTTCATCTCTCTTAGTGAAAACAATATGTATGAGCTGCAAACATACAAATGCATGTATGAATATGTATGCATAAGCGCTTGTTATTGTTGCCATGAATAGAGATTTTTCAAAATAAATAGAAAAAAAATACAGAATGAAAGAAATTGCTTGCCCCATACTTAGTGGTGTTTGGTGCGTGTGTGTGTGTGTGTTTGTGATTGCGTAAATGAATGAGGCCACCACCTCTACCTGTCGCCCTCAATTTGTTGGCCTCTTCAACAACAGCAGCAGTAACAAAAACAACAACAACATTAACATTTACGAAAAAAAACGGAAAAAATGCAAAAATTGCAATTCTAGTAACCGAGGTTACAGCATTAGTAACAACAGCAACAACAACAACAACAACAACAACAATAAACACATTAGTATAGCAAGAACAAGAATATTACGCAAACTAAGGGAGAAACGTTAAAATGAATTGCGAAACAAATTCCACTACAATTTGTGGTGTACGTGTAAATTGCTAACCAGCGCAAGTCTCAACTCACTAAACTTACACCAAACCCAACACTAATGTATACCCTATGCAAAGGTATACACACATGCATACAAGCATCTATATGTACCCATATTATCTAAGCGAAAATTAGAATTTGTTATAAGCTATATACCTCTATCTCTCTCTTTATCCTCTCTCTCTATTACAGTAGCTGCAGATTACAGTCGTTGCTTGGTTTATATGGCTAGTGGGGCTGTCATCACTTTACTGTTTAGCTTCTGGAACATTATGAAATGCATCAGAAGCGTTATGCAAATGGCTTTTCAATGACTGACGCTGGCTTTTCACATATATATATATATGTATAGATATGCATGCATATTTTACTTTCCTTAGCGCCTTTGTGTTTACCATAATTATACTGCATGCTCCTCTTTGACGTTACTTCCTCTTTAATGGATAAAGTATGGATACGTATGTGTGCATGTGTGTGTGTGTGTATAGGCAAAGTCAGCGTGTTTTAAAATACATTTATGCTCACACTTATCTATACAGAAACTTTTTCCATTTATGCAAATATTTTTTCTTTTAAATTTCTTCATCATACAAGAGTCAACGAATTGTAATAAAAGCCATTATGAAGCATTCTTAAATATTCGCTACAGCATTTATTCAGAGTTTACAACTTTTATAATAATAACATAACTGCATATTTTCAAAGGTAATCACTAGAGCGGGTGATATTTTTTATACAATATTAAGCTTCAGCATTCTCTCTTGATTCTCAAAGCTCCAATGATGAGATGATTCTACTATATTGCGGTCGATATTAGGCTTAAATGGTGATGGGGAAGAAAAAAAGTCATTCCTCGCTTATGTCTATTTTACAATTTCTCAGCTTATTCGCCTGTCATTGAAATATATTAAAATTTAAGTATGTTCCAGTTAACCCAACAGTTTCAAAGTTGACCTAAAAGTTTCACTTTGCTCCCCAACTAAACTGAAACCGGCGTTCAAATATACTTTGAATACTAACACGAAACCTTAGCCAACTTAACCACTGAAGGAATCTAATACTTCGCAAAAACCTCATCTACTATTCATTACCAGAAATTTTGTTTAACACTTAGCAAGTGAATGAGAAAAATATGCAAACTGTGGGCGCGGCATGCACCTAAAATACAGATTTTGTATTAAATAATTTTTTTAGATTTTCTTTATTTTTTTGTAAATTTCGATTATGGCGACCACGCCCCTTTTTTTATTTTATTATTGAAACAATTTAGTTAAAAATGCCATACATAGTAAATGTGAACATTATGGCTTAATTTTTGAGACCAATAGAAAGAACTTTGTCAATTGTGGGCGTGGCTTCTAAGTAGAAATTTGATTAAGAATGTAGAAACCAAACAAATCTGTTTAAAATTGTAACTCCCTATACAAATTTATGCATTCTTTAGAGTTCTAAATATAGACAGACTTACGGACAGAAATGGAGTCTTTGTTACTAATCACGGTACGAGAAATGTGAGTGAGAGAAGAGGGTTCCTTTTTAAAAGAAATCATTCCTATAATGTACGCGTGCAGCTTCACGTTACACTCAAGACTTCATGTCTGACTTCTTTGTAAAGCTACTTCATAAATGAGTTAAAACGCTTCTTTAAAGAAACAATTTACAATTTTCCTTTTTTTTTAACTTTTTTTAATAAATCTCACCTTAAACGTAAACGACTGCTATGCTCTGTGTCTCTAATCTGTAAGCAGTTTCCTGTTACTTACTTTTTCATGTTTTCCTTTTTTTTTCGTTTCTCCACTTTTTTCTCTCTTCTTTGCCTGTCAATGTCTTCGTTTGTATACATGTTTACTTAAATATATTGTATAACAAAATTGCACACGATTTACATTTCTCTCCGTTGTGATTGTACGTAAAATTAACTTACAGCTCACGTATGCAACGTAACAGATAAATAGACAATTAGAAGAGAATATTGCACAACACCAAGTGTTTGGCTGTAAATACTACATGCATATACATACATGCATACATACACATTATTGTTTTTGTATTATCATTGTGTTGTTGTTGTTTGTATTTTTGTTAAAATAAATGCAGGAAATGCAATTTGCAGAGAGTTTTTTCCTCCTTATAAACTCTCCTCCCTTTGACTTGTACTGAATAATAAAAAGAATGTTAGGTTAGCTTTAAGAATAGTGTTGTTTTATATGCTACAATAACAGCAGCAACAAAATAAAACCACAAACTAGTACCAGAGGTAGTGATTATATTAGAAAGCACTTGTGAATGTCTCCTCTTCTCTCTCTCTTAGTTTTTTTCTTTTTTTTTTTTGTGCTGTACATTTTAATAATGCGATAAATTATCATTAGATATCAAACGTAATTACAATAAATTGCATTTAGTGCTATTTCATTATTATTTTTTAAACGTTTATAATTTAAGGTATTAAAAAAAATTTAAGCAAATATTAAATATTTACATGGAATAAAAGCATATGTGATCAGAGAAATATTAGCAGGGTGTGTACAGATAGCTCTTTTGAATAATATTTAATTTATTTAAGAAAAAAAAATAATTATTATTATTTTTGACCAAAAAAATTATTCAAATTTAAATTTAATAAGCAAAAAAAAATGTATATCTTTAGGTTTACTTTTTTTATATATATTTATTATAGCGAAAATGTAAGCTAAAGCTAATGAAAGAAGAATTTTGTCCGTACGTCCTTTAAAACAAATTGTTTTAAAACCCAAATTAAAACTATATAGTGGATTTAAAATTTAACACACTATAAATTAAGATTAAAAGACATTTATTGATTAATTTTTAGTCAGGATTGATTCAAATTCACAGTTATAATTATAAAAAATGTGTATAAAGCATACTTGGACCGATGGACATTTGTAAATAACTTAGAGAGATGTTCTGGTTTGTTTAAAAATAAAAATAAGTTTATGTTTAGCAAAATAGAAGTTAAACACATCTGTTCAAAGGTCATACACTCTATACCACAAGTCATAGGGTCATAGTCGTTGAGAAAATATTTTATGTAAAAGCTTTTTTTAATGAAATTCCTTTAAATTATAAATAACATCTGTTAAGTGTCTCTAAAGCAATTTCTCCTTTTTTTTCTTAAATTTTCGGAAAAAACAATAAATTTAATAAAAACCAAAATAAATAAAAATATATATAAATATTGTAGGACCAGGTAAGCTTACAATCACTGCTTAACTCTACAGTTTTATTGTATATGTGAAGGTAACATATGGTTGAAGGTGGACAACATTACTTTTTTTTTGTATATTCCCCCCGCCCTGTCCAATGTACATAAATATATTTTCATATTTTATTGCAATTAGAAAACACTTTTAGTCACATTGCTTTTTGGAATATATTATATATGAATAGGTATAAAGAGAAAGGGAGATATACCCAAAGAGAGAGATAGAGAGAGAGAGAGACAGAATACATATATATACAAACACTATATTATATGGTTTTAGTAAAAATGCTGGCTATCTGCACTGTCACTGCAGGTCCCCTCTCTCTCTCTCTCCATGGCTGTTTGTTTAGTACCGACAAACATACAATATATAAAAACCAACTGTCTAAAGCATACATTGAACATTTATTTAAAGTTTCGGTTACCAAAAATATATCATATGGTTTAATAGCTTAAACAAAAACAACCAACATACACCTATAAATATACTATAGATGCTGAGCTTGTACGAGAATGTATAAAATTAGCCAGAGATAGATACAAATACAGACTCGATTATGGCTGTGTAGGTGACTACCCAACAAGTTCAGTAAAAATGTATCCATGGGTATCTCTGGCAAAAGTAAATCGGTTGGTTAAATGTTGTGTTAGTGCGTGTGTCGTAGCTGTAGCTTTGGCTGGTCGTTTAGAGTTTTGCAAAAACATATAAAAACCTTCCAAAAAAGAAAAATAAAAAAAAAATTAAAAAAAAATTAAAGCAGCGTTTGGATAACAAAACACATTTGTGCCTCAAAAAAAAACTAGCCATACACATATATAGACGCATAGATATATTCTGGAAACAAAAAAAATATATCCAATAACAACAACAACAACAACATCAACCAAAGTCAGCATTTACTAAATGAGAATAGTACATCTCTTTATTTGAGTGTGTTTGTATAAGGGAATTATGTATGAATGGTGTAGAGCGTACACACACTCACACATGCACACACTTACACAAGTTCTTATACATATATGAACATGCAAGTAATTTATTAGTGACAACCAACATTTACACCACCCGCTCTCCCACTACTACCATCACCACCACCACCACCACCACTACCACACGTAAAAAACTTATACAAAAGTATGCAATTACACATACAGTGAGGGAGGGGGTGGTTTGAAAGAGAGTAAATGCAAATGTCTGCATACTTATGTAACTGTGCTGTGTGTGTAGTACGTATGAAACATAGTAAAGACAAACAAGCAACGAAAGTCATCTTTGGTTAAAACTAAAAATTTGATACCTTCTGAATATATACGATTTGTAAAAAAGGGTAGTAAGCTATATTGATTTGAGGGCGTGGCATGACAGTATTAACTAACATAACTTTTTTTTAACAAGTGTTTAAATTAGTTTTAAAGTTAAATTAGTTTAAATTATTGTAAATTGTGGGCGTGTCGCTTAATCGATGTAAACTATTTTTAAAGAATTTCGTGTTGTTACTTTGTAATGTTTTAGAAAAATAGTACAACTAAAGAGAAATATTTAGCCATAGACCGACCGAAGGACATAAGTTGATACTTTTCTAATTCTCTCCTTCTAAATTATACAAACATTTTACCAAAATTAATATACCCCATAATCTCAAGATGATGATTACAAAAAAAATAATAATAACAAAGAACACAATACGTATGTGTAAAGCAAAAACCAGGAAAAAAAGCTGAGTCAGCGTTTTGCAAACGCTAGCTTACTGTGTGTTTGAGTGTACAGCATTCGCTTACAATTTAAGTGTGTGTGTGAGGGGGTATAGGTATTAAAGTGTATTCATATTTAGCAGCACATAAACACACCTAACCATACCATGTGTATTTGTATAACCCACACGTACATATTTATTAAATGTGTGCACAACAAAGGGCATATCCCGACATCATCAACAACAGCAACGGCAGCCAACGACAACGACAACGCCAACGACAACAATAGTAACAACAGCTACTTGTTTTATTTGTTGTTGTTGTTGTTGTATTTATTTATTTTTTTCTCTCTGTACTCTTATGCTAACTGCAACCATACACAGCTTTTTCAATAGACGTAAATGTGCATCAGCAAAAATTCATATATTTTGTAGCCAACAAAGGATGTGCGTTCACCATTATATACGTACATACACATATGCATATGTACCAGAGTGTATATTTTGTATTTTACTTAATTTTTATTTTTTTCTTTTTTCATGTTGTCCTCTCTCTTGTTCCCGTTTTTGAATGGTATATATTTCTAAACATGCATAAATTTTTATAGGATAACATACTCACACACACCCACATCAACATTTACATATTCATAAAACTGTACTCGTTGTTGAGTGTCTCATTTAGATGGTGTTCCGTATTTTTCCTTTTTTTTGCTATTTTTATAAAATTCAGCAAAAATATTATAAAACATGTTTTGTACAAGAGCAATAGGAAAAAGAAGAAGAATAAGAGCATTTACATACAATTTGTAGATAATTTCCATTAAAGTTTTATCATACATATATATATTTAGAAGCCTTAGGATTAAGTAAGTAAGTCAGGGTAATACACGGAAGGAGAATTTCAAATTGATCCAAATTATAATTAATTTATAAGAGTCTCCAGTTAAATTACTGTTTCTTTCAGCATTCTTTCAATGAATGCTCTTTTTTGTTATTATTTGTCGAAGAAAAAAAATGTCAGAGAATGCTTTGTAATGCTTGTTCTGTGGTTAAGTAAATGAAAGCAGCATTTAGGAAAATTAAAGAAGATTTTACTTCACTTCCTTCAATGGTACAATATAACAATAAATACAACTCGTAAGAAGTAAAAAAATGAAATTTAGGTTCAAACCAAATCGTAAATGCCCTTCACATTAATACACAAAAAGTGGGCGTGGCAGTCTACATAATATGTAATAACTCCTACATTAAATTTAGCACAAAATGTGCTTTTTATAAATTATTGGCGTGGCATATCGATTTTCAACTTCGTAGCTCAATGTTTGTGCGTGATAGATAGAGTTTTGTCAATTGTGGGCGGGGCTTTCACCTAATTTTTCTCACCTCAAATAGGAAGTTGGGTCCGGAAATTATAAATTTTGGAATAAAATTCACATTAGTATATAAAAATTTACGATTATGAAAGCACCAGCACCTGCACGGACTGACAGACATAATTAGAATAAGTAAAATTTGGATGCTGATCAAGCATATATTATACGTAGAAGTGTTTTAAATGGAATAATAAACTCAACATACCCCCTTACTTATGTAAATGGTATAAAAACGAGAAAAAAGATGCTTAAAAACAACAACAAACATACAACCTTACTTTACAAAAAACTTTAGCAATTTATTATATGTTCAAATGGTAACCCAAAACAAAGACAATGAATTGTTACCCAACCAAAAGAAAGATAGAGAGAGAGAGAGAGAGAGAGAGAGAGAGAGAGGGAGAGTGAGTAGTGAGTAGAAAACATAAAGCGTGTTTGCGCGTAAAATAAAAATATGTAAACGTGGTACGAAAACAAAAAAACAAAAAAAATTGTAAATGTATAAAAGAAGGAAAAAAAAAACGTTTCTCATTATGGTAGGATTAAAATGCAATCAACAACCAAGAAATGTGGCTGCCAAATAAATCACTAACAGTAAGCGAACGCGTTGATTAGTTTCACCGAAATGAAACACCCAGACAGACACAAAATACTATTGCTAACCATAACGCTAACTATGTGAACTATTTACTTAAGTCTACTTCATGGCCCCTATTTGGTAAACTACACACACACACGCACGCATATATATAGAAAAGACATCATAAAATATTTTCCCATTTTTCTTTGCTGGACCACGTTTTATTTTGTGCAAAGGCAAAGGATATAATTTTTTTCATTACATTGGTAACTTCTATATAAAGAAAGCTGAAGAAATGTTTTAAAGTATATATAAATAAATTAAATGTGTCTAACTGTCGGGGTGTCTGTCTTTTGTTAGAGTACAGGGTTGTAAACATTTTGGTATTAAACTAAATTATAATGAATTCAAATTTTATTCAAGTAATTGGACATTTAAAGCAAGAAAACCAATAAAAGCCACACCTTTTAGTGAGTCCTAGGAACTGAAAACCTGCATTTATGAAATTGAAAAACCTCCCAATGCATAATTGTTTCGCTTAATCTGATAAAAAGGTCTCCTAAAAAGCGGAACATTTTAGTAAAAGGAAATATAAACAAAATTAAATAACAAGCACGCCCACTTATGATACAAGAACTACCAGACTTGACTTTTACTTGTAAAGTTGAATAATATTGATTATGCCAGGACCCCCTGTAGGTAAAAAACGTACCAAATCCTTAACTTAATAAAAAAAAAGAAGGCATTCTTTGTTAACTCTAACTAGCTGTTATGTCTTTCAGGGTTAAATTGTTCACTGTTTGCCTTCAAGATTTATGATCAAATTTCCTGAATTTGTTCTTTTTGTTGTTGTTGTTGTTGTTTTCTTGAAGCATAATAAATATTAATGAATAGAACATACCCAACAAGACACGCACATTGTACCATATATTTATTATGTAACACTTGGTGATAAATGCGTAAGGTGACCGCACATAACATTACAACACATCATTCATTTACTACCCGTCTTGGAAACATTGAATTATCATAACAAGTCTTTGGGGTGAATGTTTGATAAGAAAAAGGGGTTTCTTTACAACGATTTGGGAAAAGTTTTACTTATTTTTTTTCTTCTGTTGGAATAATTTTAACTTTATCATACTCAAGAGGGTAGACCTTGCTTCCAATCATCATAATAATAATTTGTAGTTAAGGGAAAATTGTTCAGCTTTTTATTTTTTTACGTATAAAAAATTTTTGGGGAATTTTTTTTTTTTATTTTTTTATAATTTTTAACACAGTTTTTTTTCCAATTAAAAAGTTTTTGGGAGAAGTTTTAGAAAAATGATTACAAGTGGACTTGTAGGAGATTTGTACGAATTTTTACACCTTGGAATGCGTAGATAATTGAATAAAGTTTAGGAACAAAGTACGTAGAAAAACTAAACTTGGCTCAAGTCGAATCTGAAGTACCCTACACAGGTACATATAAAGAGGGGGCGTCACATGATTACATCTTTTAATAGTGTATGTATTTCGTATCACTCCCAAATCAAGTTTTTTAAGGTTTTTTAGTAAATTGTGGGCGTGTGTCGTAGTCTGTTTTGGAAAATGTATGGGATAATTATAAACAGGAATAGTTGAACTTTTATAGCAGAATATATAGATTTTTGTCAAATGGGGGCATGGTTCTCACCATTTCGATTGCTTTTTTAAAGAGTTTTTAAACAATGTGTAAGCTCTAAGGACACGTATGCAATATAGCATAAAATTAAGTGAATTCTTCTTAAGTCGCTTAGAAGTTATAGACAATTCTACAAACTTCTGCATGATATAATCACTTTTACCAAGTCAAACAGCTATAAGTATTCGGCTTAATCAATTCTTGGTTACGTTCCACATTTATAGGTAGCCTATGGGGGTGGCATATACACAGATGCCCAGTGTTTTAGCGAATATTAAGATATGTGTTATTCTGGAATCTTGATCTAACATCCTGAAATCCTTATAAAAAGAAAAAAAACCATTGTATGTAGGAGAAAGGTTTGTGTAAAAGCACAAATTTCTTTATTACACGAAGAATGCAATTATGTATTGAATAAATTTTATTAGAAACGCAAAAATCGATTTTGTTGTTGTTTAATTTCTTGAATAAATTCCTAAAACTTTTCCAACAAACTGGTATGAAGTGTTATATAAAGTTTATATGTGTAAGCACAAGTGTTTTATAATAACTTGCAGGAAAAAAGAAATACACACTCAAGTGTAGAAGACGTGCTTTATAGCTCTTGTTCTCATGCTATCTCAATCTAGCTTATAAAGTTTTTCGTCTACCCTCCGTTGTATATGGGACAGCAAAAATTTATTTCATTTAAGATGCAGCAAATTAACATGACAACAATTCGCAGTAGCACCAGTAGCTAGAGTAGCAGTAGCAACAATATGAGCAACACTAATACCAATTATATGTGACTCGCATATTTAGTCTGGTTGGAAGACAACAAATTTATTTATGGACGTGTTCGTTTAATAAGCCAGTGTGAGAACTGATTTGCATATAAATCTAATTGGCCAAATTTATTAGAAAATATATATGTAAGAAAAAGCAGAAAATTCTACAAAGTTGTTGTTGTTGTTGTTGTTGTGTTTTTCTTGTTAAACTATTTTCATTGTCTGCTTGGCAATGGAAAAATTGTTCTTGTTTGACTGATTTATACAACAATTACGTTGTTAACAAATCTCTTATAAACGTAAAGGAATGTTTCAGGCTGTAGGCACATAGTTTGGCGTAAAAAAATGCAGCAATACGCTAACAAACAATCATTGGTGTACAATGTACGAAAAGAAAACAACACAAACAAAACAAAAAACAAAATAAAAAACAAAAACCAGAAGAAAAATGTTAAAACCGATCGTTGTTGAACAACAACTTATTTTTCTACTATTCCACTAATTTTTGTGGCTAAACTGGAGCCAACAAACTAACAAACAAAACAACTAAGTACCATCTCAACAACAATAACCACACAATAATGCTGTGGGGAAATAGCAAAAAAACACAAAAAACACAAATAACAACCACAACAACAAGAACCAAGTACCCCATCACTTAACACCCTACAGCATAACCAATTTTAAAATAAGGCAAAAGGCACATATATTGTGTGGTTGGACAGACGGACATGCTTAAATCGTTTTAAGCTGTAAATTGGAAATAAAAAAAATTTCTAAAAAAATTCTAAAAATTTTTTTTTATTTTGACTAAAATTTCATTCTTAGTGACCGCGAGATATTATTTTAAGGGTAGGCGTGAATGTACGGACAATTAAAGCTATTGTAATGTAAAATATAGTATAAAACGGCATTATCAAGTTTTTGCCACGCCCACAATTTATATTTCGATTTTATATTCTAAAGATTTTTTTAGTTTAATTTCATTTTTTAACCCTACTAGTCATGAATGACTTTGTAAACCTTGTTACAAACTTAGTTTACCTTGCACCCTTATCTGAGTAGCTTAGAAAAACGAATAAATAAAAAAAGAAATACTTTTTGACAACAAACTATAAAATATAGCAAAATTTGTGGAATGTAATGCGATTTATGGGTTTAATATCAAGAAGGATAGAAATCAAATGAAGGAAGAGGAAGAAGAAAAATTCAGAGAAAGAAATCAAAAACATAAACTTTGCTGCACATTATTACTGGAGCAAAACATCGATATAATGAATGCAAATTTAAGACTTTGTATCATTTTAAGAAAGACCAAGGTTATTTTAGTATGACCTCATAACCCCCAGTAAGGCCCCAAGAGATATTTGGATGGATGAGTGGTAGGACAGAGGGACAAATATAACCTTTGTAAAAATACAGACCAACAGACAATTAAACGAATGAATGGGTAGACGAGGGAGATCTAATGTAGTCGGCAATGGTCAATGAAACGAGTGCGTACAGACAATTTTCATAATAAACAAGTGAAAAATATATATTTGGCTTAGAGGAAATGGACAAATATCCATTTATCTGCCATAAAAATTGAGCTATAACACAGAAAAATGGTTAGTTTTTATATATTTGTAATTACCCTATCCTACCATTTACAAAAACCTTCTATTTTCAATCAAATTTTTGAGACCAAGGGGAAGATTTCCACAGACAGACAGATTTGCCTAGATCGACTCAGTATTTTATATGTAATAAGATGTATATTTTCTTTATTGGGTCGAGGCAAACGTTGTGGGTGAGTCTCTAACTAATCCATTCTGTATGAAATACTATCTATTTATTGTTTATGTTTCACATAGTTGCCAATAAAGTCAAACTAAATAACAAACAACCTAATGAGAGAAAGAGAGGGAGATAAGGAGTATTCTGGCATTTTAACGAGCAAATCTGTCGTTGGCTGTGAACAACAATTCTTTTCAAATTCAGTTATCTATCGGAATAACGTTACCGCACAATGAGCACAGTGATTAGAGTCGAGTAGTGTGGTGATTGGAAAGTTAAAAATGTGTTTACAATACTTTGTAATTTTCGTATTAGCTTCCACATAATGTTGCTGATGATGCATGTGATGTTATTGTTGTTGCTGCTGTTGTTCGTCGTTAATATAGATCTTTTCTTCTTTCTATCTGGATTTTTTCTCTTTTTTTTTTACCATACGTGCACATGGTAAATGAACACTTTGTATAAAAGAGCAATTCATGCATTTTTAAAAACATGAAAAGAATTGAGAATGAGAAACAAAGGATAGCATACGATAGCACTATTGTTAAGATAATTGAATGGAATAACCGTTATACATACATATACATACATATATAGACTACAATAAGAGAATATAAACACCATATAAAAGTGAATATTAAATGTTGTTACGTGGTAATGGGTACGAATTATAGGCGTTGCTCTCCCTCTCTTTCTCTCTCTCTGTCTCTGTCGTTCTTTCCTATTCTTATAAAGTGTTATTGCAGTGAAATTATATTGACTTCTGCTTGTCTTCAATGAAAATTGTTTTTATAACACCAATAAATTATATATATTGAGGAAATATTTATAAAATAAAAATTTTCAGGTTTTAAAGAAATTAAAGGAAATTATGTAATTTTTGTTTATGCTGTTTTAAGAAATTTCATTTTTGAAGCTTAAAATTTGTGGCCGTTTGAGAAAAAATGTCAAAAATGGGCGTGGCTATTAACTTATTTCGCCCATTTTAAATATGAAATTATCTACAAGGAATCAAGTATTTTGTTAAATTTCACCTTGATTGATATATAATATTACTTAGCTACCGTGAGGTACGGACATACGGACATTTTAATAAATTCAATATCAAATAATGGCGGTTATTAAAATGAAATTTTCATTTATTTTAACTGTTGATAAAAATCTATTTATATATGAATAAAATAACAATACAAATAGTTCATATTTTTTGTTCGGAAAAAAGAAAATTTGAAAAAAATCCCAATAAAATAAAGTTTTCTATTTTTTGTTTATTCTTTTTGGTTTCATGTTCAGTAATTTACGTGATGGTGGTTGATGTTATCGCTTTAACATTTTAAAAGCATCAACAACACATCAAAATAATGCTTTTTATAGTTGTTGTTATTGTTATTTTCATATATTGTTTGATAAAATGTTCCATAAAAAATTTTATGTAAACAATTCGATCTTTATAGTTGTTGATTATTATATTATGATGGACTCTCTCTCTCTCTCTGCCTCTCACTCTCATTCTCCCACTCTTCCATTTAGTCAATTCGAACATACCATACATCTTGATACTCAATAGAGTGGTCAGTGAAATTTGAGAAAAAATTTATGAACATTTTTTTATGTAGCAGTAGATTTAGAATAGGTTTAAGCATGTCCGTATGTCTGTCTTTTTTTATATGATTTGGGATACATTTTCATAACATTTATATAACAAAAAAAGTTGCATGACCCTGGAATGTCAATTCTTGAATTGATTTTTTTAAAATAATTTTTATAAAAAGTGTAGGCGTGGCAGGTAGCCTTATTATGTGCTGTAATTTTTGTAACTAAATCATATATTTTTGGGCGTGGCAAATGCATCAATGCATATTCTAAATTTTTGTGACTGATGCATACATTTGTAGGCGTGGTTTTCAATTGACTTTTCACTAATTTAAATAAAAAACCATTTTTAAGCAAAACAGACCCAATGGACTCCTCCTTATATAAAATTTTCTTTATAAAACAAAGCCTTGTAGGGCATAGTTATAATTTTTAGATTAGATGATGTAGCGCATTGACTTGTCTCACTTGACCTATATGCTTCCTCTTGTTTTTTGCTACTATTACATTATATTTGTTAATAAAGTTTATTGTATTTTTTGCTTTGCTTGTTATGCTGGCTGCACATGGTGTAGCATTTACTTATTTATTTATTTTGCTGTCCTTTTATTAGAAGTATGAATAGAGGAGTATGAGTATTACTATCGCACTCATAACACTTGAATGAATTTCAATTCAATTTGTAATCAAACAATGCGGATTGTGATGCACATCCAGCACCAGCATCACCTCCACCCCTGCACTGTTACCACACTACATATTATTTTCTACTGTGCTCTAAAACCAACACCATCACTAGTCAACCATCAAAAATTTCTCTTTTTTTGGTTTTTTTGTTTCGTTTTGTGTTTTTTGTTGAACCCATTGAAAAATGCCATCACATCACATATATGCATACATGCTTGCATAGTTTTTTGTATGTGTAAGTAATCAAATAAAAAAAATGCAAAAAAATAGAATCAAATAACCAACAAAATCATTCACATGTTGCACTCCACTCCACATAGTTAGGATTATGTGCATTAAACATATACACACACATATAAATAACATACATGCAGAGAAAATCTTATATGGTTTTTAGATACCATTCATATGAAAATTCATTCCATTTCTTTCTTTTTTTGGTTATTTTCCTTTGGTTTTTTATTTATCATCAACATCATCATCATCATCATTTTTATATAGGATTTCAATGAACAGTAGCAACAACAACAGCAGTAACACACCCCGTTCATAAATTTATATATGTTTATAGACAATCTATCGCTAACTGGTCGAGCGAGTCCGACACGTGCTATTCTTTCATACAATAGACGCTCATTTGTCAGTTTTTTTCAGGTTTTTTTTATTTTTTTTGGGTTGAGTTGCAATCTTGTTGCTAGCCAAAGTCACTGACGTGTAAACAGTTGATGGGAGTGTTAGATAAATATATAAATTTGTTGGATTGTATGGTGTAAGATGGAAAGTTCCTTTTTTCTACTTTTCATCCAAACTACAATGACAACTATTATCATCAACGATTGAACATATTAGTTGTGTGTCACAAGTTGTCCTAATGCTGTAACAAAATGTTGCAAAAAATATGAATTTATATGTACTATATATGTGCAGGCATACACATACTATCACAAATATTTGAATGGTATGTTTGGCTGTTGTGAAAAGTCGCGTAACAAGATATTTTGAAATATTTATTAGTGGATTGTCTGTATGTCCATCGATTTGATGGTTTTATTTTTTTGTTCACTGTTTCAATGTTGTTTGTTGTTGTTGTGTTTGTTTTATTTTCTTGGTGTTATTGTTGTTATTATTGCTACTGCTGCTGTTGAGCGATAAATATACAAGGAAAACTTCACCCGTTTCTACAACCAACTATCTCTAAAAAAGAAATATTACCTCGATTCAAAATACTAGCAATGAACGAATTTCTTACAAACATATGATATATAAACCCCACTAGTATTAAAACGCGAACTATGTGGTAATGAATCCAATATTATAATTACAACATATTCATCAACACTGCATCAACAACAAAACGCTTTAGGGTGAATTTTTCATATGGTTTAAATGTATAATAAATTTAATAATATTTTAACAGATTAACTTAATAATTAAACAAATGAATGAATGAATGTATGAATGGGTAAAAAGAACATTTTAAAATTCATTTATTTTTCAGTCTATATATTAAAACAATTTATTTTATATTTATTAACATTTTTTCTTTTTATGAATTATTAAAAAACTGTCATTTCAATTTGATCCTCTTTGGGGATAATTTAGTACCTAAACGCGCCGAATATTTATATTTTTGTATGCTGATACTTTGTAGGGTCTCTGGGTACTGCAAACGGAAAACAAACTTAGTATACCCCCCCTTCCCAACTTAAATAATGATGATGATACATTTTTTATTATTTTAGCTAAAAAATTCATTTTCAATTCAACACAATGTTTTTTTTTTTGTAATAGTCCGTATTAAACTCTGAAAATTTGAATTTCTAAAACAAAAACAACAACCAAAAATAAAGGCATCAGCTCTGTTTATGGACATGCAATACAATCATATAAATATATAAATAACATCACACAACATGAATAAGGCTGTTACTAAAACTATTTACAACAGCAACAAAAACAATAACAATAACAAAAACAAACAAATAAGAATTGTAAAAATTTCATATATGAAAAAAATATGAACAAGTAAAGACCAGAAGTTGGCTTAGGTCAAATTATGAAGTACTCTTCGTTTGAATCAGAAAAGAGGCGTGGCAAAATCTGATTTTTTTTTTTTCTAGAAGTGTGTTTTGAAGTGTGTGTTGAAATTTTTGTTTATTAAAAGTGGGTGGCTTTACGATTGGGGTACGTAGGCGTGGCTCTTGATTAAATTCAGCTGAGTTTTTACAATGCCCCGCCCATTTTTCTCATAACAAAGTATAATGGCGTTTTATAGATGGTTATAAACTGTATGCCAACTTAATTTTTTTTTGTAAAAAAGTGGGCGTGACCCCGCCCATTCTATTAAAACAAAATATGTGATAATTGTATGTTTGTTTGTCAAATTTTGACTTTAAACCTTTTTCTTTGTGGCCGATAGATAGTTTTTTGTCAGTTGTGGGCGTGGCTCTTTATTTACATTTTATCTAATTTAAATATAAACTACTTAACATAACTAGAAGATTTTAATTGTTAAGGCGGTGCGAAAGCCATTAAGAAAAGACAAATTCTCAGCCATATGTAAATTAACTAGAAAGGGAATAATATAGATTTAGAGAGAGAAAGAGTGAGTGAGCATGCTAAGGAGAAGAGAAAATTTTACTCAAAATAAAACGAATAAGACACACTAACAACTTTGTTATCCATTTTGCTGCCATGCTTAATGAAATATTGATATATCAACTGACTAACGTTTAAACTCTTCTCTTTCTCTCTTTCTCTCCCACTTTCTCTTCGTCTCCCTTCCTCATGTATTGCTCTTTCATGTTTGTTTTTTCGCTTTAGTTTTGTTTATAAATTTGTAATATAATAATAAAGTAGTCGGAGGGTAATAACGTTGAAAGTAAAAAAAACAATAAAAATGTTGGAAAAAATATTTTTTTACAACACCAATAAAGGGAAAAAAACAAGTAAGAAAACTAAATTTTATTTAGACCAAATCTTAAACACCCTCCACACCTATAAGGGAGGGCGTGGTAGGTTACGCCCTCTTATGTATTAGCTTACAAGTCCAGTTTTATGTGAAGTATGGTTTTTTGTAAATTGTGGTCATGTCTGTTATTCGATCATGCCCATTTATAACACACACGGATACACGCTCTAGATCGATTCAATTTTTAATGCTAATAAACATTGTAGGGTGTCTGACGCACCTTTCTCGGTGTTGCAAATGGAAAAACAAACTTAGTATACCTTCCATATTATGTGGAGGGTATAAAAATGGTAAAAAAAACTTCATGTGAAGGCATATAAAAGAATTAAAATACAAGATTTAGTAGAAGCATGTATAGCATGTAATGTATGTGTGCATGCACGTGTACATACATGCCCAACACGGCTAACGAGGAAAAGCTTTGGCAGCAAATAAAATAAAATGTAATTTAATGATTAAAGAGAAAATGAAAACGTAACAGAAAATTATACTTAAATCATTTCTATATGAAATGCGAAAAAGGAAAAAAGAAGTACTTGAAAGTGTATGTTTTATACAAATACATACATATACAAATGCATATAAAACCTTCATTGCACATACTCTTGCTATATAAATAAATATTGCACATAATTACTTGAAATTGTCGCCACAAGGAAGAGATTAAAAGAAAAAAACACACACACAGAAGCAGTATCGAAAATAATCAAGAATCCGTCAGTGAATAAATCTGAGGAAAGTAGAAGCAATGCAAGCAGTGGACTTATGTACAGCTTAAAACCAATAAATGCCATGGCAACAACCTTATAAACATTTATCAATACAATGTTGAATAAATGAGAAATAAAGGATTCTTAAGCACTTTTGAAAAGCTGCATAATATGTTTAAATATGAAGGCAAGCGCCATCTAAAGGGGAGTTCACTAAAAATTGTTCTTTTAATAAGTAGTATTTTTACATTCACACACGTTGTGTCAACAATGTTCAACAGAAACTACAAGGACAGACAGGCAGGTAACCTCAAATCAATGCAAAAATAGCTACAAAGTCATTGAGAAATGTTAAAAAACTATATGGCTGATTATAAAATATATGGACGTATGGACAGCTATTGTTAAATTGTTTTAAAAAGAAAATTTATATAGCATGTGATACAATTTGCTGTACTTAAGTTTCATATAAAGTAAAAAGTTCTATGCCTGGCATTATCGGATACAGATTGAAGTTAAAATTTCATAGAAACTAAGTTTGGAAAGATAAGCGGTGAAAAATCTCGATTTATAACGTTTAACTCTCAATAATGTTAAACAATTTAATGAAATTGATTTCTGTTTTCTATAGTTTTGCATATAATAACAAAATTTATGGAAAATATTAATAGAAAAATATGCTTGAGTTGTGTGTTTGCTGCTGCTGTTTGAGAAAGAGTAAGTGAATGAGTGAGCATGCAAGAATAAAATATGAATTGAAATTATGATGCAATTGCACGCAGCAAACGTTTGCAAAATAAATAGAAAAAAAAACAACACCCACACGCAATTGTTTTGAACCATCATCATAATAAATGAAAAAGGACTTGAAACAAATTTTAAATAATTTTCACATATTTCATACAAGCGGTGGGAGGGTGTGCCTGGTTCTAGAGTCTAGTTTTATAACTAGTGTATGTGTATTAATATATTTTTTTTCTAATTTTCAAAATGTTAGCTCAATTTTTTCGTGTGGGCGTGGCTTTCAGCATATTTCAATTAAATTACAATCTTAAAGCAGAAACGAAATTTGAATACAATCGCTAAAAATTTACGATCATAAGCTGTTCAGCGATAAGAAAATACATGGACATACGGACATTTGATAAATTGTATTGTTCATCAAGAATGCTCAACTTAGTATACACCACCATCAATATGAAAAGAAACCTCAAACTACAAAAAAACTATTATGTGAAATGTGTAGAATAAAAGGGCATGAAAATGAAGAAGAAGAAGAATAAGAAGAAATTGTAATAATATCATTTCTCATCTATTTAAGGGTTCCATCTATAATTCAAAAAGAAACAATTTTTCTTCGTAAGTGTTTTTCTTAAATATTTATTCTCCCTCTCCTTCTTCATCTTTTTCTTTTTTTTTCTTATTCCAACATTTCAGTTACATAATAGACAGCATAAACTATAAATATTGTATATTTATGAAAAATGATGTATTATGTACCATATATTATATATTGTTGTTGGTGGAAAACACATCATGTTACACTTTGAGAGAAAAAAACAAAACAGCGCTCTTTAGCCATACAAATCGATAAAATTTTTGTAACATTTATAACAACAGAAATAATCAAACCTTAAACCACTAATACAAACTAACTGAAATAAATAACAACAACAACAACAACAATTGAGAGCAACAAAAACATAATCAAAGAATTGTATAGAAATACAATAATTTTGTTTCGTATATAAATGATGCAAGTAATGAAGAAACATTTTTATATAAAATGTATTATGAGAGAGAAAAATGGAAAAGCAAAGCATTGCTACTAAATACTGCTAAGTATATGATAAATAGTGATTTAGAGCGCAAATCATTCATTTATCATAATGAAGCAGTAAGTTTTTTTCATATATATATAAATATACAAATGTATATATAACATCTTTCGTGTATATATATAAGTAGAAATCAATAAAACGTTAAGCAAAAAGGAAATTGATAAGGAGAAGATCAACTGAAAGCAATGATGTATTTGCTTAAAGCTCAATAATGAATATATTTTATATATTAAAATAGTTTCTAAATTTATTAAAATAGGATGGGGCTCTTTCTATAAAACAATTCAATCATGTCTGAATGTCTGTATGTCTTTCCATTTAGCTGAAACTCCCCTTTTTTAAGATATTTCAAAGAAATTTGCCGATTTATTGCATTAGATGTGAATTTTTTTATGAAAATTGTGATTTAGGATTGTTTTTCAATTTGAAATGGGCGTAACTATCCTCTTTGATCTTTATATACATTAACCTTTCAACTGAAATTAAATATGTTTATATAAGTAAGAAATTTCACTTCAGTATGTCAATTTTGATGAAAATATCTTAATAAAAGACGCCCGGACTTACTTGAGTGGAGAATAAATAAATATCACCCTCATGTAACTTATATACTTTGTACTTGTTTAGTGAATTCCCAAAAAGAAAACAAAGGCTAAATTTGGTCTGGGGTAATATTAAATTATAGGCGTGGCTTGAATACAATTGAGCCTTTTTTCATAGACCCTAAATTATAAAGTAACATTTTACCTTAATAAACAAATTACACACCAAACAATATTATTTTGGTACATGTGGGCGTTACTTTTAATGAAGCCACCCCCTTTTTATTGCATACTAGGCGGAGCAGATTTCTACTTTGGCTTGTTTGTTTTTAATTGAGGGCATTAATTTTGTTGACCACGCCTACTTTTTTAGAACAGTTTATGAATGAAATAAATATTAATGTGTTTGGCAGATTTCAAGTATGTCGCTTTATTTTCAAGTGCAAGCGTAACTTTTAATGACGCCGCCCACTTTTTGTAAAATATTCATGAAACAAATAAATATTATGCCATATGCAACAGATTTCAAATTAAACCGTTTATTTTTCATTATGAACGTGTCACTTAACCGAAGTAGAAAACTGTATGAAAAACTCTAATTATCTATACAAAACATTAGCTCGATATCTGAAGATGTGCTGAAGTAAAGTCTTTCTAGATCGACTCAGATTTCAATGCTGAACAAGAATATATAAACTTTGTAGGGTTCATGAAGCCTTACTTAGCATACCTTTCCATTGTATAGTGGACTGTATAAATAATAATATAATAATACAAACAGAATAGGGAAGAAAATCTACAATAAAAACGATAACAACAACAACAACGCAACAAAAATAAAAAACACAAATACTTGAAAGATTTTATTGGTATTTACATTTGCATTTCCATTTGATTATATTAAGTTGAGAGTGTTTGAAATTCCATATTAAAAATCACATTGCGATTACAATCTCGCATACACACATGGAAATATATTCAAACATTAAATTATAGTGTAAGTATGTACGAATTCTATTTCGAACCAACTGGAAAACCAACAAATGTGGAACTAAATATATATTATTTGAGTGTATTAGTGTATGGATCAGTGGTGTGTGGGTTAGAAGTTTCTAACATAGCACAATTGTGTAAACTATTTCTCTTATTTTTCTGTTTTCCGCATACTTTTCACATTGAACGAGTAAGTAAGTAAGTGAATAGATTATAAAATGAAATCCAATCAATGCAAATTAATCTTCTTTAGCTTCAACTAATGTATTTGTATGAATATTTGGAATGCTTATGTAGCATACCAATACATTTTATATGGGTTTTTTCTTTTTCTATCATAACATCTTGGAGAGACAGAGAAAAGTATTAAATATTCTTAATAGAGCATAAGTTTGGAGTTAATCTAGCTTTGTCTGTACGTCCACACATGTGTTATTAAAACACTTGTGATTGAATGGCAGTAATTACATTATTCCCATAACTCCTGCTTAAGTTATTACACTTTTTATCGCAACTACGGGTAAATTTATGAAATATTTTTTTATTGGCATTATTTGTTTTTACATTTTTTTATTACCTCACACTTGATAAATGCTTGTCTTTTTCACGAAACCACGCAATAAATTAAACTTACCTGCAAAGAAAAAAAGAAAGATAATAAATAAATTAGTTATGTACTAAAGTGGAAGGAAAGTTATGCATTATACTTATAATTAAGCAAGTAAAACTTAATTTGGCTTAAGCCAAATCTTCAACACCCTCCCATCTATATAAGTACAAGATGTGGGCGTAGCAAAGCTATTCATACTCTTTAAAAGTATTTGTTCTACATTTCCATGTACAAATACGGTTTTTGTAATATATGGGCGTGTCTTTTATCTGACCACGCCTATTTTTGGTATATTTATTTCTATATCATAGCTTAATATTTGTAGCTAAGAAACAAACTTTTTGTAGAAAGTGGGCGTGCCACTCAAACAGTTTAGATACGCCCACAATGTTAAAAAAATCTTTCTTTGTTGGTATAGAATCCAAAATTTAACTGATAAGTATAACACATATTAATAAAGCACCTGCCATGCCCACATTCTATATAAGGATGTAAAAAATATGTAAAATTTGGCTTAAGCCAAGATTAGATTTTTACTCGTATTTTGTAATAATTTTAAATACAACACATTCAAACATACATCGCCATCATCATTTGTTTTTGTGTCGTACAATTAAAACGGGATTATAGTATATATTGTATATTAGTGATGGAGCTGAACTGACTACTATTGAAACATTTTCACTTATGAAATATTCATTAATAACAAACATAACAATCTAGCTTATATTCTATCTAGCTATATGTGTTATGCAATGCATGTGTATTAGTGCACATATTCATATTAAATATAAACAGCTTAGCTAAACAAAAATCTATACTCTGAGCGAAATTAACACCACACACCGTACACCATCATATACAATAATTCACAATTATGCAGTCATTGTGTTTATGTTTAATAGTCTCTAATAGACATGTGTACGTACAAATATAAGCATATATATAAAGTGCAGCATAAACACTAATATGTTATTAACTCACTAAACGATTTTAGAGTTGGGCTCATTCATGCATGTTTGCATATTGTCTAGCCAGCCAAACAACACCCTAACAAATGTTATTGTATGTATATCGATTTCAGATAACTACA
Source organism: Ornithomya chloropus (assembly GCA_963971445.1). Classification (NCBI taxonomy): domain Eukaryota; kingdom Metazoa; phylum Arthropoda; class Insecta; order Diptera; family Hippoboscidae; genus Ornithomya; species Ornithomya chloropus. The sequence continues at coordinate 4,174,476 of OZ020532.1, forward strand.
CATACTTGCACCCCATTTAACTGTTAATTTGTAAAAGAAGAGCAAGTTCATTTGAGTGGCACTCATTATATAGGTTCAGCTGTTTAATACAGTTTAAGTTTATACTTAAACATGAACTCACACACACACACACACACATTCTCACTCAGGAAAAATTCAAATAATAATACTGGTGCCCAATTTACTTTCAAATGTAATTTTTATCTTTATTTTAGATGATAAAATGAGAAAATGGAAACGTGTTTGTGTTGGATTTGAAATTGAAGTAAACGAAATATATTTTCAATATGCAGTGTGTACGTTTACATGTCTAAGTAAATATTGTGTAGATTGTTGATAAAGGTCGGTGAAATGTGAAAATTTACTTTAGTTACATTTCTTCTCGTTTACTGCCTGTTGTTATTTTAAAAACAACAGTAACATGACAGTCGTCGCTTGTCTGGCCAAAGTTAGTGCCAAAGGCATACATTTTGTATCTTTTTAAACAAAATGATATGGAAATGACAACCTTTATGAAAGCAGCAAAGTGCCAACTGACAGATAAAGCATGAATATACTAAAAAAAAAAAACAACAAAAAAACGAAAAAGAAATTGAAAATACATTTGAAGTAAAAATACGTAAAAATGTCATCGCAGAGCAAACATGGAAGCAATCGTGTCTTCTTTTATAAAAATAATGAAAAAGGATTCATGCAGTATGCATACCCCTGCTACTGCTACATTATTACATTTCAGGTATGTAAAATGGCCTTTTTCATAGTTTAACACGTAGAAGGAAACCTTTAATGCCTCCGGCTATCATTTAAGAACACAGGCACCAATTTGAAGAAAATACATGAAAATGCTTTAAACAACGGGAAAAAAGATCTTTGATTATCTTAAATCACTCATACGCCTTAGGTGGGGGATTAAATCTAAATTCAATATACTTTCTGTGGATCCAACTACAAATCTGTCAGTAAAGCATTTACTTATATGAAGAAGAAAATTTTTCATTTTATTATATTTTAAAATTATGTACCTTTGATGTATTCAGCGGATATTTAAGAACGACAAGAATATATCATTGATCACGAAAACATATATTTCATCGAGTCTCGAGTACCTTCTTTTCAATGGCGCAAATGGAATGGAAACATTTAGTTTACTTTCCATATTATAGTATATTTTGCATAAAGTATACAAAATTTTATTTTGGTTTTCATTTCATACCAATTTATACGTTTGATAAGTATTGGACTTCAATGATTTTTAGTTAATTAGATTTTTACTTTTTTGCTTGTGATCTTAAAAAGTTAAAGTTCAAAGTTCTTTAAAATTAAAAAGTATATCTGAACACAGCTGTTCTAAAAAACATTTTACTGCATGCCAGTGGCGGTGTAGAAAGTCTTACATCAACTCTGTGTACACTGTGGGTGTAGTCGCATGAAATTGAGAGATATTTTCCCAATTTATATTTTAATTAAATCACCCAAGAATTGCTTTTCTTATAAGAAATTTTGTTGTATGTGTATATGGTATAGTGTGCGGCATTGTAATTAATTTGAAAGCAATGAAAAATTAAACCAACAAATAAGTTGAAAATATTTTTTATATAAATATTGTAATTACATGTAAAAATAAATATGTGCATGGAAACACTCTTGGTGAAAACTTGTGTACGTGGGTGGGTGATGGTAGAATGAGTACAAAAAGTAAACAGTATTAGGGGTAACTTGATGAAATTGGAAGTAGAGTTGTGTACCCTAAAGTTTAACTCAATTGAAAGCATCATATCACTTACATGAACGTACGTATATGTTCATGGTAACATTTACGCTCATACTTTTATTTTTGAAGTTTGTTTTTTAGTTTACGCTGGCAGGGCAAAAAAGGAGAACAAAATACATAAAAAATAATAAAATTTATCTTAGACAAAATCTTATACACCCTCCACATCGAAATGGTGGGTGTGGCAGGTACATGATTACACCGTATAATGGTCTCAATACTTATTTCAAAATTTACCAACAAGGGAGTACCAAAAACAGACGGACATACGGACATTTATATCTAGATCGACTTGCATTTTCTTGCTGATCAAGAATATATATACTTTATAGGGTCTCTGATGCCTTATTCTGAATGTTGCAAATCGAATAACAAACTTAGTGTATCCCATCTTATGTTGAGAATATAAAAACTCTTAACTGAAACTTAACTCAGCCAGACAGTATTTAAGTAATTTGATATTTTCTCTGTAATAGCAAAAATTTCTTTGCTTTGTTGGGGTTTCTGGGGTCTTTAAGGTTATACTTGTGTATGTGTGCGTAAACAAAGATGTTTATATGAGTATACATACCTATACAAACACTCACATTTGTGCGCTTGTGAAGACGTGTACTATTAAATCAATTAAAAGCAATTTCTGCATAGTTCTTAAAATTTAAAACCTCAATAAAGAGATTATGTTGAATGGAATCTTATAAACTTAATACTAAATTTAAAAAAAAAACAAATTAGTTTTTTCTCCTTTTTTTAGAAAGTTTTGTTAGTTTTTGTCAGAGTTTTAGTAAAATAAAATTTATGGAAATGATTTTAAAAGTAATTTTCTTATGATATGATACGCAAAACATGCACCTGAACTGTCACCTAATGATACTTTTAACTATGACATATCTACACACATACACAAAACAATTATTTTATATAGAAAAACTTTAAACTTGTTTGAAAAATGCTTCAAAAAACAAGTAAAATAACTAAATAATTAACAACCCGAATATATGTGTTAGTAAAAAGTCAGCTTGGCAGGTATTTGAATTTGAAATCGAATTTAATGCATTAAAAAGGTTTCTTCTAAAATGTGGGCGTGTCTGTTACCTAACAATGACCATTTTTCGCACATTAATTTAAGGTCTTGTATAAAATCAACTCTATAGCAACATTTTTATGACTATTAGATGCAACCCTTCCTTCCAACTTTAATAAAATTCAATAATTTCTATCACAATATTTTTATTTATTCTTTATTTAAAGTTGATTTTATTTATTTTCTGTAAAAAAAAATGTGTCATGGAAAAAAGTAAAAAAAAAAACAACAATGAAAAATAATTTGCATGAAAATCCTATTTGCGTCAAATAAGTCAAATTTTTAGGGAAATATTGCCACCATTGTTATTATTGTTGTTCATATTTTCTATCCGCGTTCCCAAAACGAACAGTTACAAATTAATAGTTTCAAATTTTTTGACCAAAATATTTCATGACCAAACGGCATCGACCAGAAACAAGTAAGAAAAAAACGAGTAAAATTCCAACCACAAAACAATGATACAAAAACGACTTCTTGTTGTTAGTATTGTTGTTGTTGTTGTTGTTGTTATTATTGCTGCATATGAATCTACAATAAGTTGTCTAAACAAGTAAATGGTTGGAAAGAACAAAAAAAAACGAAACAAAACAAAAATTTGTAACGACTTTTGCGTAGGGTGGATAAATAGAGAAAAACCGCATCACAAACACAATTTGATGGAAGCTAGTTAGCGATGTTTTCATTTTTCTATCTTTGCTTTGGTGTGTTTTTTTTTCCTAGTAGTAGGATACAATTTTTAAAACTTTTTAAACAATTTTTTTCCCCTTTCCAAAAAAAACGCCACTTCATATAGTTTAACCGCAAAAAATTACTAAAAACAAAACGAACGTTGTATGTAAAGGGATAGGAGAGAGAAAGAGAGAGAGAGAGACACCAGCTGCTTGTCAAAGTGATATAGAGTTGTGTGGTATCCACAAATCTTGTGCTTATTTTCTGTTGTGGTTAGCAATTCTTTTGTACAAAATCTACCACTTGTATTAGACCATCACAGGCATGAGTTTACTTTAGCCTTTCAAGCTATGTGTGTATGTACGAATATGCATTACATAAATATTTACTAAGAGATTAACTATAAATTCTAATGCCTAAACTTAGCAAAGCGAACCAGTGCATCAAAAAGCGGTCAAGATCGATTATTTAATACCTTACGAGATTCCCATACCTCGAACAAACGATCTATGGTAAGGTGTCCTAAAAAAAAATGTCTCATTTCAAATTCATCGAAATCTTGTATAAAGAAGATGTGCGGACGTACAGACATTATTTAATCAATTCAAGAAATGTTGACAAAAACTAAATCATTTCAGAACATATTTTTTTAAATCAATTCTAAAAGACTGTTTAAGGTATTAAGGTTAAACATCTCTACAAACCAAGTACACCTTTTATAATAGTCCCTGCGATTTACAGTAATGACGTGCCAGGCAAAAAAGGAACCAAACAAACCATATGTAAATTTTCTTTGCTTCAAACAATGAAAATTTTGAAAAAAAAAGCTACGGTATGCCGTACTCTATACAATCTTTTCCCTAAAAAAAGAAAATATTCACACAAAAATCCTTAATGAGTAAAAAACCAACGAAAAATATTGAATATCAGTCAACAAAAAACCGCAGCAATAGACAACAGAGAGTTGAAAGGTATTATGACGATAAAAAAAAGTAAAGAAAATGGAAAAAAATCTATTTAAGCAAACAGTCAGGAGAAGGATTAGACAATATACGTAATAGAGTATAAACAGAAAAATAATTATGGGGACATATATTGGACAGGAACAGTTGTTGGGAAAATAACAATTAGAATATGTTGTGATCATATTACCGTTATATCAGATATCAAAAATTATTTGGAGAATCTTTTCATATCTGCTCAGTTATAATCAATTCAAGGTACTCAAAAGGTGCAACATTAGTCAAAAATTATATCAGAATGCATAGACTTAATGGTACAATACTGAATAAGCTGGATAGGCAAAGCGAAATAAGCCTTTTTCGGGCTGACCTGACCATCATCTAACTATCTCTATATGTAATCGAGTTACAACTTCATGCCTTCTGTACCATAGCACTAATAATATAGAATATTGAACTCTTTTGTTTGTTTTTTAATCAAGCATACATAGCACAGCAATTGACATTTATTATTGGCATAAATAATTGTGGAAAGAATCGGCAATATTCTCTTTTGAACCCCTCAACAAAAGCCATGGCACCCAACGTACATCATTAGCACGTACAGCAATTCATACGGATTTGTATGTGTATTCTGTTTTTTTTTTTTTCCAAAATACATTTCCAACCATTTTATACTGAAACAATTTGACTTTGTGAAAAATACATAAATTTACGGATAAAATCATTTTTTTCTTTCTTTTGTTATTGTTCACGCATTTGTCACACAATCATTAAGTGGGAATAGAAATGGAAAGGGGGGTGAGGGAGAGAGTGAGAAAGAGAAAAAATAACAAATAAATATATGTTGAAATTAATGTGTTTGGTTGGATTGGTGGTGTCTGTCATCATGTGTGTTCGACTACAATTTGATCTGATTGATGCCTGATAGATAATAAGTGTAGAAATTTTAAGTGCGAAGGTTGTTTTTGTTTTCCCCTCCCCATCCTCTCTACACTATTATTCTTTCCCCACCTCTCTCCTTTCTCCTACTTACACGTCTTCTTATCTTTTTGAGTATGTGTGTGTAAGTGTATAAACCAATATGTAAAAGCCACTTGAAATCATGTGCACTCACACTGGGGAAGAATATTATATCATTTACCTTTATATGTATGTGTATGTGTATGTGGGGATGTGTATGGTGCTTGTACATTTTACTTACTAACATACCTACGTACCAACCATATTGAAGTATGGCATAGAAAATGTCATACCATGAATTTTCAATATGTTCACTTATTTATGGATGAATGTGTTGGTGTTGGTGTTGGTGTTGGTGTGCTTACATTAAATGCACACATTTAAAATGTCTTGTTGTCTGTGCGTCGGTGGTTTCATCATAAGTATTATGTAAGTATTCACGGCAAAACGGTTATAGGGGTGTTGTGTGTTTGTGTGTGTGTGTGTGGGTGTGCATGCTGCTGGTATGGGTAATTTTTTTGTTAAAGTGTAAAATATTAAACTCTAACACTTGAATGCACAGAGCGACTGATGATAAGTAGTCCCCGTTCCCAAACATATCATAGTGCCGTTAAAAAGCTTTAAACCTTGAAATACTACACCATACATACACACACACACGCAATATATTTGTTGTGCAAGATGGCTTGCATTTGCTTCTTAATCTTTCTCTACCCCTTCCGCCTCGACCGCCCTTTTTCCCACACCCCATCATCGTTCCATCATCAACCATCAACCTAAAACGTTGTTCACAATATATATAAAAAAACAAAAAAAAAAAGTAAAAGAGTGTAAACGCATACATTGTATGAACACCCACATACACACACACACCCGCTTATACATATTTTATATATCGTACTTATATGAAAATGTGAAGACATTAATATTCTCTAGTGTGTGTCTGTCTCATTTATCTATCTTTGCCAGTGCATACATTTACACACATACAGCGAGAAGCTTAAGTTTCAATATCTATGTTAAAATGGGAGGCTATAAAATACAGATAAACAGACACATGGTGGAGACAGGGGGTGTAACATATAATAGAAGAAAAGCTCACATTATAAAAAGTGATATATAAAGAAAAAAAAAAATCACGGTATCAATAAAGAGACACACGTACACTTGTGAAAATGATTGTATTCCTCAATAAAAAAAAATTGATTTTCTTCTCCTTCTTTTTTTATATAAAGTACCGTTAACAAATTGTAATGTTTTTAAATCCCCAATTTAAGAGGCTTTCGAGACTTTATAATGAATGATATATTCTTGAAAAGAGGAGGATTGTATTTCACGTTGATATGAATAACTTTTCAAATTGCTTTTCATTAAACATATTTTCCTTTATAAGGTCTTTGACGTCAACATGTGCCGGTTATAAATATTTTGACAAAATAATAAAAAACTTATTTGTTTTCGGCCAAATTTGGAATACTTTTTACTTGCATATAAAAAATAGGCGCATATGGGCATGGCAGGTACATAATGAGGCCCTCTAATAGTGTAAGTATTACGTAATAACTTGTTAGGTGTATTTTACAATTTGTAGGATTTTTTATAAATTGTGGGCGTGTCTATTATCCAACCATGCCCATTTTTTGGCACATTGTTGAATAGATAGACGAATTTTCAATTTTGTAGCTAAATTTTTATGCTTAATATATAGTTTTTTCTATTGTGGGCGTGGCTCTCAATCGATTTTGCCCTATTTCTGCATACAGCTCAAAAAATACGGAAAAATTTACCTAAAAAAGTTCAAATTTTTCGGTTTTTATTGTATTGTGGCACTTAAACGACTTTGTCCAGCTTATCAAAACTATCAAGTTTGGAATCGATATTGCAATATTTTTACAACCAGAAGAATTGTTACCACAGAACACGCATAATGGACAGACAGACATAACTAGATCGACTCAGTATCAATTGGGATTACATACTTTGTAGAGTATCTGACTCCTTCCTCTGGCTGTTATAAAACCCAAATACATATGATGATGAGCAGAAAATATATGACTTGAACTTAAAGAAAAGTTTTCCCTTTTTAGTAAAAATATTTGTAATTTTAACCAAGAGAAATCATTTTTAAACCTTCATGTGTTATGTGTAAAGAGAGAGAGCCTAAGAGAAGAAGAAGGAGGGGAAGAAACACCATAAAAATATCTAAATTACACTCAATTCCCTCTACACCGCATACATAAATAAGTCTACGAACGTAGGGCTGCGTGTATGTGCCACTATAAGCACTTGATGTATAATGTGATGGTATAAATTCATGTTGGCTGGCAGTTTGAATGGTTGACTAGAAGGCCGCTATTTAATAGTGGGTTGTGTGGAGTGGGTGCTGCTGTGTATCAATAACCAAAAAAAAAAAACCCCACTTACTTGCCTCTGCCTACCCGTACATGTATGTAGATGTTCTGCATGGTTGCTTGCCGTAAATCGGCTTTATTGTCATATCAATGTGCTAAAAATGTCATTTTGTATGCTTACCCCCACTCAGCCTTTCCCTACGTACATGTGCATGCTGCACAATTTAGTGCAGTGTCACACACACATACTTAACTTTAGAATTACTATTTCCTACTTTTTTTTTACACATTTTCCTTTTTATTATACAAAATACATGAATATGAATGTAATTTCTTCTTTTTGTTGCCCAACTATGTGCATGAGTAAGGGTATGGGTATGGGTATATATAAAATGGATGAAATGAACAAAAAAGTAAGAGGAAGGTAACAGATAACAAGACTTTTTGTTGAAAAGTTCAGCTCACTCTACACGTTACGTTATTTTCTTCTTCTTCTTGTCTTCTACTTGCAGGTGCAGCTGTATGGTTTATTCACCAATGTTGTTGTACTACACCTGACTTATAGTTCATCATACACACACGATGAATTATAATCCTTTGCCATTACTTGCACAAAAGCTGTAGGTAACTAACTAGCTCAACACTGAGCCAGTTGAGACTACAGATTTAAGCAACTAATGCTTTCAATTGATAAACTTGCCTGTCTGCCTTGTCTGACACTACCACTCCAAGGTTATCTAGCCGTAGTGACTCTCGATATAGTAAATGATGTTCATGCACTCATTCATTCTTTCATTCACTCATTCGTTCATTCATTCAGGCAGTAAGCTATGATGGGGGCTTAAGTTTATATACAGAGGTGCGCGTTTATGCGCCATGATAAATGTTTTTGAATGGTTAAGATAATTCTTATGATTAATAATTTCGAGAGTATGAATTATTACTCACATGCCCGTTAGTTTTAAAATTATATTGTACATAATCGCAATGAATTCCCTTATGAGGCATTCCTTCTTGTTCAACTATGACGATAAATGAAAAACTTTTTATAAAAAGTTTTTTTTTACAAAAAAAAAACCTTTACTTATATAGTGGAAGGCAATTATTTAAAAGGAATTTCATTCAAATTGTTGCAATATTATAATAATGCATAAATAATAAGTAAAAGGAGAAAAGGTTGCAATTTTTTTATTTATGAGACAATTCTCTAAAATTTGTCTACTTCCAAAAAATAGTTAAATTTTTTTGAAAATTTCTACTAAGAATATGAGTAGAAAGAAATTAAGTTTTGTTGTTGTTGCTATTATTGTTATTTTATGCGCTCTCTATAAAAAAAGTAGAAACAAACTTCTTATACCGTCTAAAGTATATATTTTATATATTAGCAACAAAATTGAGGGCAATCTTCCATAACTGTCCGTATGTCCACGTTTCCGTTGTTGAAATACTCATATAATCACAAAAATTACAAACCTTACATAGATTTTTAATAAAAATTTGATAAATTTATTCTTAGTTGAAATTAATGGTTTCCAAATAAACCAAATGAAATGGATTATCGGCCACCCGCTCATCATGTGTGAGGGGCATAAAAGTCGGACTTAAAGCCGCTTAAATAAAAAAGCGGTAAAATGTTCTTGTAAATGCAAATAATGTAATTTTTATGCCCCTCCCATTCCACGTTCCACGACCCACCATATCCTACCAAAAGGCTGCTTAAGCATGAAAATAACTTTCTTGTAGAATTTTTTATTTTTATGGAAACTTTTTTGATAAATAAACAGGAATATCAAAATACTTAAATCTTCTTTTATGTGCAGAATGTTGTTTTGTTGTTGTGTTTTGAATGTTACATATATATACAATAAATATGTACTTATAAACATATGTAGTAACACGTAAAAGCTTATTGCAGAGATATGTTGTCAGAAAGTATTTACATAAAGTTTGCATCTCTGCAGTTGCCAACAAATATAAGTTTCAGTGAAAGAAAAAAATAAATAAATATTGGATATATATGCATACATATACACGTATGGAAAATGGAATGTTAAGCAAACAAATACTTATACGTGCGTTATGCTTTTTTTGCATCATTTTAAGCGTTCATTTGCTAACGCATCACTTGGATCCTTGCTTGTGTCATTATTTTGAGTTTTTCATGTGTGAAAAAATTCTGTTTGAAAGCAAATTTGTACATAATTATGTATGTGTGTGTGTTAATCAAACATGATTTCGTATCAATTTGATTTGTACGTATTTAATAAGTTGATGTTATCTCCACTAACTACGACACTCCATTTACATTACATTTTAAATGATTGATTAATTTTAATAGGAAAGGAAAGGCGTAACCTTACTCTGTACTTCAATTTATTAATAAAAGTTGCTCTTTATTCACATCCATACAAACTTAATAAACCCTTAACTACAAAAAATTTTTAGTAAAACAAAAAAAAGCAAAAAAAAACTTGAAAACAAATTGCAGGTGATTTAGTAAATAAAAATATTTATGTGTTTGTATGTTTTATATAAAAGTATTATGATAGCGTTGTGTATTTATTTTAATGCAACACTTTTTTATATAGTTTGGGTGCGTGGGTGTGAGTGCTTACAGATTACTAGAGCTCATATGAAAGATGAAATCAAATTTAAGTTGAAAGTGAAAAATAAATAGCAATTAAACAAATGTTTACCAAAAACAAAACAAAATATTACAAAAACCTTCAATGATACATTGTAGATGCTCTTCATAACATTTTTAAAGATATAGAAATAGATACATTCTCCAACAACAGCAGTTGACTTAAAATGATTAATGAACGGACTTTTTAAATGACTTGGCAGCAGCATTTAAATGATTTCTTACAAGTGAACAGTTGAACAGCTCTCATTACGTAGCAAGAGCAAGAGAAAACAAATTGTGGTTTAAGGCGATGCCTTAAGCATCAAGGAGAACTGTGAGTTAAAAAAAAAATCTAAATTCTTGCATTGTTGTTTTCTTTTTTAATGTTGTTGTTGTTGTTAGTGAAAATCTGTTGCTAATGCAACATTTCGTGCAATTTTACTTCATATCATGTTTTAATTATGTTTGGAATCCTTATCCATTACATCATTCTAATTAAACTTTAATAATATTGTATATGTCAGTCAGTCCGTCATGCCGTATCATAGTTTGTGGAATAATTTTGTTTTATTTTGATAACTCTTACACACATACATATATACATATATATTTCTAATATTTCACATGTTATACAAACAACAACAATAACTGTAGTACGAATAACACAACCAGCAACTCAACTTTCTTACCCTAGCTAACGTATGGTACACGTAATAACGTGCATTTAACTGCGTATGTGCTTGCAACATTTAAGATGAAAACAGCGTGAATTACAAAAACACAATGACAGCATATGTTGTTATTGTGTTATGTGTTATGTGTTATGTTTGTGTAAGCACGGTTGCATAATTGTGAGTTTGTGTTGTGTGCTCTTAAAAGATTGTTAATGATAATTTCGGAATATAATACGTGACCCAAAGTAAAAGTGTGTAGAGAGAGAGAGAGAGAGAGAGAAAGAGAGAGATTGTGTGGGAGGCGAAATGGTGGCGCACTAATTAGAGTTTTTATAAATCGCACTGCAAGCTAGCAATTAAACTTCGTTTAATAAACGTCATGTGCAGCGAGCGCTCAACTCTGCAGCTTAACTCACCATTTGCCATTAGCTGTCATTACGTTCTGAAACCAACACCAACACCCACACCCACACCCATACCAAACAAAAATACAACATTAAACGCTCTCTCGAACTAATTTGATCACAGGAAGAAGTCCCAAAAAATAAAAAAAATAAAAATAAAAATAAAGCAATAAAGCAAAAATTTAATTTGGCTTATACCCAATACCCTCCACATCTACACACAAATGTGGGCGTGACAGATACATGATTACACCCTCTAATAGAGTGTGTATTAAGTATCATCTTGCAATTCAAATTTTACGCTAAATTGTAGATTTTTGTAAATTGTGGGCGTGCTTTCTATTCGACCAAGCCCATTTTTTGCGGTTATTCTCTAGATGAGGAAATTGTTCATAAGCATACTAATTTTCAACTTCATAGGAAAATTCTTGTGGTAGAAAAATAAATTTTTATAGATTGTGGGCGTGTCTGTTATTTGACCACAATAATTTTTGGCACATCTATGAAAGGGATAATTATAAATATGTTTACTAACATAAATACTAACTTTTTGGGTCAATTTTTATGGCAAATAAATAGAATTTTGTCGATTGTGGGCGTGGCTCTTGAGCGATTTTGCCCAAGTTACGTAAATATTTGTATATATAAACTGAAAGTATCGGTACAAATATCAATATCTTAAAAATTGCGACCGTGAAAATGCCACCAATAGACAGACATGTGGTTATATGGACACACATGTCCAGGTAAACTCAGTTTTTGATGCTGATGCAGAATATATATACTTTGTAGGGTGTTGCAAATGGAATGATAAACTTAGTATACCTTCCAACTTATGTGTAGGGTGTAATACCAAAATCATTTTATGCACATTTAACTCCAAAAAAAAACATTAATTTAAAAAAAAAAAACTAACCAAGAACAAAAAATTTAACGAGATGGTAAGAGAAGAACAAGAAGAAGCAGAAGAAGAGAAATGCGCTTTTATTCATGGTTTAAAATGACATTTAAATGAACGTATCTCGACCTCATTGTAACATAATTTACTGCTGACATACCTATACATACACGCAAATTTATTGCATGCAATTACCGCCACCCCCACACTCACTCTCGCTCTCTCCTTCTCCCTGGTTCTATACATGCTAACAAGAACAGAACACAAACAAAAAAAAACAAAAAAAACGCAAAGAAAGAGAACTTGTCACGACAACAAAAACTCTATGTACGAAAACTTTCAGCTTCACCCATCGTTAGGGGAGTTCATGAAGTTGTGGGTGGTGAGGAGACGGCGTAGGAGGAGTAGTTGTGCGAGTAGTCAGGAAGGAAGAGCGAGTGAATTTTTACCTGTGCTTGAAAGGTACAATTTGTATAACAATTTATTATCACATGTAACGCGCGCATTTGTTTGACAGCCAAAGCACACCAGCACTCATACAAACACAATATATCCCATAAAGGTGATACGATGACAACAACATATAAAAACAAATTGTGTAAATTGAATTATTTCAATTGTAAAAGAATAGTTTTTTTTTAAATTTTCATTATTCCTTGTTATAAAAATACCAACAACAACAACCGCAGCAGCAGCAGCACCATGTATAAAACAATTAAATATTACAAGTGATATCGTTTTCGTTTTTAGCTTTTTGTTGTTTTTTTTTTCATTATTATTGTTGTTGTTGTTATACCGTACACATCTGCTTTTAATATTCAACCAGAAATAATGACAGCATAAAATGTTTTCCCTGTTCTCAATGCATTGTTTTTCCTTGTAACCGTATGTGTGAATACCCATACATATATATGTATGTGTGTGTGTGTGAGTATTCTGTCTTTTATATGTGCATATGCCTGCATGCATGCATGCATGTAATACTTGACGTTTGAGTAACATATTGTTTTAACATGAAATCAAATTTATCACTCATACGTCCTGTTCATAGTTTAATGTACTTTCAGTTATTTGGGTGACAGTCATTAATTAACAACACGAAAGAGAGCAAAACCGACAGCTTATACATACAAACACATATCTGCACATATAAGAAACAACTGATAAAAATAATCTACTTCTTCGTTTCACTTGATACTTGTTTGATGTTTTACATATACAGTATATACAGTAGCGGAGAGCTAAATAGCAACGATGCGATATGTACATGTATTCTACATGCTAAGAAAAAGTCTCATTTCAATTTTACATAAATTCAAATGCATATAAATTGAATTGAAAGTAATTTTGTCCGTATTTCTGTCAGTAGGAATGGAAGGTTAACAGGCGATATATGAATGCTATCCATTTGTTTTTTGAAATCGTAGATAGATTAGGGGAAGAATTAATAGTAGATAGGTTTGAAAGATGAATTTTTAAGGCAAATAAATGGATTTAATGAATTATGGGCGTGCATCTTATTTTGAAAACTCTTAAAAATATATGATTATATTTTACATCAAAAATCGAATTTTGTGTTGAGTTGTTTTATAAATTTTGGGCGTGTTTGATATTTTATATAGAAGAAGAGAATTTAAATATTTTTACTTTATATACTTGATGAAAAAAACTAAATTTTCGTGCATGGGCCTCTACTTCCTTACCATTCTTCTGCTTCTTCTTCTTTTTATTCTCATTTACCATCTATCCCCACTTAACAAACAAACCCATTTAATAAAAATGTTTTTTTGTTTGCCTTTTTCGTTAAGAAAACAACAGAACAGGAAGAAGAAGAAAAAGAAGAAGGCCTAGAAATCCAACAAAATCCAAGTTTTGTGTGCTAGAAACTAACCTTGGCTTTTGAAAAGAGGCCTTTATGTGTGCGCATGTATCTCTGTGTGTGCAAAAACTTGTTCAAAAATGTTGCCGTTGCCTTGCTAAACAATAAAGAAAATTATGTTTACTTAAATGCATATATTCATACTTTCTTTATAAATACACACACATATATATATATATATATCTGTATGTATGTATTTGAGTGTGCATGCATGTACTTGTGTTAACCTTTAGCAAAAAAGGAAAACTTTTATGGCAAAAGGAACTTTGTATGCTATTGTTTAAAAAATTGTGTTTTATATAAAAGCGTTATAACAGTAGTTATAAGCAGCAAGCAGCATTAATAACAACAACAACAACAACAACAACAACAACAACAACAACAATATGTATGTACTATACTTGAAATTTATTCAGAAACAAAAAAGTTTATGTATCTGTTGTATATGACAATTGTTCTCTACCACCCTCTCTATCTCTCTTTGTCAGCCTTTCTCTTTCTGAAACTTTTAATACAAAATTATGATCCTGTTGTATAACCACAACAACAACAATAACAACTACTACTACTACTACTACTACTACAACAATACTAACAGTGTTTAATGCATATCTTCAAACATACACACACATACACTTGCACATACACATATACAAACCCAAAGACATGTTTTAATATGTATGCAATGGTAGCAGTACTGCTATGTGTGCAAATTTATGAACAATAGCTCATGATTTGCTATTATTGTTGTTGTTGTCTTGTAGCTGTTGTAGTTGTTGTTGTTATTATTATTATTATTGCAAAGTTACTTAATTCCTTTGGTGTTATGGTATTGGTATATGTTTAGGTTACACTGGCATTATTCTGTGCACAACAAAATCTCTTTACTCTGCTTCAGAATAGATTGGGTGCTAAAAGGGGTCTCTCTCTCTCTCTCCCTCGTTCCTGACATCTTTCCTTTTATGTTTTGTAATGAGTGTGGTAAAATGTTCAAGTGTTTGTGTTTTTGTAACAAAACCAACAACAACAATAAACTCTTTCTTTTTTTTTTTTAGCAATTTAAATAAGACCATCATTCACTTTACTGTTGTTGTGGCTTATGCTGTACTTGCTCTTGCTCATCATCATCATCATCTTGTTCTTCTTCTTGTTATTGTTGTTGCTTTATGTTTTCATAAAATACTTAAAGTAGCACAACACCATGATTTTACTCGTTTGTTAAGTATCTGATATATGAATAGAGGAAAAAAATGAACATGAACAAGAAGAAGAAGAAGAAGAAAAAGAGCTACCGAAACTTATTTTACAAAAGCGGAAGTTGTTTTCGTTGTAAAAAGAAATTATTAATAAAAGAATAAGAAGAAGAAGAAGAAAAAAGGTTTGTCTTTTCTCTCCCTCCCTCTTTGTATCTTGGTTAGTGTAGTGTGTAGTGCGTGCATATATTTCTAAAGCGTAAGCTTACATTTGAAAAGTGTGTAAAAACGGAGAAAAGAAAACCCAAACACTTAGTTCCTCACCTCGTTCACTCGCTCGCTTAGTCATCATCATTATTATTACTTCTCATATAATGAATCATTATTATTATGATTACGATGATTGTGTTGAACGATTGAGCGTGTTGTTGTTGTTATTGTTACTGCTTTAGGTGTTATACCACAAAATATAAAAGTTGAAAAATGTTTTCCTTTTCTTCTTCTTCTTCTTCTTCATCTTCTATTTTATTTTTACATGTTCATATTTTTCCTTTCTAATCCTTGCAATATTGTTGTTATTGCAAAGTCTTGCGGAAAACTTGCACTTATTTCTTTATAAAGAAAAACATATTTTTTTTTTTATATTTCTTATTGTTGTCTAAAAAACACCAAAAACAGGAAACATTCTCCCATGACCAACTAACAACTGCATTGTAGTAAATGTTTTATGTTTTTAGTACACAATGGATATTCCAAACTACTCTCGGACGTCAATTTTTAACTGTTATAATTCAGTATTATAACATTGTTTAAATTAACTACTTTTTATGTAAAAATATAACAAATATATACTATAAGGGTACAAAACTGTATAACAGTTTTACAAATAATATCAGTTAATATATATACTGTTATATAACAATATTATTTTAAACTTAGTATACAAAGTTTCAATATTTTATAACAGTATAACAGTTTGTTTAGTATAACAGTTTATAAAGAAGAACCTACTATACAAAAGATGCAATATTTTATTGAACACTGAAATAATCAATCATATATATAACTATATAACAGTTTCATACTTCAGCATTTTGCCAGAAGAGTCGGGCAAACATTTAATTTTCATTCCTCATTTACTACTTCGGATGCACACAAAGTCCATTTATCGGCCCTGGCGTCTTTAAAATTTAATTGCCTTTATGTTGAGGTGATAATTGCTCAAATTAGACTAACGGCCTCTAAAGTTTCTCTTTGATTACAATTATTACGATCTTAAGTGAATGCACTTAAATTCAGTTGCATTTCAACAAGAACGAAGGCAACTTTTTGATGGAAATTCTAACACAAAGCGCTTTGTGCTAGATTTCTCTATACATACACACACACACATACACACCCATTCATAAAATGCAGTTTCATGTAAAAATTTCTCATCTCAACAATTTTTGTGCATAACCAGCATTATGCTGTTTGGATAAAATTGGTTTTGTATGCGAGATTAAAACGAGAAAAAGAAAGAGAGAGATAGAAAGAATTACAACAACAAAAACAACAAACTTAGTATAATAGCTGGCTCTACTTGTGCTACTATCATCATTCGAACCTATTAGGAAACAATTATACCGTAAATATTACACTGAAAAAAAAAACACACATTCTTTGAGATGGTCATCATTGTTGTTGTTGTTTCTATTTTTATTTCTGTCATATAAAATTTTTTTGTCAGCTATCTATTAAGCTGGAGTGTTGTCTACTCAATTCTTATTTCGTTATTTTAAAGTTATTGTTGTTGTTGTTGTTGTTGTTGTTAATATTGGTACACTTTGAAATGATGCCTGAAATCCGGTTTGTAACATATATTGTAACAATGGAGGCGATAAATAAATGAACAAATGACCCTTTGGAAGGCCTGTCTCCTCCTTCTCCTCCTCATCCATTATTTCTTATTACAACAAACAATATCCTCTAGCAGGCCAACACGGAGAGTAAAGTAATGAAAGAATAAAAACAAAAAAACAGAAAAAACCTTTATACCCACATACCATACAACACATGCACATAAAATATATTACAAGGCATCAGTCATCTAAAGGTATGGATGGCATCGAAAAATAAACAACAACAACAACAACAAATTAGTATGTTAGGTAGACAACAACACAGTTGTTATATGGCAGCAGCAACATCTAATAAAAATTGATGCTGGTTAGACAAGGAAATCCTTAACGGCTCACTGATCCCAAGCATCCAGAAATCTTTTGTTATTACTTTCGTTTTATTATTATTTTCAGTTTTCCTGTTTTGTCAATTTGTTTTTTTCTTTCTTCTTTCTTTTCTCTCATTTTCTATTGAAAAATTGTTTATAGGGTTTCCAGCTGTCGTTCATTATGATAAAGTGAGAAAGGGAAAGAAAGAGATAGAGTGAGTAAAATAGTAAAAGGGGGAGGAGACTTTAAGGGAAAGTGATGTAACTCAAACAGAGAAAAAAGTAATATAATGCACTCTCTGTGTTTTTCTATCAACGTAACGGTAGATAGACCATTTTGTTGTTGCTTTTGTTCTATTCTAATTGATGAGAGTGAGTGTAGCTTTTGTTATTTAACATAACATTGTGTGGTACACACACAACCACACACATATACACTCAGGTAAATTCAATTGATTTTCTTGTATTAAATTTTTACATTACAGCTGATGAAGAAAAGTTTTTCCGTTTCAATGCACTCAAGACGGCTTCTTGAATCATCTTCTAGCTGCGCATTTAAGTAATTCGATTCAATTCATTCACTACAAAACTTTACAAGACAAAAGAGAACTTATTTGAAAAAAATGATGAAAAATTGATATAAAAAAAAAATATTCATAAAAAGTTATATTCGTACATTATACGGTTATCTGTGTGTCTGTATGTTCATCGGCTTGTTTGTTGTTGAAAGCATAATGGTCTTTAATATATCAAAATAAAAGTTTGTACAAGTATTTTTTTCAGGTCCCTATTTCCATAGTCAGTAAAAACCACGCCCACTATCTCCAAACATCTCTCTCTCCATATAATATTATTTCTCGAAGAGTTTACAACGAAACTAATTATAGCATAATTTGTGAAACTAATCAATGTAGGGTATTAAATAATCAGCCTTGAAGGCTTGTAACATTTTCACTGGTTTTTATATAGATGTTAAATACATTTAAGTTACATGTCTTTAGCTTGAATTATTTTCAGCTGTTTTGTTATACATTTCGCACTCTCAACTTCCCCCCCTAGCACCACTCAGTACATAAGTTCTTTAGCAGTTTTTTATTTCTATTTTCAACATTTTAGATGACGTTCTCACACTTGACGCTTTCAAGTCTTGTTAAATTTAATCACTCAGCAGGTCATACAATCAACAATCAAAGAACAGTTACGTGGACGAATTCAAGCGTAGAGAGCAAGCTGCTGTTTTGCCCCTTATTGGCGTTAGAATCACACGTCGGGTAGGTGTGCTGTTGTACTTTGATACGCAATACACATACATACTCATGTACACGCACTAGAGGTGTAAAGAATATGAACTGAAAACATGAGATGGCGAGAGCACTTACAGTGTGTAAATATGCAAAAATCTTAAATTACAAGCACACTTACTTACCATAGGTAACCAACAGTTGTATAGAACACACTTTGTCATCCACACCACCACCACATACTTGGAAATCATTGCCGAAAAATATATGCACATAAATTTTTCGTATACAAGAAAAATTTTACATAAAAATTATTCACAGCAAATATAGAACAGAACAGAACAGAAGAGGTGGGGAGGTGGGAGGGTGAGTCAGTCACTCACTAACTCACTTGCAAATAAAATAAGTGACAGAAAGGGTATAAACAAGATGATGAACAATAAGATCGCATACGGGACGTACGTACATATATAGAAACCTTCTACGAATATTGCTTGCTTTGCTAAGCATACACTTTTCCCTGTGTCTATATAAACACGGGGAAGGAAGCAGGCGCGATAGGGTGGCAACAGCATTTTATTAACAATACATAGCTTTCAAGTTTTGCCATTGTTGCCGTTCTATCGCTCTGTTCGGTGTATATGCATATGCATGGGTGTATAGGTACCATTTGTATTTGTATTGTTAACTAGTTGGTGCATTTCCTTTTCAGTGAGAATGCGAATGTGACGCTTTGTTGCACTAACGACTACTCAGACTGCTTGTAAATGTTTGTATAAATCCTACAAAAAACTACATGTAAACGAACCAAACCAAACCAAACCAAACCAACCAATAAGAAAAACTATAACAACAACAAAACAACAACAATAACATTTTTGTAATAAGACAACAAATATCTAACTGTGTTCCCATATTTGTGCTCCATGAAATCCGTATGAGTACAGTACACAAAAATATGGTGGCTGGCCTGGTTAATGGTCTTGTTTTAGTACTACTTAGTTGTTGTTGTTGTTATTGTAATTGTAGTAATTGTAAAAGTTGTAAAAACTAAATAAAATGGAAAAAAAAAAGGTTTTTGGGTTTATTTTAAGTATTTTGCTGTTGTTGTTGTCCTTGTTTTATATTTAAACGAAACGTTGGTCTGGTTTATAAAAGATTGAGTTGCATTCGTTATCGGTGTTATTATTATTATTGTTGTTGTTGTTGTTGTTGTTGTTGTTGTTGTTGTTGTTGCATGTGTGTGTGTATGTGACTCACTGTCGTACTCTTTTCATTGTTAAAACAAATGAGCTCTTCTTGTTTTTATTTTTATTTTTTTCTTTGCTTTTATGTCTGTACTTACATTTTTCCATAAAATTTTTCTGTTTTTCTGTTTTTTTTTTACTTTTTTAACAAATTGTTCGAGGGTTTTCCTTTTGTTTATGTTTTTCGTACAATTTTGGGTTTTTACTACAATTTATTTAAATATCCTTATTGAGGGCTAACCGAAAAGAAACTTACTTTATGTACAAAACGAAAACACAAGTGATAGGATTTGAGTATACCCACGAACAACTCAAAAAAAAGGGAAATAAACAAAAGTCATTTGTTTAGGATACAACAGAAAACAGTATCAAAAAAACAGTAAAATATCAATTAGTGATAAATATTCTAAAAGGCGTATAAATAAGGAAGGAAGTGATGTGTGGGGTACTAAATAAAAGTCCTTTTCCTATTACATTTCAATTATACTGCGAAGATAAATCCTCACCTCTTAATATATGTCCCACGTAGTGGATGAAAGAAAAAGGAAGCATTTCCATAAAAAAGTTTTCTTTTACTTTAAGAAAAAACCACTAATTTTACAACAAACACTTTTTAAATATCTCCCCTCGTCATAAACATCACAAGCGGGCCACTTTTCTTGCTATATAGTACCTAGCCAAGCTTTTTATTAATTATTAAATACTCCCAAGTACTTGTAAAATGAAGAAATAATATTTTCATCACTTGCAAAACCCAAAAAATATGTCAAGAAAGAATGAATTTATAAAAAATAAAGAATTTTACGTAAATAACACAACGTGCCGATCGTCACACATAGCATTTCCTTATAACAACAAGTTGAGGATAAATCCTAATGTTTATAAAAATGTTCATTCCTTCCCCACTTTTAAGTGCTACTGCAAATAAAACTTTTATGGCAAAATTTTTATTAAAAACTTGACTATTTTGATCCTTTGTCAGAAAATGTATGTCAAGCTCAACTACATTCACCAGGTATTCAATAAATATATAAAAAATTCTGAATTAAAGATTAAATTGGAAAACAGTTGAGCGATTATTTTAGGTGAAGTTTATATCCATACAACAATTTGCCCGCGATAAACTATGTTAACTGCTGGCAACTAAAATGACTAGTTTAACTTCCTTTAGACGGATATTGTTTATTAGGTGGCTATTTATACTAAAGCACGCTAAAACTTAAACCACTCACACTACTGTACCCGCCCACCCAATCGCTTATTGTTGGTATTAGTAGCCTTCTCAAGACTAATAGTTTTCATTTTGGTGTGTTCTTAAAAAGTTTCCTTATTTTTGCTTTAATTCTTAAACTTTTCAACTCACCAAAAAAGGAAAAAAGAGAAGCCAAAGAAAAAACCAACATCAAGACTTAGGCGCTAATTAATACTACGGGTGTACAGAACGTAAGTAGAGTTGAGCAAAAGAAAACTAAAAAAAAACTTTGAATTCTTTTCTCTCCTACATGTAAGACTGAAGGGGGAAAATGTTCGGACACAAAGGCAAAGAAAAGATAATAAAGCCATTTATTGTGAAGCTTCTAATTTTTCATTTTTCATGTTGCTAAATTTCCAATTTATGATTTTCCTTCTACTTCACTTGAAATTTATTTTACCATATAACAGAACATTTCAAGTTGAAACTTTGCAAGTTCTTGAGAAAAAAAGATCGTTATTTTCAGTTTCATTTAATTTTTTGTGAAATATTGATAAAAAAGGTTTTTTTTGGTTGTTTTTTTTAAATCCTTAAAATAATTTCTTTTCTTTTTTTATTCATATTTCTTTCGTTAAAAAGAAAAAAATATGAAAAAATGAAAGGAAATTAAGATGTTCTGCCAGTAACTTAATTAAATTTTAACAATTTCCAATGAACGAACGGCAGAAAGAAAGAAAGACAGAGAGGGAGATAAGTTGACATCATAACTACAATGTTTGTATGTGTCATTATAGCTAACGGAGGGTATAATAAGTTTGTGTAGATGTTTGTAACTCCAAACTCACAGATATCTACAGTTATACCAATCAGAATCAAAATCTAAATATTATTTTCTCATGACCGTCCGTACATCTGTCTGCTCATGTATATTTGTACCTAAGCTACCGGTCGCACCTTTTGAGATATTTCAAAGAAATTTGGTTCAAAAACATAAATTAATGCAAAAAAGAACCTCACTGAAAATGGGTGGGATTGGACCATTTTTACAACCCCTTCGCATATAAGGTTCTATTGTAAAGAAATTCTTTATATGACAAAAAATCGCAATTCTTAATATTTTTTGACCAAATTTGGTAAAGAATACTTAATTGGCCTAATAATTGACTGTAGCAGATTTGAAGCTGATCGGATTGTTTTTAAAACCACACTCCATATAATGATGTGTCACGATTTTCACTTTGTGTAACTTGGACAGATAGGATATTAAACGGGTAGAATAAAACCGACTTAATATTTTCACTTGTTCTTTTCATTTTTTTTTTTCTGTTACCACACTTATCGATAACGAAGCCAGCAAACAAACAAGCAAGCATCCAAGAAAGTTATTAAGTAAGAGAACCAACCCCTCGAGAATGTTGAAAAGGAAATAACTTTCTTCATTAAACATCCTTACAGTAATAAACTGGCAATAAGAACATCTACAACAACAATACTAATAACGGGAACACAATTTTCTTATTAAATAAGTTAAATTGTAATAATTGCAGAATTTGTGTACATGTCAGGCGCACCCTTGCCACAACTTCAACTATAAAGGCTATCACACTTTTTCTCTATCTCCCTCTCTCTCTCTCTCTTTTTCTACTTTTAGTTATGTACTATAGTTAAAGTGGCTTTTGACTAAACCAATCTGTGTGTACGTATGTGGGTGGGTATGGGGGTGGGGGGTGGATGTTTAACATTGTTCATACTTTTTTGTATGTATTGGTGAATGAAAGCTTTTATGGTATATGAACCGAACCTAATTAAACTAAACGCCTATTATGTCCACTAATGTCCTTTGCTCGTTAACTGCGGTTATATCAGTATTGAGGTGTTTGTATGTGTATATGTGTGTGTGTGAGAGAGAGTGTATGTATGTACAATGCATTACATATGTATTTGTATTATAGTGCTGGTCATTGTTTTATGTTTGTTGTTGTTGTTGTTGTTGCGGTTCAATTATTTTATGCTTTTCATACAAATTGTTTAATGTGGCGCACGTTCACATAACAAGCCAAAGTACATATTGTTATAACTATTGTTTGTTGCTCTGTATTCAATAAAATTTTTACCCATACGTGTGTATGTATGTGTTCTAGTATAACTAGGTACTATTCATGGTAATGGTGCTGGTGATGATGATAATGATGGTAATGCATGCTGTAACTGATGGCAATAATAATGTGGTGGTGCACTGTTTTTAATGTCATATGAACAACAACAACAACAAATAACAAAACAACAAAAAAACCGTATATACAGCCCGTGGAATTGAGTGGAGAGGAAAAAAGAATATGATGAGAGAAAAAATCTCTATATACAGTACATACAGAGAGACAGGGGGGAAGGGTGAAGATGATATAACCCATTAGACCAGAGCTAGGCTGAGCTACATTCACACACCCACACCACACACACACACACATACTTGTAAACATAAACATAAAATGTTAAATCAATAGTAAGCAGAGTCAGAACTATTGAAACGTACGTACGTCCTGGTACTGTACACACTTTGAATTTAAACTCAACAGCAGCAACAACAGCAGAACAGAGTGTGACACAGGGAGTGGGAGATATGTATACTGTAAAAATGTTTAAAAATGTTCCAACCATGTTCTTCTTCATACAAATGCCAAGTCACGTCCATGCATGTTTAATACAACAATGCATCCTGAATATAGAGACGTTTGTACATCATTAACTTATCATGTCATTACGTATGCCTACACATACACATACACAACTAAGTGACACATAAGGCCTTTTGTAGAAGTACAAGTGGATAGTGTTGCGGTATGTGTACAACATGTGTGTGCACGCGTGTGTGTGTGGCAATTGTTAAGATATTCAATATTGAGGGTGATTCTACTTCAATTGCCTTCGTAATTGCATTATCAGCAAAATGCTGACAGACAAAGCTGATTATTTCATACACTGTTCCATCCTAACAGTACATTTCATAGGAGTAGAAATATGTTTTTTGGAAACCATTTGTAGATCGATGATTTCACTTAAAAATTATTTTGAAATTATTAAGAATTTAGCCCGAATCTATTTTTAACTCCGGAAAACCTGGAATCTTATATAATAAGGCTTCGAAATGTTTTCTAATTTAATTCAGCATTACTTTTAATGTAAAATTATCTTACTCCGAATATATTCCGAAAATAATTTATTCAGTTAATTAATGTTAATTAAGTGGAATTTATGTAAAGACTTGGAAAACAAACCATTGTCCTCCTTCTTGGTACCCCATATTATTATATCATCTTCAATAGCTGTCCCAGCTCTACTGGTATTGCAAATATTTTTTAATTTATTATTATTATTATTATTGTTGTAATTGTGTACAAAAAGCATCGTTGTCTCTATGAAACGTACTTTACATTCATACATGAATGCGTAAACACTTCTAAAAGGAGATTTCAAGTGTGTACGTATATGGATATATATTATAAACGTGTGTAAGAGAGCGTCATCGTCGACGTCGTCGTATATACTGCAGTAACATTAAATCAAGTGTTAAGCATTATGTCACAAACAGTTGCTGGCTTGGTGTGTGTAATTCATAAAAGAGTCACAAATCAGTAAAAGGCAGACAGGAAACAAAACAACAACAAGAACAACAACATCAACAACAACTGAGACTTATTTTGTGATTCGAACAGAACACAAAACACAAAGTTTAGTAAAAAACAAAAATTAAAAAAAAGGATTAAAGGTAATCTTGATTATTCAGTATCTGGCTACAAGAGGCGAGTGTTTGGAAAAGTCTAAGGCGTGGCAAATTGAACGAAAACACACTTTTAAAGTTAACATTAAATAGAAGCATCATCGCAAGTACGCTGCAGTGGAAATTACTATTTTCATTATCCCAAAAAGAGGGCGTGGTTTTATTTAATTTAAGTTTATTCTTAAAATAGCTTGCTTCCTGTAGCAAAGTAAATAGCACTTGAAATGATAGCTATAATAAAATGTAAAATAAAACACTCAAAGAAAGGGGGAGACAGAGAACAAACAAAAATTTACAATTTTTTCTTTTTGTTTTAATTGTCTAAGATTATGTTTATATGGCTGCCATTACCCTTTACATTGGCAATGAACCACATCACATATAACAATGTGCTCAGACAGAGCTCTCCAAGTAATCAGTTGCAGGCAGATAAGGCTCAGCTGTGAACAAAGCAACCTTTTTGTATGTGGGTGATGAGTTATTTAACTCTTTTTTTTGCCCACATATTTATTTATTATATACATGTATATTTAATGAATGAAGAAATTAATTATACCTTAGGTATGACAATCTAAATCTATTTAATCACATCCGTCTGTCCTAACCTTGCATATTTACTTCTCTACAGTACGAAATTTTCCAGATTTATTCATTAAAATTTGACTTAGGGATATCTCTGGGGCCAAGGATAGTCTGTATTGAAAATGGACCTGATTAGCCTATTTTTAGAACCCCTCTCCATGTAACATCATATTCTAAAATAAGTATTTACGTGACAAAAACTCCCTTTTTTACAGGTTTTCAGTAAAATTTTGCTAAAGAGTCGTTCATTAGCTTGATAATCAACTGTATCTAGTTTGGATCCCATTGCACCATTTTTAGAACCTTTTTTATAACGTTTTTCATGAATTGAAAAGAAAACTGAATTTGTCTTAAACCAAATTTAAAAAGTGGGCGTGGCAGACACCTGATTAACCCCTAAATAGGTTATCTAATATATATCAACTTTTGTACCCAAAAAAGATTTTTGTTAAATTGTGGGCGTGTTAGTTATCCGACCACACCCATTTTTGGTACATTTATAAAAATACTCAATATAAATAAGTGTACAAAATTTTAACATTATAGGACAATTTTTGTGCTTAATAGGTAGTTTTTTTGTAAATTATGGGCGTGGCTTTCAGTCGATTTTGCACAATTATTATAAAATTTTAGTAGAATTTCTTATATTTAAAAACCTTGAAAGGGCCAACAACAGGTACACACGTGGTGGTATGGACGGACAAGGTTAGATCATGAATGATTCAGATTTCGATGTTGATTAAGAATATATATACTTTGTAGAGTTTCTGACGCTTACTTCGGAATGTTGCAAATGTATTGACAAACTTGGCATACGTCCCATCTTAAATGGAAAAATAGCCTTCACATTGTGCTTATTATAAATAAATAAGAAGAAGAACCAGATATGTTGGATTTGGTGTAAGCTGAAGCAAACTTTTTTTTACTCCTTTGCGTGATTACACCTTACACAGCTACAGTTTCTTTTGTATTTACCCATATGATACACACGGAATATAGCCACACATGCATATGTATTTATCAGACACATGTAGTTGTTTTATGGTATGTGTGTGTGTGTGTGTATGTTTTTTATTATTATTTTACATTTCAATTTCATTTGTTTTTGTTTTTGTTTTTATACTTCATACCTATACAACATATTGTGATCTTTTTCTCAATGTCTATCTGTCTGTCTGTCTGTTTGACTGTTTGACTATGTATCTCTTGCCATTACATGTACCACATTCTTTCTCTGTGCATACGTATTGTATTGTATTCAATATGCCAACTGACAATTTGTACGTAAACTGTATTCATAATTGCGACAGTAATTGGACATAATGCGACAGAATACTCAGTTCTCAGACTAACGTTATACATAAAAGTGTTGGTGCTGGTGTTGTTATTGTTCTTCTTGTTATTGTTATTGTTATAGTTGTTGCTTCTGTTTTATATTATATTGTACGTTGGGTGGATGTGATGGGACAGCTTTAAAATATTGCCAGAATTTCCTATTTTTCCTTTATACAATATTTACCGACTCATCTTTTCCTTTTTTGTCTTTACTGCACTATTTGTTGTTAATAAAAAACACGAAACGATGGAGTTGTGCCAAACGCAAGCTTTCTGTTGGCCTGCTTGCCTGCCTGCCTGCTTGCCTTATTGTCTGTCATCTTGGATTTTTTTCATTTCATTTCTAACGTGTTTCTGGTGTAGCGCATAAGGCTTTGGTAATGATGGCATTATTTAAACCTTTAACTTTTGCTTTCTTTTTTTTTTTTTTGCTTTTCATGCCTACCCTTCAAGCACAAGGGTGTACTTTTACAAGAAATCTTCCAAGTTCCGCTCAAGTGTCAAGTTCTTCCCTGAGTTGGTTTTTTTGATCAAATTGATTTTAATTAGTCTACTTTATAAAAACACAAATGCCACGCCCCTTTTTAAAAAACCTAAACCTATAAAACTGATACTGAAACTGATTTTATTCCTAATTCGTGTATTTTTTGATATGTTGAAAATAATCGTTATCAGCTAATTGCCACGCCCCCTTTTAAAAAATTAAAGCCTGTGACATTGAAACTTATCACATTATTAGTTTGTACAGATTTCAGGATGTTAAAAAATAATAAAAAATTGTTTTTATAATAAAAACCACGATCGAAGTTTGTAAAATTTCTCAAAAACCAAATAATGCAGCAGCCACGCCTTTTTTCAATATAAGATATGCGTCTGTTCTCTTGTAAAGTTTTTTATAGGGTATCAATTATTCTACATAAATAGACTGACAACTTTTTACTCGTTCTTGCCTCTTATTTACTTTATTTGATAGACTAACTGCCTGCCTGCCTGCTGCCTACCTGGTTTGCCTTTCTCTACTTTTAATGCAAGATTTCTTACTCTTGTTGTACAAAGGGGAAGAGGGGGGCGGCCTTTTGTCATATTTTTCATTTGGTTCTTGTTCTTTATTTTCTTTATTTTTTATGCTGGCTGCCACATTGAATTTTGTTTTACAGTTTTTTATCTATTCCGTGTATGCTTTATAACTGTATGGTTAAGTAAGGTGTATGAACTCTAATTCTTTTTTTTTCATGTTTATCTTTAAACACAAGCGTAGGGTTATTTTTCTTTTTCTTTTCTTTTTTAATAATGTGTGGAATAGTGGCAGAAACAGAAGAGAAGCACTAATGATTAAAAAACAGAAATCTTGGGAAAATTTTTTATTGTATACGAAAGAAGAAGATAAGTTAATTTTGGATTAAAGTGGAAATTTGCCAATCTTAGCTTACTTGATAAATGTGGGCGTGGTAAATGAAAGAATGTCCTCCTCTTTTAACGATTATTTTTGTAAGTTATAATTTTGTCATATTGTACAAAAAGGGTGTTTTCATAATATGTGAGTGTGGACCACGCCCCCTCTCTGTGAGTGGCTAATTTTAACCTAAAAGTCCCGACCTTTACTCTAAGAGTATAAGCAACTTCATGACAGTCTATGCAGTAGAATGAGTAGCCTTTTGAGTCCTTTATATTTGGCCTACCATTCCAAGCAGGTTGGAGTGTCACTTCATATTGAACTTAAAATTTAGGACAAGTATGCTTAAAACCTTGTCCAATATTCATTATAATCATTATCTGAATAGCACTTGCTTTTTGGTGAAACCCCTTCAAATCTAAAAATTCATCAGCTATCATCACCTGTCTCTGCTTATCTTTTTTTTCTCTATTACTTCAAAACAAGCAAACTCTTAAAACTGTAATTTTCATCATGAAAAACATATAAAATATATGTTTTTTCTTCTTCTTCTTCTTTTTTTTGTCTTGTATTTGCTTTTGTCATACTGAATGGACAAAGGATTGATGTTTGTCTAACCTTACTCACATTCACACCATCATCATTATAAACTTTTCAATATTTCTTGTGCCAAACTTTAGATAGTGTTTTTGTCAGCTTCCTCATTACTTAACAACGTAACGAAACGAAAACAAAAACACTCAGAAAAATGGAAGAATATAACCAGAAAAAGATTTCTTACAAATCCAGTGTGTAGTGTTGTATATATATTTTGTTATTCACATTTCAAGAAAATAAAAACAAGTCAAAATGCTTATAGTCGGTTAAACTTGAGTTTTTTTTACACAATTTAAACAGAAACCTTAGGGAATACTTAAGAAAATTGATGTTTAAGAAAATTATTGTATTTTGAAAGATTGTAAAAATCGATAGATCGATGGATCAAAAATTAAATTTCATGGATAACATGCAGCTCCCTCTTAAAATTGAACAAAATCGATTAAGAGCTATGCGTACAATCGTCAGAAGTCGAAACTAAGCTAACATTGTACGTACATTTCTAGTTCCTCCACGAAGGTCGCTCTTCAAATCGGGCAAAATTTGTTAAAAGCCACGCCTACAATTGTGTAAAATCTATTAGACACATACTTTAAACATATACTGTACAATCATTTCTCCACGAAGGTACCCATATAAATTGGAACTAATCGGTTGAGGGCCACGCCCATGCACCACATGAACAAAAAACTTACTATCAGCCACAAAAATTTATACACAAAGTTGAAGTATAGATAATTATATTAAGGATGTGGCCAAAAATTGGGCGAGGTAAGATAACAGACACGCCCAAAATTTTGAAAAACCGTTTTTATATAAAATTCAACGTGAAAGTGGATAAGTATAACATTCACTACTTAAACATGTAATTAGATAGCTGACACGCCCACTTTTTGTGTATATATAAGTGGATAATAAAGAGGAAAAACGGTTTAAATTAATTTAGCAACATCGTAGCACCCTTTGCTTTACAAATGTTTTGTTATTGTTGTCGCCATTATTTTCATACCAACCAGGCTGCGTATTGTTGTCTATTTTTTTTTTGTTTTTTTTTATAAAAAATATTCCACTTTTTGTTTGTAAGACTTTTGCCAAAAAAGAAAAAAGGGAAAATGTTTCCCTTACAACTGAGATTCATTCTTTCGTCCTTTTGTTTCTGTTCGTATTTCATTTCATTTTAGTGTGTGCCGTTTTTATGTGGAGCATATGTACGTAGATATAAATTCTATTTATTTATCTTATACACGTTTTTAACGACATTGTCGTCATTGTTGATCAATTTGTTTAACGAGTCATACACAAGCATTCTATAGTGGCACACTGATGACGACATTATCAAGTGGGACATATTAAGAAAAATATGGTCGGTAAACTTGTGCAGCTAGAACAACAATGCAAACCCGTAACATATCAAACTTGCATGACTACACAAGCACACACACACATACATAGAGATATTTTTTACATATGATAAACGTAAGTATGTGTGTACACATGTCAGTACCCAGCTAAACTTTAACTTTAACATATCCAGAGTATATGGATGTGTATGAAAAGGCCATTTCAGTTTAATGGACTGGATTTCAGTGCATTTGGCACATTTTCTTAATTTTTGCATCATAAAATTTTATATATACCATTAAATTATCACTTATTGGAAGGAAATGCCGGAACTACTATAAAGTGAAACTTGCAATTTGCTCTTAATTTAGTAGACGTGTGTTATATTTCTAATCAGACTATGCCAAGTTTCTGGTGATTAGCATCGTTGTAATAATGCTTTTAAAACCTCTATTATAACAGTAAATAGAGTTGGCATTGATGCGTTTTTTAATGCCACTAAAGAATGAAGAGGGAAATAGATATTTATATATAAAAAGGTTTTAGCGTTAATAACATATTCACTCACTTAGGGTACATACAGTAATTTTGTGCGTACGTCCCTTGGAGTAAAAAATGGAGTAAAAAAGTAATGGCTGGACATTCATTGATCAACTTCATTATGTCACAGACAGGCCCACAATTTTAACAAAATAGAAAAATGAAAAATTTAGCTTGGAGATGCATATACAAAAAAATTGGCGTGGTTCCTTTGCGACCCTTTCTCACAAGAGCGTAGCATCCTTTGTAAATATTGTGGTGATTGTTTTATATGATAATTTGTATGTAATTTCTTCTTGAATTGTTAAATTTATTGAGGATCCCGAACAACTCTTCGTCTATCTATAATCTAATACATTTTATTAAAAGAATGTTGTTTTTCATTTTGAATTCTTTAAAAACCATTAGTTAACCGAAAAATGTTCTACAAGCATATGTGTGTATGTGTATATTTACCTACATTCCACCCAGCCAAAGAACACACCAAACATCGAAATAAGTTTTGTGTGCTGTACAGAAACAGAAAAACCAAAGAACTCTAACAATAACATAACACAGGCCAGGCATTATGTTTGAATAGTAAATTCACCAAAAGAAAGCTATTACTCGAAAATAACACTCATACGCACACCTATACATATATGGAATAAACATTTTAAAAAGAAGCTTAGGTACAAGTTTATCGGGTTGGCTGGCTAGCGGGCTGGCACGCACATGTTAAATAACACGCGTACATGAAAAACGTACACGCATATAAGTAAACACCAAGCCGTTCCCTACCCATAAAGAGAGAGTGAGAGAGAGGGAGTGGGCAAAACACAGGAAGAAACATGCACCATTAAAATCTATGCGATGCGTGTAATGTTTGTAAAGGAAGTGGCACTACTTACCTATACGGGCATGCACACACACACATGCTTGTATGTGTGTGCATGAGTGCATGTATATTTAACGGTTAGTGCTCTTTCTGTGTAATGTTTGATTTTGTCTCTCTCTCGCTCTCTCTCTGTCTTTCTTTTTCCCTCAATCTCTCTAAGTACGTACGTACGGTATAGTAAAAATGTGAAGTATTCGCAGCACTTTTGATTGTCTGTGCTGAAGATTAAAGTAAACAGAGAAACCTTTAAGCCATGTAATAAAACATCGATGCTGGCACATTCAAGCACAAGCTACTATTTCTGTGTGTGTGTGTGTGTTTGGTGTTGGTGTTGGTATTGGTGTTGTTAGCAAAATACTTATATGCGAATAAGCTACAAAAGTGTTTCTCTCAAGGGCATCTCACACCCAACCATCATATGTACGCGCCGTATGATAAATAAAAGCGATGAGGGAAAGAAAACGCACACATACGCAAACATTTCTAAGTGAAAAGCCCTTTAGGCAAATGGTGTTGTAGGACTTTGTAAACTTCTATTCAATACTTGGACATTTTCGCCTTGACCAATACCAACCTAACGCCTATTAGCTACGTTTCGCATAAAAACCAAAAAGAGGTTAAATACACGCTCATACCCAATACAGTGAACATGCCATGGATACAACAACAACAAACACATATTTTATGCAACTGATGGTAAAAATGTTTAATGGCATTCGTTATGTAGATATGTGCTAGAGAGATAGAATGTTTTGCTTGTACCCCCCTTCGGTAGTCCGCATACAATTTTATATAGCAGACGTGCGAAAGAGATGCTAAACGATGCATTTATTAGAGATTATAAAGACATAAACATTGAATGAGTGTTATGTTTATTGTTTACTTCTCACATTTGACAAACAACACATATATACGAGGGTTGGTATAAAAATTACTGGAAATGTATTAAAACTTAATCAAAAAACGTGGCATGTTGTTAAGTAGGGCCTATTTATAACGACTCTTAAACTCCATGTAAGAATTTAACAACAATCGAAATTGAAAATTTTTGAGCATGCCCACCCATTTTAAATTTATCAAAAGAAAAACATATATATTCGCATTTACAACTTTATTAATTTCGTTGTTGCGTTTGTGCAAAATTTTCTACAAGTGGGCGTGACATTTCTCTAATTTTCTACCAACATTTATTATATTTGCCAGCAGGTCTGGTTCAATTTTCCACTTTAATTGATGTTGCTGTTCTTGTTGTTGCTGTTGCGTTACATGTGTGTTATGCTGCTTATAATGGATTCACATAAACTATGCTTTTTAATTGCTATCGTGACTTATTCAATTTGAATAAAAAAGCACAGCATGTCTTTAACTCTATCCACTAAGGTCATAAGTCACTGTCTTTAAGTATGAAAAAAAAAAAACAAAAACGAATTTTTTACTTAATTAGTAATCAACTCACGGGTGAGTTGATAACCCCATCAACCACATTTGTTAACAAGTGAAAATGTTATGGTTGATTATATCCGACCTTTTAATACCCTACACCACATAATTTCATAAATTCTGCTACAATATTATAAAATAAAGGGTCCGATCGGGTCTAAATTTGGCATAGCCAATTATTCAGGTAATTAAGTATTATTCACAAAATTTTGTCAAAAAAAATAAAAATTTAGATTTTTTCCATATAAAGATTTCGATAAAACAGGAACTTTATATGGGGAGTGATTCTAAAAATCATCCAATTTGAGCTATTTTCAAAAAGGCTACTCTTTAAGCCAAAACGGGTCCTTGATTCAAATTTTATGATAATATCTCAAAAAATGCGACCTATAGCTTAAGCAGAAAGTTTTACGAACAGACAGAAGTACAGACGGACACGGTTAAATTGATGCCACAAATGGTAAAAGCTACATTTTTATAATTCTTTTACCCGAACAGGGTCGACATGGTCAACGTTTATTTACACTTGACTAAGTTTACCCCCAGTATAGGGTATTACTTGAACATTTATAACTTATTAAAACAATTTCATATGTTTTTTTTATCTTTTTATCAAAATTCTTTTATCTTCTCGTTTATTTGTTATTTGTTATTGCTTTTTCTAAAAAATGAAAAACTTTTCCAACAATTTTATTGCAAAGTTTTCACCATAAAAATGTCAACCAGAGTCATTGTATTATTACCGAGATGGTACGCATACTAGCGTCCAAATAGTTTTTGTTGATTGTATTTTGTTGAACATGGAAGGGGAAAAAAAATGTTCATTTATTAATAATACAACCGCACTCTCAGTTCTATACTCTACCACTACGCATTTAAAGCCTATGTATGTATGAGTGGAGGTGTGTGGGATTGAATGCTCAACCTTAAGTGCTTTAAAGTTCATAAGTGACAATATGTCTAATATTGTAAAATGCATGAAAAGTATCAGTTGATGGGTAAAAGTTTTAGGGCGGCGAGGGCGAGGGCGTTACAGTAAGGGACGTACAAATAGACAGGCAGAAGAACGGACAGAAAGACAGACAGGCAGGCAGGCAGGCAGGTAGTCAAGTGAGAGCAACGTTATATAACAGCAAATTAAAATCTTCGTTAGTTGTTGTATTTGTAACAAAGATTTGTAACATGACTTGACATGCCGTCGTCCTTTGTCCTTTATTCTGTGTCCATAGCTGTTTTCTAGACTAACATTTTGTTTTTGTTTTGTTTTGTTTTGTATTGTGTTCGATTTCCAGAAGATTTAGCGAACAATTTCAATTTACTTTGGCAGCTATCAGGTGACATGTTACGCACACTGGCACACACTTTCATATATGTGTTTATACCTATATTTACAATAATACAAACATACACCGTCACCATACCTGAACAATGGCAATTGGTTCTGACATTGGTTATATATAACAACAACAACAACAACAACAACAATAATAATAATAATAATAACAACATATAAGGCCATTTTGGACTTGCAAAGGTTTTTTTTTTACTTTTTAATATAAACGTACATATATGTACGTGTATATATGAATTTGTGTGCGTGTGTATGGGTATCCGTATATGTAGAATTTCCTATAAAAGAATTGATTGGCATTGGCTTGCTTGCTGACTTACTTACTCGCTTGCCTTTCTTTTCATTTCATTCTTTCAAATTGTTATTTTCGTTGTTGTGTGGGTTGAGCGGAAAAGGGGTTTAGGTGGGATCGGGAAGGGGGGCGGGTAAATGGGCACATTGGTACGCATATGGTATTGATTATAGTATTGAATGTTATTGGCCGTCACAATGTACGCCAGATGAAATGAAATGGTATGCGGGGTAGAAGAGGAGAGCATCAGCTTATGGGCCATCAGTTGAATGTCAAATCATATTTATTATTGTATGTTTTCATTTGTGAAATTACTTCCGAATGTTGTGATTTCATGTTTCATATGTTGTTACTTACACATACAATAGTTTCATTCATTCTGTCCTCTCTACCTCCCCACCCCCACCCCATCACATATACAAACATGTACACATTTTATTTATATAAAAACATGTTAAGTTGGTTTTGACCAAATCTTGGATACCCTTCAAAAATATTTTTCAATTATGGGCGTGGCATGTGCATATAGGCCCGGCAAAATAATGCACCGCCCATAACATTATTATTTTTTTTGTGTTACATGATCGATTTTGGCCCTACTAAAATTTTTTTTAGAAATTGTGGGCGTGGTATATGTATTTATAATCAGCCGCTCTATTAGTGTCTATTAAAATGTGTTTTATATATAATCTTACTGATTGAATGTTGCATCAAATAAAGTTTCTTTTTAAATTTGTGGGCGCGACTGTTATCTCCGCCGCCCATTTATAGTATGTTCTAATAATAGAAATTCCATTGAATTTCTAGTGAAATTCTTATATTGTTAAAAGATATTTCTTAATTGTGGGCATGGCTTGTTAGTTAATCCCAACCCATTTTCAATAGCAATCTTTTTACTTAAGATCAAGGAAAGTTTAGCTAAATATTTAATTTTTTATCAACAACGGACAGACGGACATACATTTATCAATTAAACCCCGAGGCGTTTTCCTAATTGTTTCAAACATATTAACAACGTTTATATACCACTCCCATTTTAGGTGTAGAGTATAAAAGGGATGCAATATAGTATAGATATGTTATAAAGATGTATGTGCATTTTTTCATACGTTTATGTATTAAAAAAAACAAAAAATAAAAATGAGAACACACATGTGTTACTTCTGAGTGTTTTTCCGATTTCAATGTGAATGAATGAATGGTTGATATTGGTAACACAAAATTGTGTACAAATAAACGCACATATAAACAATGTATATGACAGCGTATTTGTACACGTCTATATTTGTATAAAGAACATGTTCGATCCCTCCATCACTGGAGGATTTTCTCTGGTTTCTTTTTTTTATTTTTTTGTTTAAATATATTGTTAGTTAGACGCGTTAGGTTGGCACAATATGTATGAATATGTGTTAAGCTGATGGATATTGGCCATTGTTCCTGTTGTTGGCTGTTGGCTGTTTGAATATAAACAACAACAACAACAACAATAACAACAATAACAACAATAACATGAGCAGCAGCAGTGTAGCAAACATTCTCATACTCTTGACTTGAGCCGACACTGTCCTAGGTAGAATGTATAGCTGGCTTTTAATATTTGATACTCTTGATATAAACTTGAACATAAATACAATGAAAGATACAATATTTTACATTTAAAATCTGATTTGACTTATACCCTAAGCGACCATCAATCTCTCACATAATCCATTCACATCGAGATTTTAGCCGCGATAAAGTTTTCATTAACAATTCTGAAGAATACTAAAGAGAAAATACATATATTTATATGTGAGGCGGGAATGATAAGAAAATCTTTAATTGATTTAAAAAAAAACGTTGATGAAGAAATTTTTTTTTTATGATAACTCTCTCAGCTGTTTAAGATCAGTTTAAGGATAAACTCTTTAACCATTATAAATATTTAACGGGATATAAAATTCAACACGAATGTTGAAACAACTAAAAAGCATCTCCCCTAGTGGGGATGTTGTTTAAATGTTGAAACTAGATCTTAGATAACTATTCAATAGATTCTTTTAACTCTCTAAAAGCGGGTTTTTCAATAAAGACATAACAAATTTGTTCTTTAATACAAATGCACCCTAAAACTTTTTTTATGATCTGTTAATATTTCAATAAAAGTCAAAGTTTACATTTTTATTATGATAAAAATTAACGTTTGGAAATGATAAAAAATTATTACTAGAATTTTTGAAGCAATTTTAAGAGTAAATATAGGCGTGGTTGGTAAAAGATTTATTTCTATTTGCAGAAAACTTTAGTTCAATATTTCAAAATTAACAAGTGTAAGTGTTATATGTGAAGGGTTTCCAAAATTTCAGTTCATTTTCGATTCTATAAAAAAAACATGGATTTGAATAAAATTTAAAATTTCAACAAAAAGCTTGAAAATGTTTCTGAATCGATGAAAAAAAGCAAGTCATGTAAGTAGTTACAGCCACGCACATAAATATGTAGATACTCTGAGATTTACATGCAGCTCCTTTTAATATTTATACCTTCTGGTTGTCATTCCTTTGGCAGAGAAGGATATAAAATATATAGGATGTGGTTATTGTTGTTGGTGTTGTTGTTAATACAAACTTGAAATGAAACTAATAGTTGTTTTCTAGCAGCTTGTATACGATCTACATATCTATCTATCACTATCTGCATTTATCTGTTTCCTTTTGGTATCCAACAAATCGAACGATTTGACAAAATCCCAACACATTCTCTCAATATTGAGATTTTCTCATATGGAATTCAATAACAACACTAGCAATTTGCAATAAAATAAAATCATGTACACTCACACACATACATACACATACTGATGCATTCATAAATCCCCAAACAACATAGCAATCATGCAACATTTTAACTGACATTGCCTGTGGTTTGTGTGTTCTTTTTTCCTACATTTTTTGTTGTTTTTCTATTACAAAATACAATACATGTCGTGGTATATGGTAATGCATACAAATGGATTATTTTGCTTAAAAAAATTGAAAAGAAAAAATAGACTAAAATAAAATAAAAGAAATCAATATACATAAAACACCGACAATATATTGTATAAACAAATATCAAATATCAATCTCAATGTAAGTCAATGTGCATTATCCGGTTGTTGTTGTTGTTGTTGGTGTTTTTTGTTTTAGTTGCACTTTCCAAAAGAAGTGAAAAGATATTTATGAGACGCAAGTTTGTTGTGTAATGGTAATGGTTGGATAATATCGGTAGCGTAGAGGATATGATTCTGATTCATGCATGTATTGCATACTAAATGCAGAGAACTTGAAAAAATACTTTATGTTTTAAATTAGTTTAAATTTTGATGTTATTCGTATTGATTTAGATGTAAATCTAATGACTTTGGTATTATTTACTCTTCTTTCTGTTCCATACTCTCAGCATTCTATTAAGCATCTTAACTAATGTTTCGTCTATTATTTTCAATTATTTTTTAGAAGCTGCAGTGTTTCTCTTCATTTGACTGAAATTGTGTCCCCCAAAAACAGCAAATCATTCATTTGTTAATAATCTCTTTAATCTGTATGCTTAGATTACTTTTTAAATTAATTTTTTTAATATTCTTGTACCCTACACACATAAGAGGTATACTAACAAAGAACAAAGCTTTAGACATTATTGATTAACAAACCAAACTGAGCTTTTGTCCGTCCGTTGAAGATTTACACACCGAATTTTTGTATAAATATTTCAAGTTTGTGTACATTTTTCCTTAGTGGTCAAATGCCACGCCCCCAATAACCAAAAATCTAACTAGCAGGCACAAAAATTAAGCTATGAAGCTGAAATTAGATATTTACATATTTATAAGTACTGCCTCCTTTAAAATGTTGAAAGTGGGCGTGGTCAAAAAACGCATACTCTCAAAATTAAAGTGAAAAACCTTTATTTGGTTTACAACTAATTTATAAAAGAGACAATCAGGTATAGGCCACGCCCACTATTTGTTTACTAATGTAGGCACTTTTAAGATTTAGCTTAACCAACATTTTTTTTTACTTGTTTTTTACTTTATTCAATTTCTAACTTCTTAAGTTAAGGTTAACTTTTAATATTTTCTTATCTACGCGATGTTTGCCTAAATGTTAAGTTGTGTGGTGTTTTTTCTTTGTACAGTATGAGTACAAAGAAGTGATTTTAATGGACTTGAAAATATTTGTATTTGTTGACATAACCTCAATTTATTTCCTTCTTATTATATTTTTTCAAAATTTTGCTTGTAAGTTTAGATGTAATACACAATATGTAAAGAAAGTAATCAGTAAACATGCCACGCCCATTATATTTACATAAGAGTGTAGATTATATAAAATTTGGTGTTGGACAAATTTCCTTTTTTTATTCCTGCCATTATTATTGGTTGTGTTGTTTATCCACTGTGTTTGCTTGTTTGTTTATATTTTGTTTGCTAAACCATTTGTTGGAAAAACATAAACATTCACTTGCAAACATTTGATATGTACAATATATGCAAACAAACGTTTGAAATTCTTTCCATGGGAAGCCGCACAAGTCTTATGTCTAATATTACCAGCAGTTTAAAAGGAACTTTAATTTCGTTGTGCTTCTTCTTATTGTTAAATATATTGTCTATTTTATATAGAAATAAAGTATAAAATTGCTTGCTGTGTCATTATTTAAGGTGGTCTAGCTATGATTAGTTAAGTATATGTCAAAAAATGAATGCTAAAGAATTCAAGTAGAGTTACCAGCATTCACACAAACTTAATGTACTTTCTACTATAATGGTGCAGGTTATACTCATACATACATATACATATATGTATATATAAATTATTTACATAATATATATCCAAAATGCCCTCCTACCCACACAACTATTGTAAATGGAAAGACAAACCGGATACAACAGCAACACCAACAGCAACGTCGAAATTACTGATGACAACATAAAATGAATAAATTTTTATCGTTCCTGTAATCATGCAGTAATTTGTGCTTTTTCTACCTCAATCCGGGTAAGATACAAGAAAAAAGGAAAAGCAAAACTTGAATATATCAGACGGAGGAGGAGAGAGAATGTGTGTACAGTAAATTACCCAAATATTGTCAAATAATTGTAGCGAAGCATAAGAATGAAAGATAACGAGAAGAACAGAGTATGAGGCAGAGGCAGAGACAGAGAAGGAGGAGTTACGGACAATACCTTTTATATTGTCAAAAAAAAAAAAACAAATTATCATTGTTATCGTAATAATAGATTCAAGTGTTGTGGAATGGAAGTTTAGTGAAACATACTGTGATAAGTAATTATCAATCGTTGAATATTTTATAATATAAAGTTTTTAATAAGGTTAAAAAGCTTTAAGAAATATTTTAAACTAATTATAGTTTGACTAGTTTTCTGTCTGTCAGTCCGATTGTCTTTCTCTCATTCCTACACTAATTAATTATTATTGCGTTAAATAACTTAAAATGAAAGGAATCGAATATAACTTTTGCCTTTTGTTTTCTGTTTTTAACTTTAGTATCCTACTTATAAAAGGAATATATTAAATTGTTATAGATTCTGCAACACCCAGCAGGACACATCAGCGAACCTTCCAAGTATATACAGAACTAATAATTAGCTTCAAAATTTCAAGAGTAAGTTGATAAGCAATAAACATATTATTAGAAGCCATAAACAAATACCTGCCACGCCTACATTTTGTATATATAATGTACTTCAGTACATTCTTAAGTATTTGGATTTCATTTTTAAGCCAATTTTACTTTTGTTACTTATTCTGTAATGCTTATGAATGCAGACAATTTCGCTCTCTTTCTTTCTCTTCCTTCCCTTTCTGCTTTTTGCCAAAATAATAACTTTCTTGTCAAGATTTGAATTTGATTACATATTGATCAAACAATTGTATTTTTTTACCACGAAATCATTTCGAGCATAACACACTGTTGTACAAGAATGCTGCCACTAGTTGTTTTGCTGTTTGTTGTATTTTATAGTGACTACAGTCTATTTAGGCTATACATACCAATATTGTTTATAGGTAACTATAAAATAAGTAAATTGTTTTTGCTTAACAATAAAATTTAAATTAAATTTAACCATTTTGTCCGTACGTCCTTTCACTGAGGTTGAGACCTTAAAAGGTGCTAAAATTTAATTTAGAATTTTACAAAAGCTCTTATTAGTTAAAGGGGTGTTTGTTCTATGAAATTATATAAAATTTATAATTGCCACGCCCATAAAAAAACTTGTACAGTCTATCTCATATTGATGTTTAATGTATTTGAAAGGTGAAGAACCCATACACCTGCCACGCCCTTGATTTGGTAAATACCTTTTTCATAACGTTCATGGTAAGATATCTCAAGTTTCACAAAAAACAAAACCAGACTCATTTTCTCTGCTTTTTTCTCTAC
Organism: Ornithomya chloropus; assembly: GCA_963971445.1. Lineage (NCBI taxonomy): Eukaryota > Metazoa > Arthropoda > Insecta > Diptera > Hippoboscidae > Ornithomya > Ornithomya chloropus. The sequence goes on from OZ020532.1 coordinate 4,215,794, forward strand.
TACATTTACATTTACTACCATAAAAACCTTATTGTTCTTATTGTGGTTGATTTTATAGCTTCTAAATGGATTTGATTTGATACAGTTATTGTTGTTGTTGTTGTTATAGTTATATTTAGTATAAGTGGAAAAAAATATACATTCAAGGTGATGATTTAGTCAAAATATTGCATTTGTGAAAAACATTAAAAAGAAAAACTACAAACAAGTACCAATCGATTGTAACAATGTAATCAGTTGTTAAACTATACTTGAAAGGTTTTCTTTGCTACATCACACTGGGTTATATGTTATATAGAAAGGCGTTTATAACTCTGTTTTATTAACTGTTTTATTATACCCTACATCAAGTATTTATACGAACTATTTTTTCATTCGATTAAGTATGTACGTTCGTCCATACTTCTTATACTGGAGGTTATGTTAAGATTATACGGATTATTGTAACTTTTAAATGGCTAGAAAGAGACCCATATTTCAAAATGAACCAAATTGTACCATTTTTAGTACCTCTTTCCATATAAAGTCCTTGTATAATGAAAGTGTTTATGAAGCAAAAACAGCAGTTGTTAATATTTTTTGAAAAAATTTGGTGAAAATAGTTAATTAGCCTTAAAATTAACCAAGCTAAATATGGAAGAAGTAACTTTTAAATGACACTGACCTCCTGTTTACTTAAGCAACTAAACTAAAATGTAGCATAATTTATGAAACTTGGAGAGGTAGGGTATTAAATGTTTGGGCTTGACCGCCTATATGTTATGTTTTACTTGTTTTTAAATAAAGTTTAAATATTTGAATGTTGGGGTGTTGGCCTCTAACTACTTTAAACTTCTTTTTGTTTACATTGATTTGATAAGTGCAAGTACTCACTCATGTCACTTGCAACGTTTCATTATCCATTATACTTATGATTATAGGATTCAGTTGCATGCATGCTTTACTTTTTTAGATTGCTTTCATTCTCTGTATATTTTAATAATAATAACAACAACAATAACAACACTTAACAAATTTTCGTGTTAAAACACTCAATTATTTAGTAGTTTTATACGCCTCCACAAACAATGATATTTTATGGATTTTTATTCCAACATGTATAAAAATTTTTTCATCTATAATTGTTTTGAATAGTAAACAAGTAAGTCGATTCTTTAATAACACATCTATATACATATGTAACATTTGGAAACCTTGTAATTATGTTGTGATGGCTTAGCTGTGACAACAGTGATAGGATTTCAGCTGACTACACTACTACACTGTAGAAAAAATAATAAATAAACTTAAAGAGAAATTGATAGAGTCCATCAAGCCCGACAATTTAATACCCTACACTACTTGGCACCATAAATAATGCTGCCATTACATATAATTTACTTACGAGGTATTAGCGTATAAGTCATTTTGTGACCTATCATTATAAGGAAAGGTGTTCTAAAAATTCTAAACGTAAACAATCAGGCACCTGCCACGCCCCTGTTTTGTATTTAGATTTGTAAAAGTATTCACAGAAAAGCCTAAATCAAATTTAACATTTTTTTTTCTTTTTTGATATGAAAATTAAAAAAAAATAAATAAATTTTTTCACGTGTATAATGCATGCAATGATGTGTTTGAGTATAAAATTGTTGGTTAAGTCTGTAGAGGCCTTGTCGTGAAGTCAATCAAATTATTTATGAAGAAGTATAACCTAAATCGCATACACTCACATATACGTAGATATATAAAGTCTCGTGCACGACAATAATAACAACAACAACAACAACAACAACTAAACTCTTAATCATTTATATTCAACCAAAGACAGTTTTAGGGGTTTTGAAATTTGTTTGAATATCGAAAGATACTCGTACCAAATGGAAGGATAGAGAAAGGAAGAAGAAGAAGAAGAAGCAGTATGTATGTATGTATATGTGTGTGTTCTCTATTAAAGATTCAATAGAATACGGGATATATTAGTTATAAGTGCTTAGAGACATGAACACATGAACACTTATACACGGACACACACACACACACACACACACACACACTCATATTATATATATCATCATTTCTATAGATTCAAAACCATATTATTATTGGCAGGGGGAGACACAGTGATAGACAGGGCTGTTATACGTATGTGTATATGTGTGCGTGTGTGTATTTGAAAAGGTTAAGAGATGAAATTTAGCTTGCCAAGCAATTTCCAGTTAAAATTTCATTTGTTACCACCACACACATGACAATATCATACACACACACACTCTTACTTATATGGATAGATTGTTATAGGCCTTTGTGTATGTGTGCGTGTGTGTTGGTTCTTACTTTGAATCCAATAAATTCAATTTCGTTTATGTATAAAATTCATTTTGCTAATATTTATAACTTTCTTATACAACTAATCTTATTTCTGGTTCATCGTCTTCTTCGCATCCTTCTTCTTCTTCTTTTTCTTCGTTTTTTTTCATTTTTTCATTTTTTCTTTTTTCCTACATCCTTGTCAATACTATAAATTCTTGTGCAACTCTCAAGAGGGGGAATTGGGTTCTTGTTATAAAATCCAATGTAAAAGACTTTTGATTTTATAGTTATTGAGAAGTTCAATATACCCACGTGTACGTATACGCATACATACATTATTATACATTTATGCACATTTTCATTTATTACAATATTTGAAATAAATTAATTTTGAAAATACATTTATTATAATAATAAATTTTAACAATAAATTTATGATCAGGTATTAGCACTTACTACACATACATATATATATATAGAACCTTTGCAAAGTTTATGGTTTGTGGAAGTAAGATATATTTCCACAAAACGTTCACAAAATCACAAAATTTACTACCGTACGTATGCCGACAACAGACAGACACACGGACACCCGGACACCCGGACATACACGTCTACATCAACTACGTTTTTGATGCTGACGATGGCTTCCTTTTGGATGTTGCAAACTTAGTACTAATAGTATCCCTCATCACTAAGGTGATTTTTATTTCAAACAACCATAAAAGTAAGTTTAATTAATATGGTTGCCTTGAAAGTTAAAAAACATAAAAACATATAATAAGTAATTATATCAAAAGGGCAACGAAACTTATCAAAAATGGTAAAGTGTATAAAGTATACTTAACAAATATTTTACAAATTTATTCACTTACCGGACCGAACTGCTCGAAATAGCTTTTAACATCTTCCAGTGTGGTAGGCGCCGATAGGCCGCCCACAAATATTTTCTTCGTTCTCGTCACCATCTACAAAGAAAATTAAACAAAAATTATATGTAAGTAATTGTAATGTGAATTAAGAATTGTCATATGAACCAAATTAGTTATATACGGACAGAGGGACATTTTTCAAATGATTTATAAAATAAATAAAACAGCTCTGTTGTGAGCTTAAACTAAATCTTGGATATCCATCCGCTTTAGGGCAGATATGAAATATATTCTTTGATTATTTTAAAATTGTGGGCATGGTTTTAATACAATTTTTATTGACATTCGATCTTTTGTTTTTCAACTCTTTTTAACACATTTTAAAATACTTAAAAAAACTATTTAGATTTTCGATTCTATTATAAAGAAATTTGCCAAGTGCCGTCTAAACTCTATATCTCCTAAACCAAAATGACAAAACTTAAGCTATACCGTCCAGCGTAGAGGTAAAACCATTCCATTTGAAGCAGCCAATGAAATTTTTTTTATATATACAAAGAACAACTCATGCAGAATTTATCGCCAACACACTGTACTATCCACCGTACAGTAGTTTAACATGTCCTGTACATTGTGGTTATGAAAACAGCAATTTTATAATCATACTATTTATCCTATTAAGACAATCATGTTGGTTGGTAAAGCATTATTCGTATATTTTCATTAAAACGTTGAAAGGCAAAGAATAAAGAATAGAGAATAGAAGAGGGGGAGTGCAAAAATGAAAGCAATTATTTTCTATTTTCTCCCACATGGCCCTGTACCCAGTAATTTTATATGTTACCGCTTCATACTTACTCTTAATCGGTCACACATGTACGAATATATTGTGTTGTGTCTGTACAGAGTGTCGGTTATAGTTAAAGCTAAAGCGGGTGTGTCTCCTTCATTCCTTTTATACATTGTACAATATAAATAAAAATAAAAAAAAAAGCTAAAATAATACAAAGAAAAATATTTAATAAACACAAATTTGTGATACCCTATAGATGATGCAATCTTTTAATATTTTAACTTAAAAGTTAAAGTAAATGTAGGCGTATACGTTTTTTAAATAATTTTTATAAGAGGGCGTGGCATATATACAATGACAAGGTTTCTTAATATTTCACCTCAAAGAAAATAAATTAATTTTTGAAAAATATGGGCGTGTACATATTTTAGTACTTTTATTAATAGTGGGCGTGGCATATTTATAATGATACGTTCCTTTAATAATAAAACTAAAGGTTGAACTCTACAATAAAAAAGGATTTTTTGTAAAAAGTGGGCGTGTTCGTTTTTATACCGCTCACCTTCCAAAATACCGAATTTCATAAAACCAAGAGAAAAATTTGGTCAATTGGAAGAGGAGTTTTGCTGCCCACTTTATATAGTAAACTACTTGACACAAGGACTAAAAAGATTTTTTAAACATATTTTTTTAAACACATCCAAAAAAGGGACGGACACACCTAGATGAACTTGAAATTTGACGGTAATAATGAAAAAAAAAGAATAATAAACTTTTCTAAGGTTTCCTGAAACTTATTTCGATTAGTTGCAAATGCATTAACAAACTTAGTATGCCATCGTATCTTATGAAAAAGGTTAAGAACTACTTGTAACAACAAATTTGTTAAATATAAAAAACCATTATTGTCAAGTGTTGAAATTATAGGGCATACTAAGTGCACTCTTCACCGAGAGCCAGAGAGTATAAGTAAAGTGCTGGAGTGCGTTGCATTTCAAGTGTTGCATGTTGAGGTTGAATTATACATAATCGTATTTACCTATACATATATATACATATATATATATTTATATATACATATTGTGTATATGTGAGAAGAAAGAGTACTTTAGAGGTCAAAAGGCAAACAGAAGTCTGAGATGGCGTGGAGTAAAAGTAATGGTTACCGTATTACAGCCATGTCAACTAAGTTATGATTTTCTAGCCATTGTTTGCATAACTCATTCTCCCTCTCTCTCTGTCTTTCTTTCTGTTGTTGTGTGTTTTATTACAATGCATTTGTATTTGTGCAACATATTGTGTAATTAAAAGCTCTGTTGACAGTTATGTATTGTATGTGTGTGTGTGTGTGTTTGTACGATTTAATTTATCGTATTGGTTCATCATACAATATGTATATAATTTGTATGAAAACCCACACGCACACATATTCACCGATAAGTAAAGCAAATCATGCTTAAAGACTTAAATGTTGTAGCAGCGCAAAAATATCTTTTTTTTTTTTTTGTTTTCTGTTTTTTTTTTCAATCTATACATAAATATAATTAAAACGATGATACTGACAATGACAATAATACTCTTTACACATACACTCACACATATTAAAAAAATCAATAACAATTATATTTGATGTGGAGTTTTACTCTTAATACGAAACATATTTTAAGGTTTTTTTGCTTTTTGTTTTTATTGCTTTAAAAATGACTCTAAAGAGGTTTAAATGGTTGCATCATTGTTGAAATTTAATTACGTCTGTACATCCGTCTTCTATTGAAACGTTTTGAATAAGAATGCATGTGTCCACTTATATTGAAATTTGGTACAAAGCTGTGGTTTAGTTTAGTATATAGCTTAAATTCAACATGGCTTCCCATCTTAGCTAGGCTATTTGCAATTTTAATACAATTTAAGTGATGTGGATATGAAATAAAAGGCATTAGAATAATGTCATATTAAATCCAATATCGCGGCTACGAAAATATTGTATAACTCTTATATATGGGTATCAAACAAAAGGACTTGACAAGTGAAATGTAATGAAGGAAATGATTTCGTATAAAATTCAACGTGGCAGCCACCTTAACATGACCAACTACCAAATTCTCTATATTACAATATGAGTATCAAATAAAAAGACTTAATATGTGAAATTTGATGAACTGAATAATTTCATACTAAATCAAACATGAGAACCTTTAATATTATTATTATTATTGCTAAAGAGACATAAAAGTCAAGTCTTTCATAACATTTACACAAAGTATGTTTGTATAAAACATAAATATTTAATATTATTATTAACAAAACACAAGGAAGAATGCACGAAAATGGAAAAGAAGAACTTAACGAGAAATATATCCTCCCCCGAACACATCCAGTACATGGTTGTTTAGTAAAATATTTGATTTAAAATATTCTGGTTAAATACATGATAATATATTTGTATATAAACAGACATTATGAACATTGCCAAACACAATTCATTTCGTTATGCCACAACAACAGTACTAAGAACAACAACAACAACCACAGCAATAAATAAGATGAATGACTTTGACAAAAAAAAAGAAAAAAAGAGTAAGAGAGCTCAACATAGAATATAAATACGCACCAACAACTGAAAGGACACATACACCCATACACACCCGTTTACACACAATGCAATAGACAAGATAGAATAATGCAAAAAAAAATAAGTGATTGCTAGACATTGAAAGAAAGAGATAGAGTGTCACAGAGATGGTAAAAAGAGTGAGAGAGAGAGGGACAAATGGAACTGTTGGCTTTTATCATACACAAAATATTACTGAAATTTATTTTGGTTGAAGAGACCAGCATCATTTCTAAAGCACAGCATTTTTTTTCCAAATTTTTTTTGTGTGTGTGTGCTGTTGTTTTTTTGTTTTTTTTTTTTTTTATAAAGCAGCTATTTAACTTGTACGTTATGTGTGAATTGCTGCTTCGTGGTATTTGTTGTTTGTATTTGTTGCGTTGACACAAGATGAATGACGAGCCGTTTATAATCTTCTTAATTTCCGAGCTTTACTTCAGCTTATACATACAAATATACACCAAAAAAAGAAAAAAAAAACGAGAAGAATTATGTATGGGACCATTGTGTGCTTGAAACTACTATTACGCACTATCTTTTTCATGCATTATATAGCATGTCCGGTTAAATCTTTTTCATGGTTTGTAAAGACGGAGATGAATAACATACAGATGATGCTCAAATATTCTTTTAAAATGAAATATCAATCCAATGCAATGCATGGTTTTATAAAAGAATATTTTATGAATTGGAAAAAAGCAAATATAAAAGGTTGTAATCGGTTAAGCTCAGTTTTTAAAATATTCTATATCAGTGTTCTCCGCAGTTTAGTACGCGTACGCGTCAAAAAATTAAATAACTTTGTACATGAACTAGAAGTGTTTGTACAAAATTTCAACTCAATATCTTCCGTAATCATTCCAATAACAGACGGATGTCGCGACGTATATAACCAAAACAATTCGGATTTTATTGCTAATCATAAATATTTTATGTATACTTTGTTATTTGAAAATATAAATTAAACGCCTAAAAAGCACAATTATCATTTTCAGTTTATATTATTAAACAAAAAATGTTCAACGACAACCATAACAATAACACACAATAAAATATTAACATACTCAGCCATGGCAATAATACTGGTAGTGCCATATAAGTTTATAAGCGAATGTTTTGTTACTCGTATTATTGTGTATGTAATAAAAATTGAAATTATTTGTTAATACAAATTCTGTTTCTATCTCTTACAGACAACGTGCTTAACTTATACAGTAACTAGCACTGGCACTGGCACTGGCAGTAGCAATGGCACTCGGGTATGTGACTGTGAAAGTTGTGTTGTTCAATTTCTATCTAGGGAGTAGATATTAAAGTCTATTTAATATTAAAAGGATTTCGGCGGTAAATATACCAAAAATCCAAACTCACACAGATACACCATACTTTATAAACAACATGTATAAACACATGTGTAGCTATGTAGCTAGCTAGCTAGTTACATACGTAAGTACATACTTTTTAACACGTTACACATGTTTAAGCTTTTAAAGAATTTCTCCGGTTGAATTTTATTCATGAGTGGTGGGGAGAGTTCTTGTTATAATTTCATGTATACAATAGTTTAGCAAGAGGGACGTTTTCGCTAAATGCACGTACTCTTCTGCTCTGTCGTTTCCCGACTTCAGACCTCCCCCCCACGCCACTACATTGTTTTTTGTTGTTGGAATTTTGTAAATTTTTGTTATTTAAGTTAAGCCAAATATCGTTGTTGTTGTTGGCATTCATTATATATAAATATGTAACATTTATTAGATTTTATAGAAAATTTTCACCAGCACCAGCACGAGAATAACTTTCTGGTGTTTATTTGATTGTTTTTCTTCAAATAAAATATGTAAATAATGCTTAAGTAAATAGGGGGAGAGAACATAAGGATAGATTTTTAAGTTTATTTGCACATGGGGAGAAATGTTTCCCTATTCGTTAATATATAAAAATAATAAATTTAATGAGGCGCAATGTTAACCATTTCACTGGTAGTTTACATGATATAATATTTAGATTATTATCAATTAAATTCATAACATAAATACATTGGTAGAACTTTACAAAAGAATGTATTTTTTTTAAGGTCTAGACATGTACAATCAACAAAATAGATTTATCTGACACAAAAATTAATCGATAAAGTTGAAATTTAGTAGTCTTACGTATTATTATCCCATCCATTTATGTTCAAAAAATGGGCATGGTCGGATAATAAACATACCCACAATGTACATAAAACTGTATTCAGCGTAAAACTTCACTTTTAAGCTGATATCTAAAACGTACCCTATTAGAGGGTGTAATCATGTAACTGCCACGCCCATTGTTTGTATGTAAATGAGTATTCACATTTACATACAACCGATATTGTAGACCTAAGTTCATTTTAGTTCCTTTTTTTACTTCACCTCTTAATCAATGAAAGTCTGTACGTCCGTCTTTTATTAATACTTATTTTTATCATTTTCTTTATAAATTGTGGGCATGTGTAGGCGCTGAATATCATCTCTTTTGTACACTATCTTTCGCCAAGCTATGTTACCATTTCATTAGAACAATTTTTGTGTTTTGTTCTTAACGTTAGCGTTAACAAGAGACAGACGTACAGACATTCAATGTGTTTTTTGTATTTTATTTCATTCATTTCATATCATTTTGTAAAAGTTCTATTAAAACATTTATATGAAACTTTATCCTTATTGTAGTTGGCATTTTATAGAATCCTCTTTTATATTCTTTTGCTCATATACAACTCATCAAATATGAAATAATTTGTTATGTAAAATTTTTGAACACACATCATATGCAAAATGTGATGCATGTATGAACAGTGATGAACAGCATGACAAATACCAGACAACTTAAGTTTTACAGTTCCTTTAATATACATATTCTTTTTTGGTATAAAAGTAATTTGTTTTAGGAACAATTGCTTGTTGTTGTTGTTGTTGCAAATAGAAAAAGCCAAATTTGACTTAGAAGAAATCTTCAATATCCAGCATTAATGCACCAAAGCCATCTAAGGAGTACATATGTCGAGATATTCTTCATGCTTAGGGAATTACTTAAGGACAGACAGATAGACTTAGTTTTTGATGCTAGCAAAAAATATTTGTTAGTAGGTAGGGTATAAAAAATACATTATGATAATGATCATAATTTTTCATAATTGAATAAAAAATGTTTATTCAAATTGGATAAATGCCACGCCCCCACTTAATGAAAGATATATGAAAAATTTTATTTTTAAAGTTAAATTTTAAACAAATATTTACTAGTGTAGACTTATTAATTATAAGTCCGAATATATGTACAAATTAGGTGGCAAAATTTGGTATCAGCCACGCCCACTGTTTATATCAAGTTTATTGAGTCCTTAAGATTTAAATTTAGTTTATTTTTATGTGTTTTGATTATAAATCTTTAAAACTAATAAAGAAGAGGAAGAAACACACACACACACACACACACACAAGCAACAAAACGAAAATGTCATTTTATGTTAAATAGAGAGAAAACAAGCAAATGCTTCCAAATGTTTATTATTATTAAATGGTTTGTGAATACGTGTTCATACATGCACACACACGCATACACTAAATATTAGATGTGTACACAAATTTGTATATATTTTATGTATATGCTTGAACATATAACTGCATACACTTATACACAAATATAGCTTAGAAATGATAACAATTTTAATGATGATTTTGTAACTGTTAAAATGTGCATTTGTGTATGTGTCCACATAGCATAGCACAGCATTTACGGTTAGATGAAGGACTAACTGGTTGGTTGGCTGTTTATTTACATATAAGTATATACATGAACATCTATTTATAGTTAAACTAAAACGGACAATAGACGAGTAGTAGTTACTATACCCCCAAAAAAAAGCCAAAACCAAAACCTCAACCAAACCAAACTCAGTACAGGATATGAAAGTGAGCTTCTCCTCTATGGGACACAAAACAACACAATTTATATTTCAGGATGTAACAATAAATGAGAAAATCAGTTCACACATACAAACAATCACTATATGTACATAAATGTATGAACAACAAAACATATTAAAATCGTTTAATACTGACAATTTTAATACACCCTACATCACTTAGTTACACAAAATAAACACAATCTATTGAATTTTAAAGCATTCACACAAACTTAACATTATTTTTACCAACTACTCTATTTTTAATTAAAAATGAAAAAATTCTAAATTACATTGAAAAAAGTTCAATTTAAAATGATAAATTTTATTTAACATTGAAAAAAACTCAATTGAATTTAAAAATTTAATGTTACTTTGAAAAATATTTAAATTAAATTGAAAAATTTTCAATTCAAAGTGGAAAACTGAAATTGAAATTGAAAAATAACACTTGAAATTGAATTTTTTTTAAATAAGCCAAATTGAATTTAAAAAATTGTGAATATAATAATGAAAAAAACGCATTTTAAATTGAAAAATGTTCAATTGAAATTGAAATTAGTATTTCTTCAATGTTAAGTCAATTTTTTTATTTTCAAAGCAACCTTTTTGTTTATTTTATTTATAAAATTAGGCAGCATAAAAGTATAGGTACCCACCCATACATACATATTGTATAAATTCATATATAAGATTTTATGTTATATTGTATATGAAACTATAGGCTACATACATATATATATTTACTAAAGATTCTGAAAAAAAGCGAAAAGCAACTATTTGGTCCAGACCTATGTGCTGTTATGCGTTACATAAACATATAATACAGCTTAAGTTAAATGTATGCGCATAAATTAATAATTAATTACACAGAATTGCGTATCAGTACTGGTTGTTTGTTGTTGTCGTTATTGTTGTCATTGTTGTTTATTGCGATTCTGTCCTTGCACACGCATATACACATACTTCCGCATACATTTAGAATTATAATTGTTTGCTGTACAAGTTTGGTACACCCTACCTACTTTACTACCTACTTTGTCCTCATCGCTACATATTATTATTATTATGTGTGAGTGTGCGTTTTTCGGTTAATACATATAATGTGTATCATATTGGATAATGAGTAGAAGGGTATAATATTCAACATTATTGTTATTGTTATTCATGGTCTCTATATGTAATATAACTAGTGTGAGTGTGTTTTCGTAAATTTTTCCATGTGTTACTGATTATTACTATAAAATGGTATTCAACTCGATATTATGAATATCATTAAAAATGTATGAGTGTGTGTGTGCGTGTATGTGTGAAAATAGAGAAAATTTCCTTCTCAACATCTACTTAAGATAACACGTCTGTATAATTAATTATATTTTATATGTATGTTGGCAAAAATGTGTTATCAATTATGTGCTTGATTATGGCAAAAATTTTAAATAAGTATTTTAACACATTCACAACACAAACACGCCTATGTACATATACACATTTATGTTCACAAACTATGTAGATTTTGTAAAAGATAATAATGGTTAAGGTATAGAATGCACAAAAGAAAAATAAGGAAGAGAGAGTGAGAGAGTATGTGTGAATTTACAATGTTAAAGAAATTGAAAGCAAAACTGTTTTTCGGTTTATATTTTTGCCTGGTGGTGATGTTGTTATTGTTGTTGTTGTTGTTATACAGTACATGCTTTATCTTTTAAGCTTCCAAACAAAGCTTATCTCTCTCATCACCATCATAATCATCATCATCGTCAACATTGTAATCATTTTCATTACAAAACCAACATCATTATTAACGTATTTTGTAATATTCTCATAAATTACGCTAATTTAAAGTAAACAAATGAAATTCAAATAATAATCAACGCTGTGTGCACAGCAAACTAAAGTCAATGGGTGTAGACGGCATATTGAATGAAATATTTATGACAGTGAGAAAGAGAGAGAGAGAGAGAGAGAGAGAGAGGGAGACAATGAAAAGAACCAACTTGACGACAAGTACTGTCATAACAAACCGCTTTCAAAAAATTTTTAATTTACCAAATTATAAACATTGCACCATCACTGGTAAATATTTACGTAATTTTAGAAGGCAATGTTTATTCTTCTTTTTTTTGTTTTTGTTTTTCTTTTTTATAGAATATACTCCACCCACCCACGGTATAGAGAGAATGCCAAATATTGCCAAAAAAATTTTAATAGAAAAATGCATGTAATGCATGTCTATACAGTGTGAGGGAAAAAATGGAAATGGAAACTCTCAGATAACGTCATAGGTAGAAATTTTTGTCGAAAATTAATTTAGACAATTGTGACCTTGATCTTTATTTTTCTAACCTGAAAACTTTTATATAAAGTTTTTTTTCTTCCCGTGACATTACTTTCCTTTTTTTTCTTCACCCTGTATATTGTCTGTTTGCTCGTTTCTGTCTCCCACTCTAACACAAATTTAAGACAATTAAATTAGATTTTTAAAAAATATTCAAAAAAAATATAATTTTTATAATTAAGGAATATTTTCAACGCTTTAAAATGTAATTCCTTTTTTAAGACAAATCTTTCTTGAAGTTAAAACATTTTTGGTAGCGTTTCAATTTTTAGTTATCTATGGTACGCGTAAGAATGACTGTGATATGATTTGGTTTGGAGTTTGTTTTCAAAAATATAAACTTTTCATTATAACGTATAACGTGTCAGTTTAAAAATGAATTTTGTGGTATTATGTAAGTGTATATATATGTATGTATATATGTACAAACACATATGCATTGCATACATACATTTGATGCTTTTCTGCGGGTTATGTGAGAATGTGTTCATATATAAAAGATTTATTATGATAACTAACTTTTGCTTAAATACCTTCACCCCCACCCTTGGCTGTCTAAACACCCTTCCATTCGCAGCATATATTGTATCATACAAACACGTGTATGTCATGCCATATAGACTTTTACATCGTAAACCATTTCAAACTTTTTATTTAGGTGACAATGATTACCACCACTACCGCATACATACATACATACATTCATATACAAACGTTTTTCCCATCTATACGCACATAAATTCTGACTGAGCTGAGCCACTTATTCTGACTGAAGTGTTTTATTATTTAAAAAAGTTGAATTGCCAAAGATTAGCTGTAAAAAAGTCATTTAATGTTGTTTTTTCTCTTTTTGCTTTTTTGTTTTGTTTGTGTGGCGTGTCTGTATATATATATATATGTGTCGTAAACAGTACAGAGTGTGTAAATAAACATTTTTATGAGATTTTTATAAACTTTTACATAACTTGTCATTCTAACTGTTTGAAATCCATAAAAATTCATTCTTTTAATTTACTACATAATGAAGTGCTTCAATCTCTCTCTCTCTCTCTCTCTCTCTCTCTCTCTCTCTCTCTCTCTCTTTCCCTCATGACTGTTGATGGTAAAGTTTTGTGTATATTAAAAAAAAAAAACAGAAATCATTTTGATTGACTTTTGTAAACTTACTCACATATGGTTCTTACGAAATTATATTTGTTTATAATTTAAAGCTATTCGAAGTTGTTTGGTATATGGTGCTTATAAATGTGACCTTTGAACCAAGTGTTAAAACGTTTTACACAAAATACAATGATATCTGATTACAGGAGAAGGCTTCTGTATACAGTTATAAACTTAAAGTGGACGAAATTGGGTTAGAGCCACGCCCACAACTTTTTAAAGTCTTCAAAATTAGCTTAATATAGTTCAAATACTATTTATAATTATTCACTCCATTGATTAGGCAAAAATGGGCGTGGCTTACTTTACCGAAGTTTCAAAAGAAATTTTTATTTAAAATATAAAAAACATAAATTAATACGAAATGTATAATATAATAAAAGGATGTATCATGCTACCGCCACGCCTACATTGTTTACTTATAAATGTTGAAAATATTTTATATTTAACGTAAACTGGAGTGGAGAGTATTTAATATTTGGCCTTAACCTTAACGTGTTCGTTAGTGTTGAAAATTTGACAAAAGTAATTTTATATCAAACAATGAAACTTTTTTCCTTCTATATGGCAAGTAGTACATGTTCAACTGCAATAAATTTAATTAAAAAACTTCTCTATAAAGTTCACATCAAATATATATATTTTTTTTTTTTTTACTATTTTATGCCCATCATGGGTTATTATATCATCAAAATTAATCATTTATAACATGATATGAAATGCAAGTGAGTGTTTTCGATATATACACACATGAAACATTTAGTATTGTACATGAATCCTATATTATATTACGGCTGTCATAATATCATTTGATTGTATGACAAATGAGTGACGTTTCTGGCGATATCGATCGATACAACTTAGAGACGCATGAAATTTAGTGTTTCTTTATTAACGGAATTATTTACATGCTTAAAATACATTTTATAAATATTATAAATATTGTGATATATGTGAGCGTCCTAATCAATCTTTTTAATCTTATTTAAATTAAAATTTAAACTTAATATAAAGAAATTAAAAATATATATACATACACCATGAGAGGGCGTAATCATATACCTGACACGCCCACTTTGGATTAGATAATTATAATTTTTTTATATATAATTTTACTTAGTTCTTAGTTTAGGCAGTTCCTGTATGAAAATGTAGGAAATAGGTTTTCAGCAGCGCCTAAAATTGAGGAATTTTTTCTTAGACGAACAAAAATTTAGCCAAAAAAATGAAAATTTTATATATATTTTCATATATAATAAATCTACTAACTCAAGTATAAAAATGGGTGTGGTCATGCCCACAATTTATAAAAAAAAGTTCTACTTTAATTGACCTTTGACTTTTGTGGTTGTTAAAAAACAGCGCAGGGGTATATAAGCCACGCCCACTGGTTCTGTGTAAATGTGAAGAGTGTCTCATATATGACCTGGGACACCTTCTTTGAAATGATAATTTACAATTAAATTCGTTTTGCTATAATTTGAACTTTTTCTTAAATTTTTAACTTCAAAGCAATAAAAGGAAGCGTTTAAGAGAAACAGACAGATATGTATTCTCTAGCAATCTATCATATACAATATATTTTAGTAGTACATACATATATAATAAAATTATATAATTAAATGTGTATGCGTGTGTTTTGTAAAGAGATCAACTAAGTAGAATTTTGTAATTTTCCTCCTGAATTGATTTGATTTCCATTTAAAATGTGAATTATTAAGTAAAACCTCAAAGACCACAAAAGCACAGCAAGCACAAGTATAAAGGAAGATTTGTAAAGCTTAAGCACACCACCACACATTTGAATATATGTATATATATGTAGATATGCAAGTAGATATGCTGAGATACTCTTGAATTTACAATATGTTGAAGACAATGATTGCAGATTTTATAGATTTGCTTGGAGAATCATTTCGGAAATGTACGTATATATACTGACAACCTCAGCATCATATATATTTGATAAGATGTTATGTATGTGTGTGTGTGTGGGGTATATGTGTGTTTTAGTGCGTGTAATACATTTTAAAGTTTAACTGTTCTTATCCAATATCATAACCTCAAATATGCATTTGTGTGCTTGTTAGTGCATGTGTGTGTAAAGATACGTTTAATGTTAAATGACAATATTTTCTAATTAACCACAAATTTATCTCAAGTGTCATAAAATTTTATATAATCTCTGTGTCTCTTTCTTGCTTACTCTCATTTTGCTCAATTTTGCTGAAATTTCGCAAATTAAAAGTTAAGAAACGAAAGCCTTTCCTTTTGATATTTAATTATGCTTGAAAACAAAAATTAATTTATTTAAAGTCTTATTCGGTAAATTGTACATCTATAATAAATTGTTTTTTGGTAGTAAGCTAACCAAGTAACGTATTATTAAACCATTTCAACTGAATTTGCATGATAGTTAAAAAACTGGACAGATGGACATTTTCTGCCATCTTTCCGCTGCATTTGTAATAATAATAAAAACTGATTCCTTTTATACACTGTTGCGAAATTTTCACCCTCCCATGCTATGTACTGCATTCCAACTCATACATAAAATATTTGCAACAATATAAAATTTTATTGTTAACGTGTAAATATTTTTTTTTTTCAAAAAATAACAGAAAACACAGATATGTGAAAAATCTATTTGTTTTTATAGAACTTTTTTTTAGAATTCCTTTTTTTTCTCCCCTCTTAATCATAAAATCTAATCTAAGGCTATAAAAAGGAGAGAGAAAAAGAAACCAAACCAAACCAAACAACCAACATCCTAATTCCAGGGGTTAGATAAGGATTTTACTTTTTCCATAAATTTTCTTTTTTTATAAAATCAATGCCGTGAACAGGGAACAAAACAATGATGAACGGAATAAAACTGGAAAATAATAGTCGTAGAGGAAACAATGTTAAGAAGGATGTGAAATAAAGAAAAAAACAAAAACAAAAACAAATGTAAAAATGTATACAAAGAAGACAACAACAAAAAACAAGAATAATAATAATGATAGCAACAATAACAACAACAACAATAATAACGGTAACAGCAAACAGAACGGAAATGAATTGCAAGCCTACACAAACCAACCACAATAGCTTTAACATATAAACATATACAAACGCACACACACACACACACACGCACGCAAATATATGTGCATCTGTGAAAGCAGGGTCATAGCGATAACTCTTACTTTGCATTTTTTCGCTCTATAAAATGACCATCAACACAGACATCATGTTGAGCAGTGGTGATGAGGACAACAACAACAACTACAACGATAACAACAATAACAATAACAACCATAAAAATTAAGTGAGTTTTACATTCAACTATGGATGAACAATTTTTTTTTTTTTTTAATCAAAAACTTAACGGTTAAAATCTAATCAAGCACCTTAGCGACGAGGGTAGATTAAGTTTTCTGTTCCCTTTGCAATATCCACCAGGGTGCTTCAGAGCCTTTACAAAGTATATATATTCTTGAAAAACGTCAAAATCTTAATTGATTTAGACATATGCATCCGTATGTCCGTCTGTTGTTGGAATTCCAACAATCGCACAAGTGAGATATTGGGTTAAAATTCCATAAAAAGAAAACCTTTCTGGTATCTGTACATAGCTTGCTGTTTAAACAGGCAAAATTGATTTAGGGCCACCCACGTAATGGGTAAAAATCTCTCATAAAAAAACATTGTAAAAATTACAACATTTATCGAATTTTTTATGTCTATCTGCAGCATTCTATTGAAATTTGACAAAGAAAATAATAGCCACGCCCACAATCTAGGTATCAGCCATAAAAATATAAGTTATAACATTGAAATTTGTCTAAATAAACGATGTTTTATAAATGGGCGGTTTCGGTTAACAGACACGTTTACATGTGGAGCGCGTTTCATATTCGGTCTAAGCCGAGTTTAGTGTTTTTTAGTGTTTATACCCTGCACCACTTGTGCCAAAGGCTGGATACTTTGAGTTTTAACAGGAAGTGGGCCACTCACCTTTAATTACATCCATCAGAAAACTTGTTCAATCAATTTAAGCATATCCGTCTGTCCATTTAATTTTTGTGAAAGAGCTAAACACGTCAAATTTTTTAAGATATTTTAATAAAATTTAGTACAAAAACATTATTTTTTTGTTTTATATCCCCTAGCTAAGGTATCCGTTAACTAAATCTTAGTTTAAACTAGAGTTTCCATAAACATTTTACGCTTTTAGGCTGGAATCTAATAAACATCTCTTGAAGATTTTTTTTTGTATTTCTTTATGTAACTTTCCAATAACTGAACATACATATTTTCTGTCCTTGGTGTAAACAACGAATGTATGTTACGAAACGAAATGAATGAAAAAACGGGGGAAACAAAAAAATAACTAAAAAAAGTACACAAAACTTGGCAATAACAACAACATCAACCAACCACATCTATATTTATGGCGGTATTTTATATGACTGGAGTGTTTTTCATCTTCTTCTTCTTCTTCTTCTTCTGCTCACCATATAAGCAAATGACGAAACAATGATTTGAGTAGTGGAAGAAGGCACACTCGATAAAAATATCTTGTTCCAACCAAATAACACTTATACATACATGAACATAAAAACATACACACACACACACACACACACACATGTACTTACACTTGCACTTAGAGATGTATTTAAACATAACCCTAAAAACCAAGTAACCGCTGGTTAAATGGGGTCGTTGACGATGAGATGTGCGTTTGTTTGTTTGTTTGTTAGGAATTTTATTATATTTTGTTGTTGTTTTTATTGTTTTTTGTTTTTTTTTTCATTTGGTAACCATGTGTGCGTATAGTAGTTAAATATTGTTGTTTATTAGTTCGTTATTTATGTGATGTGGTGGTTATTGTTGTTGTTATTATTGTTGTTGTTGTTGCTTTTGTAATGTATTTTTCACTATCAGTTGTGAAAAGTTTTTCGGTTGCTGTTTTATTTACAATAATTTTTTTTAACGGTTGTATGCGTCCAGCAACATCCTCCACATGAATACGCGATGACCACAAAATAAAACGGAAGGAAACAGCTTTACCGTATACCCACTCCCATCGTCACAGCCAAAATGTTATATACCCTACACACACACACACATACATACACGCATACGCACACATATTTTTACTACCCAACAACACGCTTTCCCAATCATCATCATAAGCCCCGTTTAATGCATAAAACATAATAACCAACAACAACAACAACAACAATGCTTAACCAAGGCCCCAAAAGTAAAACAACATTATACTCCTTCTCACTACAATACATTGCTGCGGTATGATGTTACATGTATAGCTCCTTCTCCCTCACTTTCTATCTATCTATCTATCTCTATCTCTCTCTCCCTTTACCCTCTCTTACTGACTTTACATACAGTACACCCATCTTTAATGATCATTGTTGTTACGTGCCTAGCATAGCAATGCGCTGCGTATGTCATTTCCGGTCATCCGAAAATCGCTCAGTTATATGCTGTGTAGCTGTAGCTACACTAGGTTGTATCCTGATTGTTGGTTATACGGTTCTTGTTGTTGTTATTGCAAAAGCTATTTAAGCGGATTGGCTGGTAAATTGGCGGTTGCTTTGTTATACTCTCCATGCACAAAACGATAGGAACACCGAATGAAAAACCAAATAAAACAGAAAAAAACAGAAAAAAAATATATCCAAAACCACTGGGGGAATGAAAGTTAAAATATTTAATAAATAGCAACATAGTCCATAAACGTTTAAAGTCGAATCGATGTAAAACCGGTTGTGCTTAAATATAATATTAATACGCTTTCATTTCTTTTGTAATTTTTTGTTTTTTTGTTTTGGTTTTTTGCAGTAAATGGGAAAAATTTGAGCAACGAAGAAAAAAAAAGAGTCAGCGCACAGGAGAGCATATGTTTTATTCATTTGAAATTAACTTTAATTAAGGCAGGAAGGAAGCCTAAAAATGAAATCACAAAAAAAAATGCAATTAAATTGAAAATGGAAAAAAAAACTTTTCAACTTAAACAACTTTTATGAATAAAATAAATTAAAGGGTAAAAACTATTTTTTTTTTTTTAATAAAAGTTTCTACATGAGTTGTCCACGATCTTAAATAGAGCGTATGATGGAATAAAACAAAATAAAATAAAATAAAATTAATAAAAAATTAATAAAATTGAAAATTACGCCTTCTAGTGTATGTATTCCGTATAAGCTTGAAAGTCTAGTTTTATGTGGAGTTCAGTTTTTTGTAAATTGTGGGTGCGTTTGTTAATGCACCGAAAACATTGTACAAGAGAGTAACACTGCGTTGGAAGGACTTACCGACACTTGCCATATAAAAAACGGCACCAGAGAAGCAGCCTTAGATTATTAGTTGTAATCAGCTATGACATCGATTCTCATAATTATAAAGAAAATTATCTTTCCGAGAACATAAGCGTATCTCCGGAATAGAAATTTGATTCTAAGAATATATTTTCGTCTTTTTACTCATCACGTAATACATGAGATGACTGTTGTCTAATTTTTTTATAGCAACGCAGAAAATTTAATCAAGAGCTCTAAAGCTATCAAATTTCGATTAGTTTTCTGTGTTTTCTGTACCGCTGTTACACCCTTGCGTGACTTTTATGATTGCATTAATGAAATGTTTTGCTTCAAAACGTTTTTTATTTAAATGATATTTTTTTTAGGTACGTCTCCCCATCAATGCATTTATTTTCCTTTTTATACCCTCCACAGAAGGTCTGGGTATACTAAGTTTGTCAATCCGTTTTTATCACCCAGAAAAAGGCGTCAGAGATCCTAAAAAGGATATACATCCTTGATCAACATCAATAATTAAGCCGTTCTAGACATGTGGGTCCAAAAAGTTTTCCAAAAAACAATACACTATTAGAAGGCGTAATCATATACCTGTCACGCCCACCCCCGTAGAGTTGGAGGGTGTTTAAGATTTGGCCTCAGCTAGATTTAGTTTTCTTAGCTTTTTTTTTTGTTCTTTTGTTACGTAAAGTGAAATGAAATGAAATGAAATGAATTGAAAGAAAAGAAATTTAAGAAGCAAGTAAACACCACCCCCCGCCCATTATCGATTTGAATTAATATTGTAAATTAAAAATGAAACCGTCAAGCAAGCATTTGTTTAATATTCATATTAATTCTCATCATATTTGAAAGGCCGCGTAACTGTCGTTGACACACATGCTGGTAATTTACTGTGAAGCAAACAGCAAAAATGAGAAATGATAAATTAATTTGTTAGATTTTATAGGAGGGTGACACGAGTCGTCGTACATTACGAAAAAGAAGAAAGAAGGGAATAACTCAACGCACACAACAAAAACACACACCTATATACAAAAACCTTACACTCGAATGCACAAAACAGACAAAGTTTACGCATAAATTAATATCATCACCAGCATACAAAATATAAAAGTTTACAATAAAATAACAACAGAACCGGTGGGAGGGTGCAATGGTTGCATGATAAAACGTGATGATAAAATAAAACTTTACAACAATAGTAAAAATTGTTACAAATTACCAGCAGTTCTATCAAACATACACATTCACACGTACCCAGCTACAGATCTCTTGTATCACTCAGAACGCAGTGTACTCATGCAACAGCATGCACAATTTTGCACTTGGATTTGTAAATTCAATTAGAGACATACCAACAACTATAACAATAACAACAACAACAACAATAACAATAAAAAAATGATGAAAGAATTCAAGTGGGAAATTCAAACAGTGCTTGAAGAAAGGCAAAGAAGAAAGAGCAGAAGGAAGACCGAATCAAGATTTCGAATGTTACGATAGGTTAAGTTCGACCATGTTAAACCCTAAACCACTTAGCTCCTTAAATTATGCTACAAATTGTTGTAGTTTAGGTGACCTACCATTATATGGAAAGAGGTTCCAAAAATGATGCGATCGGGTCCATATTTCTTAGAGTCCATTATTAAGCTAATCAACTATTCTTTACAAATTTTTGAAAAAAAATATAAAAGAATTGCGATTTTTTGTCACATACAGGCTTACAAAGGACCATAAATGGGGAGGGGTTCTAAATATAGTCCAATTTGGTACATTTCCAAAAAAAAAAAAAAATCCTTTTTGTTTTTTTACCAGATTTCTTAAAAAAATGCGACCAGCAGCTTGGGCACAAATTTACATGGATGGACAGACGGATACAAGTATATGGGTAAATCGATTTAGATCTGAATCGATCGGTACAATTGAAAGTGGGTGTGGTATTTGCCATTTAGGAGTAGTAAGTTACGTTCGGTTAGGTTAAGTTATGTGGAGTTGGTTAGATTTCATTGGATTAGTCCAGGTAGAGTGCAATGGTATGAAAGGCGAACCCCTCACTTAACTCTTAATTGAAAATATTTTAATAATTTTTCTAAAAATAAACAATATGTGCGACCAGCAATCCTACTTATTGCAGCAGACAAACTTTATAAGAAACACCATGTTATTGTTATATAAAAAAATTTCATAAAATATCGCAACTGTCTCTATCTCCATCAACACCCATTCAGCATCAGTTTGTAATTTTCATTAACGTTACATGAACAAGCGATTTGAACTTTATACGTTCACGTTATAACTTTAACGCACATGTGCTGGTGTCACAGTGTCAATTGGAGAAGGTCCTTGTCTCGTTGTTTCCTTTAATTCGTCTTTTCTGCAAAAGGGATGCATTTCGTTGTACACCCCCATACGTACACATGCATGCTGCCACAAAAAGATTCATTAGATGAGTGGAGTAGAGTGTAGGATTGTCTTTTGTCATTTTCTTCGTTCTAAAAAGTTTTCATATTCGCTCATATTCATATTCAACATCTTTAACCTGCCATGCAGTCATGCTTTGTAGAAAAGAAAGACCAAAAAAACAAATACAAAAAAAAACAAAAATAAACCAAACCAAAGAAAAAGGATGAACGGAATGGATGACAAATTATATGCATATGTCACTCACACTCACTGAGAAGTTTTGGCTTTTTGCATTGAAATATTTCTTACCTTACGTTACGTTCGTGCCATCACATCATACATACATACAATCAGACATTTTCTGGTGTAAATGCTGTGAAGTTTAAAATCTCGGTTAAATTGTATTTTAACTCACACACAACAATACCAGCAGTACTTGTCTTTCCTTCTTTTTCTTGTGTGTAACGTTCGCATAATTAATGCTTGACGTTGAGTAAGAGAAAGTAAGATTTTCTCACATCGTTTATTTTGTTCTTTTTTTTTTGTAGCTTCACTCGAACCTTTTCATATTCGGTGGATCCCTTACAGCTAATCTCTTATACTCGTTACTGCTTTTAATATCATTAACACACAAAGGAAATATAGCGCGAATATTTAAATTTGTACCATACGATAATGAGTATAATGGGAAAGAAATGAGGAGAGAAATATTCGGAAAAGAAGAATTTCTCGTATCTTCTCAAGTTTATAACGCCATGTCGACGCTGGAAGGTAAATAACTTGAAAACTTTAAAACGATTGTAGAAACAAGAAAAAATCATAACTATAGCTACACACAGATATTATTCTCTGAAACTCTGCCAGTCTAGCACTCCTGCGGTGCAATATACTTGACGTGACGCATACGTAACTTCTATTATTTGTTCAAAATTTAACAATTTCACTTTATTAAATACTCGTATATAAAAAAACACTCTTAGTTTTGCTGTGTAGCAGATTCCATTACTTTGCAAAATTATTAACTTTTCTTTTCTTTCCTTTTTTATATATATTAGCACAAGAGAATTTTTCTTAATTAAACATTTAACTCAATGTATTCTTAAACAAACAAACAAACTCTTCATTTATATTGCAAATTCATGCAGTACACAATGCATGCGCTTGTGTGGTAAACGCTGCTCTGACGTGTGCCAATGGAACATTTGGCTCTGGTTTAATGTATGTTTTTGATTTGATTAATGAATCTCGTAATTAATTTGTCAAACAAAAACACAAAGCAAAGCATACTCTTTTGTGTTGTATGGGATCCAATTTGAAAACAAGAACAAGATGAAGAAGAAGTAGAAATTAGAGAGAAATTATAATTGTCATCATTAAAATGGTCATAATTAAAGCAGAGAAAGGTGCATAACAATAGCATTGGTAAAGGGAGACAAGAAATTTAATAGGGTATACCACACACAGAATTTTTATATTCTACACATAAGATTGGCGGGGTATACTGAGCTTGCTATTCCGTTTGCAGCATCTATACAAATATACATTTTACGAATATATACAGATGTCCAATATGCGATTGGAATTGGGTACACATATTAATAAGTAGTCGATGTAGAATAGTGACAAAAAAAGGCGTGGTCGGATAGCAGTTATGCTTACAATTTATAAAAAACTTCATTTGACATATAAACCGACATTACTAAAATGTATAATTGGGTACCTGCCACGCCCATAACAAGTACAACATTAAGATGGAATGTATTTAAGATTCGGCCTAAGATGAATTTTCTTTTTCTTTTTTTTTGTTTTATTTAAGAGTGGAATCTATGTAAATCCTGCAACCTTCTTTTAGGTGGAGTACAGATAAAAATCAATAAATTTTTTCATTGTACAATATATTTCGCGCTTTTAAGAACACAACCTATTCAAACTTTATATAAGTATACACCCTGAGTAAAGGTATATGCTCACTTCATAAAAGCGTCTCTTTTTTACTAAAAGTGATTTAATGCTATTGATTCTATTGTTTCTCTACACTCTACATCTCTTTTACTTTCTTTTTGCTTTGCTTTTTGCATTAGTGATTAGCTTCCATTTAAAGAAATTTTTCCTTTACGTTAGTCACGATTTGGGAAAAGATCTAGTAAAGGCATAAAAACGAGAATAGAATAAGAATAGGAAGGAAATTCTTCCAATAATCATTAAAAATAGAACAAAAGAAAATTTATTGAAATTAAAACGATGCGAAAAAGAAGCTTTTCATTTCATTTCATTTATTTTCTTGTTCTTTCTTTTTTTGGGTTTTTCAAGTGTTTTTTGCTCAACAAATTGAGTAGTAAATAAGTGGATAGAAGGATAGAACACATAAATCAGTTTTCATTTTGTTGGCATTTGTGTTAGCAAGGGAGGGGGGGGAAAGGGAGATAGGGAGGGAGTAAGAGTAAGTAATGCAAACGTAAGGATTATAACTTTCTCAATGAAGTTATTATGAAAAATTTATTCTTTAATCGATATATCATAAAAAATATTTATTTACAACAATATTTCAATGAGAAAATATTAATGAATAATATTTAACACTCATACGCCACAGGGGTTGATCATTCTTGGTCCGCGCGATATAAAGATTTCAAAAAAAGTTCAACAAAATTTAATATAATTTTTTTTTCCTTAAAAACTCCAAAATCCATCAAATCTACCATTCATCAATTTATAAGTAATGTCTTCCACACAACACAAATGCAAAGAAATGAAAAAAACAAAAAATTCGTGTATAGAATAGGATGAAAAAAACAGTTGCACTGCATCAAATAAAGTTAAGAAGAGACAAAAAAAAAAGAAACAACAGAAAAAAGAAACCCTAAGAAAAAAGAAAAATAGATAACATCAGCAATTTATCTCTATATAACTGTAAATACATTCGAGTAATACGATTGCACTCCCATGCATAAGCCTGACACAGAATAGTAATGTTTGCTAAAAATTGACTTGAGCGGCAATTTTTACACCTGGTACACTCTCAAATTTTTATGTACACAACCAGTGATTAGACAAGTGTGTGATATAAGCAATCAAATTGTCACATATACACTCATACGTACAAGCATCTAAGTGTAAATGTAAAGAAACCGAAGAAGAAGAAGAAGAAGAACAAGAGAAAAACAAAACAAAACAAAAAAAGAAAAAGAAATGTTCTTAAGGAAGTTGTATTGAAAACCTTAGGGAAAAAGTATTATAACTCGTTACAACAACAACAACAACAATAACAACTCAAATCTACCCAACAATTTGTAAAGAAAAAGTAAGAAGTAAACACATTAAAAAAAAACAAATTGGACTTAAAACAAATCTTAAATATTCTCCACATCTTCTTATGTATAAAAAAGGCGTGGCAGGTACATAATTACATCCTTTACAAGTGTATGTATTACTTATCAGCTTACAAGTCAAGTTTTACGCTGAGTACGGGTTTTTAGATTGTGGGCGTATCTATATCCAACCACGCCCATTTTAATAAGTAACTATAAATATAATTTCAATTTAATAATTCAATTTTTGTGACCAATAATTGGATTTTTGTCGTTTGTGGGCGTGGCTGTTGCCCAATTTAAATGGTGATCTGCGTGTAGAAATTTAAAATGTACAAAATTTCCGCTTAATATTTCACAAAGTGACGATATTGAAAAAGTGGGCGTGGCAATCAATCGATTAATACTTAATTAAGAACGTCCATATAAAAATGTCACTTTTATATTTTAGTCTGAATTTGTGACCGTAAGCATTATCAAAACACACACATATACAAACGGATGAACATTTCTTAGAACGAATCAAATTTTGATGGTTAAAATTTACAAACGGGATGAGAAACGTGGTACACCCCCATCACTAAATTGCAAGGCATACAAAAACCTGTACTGAAATGGTTCGAGTATAAGAAAAAACCGTAGACAAAAAAGTTGGTTTTTCCGAACTTACAGACACAAACAGATAAAAACCAACATAAAACTAATAATAGTTTGTATTCGAGTAGTAGCATTTATGTGTGTGTGCATGTGTTTGTTTTTTTAAGAGTACACTTGGGCAAAGTTGTACTAGTTAGTTGTAATTGTGTGTGACAATAACAAAAATATAAACAACAACAACAAAGTGGATAACAATCACATCAATGACATTTTTTCTTTCTCTTTCAAAGTAAACTATTTCTCTCTAACATGATCTCAGCTTATTTTCGGAACTTTCCTTCAATCAAAGATAATAAAAGTATTTTAGAAAGAGATAGATAGAGTGAACTCTTTGAAATTATAAAATAATACAATATTTGGACTAAATCTGAAATTATTTTTCTTTCAATTTAGCCCGCCTGTTTTATGATCGTCACATTTACACTTTCCTGGTTGTTTACTATGTTTGAAGTTTTATATCATTTTTCTTTACAAATTAAAATTATTCATAATTCGGTTCAGTTCAGCCTTTAATGTCAAAAACAATTTTAGTCACATTTCGTGCCTAAAGAGTATTTCATAGTACCGTTATCTTAAGACTGCCTTTCAACATAAGTAGTGTCACCGACAAAGAACGTTCAACTAAGTATATAACCCTTGACAATCATTAGAAGTGTATGTTCTGTAGGTTAATACAAAAACAATTGAATCTTACATGAAGACAAGCCGACTCCACCTTTTATCTGTTTCCATTTTTCTTTTCTTAAATGTTAACACTTTAGTATTGACGTCTGCTATTTATGTGGTTTTTAAGGTGTTTCTTACAAACATTTAATCTAACAAGTAGAAAATCTTTAAGATAGCTTAAACCAAATCTACAGTACTCTCCATATATACACGTACCCTATGAAGGTTTGGCATTTCAAACAAGCATTTTTCATTTATGCGGATAAGTCTGTATTGAAATAGGAGATAATCTATTAAGAGCCACACCCATAATTATAAAAATAATTGAAATTGGGTAAAAATATTTATAGTTTATTCATCCATCATTGTTCTAAAAAAAAAAGGGTGGGATTGTGTAACTGCCACGCCCACAATATCAAAAAGAACTGTCTCGTGCAAAATTGTTTACTTAGTGGAAACATTTAATTTAATATAATCAGCAATAAAAGTGAAATTTCTAATATGCCACGCCCACAATTTATAAAAAAACAAACTTTTTAATACAGAATTGTTCAAAAAGGTGAAAAAAATTTTAATAATTAGCAAATGAATAAAAAATTTTATTTATGCCACGCCCACAAAAACTTCTCTCATGCAGAATTGTTTACTTAGATGAACAATACTTTAATAATCACTAAAGGAATGTCAATATGTATCAATATGCCACGCCCACAATTTATAGATAATTAATAATTTAGCTATTTTACTTGATAATCTTCAATGTCCTGTTGTTTACTTTTTTTCTGTTTTTCATTTCTGATTTCTTTTCCCGCTTCCCTTTCATAAGTTTAGAAAACAATAACAACAATTTCACATATATTTTATTGTTATTGTCTTTACTTAGCTAGCTCTTCCAAGTGGTTTTTGTTTTATAAAGAGAAAAACTTAAGTGGTGGGATACATGCAGCCCTTCAATAGTCACAGAAAGAAAGATAAAAACAAAGCCTTGAATCAAAATCTACTCAACCGCAAACAATTGCTGTTATCTACACAAGCATACACGCCCATCTAACTACTTTCCTTACTTCCTTTACTGACCTAAGCCGAGTGTTTATTGTTTCGTGGAAAATTATTTAAGTTTTTTTCGGTTTTTTTCTGGTTTTTTTTTTATATTTTCTTTAACCACGAGACTTTTTTTTTGTTTTTGACTTAACCATAAGAAGGATATTATAGAGAGATTTTTAAAAACTAAACTGAAAAAAACTCTACGAGTGTGTGTTTGTTTTGTGAAGCTTTAAGATGTAGCAAAAAAAAACCAGAAAACAATGAATGAAGGGAACAAACAAATAATAACACAACGACTACTTGGCAAACTCTTTGTTGTAAGGTTTTGCGATAACTTTTTAGTTGTAGTTGTAGTTGCCTCTGTTATTTTAGTTATATTGAAGTATACTTGTAATATTCTTTTTTGTTATATGGCTCTGTTCTATCTCTCTTTCTCTTTTCCCCAATCTCACGCTCTTTATATGCCTATCTGTACTTCAAGTACCAAAACTTGTAAATACGCTTTGGAAAACTTTCATTTTTCTTTTTTTTATCCCAATGTGATGGAAAAAATTTAGTATGAGAAAAGAAGGAAGAAGAAGAAGAAGAAAAAACAATAAGAATGAAAAACAAAGAAAATATGTCGAGTGTACTTTACTACATATTGTATAAGTATGTGTAGATGCGTAAGCATGCATCCATGTATAGGAAGTAAGTTTATTGTTGTTGTTGTTGTTGTTGTTGTTTTCTAGTGATATAAGTATATCTTCATTATTTTTTTGTTCTCCCTTTTCGTTGAAAAAGTTCCCTCTTTCTTATTTTGTTTTGTTTTGTTTTGTTGTTTTTTTTTTCGTAATTTTACTGCTTCGGTTTACAAAGAGTAAGTTTCTGCTGATGATGACTTGCCACAAAATGTTATAATATCGAGTTAATTGTTTGAAATAACTGCCTTGGGTGAACTTTTAATCAAAACTATTTTACATTCTTTATCTTTTTTATATCCCAGCAAACGATGGGTATATTAAGTTTATGCAGAGGTTTGCAACACCTAAACGACATGTGACCTATTCACCTTCAACTATCAACAAAATCTAAATCGATTTAACAATGTCCGTCTGTCGATTGCCTCCTTGCGGTTGTTGCGATCGGTATGTCAAACTTAATATACCTGCCATGTTAAGGGTAGGGTATAAAAAAGTTAGTTAATCTAACTCTCTATAGATTTATTATTTGAACAATACAATCACCTGTTTAAGCTTTCACTATAATGCGCTTAATTTTTCATAGTTTGCCGCATCATGCAGGCATGTATTGTTTAAAGCATACAAACTACACTCCATGTATATGCTCTTTACCTATAATATAATTATCAGTACAGCCACTTAATATATTCAATGTGTAGTCATTTAATTAAATCCCAACTGAGAGGTTATTAAAGGATAATGGCGGTTATCATGTTTGCGCTAATGGCCATTCCCCTGATATTACATAAAAAAAAAAAAAAAAATTAACTCTTCTATAAATTATTTATTAAATCAAAAGTGTTATGAAAACTGGGCATATACACAATATATTAATAATAATAATATTAAAATAAATGATTACTTCACCCATGAACGAAAAGAAGAGAGAGGGAGAGCATACATTGTGTATGCATGCATACAGATAATCAGAGAATATTACAAAAAACTGTTGCCAAGTAGAAAAGAATTGTGTTGAAAAAGGAAAAACACAATACATACAAAACACATTTGTGTAAATGTATGTAAATGTGTGCGTGTATGAATACCTGTGGGTATATATTTATGCACTCGTATGCATATGTGAGAATGGTTGTATATGTTAATCAAACGCGAAAGCATTAAAAGGTACTTTATATTCATTGAAAAAGACTCACTTGCACAAATAGATGAACAACAACAAAAACAACAACAACACTAACGAAAGTTATTTTTCTCTTATTTTCACATTTTCACATTTTTATTTTATTTTATTTTCTGTTTTTTTTACAATATTTATTCATCTTATGTGTGCTATCTTTACCGACATCCCTCCCTCTCCCACCGCTCTACAATTTTCATCATGGCATGTAATGTAAAAATATGAAAAATGTTATGTTGAAAATATCATTATTTATATAAATGTATGCCGTGCACATATATTTGCTCTTTATATAGAGCAATCAAACTCACATCGCACAACACACACACATGCACACACACAATATAAATAATGTTGTATAATTATTGTGTGTGCTGAGCAGCAGAGCGTAAATTGAGTTTGAATGCAAACAAAAGCACAGTAATGCCCGCACTTTCTCTTTTATAAAAATAGCAAACAAACAAATACTTGTACTTGTAAATAACGAGCTTCGCACATAACATAAATATTAACAAAAATAAAAAAAAATATTATAAAAAAAAGGAGTAGATGGGTTAGTAAGAAAGGTATAGGTGGAGAGAGATAGATGGAGAGAGGGAAAGAAGGAGACAGTTATGCTATTGATGATTTTATCATATTAAAGTTATATTGTATTCCTACTAAACTTAAGTTATGATGGTTACAGCAACGTGTACAGCGTATCCTTGTTGGCTTTATTTCTTTACAGATAAACTAACATAAGTAGGCAACCAAGCAAAATTTATTTTATATTAACATAGATTTCTTTTTATACTTTGTTGTGATATATTAGATGTACTTTTCCATTTGCAACATGTTCATACATTCTTGATCCGCATTTAAATTTGAAACGAACTAACCACGTCCGTCTGTATGTCCACCTATTATTAGTACATTAACGGTTGTACATTTTAATATATTCAGCTGTGGAGACTTTTTTGTCATAATCAGCCAAAAGCCACGCCCACAATCAATAAAAATCAGTTTTTCTTAACAAAAATAATTCAGCTAGGACATTGAAATTGTTTTGTTAATATATAAAATGTATCAAAAGTGGGCGTGGCAGAATAACAGACACACCCACAACCACAATTTACAATAAAATCGTATTCTAGGCAAAACTCAACCAGTAAGTTAATATATAATACAAATCTAAATTGGACATATTCATGAACCTGCCACGCCCATTTTTGATGTGTAAATGATGAAGTTATTTAAGTTTTGACCTAAAACAAATTTAGTGTTTTTACTTTTTTGTGTTATTATTATATCATGTATTGATGTTGTTTTAGTTGTTGTTGTTGTTGGTAATGGTGTTGGTGTTGGTGTTGTTTTAGATAATGTTTTCACAATTATGTGTAATACTATAAAAGTGTTGATAATAAATTTATTTTAAACACATACATCCAAACACATACATATACTCGCAGCTTCACACTTATAATAACGTTGTTACGTTGTTGTTAATATATGTATGTATATAAGAATGAGTGCATATACATATGTATTAATGCATGTGTATGTAGGGTTTATGCCTTGTGAGAATATGAAAGAATGCTTGGTATTGAAATGGAATTGGCGGCTGGTGAGAATGAAAAATTTTGATTTATATCTACACAGATAAACACAACGCAACACAACTCGCTAGACTACATCTACATTTTCTTCTATCTCTT
Organism: Ornithomya chloropus; assembly: GCA_963971445.1. Classification (NCBI taxonomy): domain Eukaryota; kingdom Metazoa; phylum Arthropoda; class Insecta; order Diptera; family Hippoboscidae; genus Ornithomya; species Ornithomya chloropus. The sequence goes on from OZ020532.1 coordinate 4,247,759, forward strand.
CTTCTTCTTCTACGTCTTGTTTTTTTTTTTTATATTGCTTTCATTTTAATAATTTCTTATTTTCACTTGAGTATAATGTTCACCTTATATAAAATATGTACATACTCCTACAACACTTTGCCGTAAACAGCAGTTGATGGAACTTCAATTGGGAGAATGTATGTCTTAGAAGACACTTGAAGTTTTCCTTCTTTTTACATTCCTTGCATGAACATGTATGCTGTGCGGGTGTTTTGGATGATATTGATAATATTGTTGTTGCAGTTTTTATGTTTGGTATCCATAACTAAGATATTATGCATTTCTATCTTACTCTTTAGAAGGTTGTACTACACCTGTAATACATGTTCAAACATATTTGTGTACTTGATGGAAGAAACTGTTAAGTTTATCAATATAGAGTCACATACGCCGTGAGTGTAAATGAAACAAACAAAGTGACAAATTTATTACAACCGTATACGAACACCTTGTGTAGGGTAAACGTAGAAACCTTTCCACAAGCCTTCCCCATATAATCCACTAAGCTAACCAATATATTTACTCGTTGAGTGGTTTTAGTGGCTGGTTTTAACTTTAGCTTTAGTGGAAATGAATCTAAAATCAGATGAGATTTATTAGAGAAAAAAAAAGTAAACATTTTTTGATGGAAAAAGAGAAAATCCTTCCAAAATAAGCTTGCAAAAGAAAAAGAAGAACAAGAAAATGCATTCAAAATGAAAATGATGAAAAAAAACAAACAAAACAACTCTTGTCTACAATTTGCCAAAATTGGCGAAAAGTAGCGTAAGAGGAAAACTGAAATTTCTTCTCATATCTAATTCAAACGAGAGGCAGCAGAAACATTTTAATATGCAAACGCACAACAATTCAAAACATTATGTTTGAGCAAAAAAGAGATCCCGAAGGAAAAAAACAAAAACAAAATATAAGCCAAAATGCATTGGAAGGCTTGACAGACTTACTTGAATGATAGACAAACAGACAGACAGACTGACTGACTGATTTGTTGTTGCGTATGCTTGCATGTACGTAAGCAAACGACAAATGAAATTTTTGAACATACGCGCACTCCCCTACTGTTAGATAACAAATGCTCAGATTATCGCACATTTTTACACACACACACCCAGACATGCTCTTGAACAAAGTGACAGTTATAAGAGGTTTTAGAGATGATGAAAATAAAAGAAAAACAAAAATTTTGTTGATTTTTTTCTCCTTTTTTTGTCATCAACAAAATGATGATTTTGGTTTTTTGGTTTTTTTTTAAAAGATTGACAAAAACACATTCTCCACCAGTAGTCTGGATGGAAAATGAATTGATTGCGAGCTTTATTAATTTGATATCATTAAATCGTATTATTACGATATCATGATTTATTGTTCAATATACCAAAAAAGGAATTACAAGATTTATCTGTGTCGATGTGTAGTGGATGTACGTCCTTAGACTAGTTTTGTTGTTGTATTAGTATCAAGTCATTTTCTTAACCATACAAATCTTTTTCAATATTTTAAGCTTTAGTAAGCAATTGTCTAGCGGTGGTATTTGGCAGTTTCTACCCCTCCCCCTCCTCCTCCCCTTTCTCACTCTACATTTATTACTCTAGCACACTTTCTCTATTCTCTATTAAACAATGTAATTCAAGTCGTTTCTGGTTTAATGCATGTACAATAAATTGCCTTTGGTTGATTGTCAACGTTTGTCTTTGTTATAGGAAACCCAGATACAGCACAAGCATACACATTTTCTTCATGTTCTAGGCTTGGCATTGCTTTCAGTGGCAGAGGTGGAGGCAGAGGCAGAGGCAGAGGCAGACAGAAATGTTATTGAGAAGACTTGTGTTGAGTTGTTGTAGTAAAACAGCTAAAGCTCAACATAAAATGAAATATTCTTATTATCGTTGTTATTGTTGTTGTTGTTGTTGTTTTAGATATACTTTGAGAAAAATTATTTGTTATATAAATGACATAAATAGATTATATATAAACACGTACACTAACACGTACTACTTAAGTCTTCTACTTATTATAATACTTTAAACATCTGGAACTGCAAAACTAAACGATAGAGACAGGCAGAGTAAGAGAGAGAGAGAAAATAGAAAATAGAAAAAATAAAGAAAAAAACTAAATTTGGTTTAGATCAAATTTTAAATACCCTACACTTCTATAAACAAAAAGTGGGCGTAGCAGATACATAGTTATGCCTTTTAATAATGTATTTATTACGTATTATCTTTAATGTCGCATTTTACGCTGAATACGGTTTTTGTCAAATGAGGGCGTGTCTTTTATCTGACCACACCCATTTTTGACACATGGATGGATTGGATATATATACTAAATTTCAAGTTTATAGGTCAATTTTTGTAACACATACATCGATTTTTGTTAATTATGGGCGTGTTTATCATCCGACCACGCCCATTTTAAACATAATAATATAGTTATAAATATGATTACCAAATTTCAACTTAATAGATCTATTTTTGTAGCAGTTAAATACATTTTTGTCGATTGTGGGCGTGGCTCTTGACCTATTTTGCCCATTTTAATGAAAAAACTAAATTTCTATACAAAATTCCAGCCTAATAATTCAACATGAGTATGCCAACAACAGACGGACACACGCACATGCATGTCTAGATCGACGCAGTTTTTGATGATGATCAACACTATATGTAATATATTAAATGAAGTGTTGCAAATGAATTTACCAACTTAGTATGCCTTCACCATTTTTTGTGTAAAGTATAAAAAGTCAGTCAGACACCATTACTTATATTTAAACGCAAATAATAGGCTGTAATAAGTTGTAAAGCTGTTTGTTGTTGTTATTGCTGTTGTTACTACTTTGTATATGTTTTATACTTAACTTAAGTATATAATATTTTCTTCTCTATAAATTTTTTTCATTTCACAGAAGAAAACAAAAAAAAAATAAATAAAGAAAAAACATGTTCCTGTAAAATAGTCTTCTGTTTGTGTATTGATGTGTGTGTGTTTATATGCGTGCTTGGGTGTTTTGTGTATTATGTCCCATGTCCGTGACTGTGACCATGTCTGGGAAATTCTTTTACTTGTCTAGGTTAAATTATTGCTTTGTGTGTTGGCTTTCTGCGTTTCTCTCTTAATGGTTTCTTTTTTTTCTGCTTTTTTTTGGGATTACTTTTGTTCTATACTTATATCATTGTGCTTCTACTTTTTCTTTTTCTTCTTCGTTGCTGTTGTTGTTGTAATAAATAACTATATCGTTAACTTTCAAGTGTTGCCAATCTGGCCAGTATATATGATTTCAATTGAGTTTCCATACTCTGTGGAGTGCTGTTCTCTTTAATTAATCTCTAGTATACCTGGTTGCGTAAATAAAGTACAAAAAACTGTAATTGTCAAGAATTTATGTTCGATTTAAAAGAGAAGAAAAAAAATTTTCATTTCATTTTAATTTCATTACTTTTTATAAAATGAATGAAAATCGGAAATAATTGAAAAATATGCAACTGTTTGAATTTTGATTGTTTATATATATATTCTTGTATTTGTACCCATTTCTTATTCTCTTATTTTTGTTATTTAAAATGGGGGAAAGGTAAGAATATTGGAAGGACAGACAGGAGTACAAATTTCTATAACTAGCGACATGCGCTAAGAATTTTTTACCAAATTTCAACTTAATGTTAATTTTTGCCACCGTCAATCATTCATAATGGACACATGTAGGCGCGAACATACAGACACCATGAAAATAATCTAATGATCTAGTGAACAAGAATACATTTTGAAGCTTCTCTTTGGTACTTCACACCTCTACTCTTTCTTAAATATTAGACTTAGAGTTAAAGTAAAGCAATAAATAAAGCTAAATAAACAAATATTGACAATTGCTTTTATTGACTGTGATACAATATAATATAAAAGCAATCTATGAAGTGTGTTACAGCGTGTTATACTAGAGAAGAATGATGAAGAAGTGTTTGATGATAATATTGATAATGCATTTAACTTTCATTTTCAATTTAACTTTAACTTGATAAACTAAACGTGCCTAACTACCTATCTGTCTGTCCATTGGTCTGTACGTTTGCCAGCCTTTATTGTATATTCTATTTATTGCAGTAAATCTTGTAGATTTTTATAATAAAAAAAGAAAATAAAAAAAAAATGCTTACAAATGCTGATGTCAGATAACTCATACATATATCTTTATATATATATATATATATATATAGAAATACAATATAAATTACATATAAACAGAAACAAAACATTTAGTTTCATCATGATAAGACCACTTTAACCAACCATACCGTACCATACACTGCACCAACAAAAACATTTGCAGGCTTTGCTACATTTTTTTTCTTTTTTCATTACTTTCTATATATTTCTCTCTTTAAATATCTTACAAAAAAGTGTGTAAACTGAATGTTTTATACCATTTGCTACACAGAGAAGTGTACATATTTATAATTAGCTAAAAAGAAGTCTTTCTAATGTCACGCCTACAATCAGCAAAGTTAGTTACAAAAAATGAAGTTGATAATTGGAAAATCTATATAAATATATATATTTCATCGTTATATTATTTAATATAATTCATCGATTTGCCAAATGTGGGCGGGGTTTATATTATAATTACGCCCATAATATATAAAAGACTTTTTTTTGTACAAAATCTGATTTATAAGGCGGACATATTTACAATTAGCTTATTTACTAAAAGAATTCTTCCACTGCCACGCCCACACTTCGCCATATATATATCTTTTAGCTACAAAACTTTAAAAACTAATATTTGTTAAGCAAACGTACCATAATGATAATAATATTGTCAAATATGGGCGGGGTTGAATAATAGTTACGCCCACAATTTACAAAAAACTTTGTTTGTCTTTAAATTGGATTTTTGATTTGAATCATAATATATAGACAGTTAGAAGGCATCATTATATATCAGACACGACGAGATTTTCGATATAAAAGTAAACTTTAAGGGCATTTAAAAATTGCCATTAAACCAAATTTTAGTTTGTTTGTTTTTTTTTCACATGTTCTTGTTCTTGTTCACCCTTGTCACTAACTGATAACTGTTATATGTGGATGTGTGTATAATATACATATATGTGATATCAACATACAAAACAACATAATCTACTAAATTGCTTTTGTTGTTGTTGTTATTATTGTTATTGTTATCATTGTAAACATTTAAAACGTTTTTTTTTTGTGCTTGATTGGGTGTTGTTATTGTTGGTTTTGTTTTTGGCCCCACAAATCCAAAGCAATGTAAAGATAAATAAGTAGACACTCAACAACAACAACAACAACAACAACAACAACAACAACAACAACAACAAAACTAATAGCCCAAAAATAGCCGAGTGAATATATAACTGATGTGAATGAGAATGCTGCTGCTGATAATGATGATGATGAATGGAGCCTGAATAGCAAAAAAAAGCACAAAAACACAAACACACACACACACAGACACACACAAATGATTTAGTAAACAGAAATGTGAGCTGAAAGGGATAACGAGCTGACCAATTTAAACAGATTAATTAAAGCAAGAAAATTACAAACAATACATAAAAAATCTCATAATATCTCTTTATACTCGTTTTATAAACGTATGTTTGTCTCAATATTCTACACCTTTTGTATGTATTGCAATATAATAGCCTAAAAAGGTTTATGTTCTACAAAAAAAGAAAATAATACTGAACCGTATAAATTCAAAGAAGATTTTCTTACATATTTATTGCTACTGAACGCCTCCTTCCTTTTCCTGTATACAAAATTTTTATACAAAATCCTTTTTATTTTCCTTTGTCTATAGAAAATCAATACATTCAATTTTATCTATTTACGGTGTACATAGATGTGTTGAATTCTTTCTACTCTAATATTACAAAACATCGGACAAAGGACCAACAACCTTTTAAAATTGTATTTAGTTGTTGTTGTTATTGTTGTTGCTGCTACTTTACAAAGTAAACTTGAAACTTTATTTATTATGAAAATTAAGGAAAATTGCTTGCACACAAACACACACACATAAACTTTATATATATGTAGTTTTGGGTAATAGAACAAACAGCTAGAGAGAGTAGACGGCTTGCCATAGCTAACCTAAGGCAAGGCTAGGCTGGGCTAGTAATATAAATTTATTAAATTTTTGCAAACAATTTATAATCATCTTTTTTGTTTTTTTCTTATTTTGAAAGACTTTAGCTTTTTGTTATTATGTTGTGAACAGAATAAAGAATCTCCACCTTAGTGATGAGAGTGTACTAAGGTTGTCATTCTATTTGGAACGCATAGAAGAAGAAAACAGATTCAGAGGCTTTACAAAGTATATATATTCTTGATTTGTTATAAAATCTGAAAAAATCTAGACATGTCCGTCGTCCACAATCGAAAAAAATCCTATATCAGTTAAAAAATATTGACTTATAAAGATGAAATGTCACATCCGTCCATGTGCCGAAAACGGATGTGTTGTGGTGGTATAACAAACACGCCCACAATTTACAAAAAAAAAACATCTTCCCCACAACTCAATGTTAAAAGTTCATTAAGTACAAAAGATCTGCAACGCCCACATTTTACATGTGGAAGTGGATGGATCTTGGAAAAGTTTATCTAAACTAAATTTATCTTTTTGCTTGTATTTATTTTTTAATCCAGATTAAATGGATTTCTTTATTGTTCAATGATTTGTAGAAAAAATTTTCATAAAATATATTTAGAAAAAAAAGTTACATATTGTATGAAAAATAATCGTTTTTTAGGGCTTTTATAAAACATATTTATAAGCTTTAAATATTACAATTGCTCAACATTATATACTCTGTAATATATGCTGTATTTGTATATCTCTTTGTTTTTGATACCTTTAAACAATCATTCATGAAAGGGTCCGTCTGTCTGTCTATTATATGTTATAGTTAAAATGTTGATTTCTTATGCACTCCACATAAGAAACGGGTATTCTTAGATTGTAACACTCGGAAAGGGACTTCAAACACTGTAGTATTTTTTATTAGCTTCAATTAAAAATGATTAAAAAAAATATGTAAATTCAATCTAAGTGAATGTCGACATGTACGTCCGTAGATCTGTCTTTTGTTAGCACTCTTAAGTCGTAAATTTTGAGATATTGCGATGAAATTTTTTAAATCGTTATTTAAAATGAGGAGGATTGGTTAAGAGCCACGCCCCCATTAAAAAAAGTCACTTTACTAAAGACTATGCTTTTGCACATTATGGGACCATTTATTATCCGACCACATCCACTTTTTTACACTTCGATGTATGCACTAATTATATATAAGCATTCCAAGTTTTGTATCAACTTCATAAGTCAGTTTTTGTGTTTATTGTTTTACGATTGTGGGCATGGCTCTTAAACAATTTGCTTAATTTAAATAAAAACCTTCAACGATTAAGCTGGTTATATAAAAATTTAATAATAAATATTAAATTTTCTTTAGCATTTGTGCATTAGCAAAGAATTTGATATTATTGATAATAAGTTTTACGGGGCGTATGAGTGATATTTTATATTTGTATGAAATTCTTAACAATTTCTACTAAATAATTCTCAATTAATGTTGTCATATATATATATTCATGTTTTAAAAAGAAGAAGAAGAAGATGCTAATTTTATATAATTATACTTGTCCATACGTAAGTAGAGAAGCTTCAGAGAGCTATTAAGGGGTAATTTAGAAAATGGCCACTATTTGTACTATAAGGTGTACAGAGTTAAACTTGAAGGACAACGAAATTATTTTAAATTGCAAATAAAATTGTATGCTTCTTCTTTATCAATATCTACACTCACTCGCAATCTGTTAAACATGTAATATTATCTTAAAATTACTTGTATAACCAAAGAATGGCAAAACTACTGTTCGTTACTCTTAATCAAAACCATCCGTTAATTGCCCGCTTGTGTTTACTCCCTCTATCTCTCTCTCTCTCTTTCTTGGTGTCTTTGTTCCTTTAGCTATATTGTATAGTCAGGCAAGTGGTCTCATTAAATGTTGACACAACTTTTTCTTTTTTTGTAGTAGTTGTTGTTGTTAAATTTTTTCCACCTTAATTTCTTGTAAAAGGTAGGTAAAAACTATCACAAACACATGAAATTATGTGCTTATGTACCGAGTTCACAGCATAACTGCGGGTGTTTGTACGCTCAGGGGTTCTTAACTCGAAAGTGTCAACTTTTTTAACCCAAAAATAAAAGAAATATTTTCCTGTAATATTGTACTTCTCTCCCCCTTCTTTCCGTTTCACCACTTCTCAACCGCTTTACACAAGTATTTTCTACATGTATGCTTTTTCTGTGCGTTAACATGACGCTTTTAGGTTATACGTAAAAAAAAAATATAGTAAAGAAAAGAAAACCTTGGCCATTCTTCTATTGCTATTACTTTCATTATATAACTACATCACATTTTGTAATATAAAATAAATTATACATTAAGTGTGTGCAAAGGTTTATGTATAGGGGCTCAGAAAAATCAATTAAATTTATGGTGAAATTCGTTTAAGAGGCCGCCTGGAATTAAGAGATATGATTTTACTGAGAGCACCTAAACAAATTTTGCAGTAAGAGTCGAAATAATTGTTGTCAGTCAAACGTCTGAATATATTTCGGAGTAAATGTGACGTTTTAGTCAGTTAAAAATGCGATGGGGGTGCACTAAGTTTACTATTTCGTTTGCAACACCCAGAAGTCCCTACAATGTATAAATATTCTTGTTTCTATACATGTTCGCCTATATATGTCCGTGTGTCCGGCTATTGTTGGCTCTCTCATGGTCGTAAATGTTTAAAATATCATAATATTGTTACATTTCTAGTTTCTGCACGCAACTCTGTAATTAAATTGAACAAAATGAGTCAAGAGCCACGCCCACAATCGCTAAAAATCCCGTTTTTTGTCACAAAAATTTAACTATAAAGTTGAAATTTTGTACACAATTTTGTACAAATTGTTTCTTGCATCAATTTAAAAATAATGGGCATGGTCACATAACATAGACGCCCACAATTTACAAAAATTTACATTTTTATTCTGAATAAAATTCGACTTGTTTGTTAATTTACTCCTATACATGCCATGCCCACTAAGATGGAGAATTTGTCTTAGCTAAATGTAATTATTTTCGTGGATTTTGCGCAGATTCGAAGTAATTGATTTCAGAGTAAATTCGGTTTAAAAACTAAGCAATTTTTTTATAATTTTGAAATAATTAGTATCAGCCAGTTGTGTGTGTTCATTTAATAGTAGACTATGATGTAATTTTGTGAATTTAGATTAACTGAAATAATTTCTAAATAAAAATTGTAAATTAAGTTTAATTATATATGACTGGAGTTTGGTGTAGGGTATAAAATGTTTTTTCTTATACCCACTGGACACATTTTTCTTAATTTGTTTTTTTTTTTTTGTTTTTATATAAATTATTGTTGTTGTTGTTGCCACTTGTTTCAATATTTGTGTAAATTCCACAAAAGTGTTTGAAACCACTGGACAAATACATACTTTATCCTCTCGTTTCTTTCTCTCTGTTTATTCCTCTTGTCATATGCACATGTACGTGTGGTATATGTAAATATGTGTGTATGTATGATAACATATAAAAAGCAAATGAAAAACTCAAATTTAGCTTAGACCAAATCTAAAATACCCTCCACATCTACATATAAAGGATGGACTAGGCAGCTAGATGATTACGCCTTCTCATAAGGAATGTGTAACGCGTATCAGCATGCAAGTCCTGTTTAACGTTAAATAAGAGTTTTTGTAAATTATGGGCGTGTCTGTTATCCAACCACGCCTATGTTTTTGAAAATCAAGCTAATTCTAAATTTTAACTTCATTGGTTAATTGTTATAGCGGATAAATAGGTCGATGGTGGACATGACTTTTGACCGATTTTACCCACTTTCAATATCTGCGTGTATTTGTGTAAAATTTCAACTATTTTATCTAAAAATTAACAACCCTGAGAATGCCAAAAAAAAGACAGACACACGGACACGGTGAGTTTTTGATGATATTCAAGAATGTCTATACTTTGTGGGTTTGCAAATGGAATAATAAACTCAGTTTACTCCCCAATCTTATGTGGAGAGTATAAAAAACAAGGAAAAAACTTTAACAAGGAAGTAAGCAGCACAGGTGTTGTTCTGTTTTTTGTCTCGATTGTATGGCAAAAATGAAAGTAAAGTAAATGCTGCAAAAAAGACTACACAAGCAAGCACAAGCACAAGCACACTTTACATAAACGTATATCCATATATATATATTTCAACAAAGTGAAGCCAAAAATAAAATTGAATTTAATATAATACCAACGACAACACGATAGCAAGTATGTATGTGTGTTTAAGTCTTATCTCTAATTCTCTTTTTACTAAATACATATACATCTGCCCAGTTTGCACAGTAACACAGATATATACGATAACACTTGGTAACCAATTTAAAATGTTTTGTCTTGGGTAACACCTGCAGCGTCCGTGTTGACTAAACTTTAATATTAACCATACTTGGTATACTTTTAATGGTTTCAATTTAAATAAAATGGTTGCAGAAATGAATTTTCTTTCATAAGAGCTAAGAAATGTTAATAATAATATAAGAAAACGCACAGTTTCGATCCCACACATATTGTATAAATATATATACAAGTGGATCAGATGATATTTAAGAATATTCAATTTTTCTATCCTTCAGTAACTTTGACTGTGACAATGATATCAATGCCAAAAAAAGACAGACACACGGACTCGGTCAGTTTTTGATGCTATTCAGGAATGTAAATACTTTGTGTTTAATTGTTAACTTTAATCAAGAGACGTAAAGATAGACATTATGTTTTAGAAAATGTTAAATTCTTATAGAAAACAATACCAGTCTGATATATAGGAAGAGTGGAAGTATGGTGTAATTTTTTTCATTTTTTTTCAATTTTAAAAATTGTTTTTTTCGCAAAGACAAATGTGAATATTGCGTGTAAGAGAGAGATTTGCGTGAATTTTATATTATCTGTAAGGCCACTAAGCACTAAAAGAATTTTCCAATGACCTAATAGTGAACTCAACTAACAAGTCCTTCAATAAATATTTTTATTTATTTTAAAGGAAAATGTATAAATTTTATCAATCATTTTATATAATATACGAATAGAGTGAATTTTTTGTTGTTTTTATTAAACTTGAAATACTTACTACCAGTTTTTTTGTTGGTATGGTGGCGGCGGCTACGGCGGGATGGGGCACTGGCGGACTTATCGCTTTTATTGTTGGCGTCGGCGGTGGATAAATCTCCGCTGGCTGCTTCACGTAAAACAGGTTAACTCCAAAGTGTGAAATTTTGTTGGCTTTTCTAAAACACCGCGGGGAAAAAGAAACTAATTTCTCAGCCTAACACCTAACGCTGCCCTGCACTCACACACAATGCGATGTGTAATGCTTAACGCTTAACGTTAATGTGTTAGAAGTGGCTTTAATAAGTTATTTTGTCAAGGTACGGATTACTGACTCCGTACTTGATGATTAGATGGCGGCGTTGACGGTAGCAATTACTTTTTGATAATAAAATTATTCTTGTTTTTATGTTTTATTGTTTAATTTGCTTTATAAACGAATACATATATTTATACATACAAACACGTACACACACACACATTCATGTACAATTTACACTAAGTATGATTAACTAACTACTTGTAAACAAATCTCTCTAATTGCAGCAAGGAGATCGTTGTTGTTGTTGTTGTTGTTGTTGTTATATTTGTTAGTGTTATTATTAAACGCTTGGTGTAGTTCTTATTTATTAATATTTATTTTTTTTTTTATTTAATTAAAATTTTTTCTTATCTTAATTGTCGCTACGCTTGACTTAAAAATTTCATCAAAATTTATTTCATTTATTATGATTGTAGTTGTTGTTGTTGTTGTTATTGTTTTATTTTTCTCTTATTTTCTTCTTAGAAAAGTAAAATTTTCCAAAAAAAAATGAAAAAATGGGAAAAAATTTCGCCGAAAATTTTATTCGTTTTCACAACTATTTGAAGAAGCTCTCTGTTTGAAATTGTTCACTGTTACTGACTAAAGCTCTACGTACAAACAAACAAACAAACAAACCTTAATTGATTGCTTACACAACAAATCGTTTTTTATTTCAAAAAAAAAACAACAAAGATTTTTTTTCATAAAAAAAAATCCATTTATGTTTAAATTGATTTGATTGATTGATTGATTGATTGAATTCGTTTGGATTGAGTTTTTTAGAGACAAAGTTTGGTGCAGCTGATGCAACGTTTAGCAACACGCTTACAAAAGTTGAAGCGTTAAAGATTCGCTTAATTTCCGGATTTGCTATCTCTTTTACACCGTATTACACTTCTTTATTATATCCTTTGCGAATATTTATTTTATCTTCTTCTTCTTTTATTTTTTCTTTTATTGCAGGAAATTTTTACTTTTGCTTCGCTTACAACAATTTGGATTTTTTTTTTTTTTAATATATTTGTTGTGTGAGAATTTTACTGAACTAGGCTACTGCACGGCTAAAGGAACGCAACGACTGATGGACTCGCTTGTCTGATAACGACTGAAGGACCTGCCGGAGCAAGCACGTTAAGCGGCGGCATTGAATTTTATACATTTTACATATATATAAACGAACGAATAAATGTGGGCTTGTGTGTGCGTGTGTGTGTGTATGTGTAAGTCAAGTAAAATCAGTTTTATTCACTTGTGCTGTAAGGCAGTAAGAGTATCATACAGTATTATACCCACACACACACACACACACACATGATACCATATACGCGTACAATAACAACAACAACAACAACAACCATATGCGTTTAGACACCCCCTATCAAGTTCACCATTTTACACAGTTAACAAATGTAGCGTGTGTTAACTTACCAAATGCTGAGTGAGCATGTAATTGGAGAGATAACAACAACCAAAAAGAGCGACAAATTAATCCAAAGAGAGTTTGTTTAGTTAACCATAACACAAAGGAAGAGCGTTTGTTAGGGTTGCCGCAGCCATAAAAATGCAGGAAAACAAAAATCAATCTTCTTAGGGAGTATGAGATGTGTTCGGAATTTTACAGACAAGTTTATCTATTATCTTTCTAAAAATATTATTTAAAATTTTTATACTTCTAAGAAAAGAATTTTAATATTTTTTTTTTCTAAAGCGTAAAAATGGTATTTGTTCTCTTTAAAATATTTTTTTATAGAATGAAAATTTAAATATTTTTTTTTTTTTTGTATAAGCATTAAATGGTGTTTGTTATATGTTTTATACATATAAACTTTAAAATTTTTTTTTTGGTTTATTTTGTTTAGAAATTTTCCAAGAAAAAAAGAAAGAAAAACGAGAGAAAAACATTCACTTTCATACTATTCCCAGGACATTCCCGTTAAATTGTCAAAGTTTTTTGTTTATTATATAAAATGAAGAGAGACAGAAACAAAAGAGAGTGAGAGATATAGAATTCTTATCAGAAGAGAATGCCAACTATAAAGAGTATTGACATGGCCATATTTTTAAAATCCTTTTAAAATCCCGAAAGAGGAACCTTCCGTACAGACGTACATACGAACGCAAAGAATTTTCCATTAAGAACATAACAATTTTATTTTCAAATACAATACAGAATAATTGAGATATTTGGCTGAATATAATTTCATGTGTACTCTACACATGTTACATTTAACAGTGAAATTAATTAATTGAAAATTAATTGATCACACGCTTATATGGACATAATAAAATCAATACTTTTTCCTGAGTGTCGCAAACATTTTGACAAATTCAGTATACCCCCGATTTTTAGATAATCAACACAACCTGTATAAAATTATATTATCAAAAATTGTTGTGTTTTTATGTCCTTTCTCAACATACTTTTATATTTTGTAATACAATCTGGCAACTCTCCTTTTTTATATTGAGTATAATGATAGCAAAGCGCAGTAGCTTCTCAAGCCTATAAAAGTTATCTCAATTAAGCGTTAAAATGGTAATTTAGTTTTATTTCATAATATTCAATAATAGATGATTAATTAGATGTCATTAGGTAAACTCAATAAAGTCGATGAAAATATCGATTAAAAAAAGGCATTCTTAAAAACGTTAACATGTATTCCTAATATGATTATAAAAATGTCTAAATATAATTAAAAAACAATTAAGAGTTTTTTTTTTTCATATAATAGTGGTAAAGATAATTGCCAAAACGGTAATACCAGTCACGCACACACACACACATAAACATATAAGTAAACTACGTCAACTTGACATTCAATGTGCGTCAATTGTGTTTGAGGCAGGCTTAGCCCAATATTTCCAAAAAGTAAGTGATTCCATACAAAATGACCCTCAGTCTCTCATCTCACTAGCATCAGAGACAGTGAGAGAGAGAGAGAGAGAGAGAGAGAAGGGAAACATTACAAACTATATTCCTTAAAACCCACACCCGCATATCATTTCTATCATAATCATTGTTATCATTATTATCATAAACATTATGATGCCATTTACTAAGTAGTTCAACGGATTCCGTTGCATATCAACCTCTTTCTCTCCCTCTCTCTTCACACACACACATAATACATTTTAAAAAATCCGTTACAAACAAAATAACAACAATCAATTTAATATTAAAAACATTGAGAAAAAAAAAGGTCCGAGGAGTGTGTGAGAAAAAGAAAGTTAAAGAGAAAGAAGAGAGTTTCTTGAAATATAAAAGCATGCGCTAACTTGTTGTTTTTTATTGTTACACTTTACTTGTGTAAGTTGTGATGATAATTTTGTAGAGAGATAATATTACTTCCAGAGAGCCGCAGTATATTATAAAACGCATGCTCTGTTCCTTTTTCCAAAATATGCATTTCCCGCCAACAATACAAAACTTGCTACCATGGCAGCATTATCACTAATATGTCTGATATGTGTTTATGAAAAGACCCGGTAGGAAATGTTCCCAAACTAAGACGTGAAACAATGCTCGCCTTTCTAACCACTACTAGAGAAGATATAAAAAAGTAGTATTGAATTATTTTTCAAAGACACACGGACATACGCATACATACATATCAGGACCGACTTAGTTTTTGATGCTGATCAAGAATGTATATACTTTGTGGGATCTCAGACGCCAAACGAAAGAACAAACTTAGTAGATTTAGTAGAATTTTTTTGGCAAATTGTGGGCATGGCTGTCTACCATTTTTATTAGCAATCTATATATACCACATTTTCGCTATATATTTTTTTTTCCTACCATGAACATATTAAGTATAGACGGACATACAGACAATCTAACTCGTGTAAGGTTTTTACTTACATATAACCCACTCTAGTGTGAAAAAAGTATTTTTTGTAGCTTTCATTTCTGTCCGTGTGTACATGTGTCCTTACGTCCATCACGGTCTTTAAAAAATTTGTGACATTTAGTTGAAGTTTTGTATAAATTATTTTATTTTCTGCCCATTAAGTTAAGTTTACAGCCACGCCCATAAAAAATATGCATAAAAATATTTACAAATTTAACCATAAAGTAAAATTTATTGAACATAATACTTATTTCATAGATGTGGCAAAAATAGGCGGGGTCGGACTACACTAAGGCGCACAAAAACTTTCAAAAGTCTTTTTAAAGAGTTGATACATAGATATTTTCTTTGATGGATTTTCTAAAAAATGGACGGTTTCGGATACTTTTTACGCCCACAAAAACTTCCATAGTTCTCCTTAAAAATTTGATACATAACATTTATGTACTTGCTTTTATTGATTTTCTCAAAAATAGGCGGGGTCTGACGATTTTATGCCCTTTTTAAAAATTTAATGTTTTATAGATGGACAATTACAAGGCCTAACCGAAGGCATTTCTCTTAGTTTAAACTTCAATGAAGACTGTACATAATTAGTATTTGTTACTAAAAAGATGTCATATAATGATAAATTACTTCAACAAAACTAAAATCTACTAAATTTTATGAATGATTAGATAAAAGTAAAGAATGAAGAGGAAAGATACACAATTTTTTTTTTTCATTTATTTCCTTAAAACTTTATGCGGAAGGTAGATATTCTAACAAAAATACTCTATATCAAAAAATAAATAAATAAATGAAACAAAGAAATATATAATAAAAGTTAATGAAAACTAAATTATTTTCAAAAACTCTACAAAAGATTTCCGTTTACATGATAATGTCTCATTCTACTCTCTGTCTCTCTCTTTAAGTATATATATACGTTCACATGTATTCTTCTATTTTTCTGTCTGACATTCATCAAAATTATTACATTTTACAAAAATATCAACGACAACAGCAACAACAACAACAACATCAACAATGACAATAAAGCAAACACGATTGATATAACAAAAACAATAACAAAGAGCAACACAATTGAAGAACAAGAGCGGGAGCATGTCAACATTTTGCCATAATTCTTTCATATCGTTAAATAGTACACAAATAAAAGTAAAAACATCTTTGCAACAACAGAACAAACAAAAACAACAATAACAACGAGCAACATGGATTTCAAGAACTCACACTAACGAAAAATATTCGTGCACACAGCGAGTGTGAGAATATGTACAGAACGGGCTTTAATGCGAAGCCGTTAACGTTTAGTTTTCACATTTTGGATAAATGCATAGAGCGTGATACCGTTTCCAAGTCCATTTATACACCATACCAGATACCCATACAAAAATATGCATGAATGCCTGTATATGTACCTGGTTGCGTAATATTAACTGGTTTTAGTCATGAATTATAACCTACAAGTTCATGTATGAAGTACATATGAATGTTTGTACGTATGTGTTGAAAAAAAATATATATATATAACAGGAGCACAATTATGTGTAGGCTGGCATTTGGCTATTCAGACGTATAAGTGTGTATGTGTTTGTGCGTATTATAACAGTGTGTTTGAGTCCGTTGTGTGCTAGTTAAACCGATAACAGAACATAAATTAAAAATACTCGTGCTGCACATTTATGCTTTTTACTACATGAATGAAGAAGAAGAAGAAGAAGAGAACAAAAAGAAATATTTCAAAAAAACCATATATTTGGCTGAAATCAAATCTAGGATACTCTTTAAAATTTCAAATGAAAATATGGGCGTGGCACATAAACATAAGCACCTTTTCATAGAGTTATTGTATGTTTAAAAAAGAGATTAACAAACTTCTAATCTATATCCAGAGGAGAGTAACATCGACACGGTACATGCAGACTTCTCTCGAGTGCCCATCTTTTATAAAAGAAAGTAAAATAGTTTAAAATCTTTCATTTTTACGACTCTTCGATATTTATATCAATTTATAAGAGTGGCTGTTACTTAATTTCTATCTTTACTAATTTTCATTGCATGTCACCGGGTAAGTATGTCCAGATATGCTCAAATTTTGATGCTGATGAAAAGTATATATTTTTACCTTCTGGCTACATAGCAAATGAAAATGAAAAACTTAGTATAACTGTCAGTGTGATGTAGTAGTTAACTGAACTGCACAAATAAGCGAAAGAAAGAAAAAAAAATGAGACAAAATAAAAGTATGGATGTGTGGAAAAACAATGCAAACGGAAGCCAGAGACAAGGTTCATATGATTTTTTTTCTTTGTTTTTTGTTAGCCTTGAATAAAACTGTTTAATATTAAATGTATAAAGGATTTACTTATTGCAGTTTTTTCATCATTGTGTTGTACTAATAATTATATAGAGAATATTAAGTTTGTTCGAATGTTTGCAACTAACAAAGAGCTACCTAATTTTGTATATCTGTCTGTCTTTGTGAGAATCTACCTAAATTTTTACCTTCTGTCTGTCGGTCCATTTACTTCTGTCGTAAATATTTTTATCTGCCTGAGTATGTGTGTTTGTTCATCTACCTGTTTTTTGTACGGATGTCTGTCTTTCTGTGTATCTATCTGAATTTTTGTCTTTCTGTCTGTCGGTCCACCTATTTATGTCTAAATATTTTTACCTGCCTGAGTATTTGTGTTTGTTCTATACATCTGTCTGTCTTTCTATCTGTCTGCCTGTCACTCTGTCTGTGTGTTGTTCCATCTATTTACCTTTTTATGTCTCTATCTGTCTATCTACGCGAATTTTTTGCTTTGCTTTTTATCCACTTTTCTGCGTATCTTTTCATCTGCCTGTCTTTCTGTCTTCTTGTCCGTCTGTCTTTGCATTTATCTCTTTTTATATGTCTGTCCGTCTGTCTTTTTGTTTGTCTCCCTGTTTTTTGTATGTTTGTCCGTATGTCTCTTCGTCTATTTGTCTCTTTGTATTTCTATATTTCTTTTATAGATGTTTTTTATTTATATTTTTGTCTGTCTATCTCTCTATTTTGTTATCTTTATGTTTGTCCTTTTGTTTTTCTCTTTGGCATTTGCCGTTATCTGTCCTTGTGCTTATTTCTTTTCCCATCCAGCTCTCTTTCTAACTTTCATCCAATAAATAATTAATCTTTAGCCCCCCCAATCAATCATGCAAAGAACATATTCGAACATATCAGAAATAAAAGTAAAATTGCTTGTGATGGGAGATCATATCATAACACTTGCTCTCTATTCATTTATATCCATATGCAGACAAGTTAACACTCCGGGCAATAATACAAAAACAAAAAAAACAAAAACAATATAATATTTTAATTGCCAACACATGCCACACACACACACATACAAACTCTCTTAAAAACACACACTTACAATATTGTTTATGCACACCACACCTACATACGTTGTTCAAACGTGACACGACATAAAGATTTTATACAAGTTTTTTTTCTTTTTCTAAGAAGAAATTTTCTAAAAAGAAAACAACACTTATACATACCGTAGAGCAGGTGTAGTAATTCAACGCAAACATTTTATATAAATACATCCAACTACAGAATGTGTAGACAGCACACACTTGTGCAACCTTGCTTGGAAGGAAGCTGGCTGGGAGGCGGGCAGGAGAATGATAACAAGTAAGTAGTTTTTCTCTACTACATAAGTAGCACACCTAACGCAACCCTACATATTCACACACATTCATACAACACCTTATGTGTAAAGAATAACTCACTCACAACACAAGATGATTTTATTCTTCTCACTATCTCTCTCTCTCTCTCGGTCTTTCTATCTCTCTTTCATCCCATTTCTCTGATTGGCTTTGTTGTGTCAATACCAAACAATTAACATTTTTGAAATGCTTTATTAGGCTGTTACTGCTGCTTGCAAGTGCTGCTGATGATGATGGTGACAATTTTGTATTGTATTACATATAACAATAATGAGTTTGATTGAAGTAGGAGAGACAGAGAGAGAGAGAGAGAGATAATAATGATGCTAATAATTAGTGGAATAAATGAAATCGCTGCTTAACGTTCGAGTTGCTAAGGAGCGTATTGTTATAGCAGCTTTGATAATTGTTTTGTTTTCACTTTCGTTGTTGTTGTTGTTGTTATCCTAACACAACAGCGCTTCTCATCATTAAACATTTATATATGGTATGGTATGGTGCGTATCTGTGTGTGTGTGTGTATGCATGCTAGGTGTATATTCAAGGTTTTATAAACCTTGTCGTTATTTTTTTTTTTTTTTGTTTAGCCTAATACAATCATTTGTTGCTGCTGTTGTTGAGAATCATTCTTGTATTGTATGCGTAACTTTATACAGTCATGCTGATGAGCCGGAAATGTCGAAACTTTTGTTGAAAACACAAATTGATTTTTCAATTATTTCCGTTCTGTCCCCTTCTTTCCATCATACCCAACATACATGTGCACCCATATAATATAATACCACACATACACACACACTCAAACAACTGTTTTGTATTCTTCATAAATGGTAGGTTTAATAGGTGTGTGTATATGTGTGTGTGTGTGTGGTTTGTGTGTCTCTAACGAAATATGTAAATTTATTTTGAAAACTTTCACCACAATAGCAGCACACAGCTTTCTATATATTGTACAATACAATAACAACAATAGTTGAAGTTATGTTTATAAGAAAATTTTATGGTTTAACAAGAAAATCTGTAATATCAACAAATTTAATAAAATTTTCAATTATAAGCGTAAGGAAAAAAGTAAAAGCGAAGTGGTCAACGAGAGGGAAAGTCCTGGAAGAGAAGGAAGAAAGAAGAAAAGCACATATAAAATAAAATAAAAAAATAAAATAAACCTTTTTAACTTATCAATGAATATCCTAATTATAAAGAAGAAGACCAAATTTCAATTTTGTTCCTTATTTTTGTCTATGGTGTAAAAAACTAATCTAAAGTCAAAGTTAACATTCATAGGAATTAATTCTATGATCGAAATCTGTTACAAAACATAACAAAATATATCCAACCCAAACATATGTGTACATACATACAAACACTGTCGTCATAATAAAAATTTATTATTCATAGTGTCCTTGATGCCTATTTGTCCGTTTTTATATATATTTTCTTTTTTTTTTTTATTATTTCAACATCATTGGTTTAGCACATATTTTGTTGTTACATGGCCAATAGGAAGGTTGTACGCCACACATGTTGCTCTAATTAAATTTGTTATTGTAAACCTTCTTCAACACATGTATGAATATTCTTACATTTTTGAGCTTGAGCTTGAGCTACCTGCTACCGACTACCTGCCAACAAACAATTCCAGATATTGCACAATTTATATTTATTCGTATGCAGCAGCATATGACGCCATATGGTGGTTTTGTTTTAATATACATTTTCTTACCCCGTGCAACCAATCCATCATATGCTGAATGTTTATTATGTATACGTATGTATATGGTAGTTGAGCTGTTCATGTTAAAGCATAACCACGTCAATGTAGCAAAAAAACAAGAAACAAATCACAAAATGTAGGTGATTCAAAGAAATAGCATAAAAAAGAAGGCACCAACACCGATATGGAAAAAATTGTCACAAATTAAACATTTTTACACCATATGCAGTATATTTTTTTTAATGGTATAAGCCTCAGCCTTTGGACACTAAGAAAATGGCACCTTAGGAAGTTCTCTTGTTTGCAATTACAAAACCTTTCAAGGTTTTGAAAAGTATTTGTGAAAAAATAAATCTTAAGTAGATAGAGAATCGAGCTTGGTCATACCCGATTTTGTAAATTTTAAAATTTTGTACAGGCACGTAGAATGCTATTTTACTTAAACAAATTTGGTCAAGAACCACGCCTACAATCGACAGAACTACATCTATCTGCCACAATAATTGAGCTATAAAGTTGGAACGTGGTATATGTGTTTATAATTAGCTAATCCCTGAATTTGCCATAAATAGGCGTGGTTGCGCCCACAATTTGTAAAAACCATAATCAGCATAAAAGTACACTTGAAAGTTAATACGAGATACATACACTAATATAGAATGTGCCACGCCCACTTTTTGTATATAGATATGGTGGGTTTATAGAATTTGCTCTTAGCCAAATACAGTTTTTTTTACTCATATTATTCTACTCCTTATTACTGTTGTTATTGGATTACTGTTGAATGACGCGACACAGTAGCTTTTAATTTCTCTCTCTCTCTCTATCTGTCTCTTTCATTTAAAAATATTTCATTTCTATTACAAACACTTATAATCCTTTCGAGGAATTTAGAACGTAACTGAGTTGAGCTAAGCACATGTGTCGGTATTGTATGGTGGTGTGTACTACTTTCCATATAAAAGTAATAGCAGCCATAACTCACTGTTACATATTGCTTATCTCCGGCATACAACAACAACAATAATAATAACAACAATACTCATAACAACTGTAAGTAAGATTACTAAAAATATGAGAAGCAGAAGAAATGCAACAACAACAACAACAACAACAACAACCACTACCACTATCACTACTGCTACTACTACTACTACTAGTTTCTTGTTGTAGTTTAGATTTCCGAGTTGTACAAGATTGGTAAACAGTATGTTTGGGAATCTATAGTTACAATAAATACACAAA
The DNA here is from genome assembly GCA_963971445.1 of Ornithomya chloropus. NCBI lineage: Eukaryota > Metazoa > Arthropoda > Insecta > Diptera > Hippoboscidae > Ornithomya > Ornithomya chloropus. The sequence goes on from OZ020532.1 coordinate 4,269,822, forward strand.
CAAAACAACACAATACACAACATATTTTATGTTCAAGGTATGCTCTCCCTTCTCTCTCTATCTGTCTCTCTCTCGCTCTTTCCCTCTTTCTTTGTCTTTGATTATGGCTGTTATATATTGTTTTATTTCGTACAGTATTGTTGTATTTAGTTTGTTTGTTTTCTGTTACAGCGTGTATGTTTACCACCTACAGAAGAGGCCACCACACACACACACACATAACACACAACATACATTTGTACATAAATAGCAAATGCTTTGGTTATCATATAATATTTGCCATTTGTTTTCCCATTGGCATTTTGTTGCTATAGTCGTTGTTGTTGTTGTTGTGATTGCTGTTTTGGGGTTAATACACATTATATTGTGTATGATAATTTAAATGACTCTGCAACTAATTTGGAAAACAATTTACTCAGAATATTGTATGACTTCAATCGCCCCCTCGTCCTCTCTCCCTGTCTCTGTTATTCTCTTTATCTTTCTTTTAACAATAGCTGTGTGACTTGACTTTGAGTTGAAAATAAGTTCAATGGATATTAATTGAAAACATGGTTCAATTAAACTAATCAGTATAAAACACAATATGTACAAAAGTACCTGAACATGAGAAAGCTAATCAATAAATGGGCACCATTGTGACACTAACGTTATAAACTAAAAACAATCCAAAATGTGATTGTCCTTCGAGTGCACAGATGTGAAAATGAATGAATTTTTAATAAAAAATGAAAAACAACAAATATATAATTTAATAAATTGTTCAAATTATACTAAAGATTTTGTACCCTACACTTAAGAATCCGGTATATTAAGTTTAACATTCGTTTTGTAACATTTTAAAGGAAGAATCTGGGACGCTGTAAATATGTGTGATCAGCATTAAAATCTTTATCAATTTAATGATGTCCGTCTGTTTAATATTCTGGTCTTGTCATTTAAACTTTTCATATTTAATTAAAAAACTTGAAAACTTTATGTCACCAGAACACACAAAATTGGAAAAAAAAAAGGAACAACAAGAACAGAAATATATCTACGTCATAAGCATTATGATATTAAGGTTATTATTATCAGCAACAGCAAGAACAACAGCGTCTCTACCGATATTGTATACCTAACAATGAGTGTGTGTGCGTGTTAGTGTCTACATATATACGTACATATGACGGTGTATAGTCTAGGGAGAGTAACCCACAAATTTACATATGCATTTACTTTCTGTGATGACTTAAACTCATCTTGTTTGTGTGTGTGTGTGTGTGTATGTGTGCGTATTTGTGCGTATGCCTGCAGCTCATATCAGGCCTGTAAAGCTTTTAATTCCTGTTATTGCTAGCATTGCCTAGCTTTAGGTGCTACTCATATATGTGTTATTGTTTCTGTTGTTAACGCTTTTTCTCTTCATTGCCGCCATTATTATTCTTCTTGTTGTTTCTGTTGTTGTTTTTGTCCCGTTTATTGTGGTGAAAGTTTTAATATGCAAATTATTTTTGTTGCAACATTTTAAGTGGTGATCATAACCATCACTTACACAAAAGTTAGACAGAGACGGAGATATATGAATAAACACTACTTACTATAGAGCGGCAAAAACAAAAAAGGAACAACAAAAACAAAACAAACAAAAAAAATCACCACAAAAACACAGCAAGACTATTCACAGAAGCTTTATGTGTGTATGTGTGTGTGTATGACACATGCATACAATACAGCAAACAAACCACAAGCCAAGTTGAAGGCATAATACTATAACAACAACAACAACGCATGTATGTGTACTTGGTTATTATCCCATATCATAGAATGAAGTCGCAACGCGATGTTTGCAACTTTCGTAAAAAAAATATGAAACAAAAATGCCCAAGAAACAACAACAATAATGTTAATGTGAATGTGAATGGAAATATAAGCTTATTAAAGTTAAATGTATACGAACGAACGAACCACATACACCAGAGATAGAGATAATCACAGTTCTGAGCTTTATGTTGTTGCTGCTAATGTTGTTGGTCTTCTTTTTTTTCTTCCTCTATAATGACTGCGTACTTGTAATTAATCTTTTTACTCTAGATTATAACCTCTTTGTATTTAACTGTAACCTTGCGCCAAAGTTAAGAGATGTTTTAAAAGGAATTAAAAGTCATCTGGAAACAGCAGGAAGAGTAAATTAAATTAAAACAAATGAAAATGTTATAGTGGGTCAAGACCGGCCTAGTACTCTACACCTGTTAGTTCTAAACTAAACGCCAGTGATTATTACATTCAAGTGTTGCTGCGTTTCCGTATTAAAAATGTTCCAATCGGGTCCATATAGGTCATAATCAAATATAGTTAATTGGTCAATTTCGTCAAAGAAAAACTTATTTCAAATAAAAATGTTATACGGCGAAGGATGATAAAAATGGTCCAGTTTAAACCATTTTTCAAAATGTACATCTTTGGATGCAAGCATAAATTTTTATTTTTATTAGAACTTTATTGCAAAAAAAATCCAAATTAATTAAAATCTACAATTACATAATTTTTTCAATATATTATAAAAATATTGCATCAACTTATTGCCAACTTACTTACTTAGCAATTGTTCTTTCTCCTTCGCTGGTGCGTATTCATATGGCTTCTACAATGGTCCTGTCGCGCAAAGCCCTTGCCACACGTAGTGCAGAAGTACATGGGCCCTTTATTATGATGACTCGCTATGTGTCTATTTAAATCACTCTGGTGCCTAAAACTCTTGGGACACTCCGAACACTGCTTCCTGATGTATTCTCCTCTATGAAAAGCCATATGTTTTTCGAAAGCCGCTGTGCTGTGCAGAACTTTGGAGCACATTTGACAGGGCAAGTCTACTCCCGAATGTTTTGCCTTTTTATGCTGTGTGAGATAGCACTGGGCGGCGAAAGTCCTGTCGCATATGTCACATTTCAGGCGTTGTGGCGTTACGGTTTCTCCGGAATTTGAACTGGAACTTGATGCTGGGGCCTGATCGGCTACACTTTCGATCACAATGTTCGCTGGGACGTTTTCTTTTCCATCATCATTGTGATCTACGATAAGTAACAATTTTCCGTCACTTGTTAGGGTTCGTCTTACATTGCTTGTGTGAACTGGTGTGGGAGACGGTTCAATGGCAGGACCGCATAGTTGTTGATTGTTGCTTGGTTGGAGATGCTGCCAATTTTGCTGCTCCTGTGGATATTGGTACACATTGGTATTTTGTGCTGGATTATTTATACATTCCTGGGCCATGTATTGTTGTAGCGTTTCCATATTGCTGGCAGAGTTTGGGGCAACATAACTTGCTCCCATCGTCTCTTCAAGAAGTTTTTCAATAAACTCCATATCTTCATAATCTAAAGCACTTGCTCCCCTCGACGCTATCATATAATTATCCATCCACTCTGAAAAGTTATCTGAATTCATTGCGATCTCTTGAATGTCTAATAAAGTGATCTAAAGTATTTAATTTTGAATGTGATGCGTATGTTGCAGATTTATCGCTTGAAATGACAATAACTTCGAATAGGGCGCCTTTTTATTGCAAATAAGAAGGAGTACCTGCGTAATACCAGAATGTACTTGGGTAATATCAGGCACATCAGTTGAATTTTAGGGGTGGATTTACAAAATATTTTAATAACCTGTAGTTCTCGTAATTGTGTTGAAGCGACATATCCGAAATCAAAAGTACAGGTTAAAAATATATAGCAAACACATGTAACATCTAAGAAAGGATTTTGTACCTAACTCAAAAGCGTTAAAATATACTTTGTCATCTCTTCTCGATCCAGGCTATTATTCAGAATAAATTTCATTTTGGCCTTACGTCTGATTGTTGACTTGTTCTTCTCTCCAGTTTAATTTCAGAATAGTTAATAGTTAATAGTAAATTTAGGAGCAGCTGTATTAGACATATACGTACGTGCAATAATTTGTTTATGTTACAAATTAATATTGTATGTTTTTTGTAAAATTTGTTTAAAATTTATGTTTGCATTCTTCAATCATTTACTCGTACAGATGACACCATTGAAAACCTCAAAAATAATATAATCGACTGAGTGCTCTTATGTATGAAATATATTCAAATTTGTGGTTAACTTTGGTCATGTCCTATTTTTTTTAATATACATATATCCACAAACATAACAGGTATATATATATTTACGTTAATATATTGTATTTATATCATATTTTTAATAAATTGTCTGGCAATTAATTATAGAGAGGCTAGAAAAACTAAAATAAAAAAATCCGCTTAACCGCAATTTATAAAATATGTTGAAAATTAATTAAATAAAAATTTGAAAATTTACGAGTATTCTAAAAAAAAGCAACAACAATAAAAATATTATGATAACCTTAGGACAGACGGACCAAAGTATAACCTTTCAAAAGTTGTTTAGCATTTTAGGTGTATTCATCACATTTTTATTGTATTTATTAAAAATGGGCGTGGCATATGCCTTACTAAGCTTTCTAACATTGTGTTGCATTGCATAATACAATAACATACACGTCGAAATATTCTAAAAAACGACTTTAATGTAATTTTTTGGAATATTGGAAAAATTAATTAAAACTGAACCCTATCACTCACACGCCATAGTTTTAAAAAATGTACAAGAAAGAGTAATTGAAGGCATTCAAGATTCTTTTTTTTTCATTGTTTAAGAGAAAACCCGAATTTCCATTATAGAATTCCATAATGTTTCGCCATGAGTGAAATAACAAATACGTTGCCAATCTATGGACTAAACTTAGTGTAACATCATGTATGTAAAGAACAAACAAAGCATTTGTTTAAATGTTTTATTAAAATCCACTCAAGTGTAAAATGAGACAAATTTACACACACACACACACACACACACGCTCACACATATAGACACAAAAGAAAAAGAAAACCTGATCTGAATTTAAAAACTTTTCCACATTCATCATCAGTTGCCCACAACTATTGTATATGTGAAAATAAATTGTTAACTTTGTTGGGAGTAAAGTAAATTTGGTCAAATCTTAAATACTCTCCACATATTTGTAGAAACAGTGGGCGTGGCAAATATATGGTTACGCCTTATAGTAGTGTATGTATTACGTATTAAATTAACTTGAAAGTTGAGTTTTATGTTTAATGTATATTGTGGGCGTATCTGTTATGCAACCACACCTGTTTTAGGCAAATTAATCTATGAAATAAGGATGCAAAATTTCAGATATATAGATTTTTGTCGATTGTGGGCGTGTCTGTTATCCTACCATGCCAATTTTAGGCACAACAATGGATCTAATAATTATAAATATGTGTCATAACGCAATTTTTGTGGCGTATATATTTTTTTCGATTGTGGGCGTGGCTCTTAACCTATTTTGCTCTATTTAAATAACGATCTGAAATTAAAAGTATTCATAATTCCAGCTCAATATTTCAAAATTTACGGCCGTGAGAATGCCAACAGGATCTCTGAAGACTCCTTCTAGATGTTGCAAACGGAATGATAAACTTAATATAATAAAAAAAATCATATAAACATATAATGAAATACAACTAAAAAGTATGATAATCAAGTTTTAAAAAAAATATATGAACAATCATTTATTATTATCAAAACTGATTACTATCATCAACATATATGTAACTTATGGTGTACACTGTATGCCTTTGTGAAATACAAGTGTTCCTGTACACATGTGCCTGGTACAGGAGGCGCATCATAAGATAAGTCGTAAATGTCAATTTAAGTATCAGTGGGACTTTACTTATACACACACTTACGTAGAGACAATACAAAACAAAAAAGTAAGAATCGCACATACACCCAAGAGCCTTAACATTAAGATGATATAAAGTACAGGCCGGTGCAGCACAACGCAGAACATATACAGTCTTGTAGAAGAAAGTGAGTGTAATAACTTAAATAACAACAACAACAACAGTAAAACATCATGGAGTAAAAAAACATCGAACCCATAGGATGACAGCATGATTTTTATAACATTTCATTTCAATTGCTTCTTGCGCTACATTCTCTACACACACAATTTGTTTTTTATGACAATTCTCTTAACACTCTTTTTCTTCTTCTTCTTCTTCATCTTTTTCTTATTTCGCTACAAAGTATAACAAGTTTGTATGTATTTTTTTATATATGTTTAGATTTTCAACTGAACTTAAATTCTTTATGAACTTACGCTCAGAGCTGATTTGCAGAACATTTTGTTCTGTCCAGTGCGTGTGTGTAAGTATGTTTATAATCAACCAATTCGATTATTTTTACAAATTTGACACTCTATGGTTTTAAAATAAAATGGTGTTTATTACCATTTATTTGAAAATGAAAAAAATTTAAATTAAAAATGAAAAATTTCAAATTTTAAATGAAATGAAATGAACAAGTGCCTTAGGCCAAATCTATAATACCCTCCACATCTACAACGGCGAGCATGGTAGACTTCCACATTACGCCCTCTATTAGTGTTCGTATTACATATCAGCATACAAGTCTACTTTTAGGTTGAGTATGGTTTTTTATAAATTGTGGGACTGTTTGGCATCCTACCAATGCCAAAAACATGCTTCTTTTTCTAGGTGTTGTAAACGGAAGAACAAACTTTGTATACCTCCCATCTGTGGAGGGTATAAAAATGTTATAGGTTCAGTTGCGTTAAAGCATTAAATATTCGTTCTTAACCTATAATAACTATTCCACTTATTTGTACTTTATACCAACATTTGTCACGTGTTCGAGTGTATATGGATGATGTTGGTCAGTCAGGGAGATGCCTTTGTCTTATATTGAAAGGGAAAGGCAGTGGATGGAAGAATAATGAAAATAATAAAAGAAAGAAGAAGAAGAAGATTTGAAGGATGTACCATAACAGCCAGCTGCCGTTAATGCAATTGCTCAAGGCTGACTAGCCTTTTGAGAATTGTAAATGTATGTAGTAAAGATATTTGACTTTCGAATAAAAAAAAAACAACAACAACACAAACTGGAAAAACTTGTTCAATGATGTACTCAAAATAATACAAGAAACAGTTCAATTTAAACTTTACCAACACACTAAATCAGCAAAATGAAAAATTATATCACATATAAGAGAGCAACAGAGACAGAACATGTTGGAGATGATAAAAACTACTCCGAGTTCTTTTTTTTTTTTGGTTTTTGCAATACATAGTCAGTAGTCGCCATCTATTAAAAGACTACCACTACCTCGTGCTCACTGCACTATTCTAACTTACTAAAGATTTAATACAAAAACAACAAAAGAGACACAAAAAGTAAACAAAAGAAACTAAAATAAAAAGAATGTTTAAGGATTGGAAAAAAAAACTACACAAAAACGATATTTCTCTAGAGCTACCAGATAAGTGAACCCATAACACGCAATGCCCATCCATGCTCATGTACACGTGATAACCAAGCAAGTGTGAACAGTTGTGAATTCTTATGAAAAAACAAAAAAAAAAAATTGAAAAGAAAAACATCACTACAGTGCTAGAAAAAATAGAAAGCAAAATATAACCGGAAGCGAACACTTTTGAAAAACAAATGTAGAAGCTGGAGAAAAAAAACAAACAGCGACAGCATATGCATCCGACACATCACACACAAGAGATGAAGAAGAAGAAAAGCTATCATAACTTTAGGCGCAAAGTTTAAGTTAAAACTGAATTATAAACGTGTGTGTGTGTGTAAGTAATGATGTGCAATAGTATAACAAATGCAACTTTTCTTCAGTTGTTGTTTAATAATAGAATACGTTTAATAAGGTAGCAAAACACTCTTAAAAGAAATTTTCGTGACGACAACAGTCCTCCCTTTCGATATAAGTTCATCCAAGATTCAATTCGTTTAAAAAAATTTAACATTTGTTTATCAAGTTGTTATGTCCTTCCGTCCATTTCATTTTTTTTAGAATATCAGACTAAAATTTATTATTTAACAGATATTTGTTAATTATTATTATTTAGAAAAATACTTGGCTTATTTTTTTAAACAAAATAGACCACGCCCACAAAAATTATTAAAATATACACCTAAAAATCGTGCAAAGTATTTTATTCCTTTTGTACTTAACACAAATAATTTCCTGTCTATTATAGATAAAATAATCCACGAGAAACAATTGTTAAAAATTTCTCAAAATAACAAAAAACCATCTAAAGTTGAAATATGAAATATATAAATGTTTATAATAGAAAAATTGAACGTAATTACACTATGGACACGCCTTAATTACAGAAAAAAAATTTCAATAGTAAAAAATTTGATTTCTTAAACAGAAATTGTCAACATACACAATATATTTGGTGTTAAAAGGCAGTAAACTTTTACCACTGCCACGCCCAAAACGATGTCTCATATAACCATTTGTAACTTAAGTCGAATAAAGGTAGCTGTTGTAACAAAAGCAGGACTAAAGCTATAGCACCAGGGAAATAAAAGAGTTGCATCAAAAGGCAGAGAATAACTGAAACCGATTAGCTGTAAAAGAGTACATAACTGATTTGATTGCATAACTTCCTCTCTCTCTCTCCCTCCCTCTATCTTTTTTCTTTTTATAAGATTCAACCATTTGAAGCTTTACTAGAATTGCAGTATCTTATCAAACAATAAAACTGTGAGAGAGGGGGGTGGGGGTATGAGAGATAAAAATGAGACTTGAACAAAAGTTCATTTACAATTGAAATAAATTAATTCCACTCATTATTCATTTCTGCACTAACAACAATGGCAACTATTTAAAAATGGCAACTACAGCAACTACAACCACAACAAATAACAATAACGAAAACATTCTTACATGAACACTTATATACACACACACACGCACACAACCGTTACAAAATACCTTTGGCAGAGAAATTTATGTAAAGCTCTCAAACACAAAATATTTTACACCCAACAGAGTCAAACACCTACACCTGCACCTACACCCTACACCCGCACACATAAACACACACATTTAGTGCAGTGCGTGTGCAAACCATACGCATACAGGTTAAGTTGGATATTATATTATGGTACACAAGTATAAAATATATTGCATGCAACTCACTTTCTTTCTCTCTGTCTATCTTTCACTTAATATTTAAACACTCGTTTACACTGAAAACATGCAAAAGTTTGCACATTTGTTCGTTTACACTTTTTATACACGTTTTTGCTTTTCCCGTACATTTTATTTATTTTTACTCTTTTTGTTGTTGTTGTTGTTTTAATAGAAATGCACTTGCCTTTAGGTGAGTGGTGTATGTGTAATATTTAGTCAGTATAGTATAACAAACATTGTATGTAATTATACTGAAATTGCACTTTAAACTTTTATTCAGTCAAAGTTATTTTCGTTCCATTATTTCAACTTTATTGTTGGACACGGTGGGTAGTGTGGGGAAAGCACACACGTATATATGCACATTTTGCATGAGTCAAATATATTGTATTGCATTTTTAATGTATGTGTTACATACAGAATCGAAAGTGTAAATTAATTATTTAACGAGTAGAAAACTTCCGTTTTTTCCGTTCACTTTCACATAAGGTGGACGGGTATGCTAAGTTTGTCAGTCCATTTGCAACACCCAAAAAGATGATCCCACAAAATATATATATATATATATATACAATATATTCTTCATCAGTAAACATCAAAAACTGAGTCGATCTGGATGTGTCCGTCTGTTGTTTTTATTTTCACGACCGAAAATGTTGATAACTTTTGTGCATTTTTAATTTGTGTATATAGATCGCTATTTAAAATGGACAAAATCGTTTAAATGCCACGCCCTGAATCAACAAAAATCGATATATCGACAAGAAAACTTAAGTTATGAATTTCAAATTTGGTGTGTGTATATATAATTACATCATCTAACAATGTGCTAAAAATGCCACGCCCACAATTGACAAAAATCTACTTATTTCCCTGAAAAAATTGGTAGTTATGAAAATTAAATTTGGTATAAATATATATTTAAAACATAAGCTATTAATGTAGCAAAAAATGGGCGTGGTCGGATATCGTATGTGCCCACAATTGACCAAAATCTATTTATCTGCCACAAAAATTTACCTAAAAAGTTGAAGGTAGAGATGCATATGTATTTATAATGAGCCCATTTATCAATATGCCAAAAATGGGCATGTTCCGATAACAGATACGCTCACTATTTATATATAAAAAGCCATATGAGGAGTAAAACTCGACTCGCAAGTATTATTATTAACTATAAAAAGGCATAATAATCTGCCTGCCACGCCCACTGTTTATATGCAGATATGTAGCGTATTTAATATTTGGTTTAAGCCAAATTTAAGTTTTTTTTACTTCTTTTCTCTGCGTTACTTTTTTTGCTGTGGTTGTTTATCATTTGTTTATATTTTTCAGTAGGTAGGACTTTTGGTTTGTTTTTGTGTATGTGCGTGTGTGTGTGAATTAATGGAATTTCAATTTGAATTTAATTAAGAGTTGAAGGCACAAAAAAAATTTATAAAAAATGAGTGGGATTTAGTTTATGAGATTATTTATGGATAAGCATTATATATAAATACGAATTTATAGTCGTATTTAATACAACCGGATAAACTTATCCAAAATACAAAAAATATTCATTTTATTATTCATTAATAAGTAAGCTTAAGTTTGTTGTTCTGTTTGAAAAAAAAAAAAAAACAGAAGAATTATCCAAGAACTCGATCACCATTAAAATCATGGTAGAGAAACCATTTTGTTATAGGAGTCTCTCAAAAAATGGTATTAAGCAAAACATTTCATTGTAACTACTAATATCTCTTTCTCTCACTTGCTCTCTCTTTGCCTAAACAATGTTGTTTTTTTTAACCGCTCAAACAAAGTCAACTGCGTCGATTAAATTTTCACTATTCTCTCTCGCGAATGAATAAGTGAGAAAGTAAACATACATTCTTCTCTCTCGCAAATGAATAAGTGAGAAAGTAAACATACACTATTCTCTCTCGCAAATGAATAAGCGAGAAAGTAAACATAGCCAGTTTGAAAATACATACAATATATTCAAAATGGCGTCGAATTGGTGAATTACCAATATGGATGTCAAATGAAAAGGCGTAATTAGTGAAATTTGATGAGCCATTATTTTAAATTCAATATGGCGGCAACTCTAAGATGGTTGATAACTAATTTCTACACAAAAGTAAGTGAAATGGGTATCAAATGAAAGAACTTGACGAGTAAAAAGAGATAAACTAAGAAAGTTTATAATGCAACAAATATTTTAAAACTTTTTACGTAATTATTTAATTATTAATTATTTACTTAAATGATAACATTATGAAAATGCTAAAAATGAGCGCAATTAAGTAACAGCCACGCCCAAAATTTTATAAAAACCTTATTTAGTGTTTAAGACAAGTGTTGAGGTAAAATGCAGCTACCACGCACTTTATTATTATATTCCTTAAAAAAGCTTTAACTTTATATATATGCCACGCCCAAATTATAAGTGGATATATACAAACATTCAAAATTGACTTTTCATCAAATGCACTTTTTATATAAATATTGTTTACAGCTAATAGTGTTCTCTTTGCATAGCTACCGTTAGATTTCCCTTTGAAATAAAATAAATGCTAAGATAAAAATCTGTTTGTAGGTAGACGTTATATAATGAAAAATTTAATTAACTAAAAGCGACAAAAATGTAAAGCAATGTAATAACATTGAAGAAAATCTAGAGAGTAACGATAAAGAAGAAGACGCAATCATTTATTCTAACAAGTGGCACAATTTTATTGTTGTTACTGTTTTTCAACTATTGTAGTATATTCTTAAAATTTTTATATTATTTTTATTATATAAAGGTTTTTATATGCATATATATAAATGTACAGTTATGCGGTCAATACTGATAAATTTTACCCTCATTTCACTATTCTTTGTATAAGATTTCAATATTTGACCTCGCTTCGTATGTATGAAAGTAATTTCACCATTAAATGGCGGTCTGAAGTGTAATTTGTGTAAAAAGTAAGGAAAAAAAAACGAAAAAAATTACTTAAATTGTTGCCCGGTTTTTTTTCTGCTTTTTCTCATAAAGATCGTCACGCATACATAAGAAATATTCAACATCTCGGTAGTAAACCAATCTTTTTACCCAAACATGTTGAGGTGATACAAATGGTTTTACTTTTTACAATAACGCGTTAAAAATTCTTCACTCTAAATATGTAAACGTATGCATGTTGGGGTGTGTAGGTGTGTGGTTGTGGAATGTAGTGATGGTAGTGGTAATGTGCATATTATTACTACATAATTTTTAAACCCGTTAAGGTTATACTAAGTTTGTCATTTTGTTTGCAAACTACAGACTTAAGTTTCAGATATTTTAAGGAATATATATGTTTTTGATCAGCATAGATAGTCAAAGGTGATCTTAGACGTGTTTGTTCGAGTGTTCTCGTTAAAAAGCTTATATTTAAAAAAAAATTTAATTTTTGTTATAGAGAATCGTGCTTTATATACTAATGAAAATGGACTGGATTGTATATTGGCCACGCCCATTACTAAAAAAAAATACTCATGACCCTAAAAACACACCTAGAAAGTTGAAGTTTTGTATACATAAGAACACTTACTTAATATATAGATTTTATAAAAGTGGGCGGGGCCAAATTTTATACAAATCTTGTTTAGGGAAAAATTTGCTAGTTAAGTCACTATTTGCCACGCCTACTACTTGTCTACTACCTTCTAGGTGAAGGAAATATTTAAAATTAAGTTCATTTTACGATACTTTTCACTTCAGTAAAGAAAATCAATAATTGAAATAAATCCCTTAATCTAGTCATGTTCGTCCATCTGTCCATACACCTCACATAGAAATGTTTTACTAACTGATACCAGTTCAATATAGGTTTTTAGCAAAATCCTTTAATAAGCACCTACCCCTAAAAATGGTGTAAAAATGAAACGTATTCTAAAGTTGTCTGAGATCACTTGTCGTTTTATAATATTTTTTCCACTCGTTTTAAGTTAAAATGGAAATATTTCGGTGCATATTCAATAGGAATGCGTGAATGAAAGAATGTTTTTGGGTGCATGCTGGCAGTGCATAGCTTTTCCTTTTACACAAATCTTCTCCATCTCTGTTCTTTTCCTTTCTTTTATGTTTCATGATTCACTTATTTCCACAAAAATAAGTTTTTTTTTCGTATTTTTATTGCTCACAAAAAATATTTGATGCATAACAATCTTCATAACCGTATAAAACTACTGTCTTATATAACATACCATTCACCCGCACACATGAGTAACACTGAAATAGTTTTTCTACAACTTTGAGATAATATGGAGAAAAATAAAAATATGGTAGAATTTATGTTTTTTTAAATGTTTTATAAAAAAAAACAAAAAAAGAAAAGAAAAAAGGGAATTGGACTGTAACATTTACACGGCCGGAGTTTTTAAAGGAGGAAATATGCTTTTTGGGTTAAACGAAAGATAGTTCTTTTCCATTCATCACATTTAAGACATATTAGATTTAAGCCAAATTAAAGTCTTTTCATTTCATTAAATTTTGGTGGTGGGCGTGGCTAATCATACCTATCTGTAAATAAATATTTAAGAAATAATTGTTTAAATTTTCAAGTTTTTATAACCTTTAGTTTAAGATTAATATGAATAAATGTGGGCGTGGCATACAACTGATCAAAATAATGTCTTTGTAACTGTCAAGTTTAAAATCGTTACTACAATTTATGCAATCAGTAAGAGGACTTTCACACATAATGAAATGGACAGACAGTCGGACTTGAGTAGATTGATGCTGTTTAAGAATATATATTTTTTAACAGATTTCCCCAAAGCACTTTGACATAAATAATAAATCCTAAGAATGAATCCTAAACTGATAGGCATTAAATTTTAACCGTAGTTCTTTAACAGGGCACAACAGCTTCAACGCCATGCCAGAGTGGGTAACTTTTCATCATAAAAACAAATGCTTTTTTAACAAAAATTTCTTGGTACTTAGTTTTGATTTTGAAAGACGTTTACATCCTTGCACACTCATGTTACATATATACACTAAAATATCCTGCTAAAACTTTCATATTTCACTGTTACGATGAGATATGAGAGTGAATTGAAAACACAGTGTGTTAGGAAACGGAAATCATATTCAACATGGCGTTAAATATTTATGTACGTATGTGTGTGTTTTATAATCTTTTTTTTATGCATAGAGCAACACCTAACAATTTTTGCATAAAACTTTTTATGCATACGCATACAAACACATGCACATACATTATAGATTTGGTAAATATAGATTTACTCTGGCCTGGTTGTTTTTTCTTATTCACAGCTTAAAAAAAAACTGTTGAAGATAAAAAGAGAAAACATTTAACTTAATTTGTGGCAGCAGAGACGACGACTATTACCTTTAATATGAACAGATTTTTATGATTTCCATCACAAAGGCAAATACCTTGGATCTCCTTTGATTTCACGTATTGGATTAGTCTATGACAACTACTTGATTAACAATTATTACGTGTAAAATTCAACCGTTATATATGAGAGGAAGATGAAGAGAGGAAGTTTCTCCTTCTCTATCCAAGGTACACCGGTTTTTGTAAAGATTTTTTATACGCTGCCGCGATGTAACCATGTCCGTCTGTCTGTCCATGTAAATTTATATACAAGAACGTATTTTGGCTCAGAAAGGAACCCTATTGAAAATGAACCGAATCGAACCATTTTTGGAATCCCTCCCCATATAATCATACATCACGAAGAGACTTATGTAGCAATACCTCGCGTTTACTCACACAACTAAAACACTTTGTGAAACTAAATTGTGTAAGGTATTAAATGGTCAGGCTTAACCGACTATAACATTGTTTTATATGAAATTATCTGAATATTATCAAATTGTTTATTAGACGTCCTTGCTAATGAAGGACGTATGGTATGGAAGAAAGTTTTGTTTTTGGAATTCAAGATTTGGTTGCAGTTAAAAGTTCAGTTTTATAAAATTTGTAACAATTTGGTATTTACTTACTTTGGGATGTGTTCTTCGGGGAAATGCTACTTTAGGATCAACCTGTAATGGAATAAAAAATGAAAAAATATTGTTTTTAAACGTTATTTAACTTTTTTTACATGGTTTTTTTATATAATTTAATGTCAAAGTAAAGTTGCGTACATTTACACATATTTAAACTAATTTCTGATTACTGTTGGAGTTAATAGCAATTTGATGTAAATTAAACAAAAAGGCGGACGCACTGACTGTTGTTAAACTATTCATATAATAAATAGCCCATCTAAACTAAATTTTTTTATTCTCTTAAAACATATTCATACAAATCATACCCACCTTATAACACCTATGAAACATTATTTTATATTAAGTCCACATTATACTCTATTGCTCTTTAGTATATACCGTAGTTGTGAGGATTTAATAAGTTTAGTATTCCGTTTGTAACATCTAGAAGTAGGCATCACGGATCATTCAAAGTATATATATTTTTGATCAGCATAAGAAACTGAGTTGATCTAGACATGTTTGTCCATAAGTCCGTGTATCTGTTGTTGAATCTCTCATGGTCGTAAATTTCATGGTATCGAAATGAAATTTTGTAAAAATATTTCTAATATGTGTAAATAGATTCCTTTAAAATTGGTCAAAATGAACGAAGTGCCACGCCCACAATCGAAAAAAATTCCTTTATGACGGCAGAAAAAACTACAAACGTAAAATTTATATTTCCCAGTGGGATGTTCCTGAGATGTTTATAAAATAAGCCAAATCAAATAATAAACACGCCCACAATTTATAAAAAGAAATTTATTTGGTTAAAAATTCATCTTCTGAGTTATAATTCTACCCGTATGTACGATAAAAGTTGTTAAAAGAGAACGTAATTGGATACATACCACGCCCACTGAATATATATAAATATGGTGGATATTTAAGTTTTGGTTGAAGCAATATTTAGTATTTGTATAAACTTGTGTTTCAATATCGACAACTTTGTACAAATTGCATATGTACACATGTGTATGTATGTATGTCAACATATATGCATGTGTGTATCAGTGAGTATGAATTTTGAACCCTTTTGGCAATTAACCATTACCATACAACACATGGTAAGAGTAAACATTCAGTTACAGACATAACCCTCACACTTCCATACCCCATATACATCCTCCACACACACACACACATACAAATGTACATTTTTGCATGATTTTAATGTTTGCATAGAAAGCATGTGTAATTTTTTAATGAAATTATCAAATACAAACAACAACAACAACACCAAGCATACACATTTTATAGAACCATCATCAACATACTGGCTTGTTTAAGCGTGTCTGAAAAAGCAATTTTCTACATACAATTTGTAAACTATGTAACAAAATAAAAACAGAGGCAGAGACACAGACGGCCTCAATTTATTCTCATTTTCACGCTCTATACCCAAACTCACAAACACTTGCACGCACCCGTACACACCTTTGATGGTGTATAATGAAAAGAAAATTTGATTTTGAAATTGATTTCCGTTTCAGAAAAATGTGGGCATAAAAGTGGGAAATCGAAAATTTTTTATTATATTTTAGCCTGATATCGTATGCAACTGTATCGCTATATAAATGTTTAAAATAGAGACAAAATTTGTTGTATGTTTTTTTTAATTCAATTCTTCGATTAAACTGTGTGATATCAGAATATCCCTACAAATGGAAATTGAAAAATTGTGCATTTTTTTTATTTTTTTGATGAAAAATTTAAAATTTTTGCCAAACAGGAAATAGCTGAAAATTAAAATCTAAATCAAGGTATTTGAGTTTCAATTTTTCATTTAATAAAAATAATAATAATAAGAATGTTGTTGTTGTTGTTGTTGTTGTTGTTGTTGTTGTTTTGTAAACGGAAACAAACAGACAACCCATCAGTTACCAATAACAAAAACCATCAGTTGTTGTTGTTGTTGTATTGTCATATTCGGCTATCTATTCAACTAGAATTATCTATTTGTTCCCTTCCCTTTCTCTCTCACTCTCTATCTCTCTCTATCTCTTTTTTCTACACGCAATCCGTTTTATAACAGAAATAATACCAAAAAAACAGAAAAAAGAAAAGAAGGAATTTCCAAATGAATGATTTCTGATGAATACGTTTTATGAAGAAAGTGTAGGAAAATTTTTCTTATGTAAGTTAAATCCGACCACAATCTCCTTTACAACAATTTGATTTCATAAGATATTAAGTAGATAAGGAGGTCGAAATATTTCCGTTTAGCATGAATGAAAATTTCAAATTCCAATCCATTATAAGTCCCGTTTATATGTCTGTCTGTCTATACGTCTCATCTGAAAGAAACCTTTACATAAGAAAAAGTTGCTCAAATGGTTTTATACTTAAAAATTTTATTATAACACAAGCTTTTTCAAATTTTGTATAAATTTCCCCAAAACTGGAACGAAATCAAACTTAAAGTTAATTTGGACAGATGGACATGCTTAAAACGATTTCATTTAGAAATTTTTACTGAATTAAGATTTTTTTATACAAGATTGTATTTTTTGTATAAATTCCTTCTTAAACTCAATATATTTTTACCACTAGTAGTAAATAAAGTATAAATAGAAACTTAAAGAAAAATGAAAAAAAAAAGGAGAGAAGATGGAATGATTTTATTTAATTTAAATAAAATTAAAGAAAAAAAGAAGAAGATTGTATAACAATAAAATTTCGGAAAAAGCTAAAAATAATGCAGAATGGAAAACTGTAAAAGCATTAAAAGCAGCGGATAAGACAAGAAATCCTTAAGATTGAATTAAAGTAAAATACGAAGGAAACATTATTGACGTATGTTCTTGATCTTTAAATTTTTTCCCAATACGCTTTGAAATTATTCTTTATTTAAATCCATTTTCTGTTCACATTTGATTGATTGTTATCATTAATCTTAAATCTTTTTTCAATTACTTGATCATATATTTTTGATCTAAAAACTAATTCGATCACTCTTGATCGTTATTATTGATGTAAAAAAATTTTAATCCCACCTTTTGCGCTCTTTAAACAAAAGATGTATAATTGTATAAGATTCCGATTCTATTAGATTTATTTAAATTGATTGATTTATATAAAATTGTCATCTTTGTAATGATTTAAAAAATGAAAAGTATAAACTTTGGTAGGTAGTTAACATTGTACAAAAACGCCATTAAAAAAAAGTAGGATCCCTATAGCCGAAAGGATTATTTTCTTACATGTGTGTGTGTTTATTACTAAACGTAGTGTGACTACGCGACCGTTAAAACCTTACAAAGTGTGACTCAAAGTAGGTGACATGTAGAAGTGAGTATTAAGTGATTTCATTTAGGTATTACATCACTTGAAAATATAAAATTTGTCATCATCAATTACAATTGGCTGCTCGTTTAAAAGTTTGGTAGGGAGGGATTATGACATGATGACATGTTTGTAACATATCTGTTGTCTTTGAAAGACATTTTCACATTTCCAATTTTCACATTATACGTGCACGTGATTGCAAGGGCCATGTGAAAATTTTTTTAACTATTTATTGATTGCATGCAATTCCCTAAACAGCCCTTCCTTCCTTCCTGCCTTCACTCTCTTCTTTTTATTTTAATTCTAGCTGTCCTGCTGCCATTTTATTGTTTACCATTCTCGTTAAAATGTAAAGTGTTGTAATTAAAATTGTTTACAAATAGTAGTTTTTTCGTTTTTCTCTTTCCTCTTTTTCGGTCTTTCTTTTTTTTATTTTTGTGAAATATTCAAACAAACCGGAGCTTTGTCGTTTGTTGTTGGCAAATATAGACAAATAAAAGTATCACAAGAAAAATACACAAGAAAAAAAACTAATTATTTAACAACACAAGTGCATACACACACACACTGTAAGCATTCAAAACTTACACATACATACATACATACATACTAAGAGCGATGAGTGTAATGGAGTGTGTTTGTATGAATGAAACTCTTTATTAAACTCTGGCATTTTAGATTTTGTAATGTTGATACAAAGGATCCAGGTGTACGTAGCGAATTCACTCACTCCCCCACTCTCTGTGGGGATTTACTTTTGTTTCTTATTTTTTCTATACGTTTTTCCTATTTTCGTATTTTTCTGTTCAACAAATGATAACTAATAAGCAAATATTTTCATAGCATTCAAAGCTAAGTTTTCCGTCTTTCTTTTTCCTCCTTTTTTTTGTCTTTTTTGTTCCATTTTGTGTCATTTAAATAAAAAATATTAAAATATTTAGATAGTAGTTCGCACACACACACACACACACACATGTGTGTGTGCTTTTCTTATTGTGATAAGGAAAAAAGTAGACCAAAAAGAAACAAAATTAAAAAAAGAAACGAAAATGGAAAAAATATAAAACAAAACATAGGAAAGCAACAGTTTTACCTTTTTACCATCTAGTTCGTGTGTACCTTGAGCTAAAACTTTATCTACACTAACTGGATCAGTGAATGTTATGAAACCGAATCCTCTGAAAAGAGAAAAGAGAAGAAAGAGAAAGAGATAGTATGATGAAAAAAACCAATAAAAATTAATTCTATTAAAAAACATACATTTTTTCATTGATTAGGTTTTTAATCAATTTCTTTCAATAAATTTATAATCAAGTTGATAGAAATATTTTACCTTAAATAAGAGCAAGAGATAGATAGAGAGAGAAACTATATTAAGATTATAAAATTTTAGTATTCCACCTTTAGCAAAAAGTATGGACTTGTAATCATAAGATTAGCAGCAACATCTGTATTATGTCCGTAGGTATGTCTTTGTCATTTGTTGTTAAAATGCGAAACATTTGTTTAAAATTGTGCCATGTTGGAATATGAGTAGGCTGTAATTTCCATAAAAAGAATTTACAAAAAAAATCAACTCTTTTTTTTATATATCATATGTATGTAATCGTGTTCATAGGACCAAGTATGTTTCGTGCTCAATGTAAATTTAGCTAAGGCTTTGTTTTTGTAAACTCTGCATGCTCTGCGTAAGACTTCGTGTTTAAATATATAAAAAACTGATCTTGCCTTGTCTATGCGTTGCTGTTTCTAAGGATCAGATTGTCGCAAATTTTGAGATCAACATCTAACAGACACGCCCACAATTTTTAACAACTTATATAATGCAAAATAAAGCTTTTCAAGCAAAAACCACAACATTATTATTTATTCAATACTTATTAAATTAAGATGTAATTGTGATCATGCCACACCTACTAATAAAATTTAAATGAGAATAATATTTAAAGTTTTACCCAAATCGTGGCTTTCTTACTTTTACCAGTCTAAGGACTTGGATCACTTTCATAATAAACACATATGCATAATATCTACTTCTTTCGATAATAATAAAAATAATAAAAAATTTAACAAAGGCTGTCATTTAAAATGAATTAGAAGGATGGAAAAAGATCAAACAAAACACTGCTCTTTAGAGCACAGCTCCTATGGTGTACATACGTAGTCTGTCTGTATGCGTATGTGTACGCCTGTGTGTGTTAAACAGATTCCATCAGGGTAATAGAGAACACATTACAAAGCCAACTTTTCTACTAAAAATAATTATTTTAATTTAAAGTTTCCCTTTTGGCACACACACGCACACACTCTACTTACCATCCAATGACTATAAAAATGTACAATAACAATTTTTGAATGTAAAAAAGAGTGAGACGGCAGCAGAAGATAAAAATCTATTTAATTTGGAAAATATTCATTCATAAATTCGAATAAATGTACTTAAATAAAACAATAATAACAGCAGCAAACCAAACTATAAAGAAAGACATAATGCTGTGTGTGATGCAACTGACAGAGAGAGAGGAGGGGAAACGTACAATATTACGAAGAAAACAAACCGAAACTTAAGCCACATTAAAATCAAATTTCTTTTTTGGTAAATCTCAGCAATAATAACAGTTAAAGCAGCAGTAAAAATAACAGCAACAACAACAGCAACATGGAAAACAGCTTTAAGCAATAAGTACAGAATGAGGAGGAGAACGGCAGCAGAAATTGTGAAAACATAAATACAGCCAGAGCCAGTGTGTGACAGAGAGAAGAGTGCAGAAACGAAAAGAGAATATATACTTGTGGTTGGAGCTTGTTTGCATAATACACTTGCACACACACACCCCACACAATACTTACACACATATACAAACATTTATATAAACGCTTTACCAACAACATCTTATATTCTGTACATTAAATGCCATCAAATCTCTGCAAAACAAGAATTCCAACTTACACATACACACTCATGCAAATAAACAAATACTGTGTCGCACATAGCATAAGCACGTGCATGCATGCATTCAGTCATATATTTATGCTTATGAGTCAAGTCAGACTACAATCTGGTTTGGTTTCGTTTGGTTTGGTTTGGTTTGGTTTGGTTTGGTACGGTACGGTATATGGTATATGGTATGGTATGGTATCGTGTGCTTATAGTATATGGTGGTATGATGTGTGGTAAGAGTATTCTATGTTATTGTGTTGTGAGAATTAAAACCAAAACAATTGCCACAATTGCAACAGAATCATCGTTAATTACACTTTGCCAACAGTTATAAACTGAATGCGTAGAGATGGTGTAAGAAGAGATAGAGTGGGAGGGAGTAAGAGAGGTTAGAGGGGGAAAAGAAAACAGCCTTGCAGGAGCACTATGGTTGAGGGTAAGAAATGTGTGCACGATGCAATAAAAGTACAAATGCACACACACATATACGTAGCTTATGTATGGTATGTAATGTTCACTCAACTACAGACACCATAATTTTATACAAACTCTAGCAACTTTGTTTATTTCTTTTGCTTTCACTGTTACACCCCCTTTTTGCCATTTGACTCAATCATTCCCATACCGTTATCTCTGTTCGTTTGCACTCCGCCATGCTCCTTGACGCTGCTGTTCTTCAATTTATAGCTGGTTTTGGTTTGTATTTATACTTAAGCATGTGCATGAATGTAAAGCGCAAAATATAGACGACGTTGTATAATTTTGCTTACGACACACTCACACCAATGCATATGTATCCAATAAATTCATTCAGTAACATACACACACATACACGCACATACGCTTTATTACTCATGTTGTGTTTTGATTATATTGCATATGATAGCGAACGCTTGTGTGCTGATGGTATAGCGTGATGTGATGCGGTGCGTTCTTGTGTTGTGTTGTGTTGTGTTGAAAATATGTAATATACTCATTAAAATGCAGTGGCAAGATAATAAGCATTTTAATTAAATATATTTACAAGAACAAGTTTATCAAAATATAATCATTTACATATACGTCCAAACACCATTTGCTTACAGCACCCACTCTCCCGCAGACAACTCTCTACCAACTTTATTCTTCATAAGTCGGTAATAATTGCTTTGTTTTGAATCATTTTTTATATAAAAATATATAATAATTCTGCGTGAGTATGTGTGTAAATTATCTATTTTGCTAAAAGGGGAACAATTTTTTCAAACTAAAAAGATTCTTTTAACCAATTTTAATTGGTTCCAGACAGAGCAAGAATACAAGAAAACAAGGAGAGGGAGAGATGGAGAGAAGAAAAACACATATGGATCATGAGATTAGGATAGATAAGTTAGATACGATGGATGAGATAGAAAAGATATTCAAGTCATATAAAAAACATAACGGTAATAAACCAGATGAGACAGTCGCGTAAACAGCTTCAAAAGACAAATTAAACACATAACACATAAACGTGAAAAAATGCAAAATTATAACAATTGTCTGCAGCTCAAAAATTCCAAGCAAAAGTTATCTCCTACTATCATCGCATTTTAAACTAAATAAATTATACTACCTGAGCAGACACGAATAGAAAATGCTGCATAATTAACTGGCATTAATTTATAGCATAACACACAAGTACATAAATATCTGGCTGAATATCATACAAATGAATCTGTTGAAAAGGTTACATCTCTCGAAATCCAATACATTATGATAAGCATAAGAAAGAAAACGAAAACTAAACTTGCCCTTCAGCTGAAAGAAACAAAGAAGTCAACTGTTAACGATATATGCTTTTTTACATACTCACACGTACACTTTCCAAATGTTACGTGTTCAAATGGTTGCCTACAACAATACGAAAAAATAAGAAAAAATAATCTAAGAAAATACAAATGCTGTAAAATAATCATAAAGTAATAAAATTTATATAACAATAGAAGAAAAATATGGTGAGAGAGGAACAGAATCAAAAGCAGAAAGCAAGACTACAGGAATCACGCAAGCACGCACGCATACCATACACTTCAATACTCATACGACTGAGTGCCCATCTCTTCCTCTCCGCCCTACTAAATAATGTGTCTCAGGGGAACAATTTGTTGTAAATTTAGATTCAATTTTACACACATACACATACGTAACAAAAAAAAGAAACTGTAAAAAATTGAGAAAACGAAGCAAAAAACAAAACTCTCCTCCGCTGCTGTATGATAAGGGGCTACAAACAACTACAAATGAAATTTACATATGTACGGAGAACACTTGGTTCTAAACACAGCCGCACAATAGGGAAGGGGAAGTATTTTTGTTTTTATTTTTACTTTTTTCCATACTTTTCTCATTGAAAGCATTCTCAGTGAATTGTAAGCTACGATGTTTCGTTTACTGGCTGGCTTTTGTGTGTGAGACTTGTTGTAACAACCGAATGGTAATTTATTTATATAATATATGTATGAATGTATGTGTGGATGCCACAATGTATGCATTAACTACATCTTCCAATCACTGGCTTGTACCTCTGCACGAGTAGTGCTTTCAGTTAAACTGCACACAAAGAAATCTAATGAGACTGTACGTCGTCGTTTGCTATAAAAGAACTCTTTTAACTTTATACAATAACAAAAATGTATTAATATATATATGAACACACTTATCCATACGCTCTCTCTCTCACACTCTCACTGAACTCAATCATACGTTTGTGTGTGCGTTCAACTGCTTTATTAAGGCATATGTGGGCAATTGTAAAGTACAAAAGAAAAAAAGAAATGAAAAATAAAAATAAAAATTGTCTTCTATCAACAAAAGCTCCGGCTTCTTTATGGAGGAGATTGTCATTGTTGTGTCCTTGAAGTGCATACTTGCTACTAATACTACTCTACGACTACTTTTATATCGTATGTAAATATTCACACATAAACGTATGTATGTGTATATATATGTTTATGCATAAAATGCTTACACATGTCTCTCTTGCTTACGAGTGTAAAACACTTGACTAAAGAGGTGCTGCACACAGTACTGCGGAAATGTGCAAAGAAATGAAAGACAATTTTTTTCTTGTTTTTTTTTATTTTTCTGAAAAACTTGCTTACGCATAATTTAACGTAAAATTAAGTAAATGTGAAATATGAAAAGACCTTTAAAAAGGGCACACATTGGGTATGGAGTGCAATGTTCGAAGCATGAAAAAAAACAAGAAATGTTTGCTATGAAAATTTCTCTCATACTTAATCGTATACGTTATGTTATAAACGAGCAAAAGAGACTTTTGTTTAATTCTGTATAAAATGTAGATTTTTTTATACCCTATTAAATGGAAAGTATACTGAATTTGTTGCTTCGTTTCCTATATTTAAGAGAAAAAGTTAAAGATCGTACGAAGAATATATATTCATAAACAGCGTCACAACTTAAGTCGTTCTACACATGTTTGTGCACATGTCCGACTCAAATTAGCAATCGATAGTCAATTCAAGGACATTCAAGTGAATCTTTTTTGCAAATTTTTAGTTTGCTACTGAAATTGAACAAAATCGGTTACAATGCCACGCCCACTATTGACAAAAATCTATATATTTGTCACAGAACTTGCGCTTTGAAATTGAACCCCTATCTAGATATACATTTACCAAAAAAAATGGGCGTGGTTATATAACAAACACGCCTAGAATGAATTAAACTTAAAGTAGAATCTTAAGTAGAATTCCAGTTTTAAATTGAAGTAAAATACATATATTATTAAATCAATGCCACGCCCACTTTTTGTATTTAAACTTTTTCGAATGTTGGTAACTCATAAAAGACATTTTTTTTATTATACTCATACAATCCTTATCAAAAACTAACCTCCTTGTAATCATGTCTGTCTGTCTATTGTTCATTCTTTATAATCAATTTATAGATCGCAATTTTAAATCATAGGCCTTTCCTTTGAATGTATGATAATATAAAAAATGTGACATTTACTGTCTAAGCAGTAAAATACAATAACAAAATTACTTATAATATAAACACTTCCTTCAAATGGTGACAGACTGTATAAAAAGATAAAGAAAATGAAGTTGGAAAAAGCCGCTTAAAATTGATGACCTGTTGTCGTCCGGTAGATGACAAAAAAAAAGAAAAGAACCTCTCATAACATTATGAAAAAGGTAGAGAAAGAAAGGAGGGGAGAAGGCGTAAAGTTAATTTAGTATGAATTCCATTTATATTTAAATTGTATTAAATTTGCTTTTCCTGAATTGCCCAACAACCTAAACATCATGGTGGGATTGTGTGTGTGTGTGCTTGAATGGAAAAAAACTCCTTATTGGACATTTCTAAGCGTAAAACTTATTTGGTGTATATGTATACACACACATCCTTGCAACTAAATTGTACAAATTTTTATTTTTTTTCATTTCTTATATATGTATGTATGGGTGTATGTTCGCATTTTGTATTTTGTGTACTTGTCAACAGACTTTGGCCGTTCATCTTATCTCTTCGACTACTACCACCACCACCACCACCACCACTACGTGTACACTTTAGCGAACCCAACTTTTCGCTTATTGTGCATAAATTTATGCCCAAGCAAAAAAAAATGGAAAGTAACAACAACAATAACAATAATATGACGAGTAATAATATACAACAAAAGGAATGAAAGAAAATATTGTATTATGGAAAAAAGGTGGAAGAATAAGAAGAATTTCAAGGCGTGCTTAAGGAGTTGCTGTCGCCGTCTCATAGCTGAAGCAAAACTTTTTCAACATTTCACCCTAAATGGTGCATTCGCTTTGTTTAAATGTTTGCATCTAAGGTCGCTTTAAAAATCCAACAAACTATCCTAATAAGTGTGTCTGTCTTTCCTAATATTTCAAGTAAATATAAAGAAAGTTTTTTTCTCTTCATCAAAAAGAAAACCATAGAGTATTTAAATTTTTGTTTAGCAACAAAATCAGAATCCATCTAGCTATGTCCGTCCGCGAGTATGTCTCTTTGGTGGCTTTTTATTTTAAAATTTCAAACGAAGATTTTTAGTTTGCTCCTTAAGGATTCTATAAAAATAGCCACTCCCACAATCTATAAATACTTTTAGAAGCTTATTTTAGGTTTAAATTAAATTTAAGATTTCTTTTTAAATTGTGATCAAAATTTATTGGAAGCCATGCTCAAAATCAAACATGTTCACATAAAAAATGTATATATCAGCTGAATAAAATATTTAACCAAAAAGTTGAAAATTATTGGAAAGATTTATACTTAGCTTATATATAAATGGGCGGAGACCTGCCCATATTTTTAAAAAAATCTAATTTAAAGCAAAATTCCTTCCTATAAGTGGTTGTATAATATACATACAGGTACTAGACACTTTCCCCGACCACATACCCAGACATTTGCCACGCCTATTATATGTTTATAAATATGAAGGTTTTTCAAGTTTCGGCTTAAGTCAAATATTTCTTTTTTTTCCTCATTTTCGTTTTCATGTATGGGCTGCAAGTCTAAAAAATATATATATATGTGTGTGTGTGTGTGTTTGTATGGGTGTATGGGTTCTAATACTTGCGCTGTTTCCTACTATTCAACTTTATGACTGAGCCACCACTTGAACATGTTCATCTTGAACCAACCGAACAACAACAACAGTAACAATAACAACAACTAATATTGTTCAGTTACTTGGTTGATTCGTTTTGTTGGCTTGGTCATTACAATTTTCAGCACAGCATTTCACAAAAACCAACAACAACAACAACAAACATTTACAGGCCTAAAGTTTTCCTTTAGCCGAGTTCTAGTTATGAGACAAATAAATACAAAAAAAGAAACCCTAACATACATACATATCAGACAATGGCCCGACAATTGTATCTAGACATACATACACACACACACACTTACTCTAGGCTCGAATAAGTTTTCTTCTTATTAAAGGCACTAGAATAGAATAGAGAGGAGAGTAGAGAGTGGGATTTTCTTTTGTTCTTTCTTATTGTTCTTTATGTTTCTTGGTTTTTTCTTCTTCTTCTTCTTCTTTTTTTTAAATTTTTTTCTTTTATTATACTAGCTGCTGATGATGATCTTGTAGTATTTTTTTTTAGAATGTATGAAAGAAGAAGAAGAATTTAAATACTAAAAACAAAAACAAAACAAAAATTGAAACAAATGTATGAGAATTAAAGAAAAAGAGTATGTGTGTGTGTATTTGTATATTTGTTGCACTTATAGCCGGAAGTGGTGACTTTATGTATGTATGTACAACAATACAACAACAATTGTCTGCATTTTGTAAATCACAAAAGTTGCCACCAACCGCCAAGTAATTCGAGTGGTGTGTTTATGTGTACGTGTGTAAAGCAAAAAGAAGGTTTCATTAACATTTGTTGTTATTGTTGTTGTTATTATTATTCATACATATTTTATGACTGGTTAATATATCCGCTTTGGTTTCGGTTTTAATACATCACCCAAACCATCACCATTGTCGTCGTCAACAACATCAAGCAACAGCTTGAACTTAAACGAAATCAAATCAACAACAATAACAAAAATTTGTTTCATTTAATGTTTACATATACATTTTATACTAAATAAATACAATTTTAAAATTTAAACCACAAGAAACAATGTTTCAAACTTTTTCTCTCTATAACAAGTGAAATGAAAATATTCTGTAAGAAAGTTTGAATATGAAGAAAAATGATGTTCATACCCTACATATAAGTAGAGAGGGGGAGTAGACCAAGTTTAATACCAAGAAGGAGGCTTCAGCTACTGCTTAAAGTACAAATATTCTTGATCAGCATCGAGACAGCCATGCCCACAATCAAACGGAAACTGAGTACTCCTAAGTACCTACTAAGCGTTTCCATTAATGTACACTGATGGTGAGCGGACCACGCCCACAATTATATTGTATTAAACTTTCTTTTGTGACATGGAAGTTGATACGTCTTATATACACTTGAGCTTAAAAAACTTAATCTGGTATCTGCCACACCCACGTATTAATATATGTATATGCAAATAAAAGCCAAATTTAGTTCTTTCACTTGTTTGAATATAGAATTTAATATATATTTATATTGTTTGTACATAATTTATTGTATAATCGAAAGGCGAGACTAAGAGAAGTAAAATGTTGTCTTGTTTTATAGCAAGAGTTTTAAACAAGATTTATTGCAAACGTTTGACGGGTAAAGAAAAAAACCTACGCACAATTAATTATATTATTGCAATATAAACAAATTTCGATATATCAACATATGTAAGGATTAATTTGAAAGTAATTTAAGTCCATGTTTTCTAAAAACATAAAAATTTCAAAAACCATCAAAAACTGTGACTTTGAAAATAGTTACTGAAAAAATAATTATTATTTTTGTTGTTGTTGTTTTATCAGCAACCTCATACATTGTTCTGTTTATACTAACTCTTGCAATACTTTTCCACCCTGTTTTATCAGAAATGAAAAAAAAAACATATGTCAAGTATATGTAGCAATGTATAGGACCTAATATCTCATTAGAAAGCAGTTAACACAGTAAATTTATCTTCTTAATTGAATTCTATGCATAAATATTCTATATATACAAATATAGGTAAGTGTGTGTGTGCGAGAGGGTATGAAACTATATATATGACAATTTTGTAAGGACTTTGCTTTATGCAAGCTGACAACATTAAGCAATGGCAAGGCAATAGACGCGATAATTATAAAGTGATCCAAGTCAATTTTTATAAAAACATTAACATTTGAAAACTTTTCTAAATATATGACACCTAAACAACATCCAAATGTTTATGTTCGGAAAATGGACTTGGACCACTTTCACTAGTATCATTATATGTAATAAGAGAAAACA
Organism: Ornithomya chloropus; assembly: GCA_963971445.1. Lineage (NCBI taxonomy): Eukaryota > Metazoa > Arthropoda > Insecta > Diptera > Hippoboscidae > Ornithomya > Ornithomya chloropus. The sequence continues at coordinate 4,299,019 of OZ020532.1, forward strand.
TTAACAACAACATCACTTAACAAAACTGAAAAACAAAAACTATATTATTTTATGTTTATGTGTGTGTGTACATCTTCTACTCAACACTACTCAAACTGTTAGTCTTTTTGCCCTATCTCTATATTTATTGTATATATAGTTAGTTAGTTATGTGAGCATGTAAACAATACTCTGGATGGATGAGATGGCTGCAGCAACAGCAGCAGCAGCCGCACTAGTAGTATAAACAACATACGACAAGTATTTCTTTGAAAAGACTTTGAAGTGTACACGTACACCAAGAAGATTTACTACATGTAACTAAGTTTAATAGCTAAAGTTATGCGAGGAGTTAAAGAGCAAAATGTCAGGCTAAGCAAAATGTACGTTTACGTAGCGGCGGTTATCTCTGTGCCTCTCTGTTTGTTTGGTTTTAGTGCAAAGTATTACCATAATAGTCTTTGTTACAAGTTGATATTAAAAAACAAAAAAATTTACTTACAACTAAAAGTACGAAAACAAACACACACACACACACACTCAACCTCACTCACCACTCTATGTGTTTATGTACAACAATTCAATAAAACGAAACTTGAGAAGATCTTTAGATAAGAAAAAGGAAAATAAGTCAAACTTGAAATACTGTTTAGATTTCTATGCAAATTATGGGCGTGGCAGGTACTAATAATACCAGTAATGTATTTCTTTTTATGCGTCTTATATGTTTCAAGTCGCTTTCTAAGCCAGGGCTAGTTTTTTGTAAATTGTAGGCGTGTCTATTACTTATTCACACGCATTCTTTGATGGATGTTTTAATTAAAAGCTTAAATTAATTTAAATTGATTTTAGGTACATGATCCCGCCCTCTAATGTCCCGTCATCTAGTGTATATATTACGTATAAGCTTTCAAATCGAGTTATATGCTTTTGTATTTTGTAGGCGTGTCTGTTACCCGACAACAAACAAATAACAACAATAACAAACTTAATAGACCGCCTATCTTATGTATAGAGTATAAAAATTGAAAGAAAGATGGAAGAAGAAGAAGAAGAAGACAAAGACGGAGAAGAATAAGAATGCTTATGGAAATTTTTCTATCACTTTAACTTAAAGAAAATTTGTAATAAATGTTTAACAAAATTCCTCTAAAAGTACGTGGCTGGTGCTCTGCTCTTACACTCTCCTCAAAATCAAATCAAATAGAAAACTATACAAAATGTTACACTTTGGCTGAAAAAGCAACAACGACAACAACAACACCAACGACAACAACGTTAACAAAACCTACAAAAGGAATATACAAAGTATCTACAGGTTACAAAGGTGTACAAACAAAATAACAAATTAGAAAAGTTTTTTAAATAAATTCTCCAACAACAGCAACAACAGCAACAAAAACTTTCATATTCCATTTCAATCTCACCAACACCCGCACTACTCTGCCAAGTCTAACAATAAATCACCAAAAGTGAGTTTAAAGAATTTTTTAATGTTTATAAATTAAATAGATGGCATTATATATTACAACAAACAACAATAACAACGTAAAATGGAAAAGAATGATTGTTATTATTATAATCACACCATGCTGAGGTACTCGGAAGTATACTAGTTTTGTCAAAATGTTTTTAACATAAATTCTTTGTAGATCAAAGAATCAGTATATAATATATATATATAGAATACATAACAGTATTAAATTCTGATTCAAATGTCTGTCCGATATTCCGATAAATGATTTTTCGGTTGCAAAAATTGAGATAATCAAACTTAATAAAAGTAGCGCTCCCTCGTACGCTCAGATTATTGTTGAAATCAAGTGAAATGGGTTGATAGACACGCCCACATTTAATCAAAACATGAAAAATGGTATATTTTTTAAAGGCAGTACTAAAATCGTAAGATGGTTTTACTTACCGCGATCGTCGCGTTGAGGGATCTTTCATAACCATAGCTTCTGAGATTTCACCGAAACGCCCAAAATAGTCTTTTAAACTTTCTGCAATTAAATAAAAGAAAAGTTTAATCAAATTGTGTAACTTTTATAATTTAAAGAAGTAGAAGAAGAAGAACTTTAAAAAATTCACAATTTTACTCAAATAATAACATCAACAACATGAAGAGTAATTAACCTGGATTCTATATAACAATTAAAAATGTTGCTTCAATTTTTATATGCCCTCCACATAAAACATATGTGGAGGATAATTTGCAACACCCAGAAAAAAGTCTTTAACAAAGTTCTTAATTCTTAAAAAAATCTTAATCAATCTAGATTTGTCCATCGGTCCGTGTGTCTGTTGGCATTCTCACGGATATAGATTACATGTATTTTATAGTGCGCTTTAAATATTAAATGTATGCACGCAGGTTGAGCAAATATCGCAAATATCACAAACATCGAAAAAGTGCGAAATCGGGTACGTGTCACGCCCACAATGGATAAAAATCTATCGCGGATAAAAAAACAAATCTATAAAGTTGAACTCTATACTAGATTTACGCATAATTAGAGCATTCATAGCTAAACCAAATATAAGGCGTGGTTGATTAAAAAAAATAACGCTCAAGTTTTTATGAAAAATATTGATTTTTTTTTTTATTATTTATAAAGTAAGAGAGCCACACACCACGAACTATATTGATTTCATTTGTAATAATTTTCACTTATTATTCGAATACATTTTTTTATGCGTATAAAAAAAAAAAACTTCATAAAATTACATTAAATTTTATGGCAAGTTAAACACTTTATTACCCTCGTTAAACTGTTAAGGCCATTATAAACATACATCTGTCAATGGTTTTACAGCAACAACAACACATAACAAAAAAAACAAAAAACAAAAGAACGCAAAGCAAACTCAAAAGCTAATCAAGAACACTCGTCTGCATTTAAATGCGTAGCCCTTGCCAAGGGTTATGACTTGGCGTATACATAAATACAACAAATATTGCAGAATGGGACGCACACACACGCATACATGCATACACACAAACCACACACATATAATATATTGTATACCATATACCACATAAATGCGCGAACATAATAAAGCATAAATCGTAAACGCGTAATATAATAAAAATTCAATAAAACAAACGCAACGCGTGCCATTTTTATTACATTCATACCTCTACAAAAGTCAACAATTTATGTACATAAAAACAAAGTAGCAGCAGCTGCTGTGGTGATGGGTTTGGGAGGGGTGTAACAGTAAGAGTGAGAGTGGGGGGCAAGGCACTAAAACGAGACACTATTCAGCGGCCACTAGTTGCACCAAATGTTACAAGTACTTACTAATACCAGCACGCCCCAGCCCAAACACACACATACTTCATGTAACAAAAGGGTCACACGTACGTGTACCCAACACTATACAACAAAACATACAAACAACAACAACAACAACAACAACAACAAGTCTAATATAGCAAAAAGTCCCAACACAGCACAACTTTACTCTCTAAACGAGTCACATCGACTTCTATTTTCTATTTGTTGTTGTTTTTGTTTTTGTTTTTTTGTGTTTTTCTTTCGTTTGGTTCTTTTTTTTTTCTGATTTTGTTTACTTTTTGCATCTTGTTTTGTTACAATTTTGTTTATCATTTAACCCTCTCGTTGCATACATATACAGGGTGCGTTGCATAGGTTGTGGGGCTAACATTATAATGCCAACCAAAACCAAATAAAAATATTATCAAAAAAAAAAAAAAAAGAATACCACAAACCAAACATCAGCTACCCTAGTACGTGTTTATATGTGTAAATGTAAAAACTTTACATACATACGTAGCGTACATACAGTCCTGTATAAGTTGGTTTGTGTATGCGAAAGGGCACAAGAGTGTTTGTCGCGTGATTTAACTACAAATGATGATAATAATAAAAACGATTTATTTGCTTATGACAGCTTAGCATAATAAATAATGTTTAAAGCCCAAACGGAAAATGACACACATACGTATATATATTCATATACAATTTAACACATTACAATACAATGGACAGTCAAATACAGACTTGTATGCCATAAATGCTTATATGCGAGCGAGCGAGCGAGCGAGCAAGTGAGTCAGTGAGTGAGTGAGTGAGTGTTGCAGGCTTGTGTATATAGATTATGAATATATTAAAATATTACCATTACAAAAGGCTTGTCTATGTGAATAATAACAACAACAATAATAACAACAACAACAACAACAACAACAACAACAACTATTATATAAGAGTATAAATTATATGTAAATGCTTATTGAAGAGATTAAAGTTAAAATTTTGCAAACGCTTACGTTGACACAAAAACACACGACTTTACACAACAACAACAAATTGTATACCTATCGATACAACAATGTGTTTGTGGCACCATGTGTTCTGTATTAAATATTAAATATTTTATTGGAATTTTGTGATTTTAGTATTAAAAGAATCTATGTGCACATGAAACTGTATTACGGCCGCCATAACTATGATGCTACTTCTGGTCCTTTCCTTTCTCCATTTCGGTTTTATTGTACTTTCGTTTTTTTTGTAAATTCAACACATTTTTATATCTCATAGGTGGTACAGTAATGAATTCGTTGTTAATGAAAACTAAATTTGATCACATCACTACGATACCTCATTAAATTTAATTAAATTAGTGTAGCTACACAGCTGTAGGGTAATTACTCTTATATTCATATCCTTGTGTGTACATATAAAGTTTATTTAAAGTCCTTTACAACATTTATTATTAGTGCAATTTATTTAAACATATTCAACTGATAGAAGCTAATGTTGTTGTGTTTTTTTTACTTTGTTTACCTGTTGACCAGTGTTTCTAAGCTGCCCGTCTATTGCTCATTAGTGTGAAAATATATGGAAAGAAAAACATCATCAGACACCAGATAGTGAAGGCAATCAAAATGTTGACATTAATCCTTAAAGCAAAAGCTGCAAATTCAACACACACACACACGGATCCACTATGTATCAATGTGTACTACCCTACTACTACTACTACTTCAACTTTATACATGCACATATTTTTACATACATTTTAATCCTTTACTGTGCATTACTTACGTATTATTACAGATTCTTTCTCTGTTGCTCGTCATTTCTAGGAAATTTCTTATTTTTGCCATATAATCGTAGTTAAGCTGATAAACAAACATTGAAAGCAATCATTTCACATATGCACGTTTATACTCTTACACGCACACACACATTTATATATATATCTTCCACAAACACACGCATACGTTTAAGCATAAATTGAGGTTGAAATGTTTATTGAAAAGTTTTTACTTTTCTTTTCAATCCATAACAAAAACACCTTCACAAACTCATCAACAGTAACGCAGTATATGACGTTGTAGTAATGACTTTGATGTAAAGATTTATAGTAAAGGGGTATGAATCGAAATCGAAATCCAATGTCCGTACGTCCAATCAATCTTTGTCCTTTTTTTTTTCAACTGCACACTACAGTTACCTTTAAGAGGGTATTCACATAGTTCGGTGTAAGCTAAATACTTTCTTTTTATAAAACTTTTCTGGTTTATTGAAACTTCTGTTCGATTTAAATGCTTTCAATCAAAGCTGTTTACAATCTCAAATATTTTCATATAATCGTTAAAATACACATCTATAGTAAATTCATATAAAAATATGTGAATGTATAAGCATGAGCACGAGCATGTGTGTTATACCAAATAAGAAACTAATAATCACCAGATTTGTTTGTGAGTTTTGCAAGGATTTTCATGCATTCGTCAAAAAAAAAAACACAAAAAGTCACAAGAAAACTACTTTTTGGTTTGCAACGTATATTAACTATATCCCCAGATACTCTGTAAATTGCAGCGTATATTTATGGCAGTGAATAAATTGATTCATGTGTGTGGCACACTATGTTTATCAAGGCATTTGTAAGATGATTTCAAAGGTCTAACAAACAAATTAGCATTCATGTCTTAATCGATTTGAACATGTCCGTCCGTCTATTGTTGAAAATTTTTATATTTATTTGAAACTTTAAAGACATTTTTAAGACCAAAAAGGCCATTCCTTTCGAAATATATTATAGTCAAAATCGTTCAACAACCACGCCTACAATGACTCTCTCAATGCTACAAAAGCTACGATATTAAAATTTACTATGTTTATGTATATACCCTGGCAATGTTAAAAAGGGCGGAACCGTACAAAAAAATTATGAACCTTTGACAGTATATTTACACCTGAAAACCCATATGTGTCATACCCAAATTTTGACTTATATATAAGCTAAATATTTAATTTTTATTTGTTACTAAACACTTTCTCCAGATAGATGATTTTTAAAAAAGTTCTACAACAAAATCTAAAATTATAGACGGACAGACAGACATTATTAAAACGCAAGTTGTGCAAACACATCAATTTAACAATTTCAAGCGACATATATTTTCATAATTTTTCAAATTTTTAAGTTTTTGGATTGTGGTTCAGAATATAAGAATGTACTTTGTTGGATCTCTGCAGTCTCCTCCTGTTGCAAACATTTCAACAAAGTTCTATATAGCTCTCATTCTTAAGGTGATGGTTATGAATACATATCTATATAAAGAGAAAGTAGAGAAAAAGGGTAAACAAAAAAAAGTTCACCAACTGCCAATAACAACTGCTGTATGTGTGTGTTATTGAACACGAGTAGAAGATATTCCATACAACGAAAGAGATTAAAATATATGCAAAGGGATAAATCCTTTACATATTGAAGCAGGTGTCAAATTGTTTTGACACCTTTCATTCTAACAAAATATTGAAAACAAAACAAAAACAACAGCAACAACAAAACAACAACCAATTAAATTAAATAACTTATATTTTTCAAGGCAATTTGTAACTTTTTAAAAAAAATTTATTACAAAAACTAAAACCTTTTTTTTACCAAAAAACTAGTCATTTATTTAAAGAAAATATGTGTAAATGACTATAATTTTTCTTTTCTTTATATTATTTTCATCTATAGTTGAGTTGAGTCATTTTTATTCACATTAAGTTTAAAAGAATATTTGCCCACTTAAGTGTCACAACAATACTGTAATGATTAAAGCTTAATGATAACATAAATAGAGAGACAGATAGACAGATTTGTAGTTATTTATTGTTCAGTTTCAATATAAAACATTAAAAGAACAACGAACAATATTTAAAACAAAATATTGATAAATGAAAGTCTATAGCGCCCGATTCACTTCATCATATTCTTCATGTTGGGTGTTGTTAGATTTTGTTATTGTTGGCATTATGGTGTTCTTTCTGTAGTTGTTTAATGTTGTTGTTTGAGTTGTTGTTGTTGTTGTTGTTGGTATTGTTATTAATGTTACTATTGCTTTATTCGGATTGTTTTTACGATTTCAGTACAGAGCCTTATCACCACACAATTAATAATCAATCTCTCCGCCTACGAACTGTTCATAAAAAGCATACTTTTCACAAATATTTTTGCAAAAGAAAACTTTAAAAGAATTATTGATAATATTTTTTTTTTTTGAGCACAATTTCAATTTAATTTTCTGATTTTTAAAAGCAACAATCTCATCAACAACAACAACAATAACAAAGAAAAAAATGCCCAATAAACGAACTAAACTGTTTACGAGACTGTATATAAAACTATTAGCTGATGCATCTACACACATATACATGAATGTGTCAACACACTCATATATTGTATAATAATAAAGATTGGTATCTTTCAAAGTACCGTATTTATTATTATTGTTATTGTTATTTGTATTTGCTTGTAACAACAAGCAGCCACAGTTAGCGGCATTATAATTGCCATAAATGTTTCAACAAAATACTTTATTAACCGGCGAAATAATTTACGAGAACCTAAAATGTCTATAGAGACACTAACACAAATACAAATGCATATCCAACAATCACAACAACAATAACAACTTATTTATATACAATCATAAGCATTTAGATTGGGTGACACATATATTGTTGAAAAAGAAAAAAGAACAAACATTTCCTCTATCAAGCGATATAAACACTTCAACTTAAAACAACCAACAACCAACAACAACAAATATTGTAAATAAAGAAAAATCCGCGTTAATCCATATGTCAATAAAGCAAAAAATCATATGGTTGAGGAAAGTGAATCAAAAAGAAAACAAAATTGTGAATAACAACCACAACAACAACAACAACAACAATTGCAATAAAACGAAGAAAAATCCTCAAAATACTCAACACTCACTTATGCTTTTACACATACACACACATACACCCACACACACACATGGAATAATACATCATTTTAATATGCAAACAAGCGCAGGCACACACAATAAATTCACACAACTCAACACAACAGCATACATATCTACAATATATAATATATTGTATATACAGGGTGTGTACGGTATTTGAAGACAAATTGACATTACAACTAATTTATTCATATATTTGGCAAAATTTATTATAATTCAATGAAATTTTTACACGACGTTAACTGACTTCTAGATAATATAATTATGTAATAAAATCCCCATTAGAGCAGCAATAAGGGACTCAATCCAGGGTCGAAAACGACTGCATGCCCGAAACGTCAATAACTGCATGTCTCTTCATTTCTGGCGTTATTTTATAATCCTCCAAAAAACAAAATTGTTCTCCACAAAATACATTCACATATATGAGTGTCTTCAAATACTGTACGCACCCTGTATACATGTATATATGTTGGTATGTAATATATGACTTCATGGCACATATAATAGCCATGAATGACGTATGCATGCATTCAGTTATGCGCACATATGCAACATATAATAAAGTTTCAGCTTTGATGAGGCCAAGTAGAGTAAAGGAGTTGCACCAAAAATATATCATATTTGCAAAAAGCTACATTTAGCTAATATCAATTGTTGAATACCCTACACTTATGCACCTAATATGTAAGCGTGGCACAACTATTACAGTACGCGTGTTGCATTTCAACTCAAAGATTATCGTAACTATATAAGTATATAAAAACAGATGTTTATGGGCATGGCTCTCAAATAAGTTGTCCAATAATTTCTATAAAAATGACTACCATGTACATCCGAACGGACATGGCTAGATGGGGCTAGATGGAGTTTTGATACATATACCTTGTAAGGTCTCTGGGGTCCTCCTACGAGTAGTTGCATATGCAATGACCTTATTAAGAGTATAATGAAAAGGAAAAGGGCATAAATTTTAACAACAACAACAAAGTATTTATTGTTGGGAATGTTGCCAACAATAAAATGCAATTTTTAAATACAACACAATCAACCCGCTTATGAATCCGGTACGAAATGGCCCTTTATGCTACACCACACACTCCACACACACACACACACACACAATTGAAACATATGTATAAATTAGAGATATTATCATCATCATCATCATGATTACTATCATTAGATTCGCTGTAATAATAACAACAACGTGTATAAATATATCTTCTCCGCAACTCAAAAGTAAATGAATGCAACAAACGCGTGCATCTAATTTATTTTTATGTTTTTATTCTTCTTTTTGGAACATTTCCTAAAGATTTTTGCATCATAAAACACATGAAAACTTTCCCTTTGACAAAGCAACTAAATCATTATAATTAAAGCAGCCGAGAATAGAAATTTTTTTGAATGAATGAATTTTTTTTTTATTTTTTCTAAAAACAAAAACTTTTTCTTTTTACATGTGCATGAAATTAGAAGGCATTTTATATGAAGATTATAAATTTTTTTTCAACAATTTTTTTTTTCAACAATTTTGTCAACTTTAATATCACACATCAGTACGTGAACAGTATGTTGTTAATGGAAAGACGCCAAAATGAACGACTAAAACAAAAACAAAAACACGAAAAAAAAAGCTTGGTGTCTAATGATGGTGTTGCTGCTGCTGTTAAATTGATTTAGATTTAATTTTATTGTCAGCACAATTTTCATTTGAAATTTGTGAGAGAGAAAGAACAAGACGAAGAAGCTGTAGTACTTGCACATACACACACACATGCATTTTATATGCATGGAAAACAACCTGTAAAATTATGATGATGGTGATGATGATGATGATAGGAAATGAATGAATGTCTGTGTTTATTATGATTTAAAATCAAGCCCAGAGGATAGAGACAAAATATAAATCTTTCCTCATTTTCTCATTCTCCCACCACCCATCTCCATATCTTATCTCCCAATAGCCTTAACTGCCATTTTATATTACCTTGTTATATAGAGAAGTTAACAGCTGTCGCCGACGGAAATTCAACTTTGTGAAATTTTTAGTAAGTGTTTGGCTGGATTGTTAGAGAGCTTAGCGTGGCTGCCTTAAGGATGTAAAGCAGACATACAGTTAACTGTTGAACGGATGGGAAAAAAAAAGTACGTACGGACGTTTATGCAAGTTATTTTATTACCGCATTAAATGAAGCTGAAGCTGAAGCTAAAGCTAAACACTCACCGTAACGCTTATTCATCATTTTCGTCTTCCTCGTATTTTGTTTAATATTTTATAAAGCTTCCCTTCACCCACCAAATATAATGCATACTAAGCTTTAGTGTTGTTGTTGTAATTTTTTGTTATTATTACTATTTTTTTCTTTTTTCTATAATTAAATCCTACACAACGTAAGTGCCTTCTCTACTCCACCAACAAAGAAGAAATATGAAGCAGCGAGTGTTAAAATGAAGAAAAAGACAACAGACACCAGCTGGTAACCTCATCATGTGACAGTTTATATATAATCTAATACCATAAGAGTTAAAATCCTTTGTGACAGGTAGGGGAGAGAGAAAAGAAAACAGTCAAGACGATAAAACATGAAAGAGAAATAGATAAAATCCTTATAATCGTTAAGAAGTAAGAAACTGTTGAAAAAAATGTTATAAAAGGGAAAAAAACATTATAATATTAACACGAAATATATTAAGGAAAGCGTTTACAGGTAATTTAGTAATGATGGAAAACATTTACCTGGAGGGCTGACACTTCTCTCTCTCTCTTTATGTTTCCATCTCTCTAAGAGATTTTTATATTAGAAAATACGTTTTTTAAGAAAAGGATGCTATAGGCTTAGGATGTTAATGAGTTTGAATGATTTTTATACCCTACACATAATATGGGAAATATACTCAGTTTATCATTCCATGTGCAACACCCAGAAAAAAGCGTCAGAGACTTGAAAAAATATATATATTCTTGATTGGCATCGAAAAAAATATGTTGCTGGCACTGTCCTTCTAGCTATACTCTCCAAATAGGATGGAAAATACACTCAGTTTGTTATACTGTACGCAACCACCAGAAGAACTTAAATTAGCAAAAATGAAATTTAACGGAAAAAAAATATAAATTATAACTTCATAGTCACACATACGCATACAATGTTTAATTTATAACGCTCCACCCCTCATTAGCAGTTCGATACACATCCGTTAGAAAACACATTAGAAAATCTATCCCGTACAATATATGCACGTATGTACATATATCGTATAAGCATAGAATGAAAGCAAAAAGCCGGTGTTTCTTTTTTCTGTTTTTTTTAGATCGATGGTCTTTTCGTTGGCAGACGATGTCAGCAATAGCTCAGATTACGTGACTGTCATTACCATGCAAGACATTTGCTCTCAGCATCACAGTCATTTTTCATACGTCGGTGTGTGCGTGTGTATTATAAACACGCACACATCCAATCATTGGCAAATCTGTAGATTTTCAATTTCCGTTTCCTCTTTCACTTTACGGCTGCTAAAGGGACTACGTTGAGGAGGCCCGTTACACAACTCAATGGAAAGAATGTGCACAGTAGCGGAATGCACGATGATTGTGTGCATGTATGTACTGACTACATGCGAATTAGATATAAATAGCTTAGCTTCAGGTAAACCACATACATGGACACACATACACACACACATTATCCAATACCAACTTATTGCCATGTAGTGATTACATTTTTAGACTTTATATACATTGATTGAGTAGTGAGTATCTGTCTGTCTGTCAGTCTGGGTTCATCTTTTATGTATATGTAAAGAGGATGAGAGATGTACCCCTACCTACCGACCTACCTACCTACCTATCTAGTGACAATCAACAAGTCGTACAAGAGAAATTGAAATGAAATGAAATATTAACCCCTTTAATGCCTCCAAGTGTTACGGATTAAATGTAATTTGTTATAGATTGCTTCGAATACCTTACGTTACGTTATCCAACGATGGATAGCAATGGTCTGCCTCAAACAAAATGTGAACATCATCACATATGTACATATACCACATAGTGCGTGTCAGTGTGGCAAATACTTGTTTAATATATTAAGGATTTGTAAGGATTTCACTTTTATTGGTATTAGTTTTGGTTGAATTAAATCCTGTACATATGACAGAGTAAGAAAAAGAGAGAGAGAGAGAGAAAAATAAATTTAAAAGTAGAAGAAATAACAAAAAAGACACAAGAGAGTGGAGTAGTGCAAAGTAGATACATATCGATTCCCAAATCAAATCAATTTAAAAAGTGAAAAGAAGTATTTTTTGTGGAAGCACAAAATTTAAATCTCTATTCAATATATTGCATATAGATGTTATCCTCCACATATGTGCAGAATATACGTTTGTAAAAACTAGCATTAGAGACCCTACAAAGTATATCTTTTATGGATCAGCATCAAAAACCAAGTCGTTCTAAACATGTATGTCCGGGTGTCCACCTTTTTTGTTACTCTTACAGTTGTAAAATTCAGGGAAATTGAGCTGAAATTAAATGCAGATATTTCCAGTTTAGCATGCAGATTTCTATTTAAATGAGAACAAAATCGTTTCAGAGCCACGCCTACCATCGACAAAAATCTATTTATTTACCACAACAATTGAGCTTTGTACTTGAAATTTGATATACTTTATTATAATTAGCTTCGATTAGCATCGATGTACTAAAAATGGGCATGGTCAAATAACAGAGGCGCCTACAATTTTCAAAAAATCATACTCAGCGTAAAACTCGATTTGCAAACTGAGGCGTACATACGGAGTAGAGTCTCCAAACATTCCTTCTGACTGTTGCCAATGGAATGACATTTTTAATATACCCACTTTCTTATGTGTAGTGTATAAACATCTTAAAAATGAATGAGAGAGCAATTATAACAAAAAATAAAACGAATCAAAAACATTTTCAAAAATGTTCACAAGAAATGAACAGTGAAATAAACAAAAAAGAAGAAGAATTTTTATATGTATATACAGGTGAGCACATATGTGTGGTATGTATGTGTTCATAAATCAGATAAACATCTATTGCCAACAACTGCCAGGTGGTAGCAATCATAAGAATGTCTAACAAATGGAACCCAGCATGCGATTTGTGAGTTTAGAATGGTATTGCGGTGCGTGCGTGCGTGCGTGTATGAGTGTAGATTACAATTTTACGTTATTATGGTAAGCAAGTGAATAAACGTTTAAATATAAGTTTTACCCTACAACCTTCACCTGTCATCACACACAAAATTACAATGTTTGTCCTTGTACAACACCCTCCCACCATCTCTATCTCTCTCCTTTGCACTCTTTCACTTTGTGTCTTTCCATCTTATACACACTTACTTAATGTTGCTTTTTAATGTTACTCGGTAATGGTGCGAGTGTTGATGTTGTGCTGTAAATACGCTAACTCTGGCTTCGGGGTTATATGATAAATAGCTTTCATTAAAGCTTCCCTACATAGTAACGTTTACCCGAGAATGTAAGTGTAGAACAACACATATAAAGGTATACTGTATCGTTTGTTTGTCTGTTTGGATTTTTGAATCAGGATGGACATGGCAGGATGTTTGGTATGCTTGAATGGTTGGAGAAGTATGTTGCGGGTCATTTATCACATCACAGTTGAGCTGCCAGTGTTACCTTTCTACTATATCTTTTCTATCTATCTATCTATCTCTCTCTCTCTCTATGTATGTGTGTTGTGTGTACTCTTGAATCCTTTTAAGCGTTAAAATGAGCATTGTACAGGTCGAGGCTTTTTATAATGTTGACGATGTTCGTTTATACGATTTTCCCAGATAAACTTTTCTCTCCCATGTATTGTAGTTGTAGTTGTAGTTGTAGTTGTAGTTCATATTTAGTTTAGTTGAGTTTATACAAGAATTGTTAGTTGGAAGTTTTATCTCTAGCCAAACGGCACATATTAACAAATGATCAAACACAAATATGAAACTTTAAATAAGATTTTCAGAGTTGGTTAGCAAGGGTGTAGGGCAGAGAGAAGGGCATCGTTAGCTAAACACAATTATCACTGGTGCAGCGGTATGTTGTTCAGTGCCATATGAAGATCGGGGGACTCACTCATAATTCAAACAAAGACTAAAGTTCTTCTCCTTCTTCTTCTTGTTCATTTTCAACACTTAATTAAACTTGCACACACCCATACACACTTGTGCAGAATGCTATAGTAAAGGAGTGTATGAAGTAATTTTGTTTAGAGAACTATGAGCTGCTTACGTTAGCACGGTAACATGCCGTACGATTTATGTTTTTTAAATTCTCGGTATGCAAACAGCTGCATTTGAGTATGGGTATGGGTGTGTGTGTGTGTGTGTGTTGGCATCTCACAAACTCAATTAATTTCATATATGAAGAAAATTTTACAGAAATAAAAAATGATGATGAAACTGAACCAGAGAACTGAACCCATCGCTGTGCCATCACACTTACTACCACCATCCATGCACAATCACATCCACCATTACACTTAACTTTACAAAACCAAGTCATGGGAGTGTACAATATATAGAGAGAGAGAGAGAAAGCGAGACTGAACGAGTAAGAGTGTGTTGGAGAAAAATGGTGCTTTTCGTTATACTTGTGTATGAATGTTGACTACCCACACACACACACACACCTGCAGCTAAAAGTGAAAAATTCAATTTGGTTTTGTTGCTCAAGTTGGTGAACGTTTTGGCAAATTGTTGTACGTTAGACATCGCCATTAATTTATATGCCAGCCTTACGCAGCAGAGCGGGAGGCGGTGAGACTACAGGTAAAACACTGACTGACGGATCTGTTTGACTGACTGACTGCCTGACTAACTGTTTTGTTGCTAGGTAGGTGAGCATAGTGAATGATGTGTTATTTGTTTAACGGGATATATATAGTAAAGCACTCCTTTTCTCGAGTTTACGCCTCATTTGTTTAAATGCTTTAATATCAATTTTAGAGTTTGCTGAAGCGAGCTTTGAAGATTTTATTTTGCTTTTTATATCCTCCACATAAGATGGAGCGGTATACTAAGTTTGTCATTCCATTTTCAATACTCAGAAAGATCCAACAGAATGTCTGGAAAGTATAAATAGCATCAAAAAATGAATCGATCTAGACGGGTCCGTCCATATGTCCATCTGTTGTTGGCATTCTCACTGTCATTGATATTTCTACACAAACTTTTTGCTACGACATGCAGTTAGCTTTTTAAAAGGGGAAAAATCGGTCATGAACCATGCCCACAAATGACAAAAATCGATTTATTTTTTACAAATATTTTGCTATAAAGTTGGAAACTAGTAGACTTATGTAAAACAATCCCATACATCGATGTGATAAAGAATGGGCGTGGTCAGATAACAGACAAATATGTATTTAAGGTGGAATGAAGTGAAGACGGGGCGTCTTATATATTATGAGTAGATTTAGAGGGTATTTAAGTTTTGGCTTGGGCATACGTTACTTATTTCTTCTTCTTTTTTTCTTATTTTTTTTTTTATGTTTTCCCTTTTCCAATCTTCTTCTACTTCTTTCCATCTTTAATGAGTTTTCTCTTCATTTACAGTTATAATTATTTATTGAGGAGTTTAGTTGTTTCCCTTTCTTTCTCTCTTTCACACACACACACACACACACACACACACTCCACTATGCTATCGCATAATGGAGTGTTTCTTACCTACTTTACTTAAAATGATTTTTAATTTTTAAACGCATCAGTTATCAGTTAAGTTGATTTCGAACGCTTTTCTAAACAAAAATTAAACGGAAATTATTTAAATATTGTATACAAGCGAAGGTGTGGCACTGAAGTTGAACAGTTGAAGGTGGAACAAAGGGCAACAATAGGTAGACTTACGTACGGACAATTCTATTTGAATGGCGAACACACACACAAACCAATTCAACTCTTAACCCTTTGTCGCTATGCATCAGATAATGATAAACAATTCTCTTTATAGTGCATTGCTAATCTCTATAATAAAGAAAATATAAAAATATAAAAATTCACAAATTGCAGTAAAATGACTGCAAGAATTTTTAAGGAAGTATATTCGCCCGTTTACTTTTATGGTTTTGTCGTCTAATGTTTATCACATGAAACGACTTTCTTTCTATTTGTTGTTATTATTATTTTTATTTTTTTTTTTTTTGGCATTTGCATTCTATCGTAATTGTGAGCGAGTGTGCCAAAAACCATTAACTGTTGAATCTCGATATTTATGCATTTTTATCTAATTAGTGATAAAAGTCTTCCATCCAAACAAAATATCAGCCACTTGGGTATAATCTATGTTTTCAGTCATTGTAGAAATGTTGCCAAATATTATACATAAACACACACACGAACATATATTTTATATAAACAATAATACACAACAACAACAACAAAAACAATAAATGTCATGTTAAGCGAATATATTCCACAATTATTATCCGCAATATTATCATCATCCAGCCAGCAGTAAAAGACAAAACTATAACAACTATAACAACAACAACAACTAAATTGTTTACAGCTACACATTGTTCGTATGGTCTCTACTCTCCCGAGTATTATTAAGTACACACAGTACATACAAATAAATGTTTTAAAATAAAATTTAATGTAAAGTTAAAAAAATTTAGATTTTAGCTTAGACCAACTCTTAAATACCCTACACCACGCAATACAAACATGTAAGCATTGAGAGTACATGATTGCAAGAGAGAGTCTGACGCTATAGGGGCGTGGCTATCAATAGATTTCGTGTACACTGAAAATAAAAATGTCTGTCTCTAAAACTTTACAATCATTAGTTTATTAAGAAAAGACAGACGTACAGACGGACACACCGTGTTTGATTTTCATGCTAATCAAGAATGATTTTGAACTTTGCAGTATTCTAAACGTCTACTTATGGATGTAGCAAAGGTCTTAACAATGTCTCTATATGTTTAGCTGTTCTTATAAGGAAGAATTCTTATAAGGAAGTTTCGTAAAGTAGTAGATACAACGGTGGCAGTAGTTATTTGTGGCTTGTTTTTGTAATAAGTTTCCTATTATTTTCCTAAAGTACTTACTATTCAAAAGTTCCATTAAAAACTTCTTATAGATAATTTTTTAATCGTATTTGAAATGTTTTTCAACTCAATTGATTCAATTGATTGCCATTTATAACAATAATAAAAACTTACTTGTCTGACTCTAATTTGATTGTAATGTAAAATAACATTAATGAACTAAAAGTGACAACAAAAGCATCCAGTATGCAGTAAAATTGCTCATAAACAATACACCAGCCATAATCAAATTGATTCCATATACAAAATAGATGCTGCCAACAATAAACAAATTGATTGCATCTCGGTCTGATTATAAAAATAATGCATGTCATTTCAATTGTTCGACTCGGACAACTACAGATCATTTCACCTGCAATACTACCGCATACACAGATAACTGAAAGCAAAGACCAGAACATTAATTGTATTAATGTTGTTATCAACATTAGTATAATTATTGTTATTACCGCCACTTATACTACTACTACCACTACTCCCTGTATTAGCTATGCTGCCAACTTAATAATTACAACATTATTAGCCAAGAAGCAGTATTAGACGTTCAAGACACATTAGGGTTTATGCTGAAAAACAATTGCGAATAATATATTACTTAATAGATGTGTATAAAAGATAAAAAGAGATAGATATACCAAATAAGAGAGAATAGAG
This sequence comes from Ornithomya chloropus, assembly GCA_963971445.1. Taxonomy (NCBI): domain Eukaryota; kingdom Metazoa; phylum Arthropoda; class Insecta; order Diptera; family Hippoboscidae; genus Ornithomya; species Ornithomya chloropus. Next base: position 4,317,015 of record OZ020532.1, read on the forward strand.
AGAAAGAACTCTCTATGGCTTAGCATAAAACTTGTGGCTTAAATTGCTGATAAAATTGTTGCCAACAACATGTTCATGTTTTATGTTTAAACTTTACAAAAAAAAAGAAAAACTATACCAACCAACAACAACCAACCAACCAACCAACGATTGGTACAATTCCAAAATATTACAACCATGACTGTTGCAATTTCGTATACCATATAAATATTACCATGACCATGTTGCTGTTGTGCTTTTGCTTTGTTGCGTTTCCTGTGAAATCCCCCACATCACCAATCACCCTTCATTTTGCCTATTAGCAAATGATTCATTATTGTGATATCATGTTATCTTACACCATGACACTCTTACAAAGAACACTTGGTTTGAATGAAATTTTAAAACCTCTACACAAAGAGTGAGAGTGTTAGGTACTTGATTATGCTTTAAATTAGATCGATTATTAAATATATCAACTTCAAAAGGAGAAAAAGGAAAATTTTGTAAAATGTGTTCGTCGACCATGCCCAATTTTGGTGAAAATAGACAAATTTTTGTTCATTATTCAACCATTTTAATCCAATTTAAAGAATAGTTATTTCTTTAATATAATCTGTACGTAGTAGGAACAAAGGGCGTGGATTACGCCTTGAAAAAATGTCGATACTATCAACTTAAATGGCGGACAAAAAAGCTTTTGCAAAATGAAGTCAAAAAGAAAAAAAATTATACCGCAATATAGTAAAATTTATTACCGTAACGGTTCTATCAAGAGATGAACTTACGGACCCTCATTATTAAGTAATTATTGATTTATTTTGTAATGACTTCTCATCCATTCAGATGTTTATGCTGATCAAGAATAAACACCTTTAACGCCTACTCCTACAAAACGCCTAACAAACTAAGTATGCTTGGTATTCTTAAATGGAACGTATATGAAAAAAAACCTTGCTGTTTTGTTATACAAGAGAATACAATACAGCAGCATGCCAATTGTGTAGAGAACATAACAGCGTTTAGATAGCTTTTACGATTATTACCGCTCTGGAAGAGTAGAGACAACCACTAAATATATGTACATTCATGTAGATTGCTAAAGTATGTGGTTTACACTCTTAAACAAACTATTATAAATACTGCATACATTATACACGCCATAGAAATTAAATTGATTACAAGATTGACGCATTGCAGAGTAGTAACTGTTATGGAAATGTGGATTATTACCCAATTACTTGTCAGTGGTAAGAGCAACTGTAACAGTAGCTTTGCAAGGGATTAAACAAAATTATTACGAATGGACAGACGGACAAAATTATACAATTATTTAAAGATTTAATCTCTAATGCCACAAGCAATGTAGAGTTTACCCAAAAAAAACAAAAAAAAATCAATAAGAAACAACCAACAAAATGAAACTGTATTCAAAACATCCGAAACTTTAATTATTAGCACATACCTACCAATCCAATCGAATGCAATCGAATCGTTAGGCAATTGTAAATCAATTATTGCAATGTAATTAAAACTTTAATTAAATCGTTGAGAGTGAAAAAGTGTTTTTACAAAATTCCATTAAACTGCGCTATATGATAGAAATCCTTCAATTAACCGCGAACCACCCCAACCCCAAAAATTGCATACAACGCGTTTAGTTGTAATCACACTTAAACAGACATACATGTGTACGGGTGGGTATGAGTGTTTTTATTTGTATTTCTCTTGCTTTTTATATTTCAATCAATGCACCAATCAAAAGGTATTAAAAATAATAGCACATACTCATACCACAATAACTGACTTTCACCTTACCCTTCACTATCATGCACACGCTATGTAAATAGCGAATGACCCTCTTCATACCCGGCACCACTTGTGGTAAAGGGTAGATTAAGTTTGTGCGAATGTTGATAACTCCTGCAATTATACTGATCGATTCACAATCAAAATCTGAATCATGTTTGTCTGTACGTCTGTCTCTTCATTTAAAGTTTTTCTCAAGCTACAAGTCGCATTTTTTGAGATATTTCGATGAAAGTCGGTACAAAAACATGTGTTAACACAAAGAAGAAGACTATTGAAAATGAACGAAATTAAATCATTTTCAGATCACCTTCCCATACGGCAATGTCTCTTAGATTACTGATACAACTAATTGTATAAAAACATGTGCAACTAAGTGATATAGAGTAATCAATAGTCGGTCTTAACCTTCACTTTAAGTTTGCTTTTGTTGAAAACATTACTCTCACTAATTTTTGGCATATTATTACATATAACAACAACCATTACAACAGCCAGCAAAACAATTAACAGTGTAATGAATTTAAAATAAATAAACGAGAATAAATTTTGTGATATAAAGTTAAACAGTTTAGCTAAGTCAGTCTCTAGCAAAAGTATTGGTAATGAATTGAATTGAAATAGATTTTATCTAAATAGCTTTCAATTGAATAAAAATGTAAAAAAATCAATTTTGGCAACTTTTTGAAAAAAGCAAAAATTTTGTTTATATTTTAAACTTTACTTGCAATTATATTTATTACTCCCAGTTTTTGAAGTATTCTTAGCTAAATTTTAATTGTAGCTAATTGTTGTAAATAAATAAATAGAGGGACACACTACTAAGCGTAATCTAGTATTTGTCACGACCACTATTTGCATAAAGGTGTGAAGGGTCTTTAATTTAATGGCCTAAGCCAAATATTGTCTTTTCTTATTTGCTATTTAAATACTTACATAACAATAACAAAAACAACAACAACAGTAACGAAAAAAACCAATAATCACTTGAAAATTATATGAAAAGGAATTTGTCTTATAACAAAGCAAAGTTGAATAAAAAAAATCATTGAACAGTAGACTGAAGAAAAAAATGAAGCATAAAACTCTAAATTTTTCGTACCAGAAATGAAATGAAAAACGGAAAATCAAAAGTAATGACTTGCACAACAACAACAAAACCAACGGGAAGCTTGCTAGTCATCCAAACAATCAGTCAGTCAGTCAGTCCGACAGCCTGCACAGCACAACTTGTGGTTACACTTGAGTTACATTTTCTAAATATAAATGAATGCGTACAATTTTATATATATGTATTGTACGCACATAAGTATGCCAGTTTATATAGTATTTAAATGAGTTTGAATGGGGAAAGCAAGCGTATAAATGAATGAATGGATTGTGTTGGTATGTTCTCTCTAATATGTATATGTGATGTACGGGCAACATTTAAACAATGTTATTACTGGCATATTATTGGATTTCTTGTGCAACTTTACCAGCGCTATGATATATACAATGGTTAGAAAGACTATTGAATTGTTAGATGTTGAAAACTCTAAATAGAAGAAGAAGAAAACTAACTGCACAGAAATAATGCTTGAATGAACAACACCACCAACAGGAACTAACTACCGCCGCGCTATTCTATTGTATTTGGGCTGAAACCGAAACGATAGTCAGTTAGACAGACAGACAGACTGGCAGCTAGGCTGGCAGTTAGCAAGTTAAATGGCAAGTTAACTAAGCTAACAAAAATAAAGAAGAAGAAGAAGAAGAAAAAAGGGCACCTTTGACTCCCACTGTATATCATTAGTGGTGGTGTGTTGGAGAGAATGCCTAACAAGCTAGTTTTCGCTACTGGTTGGTTGGTTGGCCAAGTGGTCGGTCGGCTATATACCATGATTTACCCGAATGAGTTATTGTTCCGTCAGCTAACGTCTTGCATACAAAAACTTTTCCACTGCTCGATTATTCCCTGTTTTGTCAGTATAGATGCGTATGTATGTATGTGTGTATGTGTGTGTGATTAGGGTAATTAAAGTGCTCTCTTAGATGAGTATTGGAGCGTGACAAATCTTGCTTTTCACTTTTAACTTTTCAATAGCATTGTTTCGTCTCTCCCACACTCCGTCTCACACCTTCTTCTTCCCTTTTCTTTCTTTTTTTCTTTTCCTTTTTCTTTCTGTTTTATTCAACAAACTTTTCAAAAAGTATTGTTAGTAAAATATGCAAAAAATCTTATCTATGCGAGTCTGTTATGTGTAAATCATAAAAATTGTGGAAGAAGGAAAAATTTTATAAAACTAAAATCTCACCAAAGCGTCAAATACGATAAGATTTGAGAGAACTTCTCCATTTGTCCCATATATGTCGAGTATAAAACTGAATAATATTTCAAACAAGTAAAAAAAATAAATTTGACCAAATCTTTAATGCCCCCCATTTGTGGGCGTGGCAGGTACATGATGATACCTTCTAATAGTCTATGTATTACGTACACATACAAACAAGTCCAATTTTACATTAAGTACAACTTTTTGTAAATTATCGGCGTGTCCGTTGCCCGATCACGCCCATTTTTTATACAAAGATGAGTTAATTATAAATATGTTCACTCACCAAATTTCAACTTAATATTTATGGCATATAAATAAATCAATTAGAGACGTGGCACTTGACTGATTTTTCCCATTTTGATACTGAACAAGAACTGTCCTGGCTGTTGCAAATGGAATGATGTACTTAGTATACCACCCGAAGGGTATAAAAATGAAACCAAACGTAACAACAGATGGACAGGTTTGATTATAGCAAATTAAATTTGTCTATGCGTTGGTGCGTACGTAGAAAAACAACACATAATATACAACGTAATGAAGTCTTGGTTAGTTCTCAACTAAGAAATATGGAGAAAAAATATATTAATTTTTATGATCATTAAGAATATACGTATAAGACGCCTTTTCCCAAGTATTGTTATTGGTATGAGCTTAACCTTTCTAACGTAAAACGTTCATATTAAGTGGTGGCTATAAAATTAACCAGAAATATAATGCTGGCGGCAATGTTAAATGCAACAGATTTCACAGTTGTTGTTGTTGTTGTTCTCTTTTTACTACTACTACTACTTTCTTAATGTATAATTATACCCTCCATATAAGATGGGCGGCATACTACGTTTGTCATTCCATTTGCAATACCCAGGAGGAGGTCGCACAAGGTATATATTTTTGATAAATTTTTCATATTACTACAGTTCTTTAAGTACAGAATGTATTCAAATATATATACACTCTTTGGAATGCTTTCGTGCATGGCTGATGGTGGGTAATAAAGATTTGGCCTCAACCAGTTATACATTCTTTTTACTTCTTTTCCTTATTTAATATTCAATTTAATCACTTCCCTTTTCTTTTTGTGTATTTTCTGCTTTGCAACCATTTTTACTACTCCACCAACTTTATTACTATTTATATTGTACATTTATATATATATATATATATCCAATGAGTTTGAGAAGAGTGCGGTAAGCAATGCAAAGATTAAACTTCATAATAATCGTTGAGATGGGCAATTAAAATGGTTAAGCTAACAAATTTTCAAGATGTACGAGTGCTAGCACAAGCCCGGCGACAAAGTAACAGAACATCTTATAAAAACTATAAACCAATAACATGCAGCCGCTACCAGATGTTTTTAATGACAACAGCAACAGCAACAACAACAACAACAATGTTAAACAGTATAAAAGGCAGACCAAGCCAGGCCAGGCCAGGGCAAGCCAGGTCGGGTTATGCCACAGAGTCAACAGCAAAGATTGAAATGAACTTTATACTTAATATTAAAAGATATTAACTAGAAATAACAACAATAACAACAACAACACTAACAACTACCATTTTTGCCATATCTAATGTTATGTTACAAAATATACATAAATGTGTATGTAAAGTAAAAGTAATATGAACTGTTGTGGACAAGTTGTGACAAGTGCAAGAGAACTTTTACAACAAGTGCTCTCTTTAAAAAAAAAATCACGACAATCAAATATTATAAAAATATGTAATGTTGCGAAAAACAACAACAATAACAACAAAATGTTTAATGTTTACATTTAAAGCTAAACGCTTTTAGAAGAATGAAATAACGAAGGAAATTGTAAACAAACGAGACCGACTGACGCCTTACGGACTCGAACTCGAACGTTGTTTTACAGTTTAGGCATAAATAAATGTTATGCATTTATAAGTAAGAACAATAACAAAAAAACAAATAATTGCACACACATACATATGTATACAGAGCACACACAGTATATTCTTATAGAAAATAAAACACAAAACTGTAAACCAATGAAGTACTTAATGGTACAACACACAAACATCTGGTAATAATAATAATAATAACAACAATAACAACAATATTAACCATCACCCACTATTTACGTATATATTATATATTGATTCATAAGTAAACAAACACTCTACCCTACTTACTTACACACACACGTACACACACTTATCTACACTTAAGTGTACAAGTATACCCAAAAGAATGTAAAAATGCTGAAATATACACAAAGTGCCGGAACGGAAAGAACGATGAAACGAATAGCAAAGTAAACACACTAAATAAAGCACACACACACACACACACACACACACACACACACACACACATATGCGCACACACTAACACACTTTTCTAAACATTTTGTGTAAAAACGTTGGAGTTTAGCCAAGCGTTATAACTTGTACATGTACATACTTTATATAAATACACGCACGCAAGCATACATGTTTGCGTTTGAGTTTCTTTACATTTTTCTTTCTCGCTTGCTTTCTTTCGTTTTAGAAGCATGAGAAGAGTTCTTGCAGCTCGAATATGTGAACAGTTGAGCACAATTGAGTGCGTTTTTTTTTTAAATTTTTTTGTTGTTGCTGTCGTTGAATGATATGTTATAATAATTGTACTGACATTTATTGCAAATGTATATACTTGGGGATAATGTCGTTGCGTTTTTTTCATAATTTTAATATAAAAAAATTTTTTTTTTGGAATACTTTGAATAAAAAAAGAGGATTTTTATAGTACTTAGTGAGTGTGATTTGACGATTTTGTTATCATAACCGCTTCAATATAACTAAACTATTACTCTATTAATGTATTCGTTCAACTGCTTGTCTGTTTTTTACTCCACAATAAAAGGCATTCCATGTGCAACAACCAGAAGAAGACGTCAGAAGCTCTTCAATATATTTATATTCTTGATCAGCATCAAAATCTATATATATATATAAATATAATATATACACTTTGTATGTGTGTGTGTTTGAGTGTGTATATGTATCTGTTGTTGAAACGCTTACAATCGCAAAATTTGTGCTAACGATTCTCAGTCTATATAGATAGTTTCCTATCTAAAATGAGCAAACACAGCCACGCCCACAATAGTAAAAATTTCTTATGGCCGCATTAATACCACACTATATCCATAGATATGATATAATTTCTTATTTAAAATAACCAAATCCAGACATTAACCACGCCCATAAAAACAAAAATCTCTTACAACAACAAAAATAATCAAATATATCTAACTAAGTATATGAGAATCTCTCTCGACACTAGTATTGTATTACTTTCTTAATGATTACAAATAATCATTGCCTAATTTGAGGCTTATAAATTTAACTAATATCAAAGCATATATTTACTGAATTGCGATTTGATTTTAGTTGTTAATAATAATGAGAATAAAAGGGTTTAACCCGAAATCTTTACTAACAAGACGTTGACATAATAAAATGAAAATCTTATCATAATAACAACAAGTTAGTCTCTCGTTTTCATTTCAATTATTATTATACCGTAATGGTACCTGAACGAGGCTACATAATATTATACAAAATATAAACGTACAATTGTTGTTTACGTGTACGATGAGAGGAAGGCAAGACCAGCGACTAAAAAGTTGTGAGTCTCACTACACAAAAACACTTTATTCTATATTCCATAAATTTGCATATTTTTATAAAGACAAGACAACGCGCAAATAACACAAACATTGCCATTCTGGAGCCAGGCACCATAACAAATGATTCGTTTTTTTTTACCTGGACAGACGGAGACGGTGTTTCAGTAGTGGGACAAACTGCAGAGGGGGAAGAAAGCTGTGTAATGATGGTAAAAATGAAAATAATCTCTAAATTGAATATTTTTCTTTTTTTTTTTTTTTTTTTGAATGGAGTAATTAGCATACATGCATAACTAATGAGATGGTACACTGTTATAAGCACACAATCATACGCATCTATCTCTTATTTGCTTTTTTTATACAACGTTGTTTAGTTGTTTTTGTTTGTATTATAAATATGAAAAAAAAGTAGTAGTTAGAGCGAATCTTAGATATCCTAGATGATAAGTTGTATCGCTTAAGGGCACGACACACGCATAATTTTACCTGCGCATGTGTTAAATTTCAAAGTTAACAAGTAACAAGTAAAATAACGAAATGTAGCTTATTAAATGCGACACATTTATATGCAAACAGTAGGCGTGGCAGATAAAGGAGTTATTTACCCCGACGGACGGATGGATGGCAAACAATTTTGATACTTAGATATAAACAGAATGATGAACTTAAGATATTTTTACACCAACAGGGAAGGTCTGTAATGTTTACTACGTGTTGGAAAAGAAATGTTCCAAAAAAAAGGTGAGAAACAAAAAACTGACTGACTGGTGTAAAGTTATGCACATATATTTGGACGGTGGATAAATTGTAGCTTCACAATAAGTACAATATTTAAGCGTAAGATTTGAAATGCAAAAATGAAATGTTTATTATTACAAAAGAAGGAACGAAAAAGGAAAAAGCAACAATAACAAAATCGTTTTAAACCGAGTGAACACAATCAAGTAGATGTGACAATGACACTAATGGCGATGATGATAATGATGTTGATGATATTAAATAAACTCAACCAACTGACTGGCCATGAATAGCAAACGAAAATAATGATTTTTTCAATATAATTATATATAAACGATGCGGTCAAATTTTTTCATCTATTTTTACACATTTTACACTTTCGCATAGTTATTCCACCGATATTATTATTATGATGATGGAAAAAAATCATCATCATATTTTGAAATCATATTGAAACAATTTATATTCAATATGTGTGTGTGTGGGTGTCCACGATAATCAAAACGAAAAAATCTTTTCATTTTATGCTAATCAGCTTATAGCAGTGAACTCTACTCTCTCAACAATTTCAATTTCAATATTATTCACAATGTTTACTCATGTACATACATATATATTACACTAACAAAGAGAAAAATGCAATGAAAAGCAATCGTTAGCACCTCAGCACTTCTTGCACAGTTTTGTTTGCAATTCCAGCAGTGTAACTGCAACTGATAAAGAGCTTTATGTGTTTTGTATAACGAAAAGAAGAAGAGAAGAAGAGTAAATAGTTATTTTAGGAAAAAAACAAATATTTTTTTTAAAACTTTAATTCAAATTAAAGTATCTAAAAGTGATATATTATGTATAAGCTTGCAAGTCCAGTTGGGTATGTTTTTTATGTAAATTGTAGGCGTGTCTGCTACCCGACCTTGCCCATTTTTGACGGAATGACAAACTTAGTGCCCCCATTTTGTGTTGGAATATAAAAACGTCCTATTGAGAAAGTCTTCAAGTGATTGTAAATGAATAGACAGACGTAGAAACATGTATGCTTAATACGATATAGAAAGGAAATGATCGAAAATCGATTTCAATAATTGAAGTAAAAGTTTAGATGTATATCTCTATAAACTTAATATAAAAGTATAATCATGTCTAAGCAAAGTATTCAGAAATTCTTGATTTTTTAAGCGTCTTATCTTGGTCATAAGCTGAAACGATTTATAAAGCATTAAGAATCTATTATTTTTTTATACGAATAAGGTAACTGTAACAGTAATAAATAAATATTTTGCTTTTTCGTTTTCACACTTCTTCTATATATATTTTTTTTTTGTATTACTATACAGGTACGCCAGCATAAAAATGATGAAAGCGAAATTTCAACAAAGGATTGAGTACAACAGTTGATATGCTTTAAGCACACATTAATTCCAATTTATTTTCTTCTTCTTCTTCTTCCTTTTGGTTTTAATATTCTATTAAATATAGTAAAGATTTTTTAATGCCATGATAAGCTGCTGTTAACCAGTGAAAGTTAAGATAAGTAAAAAATGATTTTTGATTTAAAACAAATCTTGAATATTTGTGAAAAACCGTTAGAAACACGTCAAATATTTACCTTTTTTTAAGTTTATGTGTAATTGAGAGCATATTTTTACCTGTTTTAGAATATTTCTGCCATGTTTAAACGCAGACAGACAGACAGACACATCAAGTATGTATTTTCCAAGCGTTGCTTCTTTGTGAATTTCAGCACGATAAAAATATTAACCTTGACTGAACTTTTGACATTGTTAGATTATGAAAAACACTTCAGCGTGCCTTTTTATTAAAATACAAAATTGTTATGTTCTTATTGAAAAATCCGCTATATACTTTATAAGATCTCTGAAGTCTTTTTCTTGCTGTTGCAAACGTTTTGACAATGCAAATGTACCTTTAAGATAATGGAACCAAAATGCAAAACTTTTAATCTAAAATACTTCAGCGACTCTATAGAATACAAATGAAATCTTATAAAATTAACAAACAAAAAAGGCAAAACATATACCAACACATTCATCTTGAATGTGTGATGCATTATAAAATGTGAAGCTTATTTAGAGATGTCTCGTCTGACTGGCGCAATACAATATAAAAAAAAACGACAACTTATTCAATCCTCCGTATTTTTATATCTGTCAAAATTAGCGCCAAATTGTGTGTGAGAGTGGGTGTAGGTGTGAGTTTGTAGTACACCTTAACAGCAGCAATAAATAAGTAGAAAAACACCCTCACAACTGGACCTATATACATACATACACCCAATGCTTGTAAGCAGAGTACTTATGTTTAAGTAATAACAATAGCTCACGTCTAAGAGAGAAAAATTTGGCAACTGGATGGTAAGGCTTGTATAAGAATTTCTAAAAATTTCCTGCACACTATTATTGTGTAGTAAATATGGAGGGAATTGTGCCTGAATATTTTATACATCTTATCAATATAAAGTGTTAGCGTCATATACGAATACAGCAGCATTAACTATAACAATTTTTTATTGTTGCAATGTTTGACACTGGAGCCAATCTTGAGCATAAAAACCGACCTGCCTGCCTGCCTGCCTGCTTGCTTCTTTTGCAGCCTGTATATCTTAAGACTACTTTTTTCATTTTACTCTTTACCAGTTCCGTTCCATGTACAATATGTCATTCTGAAGGAAGAGAAACCAAAAAAAAAAAAAAAAATTTCGTTTTTTTATCTCAAATTTAGAGTTTAAAGGGAGTATACTACGTTCATTAAGTGCTTGTAAGGCCTTGTAGGAAATAAATAAAAATTCACTTACATTACAATATCAATCGAATTAAAAGTGTCTGTCGGTCCGTCTTTCTATTCCTCTGTCTGTATGACCTTCTATTAGAAGATTTCACCCTTATAAGAATACTGAAAATGTGATATTTATTATAAAAAAAAATTATTATATGGGTACCTCATCTTACACTTGCTTAAGAGCCACGCCCCCTGGTAAAAACGTCTTAAAACTTAAGATTATTCTCAAATTCATAGCGTATCCAAAATTTTCCTTTAACCGAAACATTACAAATTTTTTTATTTTTCTGCAACCGTTTTTCTCTACTAGATACAATAATAAATCAACTAAATAAGTCGACGGACATAATAAGTTTTTAAGTATTTTTTATATATTGTGCTTAGGCCAGCAATTGATTACATCTCCTTTTATAAGGTTCAGCCACATACATAGTGTACCATGTGTTTGTGTTTGGATTTGTATTTCTGTACATGGTATAGCCGTAAAATGTGTTCATATCAAATGTTTCGTCACAGGTTGAACTTTAGCCAACTTTCTATTTGATATTTACTTTCTTGCTCGTCCAATAAGTTGTGTACTCTTAAACTGGTACTTACACACAACTAGAAATTCATAATAAATTCATTCATAGGCTCATATAACCATATCGACTCGTACTCGTACTCATATGCTTCAAAGCATTCACTTACCAACTACACTTTATGAAACGGAACGGATTAGAGTTTTTTTTTTAGTTATTTGAAAAAAAAGGCAAATAAAATAATAATAATAAGTATAAGTACTTGTACAAGTAAATGGACACAAGCTTCCTACATGTTTATATTTACTGTGTACAAATAGAATCGTAAGAAGAAATATAAAAAAAAGTGGCGAAACATGTTACAAAACTCCAGAGTCCATGAGTTCTCATATGATTTGACATTTATGGGCGGACGTGTATGTAGTTTTGTAACATGTTTTCTCCATCGTTACACATCTTCCCCAACATCCTTATGATTAGTTGAGGTGCTAAGGAGTAAGTGAGAAAACAGTCTGTTTAACATTCATGTGGTTCACGTACTTTAATAAGAGTTCATGACTGATCACGTTTTTTTTGCACAATTGTATGTCAATTGTATATGTTTCATACCTTTTTTTCGGACAATTTGGTTTTTCTATATCTATCTATAAATGTATCGATTGATACCAAACAATATCTTCAAAATGGAATTTTCATAAAATTTATCAGCTTACAAGGGCTTCAGCCTTTAGCTGAAAAATGGCAAAACAGTAAACATCGTCCGATTGAACTGAAACTTGTCCTAGTTGAATAGTAAGTAGAATAACTGGGCCAAGTTTCAACGGAAAATGTTGGGAATTCTAGACTTAAGTCTTAAAACTCTATTTCTGTGTGCAGAGTGCAGATTTTCGCTACGAGCTAAGATTCCTAAGAGCCCTTTCTGATACAATTAAACCAACAGAACAGTTTTCTCCTACAATAGACAATTCCTTAGCTTTTGCTTACTTCCTATATATGTCTTGCCACTAGAGTCTTCTTCTTATTATTTGGTATAAATACACCGTACCGCCATCTAGTAAAGTTTTTTATAAGCCAACAAGTATCCATTTAAGCTTAATTTTTTCTCATGGATACAATGAAACTGCGCACTCACTCTAAATATATATACGTACAGTTTCTATGTATATTTATGAATGAAAAAGCTTTACATCCACAATATGTAATTTACAAAACTACTCATACATATATCCACGGAGAAATAGCAAAACATTAAGAGTGTAAACCTGTGAAGAGTAATCCAATATAGAGAAAGAGAACATTGTTTCCGTTGCTGTTGTTGTTATTTCACAGAGATCTCTTCTTATGTTAATACACATTTTTTTTTTGGTTCTTATTTTATATCTAGATGCATACATATACAAAAAAAATGATTATTCATGCATACCACTTAACAGCTAACAGCTCGTAACAGTAAAAGTCACGTGTCTAGTCGTTGCATTGTTATTGTTTTGATTTTTCATTTTAATGGCTACAGTGCTACAACAACAACAACAAAAACACAAATGGAACAAAGAGAAAGAGAGACATAAAGAATGCGAATAATTTTGTTGTTGTTATTTTGTTTGTTTGTTTTTACTTTACTACTGCTATTGTTATTGTTTTAGCTGGCTTTGCAGACAAAAAGAATGGATGTCTGGTACGTACAACATATCAATGGATTCACATTGTACACGTTTAAACATGAACGCGCAATTTTTTTCTATACCTAATGCATATACCTACCTACTAGTATTTAGAACAAACAAAAAAATTATTTGTTGTTATTGTTATTATGATAATCTTACTGACTTTTTTTGTTTGTAAAATTTTTTATATGGAGAGGGCAGGTCATGAAACTTTAATAGGTAAACAATAGTTTAAGGAGAGAGAATAAAGAGAGAGAGAGAGAGAGAGAGAGAAAGGGAGAGAAATCGAATCAGGGATAATAACAACAATTTAATAATAATAATGGAATAGAATATGACAATAGATTACACTAACGGAAACGGAAGCCGATTTTTATACCTAACAGATAGATGTACAAAACGATACCATACGATACAATATATCATTATTCATTTGGCCATTCTTTCGCATTCTTGTTGTTGTTGTTATTGTTCTCTCTGGATTAGTATATATATTTAAATTATACTCATATCCAAATGTTTGTACGTGTGTGAGTACGTGTGCAACTGACACAGTCATTTGTCTTGACCTTTTTTAAACCACAACAACAACAACAACACATACACACATGTACATAATGTCATATTTTACAAGCAAAATTCCCATATTATGCCTAAATAGAGCCAGAGTTACCAATAAATGTGTGTGTGAGTGTGTTTGTCTTTGTGTCTGTATGTTAAAGCTCATTTACTACCCATACAAACACATGAACACACAGACTATGTTTGCAATATGTTTCAGTTGTGTGTTGTCGTGTATGGATGTGTTCGTACAACACTAACATTGTTACAATCGCTAATACTGCCAAGTACACAACAGCTGGGTGTACAGTGAACCTTAAAAGTCTAGATTTTATATTGTTATTGTTGTTGTTATATCTGTTTATTTTTACTTTTTTTTTTTGTTGTAACAGTACAAACATTTCACTTGTTCACAAACAACAACAATATCTTGTGTATATAAAGCATGCTATGGGCCTCTCTTTTTATTATAAATACATGCATGCATGCATACATATGCTGTCTGACCCAATTTGTAGCAAATGCTTGTATTTTCATGACATGTCTGCTAAAAGAGAAGATTCTCATACTCAAGCCTTTCTACAATACAGTTGAACCTTTATTCTTTGTACCGTTATATGGGTGTAGGTTTAATAATTTAATAATTAAAGAGGAAGAAGAACTCATCTATAAAATTGAAGATACATGATCATAGCCTTACTGATGTTACACATGTTGTTGTTGTTGTTGTCGTTGTTACCTCAACTATTAGTAGATACCTTCCTTTTTTATTGTTTCTGTTTTTCATGTTTTTTATGATATGCCCTTAACCCATGACCTGATTGAAACACTATAAAAACAGGTAAAAAAAATTAAGAATTTTACCTTCAACCAAATCTTACCTACTCTCCATTTCTTTATATAAAATTTCGGATGTGACTAGTACCTGATTGAACCCTTTTTATAACGCATTTATGACATATTAACTAAGATATTATTCATAGTTTAAATTTTAAGGCTGATAAATAGATTTTTATGGACCGACAGACATTTGCTAGATCAATATATCAATGTTGGTGCTGCAATATATTAGAATACGAAAAAGTTTCTGAGTCATTTTTATACATTTCTATCCAATAACAAAACTTTTCCAAAAATATCCCTCTCAATAAAAATGGAGTGTTGCGGGCATTAGGAATGATATCAAACTAATTTAATCGATACGATTAAAATTCAATTGAACGCACTTAACTGGCACATAGTTTTTAAACTACTCACCCATACTACTACAACCGAACCACACATATATATATAAATGCAGACAAACACAGACACAACAATTGTGCCAAAGTTAGACATAATGATTGTAAAGCAATTGTTTGCCAACTTTATGACACAGGATTCAGAAGAGGATCCAAGTTAAAGAGAAGGAAGAGAATTATTTACAACTGCTTATGATTCAAACGCTAAATGTTTGGAGTAAAATTGTTCATAAAAATCTTTTAATGATATTTATCGATGGATGGGATCCGCCTTCTATTTCTAAAAATACAATGTTTAGGGGAAAATATAACACATTCTGTACAACCCATTAAAAGAGAGTGCTGTTATGTACATGCCACGCCTATAATTTAGAAGATGAATGTGGAAAATATCTCAAATTAAGCCTAAGCAAAACCAGCCACGCCCATTGTTGACAAATACAAAAGTTGGGCTCTGAACAAAAATTTTGAAGTGAAACAAATCTGCGAGCGACGTCGTTGCTACATGGAGGGTATAAGTGCCGTTCATCCCTTTTACGATGCACCGCATAAAGCCTCTACAAGTCGACCTCATATCTATAATTTTTTGGATACTTCGAGCATTGCTTTGTAGGAAACTCATCTCTATGAAACGTCAAATGATCCTCAAATGTTTGTTCGCTGTGCATCACCTTGATTCATTTAGTAGAACGAAACTATATACTACAATGTTTTTGGTCTAAAAAGGTTTTCCGCAGTACAATTTTCCGATTTGAAATGATATATAAAATTAAATGGAAGAGTGAGAGAGAGAGAGAGAGAAAGAGAAATGGCCCATGTATGTGCCATGTACATATTCTTCATTGTCCTTCTGAAGTAGGATTAACTATTTCTGAAATTAAACTGGAGAGAAGAACAAGTCAACAATCAGGTACAAGGCCGAAATGAAATTGATTTTAAATAATAGCCTGGATCGAGAAAAGATGACAAAGTATATTTTAACCCTAAAAACGGACTGTTGTACCTGATATTACCCAGATACATTCTGGTATTACGCAGGTACTCCTTCTTATTTGCAATAAAAAGGCGCCCTATTCGAAGTTATTGTCATTTCAAGCGATAAATCTGCAACATACGCATCACATTCAAAATTAAATACTTTAGATCACTTCATTCAAGAGATTCAATAGATCGTAATGGATTCAGATAAATTTTCAGAGGGGATGGATAAAATTATGACAGCGTCGATGAAAGCACGTGCTTCGAATGATGAGGAATTTGAGTTTATTGACAAACTTTTCGAAGGGACGATGGGATCAAGTCTTTCCGATGATGAGGAAATGGAGTTAATTGACAAATTTCTCGAAGAAACGATGGGAGCAAGTGTTTCGGATGATGGAGTATATGATATGGAGTACATGGACAAACTTCTCGAAGAGGCGATGGAAGCAAGTGTTTCGGATGATGAAGACATGGAGTTTATTGACAAAGTTCTCAAAGAGACGATGGGAGCAAGTGCTTCAGATGATGGAGTATATGATATGCAGTTTATTGACAAAGTTCTCGAAGAGGCGATGGGAGCAAGTGCTTCAGATGATGGAGTATATGATATGGAGTACATGGACAAACTTCTCGAAGAGGCGATGGGAGCAAGTGTTTCTAATGATGAAGATATGGAGTTTATTGACAAAGTTCTCGAAGAGGCGATGGGAGCAAGTGCTTCAGATGATGGAGTATATGATATGGAGTACATGGACAAACTTCTCGAAGAGGCGATGGGAGCAAGTGTTTCTAATGATGAAGATATGGAGTTTATTGACAAAGTTCTCGAAGAGGCGATGGGAGCAAGTGCTTCAGATGATGGAGTATATGATATGGAGTACATGGACAAACTTCTCGAAGAGGCGATGGGAGTAAGTGTTTCGGATGATGAAGACATGGAGTTTATTGACAAAGTTCTCGAAGAGGCGATGGGAGCAAGTGCTTCAGATGATGGAGTATATGATATGGAGTACATGGACAAACTTCTCGAAGAGGCGATGGGAGTAAGTATTTCGGATGATGAAGACATGGAGTTTATTGACAAAGTTCTCGAAGAGGCGATGGGAGCAAGTGCTTCAGATGATGGAGTATATGATATGGAGTACATGGACAAACTTCTCGAAGAGGCGATGGGAGTAAGTGTTTCGGATGATGAAGACATGGAGTTTATTGACAAAGTTCTCAAAGAGACGATGGGAGCAAGTGCTTCAGATGATGGAGTATATGATATGGAGTACATGGACAAACTTCTCGAAGAGGCGATGGGAGCAAGTGTTTCTAATGATGAAGATATGGAGTTTATTGAAAAACTTCTTAAAGAGACGATGGGAGAAAGTTATGTTGCCCCAACTTCTACGGAACAGCGACAGCAATACATGGCCCAGGAATGTAAGAAGAATCCAGCACACAATACCAAAGTGTACCAATATCCACAGGAGCAGCAAAATCGGCATTATCTACAACCAAACAACGAGCAACAACTATGCGGTCCTCCCATTGAACCGTGCCCCGTACCAATTGACAAAAGCAATATTACGCGAACTCTAACAAGTGACGGAAAGTTCTTACTTATCGTAAATCACAATGATGATGAAAAAGAAAACGCCGCGGTGAATATTGTGATCGAACGGGTACCCAATCAGACCCCAGCATCAAGTTCCAGCCCAAATTCCGGTGAAACCGTAACGCCACAACGCCTGAAATGTGACATATGCGACAAGACTTTCGCCGCTCAGTGCTATCTCACACAGCATAAAAAGGCAAAACATTCGGGAGTAGACTTGCCCTGTCAAATGTGCTCCAAAGTTCTGCATAGCACAGCGGCTTTCGAAAAACATATGGCTTTTCATAGGGGAGAATACATCAGGAAGCAGTGTTCGGAGTGTCCCAAGAGTTTTAGGCACCAGAGTGACTTGAACAGACACATAGCGAGTCATCATAAAGGGTCCCTGTACATCTGCACTACGTGTGACAAGGGCTTTGCGCGTCAGGACCATTTGAGAAACCATATGAATACGCACCAGCGAAGGCGAAAGAACAATTACGAAGTATGTAAGTTGGCAATAAGTTGATGCAATATTTTTATAATATATACAAAAAATTATGTAATTGTAGATTTTAATTAATTCAGATTATTTTTCAATAAAGTTTTGATCAAAATGAAAATATTTTAACACAGAAACAAATAAATATTCAGTTTATTATAAATTTAGGAATTGAAAAAAATAGTTTTGATTTCATTAAACCCATATGTCGGCATATTATTGATGATCAGACGTTTTCAGTAGTTTAGTACTCTCGGTTGTATTTTCGCAAAAGACACGCGAATTTTGGGCATGGCAATGGTTTCCGTACCCACGATGACTTTTTTATTCAAAGAAATTTGAGATATTGTTTCCGTACTATTTGGAAGAGTTTAATGAGTTTCCTAGATGGTGCGTCTGTCGGTCCATCTAAACAAATAAATTTTTGCGCTAGGTTTTGACCACAATTTTTCATGAAATTTGATACAAGGGCCTGACTTGGTCCGAACATGTTAAACTATAAAATTGTGCATTCTTCTTCTTCCTGTTTTTGTTTCTCTCAGTTTATACAGAATTTTTCTTTATACCCAACAACTATCATTCATTTGATTGCGTTACATAATTATTAATAAATTTAAATTGTTGAAATTTGAACATAATAGAGCAAGCAGTACAGCAGTACAGCAGTACCAGCAAAGTAAACAACATATCCGAACACAACACAATAATGTTTAACTTATGGTTGTAAAATATGCATCCAATGTAAATGTTGTGTTTTGTGACAACTATGAACAAGTTCTCTCTTCTAAAAATTCTTAACTTGACTTTACTCCATTTACTTGGCACACAGAACATTAAATTACCCAGCACACACTCACGACAACATTTTACATTCAACACTTTGTGTGTATAAGTATTTAAATAGCTTTTAGCTATAAAATTTTCATATAACAAACAAACAAACACACATACGTACCCAACATCAGTTTGATGATCATCACAACTATTATATTATCAACATCATCATCATCATTATAATCATGAATCAACTGGCTTGTAAACGATGTGTTCGATGCAGGAAAAATCTAAACGTAATAAAATGAAAATTTTTCCTTCTTTTTTTTTTTTGGACGCTCGTACATTGAAAAAGTTATTTCATTTTGATTCCTTCCGGGCAACACAATTTACAAAAACCTAACACACACAAACACAAACGTAGACACAGACAGAGGCGTTCGGCAGTAGACATAAATGCAGACATACCGAGCGAAAGAGACTAACACACCTATGTAGACAAACTTATTGTATGCAACGGAAAAAGGTGGTGTTGCAGTGAATGAGTGAAGGAGAGGGTAGAACACCTAAATTTCATTACGTTATATGTTTAAGGTGGGTGTGAATAATTGAGACTTGAGGTGTTAATAAATGAAATGACAAAAATTTCGTTTTCTTCCCTTTCTACTCTCTCTCTCTCTCTCTCTATCTTCCTTTTCAATTCACATTCATCAGTTTAGGTTAAAGTAAGCTAAGTGAAAAAGGTTCTAACGAAACTAACCGCTGACGTCACCTTTACCACCTTCTTGTCATTTTCCCTCTCCCTCTATCTCTCTCGTACTCCCCCTCTGTGTGTGCTGTTGTGCAAGAAATTAAAATATAATAAATTTTGTATTTAAAGATTTTGCCTTCTTTTCCTGTTAGTGTTCCTGGCGTGTGCTGTGTGGTGTACATAAAACACGAGCCCGCTATTTAAGCGTTTCCGTGTGACGGTTGGCTTTCTCACTCTCTTCTACACAATATTATTTCCCGGACGTTGTCTTTATTTATAGTATTGGTTGTAGTATTTGTTAATATGTGTGTATATGAAATGAAATAGATTTGTGTACACGTACACCTCGTATTACACGCCATTCAATTAATTTTCAATTGATTTGTTTACGTTAAAAACAAAAGGAGATAAAAATTAATAGGGTCATTAAATTATATATATTATTATAATATTTTTAGCATGAGTTTTTATTTATTTTCTTTTCTGCATTACTTATAGTGTAACAAGAGGTTGAAGTGTAGCTAAAATTCAATAAAGCTTTTAATAAAGTTGAGATAACATGGCTTAGGTAAGATTTCATATACACTCTTCACATTTACATTGAAGTGGTATAAAAAATTTAGGGCGTGGCAGGTAATTGATTATGATTCTTAGCTAAGTATTAAGTTACGTATCAACTTAAAATTTCCTTTCTACACTAAAATAAAGTTTTTTGTAAATTGTGACGCGGATGGAAATACCCAGATTTTGCTGCTGATCGATTATATAATTAAATGTTTGTGCCTCTTTATATTAATTGCAAATGGAATAACAAACTTAATCAACTCAGTCATTTTGTGAGTAGAGGATATAAATACAAAACCAGCAAATTTTTCGTTATTAGTTAAATTTTTTTGTTTTTGCAAAACTTCTCATTTTATCTGCGATATCAGTTTTAATGTCTGTACGTCCTGCTTATTGTCTAACTTATTGGTTGGGTGATATTTGTCTTTGTTGTTGTCTTGTTTTTTTGTTATTGGAACGTTTTCCTTTAAAATTGCTTACAAAAAAAAAACTTTGTATTCTTTGCACACACATATACACACACAGTTACGCTAACATCAAAACACCATTACCAACACATTCTTATTCAATTTTCTTCATTTTCATTGTCTAACATTTACGCTGTTCTTTATTTCTTTATTTATTCTTGTTGCTGCTTTTGTTGTTGTTGTTGTTTTTATTCTTTGGTTAGATTTTTTCAATTTCAATTTTCGTTTCTCTTTCTTTCTTATATTTTATTTTCATTCTCATATCTTTTGTTTTCTGCGTTTGGTATGGTATACCACATGAGAGTGCAATTCAATGTAAAGTCGTAGCATACCAGAACAACAACAACAACAACAACAACAACAACAACAACAACAACAACAACAACAACAACAAAAGCAATAAAAATAATAATAATAATATATTTGTAACTCAAGGACAAGAACTTTATTATTTTGTGCATAGAGTAGAGTAGACTGCAGAAAGATTCTGAACATCTGTACATGAACATATGAATACTTGGGTACATACGTACATACATATAAATAAATGTTTATGTAGTAAGATATAATATTTGACATTTTTTTGGCAGTTAAATAGTCATTTTAATACCAAACAGCAACATGTCTTTAACATTATAATCCAAACCATTAAAATTGAGAAACCGCCAATTTACCAATAATAGCCAAAAATGAACAAAAATAAAAAAAAAACTAAGAACTACAACACAATTAGGGGCTATATTTATATACATACGTATATAAAGTGTATGAATAGAATGCTTGCATTATGCATCGGAAAAGATGCATTTTTATAACAAACTGAAGGTGTAGATAAGTTGAGTATATAAGCGTTATAAAAAATGAAGAAGTTCTGAACTAAAAAATGTTAACCTTAAGTGACGTTGTGACGCTAACAAATTATTTAAAACGTTGAAGGGTGTGGCCCTAATAAAATACAAAATTGTTATGTCTCTATCGAAAAAACCGGTTATAAGAAAAATTTATTTTTCAATTCTCTTCAATTCAAATTATATTAATTTTTACTTCTTTTAATAATTTACTTTTTTCAGATATGTAAAAAGGGAGAATTTAATACCCTACACCACAAATTATACAATTAATTTAGTAGTAAATGCGAGGCACTGCCATATAAATCACTTCGCGAAATATCATTATATGGAAAGGGGTTCTAAAAATGGTCCACCCGGAACCAAAATTGGTTCAATCCAATATTTAGATAATTGACTATTTTTTAATAAATTTTATCAAAAAAATAATAAGAATTTCGATTTTCTGCCATATAAAAACTTCCATTATACAAGGACCTTATATAAGAAGGGATTCTAAAAATGGTCTCATTCGGTTAATGGGCCAATATATATGCCGAATTTCATCGTAATATCTCAAAAAGAAAGACGTCTAGCTTGAGAACAAATTTAAATGAAAAGACAGACGGACAGATAGACATGAATAAATTACATATATATTCTGAATCGATTGGTATTTGACTACACGATATAAAAAGTTTGGTATTTGCCGTTTAGGTGTTACAAACATTCGCACATATTTAATACATCTTTTGCCACAAATAGTGCAGGGTATAAAAATAGTAAAAAAAGAAGAAAAACTTGATCGTATCGTATGAAATGAGGGAAATATGACGTTCGTGCTAATCGCTAAATATCTAATGCACATAATTACGGCTTCATTCACATGCCAATAATAATAATAATAATAACAACAACAACAACAACAATACTGTAGGTATAATAATGAAAAGAAAACGAACAAACGTTACAAATGAGAACGTTAGAAAGAAGAGAAAGATGAATAAGTCACAAAGCAATAGATCAGCGATTCATTATAGAGGGCACATACCATACGATGAAGAGCTTCTATTAAAGATGTGTGCAGGCGCGTTTGTATACATATTAAGTGTACGTAAAGTATATGGAGAAAGATTGACAAATGGATGTATGGATGGATGGATGGCTGAATGTTGGCTGGATTTGTAATTGAAGCCAACCACCTGCACTCATTACTCGATGTATGTTGGAAACTTGAGCATTTCCCATTTTTCTTTCCTATTGAAAATGCAAATACAACAAACACACTAACCAACCAACCAGTCAGCCAGACAACCGACTGTTTTTCCCTTTGTTTTCAACTCTGTCCGTTTTCTATCAGCTTATGTTAATGTGTGTCAGCATTTTCTTTTCAAGTGTAACTTGTGACTCTTTCTGCTAGCGTTATGTGTATGTGTATGTTAGTGTGTTAGGATATGCTTTTCTGTGTTACTCTTGCTTGTTACTCATAAAATCTATATAAGTAGCTACTATGAGTGTCTAAGACTGCAGCCTAAGCTGCAGTCAATGAGTGGGTACCTTTAAAATATTATTTTATATCAGCCATTGGCTTACATACTAATAACACAGTGTGTATGGTATGGGTAGGTGTGTGAGTGTTTGTGTGAAAAATCTCCATGAATATGTCATGACTTGGTGTGTGCTAAAGAGGCGTTAGCTTGAAAATCTAGAGCACCCTAGCGTTTTTTTCTTTTCTTTTTTTTTAAATAAAACAAAAACAAAAAACGAGAAAAATATCTACTTAAGTAAGTTGTTGGGCTGCTCGACAGCTTGCTTGATAGTTTGATTGTTTGAAATACCAGAAACGAATGACTGTGTGAGTGTGTGATTGTGTGAGTTGGTAGTTTGTTCTGTTGTTTCCTAATAGTTGTTGTCTTATTGTTGTTGTTGTTGATTTTACTAAATATGCTGACTTGACAATTTTAATTCTCTACCACACTTGATTCAGTACTTGGGCCGTTTCTTTTTCCTTTTCCTTTTTCACATGCTAAGCGTACAAAATGTTACAAGGGGAAAACCGTTTTAGTTCCGCATTGTCACTCATTTAGTTTTAATAAAAAATGAAAAAAAAAATTTAAGTAAAGAAATAAAATACAAAAAAAAAAACAATACGCGTTTGATAATGAATCTTGGAATCAGGCCATCGCACGGATTACATTATTACTTGTATGTGTACTAGCGGAAATCTATTTTTTTTATACCCTCCACTTAAGATGAAAGTTACATTAAGCTTGTTGTTCGATTTATAATATCCAGAGTCGAAAACAGAGGCCATCTAGACAAGTCCATCCATGCGACCGACCGTCTACTTTGAAACGCTCACGGTCATAAATTTAAGGAAATTGAACTGAAATTTTGTCTGTACACTTTTTCACGCATAAAGCTATTAAAATAAAGTAAAGTAGATCTAGAGCCACGCCCATAATCGGTTAAAATCTATCTATCTGCTACAAAAATTTTAGTAAACGTATATATAATTAGTATTTTCATAGATGTGCCAAAAATGGGCGAAATTGGAAAACAGACACGCCCACAATCGACAAAAATCTATCTATCTGGCCACAAAAATTAAGCTAATTAAGGTTTAAATTTGGTACATATATATGTAATTATGTCTTTTATCTCTGAGCCAAAAATGGCTGCAGTCAGATAACAGAGACGCCCACAATTTATAATAAATCTTCTTCAACTGGATATGCATAACTCGTTTAGATAGTCCGCCTTTATTTTTATAAAATTTTAAATATATGAAATAAAACAAAATGGAGAAATAATTTGTTTAGAAACATTATTTATATGAAGGCTTTGTGTGCATAATAAAATATTACTCATACGCCTTCAATGGTGTTTACAAGAAAGCCAACTATTCTATGCATCGTACTAAAGTGTTAATAACTCACATTATTCAATTAAAGAGAGCTTAATCAGTTAAGAGGATAAGCTAACAAAACACCATTTATAGATTACAGCAGCAAGCTATTACATACAGATACATTTAATGCATAAATTTCCCAAGGTATGCAGTTTGGCATGTGTGTAAGTATTGTGTTCTCTCTTATGTGTAAAACAAAAAACAAATCTGGTCCACTATCTTTCTTTTATTTACTCGAGTGTTTATGACTCTAATAGCACTCCATGGAGACGTACCATACAAATGTTTGTCTTTGTGTAGCTGTTACTGTTGCTGTTTATGTTTATGTTTATAAATGGAATTGGTTACATGAACTGCGGCAAAAATCTAATTTATTTTATTAATACCTATTCGGCAGCCAAAGCTTAACGATAATAGCTATCCAGCAATCCACCACTACCACCCTCACCAGCACCGCCTCAGCACTCATTTTGAATGATGGCCAAAAAAAAGAATCTGAAATCCCTTTTAAGCTCGTGCCAAACGCAATTATGCAATGAGCAAAAGAACAAGTAGAACAACATACAAACAAACACCCACCCACACACACCCATACGCCGCAACTAAAGTACAGATAAAGAAAAGTAACTTTAGACAGAAAAAAACACATAATAGATGTAGAGTTATAGAGCGTAACTGAATAAAAAAAAATGACTTATAGGTCAACAACAACAACTTCCAAATATATGGAGTATAGAGTATACACTACCTCCATCACCCCTTTATGTTATCTTGTGAGGTAAGAACAAAAACAACATTTTGACTATCATATGTTTACGTCAGAGAGCCAAATTTTTTCATACATTTCTATTATGAAATGAACTAATAATAAGCCAACGCACAACCACCTACTTATTTACATCACCATCATAATGATCAGCATTCGTGTCTTACTTGGCTTTCAAAGTAAACGAAACAAAACAACAAAAAAACTTCAAATCTAAAGCATTTCCATAAAACCAATAAATTAACAGCAACAACAACAACAACAACAACTACAATAATAGAAGATAGAATTATTATACATTTATGCGTTTTATAACGCCATTCATTCATTCTTGCTTAGTGCTTGTTCTGCTGCTACCTGATGACTGAAATATTATACATGCTGAATCCTACCTAGCATTGGATGTATATCACGCCCACAATCTATAAAAATTAAACTATAAAGTTAACAATTTTTCATGTTCATCCTAACCTATAAGATGTCAAAAAAAGAGCCATCTAAGCCCCCAGATATAGAGTTTTTTTTGTACTTTTATACAAATCGGCCTTAATGTGAAGATTACGTACAAACGTTTGGGCATTTTATTCATAAAAGTTTTTTACTTGAAAAAAAAATTATATAATTTACATGAATTATTAATTTTTTTTAATTAAAATTATTTTTAATTATTTTTTTTTTCTTAACAAAAAATTTTACGATTTCTTTCAGAATTATTACAATATTTTTTTCTTTGCTTGTTACTGTGTGTTCTTGCTCATCATATTTGGCTCCGCCTTTATAGTTATTGTTAGATTTATAATATAAGTACACAGCATACAAACACACACATATATATATATATACACATCTACACATGCCATCTTAGTTCATATATTATACAGAATGCCATATATATACAGATTTTAGTATTGTACTGGCCGCCGTCGGTAAATCTATTGAGTGTCTGCTATTAGCACATACATTGCTTTGCTTTTGTTTAATCTATTATTGTTGTTTTCTTAGTATTAATTTATGTATTTGTATTTGTACTAATTGTTCATTTGTGGTTTGTTTATATCACCATTACAATATTTAATAGTTGTTTTTATTATTGTTGTATATTGTATTGTAATTGTTCTGTGTTCTGTACCTGTGCCAAAATACATATAAAAAATATGCCATCATTTTGTGTATTTTGGTCATAATTTTTTTGTTTTCTTGTTTGAAACGGTTCTCCGCTGCCCGTTGGGTAGGTAGATTTTTACTAATGGTTACCAAGTAAAGTAAAAATTTATATTTTTCCTGATTTTTCCCTTTTTCTAATTTTTATTTCTATATACCCTACTCATAAAATGGTGGTATACTAAATATGTCATACCATTTACAACACCCCGAAGGAGATATCAGAGATCTTGATCAGCATCAAGATCTATATATGTACGTATTTAAGCATGTCCGTCCATGTGCCCACATATTTTACTCTCTCGATCACAATTTTTTAGATATTAAACTAGAAGTTTGTATAGATCGTTATTTATATTGCGAAAAATTGGTCAAGAGCCACGCCCACAATCGACAAACCCATTTATTTGCCTAAAAATTTACCTATGAAGTGAGAATTTTGTATACATATTTCTATTTATCACATGCATCGATGAATGGCGAATAGTGGGCGTGGTTGGATAACAAACACGCCCACAATAAACAAAAATTTATTTATCCTTCTACAAAAAATGAGCTATGAAGTTAAAATTTGATACACATAAGTATATTCATTCATAGATGTGCAAAAAATGGGCGTGGTCGGATGACAAATACACCCACAGTTGTCAAAAAACCTTCTTTAGCCCAAAACATGACTTGCAATTATTATGATTGACTATTAAAGAACGGAATCATGTACCTGCCACGCCTACCGTTTATATATGAAGGTGTCGGGTATGTAAAATTTATCCAAATTTAGTTCTTTCTTCTCTTTATTTTTTAAATATATTTACTACCAGATTTTCTTCTTCTTCCATTATTTATTTAATTTTAAAACATTTGTATAAAAAAAGACAATAAAAACAAATAGAAACTCATTTATAGCTTTTAACAGTTCTATTTATATTTTAAGTTTTATACAAATCCGCTAATTATAGAAAAGTTTCTTTTTTTTTCTCACTTGCGAAAAAACGGTATATGCATGTAAATAAATGTGAAAAACTTTAACTATGTGCACGAGTGACATTTACGAAATGTTTATACAAGGAGGAAATGAATATAAAATAAGGAAAAAAAAAATAAAACATATAACACAAAACTATATTTGGCTGAGGTCGAATCTAAAATATTCTTCGTATTGATGTTTTCTAGGCTAGGACGGATGGACTTTTAGAATTCAAGCCAATTGTTATCTTAAAAGCTTTATTTTGATAATTTCAGGGATTCAAAATTATTAAGGGCGTGACAGTTATACAATTTTGCGTACATTTCATTTCATTTTTAAAAAGTATCCCAATTTTTTGCTTTTCTGATCATGTGATGTTTAAACTCAAAGACAGACGTACAGACATAACTATATATACCTGACTTTTAAAAGTGATCAAAGAAATTAATCTCTCTTATTAAAGGTACCAATGACACAACACATTTGGTTAACTTCTTTACTTTACTGCACTACACTGAGTAGGTATAAAAATAATCGAATTTTGAACTGAAACTTAAGTGATTTGTTCAATCGTAGCAGAATGACACAAGTATGCATAATATCTGGCAAGGAATGAAACTCATTGAACTTTTCTATGTCATTGTATTTTTTGATGCATTATTTCAATTCAATGAAAACGTTTTTATATTTAAAGAAATTGTTGTAAATTTTTCGCTATTTTTAATTTTGCCTACTCACACATTAATTAACTGACAAGTTAAATAATGCAAATAATTCATGATATTTAACATACGTGTATAATTATGTTTTATATATTTATGTGTTTTTTTATTCAAATTTCGCTTCGGTTTTTACATCGCTCAGTCACTTTTTATTATCAATTACAATTCAATTAAATACGTTGCGCATCAACTAGGAGCGTTTCAGTTGATTTATAACTTTGCAAATGGAAAAACAAAATCAGCAGTGAAGAGAGAAAAAAAGGAAATTAACGAATGAATTGAACAATAAAATAAATCTAATACACACACAATTTTTTATAAATTTACCATACGTACGTATTCGTGTATGTATGTTTTAATTAAGGTTTTCAATGACTAGCTGGCTAGTATAAAACTTATTTGTTCTCACTCTATACTAGCAACGCTTAGAAAAAAAGTTCAAAGACCATATACATACTAATATGACCATCCGTCCATCCATACGTCCGATAGTCCAACAATAGTTGAAAACTATTGAAATTTATGTATTTTTATATTTATGTGAGGATATTGGTAATTCCTAAAAATCAAATGCGACACCGAGACCGATTCATCGATTCAGAACCAAAATATGAATCAATTAATTCATGTCCGTCTGTGTGTCCATGTAACTAACTTAAATCTCTATTCAATGATTAAAATCTAAAAAAAATAACTGGAAAATATCAGTGAAAATTATAATTCGCCTAGTTCTTTATGACTTTCCGCAGTACAATTTTTCCGATTTGAAATGAAATAAAAAATTAAATGGAAAAGAGAGAGAGAGAGAAATGCAGCCCATGTTTGTACCATGTACATATTCTTCATTATTCTTCTGAAGTAGGATTAACTATTTCTGAAATTAAACTGGAGAAAAGAACAAGTCAACAATCAGACATAAGGCCAAAATGAAATTAATTCTGAATAATAGCCTGAATCGAGAAGAGATGACAAAGTATATTTTAACCTTTTTGAGTTAGGTACAAAATTCTTCCTTAGATGTTACATGTGTTTGCTATATATTTTTAACCTGTACTTTTGATTTCGGATATGTCGCTTCAACACAATTACGAGAACCACAAGTTATAAAAATATTTTGTAAATCCACCCCTAAAAACGGACTGATGTACCTGATATTACCCAAGTACATTCTGGTATTACGCAGGTACTCCTTCTTATTTGCAATAAAAAGGCGCCCTATTCGAAGTTATTGTCATTTCAAGCGATAAATCTGCAACATACGCATCACATTCAAAATTAAATACTTTAGATCACTTTATTAGACATTCAAGAGATCGCAATGAATTCAGATAACTTTTCAGAGTGGATGGATAATTATATGATAGCGTCGAGGGGAGCAAGTGCTTCGAATGATGAAGATAAGGACAAACTTCTCAAAGAGACGATGGGAGCAAGTGTTTTGGATTATGAAGATATGGAGTTTATTGAAAAACTTCTTGAAGAGACGATGGGAGCAAATTATGTTGCCCCAAACTCTGCCAGCAATATGGAACCGCTACAACAATACATGGCCCAGGAATGTATAAATAATCCAGCACAAAATACCAATGTGTACCAATATCAACAGGAGCAGCAAAATTGGCAGCATCTCCAACCAAGCAACAATCAACAACTATGCGGTCCTGCCATTGAACCGTCTCCCACACCAGTTGACACAAGCAATGTAAGACGAACCCTAACAAGTGACGGAAAATTGTTACTTATCGTAGATCACAATGATGATGGAAAAGAAAACGTCCCAGTGAACATTGTGATCGAAAGTGTACCCGATCAGGCCCCAGCATCAAGTTCCAGTTCAAATTCCGGAGAAACCGTAACACCAAAACGCCTGAAATGTGACATATGCGACAAGACTTTCACCGCCCAGTGTTATCTCACACAGCATAAAAAGGCAAAACATTCGGGAGTAGACTTGCCCTGTCAAATGTGCTCCAAAGTTCTGCACAGCACAGCGGCTTTCGAAAAACATATGGCTTTTCATAGGGGAGAATACATCAGGAAGCAGTGTTCGGAGTGTCCCAAGAGTTTTAGGCACCAGAGTGATTTAAATAGACACATAGCGAGTCATCATAATAAAGGGCCCATGTACTTCTGCACTACGTGTGGCAAGGGCTTTGCACGACAGGACCATTGTAGAAGCCATATGAATACGCACCAGCGAAGGAGAAAGAACAATTGCTAAGTAAGTAAGTAAGTTGGCAATAAGTTGATGCAATATTTTTATAATATATTCAAAAAATTATGTAATTGTAGATTTTAATTAATTCAGATTATTTTTCAATAAAGTTTTGATCAAAATGAAAATATTTTAACACAGAAACAAATAAATATTCGTCGTATTGTATTTTCGGTTGTATTTTCATACAAGTATTGCGAATTTTGGGCATGGCAATGGTACATATTTCCGTACCAACAATGACTTTTTTATTCAAAGAAATTTGAGATATTATTTCCGTACTATTTGGAAGAGGTTATGATAATGATGGGTATCCTAGATGTGGCGTACGCCTAATGTAACCGATTTATTTGTTTTTAGTTTAATTTCATATTGTTTTTAATCTTAACGCTCTATTATATAAAAGAGTACAAGGGTAGATTTTTGAGCGGAACTCAATCATCTACAAATTTATCAGCAACTTATAGAACTATGGAACAACCTGGGGCTTGCATTTAGTAATGACAGTTTTTTAGTTAAATCCACTCCACTTGGAGTAAACTACAAATATTTTTGTAATTTTTTATTTTTTAATAAATTTTAAACATTCTATGTAGGACATCCAGGGTTAAAGAGACATGGTGTCATACTTTAGGTTTACTAATTGATTGGAATGCATTAATTATGATTGTATTGATTGCTTTGGTTTGTTGATAGTGAACATGCAGTAAAAAATGTTGTTTACTACTGAAAATATTCAAGTCGTGCACCCTATACAAGTAACACAATTTATTCTAAATTTGTTCAGTATTGAAGCTATCAATAAATCTTTTTAAAATTTATTCTTTTGCCATAAGTATGTATAAGTTTATTCGTATGTTTTGTAACTTCTAAATGGCGAAAAATAGACTCAGAATCACCTTCTAAATCGATTTAAGCACATCCGTCTGTCGGTCCATCTAATCAACACTTGGATAAAACGATTTATAAAGTGATTTTAAAAGTATTGATGTAATAAAAGTAAGTCTCTCTTGAAGCTTTTAAAGGTTTAGTGGAATCATAATAATTAAGGAGTACTGATCTGGTCTAAAAATGTATAATAGTTTTCCGCTTGAACTTCAATTTAAGACTACAAACATTCTCATAAAATCATTACACCGTGAACCATCTTATCTAGCCATTATCGTAAATATCTTTTATAAACCACAGCCCCACAGCAATGTTTTTTGTAACACTCTATGTTATATATAGTATACAAATTAAAATTTAACAAAGTCAAATTGCTTTGATTCCCTTTACCCACACTCTCTCTTTTCATTCTTTTCACTCCTCTCCCAAGGGTACCTGCAACGTTGTTATAGTAAAATTAATAAATTGTTTCATAAAGAGACGAACTCATTCATTAGTGGCAATAAATCATGCATGAAAACAAGTGAAAATGTTATATTAGGTCAAGACCGACCATTTAATACTCCACACCACAAATTATGTTACAAGTATGTAATGGAAAATGGGCGTGGTATTTGTTACAAACATCCGCACCAACTTATTACAGTCTTTGTCACAAGTAGTGCCGGGTGTAAAAAAACCAAAAGGGAGCCAAATACAAGTGTTTTGCTTTCCCAAAAAAAAATTAAAAATAGAAAATCTCAACACCAGCGTGATGTGCGTCGTGTGCAATTGCTGTGAATTCGTTAAAATTTAATTTGCAGACAGAGCCACAGAAAAATCAATCATAACCATAAACTGTACAATAACACAAAGCAGATTTGTTGTTTGATTATTGTTGTTGTTGTAATGGTGGCAGACGAGCATTTAATTGCTTAAAATACTTGAAAAAAACTCACAAAAATATTTCAACATAATACGCGTGATCACCCAGTTCACACTTTACGAGGTGTTGCAAAATTATTTACGTAGGATAAGATGCAACAACAATAACAACTATTTAAAAAGCAAAACAAAACAAAATTACATCACTTACCTGGACTTGTTTGCCAACTTAGGCCACCGATAAACATTTTTCTGAAACGAAAGAAAAGGAAAAATTATGTAATAATTAGCGTTACGATAATAAGTAACTTAATGAGAAATTTCGATTTTTTACACAAAGTGTATAGAAAGAAAGATCTCAACCAAAAAAAGGAAAAAATAGTATAAAAATCAAAAATAATTTTCTATTAAACCAGATGCTTATTAAAGGTCATTTGGGCTAGTGTTCTAGTAACCGCTGACCTAAACATGCATACATACACACACATATAAAGTTTTCTTTCAAAATTATACATTTTTGTACCTTTCGCATAAAATGCGGTGGAATACAAAACTAAGCTAACTCGACTTGCAAGATAATACGTTTTAGAGGGCATATACTTGCCATGCCCACAGTTTATAAGTACATGTGGGTATTTAAGATTTCGCTTGAGCCAAATTTAGTGTTTTTTCTTGTTTTTTAGTTGTTAACTGTCATTCAATTGTCATTCTTAACCAGCCAATAATTGTATTTTAAAAAAATATTGAAATATTTCTTATATTCCAAACATTCACGAACGGCAACGAAAGCGTAAAGAAAGTTAAGCAAAGTCATACTGAATGCAGCTTTAACTTGTAGGCCAAACACAAAATACATACAAGCACCACACACACACACACACAATACTTGTAGATGAGATGAGATAGAGTAGACAGATTATCTGTTATTATCACCGTCATCAGTATCATTAAACTAAGCGGCTTGCTTTTGTATTAAGTTTTTCAACAAACAAACAGCTTTTTTTGGATGTTTGTTTTTCGTATTGTTTTATTGCCGACATTTACAGCATACATACCTAGAAATATTTGAGCATGTATTTGAATGCTTTGAAAGTGTTTGTTTTTTTTTTGTTTTTTCTCTGTGGTAGCGCAACGCGCATTGCATTGCATAGCAAGCATTGTTCTATGAAAACTTTAACAAAAACAAAACAGAATACAACACAACGATGAATGCCGTGTATGAAGAAAATAACTTGTTACAATAAATGCGAATCAAATGACAACAAAAACAACAGCAACAACAGCAACAATGAGTGAAAATAGTAATGAATACAAAACAGGCATAAAAAGACAACATAAAACAACAAAATGATCACAAAAACAATCACGCACATATTCTCTCTATTTATGCATCATAGTTCAAACCAACCTTAGCATGCCCAGACACATATATCTAAACATTTGAAAAAGCCTTTTGTGATCTTATTAAGTGCATGGCATTATCAAAACCTATACTCATAAATATCTGCTTTAGCTTTCATAGAGGCCGCGTACAATCTCAAAGTTACAGACATTTTAGTTTTGTTGCTTTTGCGGTTTCTTTATTGATCAATAAGATCACTTAATTATTGTAAACTTTTTGTTTTATACCTTCTGTATAAGATGTTAGGGCGGAGGGGAGGGGGTGACAATTTAATAAAGCTTTCACAACTCCAAGTGATGCATTTATTCATATTACTTAAATGAAAACTTAAAAAAAAGACTATTTACAAACAACAACAACAACAACAACAACTTCGTGCAATAGTAACAAAGCAGACAAAACAAGAAAAAAACCAATGCAAAGCTAAGCCAAATCTGAAACAATAGTCCATATTTCGGTTTATAATTGTAATTAATGCATGCAAAAATTTAATAAAAATAGGCGTGGTCATATAATAAAACACGCCCACAATCAACCAATCAACTACATTCGGCACAGAATGCCATTTGTAAGATTAAATACCCTACTATAAAGTGCAAAACCACGCCCACACTTTCTTAATAGAGGTGGAGGGTATTTAGGATTTGACTTAAGCCAAATTTAGTTATTTTACTTACTTATAGTTTTGCTTTTCTTATTATTATAGGTAAACTCTAAGCACACACACACACGCACACACACTTATACGCGCTTATATAAAAATGCATATAAATGCATATATATTATGTATAATGCTTGTATGCAGAAGCACCCATAAAATGTATTTACCACAAGAGCACAAAGTACTGCTTAAAGTCATGTCTGTTGTTTGAATATTTTTATTCACAGTCACAATCTTTTTTTCTTTTTCTTTTATTTGCATACCTTTTAAAAGCTACATCACCCTACACTGCTTATATTGTGTACAATAGAAGGCAGAAGGTATCAAGTTTGTTGCGATTATTTTTATTCAAGTGAAACAGATCATTTTTTCATATAATACGGATATCAATTAATTGCAGTGACTTTATTGTAGGAAGGCGTGGCTTTTATAATATATACCAAAGTTTGTGTTTAATCAAAAATTTTAATAAAACCATGTAGTACTCATTGCATTGTACATCCAAGTGCTTTGAAAGAAAATAAAAAAATAGTATAATGCAACAAACAGGCAAACAATCAACAACAATATAACAATAGATTTTCCTGTTGTTGTATTAATAATAATCATAATCATTTTCTTTTTTTTTTGTTTTTCTTTTTCATTTTGGCCTTTACTACTAAATAGTAGAAAAGATTTACAAAAAAAGATGTACCCAGAGTAGGCCAAAGCAACTCCCAGCTGTAAAGGGCTTTTAGTAGTGTGCTTGGCTTATCCTTTATAACTACAGCAGCAATGCAAATACGGATGCATTTCATTTTTAAATAAATATAAATATATTACATAAAATGTAATTGAATGCTACATATTGTAAGAAAACTTTGCTATTCTCAGTGGAGTATGATAGTATCGTTATAAGTAGGGGGATTCTAAAAATGGTGCGATCGTATCCAAATTTGTCACATCCAATTATTAAGCCAATTAACTATTATTTACCAAGTTTTGTCAAAAAATATTAACAAATGCGATTTTGTGCCATATAAAGACTTTTTTTATAATAAGACCTTATATGGAGAGGGGTTCTAAAAATGATCCCATTTGGTCCATTGTCAATAGACTACCTTTCTGAGTTCTGGGATAATAACACACAAACACAGTCGTATCTAAATTCTCATCAAGAATATGTTTAAATACTTTATAGGGTCTCTAACTTCTCCTTCTAAGTGTGACGAACTGAATGACAAACCCTCTTATGTGGAGGGTATAAAAACCATTCATTCCATTTGCTTTACATAAATAATATTCATACAAAACACTTTTTTATCTTTTTAGAAAACTGATATTTATTCATGAACTATTTTCATTTGTCTTCCGTCCGAAAATCAAAAGAAAAAGTAAAAAAAAAGAAAAATATTTAAAATAAAACAACATCACATCCACTGATTGATTTGTGCCCATTTAAAA
This sequence comes from Ornithomya chloropus, assembly GCA_963971445.1. Lineage (NCBI taxonomy): Eukaryota > Metazoa > Arthropoda > Insecta > Diptera > Hippoboscidae > Ornithomya > Ornithomya chloropus. Next base: position 4,352,731 of record OZ020532.1, read on the forward strand.
TTCATATAAGTACTTGAAAATACAGTATTTTTAGCACCCACTGAATTACAAACAAAAAATAAATTTTGAAAAAATATTCTTAAGTAACGAAAATATTTGAAATTCAAAAAAACAAACACCAGGCATATATGATATATATGCATGTATGTATAAATAAATATAATGCATAATAATGTGTACGGTTGGCATTCAAGAGTCTGAACTGTTACATCTTTGCAATGGATGACAATTTGTAACGAAACTAATTGGAATTTGTAGGCAATTGTTAGCATTCAAGTCACATTCACTCTTATTATTATTATTATAGTGATCATTATCATTATGATCATCATCATCATCATCATCATCATCACATTCTAAACATGTAACTAAAGCAATAATAACCGTAAGCAAGAGCATTCATTATTATTTAGTTGATCTACTACTACTCGTACAGGCAGCAATGTGAATGACGGTGATCGTAATGAATTATTCATAAATTGTTGCATGTTGTCTACTTATTAACTAAACAGCCTGTATATGTACATATATGAAAATAGTTAACTTTAGGTGTAGGCTTATGTAACAATAAAAGCGCCTTCAGTTCATTTCTCTCTAGCAGATGTGGGGTAACTTTAAGTAGTTTACAGTATTTCTCCAAATTAAGAACCTATAGACTAAAGCCTACAATATACGGTAGGTATAGATATGGATGTAGTGTAATAAGAATATAATTTTATACTTAACGTTGAATCAATCGTGCAAATAAATGATATGAATACTAGGTTGCTTACTTATGTAAATCTATCTACTTATATATGTATATACTTAATTATATGAATACTTTCTCTGTGAAGCAATTATTTCATTGTCAAGATATATACAAAATAAATACAGTATAAAGAAAAATTATAGAAACTCTCAGGTAAGGTTAAAAGATGAAATTTTTCGAAAAAACTTATTGTATTGGAGAAGGCCTTGATCTTCCCTTTAACTCGATCACGTTATTTGAGAGTAAGATTAAGACTTAATCATAATCCATAATTGACAAACTTTGTTCTATCTTATGCCATCTAAAACATAATCAAATCAGTAAACGATACTGAATAGTTCCCAGCTAAGTAGCCAGTCCTCTCTTAAAATGTTTAAGAGTTGCAAGCAATCTCTATATACGTTCCACCACAAATATTATATAATTACCAAGTGAAGATGTTATAGTTGATAAAGCATGACCCTACAGCACCCACTTTTTTAAATTATGCTACAATTAGTTTGATTGTATCAGTACACACGCGGATTGTCATTTAAATCACACTTCGTGAAATATCATTATATGGAAAGGGGTTCTAAAAATTGTCCGATGGAGTCGAAATTTGGCACAATCAATTATTAAAGTAATTAACTATTTTTCACCAAGTTTTGTCAAAAAAATATTAAAAATTCCGATTTTTTGTTATATAAAGACTTTCATTAAAATGAGAACTTATATGGGGAGAAGTTCCAAAAATGGTTTAATTCAATTTATTTTCACTAGAGTTTCTTTTTGGGTCCAAACATATCCTTGTACCAAATTTCATTGAAATATTTTAAAAAATGCGACCAGTGGGTTAAGCACAAATTTATATGGACAGACAGACGGACAGAGGGATATGGTTAAATTGATTCAGATTTTAATTCTGAATCGATTTACAATTAAGATTTATGTTTACATATTTTCAATATGTGTGATGAAAATGTTCACGAATTGAAAAAGTTGATGAAAATAAATTCTGAGAGTTTTTTAATTTTTCATTTCATTAAATGGTTCTAGATTTGACCCCTTAATTGCCACCTTTGGTAACATATTGTTGGGCATTAAGTGGTGAACTGTTTTTACTCACAACAAACACGTACACACACGTGAATATTACAAAAATAAAAGACAACAGGACAATGTACGCTTTTAGTAAATCTTTCTACCATTCAAGTGATTTATAATAAAGGCCCAGAATATTACACAGCTTTGCATATATACAGACCCTCTCATACCGAATCTATTAAAAGCGGCATCACAAAGTTGTAGAAGATCAAGTAAATACCAAACATGTGAAAATGTTTACAGCAGAAGAGGAAAATGGGGGAGAGATGGACGATATTTTTATAGGTAAATAACAAATGCCTTGGCATAGCAGATACAAAATTACAATATTTCCAGCTGTTGTGTATAGTTTCAGTAATAAGTGTAAGCGGATGAACATCTGAATGCAGTTAAATTAGAACGTTTTTTAATTCCAACACGCCAGCACTGAATCACACGATGTTGGTTGTACGTACTACAAGCTTATTTACATTTACGAACGTTGTAATTTGACATATATGTATGTACACTTATGTGTGGGTGTGTGCTGTAGAAAAAAAACTGTAACTACGCGTTTAAAAACTCAGAACAGAAGAATTCTCACACACATCACGCGTGTTTAATTTCATGTTATTTCTAAACTTCAGTTACTGTTGCTATACCCTTTAACCTTAGGTTAGTTTTGTTAAATTAATCATTCGTTTCGTTTTACCTAGCATGAGACATACTGAAAAGCTATATATTTTTTTATTTTTCAGTAGGGACATAACAATTTTGTATTTTAATATAAACGCATCCTTGAATGCTTTTCATGATCTGTTAATGTCAACATATTAGTTAAGGTTAACATTTTTATTATGATGAAGTTTACAAACAAGAAACGTTTGGAAATTATAAAATATTACTATCGCAATTCTGAGATCACTTTCCACCAATTTTCGGTCGTAATAATCGTTTCACCAGACAGGCTGCAGTGAATAAAATGGAGTTAAAATATTTACTATTGGATATTTCTATGCCAATGAGTATCAAAAGTTAAAATAATCAATTAGTTGACACAGATCTACATACAAAGGCTACGAGCGACTAAGCAATGAAAACTACAACCGATAAAAACAACGGCGCTACAAACGAAACCCACAACTATGCTATTTGGCTATAGAAACATTTTGCAAAACTGGCCAAATGAACTATCAAGGTTCTTTGTAAAGTATACGATAAAAACTACATACTTCGAATACGAAATGAGGCCCCCCGCCAGTTAGTGAAACAAATGACGGAGTTACTTAATACCATAGAACAAAGAAAAACCTCTCGATCTATCAAATTTACATATAAGATGTACTATAAAAACTACAACTACCATGTACCATGTAGTACGAGTACTAGCCCTTTAGTAAAATTTACGATACGTGTGCTATTCGTATATAAGAGAGAGAGAGAGAGAAAGATGTTAGAGACAGAATCGGAAAGATTCTTGTCAAAATCTACGATAACAGCTCACCCCTGTTCTTCGGGGTAAAAGCTTTTGTGTTAGAACTGTTACTGACATTTGTCATTTACTTTGAATAAGATACCCTACACCACCATTAACAAACTAAAGTAATAGCTTCAAATTCTTAGACTTTTCTTAACAACAATGCATTGTTGCTTATATTCCCATGCATGCCTTTACCATATGCCTGTGTCAGTATCAGTGTTAGTTTAAGAAAATAATCACATACACGCCACTTGTAAATGCAATTGTTGGTGGAAGGGAACAATACAATACAATATCACAAGAAAGGGTTTGGAGTGCAGAATGCTTTAAGCTAAGTTTTGTCAGGTTTTAGTCCATCCGTCTGTCGATCCGTCCCTTGTTTTAAGCAAAACTTTAAAAGAAAATCACACAAATTAATAAAACATGAAATATATATATAATCAGGGACAAATCTTGTTTTGATAATTAAACATTCTGTATACCTAATAAAATATAGTTCAAGTACAGCGCGAAATAAATTTCAACGACATGTGAAATAAATAACCATAGAAAAGGCGGCAGAGAGGTCATGAATATTCTTGCATTATAAAGTAGTTTGCATTCTATATATATAAAACAACATCCATTCCATTCGTGCCTCATACATATATGTAACTAAATAACTGGCTTGATAAAATCGGTTTTTAACAACAGTCACACATCTTAACTGTTGCTGTTAGTGTTGGTGTAATAGTGTTGCTACTGTTGGTACTCTACAATTTGTCTTCTTTCTAACATATACAATATGTTAAGCTTCTCTCACTCTTCAGCAGCAAAAGGTTGTTGACGCTGTTGATGTGCTTTCATGCATATTATCACAACCAAAAACAACCATACAAACGAACAACTGAATGAATGTATGAATGAATAGAACACCACAAAAATATTGTATATACAATAACAACAACACCAACAACAAGCAGTAATAGCAGCAACAGCAAAATAAATGGAAGAAATGACTGAATACTGATTTTGAAATGTATCAAGTGTGTGCCTAGAAGATATAGGCGCTGATATTGTTGTTATTGTTGGTTTCGGTTGAAATATGGAGCTGATGATGAAAACGACGAAATTATAGTGTATACGATTTTTCACATGACAAATTTAATGAAGATATAACAAATCCGACGGTTTGACAATCTCACAGCCTCAGTAATTATAGAGTAATGAGTTGCTCGTTTACTTGCTTGCTTGCCTACTTGCCTGCTTGCTTATTTGCTTCCTTGCTTACGTATTCAAACAGTCACTCATTTATATATACATGTGTGTACAATATATAGCCGCCTATACATACACATGAACTCGTATGTGGTGTATTTTGAATGACAGATAAGCATAAAATTGTGGCAAATGTTTGTCGATTTTTCAAAAAAAAAATTCCAAAAAAAAACAACAAATTTTAAAGTAAATGTTATACAAATATATGTATATAGGGTGTAGAGTATACTAAGTTCATCGCTCTGTATGTAAAATTTGCAAAATTTTACAGTAAGTACAGTCCGGGTAGGACAGACAGACAAAATAAGGAAACGAGAATATTTACAAACATCTATACATACATACACATACAGACACTTCGCCATATAGAGGTATTAAAAGCTATATTTTAAGATAAATATTGAATGTGGGCGTGGCATATTATCTATATTTTTTTCTTTGTTTCTAAATTATCCTTTTTATATTTAAATGGTAAATTGTGTAAATAAAATTTTTGTAAAATTATGGGCGGGGTTACATAACAAAACAGCAGTATTGACAAATTGTTGAAAAGATTATTTTAAAAATATCTTATTTGCAAAACTTTTGTACTTTAACTTAGTGCTTGTGATAGAATTTTCTCAATTTGGGGGTGTGGCACTTGATAAGTTTTGTTCAAGTAAAGTACGTAACGCTAAGCAGAAACTAATAAATAAATAAAATAAAAGTGGAATACTAATCAAATATATGGGAAAATTGTGGGTGTGGTTTGTTTACAATAACGCCCTCTTTTAACTACCAGTTTAGTAAATAACAAATTTAACTCAACGGATGAATTCTGTCCTCTGAGTGTGGCATATGTAATAATAAACTTAACATACTGCCCAACCATTTGCAAGAAGCCTTCAACTGGATGACTGAATATATATAATATTTACAATATTTTGGCAAACGAAAGAAAATCTGTATTAATAGATTTACATTTGTAATTTCAAATATGTATGATGTTCATCTATGCCTGCATTGTTGTTGTATTTGTTGTTGAAAGTGTTAAAACTTCCTTGAAAAAAATTATATGCGGTTTGCTGCTATCAATGCCCTGGACGTTCATCTTCATCTTCTCATTTCATTCCCTCTCTCTCCATCTATCTCTCTTTCTCTTGGGAAAGGTGTAGAGTGGCAGCATCAGTTGGTACTGAGTTGTATACAGTTTAGAAATGAGGAATAAATAAATAACAAATACTTGAAAATTCCTGTAAAACACTAGGAATGGCAGCATAAACAGCAACAGCAAGTACAATTCATTCAGGCAAAGCCAAAGTGTGTTAGGTGATGAATCCAAAAAGGTACTACTGTTACTGTAGCAGACCGATCAAACACAACACCATATAACAAAAGTGTAGAGCTTCGAGCAGGCTAAGCAGTGAGATGATAATTTTTATTTTGTTGAATGGAGCCTTATAAACATATAACAAGAGCACGCACACAGACATACACACATACACATATACAACTAATCATAGGCAAACATTTTATCTATCTATTGTACATCTTAGGGCTGTGCCTCTGTCCAACTGGATACTATACTTAGTTGATGGTGCTGCTGCTGCTGTTGCTGTTGCTGTTGCATCTGTTAATGTCATCAGATGTATTTCTGAATTAATTCAAGATTTATGCACAAAAGTTGCTTTTTCTTCTTGCCTTCTTTTGTATCAACAAGATAATGTTGCTGTTGTTGTTGTTGTTGTTGTTTTAGTGGTTTAGTTTTGCTTATTGTAGTACATTGGGCGGTGTAAGGTTGTGTATGTATATATATAATTGTTGTTGTTGTTGTTGTTGTTTTTGTTATTGTAGGGTGTTCATACGCGTAGTCATTATATATGATGTGAAGCACCTGCAATTGCAATTTTACATTGACACTTCACCATTCCGCCACCGCCACCGCCATCACCATCGCCACTACTACCGTTTCCCCAGAATGCCATATAATTGTATTTATGCGAGTGTGAGTGTGTGTCATTCAAATGAATATAATTGTCTCAAATTGTGTGTGTGTGTGTGTGTGTGTGTGTGTGTGTGTGTGTGTGTGTGTGCGCGTGTGTTTGATACGATTGCTCTACCTCTTGATATATGGCTTGCCCTTCTCTTTCTAATGTTTTCTCTATCGCTCTCTCTCTCTCTCTCTCTCTTTATCTCTTACCCTCTTTCCTTTGGTGTGTTATTTATTCATTCATTTAAAATATATTTTCTTTCATTCATGACATTACCTCACCTCACCACACCTCACCAACCAACCTACCTGCCTACCCATCACCATCACCATCACTCCTTCTCTCTCTCTCCCTATCAATCGTACGTGTGATCTTAATTTTAATGTATTTTCAACGAAAAACTATTGCAAATTATATATGTGTTTGTATGTGTGTGTAGAAAAAAATTGAAAATAAAAAAAAACACAAACATGTGCATGATAATGTATAATCAAGTGTTTTCACATTAGAGCAGCATGTACGAGTGTATGTGCGTGTATGTTCGTGTATGTGCGTCATCATAGAGTGAACACCTAGTATTTGCGTACATATGGACAATTGCGTTGAATGTCTTTTCAATTCATTTGGATTATGGACCAGAAAAACAAAACAACAATAACAACAACAACAACAACAACAACAATGTATACACAAATTATGAATGCATACATTTTGTACTTTCTGTTGCTTGCATTCATTTCATGTGCACGTACAATAAATGTGTTTGTTTGTTTTTTATAACCAATCCAACCAAACAACAAACATTACAACAAATTAACCAAACTAACATTTTTTGTTTTTGGCTGGGGCATATCGAAAATATTGTAAATTGAAAACGACACACCGCCACGTACGAAATGTTACGCATTTCAAGTGTTGCCGCCCAAGTACCATCAAAATATTCCGAAAGATTTATGCGTACATCTACAGAGGACCCGGCCCAGTAACTAAAATTTCAACATACCAGCTACAAAATTTATGCAGAATTTCACACAAAAGATTTGGGCTAAATGATATCGATGACGGCAACGGATGAATGATAATAATGTAATGAAATGGTGGCTAGCGAGGCTGCCTGCCTGGCTGCCCGCCCGCCCGTTCTATGCCGTACATATGAATAAGACGCGTATACACTTGAATGCAGAAATTTTTTTTTGTTTGGTGAATTTTGTACCATATCTCGCCATCTCTTTCAATTTATATCGCACGCTTTATTGAATTTCTTTTTAGATAATTTTCGCTGATTTATGAACGAGCAAAATATTCGGCCAAAGTTTTCATTTGAAATTTAGAAAGACGGAATGTTATATATAACTTGCATTGGCAATAAATGTGTTGTCTGGTCATACAAATAGATTCGATTTTAGTTGGTTGTCGTTTTATCCATGGAATGAAACAGTTGTAGGTCATTTTTACTGTTTGTGTAAATTAAGTTTATATTCGTGTAAGTATATCAAAAAAAATTCAAGTTTATTTTTCCTTTTTTATACCAACCACACATCTTCGAAGGTACATCAAGTCTGCCAGTAGGCATCAAGAACTTTTATAAGAAATCATAGTCAGCGAAAAACTTGACTTGTAAGCTAGTACGTAATCATACACTAGAAGGCGTAATAATAAACCTACCACGCCCATCTTTTACATGTACATTTGTAGGATATTTAAGAATTGACTTAAGTTAGATTTAGATTTTTTTACTTATTTTTACCACAAACTGAACATTAAAGGGAAGGCATAACTTAAGGCGTTAAATTGTGGGCTTGAGATCGACTCTCTAAATGTGATAGCATTGTGAACTTACCCTGGATCATTTGGCACTTCCGATGGTGAGGTCATTTCCGACTGACTTGCAGTGGTTTGTTGTTGTTGCTGCTGCTGCTGTTGTGGTGATGGTTGTTGTTGCTGTTGTTCTTGATCGATCTTCATGTCCATGATGTGTTAATTTTTATATACCATATACAAAATTTTACAAATTAATTATGGTTAAGAATATATTCTCTCAACCAGTTTTATATAAAAATTTTTAATTTTCTTTTATTGATTTTTTGTTTAATTGTTCTAATTTTTTTATTATTTAGAAGTTTATAAAATTTTAATTAAGATATTGATTACACAACAAGGCAACACTTTGATCATCACTTTGGTGTTTTTTTTCGTGAATATTTTTCACTTTACTTTGTTTTTTTTTTTCACTTTTTCTTAATTTATCTATTAATTATTTTTTTTTTTTTTTTGTTTTGTTGTGGAAGGTGACGACAATGCACACAAGGTAATATTAATGGGTTATTTTGTATCTTGCTGTTGTTGTTGTTGTTATTATTTCACTTTTTTTTTTTTTACTAATCCATTAATTGTTTTTTAATGTCACAAAGAGACAACGACGCTCATCATTTATTTGTCACCATTTGAAGGGAGACGAACAAAATCGAATGATATTTATTGTAAAATTTTTAATTTATTTTATTATTTTTTAAATATTTTAAAATATTTTTTTCTTTTTTCATAAATAATTATTGTTGGTTTTTGTTTTTATATTAATTAAATAAATTTTTTGTTTAATTTTTATAAAATTTATCCCACTCTTAGCGTATTGTTTATATAACAACAAGCACTTGTAATGAACACACACGATAACTTTTTTGTTTTATTTTATATTTATTTTATTGTTGTATTTTATTGTTATTGTTATTGTTATTGTTATATTGGTTTGTTAGTTTAAGGCTTATTATGGTTATAGTTAAAATTATTGTTGTGTACTGTACCGTTATTTTATTTGTATACCTCCTCTCCTCTTGTGTCTTAACAGCTACATAAACTCAACACTACACACTACACAGCCCTAAAAATTTAAAAGAAAATTAATATTAACTTTTTTGTTGTTGTTTTTGTTGTTATTTTTTGATTTTTCTGAATTTATTCATTAAAAAAATTCCATATTTATAAAAATGTTGAGAGGGTTAGAGTTAAACCAGTTTAATAAGGCGGAATAATTAAAGAAACACGCCCACAATCAAACAAAAAGTATTCCTCGGGCAGAAAAAACCAGTTATGAAATGTATTTAACCTGACACATACCAGAAACTCATTAACACCTCATCCACTCAGAAATTAGTTCTGTGATCTTTAACCTTAAAATCAGTTCTAGCTTCAAACTAGACGTAGATACCTGCCTGACAACAATTATTGCAAATTTTTACTCAAAAGCCGAATTAAGGTCGAGGCAGCAAGATTCGCCAACATAACAAGGTCTGTACTAAGCAGTTGTGAAACATTCTACACAAGCTCTGATCAAAATTAAGTCGACAAACAACAAAAGATGTGCCAAACTTCTGGCACTGCCTCATAAGGCGCCAGTCATATGGGACCACACAACGATTTCTGCAGAAGCTAGTCGTAGAGATGATATCAGTTAAATATCTCTTGCGCGAATGTCCAGCTACTAAAGGAGAAACAACTTAAAACTGTCGGGGTACGATTTCCTGATCATTTTGAATCAATAGCTGATGAATTAATTACGGTTATGGTTAAAATTTCTACGAGGTACAGCAATGGTCCCTACTCACCTCTCAGTGACTCATCGTTTAACGACGAACATGCCCTTTACACCTAAACAAACCTAACCCACTCCGAAATCCTATTACAATTACAAGCCACAAATACATCAGCAATCAGACAAATTATTGTGAAGGCTTTCCTCTGACATTGCTCTCAATAGTTTTGGGGTCTGTCAGATTATTATTATTCCCATAACTATTATAGAATGCTTTGTGTGCATTTTCATTATTATTTATTATTGTTGCTGTTGTGTTATTGTTGTTGTTATTGTTACTCTTGATGTGTGCCACATGACCTTTTTACTCTCCATGATCTTGTTTATATATTTAAGTAAGAATTGTCGTGCATGTGTCAGCCAATCAGTCAGTCAGTCAGTCGGCGATTCAAAAAGCGATCTCACTACCTACTCCGCCGCTAAATTATTATTATTGCGTTGGAAAGCTTCGTCAGAATCGTTTGCTTTTTTTGTTTTATGTTTATTGTTGTTGTTATTATTGTTTGTTAAGTAAATAAACTAATTTGTTGTAATAAATAAATTTAAAAAAAAATATTACATAAAGCTTAGACCGAATCTTCAATACCTCTTGACAGCCTTATCCTCTACGTTTAAAAACATCGCGTGCGATTAGTAGGTATCCTTATAAAGTCCTATAAAACTGTATTATAAGGTTTTTTTAATTTTCTTTTAGAATCATTAATTTTGGGCGTAATTTTGGTAAAAAAAATTTTAATTGTGGGCGCGGCACTTTTTGCCAAAAATTAATCTAAAAACCTTTATGAACAAAAACTACAAAAATTCATCTTAATCAAGTCAAAAATTATAACCGTAATCTTAGCAAAGTCACGGACATACAGACGGACATGGCTAAATCGTAGAGAATAACACCCATTCCTTTATGCTAATGAGTTTCTACTTTGTTTTTATTGTTGTTGCAAATGTAATGACAAACTTAGTAAACCATCCATTATATATAGAGTGTATATACGAAAAAAACACATTTAAAACGAAAGTAAATTTTGTACTGGACAGCTACAATAAGTGAAGAAAATGCACAACAACAAAACCTACAATTCAGATTGTGTAGGTGTAGCCACAGCTCGCAGCTCTTACTTAATTCCGACAATCATACATTTACAGCCTTTACCCAAAGCGGGCATTTGTTTTTTGTTTTTCAACCCACAAACCGCCAATCAAATATACACGTGACTAAACGTAATTACAACAATATAGATTATTGTGTATTGTTGTTGTTGTTATTATACTCACACATACACTCTGTTTTGTTGTGTTCGCCTTTGTGTTCGTTTAATTTTTTTGTTTGTTTGTTTGTTTTCGTCGTAAATTGCGTTCAAATGACTATTTTTTTTTTTGGATCTATAATACAATAACCAGCAACAACAATAATAAAAGCATTTCTAATATTATAAACGTGTATAAATAGAATTTTGAATAAAATTGAAATGAAATGAATTCGAATAAAAATAAATGAACAACCACTCACATGTCATCTAAAGACACACACATATGTAAATAGTTGTTGTTTTTCTAATCATTATATGGTATACATATATACAGATATATATATATATATTCGATTAATTTGATAATATTTTCAAAAGAGGAATGAACGATTATTAATTATTATTAACATGGACGGATGGACAAAAGTACAAAAGTCGTATTTTACAAAAACATCTGGTTATTTGTTTATATATACAAATCGAGTATCATGTGTGTAGATGTAAACACACATATATATACACTCATATTTATATATGTCAATTTCTATTCACAAGATGGCTTGTTCATCAATTTTTTCAGTTTTTGCCGCTTCTTAAACTTCTGAAATAATTGAATTTTTTTTAAAGTTATGAAATAGAAAAACATATGTTCCATTCTTTTCTTTTTATAGATGAATGATCTTCATAAATGTAATTCGAACAAAGACAATAATTATTCAACACACACATATGTTTGAAAAGGGAAAAAAGTGGTCAAACAATGAATCTGTTTCAATTTATTTTGGACTGGCAAAATTTGAAATCAAACGAATCATCCATTCTTTCAAGTAATATCTTAAAGAAACGTTTAATAATAAATATTATACATGTCTGTACGTCCGTCAATTGATAAATGGGGCTGGAAGCCAAAATATGGTGTCTACCTGTTTAAAATTTGAAGGATAAAAAATGACTGGGAATCTACTTAACAACTCCTATCGACAGATTTAGCCAGATCGATTTAGTATTCACAGTATGATACAGAATATATAATATACTGTGTGGAGTGTCCCCGACCGCCTCTTAGTTGTTGCAAACATTTTGACAAAGTGCTTTATACTTCCATATACATATGATGTGATAAGTATAAAAACGGTTCGATTTAAGAGCGTTTTGAATTAGTCAATAATAATAATAATAATAACAATAACAACAACAACAACGACAATTTCTAAAGTATGCTTTTTTTCTAAAAGAAATATATATGTATGTATGCAAGCTATGGGCGTGGCAGGTACCTAATTACATATTCAAACAATATGTGTATTACGCGTCAACTTGTAAGACGGATTATAAGTCTAAAAAAGGTGTAAATTGTGGGCGAAGCTGGTGGATGTTTATAATTTAAAAAAATTACTAAATTTCACTTTTATAGCTGAATTTTAGACAATTCTGGGCGTGGCTGTTTTTGGCAATTTTGCCCAATTTTAAAAAAGAAAACTTCCCACTTAGATTATGAACGTCTTTAGCAAATTTAAGCTCGACAAGAGTTTCAACAACAGATGGACTCAGGGACACTATTAAAAATTTCTCAGATATATATACTTTATAGCCTCCAAAGCTCTTCTTCTAATATTGACAAACCAAATGACAAACTTAGTATATATCCCATAATAAAATGAAGAATCCCAGATTTCAAAATAGAAGAAAAAAAGTGAAAAAATCAAATAAAATAATGTTCTGTTCCACCACATAACACAATGTCCACACACACACACACACCATTATACACCACTTTATGGTCACAACCCTTCACAATGAAATACAGATGCAATTATTTATAAACAGTCTATAGAGCACGGTACACAGACACAGAAAGCAAATAATGCGTAAAGGATACGGAAATGGCGACATATCAATCAGCTGGAAGTGTGTGCAGGCTTCACTGCTTGGCTGGCTGGCTGACTGACTAGCTGGCTGGCTGGTTAGGTGGACAAAATGAAAGAAGATGATGTAGAAGTAGAAATAACCAGCAATCTGCATAACATTTGCACCCACTTTCCACTTTGCTCTATAAACAAAACATAAAAGATGAAGAAGAAGCAAAAACGAAAACTGAAGCCATTTAAAAAAAAACAAATTGGCTTACAGTCCATTGGAATAAACGTGTGCTCCGTATTATATAAAAAGGGGAAAAAAAACTTAAAATAAGTAGAAAAGCGTTTATGTTACGCATAGAATTGCGGTTTTTACATACATATGTGTATGTGTGTGTGTGCGGGTGTGTGTATGTGTTTGGGTTTGTGTGCGCATTAAGTGCGTGTATTAACACTATTACCACAAACACAACTAATGGCACAAAGATACAATAAAAGTAACAACAACAACAACAATCATAGAATGCCGGTTAAGAGACCTTGACGCGTTGAAAGCAAACATGAAATAACACCAACAAAAACAACAATAATAATAATAATTGATGTTGTTGCACCAACTTTAAGAGATTTTCCCCAAAAAAAAGTTTTTTGTTGTTGTTGTTGTTGTTATCACTATTATTATTGTTATTCCTTTATAAAACGCTCATTGATGTAAACTTTTATAGTAGCTGGTACGATAGCGACAATAACAACAACAGTTACCGTGAACTCAAAACAAAACATAACAGCTTTAACAGTGTGCGTTAAAACTTAACGAAAGGCGGGCAGAATGCATGTAAACTGTAAACTAACCCACCAAACAAGCCAACCAGCTGATATAAGTAAACAGAGCTCGAAAGAGAAAAATCAGACCAGCACCAACAACAACAACAACAACAGCAACAACAGCAACACTAATAAAAATAGGAACACAACAGAAAATGGAAATTTTTGCATAAACTAGGCCTCCCATCCAACCAACCAACCAACCAACCAGTCATTCACAGTCAATACACAAAAGGGCCGAAAATTTCAGGCCAAACCAAATCAAACCAAACTAAACCAAATGAAAAAAAAACTGAGTCAAGCCAGAGTATCTAACAAACATTTTTACATTCCTTTACATTAAACGCACACACACACACACAAGAATTTTACAAGAAATTTTTGTTCACACATTTACCAAAAAAAAAAACAAAAACAAAAAAAACCATTTCTCCATACATTTATATTGTACTGTGTCAGTCAGTCCAACATGCAATACATTGAAGTTTTAATGCATTTTTTTTTTGTTTTTGTGGTTTAAATAATTTTCCATTGCAAGATTATACAATGGCTTAGAATTTTTTTAAATTTCTTTTACTTTCTTTTTTTTTATAATTTTTATTTTTTTATTACACTTTAATTTGATTTTTCTTTTTTCTTCTTCTTCTTCTTCTTCTTCTTTGTTATTATATTAAATATATTTTTTTTTAAATTTTGCTAAATTCAATTGAATGGAAATCAAGCGTATTTTATTGTTTTTATTACAACAACAAATACAATCTTGTTGGAAACTTTTATACGAAGATGAGATATTTTATTTTATTTTATTTTTTTAATTAATTATTATTTTTTTTTGTTATTTTGTTTTCTATTACAAACAATACTTGTCGTCACTGTGCTACAAAAAAGTATGAGACAGCGCTACTAATAAAAATTCTGTTTTTTTTTTGGTTTTTCTTATAATAAACAAGCGCTCACGACAACTACCAACACGATACTGTTTGACCAAACTGTAAAATACTAAACGAGAACGGCATCTAAGTACACAAACTAACTACAACAACAGCAACAACAATAATAACAATGACAACGACAACGACAGCAACGACGACAACGACAACGACAACGACATTGACAACAACATTATCACAAGTACTCTAACGGCAAACGAGTGAAACACTCAGCACTAGCACCAACAATAATAATAACAACAATAATAATAATAACAACAACAACAACAACAAAGATATTAAAAGCAAGCAAACATGCAAAATCACATGGCTTACATACAATGTAACACACTGCATGTGTGTGTGTTTGCGTGTGTGTGTGCAAACTTTCCGTACTCACTTCCCACCCAATTTAAACGTCATACGTATAGGTACATAAAAAAGAAACAAAAAAACCAAAAACAAAAGGTATCGCTGCACTTAGATGAATGCGCATAAAATGCACACATTAACTATGCATATATAGCGAAGACAATAGTAAGAGAATTAAAGATGAGGCAGCATAAGTGGAAAAAGACACAAAAACACCAGCCAGTTACTATAATAACGACCTAGTCAAAGCCATCCATTACTTACGCACACTCACCCACATACCTACACACTACGACAAAATATGTTAACTTTTGTGCAAAAGTGCATAAACTGCATCACTAATAACAATAACAAAAGGCTGAACAACCACTTACACTTGCACAAAGTTCAAAGAGAATAAAATTGAAAAAAAGAGTACTGAAAGCTTTCACCAGAGACTTTTAAAAGTCTCTGCTTTCGCTCTTCCTTAATAATAATGCCGGTAAGACTTTTAAGAGAAGCAGAACTTGTAATAAATCTGTCGCGAGAAGAGCAGAAAATGCACAATTTGTTGTTATTTTCGTAATAACAGTACAAGAGTTTATTTAAGAGAATAGAGGAAGATATAATCCAAGTGAAAAAACAGATTATACTCGGTCAAGTTGGAATTTTTTAACACCCTACATCACTTAGCTGCACAAATTATGCTACAATTAGTTTAGTTGTACGAGTAAACTCAGAGGCATTGCCCTAAAAGTTACTTCGTGTAATAAAATTATATGGAAAGGGGTTCTAAAAATGGTCCGAATCGGTTCAAAATTCAAGTTTTATCAAAAATTATTAAAAATTGCACATTTTTTATTTTATAAAGACTTTCATTAAAATGAAATCTTATATGGGGAGAGGTCCTGAAAATGGTCCGATTCGATTCATCTACATGAACATTTCACCAAATTTTATTAAAATATCTTCAAAAATGCGACCTGTAGCTTAAGCAAAACTTTACATGAACAGACAGACGGACGGGCAAAGGGTTATTATTAAAACGAAGGTTTCATTCGGGATTGATCGGTAAAATTTTAGTTGCCACAAGTGGTGTTGAAAAATAACAAAAAAAAATAAAAAAAACTGTTATTAACAGCACTGTTAACAGACCCTTTTATACCTTCTGGCATTAGTTGTAACATTTAGTCAAGACAAGAATCAGACTTTGATCCGTATCGAAATCACACCAAATATGTCCGGAATCATAAGATTCCCACGGTTCAGTACCTATAACAGACATATCGAGTGATAGGATATTTAAAAAAAGAAATTCTTACTTGGATGGTAAATCTTATATCGGAAAGTTGTAGGAGCAGGATACATATTTTTAAAAAAAATCGATCTCTTGTTTTTCTTGTTTCGGATAATGTTGTCAATTTTTATAACATTTTATTTATTCTATCTTTATTATTTGTATTCCTTTAAAAGATCGTTGTTGACTGGTGCCGTTTAAAAGAAAAGCAAGAGGGGAAGGAAAAAGAAAACGCTACGAACATGGAACTTATACAATAAGAACACACACACACACCTCGCCATGGAAGTGAACCTATAACAAACTTCAACACATGTGACTAAAGAGTGTTTTGTTGTTGTTATTGATGGTTATGTGTTTATGTATTTACGTGTTTATGTGGTGGGTAGAGATTTGGCGGGTTGTGAAGGACTGTCGCTACTCTTCTCTTTATTCCAGTCTTGTAAGCCTTTGGGCAGAGTTGTATCTTCATCCAGTGATCCGGTACCCTCCACGAATTCCTCATAGGTGGACTTCTCTTTGAAGGGTCGCGGCCCCAGCAATTCAATCATATCCTGGCGACTTAACACTTCATTTTTCAGTAAACGTTCCGCCACCTTGGCCACATCGTTTTTATGTTTCGTCAATAGTTCCGTAGTGGCTTTGTGCGCCTGCTTAATCAATTCGCGCACCTCGCTATCAATCATTTGTGCCGTCTCTTCTGAGTACGGTTTAGTAAATACAGGATCTCCCGATTGGCCAGAATCAAAGCTGATTTGTCCCACCCGCTCGTTCATGCCGAAACGTACAATCTGAGCGTAAGCACTGTCGGTGATTTTCTTCAAATCGTCCTGTGCCCCCGTAGTAATGCGGTTGAAGAATAATTCTTCTGCTACACGGCCGCCCAATGTCATGCACATGCGATCAAATAACTGTTCCTTGCTTAATAAATACTGATCCTTGGGTAAATATTGAGCATAACCCAGGCCCTTGCCACGTGGTATGATGGATACTTTGAGCAGTGGGTCGGCATGCTCTAGAAACCAGCCGGCCACAGCATGGCCGGCCTCATGATGAGCCACCGTTATCTTCTCATCCGGCGCCAACACATTGGTTTTCTTCTCCATGCCGGCAATAACCCGTTCAATGGCCTGCTCGAAATGTTTCATAACAATGTGATCGTTACTGTCACGGGCCGCTATCAGAGCGGCCTCATTACACACATTGGCTATATCGGCTCCCGTGAACCCGGGCGTTAATGCTGCCATTTTGCGCGCCAACTCTAATTTGTCTATGTTGGTTTTTAGTGGCTGCAAGTGTACCTTGAAAATGCTGGCTCTACCCTTAATATCGGGGGCCGGCACGAAGATTTGCCGATCAAAACGACCCGGCCGCAACAAAGCAGAATCCAGTATATCTATCCGATTAGTGGCTGCCAACACGACCACATTGGTTCTGGTATTGAAACCGTCCAATTCCACCAGCAGCTGATTCAGTGTGTTCTCTTGTTCGGAGTGACCGCCAAACGATTTGCCGCCGCGTTTACGACCCACAGCATCAATTTCATCGATAAACAGAATGCAAGGAGCATTTTTCCGGGCTAAGGCGAACATGTCCCGAACCCGAGATGGTCCCACACCAACAAACATTTCCAGAAATTCTGAACCGGACACTGTTATAAACGGCACATTGGCTTCACCGGCTGTGGCCTTTGCCAACATAGTTTTACCAGTACCGGGAGGTCCGGTTAGCATGGCACCTTTCGGTATTTTAGCACCCAAATCAATATACTTTTGGGGATTCTTTAGGAAATTGACAAATTCCATTATTTCAATTTTGGCCTCCTCACAGCCGGCTACATCCCTGTTTTTCACAATATGAAATATTGCTTTAAAAAAAAAGATGGACAATTATTTCATGCAGACTACTCACTTGAAACGGACACCGATCTCATGGGAATTAATTAATTTAGCTGTAGACTGCATAACGCCCCCGAATAGGCCGCCACCTTTGCGTCCTCTACCCCCACCCATCATATCAGCTGAACGTCGCATCATATAAACTAAAAAGCCGATAATCAACAGGGTGGGTAACAGACCCGTCAGGCTGGATGCCTCCACTTCTGTACGATAAATAACGGGTACGAAATTTGCCGGTTCAATACCCTGCTCCACCTGAGCACTCTCCAAATTACGCTCAAACGAATCCACGCTGCCAATGTTGAACCATAGAAGGCCGCCAGCATCTTTTGTATGACCGGGCAATAAACGTACACGCACCCACTTTTTATTCACCACCTCCAACTTTTCCACCGCACCTTTATTTAAGTAGCTGTCAAAGGAGGGGCAGAAGCAAAAAGATACCAAAAATAATCTGTTAAATTCTACTAGTTGTGGAATAAATAAAACAGTCACCCATTTAAAAATTCTTTCCAAGATATTTCCTTGTAGCCAACTTCAAAGAAGGCTAAGCTGGCTAGTACAGCAGCTGTACCAATCGCACCAAATATTATCCATTTTTCGCGATCTCCTCCACCTCCATCATTCATTGGACCCCTACCACCCTGACGCCCACCCTTATCGGTGTTTGTAAACATACCAAAATTCCAATCGTTTTTTTGTTGTTGCTGCGGTTGTTGCTGTTGCTGCGGTTGTTGCGGTTGCTGAGGCGGACTTGAAGCACTTTTCTGTGGTTGTTCAATACCTTCGGCACTCTTTTTCTCTTTTTTATCTTCATCGTAATATTTGCCAAAACCTTTGGGTGGCTTCTCGCAATAGTAACTAATCTGTTCAAGTAAATATCTTACAAGAGGAACTTGTTCGAGAAAATTTACACTTTGCTGCACCTAAAATGCAAAACAATCGCAACATTCTTAAATATTTTCAACTTTTGCTTGACAAACCTCTTTGGGAGGTGTCAGAACATGGTGCATCATGTATGAACGTCTTAGGTAGCGTTCCACATATTGTGCCGTATTCATTAATCGATGGGCCATTTTTGTGCGTTAAGCAGCCTTCCTTCCCCTTAGAACAAAGTATAAATTCAAATTATTTTCATATTCGAGAATATTTCTTCTTTTACAATAGTTTTCGGTTATAATTCTACCTGATTACCTGAAAAATAAAAATTAATTTTATTTTTATAAAAAATAGATTTTTAATTTTTATAAAATTTTCCCAAAAACTTTGAAATATTGTAAAAAAAAGTTCAAATTACAAATAGAGACAACAGCTGACCGGTGACAGGCTATCTGCACAATATAATTGGATTTGCAGATAACAGTTGTAATAAGAGTTTAATTAAATAAATATATAATATATTTATTTGATTAAATAAATAAAATGAATGGAATTTTTCCTTTTTCTTTTTTTATTAAAAACGCACGTTCACATTTATAACCATTTTCTTTTCACTTCAGCACAACTTGTCGTTGTAACAATTCCATTCGTTCCGCTTACTTTTAGAGTTGCCAGTTCTTTTGATAATGATATATATTTCGTTATAAAACTTTTCTTAACTTTCAGGAAATTTATTGAATTTTTATTGTATACAACTTAAATCTAACTTTAATTGCATTCAATGAATAAATAAACTTTTAAACAAAATGAAAATGATTAACACATCTGACTTGTAATATACATATTGGGTATATTACCCAATCGCTATTTATGCATTTAGTGATGTAACATTTACAAACACTTGCTACATTAAACTACTAGTTTACCTAAAGACTGTACATCTCTACAATCCACAAAAGCTGTGTTGTGCTGTGTTCGTGGGTATGTATTGCTAAAAGAAAATTTTCATATTTTGCTAAAAATTTGCAACAAAATATTTTTAATAATATAAAAAATTCACTTAAAGTTACAAAAGAAAGTGTAAAGAATAAAGTTTTACATCAATTTATTTCAAATGTTATCAAATATTGGCGTAAAATTGATTGAAAAAAATTTTCTTACAAAAAAAAAAAATTTATATATGTAAAAATGAGAGTTGGTGCAAAAGTGTGTATATGTGAATTTGAAATGTAGCCGCAGTCACTTTTTTAAAGCCTGGCCACCATTAGAAATTTTTCCACGTTATTGTCGGAGGGCGAACATTTGTGGTTATCGTTTGCATTTGTGTGGCAAAATTTACCGTTAATTTTTTTTATTAATAATATCGGTTACAGATCCCGTATGGAATATATACATTCCGCAAGCAGTGTGGGAGTGGTTCTTTGGCACCGCTAACGTAACTGAAAAATCAATAATTCTGCAATAAATAATTTTTTGCAAGAACTTGCAATGCTTGCACTCAGTTTTATTTTTATTTTTCTTGTTTTTTTCATTCTTTTTCCAACAGTGTAACTCAATACACTTTTTATTTTTAATTGTGTATAAAAATTAAGCACACTTAACATTTTACCATAAATGTTTGTGTGTGTTGAGGGCCTGGCTGGCTGGCTTGGCTAGTTGTTGTACACATACACGAGAAAATTTTCGCAAAAACGGCGAACCGGCATTTTTTGCACTCGCCGTGTTTGTTCTATTTTATAATAAGAAAAAAAAAGTGGATGGTATTGGTGTGTGTGCGCGTCCGTTGCTGTACCTCTTGTTCGTGTGCGCGCGTGTGTTTTTTTTTTTTTCATTCAAACTATAGCGTTACGTGTTTAGGTTTTGTCGTCTCTTTTGTGTGTCTGCTAATACAAATTGCGTTTCTAATTTATTCCATGTGTTTTAACGATTCATTTTATAAAACTCAATTTTGTTTTGCTTTTACTTGCAGCTTTTGTAACTAAATCTCCGTTTTGACATCACTTTCATCATAATCTGAAATATAATATAAAACAACAAGAAACCACCATCGTAACGAGTTAAAAAAAAGAAAAGATACAAAAAACCAAAAGAAAAATCAAAACAACAATAACAACTTACAACAGGAAAACTGCAACAATACTGGAAGTGTAATCAACTGTAGCTCAAAACCAAATAAAACCAAAACGACAAAAGAAAACAAAATACGAAAATACAAAAAGAAAAAAAAGGAAAAAAAAAAACAACAAAAACGGCAAATTTAGTAGGCAGCGGTGGCATCCATCTGTTTTGTGTGGCAACCACCCACCAACCACGGACTCAAGGGCCCGCCCACATTTCCTGTGACTCCCGATTTTCTTTCTCTTACTATTATTTCCACTGATTTAAACATATTTTCAAAAAAGAAAACCTAAACACCGTGCAAACAAAAGCCAAAAATAACGGGAAGTGCGTGCACGTCAAACGAAATGACTGTGGCGGCCATTAAAATTCGCTGACTGTGTAGTGATTTGCAGCGCAATTGAAAATTTCCTCAGTTTTTAATATAAAAAAAAAAAAAGCCTAAAAGCAACAAAACCAAGCTTCTTAGTTAACGTTAAAAAAATTGGGAATTTAAACGAGAGCTCTTTGTGAACAATTTAACTAAAAGGGAAACTTTGCTAAAAAGAAAGAAAAGAAAAAAAGGAAAAGTCAATGAAAATAAATTGTAAAACGTAATACATCTGTCCAAGCAACAATAATAGAAAAAGGTGAATAAACAACAACAACAACAGCAGCAACATCTTTGTTACTTTGCCTAAAGCTCTTGGTGTTGTACAACCATAATCCGGGGGAGCAAGCATTGGGCTGTTGTGTGATACGAGAACAAGAAGAAGAAGAAGAGGAAGGAGCGTCACATTAAGTAGCCGTGTATTATTTTAGCAAACAAAAGACTCGAGTTTTTTTGTTTTTTTTTTTTTGTTTTTCATTTTGAAACCATTGACAACGGAGTTATATATATAAAGCAGCGGCATTAGCGGCAGCAGCAGACTTCTCAAGCCTTAAAAACAACATAAAAGCCAAAAACTAATAAAATACATAAAAAGCAAAAATAAAAAAAATAAAAAATAAAATAAAAACGAAATCAACCATAGAACGTAGAGCAGAAAACCTAGCAACAAAAACAACAACAACAAAAATACACACAAAATAATAAACAACACACACCCAATTAAATTTGAAGTTAAAAACAAAACTCGAATATATTTAACTAGTTTTTTTTTATTTTAAATTATAAACGTCTTAAATCTTAAAAAAAAAAACAATTAAAACAAACAAGAAAAACATTAGCGTAGCATTAGCATTAACAGCGTGTAACGCTGAAAAGCTAAACATTTTATAACAAAACAAAAACAAAAAAACCAACAACAATTACATACATCAACTCCCCCCACCACCTTACTACATACACACGCACACACATACAATCAACCAAAAATATATAAATTATCACACAATCACGCCTAGAAAAGAAAAACAAAAAGGAAAGAAACGAATCCTCTCAACATTAAGCAACATTACGACAACAACAACAACAACTACCAACAACTGAAAAGAAAGTTTTAAAGTACAAATAAGAAAAACAAAAAACATTAAAAGAGAAATTATTAAGAAAAAACAAAAAACAAAAAAAAATTAATAAAACAAATAAACAAACGCAACACAAGAGAGAAATTTCTTAAAAAAGAAAAAGTCTAAAAAACATTGAATTTACATTTGATTAAGATTTTTATTACTGTACAAAGTATTAAACGAAAAAAAAAATGAAATGAAATAATTAACAATAACAACAACAACAACAACTATTCATGAACTGATTACTGTTCAACAGTAGAATAAAACGGCCTTGATTCATTACTGGGCTTACTACATATATATTCAGTGGAAGACAGAGAGATAGAGAGTGGAGTACATACATAATAACACACAGCAAGCAGAAGAAAAGAGTGAAGAAAGTCTTGAGAATTGCATTCACTCCCGAACAACATCAACAACTTTTTAGCAGCAGCAACAAATAATTAAACAACGGTAACAATAACTTAAACCATTTAAAAAATCAATAAATAAAACAACAACAACAAACAAACAAACAAACGTTTAGAAAACTCTTGCATATAATCGTAATCAAATTTTATTCAAATATAATAACTATACGTGTCTCTTGCTCTTCTTTTTGTACAAAAAACAAATTATATATATAAATAGTATTACATTATATATAAAAAAAAAACTGCAAACAACCAATTACTATTATTACTACCACATATATATCAACATAAATATAAATAATTAAATAATAATTTTAATAAACATAAAAATAAAAACAAAAAAATCTGCCTGCCTCGCTCAACGCTAGGCCGAGAGGTAATCTAAGTGATCTCTAAAAGAACCCGTAACGGGATTCTCAAATCATTCTTTCTTTCTCTCTCTCTCACTAATAACGTCAAATCAAACCAACGGTAAACAAATAATTCAAAACAAGAACTTAAAGTGTATAAATGAGAACTTTATTTAAACGTTTCCTTTTCTTAAATCCATAAAAATAATAATAATATTATTAGTACAGTGTGAGATTAGCCAAATATAGCCAAAAAAAAAACAAGAGAGAGACTATTACACTTGAAAAAATACAAAAAGTTTGTAAAAATGAATGTTTTTGGCTGTACTACCTACGCCTCCCCCCATAAAGTGCGAATGTAAACAAACAAACAAACAACAACAAAACGAACTATCATATATATTAAACAAAAACAAAAAAAAAAAACAAATTCAAAGAAGATTAAACATCTCTGTGATAATTATTGTAAATTTATAAACTTAATAAAGAAAAACGAAAACGAAAAAATATAATAATAATAGAAACACAACAAAATATTTAGCAAACATTGAATTCAACACAAATGAATAATAACGGTGTGTTTTATTCAAAATAAAATAAAATGCAAACTCAAATATAAATAATTTGTAAAACTTAAGTACGTATTTGTATGATAGAAACCTAAGAGAAACACAAGAAACATTGAAACATTTTGAAACAAATTCGTGATATCTTAAAGGACTTCGATACATATACTATAGCGTATATATAAAAACAACAACAATGATAATAAAATTATTATTATTATAACGATAATAATAATAACAACAACAGCAAAGATACTACATAAAAAAAATTCTTTAATAAATAAAATGCAAGTATTTTTAAATAAAAATTCGCAGTGTACACAAAACGTAACAAAAATTCTGTAATAATAACAGCAACAACAACAACCCCCAAAAAAAAAAAAAAAAAAATAGTCCCGAACTATACCAACAATATTAAGGCGGTCGGTCATATATATTTATATAAAACGCATAAAAAAGACAAACAACAACAACAACTACAACTACTACAGTCATACGCGTGGTGTTTTAAACAGAATAAAAACCAATAAACATTCACAACGTCTACATATAGGATTTTACTTTAAAAAAATAAAAAATAAAATAAAAACTTTGCTAAATGTATTTATTCAAATTTCAATTGAACACTATATAAAAAAAATACTAAAAAAAATTCTCTTCATTATATTATTAAACTATAACTATATATACACACAATTATACATATGTAAAAAAAAATAAAAATTAAAAAAAGTGTTTACAATTACACAGACCATACATTAAAGAAGAAGGAGAGAAAAATAAAAAACAAAATAATTAAATGTACACAATTATCTTACTATATATACATATAATATAATAAATATTTTTATTAAAAAAAGGAAAAAAACAACGGCAATAAAAGAGAATTAAAAAAAAATTAAGGACACTAAAAAACCATAATTATAATCAATACAAGTATTTAAACTTGCATCTGATCCCAAAGATTTTTTTAAATCTCTTAACTGCTCTCTCTTGATCGCTCTTTCTATCTCTACTTTGTCTCCTCCATGATTTCTTCTTATATACTCTTTATCAAAATGTTGTGTATTTCTAAATTAAACATAATTAATAACTAAAGTATATTTAAAAAAAAGTATATATAATAAGAGGAATTTAATTTAAACTTTAATGTAATAATAAAATATTAAATATTAACACTACAAATATCAATTGAAATTCAACCGAGTATAATAATAAAAAGAAAACATAAAAGACTTATAAACCGCCGTAGCCGCCGTCATCACCGTTTCAACAAACAGGTCAACGCGTGTGCATTATTATTAATTATTAAAATTAAAATTTAAATTTAAATTAAAAGAAAGAAAAAAACAAGCATTTTTCTCTACGCTCGCCATTTATCTACGTTATACGCTTTTCTTTTATATTGTCAACACTTATTCAACCAAATACAAAAACAACAACAACATTGTCAAAAAAGCAACAAAAATTAAAATTAAAAAATACCGCAATTCAGTGCCTCTACTATTCATTGATTCAATATTTCTGTGTTTTGGGTTGTTTTACTGTAAAAGAAGAAAGAAAAAAGGGCAAAAAACAAATAAAAAACAAAATATAATTTAAAATAATAACTGTAAAAGTTTGCAGCATAATATTATAGCTAAACTAACTAAAGTGTATGTGTTCAAGCAGTTGTGTGCATTTCTCAGTGTAATTAATAGACAGAGTTCCGTTAAAAACTTAAATATACTCGTCAATCAATATTTATTATCTCCCAGTTACTTTCTTTACTCTCTCTCACACTCGTTTATATTAAACTTGATACATTCTCGTTACATTTTGTTTGGTGTTTTCTGGGAGAAATTTCATCATGAATACGCAATCGAAAGGATATCGCACGGGTGAAGGTAAGTGGCCGAGCATATATTATATAAATATAGACATATACAGAGTGCAGAAAAGAGAAGGAAACTCTCGATTAATTATTTTTTTTTTTTTTTAGAGTATAAGTTGCTCCATAGAAATTTAGGAGACAGGAGATGAACTTGGCTAAAAGTTTCTCTTTCATTTTGTCTTTTATGATATCATTGGATGAAATTAATTCGAAGAAAGTTCACTTTATGACGTCATAGGTTGAAATTGTTCGGCAAAAATATCACCTTGTGACATTATTTGAGTTTCCATCGTTTCTCTTCAACCTGTATGCATTTTATTCCGTGTTTCCAAAAGGGATTTAGTTTGACTTTTGAATTTAATCAGAGTTGAGTATCCTCTCATCAACCGAAAAACAAGAGTAAACAGGATTACGCGCACTCTCGTTTAAATTAAACTAACGGTACTAAGAATGTTGCATAATGGCGCCAAAATATACTTTGCAGCGATATCCCATTAATTGCCATGCAATGAAGATCGGTGTCTAAATACCAACTTCATGTAGAGTATTTGCTTCAAAACTCAGTTCCTTACTTTTTATAGGGGATCTAAAGCATTTTTCATTAATTTATGAGAGAGATTAATAATTGGGTTGTTACATAAATACATATTAGCTTGGATGAAAAGTAATTTCATATAAACTTGAAATCGTTGAAACTAGTCGTTGGCTTAGATCGATAAGAGATTAAATTTATCAAATTCCAGCGTTTATGATCATTTTGAAAGCGATATATGGGTACCACCATGGTCTTACACAAACAAATTTTATTCTCCGTATTAACGGCCAAGACTACTTCTTAACCGTCAAGAAAATTAGACATTTTTAAAATGAATTATTCATCGGGAATAATAAATGGTTTGTCACTAATGTTAAGCGTGATCATGAGGCGATTCAATGAAGTTACTTTCCCAACAACCCAATATATTAATTGAAACAAATTCCTTTGCTAACTATAGCCAATATTTTGAATAAAATTTAGACACATTTGTCATAAAAATAAAAAAAAAAAATAAAAAACATCAGAAAAAACCATCATACACGCAATCTAAGAAAAACAAATTTTTTTTTATTTTTATACATATTTTTTAAATCACATCAAAAGTCTTTCGGAATTATTAGTGAAAGTTGCGTGTTCTGGCTGTTTAATCAATTAGCACAAAATTCTCAAATAAATGTTTAGTGGACAATTTATATAATAAATAACGAAAAATCATATGAAAGCATCTTAAAGAAGAAGAAAAAATCGACGAATTAATATCAAACACCAAAAATAAAGAATTTTATTAAGCTTGAGAGAAGGGAAGAGAAAAATTTGTGACAATTTTCATGTTTTGCTACAAGAGAGAGAGTTTGCGTGAAGTGCTTGTGCTGTGAAATTAGTTTCGTTTCATTTCGCTAGAGAATTCAACTTGCAATAAATATTTTATTATATTTAAAACAAAAAAAAGCAATCTTTAATCAATTAGTTAATTAAAAAAGTTTAAATTAAATTAATAAACCTTCGTTTACGGGTAATATTTTTTGAATTCAACTTTTCTTAGAGATATATGACAATTTGTCGTGCGATGGATATTTTAATATGAATGCTATGCGCAATATGGGTATATCGAATAATTTCCCGCCAATTGGCACATTTTCGTTGGAGACGGCCATGGGACCACCACCATCACAGCAGAACACACCTCAACAACACCAAATTCAGGGACCATCAGGACCCATGACGCAAACCACACCAATCGGCTACTTTGATGCCAATGAAATACCAGAAGTTATACAAAATCCGGCCACCATCGGTGTATTTCAATCGAACAGTGTACTGAGCAATGGTGGCGGCAACTCATCTTCCCTATATGGTTCGAATTCATCGCAATCGGCTGCCAATGATCCGAATCAAAGTAGCCGTGAAACGGGCATCATTGAAAAGCTGTTGGTAAGAAAAATCAAACTTAAATTTTTTTTTCTTCAAATCGAATTTTAATTCAATTCTCTTCGGTAGCATTCTTATGGATTTATACAATGTTGTGAACGTCAAGCGCGTTTGTTCTTTCATTTTTCACAATTCAGTGGCAATATTGAACATTTAAAGATCGGCGATCCGGTCGAATTCGAGATGACGTATGATCGCCGTACGGGTAAACCCATTGCTAGTCAAGTATCTAAGATAGCACCCGACGTGGTGAGTACAAATTTCCATAAAATTATCATTTATTCATGGAACATATTTATATGTGTGTATAATTAGGTATTGTCGGAGGAGCGTGTTACCGGCACTGTAACCACAGAGTTGCGTACTGATAGTGCCAACAATTTGTTATCGTCAAGTGAAACAACCGGTCGCATTAGTTATGAGAATCGCGGCGAATGCTTTTTCTTGCCTTATACCAAAGACGATGTCGAAGGTCATGTCACTTTAAGAGCTGGCGATAAGGTCAGCTTTCAAATAGCTACCAACCAAAGGTTTGTTTATTTTTAAATTAAAGTTTTAAAATATTTTTTATTAAGAAAAGATAAAGGATTCAATTTTTATACCCTACATACAGAAAATGGGTATATTAAGTTGGTGTGAATGTTTGTAACAATTGTAAACCATTCGATTCACAGTCAAAATCTGAAACGATTTAATCATATACGTCTGTCTGTCTGTCTATCTTTGTAAATTTGTGCTTAATCTACAGGTCACATTTTTAAAGATATTTTGATGAAATTTGATACAAGATTATATATATGAGCGCAACATCTTTTGAAAGTGTGATAAGTCCATTTATTTAATATTTTACTTTCATTTTAACAATGATTACAGAGGAAACTTGGGCGCTTGTCATATTCGTTTGGAGAATCCCGCCCAACCAGTCAAATATCGCGGTGTTGTATGCTCAATGAAAGAATCGTTTGGCTTTATAGAACGCGCCGATGTAGTTAAGGAGATATTCTTTCATTTCTCGGAAGCCGAAGGCAATGTGGAATTGCGTCCTGGTGATGATGTCGAATTCACCATACAAACACGTAGTGTAAGAAGAGCTTTTTTTCAACATTAGTTGTTCTTTCTTATTCATGTTAATTCTTGTCTCAATTTAAAGGGTCGTGAGTTTGCTTGTAATATAACCCGTTTACCACCCGGTTCCGTGGTTTTCGAAGATGTTGATACAGTCATTTATAAGGGGCAAGTATTAAAACCGCTAGATCGTAATAATCCCATGCGTCCAACCAATGATCCACTACCAGGACGTATACGTTATCGGGGTGCCAATCATGCCGAAGTGGATGTACCGTTCGGTGATAAGGATCAAGTGGGTTTAGCTTCTGTTTTTAACATATTTATCGTTTTCATTTATATGCCTGCGTTCTATAGAAGGGTGATTTTACTCTACGTCATGGTGATTGGGTACAATTTCTTTTGGCTACGGATCGTCGCGATCAGTTGCGTCGAGCTACAGCCATCTCTCTGTTGGAAGAGACATTTAAAGTGTCGGGTGAGAAGCGCGAAGAGGGTATGATAGCATCGTTAAAGGAGGGTTTCGGTTTTATACGTTGTGTCGAACGTAACGTACGTTTATTCTTTCATTTTACTGAAATTCTAGATACAGTAAGTGGGTTATTTCGTTTCTTTTGACATAATCTTCACTTGATTTTAATAACGAACGGATTCATTTAGAGTCGTGAAATTGCTGTTAACGATGAGGTAGAGTTTACAGTGGTCCAAGAGCAAGGTGTTCCCTATAATACGTCACGTTTGCATGCTATCCGCATACGTCATTTACCACCCAATACGGTACAATTTGAAACATTAGTGGCCAGCAATATTGAGGGTATGTGTGTCAATTTTTTAAATTTTTTTAAATAAAAAAAAAATAATTTCTTAGGTTATGTTACACGTGAGGCACCCAAGAGTCCGATAAAATCGCAAGATCGCGTTGAAGGCGGCGTCATTACCTATGATCATGGTGAACTTAAAAAGACTATAATGTACTTCTTGAAAGACTGTGAGAAACCACCAAGGATTGGTGATCGTGTTCGTTTCGATATATTCTTAGTAAGTTCAATAACACACAAAGCTGTTAAAACTAATTATAAATTAAAAATATCTTCTTTTAGGTGAAGAGGAATAAAGAATTGATTGCTGTCAATGTACAACAATTGCATGCACTGCCAGCGGGCCCTCAACAGCAGCTTATTCCACAAGCACAACAAAATGTTTTGATTCAGCAACAACAGCAGCAGCAGCAACAACAACAACAACAGCAGCAGCAGCAACAACAGCAACAGCAATCTTTACCGGTTACAATTCAACAATTGGTATCAAATGCAACGAATTCACAACAACAGCAACAACATCAACATCCAATGGCACAACAACAACAACAGCAGCAGCAACTGCAACAACCATTACATCACCACACCATACTCACACAAAACAATGAACCATCAATGTTGGTAAATGGTATAACGGGTGGAATGATTATGCCACAGAATGGCTACCTAACTATGACCGCTAATCAAATGATGACCCCCAATAATACACCACGTATAGAAGACTTTACCAAAATGGATAATAATAATTTAATTACCAATGCGGGTAGTGTTGGTATTGGTGTAAGTGGGGGTGGTGGTGGTCAGACCGTGTATCGTGGCTTCATTGCTGTCATCAAAGAGAATTTCGGTTTTATTGAGACTTTATCGCACGACGAAGAAGTATTCTTTCATTTTAGCAATTATGTGGGCAATCCGAATTGGTTAGAATTGGGCCAGGAGGTGGAATACACTCTCTCGCCGAACGGCAATACATCCGTTTCGGGCAATTGTTTGCCTGCTGAAAATGTTCGTACGCTACCCAAAGGCTCTATACCACAGCCAGCCGTTATCGATGTTGTTCATAATGGTGTCGTAGCACGCCCGTTACGTTGTATTAATCCCGATCAGCAAGAGTATGCCGGCCTGATCGAAGTGTTGGATGAGACGCGCACACAAATATTGTCTAAACATGAATTCGGCATCACCAGTTTGACCAACAAGCGTGACTTATTGCAAAAAGGTGACTTGGTATCGTTTAAAGTGGATGAGACTGGTCGGGCTGCTGACATTTCTGCGGTCCGTCAAAAGAAACGAGCTACCGTTGATTCAATTAAAGGACAATTTGGTTTTCTCAATTATGAAATCGAAGATGGCAAGAAACTCTTCTTTCATATGTCCGAAGTTCAAGGCAATACAGTGGCTTTGCATCCAGGCGATACGGTTGAATTCTCTGTGGTCACCAATCAAGTAAGGAATACAATCAAAACAAGAGAATATATTATAAACTATTTAATACACTTGGTCCCACAAGATATGCTGCAATTAATTTAGTATTAAACGAGGGGGCAGTGTCTTACAAGTTATTTCGTGAAATATTATTATATGGCAAGGGGTTCTAAAAGTGGTCTGATCGCGGCCAAATTTGGCACAGCCAATTATTAAGCTAATTAACTAATCCACGCCAAATTTTATCAAAAAGTATTAATATTTGTGATTGTGTGCCATATAAACACTCATTGAAAATGAGGACGTTATAAGGAAAGGGGTTCCAAAATTAGTCCGATCAGGTTCAAATTTAGTATAGACAAATATTATGGTAATAAACTATTGTGCACCAAATGTTGTCAAAGAATATTAAGAATAGCGATTTTTTGCCATATAAAGGCTAGGTCGTTATATAAGGAAGGGGTTCTAAAAACGGTTCAATTCGTTCCATTTTCAAACGTTAACAAACTCATAATACCTCTCATCTAATATTACTTATGTTATATGGATTATAACTATATAAAATTTTACATTTACAGCGTAATGGCAAATCGTCCGCTTGCAATGTGGTAAAAATTAATGATCGTCCAGATCGTTTAATATCACGCCTTAAATTGACTGATGACACATTGCCACGCTTAACAGTAATTAGAGCACCCAGAGGGCCTCAAGGTAAAGGCTTTATACCACTGGCCCGCTTACCACGTACACCAGGTAAGAGGCATACTATTGGCCGTGTCGGCTTTTTAAAGCAAAATTGTATTGAATTTTGTTTACTTTTAGGCACCGTAGTAGAGTAAATGGTGTATAATGGTTCCTTCCAGAAAAAACAATGAAGAATCACTTCAAACAGTCAACGATACAATGAAATCATGTTCCCTAATCTCCGGTACTACACACAAATAAACATCGTAATATAATCCTTATAACAATAAATATTCACAAGCAAACAATTAAAGCTACTATGCTAAAGGAAAAACTAAAATATAGTAGGTTTCTCATAACAACCAAACAACAGCAACAATAATGAAACAGACATACACACCTACACACACAAAGTATTAATATATACTTATTTATGTGAATGAATGAAATCTATATACCCTATATATGTATTAATATATATCCAAATGACAGCAATCTCTCTTGAAGTAAAACAACATTTAAGAAGAAAAACAAAACCATACAAATAAAAAGTAATAATAAAAACGAATAAAAATTTCAAAAAAAAATTGCATATTTATTAATAATAATAAAAAAAAATACAAAAACAAAAAAAATCATATAATAAACACACACACACATATATATATATATTGATATATATACATATTATATAAAGCAAGTACCATCACAGCATGTACTGTACGTTGTAATCGTTACCACGTAATCAATCACTCTGCTTTCATATTTTACTTGTAAACACACACACATACACACATTTATATAAAATCAACATTTTAATCATACTTGCAACACAAGATTTTAAATTGTGATTAAAACATATAATGGATGTATTACACCCACAAGCAAACAAAATACATTCTTAAACATTAAACATATACGTACATACAATACATACATAGTTATATCAAACATATTATATCCAACATCCTTGAGATTAGGCAGTGTTAGAGGCGTTATTCCAAAATCTGAATTGATCTAGCCATATCTCAGTGTCCGTCTCCGCATAGAGATTACTATTCTGGCCACAAAAAAAGTGTTTATTACTTCAAGGTGAATAGAAGAGTTGGTGGAGTTTTTGCACAAAAGTTGATATTGAATAAAATCACTTGAAAACCACGCCCACAATTTAGTAAAAAATGAAAAATTAAATTTTAAAGAAGTTTTTTACTTAAATATTCCATTAAGATCCCGCCCTCAATTTATAAATGTACCAAAAATCTCAGTTTTAGCGCCTTAAGAAGGTTGGTGGGTATACAAAAATTTGGTTTAAACCAAATATAACTCTTTTTTTACTTATCATTATTATTACACAACATTACGTTGGCAGTGTAGCAGCACAGCAATATATACAATACAGGAATAAATCGAAAAGACAAACTAGCGGTAACATGAAAGAAAAGGAGAAAGTAAATGTAAAACTAAACATAATATATGGAATAGTAGCCTCAAAATGTCAACGTATCATAAAATAACACAAATCATAGAGACACACAAACACACATATGAGTGCAACATTAGATTCATGCGCAATATCTACATACTCTCAACAACAAAACGCATATTTTGAACAATTAATAAATCAAATCATATGCTGCAGGCATATATAGTAACTGAAGAATTCAAAAGAAACAAAAAATTATTTAAAATTTTTTACATATTTGCTTTCAACTTTATTATTACATTATATATATAATCGAATAATATTTTAAGTTTAATCATATGAATTTTTTTATTTTAATATTAATTTTTTTTTTTTTTTTTGTGTTGGGATCAGATCAAGTCATTTATATAACTTTATCCAAAACCTTAACAATGCAATGACAACAAAAACAGCAACAACAACCAGATACAAAGATTGATTTAAATGTAAAAGTAAAGTAAATAAGACAAACAATACTTAAAAAATTATAATAAAAATTAAACAAAAACAAAAAATGAAAATTAAAGCAACAAAAGAAAACAAAAAACTATTAACAACAAATGCAACTTATATAAACATATGCATACAAAATACATACATGCTTTTGAATTTGCATATTTATTAACAGTAACGTAACAAAAAGTGGAATAATAACAAAAACAAAAATTAAACAAAACAACAAATACAATACAAGAAATATAATGCGATCTTAAATACAATATAATAATAATAATAATAATAATAATACAATAAGTCAGAAGGAATCAGAATTAAAAATAAAATATTTAATATATTAACATATACTCAAGCGGTGTGTTTTTATATCATTCTAGTCATTAAAATCTTTCATTTGACAAAGAAAGTGAAAAATCTATAATGGACGACTTTGAATGTAAGTATGAGGGAGAATACTTACCTTGCCACCTTTTTGCATTTTATCCCGTTTATTTAATATCCATATTGAGCAGATTGTGAACTTGAGTGATTTAGTACCTTCAACAATACGCCATATTGGATTTGTCATTTAGCTTATGGTTCATATTTTCCTGAGCCGCCATTTTTATTACTGTTTGTTGTCACTTATAACCAATATTTTTCATTTATCACTCATATGAAATAAATAACGGTTTAAGTTATGGCGGGCCACTATCATTTTGAATATAATAGTTAGCTTATAGCATTCTACTCATCAAGCCCTTTCATTTGACACCCATATCACATAGGCTGTGTAGAATTTGTAAATGTTCGATTTTGTAAGGGGATGGCCTCTAAAAAATGATTTTGTTTACTGTACGACATTTTATACATATTTTATGAATCAAATTAAAAAACATTTAATGCTTTTAATGAGGCGATTTTATATTATATTATATATATATGCTATAATGATAATACAGAGAGCAACACGTTAAACTCAGGTTGTCCGATTTTGATCTGAATAGCAGTAGAATGAAGTATACATTTACATTTATCTCATGCAAGCGTACACGGAGGTGCAACACAGTAGCTTTATAATTATATTTAATTTTGTTTTTTTCCATATAGTAGGAGGGGTTGTTACGCCCACATTTATTATATCAATATACGGTTACATACAAATTGCAAAACTGTAAGTTTTCACATGAAAGAATGACAACGAAAATGTGCCTTTTAGTGAGCAGACACTGACACTTGCCAGACACGGATGGTGTTATCCGCATATCCGGCATATAAAGTTTGCCCATCTGTAGACCACGCCAAGGATAAACATTGCGGTTGATCTGCTTTAGAGCCGTTATACACAATATCAGGACGCAACTCTTCGACCGTCTTCTTACATGCCAAATCCCAAATTTTAATTGAGGGACCATAAGCAACGCACAGCCAGTACCGATTGGGAGAGAAGCACAACGCATTGACAATGTCGTTATGATCTAGGGTGTACAAGTTTTTGCCATCATTCAAATCCCACAGCAAAGCCTTAGCATCTTTTCCACCAGAGGTGCATAGGGAACCGTCCGGTGATACTGTTACAGTATTCAAGTAGCCATTATGCCCATGATGATTATTCTTCAATTTACAATTAGCCAAATTCCATACTTTAACAAGTCGATCCCAACCGCAGGACACTATAATGGGATTTGCGTGGTTGGGTGAGAAACGTACACAAGATACCCAATCGGTATGACCTTCATCCTGTATGGTAAATTTACATTCAGCCAATGTATTCCACAATTTAATAGTTTTATCGCGTGAACCGGACACAATTTGACGATTATCAGCTGAAAACGCCACAGATAAAACATCCTTTGTGTGGTCCTCGAAACGTCGCGTGGTTTTTCCGGAATTTAAATCCCATAGACGCAAGGTTTTGTCCCAAGATCCAGTCAAAGCATAATTGCCATCTGAGGAGAGCACAACATCACTAACAAAATGTGAATGTCCATATAAACGTTTTTGGGGAAATCCATAGTTTGTGTCTTCGTCACGTGTCAACTTCCATACAATTAATGTTTTATCTCGCGACGCTGAAACAATGGTATCAGGATCCTTTGGATGGGTGGTTATTTGAGTAATCCAACCGTTGTGACCCAATAAAGTTCCACGCAACTGCATTGTTTCACCCATATTTTTCAAGTATTTCTAAAAAATTACTTTGAAATAACAACCAGCCGCAGCAATAGATGCACACAAAAGAAAGATAAATGGGAAAGTGTGAATTTGGCTGCACTTCTCGTTATTTTAATATCTTTGCGTGGCCGCCATATTGAATTAATTGTCCCGAATATTTCGGGACATTTATCTTAAGACATTCGACTAATTAAAACCTTTCCTTTGAAATCCATATCGAATAATTTGTGGAGGAATTGATAATTGGCAATTTTGTTACAGCCGCCATTTTAACTCCTTAATACTATATTGAGTAATCGAAGATAGAAGTAAAATTTTTAACATAATAAGAAAAGATTTTCAAAAATGCCATTTATCGATTAATTTTTTTTATTATTTTATTTTTTATTACGATTTTTCGGTACATTTTTTTTATATATATATTTATATATAAGAATAATTGCATCTGCTTAAATAAATTTATGTAGTGATGTCGATTATTTTATTCTTATATGTAAGCGTTTTTTTTTTTTTTTTTTTTAATAAATATTTTAAATTTAAGTGTCTCTGCTTCTTTCTAAATCATTAAACAAGTAATCGAGAGTTTTTTTTTTTGGTTTTTTCATTAAATTATTATGGTGATAATATGATAATTAGTAGTGTAAGTAAATGTATTTTATAGGATGTTGGTATGCATGTAAGTATTCAAAATATGTAACTTGCAGAAGAAGAGAAGCCATCAGTAGTAGTGAGCGGCACCTTCAATTTATAATGAAATAAAGCACACTATTTAACACCCTATTATATGGTATTCATATATATTTAAATAATAAGTAACAAAAACAAACCATTAGTTGGGTGGTAAACTGGACTGCCGCGTTCAAAAATATTTCTTTCACATACTTACATACATATTGAATGTGGGAATAATTTTTATATATATTTATATATAAATATGTAGATGACGGTTATATGGACTTGTAGTTATTATGTACATTAATGCGTTTTGTGTATAATATGATTTTTATATAGTATATAAACCAGTATAGACGAGTATGTACCATGGGTATGTATGTATAAGAATAAATGATTTTTTTCGATTTTTTTTTTAAATGGTTATGTAGGAGACTTGTAGGGCATTATATATGTATATAGATGTGTGAAGTTGTGAAGTAAATATTAATAAATAACTGGTCGGGCGATTATGTTTGTGTACTCTACACCACTTATGGTAGGGTATGTATCAAAATTAAGCGAATGTTTTGTGACTGTGAAAAAACTTAAGGGAGGGGAGGGTATACTAAGTTTGTCATTCCGTTTGCCACGCCTAGAAGGCCCAGACCTCAGAGACCCTTCAAAGCATATATATTCTTGATTAACAACGAAAACTGAGTCGATCTAGATATGTCCGTTCATGTGTCTGTCTGTTAAGAAATTTAGTACCATTCTCTATAGAGGTTCTAAAATTGTTACGAGGCATGCCATTGCAGGGACGTTTCTCTAAGTGTTTATGTTAAAAAAAAAAAAAATTGTTCATCTTGGCCCAGAGGCGAACCAGACATGTAGCTGGTATAAACTACTTCCTACTATAAGTGGGGCAGAGCTTTGATGATTGATTTCTTTTTTTTTTTTGTTTTTTGTTTTTTGGTGGTTTCTTCTTCCTGATGGTTTATTATATATATGCATGTATAAATAGTATTCCAGGAGACATGTCGAGTGTTAGGAATGTTTACTAATTTTGTAACGTTATCTTGTTTTGTTTGTTTGTTTGTTTTTGTTGTACTACAGTGTTAGAGTATCATTATTACATAAGATGTAATTATCGCAAAAATATTGTTTGTGTTGTAGGACAACTCAATTATTGCCAGTTTTTGTTCTTTATTATTTTTTTCTTTTTTCTTTTGTATTCGTACGTATCGGAAATGTGTACATGTGGTGAAAAATAATTGCTTTTCGTTTACATTACACGACAGCTCTGTGTGCGTGCGTGTGTGAATCTTTCTTAAAACTAATGCAAAAAAGAAAAGAAAATATAACAGAAAAAAGATTGGCTTAAGCCAAACTTTCAATACCCATCACCTTGATAAATTAATATAAAAAAAATTTTAAGGGCGTGGTTTTAGGTAATTTTTTTTGTATTCTATAGTTCTACCACCACCCTCCCCTTTCCACCATTCTTCCATCGCTCAGATACGTGTCTAAAGATTTGATTCTTATTTAAGAATGTATTTATATTTACTTTGGCAGGGTCTCTGAAACCCTTTTCAAGTGTAGTCAGCATTTTGACCCCGTCAAGGTGATGGTTGAACAATTACATACACTAATGAATCGATACATGTTTATGTGACAGTATGTAACCTTATATTTTAGTTTTATTTTTTAGAATTTTTTTTCATCTTATGAGTATTAATAACACGTCCTATAAATTAAGTTCCCGCTTATCTCGTAAATTTCTTTTGTTTCCTTTTCTTTTTTAACTAATTATGGATTCATGAGGAAATAAATATTTAAAAAGAAAAAAATCCAATAGTGTTTTTTTTAATATTTCTTCTTCTTTTTCTTTAATTTGAATTTCTTAGTAACGGTTAATTAATGCAGTAATGTAAAATAGAGGAGTGAACGACTCTTTGGTTTGTTTTTTGCTCCGTTTTAATTTTAATTTTTTTTGAAATCCTAATAAAAGAAAATCTACTTTTAGGCGCTATTCTTTGTAACAAACTCCCGCAATATATCGCAGGCCATTTCCATATTGTTGCGTGATATGCCCAGAGCGGTGATGGCATTCTCCTTCGAATAGCCGGCACTCATCAGCCGCGCTATATACTCGAGATTAATATTTTCATAGGGGACTGCTGGGGCGTTGCAGCCTTTTTGATTGATCGTTACATTTTCATAAAGTAAAGGCTTCTGCTGAGATTTTGGCTGCTGAACAAACGTTGTTGCTGTTGCTGTAGCGGTAGCTGCTAGCGTACTATTATCGGTGGTAGTGATAGTAGTAGAATTCAATTTAAGCTCATTGTTGCGTTGTGAAGAAGAAGTGGCAGCAGAATGATTGCTTATGATCGTGGTGCTGTTACTGTTGTTGTTACAGGTCGTGGTACACAATTGTGTATAATTCGCTACCGTATTAGTTCGCGCCTCCAATGGTCGGGTATCAATTAAACCCACAATAGTCTCAGCTGGTCCAACAATATCATCATCTAGCAGACAATGACTTTGTATACCAGCAATATTCTCATCATCATCATCATTCTGATGGGCCGATAATGACACTTTAATATTTTGTAATAAATTTTCATTTATAGCATAATGGTTGGTGTTGTGTGGCGGTATAGGTGGAGCGGTTGCCTGAGTTTTATTAATATCATGTAAAGCGAGGGCGATATTGTCCACACTTTTACTAGTTTGTGGGGTGTTGATATTGCTTTTATGTTGTTGTTGTTGTTGTATTTGTCCTATATGCTGCTGAACATCATTTACCTGAGCAGTTACTGTGCTGGCTATAGTGTTTGTTGTGTTTTCACCACCCGGTGATGATTTGCGGGGCGGTAATGGTGGCGCTGTTACCCCTACCATCTCCTTACCATCTTTTTTATGGCTTTCTTTAGCAGAGTTAATAACATTACTAGACTGTACCGTTACGTTGACATGTAACTGAGCATCTTGTAGATTTTGTAAAATCGCATACGAGGAATTCGAATTCGAGTTGTCGCTATTTTCCAATTTATTAAAAATTTTTGGGGTATAACCACCACCACCACCACCTCCACCATTTCCTCCTCCCAAAGCATTTGCCCCCATTAGAGGAGCACTCATACGATTTGTTGTTCTTTGATTTACATTCGTTGCTGCTGCTGTTGTTGTTGTTGTTGTTATATTATTAGTACTATTGCTGTTGCCATTAATGTTATGTGCGGATGCTGTAATAATGGTGGCATTTAATGTTGGTGCTGATGGTATTTGATTTAAACCGCTACCACCACTAACAACACTGGCCGCTGTTATATAGTTGCTGGTGTTGTTGCTGCTGCTGCTGTTGCTGTTGGTGCTGGTATTGATCAAACTTAATGTGGGCACATGACCTGCATATAAATCATTTTGTACTGCCATTAAACTGGGCGTAATGCTGCGTCGAGCGAAACGCGGTGATGTGTGTGGACTATGCTTGTCCGAGGAATGCGTCGATGAGGTCATATTGTTGCTAAGTGCATGAAGTGAAGAGGTGGCTATATTGAAATCTCCTGCATCCTAAATATGAGAAAACATTTTTTTTTTTCAACAAACAACAATTTGTACAGACACTGAGAGTGAAAATGAGGAGATAGCATGCAAATCGAAAAAGAAAAATTGCAAAAAAAGTCTAAATAAGGATTTAAAGGAAATTAGAAACATAATCATGTTCCTGCCACGCCCACTGTTTTGTATGTAGGTTAGGTTAGGTTAGGTTGGTCGGGTGTTCGCTTATGAAAGCGCTTCACCTAGGCCAATAAGTAGGCCTACCCGATTCTGATGCCCGACGAAACATAACACAGAGTTCAGTTTAGCCACCCGGAGGCGGCTATAAATCGTTTAAGGTCGAAAATGTTAGCATCCGCTAGTGATCCTAGACCCTCTGGGTATCTAACTCGAAGTGTTTTGTGTCGTTTTCCCTGTAGGCCCGGGCATTCACACAGCAAGTGCTCCACAGTTTCCACCTCTTCCTCGTCCCTACAGCTTCTACAGAAATCATTATACGGGACACCGTATGTGTTGGGCATATGACCTATGAGTCAATGCTCCGTTAGGACTCCTACGAGCGCAGAGATCGATTTCCTATTTAGACTTAGTAGGTCCCCTCTCTCGCTAATGTCTTGTATACTCGCCCACATTTATCGAGGCAAGCGTGCTAATACATCACAATAATAAAGATGCTTAAGGTGAAGAAAATTAAACAATAATAAGAAAAACAAACAAACAAACAAACAACAACAATATTATTAACATCATCTTAATGAAATGAAAGTGTAAGCGTGCATCTGTGCAGCAAAGGAAAACAATTTATATATAAAACATTGCAAACAAGAATTCTTTTATAATAAATACATACATACATATATAAATATATAGTATGCAAAGGTTAAAAAAACAATATTTAATGAAGAACATATACATGTATGCATAAACACATTAAATCAGATTTAGAGAGAAAGAGAGAGGAATTTTTAAATTATGATATAAATAAATCAAATTATATTTCCATTAAATGCAAATAAAAAAGTTTACAATTTGTTTTTTTTTTTTCATGAAAATAATTTACATTAATTAAATATTTTTATTAAATAATTATTTTTTATTTTATTTTATTTTAACAATATCTTAGTGGGTGTGAGTAAAGAATAAAA
Organism: Ornithomya chloropus; assembly: GCA_963971445.1. Classification (NCBI taxonomy): domain Eukaryota; kingdom Metazoa; phylum Arthropoda; class Insecta; order Diptera; family Hippoboscidae; genus Ornithomya; species Ornithomya chloropus. The sequence continues at coordinate 4,394,329 of OZ020532.1, forward strand.
ACTTAATAGTTAACAAGTGTCAGTGTACAAAATATGGGAGATTGTTAAGAGAGAACATTTTCAAGAACCACAAAACAGAAAAACAGAATTTTAAGCTTTATTTTTGTAACAGTATGATTTTTCTTAATTAAAGGCGTGACACTTGACTATCAAAATTCAAAAGAAACTTGCTGTGCAGGTTTTCAAAAGTATTGGGTACAAAGTTTAAGCTCAATAGGTCAATTTTTTCCACCCATCAATGTTTCAAAGACACACGTACCGACAAAGCGAGATTGATTTAGATTTCATTGTTAACCAAGTGTACAAAACACTTGTGTGGCTTAGTATACCGCTCTGTTTTCTCGTTACTAATGTAAACGCTGTATGACACTTAAAAATATTTACACGAAAATAAAAAAATATTATAGAGAGTGGAGAACATATGTTTGTTTACAAAAAATAAAAAATAAAAATAAAAAAATAAAAAATTAAAATACAATGAAAGCATAAAATATTTATAACTAAGAGTTGAAAAATAAACTAAGCTTTTGTTAGATTTATTTATTAGAAGGCTGAGTGAGCCACACTTCTCAGTATTTCTTTATTTTTTCTACATTGCTTTAGTTTATGTTGTAAAATTATCTTAAATAAAAAAATTACAGTCTTATATAAACTTGATAGACTCGGAAGCATAAAATGTCAATTCATATAACCGGCAATTTTTTCTTTTTTTTCTTACATACACAATTTTCATGATAAAATGTCAGGATTGTGTACGAAACTTAATTGTATGTGTTTGTATAACTATTAGCTGTTGCTACCTTTTTCGTAAATATGACTCAAACAAACTTCTTTTACTTATTCTCTACTATATACAACAGATATGTAATTGATTTTTTCTTTTTTCTTAAATAAAAATTTGTTTAAAATAAAAATTAATGCTACCAACTATTTGTATGGTAAGTAAAAAAACAAAACAAAACAAAAAAAAAAATAATAATAATAAATCTTTGGGAAAATGCAAAATGAATGAATACATTTTTGTGGTAAGACGGAGACAAAACATTAACAACATCCAGTGATACTTAAGGTATCATTCAATGTTTTAATGCTTTCATTTATAATGTATTTCGCATTAATGTCCTCTATCACACACAAGTCACAAGTCTTGTGACATTAGTCACGACCATCATAATTATGTAACTTGCATTACATGTCAATAATACAAAATCCATCTATCTACCACAGTCTACACAATTCAAACTATACATTGAATTAATTTATAAAATTCATTTAATAAAATTAAGGATTGTTTGTTATACCCACCACTTTAAGGGAAATTTCATAAAATATTTGTAACTCTTCAAACGATTTTTTTCTTTTTTGGAAATATTCTAAAGGTATTAAATTTTAGTACTTAAGTATTATTATTTTTTGTATTCAAGAGATAATTATTAATAAACAAGTACTAACATTTAGTTCTTGAGGACTTTTGAAATTTTGCTACTGCTGCACTAAAACTTTAGTACTAGGTTATTAACAAATCTCTACTATATTATTGTAATTCAATATGTAAGTACCCAAATACTGATTAATCTTAAGTAGTTCTAGTACTGAAGTATTTAGAATTTAGTTGTTGTATCTGAATACTTAGTTCTAGAACTTGAGTACGCGTTTTTTTCATTCGAATGCTTGATTTTAGTGCTTCAGTACTTTTCTACTTAGTTTTAGTACCTGGGTACTTAATTTTAGAACTATAGTACTTAATTTTGGTACCTAAGTATTTATTTTTAGTATACGAGTACTTCGTTTTGGTACTTGAGGACTATTTTTAGTACTCTGGTAGTAAATTTTAATACTTAAGTACTAATTTTTAATACCCCGAGGACTTAGTTTTAGTATTTTGGTACTTAATTATACGTCTTTTGTAAAACAAAGAGTCTTTTTTGATACTTTGATGGGTTTGTACAAAAATTTTTTCTTGCCAAATTATAACGTTAATGGGTGGGTAATTCTAATTTTTACTTTCTTTTTGTTGCTGTTATTACATTATGCATAAATAAATAATATATTACGTATCTATTACAGTTAACTTTTTAAATTACACCTACATCCAATTTAAAATTTATATATAAAAAAAAAAAAATAATGAAACTAAACAAAAAATTGCAAATATTAGATGTATACATATATATAAACGATTACAACAACACTAAGCCAAAACACTGACACACAGAATATACAGAAATCATGAATACATAAATATATGACATAAATAAAATAATTGGAACACATTTGTTTACAGCTAGTATTAAAAAGTAAAAAAAAATATTAAGCCAAATATTTGTAAAATCTATATATATATATATGTGCTAATTGGTAATTATCTTTATGTATTTACAGAGAGGTTAAGCCTTTATTTTATTGATAAACATTATTAGAGCATTAAATAGAGAGATGAGATGATGTAGATATTAAGGTTAAGCTGAGATACATGCTAAAAATCTCTTTTCTATTTTTCTTTTTTACATTCGAAATATCATACTCGATGAAAGAATTGGTTTTGTTTGTTGAAATTTGTTTAAGAAACTTTTTTCGCTATTTATCATGGAAGGTGAACATGATTTGTAAGCATATTAAAAAAAAACAAAAAAAATAAACAACATGACAACTTAACTATACCTCAGTATCATCATCATCATTGCTGTGAGGGCGACCATTTGTAGTAATACGATTGTGTTGTTTACGTGGATCAAAAGCATCCACAACAATTTGTTCGGTGCCTTTAATTTCTGCACGACAAAATGGACAGCCCTGCAATAACAGAATTATAGTAAAAAAAAAACAACATGAAAAATCTTTATTACGTACCTGGCCTTCCGAATCCACTTGCCATGAGGTGAGACAGGGTGTACACAATAAATGGCCACACGGTTCGATGCGTATATCTTTATCGTTTTCCGCGCATATTTTACACAACTGAAATGTACTACCTATCGAGGAAAGTAAATTTAGGTGGAAGATATCATCACAACAACAACAACAATTACCCATTTCGCAATATAGTTCGTATTGTTCTTGAGTTACGGTTATATGATCCTCGGTAGGGCTTTGTACAGCCGATGACAAATCCGGATTGTAAGCCTGACCATCAGGATACAAATAGAAGCCCTCTCTATAAGCAACAACAACATTCAAATTATATAAACCATCAAAATATATCAATTGCGTACCTGTGACCATCTAGCAGAGCTTGACATAGTGACTTATTTTGGGGTATAGTTTGTAAAATCTCACCATCCGCAGTAACATAACCGATCGCCCACTGTCCCAGACGGGTACATGATAATCTAGAATGAAATCATAAAATTACATTATTTTCAATTGGATGTCGTTGCCATTCATACCTAAACACATAACTGCCGGCTTTATGAATATAACGTTGCAGTCTAGCCTTGACTTCATCGTAGGTTAAAAATGCTACATAGCCGGGATGGGTGACTGCCAATATTTGCCAATTTCTAAGCAGCGTAACCCATGGTTGGAACAGACGTGTAAACACATCAAACTCAAAATTCGATATGTAATCATTACATGTCAAATCGATAGTCGTTTTTAAAGCCATCGCCTCCAAGCCTGATGATATGGGATGAACCTTATTCAACTCTTGACGGAATATCTTCCAAGGCACCAGAGTGCTACATAAATATATCGTTATTATCAACCAACTCTTCCCATAATAAGCAGATAATAAACTCGTTTTACCTGTTGCCGAAATTACTTTTCCAAAAATCAGCCGCATCGGCTTTGGTAATTCTAAATTGATCTCCGGCAAATACACCATGTGGGAATATTGCTTTAAGTTCGCTTAACATATGTGAAAACACCAAACTCAGTTTGGTCAAATTACGGCGATAATGCGAATTCTCGTCAAACATTTTCTCTTTGCCCTCTTTAAACAGTTTAATCGCTTGCTTACATTTTCTCATTAAATTGTTGATAAACACATTGAAATGTTCATTCGCGTGCAGTAGGTGCATTTGGTCCTCATTCTTTGAATAAATCAGACGCAGCCTTTGATACGTGTCCGGCAGAATGTCCAATATAAACGGTGGACTGTTTTTCAAATTCATTTTCGGTTGCTGGCATAACTTGACCACTTTATCCATTAATTTCCACGTTTTCTCGAGCGTCTTCTTGTCCGTGGACAGACGCTGTGGACCGCACGCCTCCGAGAACGCTCCATGTAGCTTGGAAAAGATTGAACTAATATTTTTCGATTGTTGAATGCGACTTGTACGGCTCGTCGCCATCTTTTGGGTCCGTCCGTCTCTATAGCTAAACGTCGTTGTCGTTGCCGTCGTCGACGTGCAGCAGCAAGTGCAACCAATATTTTCTAGTTGCTAACGTTTGGAGAAAAAAAACCTTGAAATCCAAATCACTCTTTATTCACTCTATTACACAATCGTTTTCCGATTGAATACACTCGAATTAATTAATATTTTTATATATACACGATAATAAAATATTAATTCTTGTCTAATTTTCCTTTTCTTTTTTTATTACTAAATTTCCTCTTTTCCAAATACTCTCATGCAAACACACACATACTGGCACACATCAACACTATAAGGAAGGTTCTTTTTTAAAAATCAGTGTTGCATTACTTTAGTACTAATTATCAGTTGTTAGTAAAATGTATTGAAACGGTTTTTACATGACGAAGGGAAAATTATTAATAAAAATGAAACTTATAAGTATTTATGGCTTCAATATTCAATTTCAATTAAATGTTGCTATTGCGGAAATTGTTTAAAAAGTAATAATGATTCTATACATAATAAACAATAAGTATCTACGCATTTATTTTAACGCTACCACTTATTATTTTATTTTATTTATTATTACTTATTTTCTTATCTTATTAGGTGTTATTATACTACTGTGAATGAAAGAAACTGAAAATCACGATCAATTTTTGAGGTAACGGAACATTTTATTAATTTAAGACAAAAGTTTTTGGCAAAATTTAAAGCAGACAACAATTTTTCCCCTAAAAGTTTATTTATCTAAGAAAAAGGAAAAAATATATTCTAGAAAAAGTGATTGAATCCTGACTCGTATATTATGCCATAGTAAGGCAATAAAAATATTTAAAATCACTCGGGGGGACTCAACGAATATATGTATTTTATAAAATGTCCAACAGTGCCTAATCAATGAATTTAAGTGTATAACGGTAAAATATATCATAAAAAATCCGTATGTACGTTGATGTTTAAATATATGTGTTAATAGGTTTTGCCGGCTTACTTTTCCAACACGTCCATATATAATAATATGATTTATTAAGCTCGTGCATGCTGTTAAAAAGTGGGTTCTGAAAATACATGACGGGGAGAGGAAAGAAAAACAAAACGGCAGCATGTCTTTTCCAACAACCAGACAATGCCTTTAGGTAATCCGAAAAGCTTTGTGTGCCCACACACGGTTAACTCTCTCATCACAACACTGAAATGGAATATGTGGTCAGTAGCATAAAAGATGTAAAAAGTTGTTAAATGAACCAGGATATATGCAGGTATGCAGGTATGCATGTAGAACAAATCAGCTTGATGAAAAACATGACAAGATGAACTGTTGAATGAATAGCCGGCAGCCGGCATTAGATTGTGGTTGTGGGGACAACCAACCAATACAACAAAACCATGTATACCATGGAAACAAAAACACAGTCTTACACAAAACGGTGGTTTTTGGCTTTGCAAGGTATGCACGTTACTGAAACGTTACAAGACACACTCACGTGCAGTAGCATGTGTAAGTTTAAAGATAAATGGTTGAACACCACCAATACAATGGCATTAAGAGTTGGCAGCTAGCACACGTTAATAGATTTACTATGCTACTACCCATAAATGAGGGTCAGAACAATCATCGGCTAAATAAAGCTGCAATAGGTGGTGGCTACCTATCAACATGCACACACACACACACATATGTATGATGTATGTATGTTAGAGCAACCAAGCTTAACCGCACTTTAAAATAAATTGAACAGAGAGATTGACTACAATGGAGGTAAAAATACCGGTGAAAAGAATCAAATTCTATACAAATGAGTCGAATTTTTTGTGAGGAGATATTGTATAATGATGAGGATTTTCATACTGTTATTAAATATGTAAAAGATGAAATGGAACGGCCGACAAGATATGTATGGATATAGAAAAATATCGGTTCAAGCTTTTTTTAAAGTCTTTTATCAGCTGTCCTTACATACCAACCAGGAACCACATTAAATTTACATAATAACGGCAATGTGAAATAATACCGCAACAACAATCTACCATACACACGTGCCTACATAAACATCTTAAAAATGGCAATAAAGAGGTGCTCTCCACAATGGCCAAATGCCGTAAATTTGCAAAAACAAAAAAGAAAATACCTTCGGATTTGCTGCATTGCACATATTATGGAAACAATAGCAACAATACATACGCCGATGCAGGTAGGTAGGTAGGTAGGTAACTTATCTACTATATATGTGCCATGTGTAGACCTACTCATGCAGATAATTGTTGTGCCGCATGGTATGCTGTATAAATTACAAATAATTTAAGATGTATTACATGTAACACATGTACCCAGGCTGCGTTCGTAAACGCAGACTGAATTCAATTCAGTTCCATTATACCTAGAAGGAGGCTTCAAACATTTTTCATCAATTTCTAAACTATGACCATCCGTGTCGAAGACATTGTTAGACATTGCTCCTTCATTTAATCAAACAAGAAAGAAAACTAAATTTGCTTTAGGACAAATTTTAATCTAAATATACGTTTACAATTAAATAGTGGGTGTGGCGGGTACATGATTACGCCTTCTAATGGAATTATATATTACGTATCAGCTTGCAAGTCGAATTATGTAGTTTTTGGTGCAAATTGGACGCGTTCGTTATTCGACCACGCCCATTTTTGGCACATTTCATAATGAGATAATTATAAATATGTGTACTAAATTTCAAGGTCATAGATCAACTTTTGTAGCAAATAAATAGATTTCTATCTATTGTGGGCGTGTTTCCTGACCGATTTTACCCATTTTTCAATGCCGAAAATAATACAAAAGCTAAAACTGTCTAGACAAAATTTCAATTCACTATCTCTAAACTGACGATCGCGAGAATGCCAACAACGGACTGATATACGGATGCACGGACATTTATGCCTAAATCGTTTCAGTTTTTGATGCTGATCAAGACTATATATGGAATCTCTGAATATGTATTAAATATTCTGTTGCTGTTGTTGTTGTTGTTGTTGTTGCAAATTAGTACAAAAAGCGTGTGACACACTTAAGTAAGCCAGCCTCCGACTCTCCTCAGATCACCACCTCAATAATAAATTGAATTTATGTTGCTATCAAGTTTACCTTAAACACTCAAGAAGAAAAGTCGTGAACGCCTTTAAGTCGTTTTTACACAAAAACTCTTTCATCAAGCACACTCACACATACACTTAATACCTTCCAAATTGTGTATGTTACTCCAAATAATCATAAACGTTGAAGTTATAATAAATGTTGAACAAAACTTCAATATATAAACACACACACACACAGGCACACTCACGCACACACTCACGCACACGCACACGACTAATTTGTAATATGCTTCATGTGCTCCCCTGCTGTCAAAACACAATCTGTCTGTTGTGTGTGTACGGCTACCAAGTAATGATGATTTCAGTTTCGGTTCTGCCCGGCTCAAGAAAGTCTGCACACAAACACAAGCCACTTTTTGTTTTGTTTAGTTTTAACGCAGCCAGCTCCAATAGTACTGTTTCGGGTGATGCTTCAGCGCGCAGCCAGCCTTTCACCGCCATATAAAACGACAAGTCTCACTGCGCTATACATTCATTCTGCATTTGCAATCCAAAGTCGACTTTTCGTTAACGGCTTGTTCGGTATTATAGTTTGCCAGTAACGTATAGAGTATGTGTCTACCGTATTAGGAATAATAATCCAATAATATTAGTGATATATATTGTGGCCGTGCACACACATATAAGTGAAGGTGTGTTTGGAAATAATTTTCAAAATTAAAGTGGATCAATTTTTATAAGCAATAAGTATGTGTGTGCGTGGTTGTGGGTGTTTAGCAAGTGAGACTTGCATTCTTAAAAGAAAATCGGAGATAATCTTTATTAATCATACCAATTGCAACTCTTAGCCTGTACTTAGATAAATATCTTACTTTGTAGACAGACTGAAGGACATTTTTGTGTTAAATTTATTAAATGAGAAGTGACTTGAACTTGAAATTGGAACAATATCATTTAAAATTGAAAAAAGTCTATTTAGATATGAAAATTTTTTAATTGAGATTCAAAAAACATCAACTACAATTGAAACAGTCCATTTAAAAATGAAAAATGGGTCAAGTGAAATTGAAGAAAAGTTTATTTAAATTTGTAATTGAAAAAATATCAATTAAAATTGAAAAAAAAGTTCATTTGAAAATGAAAAAAATATTTGAAAATGTAAAATTTTCAATTAAGATTGAAAAACATTAAAAAATTGGAAAAAACTCATTTAAGAATGAAAACTGTTGTAATTAAAACAGAAAAACTTCAACTAAAATTGAAAAAATCATATTTGAAAATGAAAAATGTTTAATTAAAATTGAAAAAAACTCAAATAAAAGTTGGAAAAAAGTTCATTTAAAAATGAAAAATTATCAATTGAAATTGCAAAATAAAAAAAATATATTCCTAAAAGATCTTCGTACGTTGAAGAAAATTTGGAGCAAAGGAGATGTCCAAAACGTCTCAAAGTGTATCTGAAACAATGTGGCCATGTCCGTCCATTTTTTTTTTTTGGCTGTTCAGGGTTGTAAATATTGATATGTTGGATTGAAATGTTTTCTAGTTTCTGCAAAATCGATGAAGAGATACGCCCTCAACCAACAAAAATCAATCTATAATACAAACCGTTATCAAATCAACAACGAATTTATTTGAGGGAGATAAAAATTGGTTTCTTTTTGTTTCAATTATTTATATGATCTCGAGGAAGGTCAGTTGAAAGAAAAATTAAATGATTGTCTCACTTAACAAAAATATTCGCATCACACGAAACATTTTAAAAAATAGCATTTATTGTTATATTATAGTGTATGTATGTGTGTGTTTATGTAAATATATAAAGAAAAAAAAGATATTTTCATAAAAAAAAAAGTGCGAATAGAGAGATAGAGAGGGTAATAACCATACAGTCCATGCGGCTTTATAATGAACTTGGAAGCAATTTAAGCTAAAGCACGAGCCTCTTAAACACAAACACACATACGCACACATGCATTTATAACATATATAATAGATAATAAACTAAACGCACACACACCTTATGTGGTATGAAATGATTTGAATATAAAATAAATTAAATTCCATCTCGCGTGCATGCATTTCACCAGTAAACCGCACAAAATTAAATTGTCCGACGTTTCTACTTTTTGTTTTTCTTTCTCTCTCATTTCAATGAAAAATAATAAAAACAATAGTGCCAGTACCTTAAAACCGCTAATTTGAGAGTCATTGAGTCAAAATATAACAACAATAACAACAACAACAACAAAAATACAAAAAGCAAAATTTAAAAAAAAAAAACAAAACAAACATAACAGCAAATAACTAACTGTAGTAACAATAATAATAATAACAGCAACAACAACAACAACAACAACAACAAAACAATCATTGAATATCTGTTGAAGCTTACCGAGTGACCACTGCGCTTGCCATAGCATAGCCTGCCTGGCTGGGTCTGGCTTCAGTTGTCGGAGTGATAATATTTGTGGTTTTAATTACTTCCACACACTGCAGTTGTTTAACGCTTCAACTGTTTGCCCTGCAACTGAGGCAACATCAACACACACACACACCGTCATCATCTACTCTATACTACTCTACTGCGCTCTATCATCACATCGTGTACTTCAATTTTACCACTTTTAGTGCAGCACAGTAAAGTGGAGCGTTGAGTGTGCAGAAGTGTGTACTTTGGTTTTTTTTTTTACTTCTAAACTTTCTTCGTAAATTTATAAGATAGCAGCGTTAATAACAACGGGCCGCTGGCTTTATTGTAGACTTTACTGTAACAGTATACTTCAAGAGATCAAGAGTAATAGTAGCAGCAGCAACAACAACAACAACAACAACATTAACCATTACTATAACTCTACTGAAAGTCAGGCAGATTTTTTCCCATTTTTTTTGTTTTTTTGGGAAATTTATTAACGAGCGAAAGCGTTGCAACGAGTGTATAGTGAAAATGTTTTCAACAAAAACAAAAACAACAACAGCAACATCTATAATAGCAATTAAAAACTTTACATTAACCAAAGGCAGCAGTGGTGACCATATGCCTCCAATAAAATCATGCTTCTGGCAAATCTTCTCACAACAACAATTTCATCCATTTCTGATGATACTTTGCCTTGTACTGTTTACTCTGGGCCAAGTTACCGATACAGCCGGTAAGTTGCAAACAAAAGCAAACACTTCAGGTTTATTGTTGCGATAATAGAAGCCAAAGAGAATTATTCACTTGTATTGTCTATAGAGGAAGTAGTTTTTTATCATTTTTAAGTATTGACGGCTTTAATTGTGTTAAATTATTATATAGGGATTCATGGCACACATGATTATTATGTAACAAAATGAGAAAAGTAAAAAAAAACTAATATTGATTGCGGTGAAGTTCTATCTAAATAAAAATTGTGGGCGTGGCAAGCCTTTGATGACATTCTTTAATGATGGAACGCACACTTATTAAATATTATATAAATTTATAGCCTTCACTGTAAATTTATAAGAAAAATTTCTTTATTGCAGAGTTTTCTTGTAGGCCTTTTAAAAAATTTGAAAAAATAATGATAATAATAAAGAGGAGTGTTATAAATAATAAGTGGCGCTTTAAATCTACACCTCTTTCACTAGCAAGCTCAATTTTCAAAAGTGATGAATACTTGACGCAGTCAAGTCGTTTTTCTTTCAATTTAATAATTATATGGCGCACACCAACTACATAGATTTAATCTCCATTTTTTACTAATTGTTGGTCTTTTATTATTTTTTATCATTTTCATCATCTTGATGGTTATGATTTAAAAAAACAACAACACTTTAATGATCATAAATTTTAATTATTTTATGCGTCAACGCTGCCTTTAATGCTGATTTGAACGACGACGAAGAAGAAGAAGAAAGAAATTTTGTATTCAAACCTAATACCAACCAACACACTCACACACACACACACACACACACACACACATCAATTAAATGACTTTTGGCATCAAATTAATAAAAACACATACATGCACACCACACTTCAAACAATGCTTTGGCACGCGCATACACTTAAATAAACATTTAAATAATTTTTTTTAAGCATTTCTGTATAACTGATGAAAATATTTAAAGAGTAATGCATGTATGTGGGATACATGGATGTGGTATGGATACGTGTGGATGTTGTGCGTGAGATAGAAAGATTCTGTTGTTTTCAAACGAAGCATTAAACTAATGACATGTTTTATAATGTGATTGCCCTCCAGACAGAATAATAATCTCCTAATTGTAATATCGTTTTATCGGATACATATGTAGGTACGTGTGTACATATAGACTAAACCTGTGTGTTAAAGTTACAAGTATTTTAATCATTTTAGCACATCATTCTCATGAATACCTAAAGAAGAGTTTAGTAGACTACCAACACAACAATTAAGGCACACGTACGCAATATATGCAACGAATGAACTCTTTTTACCATACAAACAAACAAACATATATACATATACGAACGAGTTGTATTTTGTGATTCCGTTTTTGTGCTATGTGTGCCCAAAGTGTTAGCATAACAATTAAATCAAGTTGTTGTTGTTGTTGTTTTGTTATTATTTATATTTGTGAAAGACTCTGACTTATGGTATATAAATGCATTACATACATGCATACATACATGTGCACTCAGGCATATGAGCAATTGTTGGCCCAGGAGGAGTATTTACACTTATATACAATGCATGCAATCTTTTCATAATTACATTGTTTATATACATATATTTATATATATAAACGTTCATTTGTGTCATTAATATACCCTACCAAAGGGTGGGTATATTAAGTTTGTGCGAATGTTTGTAACTTTTAAACGCCAAATGTTGCATTTTTTGAGATATTTTAATGAAATTTACTACAAGAAGCCAAGGCCTTGGCTCAGAAAGATACTCTATTGAAAATGAATCAAATTGGACAATTTTTAGAACCACTCCCCATATAACGACCTTTTGTAAAGACAGTCTTTATATGGTAAACAATTGCAATTCTTAACATTTTTGGACAAAATTTGGTAAAAAATAGTTAATGATGAGATGAGTAACAAGTTTAATACACTACTCTAACAATTTTGGACTCGATGGAACTATTTTTGAATTCATTTCTAACATAAAGTTTCTTTTTTTCATTAAATTTCATTATAAAACAAAAAGTTGAAATTTTTTATTGTATTATACACCCAGCAGAGCCCTTCCTTAGAACCCTCTTTCCACAACCTATAAAGATTTTTCCGGCAATGTATTTTATATAACAATGTCTGGCCAAGAAACGTTTCATAGGACAAACTTTGTTACTTGTAAATAGTGTAGGGTACTGTATGTATGGTAAGGCTGAACGAACAACATACATTTTCACTTGTTTTTTCCTTTTCATGTCAGTTTTCTTTTCAAATATTAATGAGTGCAAATCAATTTGTTGTTTATTCATTCAATTTGCATACATGTGCACATACGTGCGGCGTTATGCACATATTTAAATATAATATTTGTTTGTTTATATTTGTTGATGGTGACAGTGAAAATTTATAATATTAAGCATGGAAAGTTGTTTTCATGAGTTTTTACTATAATTACGCGATTTAAAAAATATCATCCAATCATCCAATCTTTATACGTTTGGGTGCAGCTAGCTCCTCACGTACATTTACTTTTATTTGTATTATTAAAGCGCTGTCGTTAGTGCCGCTCGTTAGTTTTTACTGTTATAATGACACAGACTTCATCAAAGATGATAGACTAGTATCATGGACTTACCAACAGCCACTAACCCATATATAGCAGCCAAACTGTAGTGTCTCCTCGAAAAAAATGAACAAGTAAAAAAACTAAGTTTGGTTTAGGCCAAATCTTAAACATCCTCTACATGTACTTACAAACAGTGGGCGTGGCACGTACATGATTACGCCCTCGCATATACAACAACTTGCTAGTAGACATTTACGCTCAGTAGGGTTTTAAAAGCAGCTGCAATCAAATATTGAATACGCTGTACCCTGGAAAACAAGTCCACTTATTGTGAATTTATCAATTTTTATAAAAAAGAAGGCATGACGAAGTGTTAAATATGGTTATCAATGTAATCAAAGTAAATTTTTAAGGTAGAGAGCAAATTAGGTACAAACGTATCCCGGACAGATGGACGAAAATGTTCTTGCCACTGGCAGGAACACACAAACATACATGACCAAATTGCTTCAAATTTTAATATTATATAGAGTTCTTGAAGCTTCTTGCGCTCCTTTTGAGGTTGCCAACGGAATGGCTAACTTAGTAAACTGCCTTCACCAAAATGGATTTTGCTGAATAACATGAAAAAGCAATAACAATTACCATAAAAGTGACTAGATGGAAAAACGGCAAATATAAATGGACAGACAGGTAGACTGGTAGAGGGAAAAAAGCGCATACAAATACATTTATTGGATACTTTCACTTTTACTGTTCGCAAAAAAAAATGTCTTGCAAGAAATTATGTTTTTTTTATTATTATTTATGAATGTAATACCTTGCCATTAGAAACCCCATGACTTAGGCAGTCTCCATCAAATTAAAAAAATATTTATTATTAAAAAAATTGTTTTAAAAAATTATAAAAAATTATTTTTTAAAATTTTTTTAATTAAGTAATTTTTTTATAATTTTTTAAAAATTAATTTTTTATAATTTTTTTTCTTCTTCTTTTGCAGTAACTGATTCTCCCATAAAAATCATACGATTACCAGCTGAGGCGCCAATAATACGTTTCAGTCGCACTCAAATACAACAACAAACACCCAATAATAACAATAACAATAGTGCCAATTGGGATGACAAGATCACTGACATCATTACAAATCAAACTAACCAACAATTAGAGGATTTTGAAAATGATGCTGTAACGTCAATATTTGGTGATGATTTTTTAAATTTAATATTCCCCCTAAGACAGAATCGTGCTACAATTTCGAATTGTCCACGATCATGTCCACCTAGTTTAACGGTTGATGCCGAACCGGTCTGTGGTTCAGATGGTTTAATTTACGCAAATTTATGTGATATGAAAAAGAAGACATGCACACGTCTGGGCAGCATTAAAGTAAAGTATACGATACAAGAGAATTTTGAAAAAACAAAAATTTAATAATCTTTTTACAATTTTTAATACTCTTTAAAGTTTTGTATAACTTTTTTAAATTCTTAAATATAATTAAAAATAAAATTTCATATTTTTATTATCTATAAATTATAATAATAAAAAAAAAAATACAATATCCTAAAAAATTGTTAAATTTTTTAAATACGTTATAAATATTTAAAAACTAAATAAAAAATTTAATAATTTTTTTAGGATGTAAAAAATGGTTGCGAAAGAGCTCGTGGATCGGATTGTAAACATCGGTGCACTAGTGAAAAGGACACGGTTTGTGGTACAGATGGTCGTACTTATTTAAATAGGTGAATAATAGACAGTAGACCTCCTTTTATAGCCTTTCTAGATTTGTTTTTTTCTTTCAATCTTATTTTCAGATGTATGCTGCGTGTACAGGCCTGTCGTATTGGTATGGCGGCTGTTAAAATGGCTCATATAGGTCCGTGTAGTAATACTAGTGCCGTACGTGAATCCTGTCCGGTCGATTGTAATAGTGCCCCCAAGGATGGGCCCGTTTGTGCCTCGGATGGCAATGTTTATAATTCCACCTGTGAAATGAAATTGCACACTTGTGGCCAGGGTGTGGTGAAAACGAATCGTAAGCACTGTCAATCGACCAGAATGTGTCGCGAATCATGTTGGCGTGTAGCCAGGCCGACTTGTGGTTCTGATGGCCGCTTATATGCCAGTCCCTGTAAGATGCGTTCCTCCAATTGTGGCAAACATATATTCGAGGTGCCGTTATCGTTTTGCATGTCACAGGAACGGCATGGCAGTCAAGCACCCCTTTGTCCTAACGAATGTTCCAATAGTGCTGCAGATACCACTTATGTGTGCGGCAGTGATGGCAATATATACTCCTCGTTATGTGAACTGAAAATGCTTAATTGTGGGTAAGTGGAGAGAGGAAGACGATTTTCTGTTGCCTGAAATTGATTTTGATTTTGCTTCACTTCACTTGTCTTAACTAGACCACAACGTAAGTCTATACAGAAAATGAGCATGGACAAATGCAAGACCAGATTGACTAGATGCAAACAGTTGCCGCCTTGTAAGGATTTTAATAATATATTTGGATCGATATTTTCATCCAAACGCAGCGATAAATTATGCGGTTCTGATGCCAAAACTTATAACAATGAATGCGAATTGGCGCACGCCACCTGCTTGTAAGATATTTTTTAAATAAACTGTATAAAAAGACTAAATTTGGCGGGCGTGGCACGTATGTGATTACTTCTTCTGGTAGTGTATATATTAGGTATCAGCTTGCAAGTCGTCTGCGGCTTTTTGTCGATTGTGAGCGTGTTTCTAATCTGAGCATGCCCATTTTTGGCACATCAATGAATGAGGCTCAATTTTTGTGGCAGATAAATAGATTTTTGTCAATTGTGGGCGTGTCCGTTATTCGACATTCCTTTGCTTTGGGTACAACAAAGTGTCTAATTTGCTTTTTAATCAAATTTTTGTTTAATTTAATTATATACAGACGAGGTGTTAATTTGGCTCATGTGGGTCCGTGTACTGATTTGAAAATTTCTCCCAAAAATTGCGGCGAATTTTGTACCCGCCAGGATATAGAAAGTGGTCCCATATGTGGTTCAGATGGCAACACGTATCCAACCATGTGCATCTTTAAACGACGCACTTGCCATTTGCGGGTGGTACCAGTCTCATCGAAAAACTGTCCCCTAACCGAATATTGCAACATTGACTGTGACGCACAACCGCCCAATTTTGTGTGTGGCTCGGATAATAAATTCTATAAATCGGAATGTCACATGCATAAGGAGAACTGTGGCAAGCACGTGTTTGTAGTGCCGCTGAAGCGTTGCCTAAATAATGTCCAGTTTAAAGGTTGTGCAAGAATATGTCCACCCGACTATGAACCGATATGCGGCACCGATAATCTAACCTATTCGAATGAGTGCTTGTTGGATATTGAGAATTGTCGCAGCAACAGCACCATCACGATGCAACATTTTGGCGCCTGCGGCCGACCCGATGCACCCTCAACGAATTTCTTGTATTAGTGTTCATGGCGAAATTTTCATTCGCACTTTGAAATGCATTTACAATCTCATCATACAAATGGTGCATGGTGGGGGTTCATGGAAATATTTATTTATTTAATTATTAAGTGTTGTAATACAATTAAGAAAAGTTCTTTATAAATAATATTTATTTTCTTATACACACATCTTACATTTTATTATTTATAATTTCATTTATTTGCTTTTCTTAAAATAAATAAATTAACAATTAATAAATTAATCCTTTTCAAGCCGAATCATCAAATAATTTATTCAGCATGGCCTTGATTTCATGTGGTTTATATTTGACATATTTTTCGGGATTTTTACTAAACTGTACGGCAGCGTACCTAGAATGTAACAAATGACTCGATGAATGGTTGGTAAATGGAATTTTTTAGCTGACTGAGCTTACATTTTAAAGAACTCATTGTACTTGGGCAGAACATGTTCTTCGTTGTCACGTTTAATACTTTGACGCAAAGTAACATCTGGTATGGAGATACCGCGTTGTATTTTGCACGCCTCCTCAAATTCCTTATTAAAAGCCTAATAATAAAACAACAATAAAAAAATACATAACAATTGGGTTGCAAATCATTTAAACAATTTATGTCTGTCGGTCCATTTAAATTTTTCAAGTCTGTAAGATTTTTACAATAAACTCACCAGAAAACGTTCCTTTAATATGCTGCGATCTTTGTCCTTAACCTTGCCATGAGTAGGTTTCGGTAAATCATCTAATGGTGATATATTTACCAGCATTTTTGCCCATGTCTTTTGATACGAATACTTTAACTCTTTTATGGTCTCAATGTAACTATTGCGACAGTCTGGTTCAGCCATTGTCACAATATCAATAAGATTTGATGTAATTAAAGAGTTCAGTATATAATTAATATTATTCAAGCGAAACAAATGCTTGGTGGCCTGATCATTATACTGTTCACATTTGTTCATTATGGAAAGATTCAATTCCGCCAAAGCTTTCTCTAAAAAAGTTGATACAAAAAAAAATTCATTAAAAACTTTCCTTTTTTTTTTTTTTTTGGAAGTGTTTTTGATATGTACTTATGTATATAGCCAATAAAGCCTTGTTGCGATCTTCTTCAGGTAGTTGTTTCTTCATTAGTATCGTATCCAACTGGGTTGAATATAATACGTCGGGTTGTAAAATCATTCCAATAACATCATAATGATCGCATAAATGTTCTATAAACCAGATGGTGTTGGAGGTTAACTCGTGTACGGTGGCATCTTTGGGCACATTAACATAACCCAATGTGCTAGAACTCATGCCCACAATGTTGGTGGTGGAATCGCCACGTACTACTTCCAGAAAATGCTCTAAAGCTTTAGCTCCCTACCAAAAAAAAAAACGTTAATAATAAAGAAATTTGTTTTAGGTCTTTAAAAACAAATAAAAAGGGGGCGTACTAGGTTGATTACGCCCTCTCATGTGTTACGTATCAGCTTGAAAGTCGATTTTTACGTGGAGTATAGTATTTTGTATATTGTGGGCGCGTCTGTGATCCTACCACGCCCATTTTTAACACATTAATAATTAGGATAACTGTAGATATATGCACCAAATTTCAAGTTCATAGGTCAATTTTTGTGGTAGATATATAGATTTTTGTCGATGACAGATGAGTGGACAAACGGACAGTTGTTGATCAAGAATATATATACTAGCAGAGACACTACGTCTCTGCTGCTTAGTGCACCCTTCATGTTATGTGAAGGATAAGTTTATACTTACCGTGTATTGCAACTTATTCAAGACTTTGGTCAATTGTTCTCGCTGTTGCATATCGTAAGTGCGATCAATATCGGGCTGCAATAATATGACACGTTTTAAAGCTGAAAAAATGCCCAAAGCCGATGTCCATTCTTTACGCGATATACAACGCATTATACGATTTGTTATAGCCTCAGCATCCTTCACCACCATATCAATCGATTTGTACGCTAATTTGGCAAAAACATCAGCATGCTTGGCCGGCGGTATAATCTCTTGCATTAGAGCACGTTCCCAATTAAGAAGACGTTGCAGGCCCAACAGCATTACCAAATATTTGTCCAATTCTTGATCACCATCAGCAAATTCTTCGGAAGATAAATGTTCCGAATGTGAGGTGGCCTTCTTAATTGATATGCCTGTCGACTGTTCCAATGTTTGGGTAGCTTTTAAGTATAATTTATTCGCTTTGCGTTCAAAACTGAGTAAGATGTAAATGAAATTAAATGTTGACGTGTTGTTGTAATAATGTTGTGGAAAACTTACATTTGTTGCAAACGAGCTGAAGTATTCTTTTTAGTTTCTGGTCTGCCTGAATGTCTGGATTTCTAAAAATTTAACCAAAAAAAAGAAAAATCTTACTTTTGCTCCAACTCTACTTTCATGGAATAAAACTACAGTGGTTGTATAACTTTTTTTTTTATAAAAACAAGAATGAATTTTTTTAATTATTAAATTTTGATTTGATTTGAACAAGATAACATATTTATTGAAATTTTCCACTAAGATTTAAATCCTCCAATAATTTCTCGATACGTTTGCAATCATCCGATTTGATTCCCAATTCCAGCATATCCTGACGGTTCAATTTCATAAAACCGCTTACATTGATGCCAGCATTTTGTAAGGGTTCACAATAGCTTTCCAGACCCAAATAAGTTAACAGCAAATCTACGCTTAAATCGCTGTTCAACAGCGTTGTAATGTTCTCATGAAAACTGGACAAATCCATCAGATCGGGACTGGCCTTATTGTTAATGTTCTCACTAAATGAGCACGAAAACGGACTCAAAAAATGGCATGGTTTTTGATTAATAATTTCCGCTGGTGTAGTGTTGTTGTTATATAGCTTCGGAGTAGATGGTTTTTTATTTTGCTTAACATTACCCGGTGAGAATATTTTGGGACTTAGAAAGAGTTTTTCCTTCTTCGAAATCGGTGATATATCTGGAGTATTAAATTCCTTTTCAAGTGGAGTGAAACAGCGATTCCACATAGCATGAGAACGACACGAAGTATTCATGGGACTGGGCGTTGCATTCATCCTTATTTCATAACGATGAGGCAGTATGGGAGTGTGCGGATCCTCCATTGCGATTATGTTCAAAATCTTACTTTTTTTTTTTTAATACACGGTTTTAAACACGACACACTTAAGACGCAATTCGATTACAATTAAAAGCAAAGACTGTGAATTTCTTTAACTAAACTTTAGCTAAAATGGAAAAAATGATAACGGTTACAAGAAACCGTTATGAATTTGGAAGGCAACTTAAAAACTACAGCAAGGTCAATTGCCTGCTAGCTGTCACTTTAACAATTAGGGTATTCACGTAGGCGTGGATAAATTTTTATTTTATAAATAAACTTACCAACGCTTCATTGCCCCAACTATTACTCTTTTGATGATCTTTTAAATGTTGCAACGAACGCAATACCACATCACCTCGTTCCATTGAATATATGGCAGTATATTCAAAACGTAAATTCTGCTCCAGCCAATGAGCAATTGTGAATAATTCTTCGCGTGTACCTTGTGACAATTGTCTAAACGAGGTAAATTCATCACTAGAGGAATCATCCTCAATATAAATAAGATCCAATAATTCAACTGATTTCAATGGGGCGCCATTCTTTTTCAACAGCATACGAAACTGATTGTTAAGACTCTCACAGCCGGTATTAAAAAGGCTGGTAACATTTTCCAATTCAACACTTTGTGAGTTGTGATGCAAGAAATATTCCATCGCTGAACGCAAACGCCCCAAAGCTTCAAGGAATATGCTAACATTACCCTCTGTAGGGCCTTGATGTACCAGATTGCATACATCTTGTGAGACATCGTAATGGGCCAAAACCGTTTCCAAACAATTTAAAGTCGTTTCCAAATCTATTTAAAAGAACACAACTTTATTATTTTATATTAAAAGTATTCCACAAACAACTTACTCTGTTGTCGCTTTTGCAATTGTTCAGTTTCCTGATACACGGGCAATATTGTCTGTTCCAATTTGCCCAATCGTTGTTCAAACACATTAAGTATTTCGGACATATTCTTCGATAATTCATGATATTTTTCTACTCTTTCCTTTAACAACACCAAGTTGGAATTTTCCTATTGGGTATTTTATTGGGAAAAACACAGAAATTATTAAATATTTATCAAACTTTGTGGTTGATTGTACTGCAAACCTTTTCTAATTTTGTGTGCACTTGTAGACTACTATCTAAATTATTCATTTTGGCTGATAATTATCAATATTTCGATTGTATTTTTAATTATTTTTTATTTTATTGAAATAGTTCTTTAGCTGAATCGTGTAAAAAAATTGGCCAATGATGGTTTTTTGCAATAGTCGTTGGTGTAAACAAGAAGAAATAGCATTGCCAGAAGTAAATCAATTATTTGCAAAGTTTAAATTGAACCCAAACTTTACAAGCACATAAGGTTTTAACGTGCATCTCTCTCAAACGATTAACATTTATTTAAAATCAAGAAAAAAACGAGGCATTTGTAGGATTTTTATCTCACATTTATAGTTTTAATGTATTTTAGAAAATATATATTGATTGTAAAGAATGCGTGTTTGTTTTCTATATTCTATCGCCTATGCATTCATTGTGCGTATGCATCGTATGCAAATAAGTTACCGGTGGCAACCCTTTTGAGAGGCACAATTTTTAAGGTCTGGCATTACATACTGAAATTTATTATACCAATTTCGTAAAAGGTATACATTACTGTGAAAATAGGTGAGAAATTTTCCAGAAACCAAAGAAAATTAAATAAATTAATTAAAATCTCTTAAAACTATTAAAAAATGTAAGTATAATCATATAATTATATAATTAATTCAATTGATTGATATTCCAACATTGAAGTAGATAATAATATTAGATTAAGTAATAAAAAATATGACGTACGCCAATGGCTCGGTGAAAAATTCCAATTCGCTAAAAATTACTTAGTAATAAAATACGAAACATTAAGGCAATCTCGGGGTCTTTTTTATAACATCATTATTTACTTTTAATTTCTTTATCTCCTTTTTATTGGCAATAAATCATTAAATAAAAGCAAAATAATTTAAGCAAAACATTTCTCTATTTTTGCACATATATGCAACGGTTTTATTTAATGAAAAGTAAAACAAAATGTCGGACTTTGGCTAAAAATCAATACATACTGCATTTAATGACACATACTTGCATACACTTGTAAGAATTTTATTGAAACATAAAGTATGGGTTCCTTTAATTGAAAGTATTTAAAAACGGGTAAAAATAAGTTAAAGTGTGAAGAATACTAATAAATAATAAAAAAATGAATATATTTTGAAATGTTTTAAAAATGTTGCACAGGTATGAAAGCCGTGGTGATAATCGTTCAATGAGTCGTGGAGGTTTCCGTGATCGCCAACCGCAAGGCCGTAGCGGTCCTATGCGTGGTCACAATACTCCTTTCCCGAGGTCAATGCCTTATTCGAGGCCACCAATGGATAATCGTCGTAACGACATGAATAACGGTCGCGGCTCGTACGACCTGAATTCGAATAAAAGTGATATGCCGAACATTGTTTGGTCAGAGGTAACGTTAACTCCGTTTAAGAAGAATTTTTATACGCCGTGCGCATCAGTGAAAGATCGATCGCAAACGGATGTGGACAAGTTCCTAAGTAGTAATGAGATTACATTGAAGGGCAGTAGCATTCCAACGCCCAACATTGACTTTATTGAGGGTGGCTTTCCCGATTATGTTATGACGGGTATAAAAAAGTTGGGCTTTGCCAAGCCGACAGCTATACAAGCGCAGGGTTGGCCAATCGCTCTTAGTGGGAGAGACATGGTGGGTGTAGCTCAAACCGGTTCGGGCAAAACGTTGGCCTATGTGTTGCCAGCCGTGGTTCACATTAGTAATCAACCACGTTTGGAGCAAGGAGACGGCCCGATCGCTTTGATTCTGGCACCCACTCGTGAACTTGCTCAGCAAATCCAGCAAGTTGCCAATGAATTCGGCTCTCAAATCCAGGTGCGCAACACGTGCATCTTTGGTGGCGCTCCAAAGCAACCGCAATCTCGTGACTTGGAGCGGGGAGTCGAAATTGTTATCGCAACTCCTGGACGATTGATTGATTTCCTTGAGCGAGGCGTTACAAATTTGCGCCGTTGCACCTATTTGGTGTTGGATGAGGCTGATCGCATGCTAGATATGGGCTTCGAGCCGCAAATACGTAAGATTATGAAACAGATTCGACCCGATCGCCAAGTGTTGATGTGGTCGGCTACATGGCCGAAAGAGGTGCGCAACCTGGCCGAAGAATTCTTGGACAATTATATACAAATCAATATAGGATCGTTGACATTGTCGGCGAATCATAACATTTTACAAATTGTTGATGTGTGTGATGAGACCGAAAAGACCAACAAATTGAATAAATTGTTGGGTGAAATCTCATCTGAGCGGGATACCAAAACCATTATATTCGTTGAAACTAAGAAACGTGTCGATGAAATAACACGTTCCATATCGCGTCAGGGGTGGCGTGCTTGCGCTATACACGGTGACAAGTCGCAGCAGGAACGTGACTTTGTGTTAACGTCATTCCGTAATGGCCGCAGTTCGATCCTCGTGGCGACCGATGTGGCGGCCCGAGGATTAGGTAAGATTTTCCTCACTATTATTGTTGTTGTTGTTGTGTTGCCATTCGGGCAAGCAACCATCTCGAATATGAAAAATATGATGGCGGGCCGAGTGATGATGTGGATGAAATGTTTTATGAAATTCTTTCATTATTTCTATTTGATTCGTCTTCGTATTTTTACAGGATGAATCGAAACCCAACCCAACACTGCCAGCCCTGACTCACACGAGCTTCATCTATAATTTAGCTCTGTGCTATGTAAATCTCTAAGAGAAAGAGAGAGACAGACAGAGTCATCTATCGTGTGTGTGTGTGTGTTTGTGCGCGCGTGTGTGCATATATGATTGGAGAATGCTTCCTTTAGCCTTCTCTCTGGTTCTCTCCAAATCTAACGGAGATATAGTAAATTGTTTTTTCTTCTGTTGTGTTCTTTGCTTTTAAGTAGAAAGCGTACTTCTTTTCGTTTAGTTGTGTGGTGGTGTGGGTTAAATAATGAGGAGAATAATTTTTTCCATACATTGCTGGTTAACTGTTATATATCGTTATTATTATTATTCTTATTCTTATCCTTAATATATAATTTTTAGGTATTTCTCATATTTCACACACATTTCTTTAGTGTATGTTTTGGAGAGTCAGTCAGAGAATTGTACAAATTTTAATTGATGAATATAACGGGGAGGAGAAATTATTTAAATTTCTTAATGTGCGTTATGAGATGAGCAAAGCAAAAAAAAAATTCCCATTCTTTAAAAAATCCCTCATCCCGTCAAAAAATACTACAAAACCGTTGCTTTTTGCAGTGAGAGAGGTATTAAGTGTAACAAAAATTTTAACGGGATTTTTAAAATAATTCTGTAATATCCAGATATTCTTCCCAGTACTTCCCCGTTTTATTGTTTTATGAGATTATTCAAAATTTACTTAAATTGGAAAACGGCAGTGCTCGCATCTTATATAAATATCAATATAATTAGAAAAAATGTACCGTTTGGTTTAAGTCAAACCGTTTTTTCAGGAGAATGTGCATTTCCGGTGGTACAGTTCTCCCTCCGTTTACACGATTTATTCACAAGAATATTTACACATATACTTTTGTATTGATGTTTGTGTGGGTGTTTGTGTGTGTGTGTGTGTGTATGTGTATGTGTATGTATATGTACTTCTCAATATTGACTGGCTGCTGCAATAATGTTTATGTACGTATGTAATTACAAATAAGACATTTCGGTATGTGAACAAAAATAATAGATCATCACTGTATATATATTATATGAAATGGACTTCGATTTTTTCCTATTTTTTTCCTATTTATTTTTTTTTTTTCAACTTTCACCAGTTTTTTCCTTTTCGTTGTTACAGTTGTTGTCATTATAGCTTAAAATTATTACATATCAGTGATTTTTGTTGCCTATATTATGGCGGTTATATGTTTACATAAAAATGCTGCCCTGCTCTAATGTCCTTTTTATTATACCCTTCACATAATATACCAGTTTCGTTATTTCATTTGAAATAAAACGCCAAGAAGGAGGCATTAGAGACCATGCCAAGTGCAAATGTGCATTAAAATAATGACAATGTGATCGAAGTAAATATTTAAAAAAAAATCGTATCAGTTATATGTCACACTTTCATAATTATAAGCGTTATAATTATCACAAAGGGGTTTTCAATAAGGACATAACAAAACATAATATAAGTTTTGGCGCTTCAAATGACCAGGCGGCTTCTGTGCTTGAGTTAATTTGATCTGGTAAGGATGTAAGTCAAGATCTTTATACCATAATGTGGCTTGAGAGATTCCCAATACCTGTGGCAGGGGATTCCATTCCCCTGATTTGATTCATTTTGAACTGAAGCACTGTACTGCACTTATTACGACCGGTGTATTGTCTCACTTGTACAGGAGTGTGCAATAGTGAATATTTTGATTCAAATTTATTTAATATTTCACGCGTAGCCTGTCTGATGGGACGATAATAATACAGATTATGAAAAACGTTTAAGGATGTGTTTGTATAAATATATAAAATTGTTATGTTCTTATTGAAAACCCCCTTATTTAATTGGTGTCAGAATCTCGATCGATTCAGTTTTGTTTATATAGTTTCTGCAAGTCACTATCTATTCAAATGGAGCGAAAAACTTTTGACAGCCACGCCTACAACAAAAATCTGTGTATAAAGCTAAGAAGAGAAAATTTAGTAACAATACTTAAAATGAGGTTATGTGTTGAAGAGGAGGAAAAAGGCGAGGTCGTATAACAAACGCCCACAATTTATAAAAATCGACTTTTTTTTAATACGATACGTAATACATACACGATTAAAGGGCGTAATCCGTTAATTACCATGCCCTCTGTAGCCCCCATTTTTGTAAAGGCATGTGAAGGGTATTTAAGATTTGGCCCAAGCCAGGTTTTGTTTTATTTTGTTTGCATTGGCAGCTACATGTGTATACCTGCCTCTGATCTGTTGCTTTGTCCTCTCTATTCGTGTCTTATGTTTCCTTTTTTCTTACTCTTTATTTTTGTATTTATTACCTAGCGCCATTACGATGCTATCCGTATACTATTTTTATCGTTACATTTAGATTAATTTAGTTGTGTCGGGATTCGTGTGGTAAGTACACAGGATCTGTGCATCTAAAAACAACAAACAATAAAACAATAAAACGACTGCTGAACTATATGTAATAACTACTGCTGTCACAATAATTTCTTTCCCATATTTTACATATATCTAGAAACGATCGAATGTTATTTTTAAGTTCTCACATACGTATTATTAGCTCATCATACAGCACTGTTGCAGTTGCAAATGCTGTTGTTGTTGTTATCAGAGCAATGTACAAGTGGTTTGCTTTCATTTAATGAATATTTGATTTTTTTCAAAGACGTTTATTGTAAAGGTCGAGGTCCACAAATGCTATTTCAAACATATATTGACGGATGGTTAAGATTTTTGTTCCAATTTTCTCTCTATAATCACTTTAAGTATGTGTGTGTACAACCAACCGAAGGTGGGTGGTATGCATTATCTTAAGTATGCAATCCAGTGTTATATGATAAAAAATGTTGGTAAATGTTAAGCAAACAGTTTAATTCAACTCATGTTTCTATTTTGGCCGTAAATCAAAATCAAAACACAAACCATTTAAACAGATGTTGACGATGTCAAGTTTGTAATCAATTATGATTATCCATCCAATTCGGAGGATTATGTGCATCGGATTGGGCGTACGGGACGCTCAAATAATACGGGAACGGCATACACTCTCTTCACCATGGCCAATGCTAACAAGGCCAACGATTTGATACAGGTGTTGCGTGAAGCCAAACAGGTAATAAAACGAGCAGAAAAAAAAACTAAATTTGGCTTCATCCAAATCTTAAATACTCTTCACATGTACTTGGAAATTTTGGGCGTGGCTGGTACATGATTTCGCCTTGTAATAGGGCATGTATTACATATCAGCTTGCAAGGCTGAGTACGGTGTTTTTTGTAAATTGTGAACATATGTTTTTCGACCACGCCCATTTTTGGCACATCGATGTGTATGGGGTAATCAGAAATATTTGTACAAAATCTCAACTTTACAGCCTAATTTTTGTGGCAGATGAATAGTTTGTGGGCGTGGCTCTTGACACGAAATAAATAGCGTGCATAACTTAGGAGTCTAAGTTTCAGCTTAATATGTCAAATTTTGCGACCGTAAGAGGGCCAACAAAAGATGGACACACGGACGTGCAGACATAAATGTCTAAAGCGACTGCGTTATTAATGCTGATTAAGAATATATATACTTTGTACAGTCTCTGACCAATTCTTCTGGGTGTTGACAAATGGAATGATAAACTTAATATACCGCCCATTATATGTGTAGGGTATAAAAATATCAAAAATATCCCATATTTTCCGCATCATTAACAAATTGATTCATTCAGGTAATTAATCCCCGTTTAATGGATATGGCTTCGAATACGAATCAGAAACGCAACAATAACAATCGTTATCAAAGCTCTGCTGGTGGTGGTGGCGGTTATCAGAAATACTCAAATGGCAATCAAATGGCTGGCAATTCTAGTCAGTATGGCCAGCGTCAGCGTAATGATCAACAGATGAACAAACCAAATTATGGTAATTATGCTGGCCAGCAACAGCAACACGTCCCCCAACAGTACAATGCACAAAATGCAGTTCCACGCTTTAATAATTCCAATACGCCACCTTCGATGGCACGCCCGAATGGTCAGATGTCACGTTTTTCATCGGCTGGTGGCTATGACAACAGTGCTGGCAGTTCTGATGGCGGTCACAAGAAATCACGCTTCACGCCAGATCCTTATGCATCATATAATAAGGATGGCAATTATAGCGGTGGCATGCCATCCACTTCGTATGCCGTTCCCCCCTCAAATGCTAATTCGGTTGACATGTACGCCTATCCACCACCCCCAATACCCGTGCCCAACTGAGGAGGAGGTGGTAATCACAATAAGATGTTGCCCCCCCAATCTCACTAAAGGAGGCTATTATCAAACTATGCAGAAAAGGAATTAGTTGTAGTTGTAGTTTAAACAAAGAGAGCAGAGAGAGAGAGAGAGAGAGAGAGGGCATTCAATATTTAATTCAATTTGCTACAATATTTATGCGACATATTTAAATAATTTATATAATATATACGCATACGTATGCATGTACGTATGAAGTGTATGTGTATGCATTTTAGTATTAACTAAAGAAAAAAAAACAGAAGTATTTTGATGTAGTGATTTAAACTCTTTATTGAATTTCAATTTAATAAAACGTTGGAAGAGTAGGACTCCCAATGAATTGTTTGTTTTCTTTAAAAAGAAGAAGAAGAAAAAGAAGAAATCAGTTAGTAGGGGTCAGCCATGTACCATTTTTACTTTTTTTATATCCCATGTCTGCAAACTACACACAACTGTAAAAAAGGATTAAGATTGAAAACTTTACTCACAAAAACTATTCACGGTATTTAAGATACATGTTAAACATATATCTTTCTAAATTTTTGTTTTATTTCTTTTATTTTTATAAGGATTTTTCTTTTCTCTGTGTGTGTGTGTGTGTTTTCTTTTTCTGTAAGGTTTTACTTATAAGAAAAAAAGTCTATTTTACATCAAATTAGATCGTACAACTAAGACAATGTCTCTCCCGTTCAGTTTTGCTTATAATGCAATAAATAATAATTGTTTTAATAAATATATATAAGTATATATATATATATATAATAAATATTAATCATTAATTAGTTGTAATTATAATATTTAATAATAATAATATGCTACACATTTTTCTTTTTATGTTAAATCTTCTTCTTTTTCCAAATTACACACAAATCCTGTAGTGTGTGGCATTGCGATGAGCTCACTGTAACTCGCAATGCACACACAACGTATGTAAGAATGTAATGAAACGATGAAACGATAATTTCCGTTTGTCTACTTCCTCCTTTGTGGTTTATTACCACGTACCTACCATTGCTTCCTTCAATAATAAGTGTTTTGCAAGTAATTGTTTGCTGTGTATGATTAATGGAAAGGAGGATGTGTGTGTTGTGTGTGTGTGTGTGGGTGTGTGTGTGTTGTTTGCCAAATCTTTCCACTTTCCTTGTTCTTAGCTAATAAAGGTGTGCTTATGGGGGAGGGTGATTTATTAATTTTTTTGTTTTTGTTGTTTTTTCGTATCATTCACTTAACTCGTCTGCATTGTGTCGGATGGTCGTGGTGGTGGTGGTTGATACTGTCTAAAGGACTAGAGACGTTACATATGACCAGCATATACACTACATGCTATAGGTAGTCACTTGTGTATGTTATGCTTATAAAAATAAAAATAAAAATAAATTACATGAATTTTTTTTTTTTATAAGAAGCATCATAAATGAAATTGATGTTGGATGACTTGTTTTGGTCATTAATCCATAAAAACAAATGAGTAGAAATAAAGCGTAGCAGTTAAACAACCACCTGGCGCACAACCTGCTCAATGCTGCACTCTCTGCATATATGTGGTTTGTGTGCATTTGTAGCCTTTGCGTCCACACCACTCCACTTAACAGCGATCGATCGTTTTAGTTTTTGTTAACACTTAAGATTTTTGTATGCTTTTTAACTTTTTTTTTCTTTCAAATTTTTGGCGTGATTAGGTGTAACTTTCATTATCTTTTTAATTTTTGTTTTTTGGATTTTAGTATAGATTTGAAATTCAGTTTTGTAGATATCACGAGAGTTCCTGCGAGAATTGTGTCTCCAGGGTGGGTCTGCGGTTGGTAGGAAGGGGACGACTAGTAACGCCGGCTTGATTGCGCAGTGGAGGAGGTGGTCCAGGACTACCATAAGCAGTCGCATATAATTGGGGACAAGAGTCTTTTATTAATTCCTGTGTTTCACGTAATTGTCGCTGTACTTGGGGTGCCAAACGTTGTACACTGATGGCAGGTGGAAATCGGTATTCACCGGTGATGGCCTGTTTAAAGGATATATAGTAAGCAGTAAAATTTAGTTATATGATTAACAAGTAGAAATTTTTTTATAGAATACTTGCCTGAATATTTTGCACATTGTCATTGTAGTAGGAGGACGTTGATAGCGCTGCTGCTGACAATGTCTGATTTTGGCTTTGCGGGGAAAGTTGTTCTAGTTGTTGTTGTTGTTGTTGTTGTAGTTGATGCTGTTGTTGTGATATTGCTTGTTGCATACTTTGTTGTTGGGCAGTGGTGGCTTGACCATAATATGCTAATTGGAGCGTCACTGCTCCGGATTGCGGACCACCACGACCACCATTCATATAATTTGATGTAGCCGCTGTGGTTGCTTGTAGATTTGGCGTGGCGGGGATATATTGATTTTGCATAAGATTATTCGGCGGGGATGGTTGTTGCATTTGTTGTTGTGCTAACGGACTGGAATTGAGTAACATGCGACCGTCCACCAAACGCTTGGGACTAATCTGATTCGATTTGCCGCCCAGGTGTGGTGAGGAGCCGGTTGGAATGGCCAGCAAATACTGTTGATTTGTTGGTGGTTGTGATGGTAATGGGGTATTATTGGATGCTGCCTGCATTAGTGCGAGAGCATTGGACGAATTTGCCTTTATACCGATCACATTCGCCGCCGTAGGTGGTGCCGTAGGCTCACCAGCAGCGCCCTTACCTAGTGGCAACTGCGGCAATACAGCCATTTGATGGAGCATTCCTGAATTTATATGCGACAGAACTAAAGGTTTATTCGGTGTCAGTTTTAGGGGAGCGCTAACTGATGGCATTATTGTACCGCCATGAGGTAGAAACTCGGCACCACCAAGTGTCAGTTGAGATGGCATGCCAGTCGTTAATAGGGAGCGCGGTGTAACCAATTGTTTTGCTGGCGTTTGACGGACCGGTGTTGTTTGTAACGAACGACTAGCGGACGAACACATGGATGCCGTTAAGCTGGCTGACTCCCAATGCTGTACCAATGCATTTAATCGAGCCTCCTCCAAGGCCATTTCAGTTTCACTATTGGAATCATAATCCGGTCCCTGAAATTGTGCCAAACCGTTAATATACAAACTGGCGATATTTAATATATGTGAACTGTTGGACAAACCTCTTCGATCTTTTTATCCAACATGCGGAAGAAGTTCTGTTGACTAGTAGATATTTCTCTGGGTAAATAGTTTATACAATTGTCATTAGGTAAACGCGTAGACGCGCTATAACATATATAAAACAATACTTACTGACTTTGCAGTAGTGAGAGATTTTTAGCTCGCAATAATGACACGGACACCTCTTCATCCGTTTCGAGCGCATCTTTATTGCTATTTTCTTCAGTTTCTTCATTTTTATCGCGTTCACGATTTTGAAATTTTTCCGTATCCTCGATGTGTCCTTCATCTTCATCTGTTTCACCGTCTGAATCAACTTTAAATAGAAGATGATAAGAATAAATGAATTTAAATCAATTTACTTTAAGAAGAGTAAATGAAATTAGACTTGGAATTTTATTAAAAAGGATTTCCAGAAAATCTTATTATAAGGATTGATTGGGATAATTTTTACTTTCAAATGGAATATTTTCAATTGAAATTCATTCAGTTGCTTACTTTTCATTTCCAAAAGAGTATTAATTTTTCAATTTCAATTGAGCATTTTTCATTTACATTTAAAATATTTTCATTTTCAATTGAACTTTATTCAATTTCAGTTGGAATAGTTTAATTGCATTCTTTTCATTTCCAAATGATACTTATTTTTCAATTTCATTGAAGGATTTTTCATTTTCATTTAAAACTTTTTCATATTTAATTAAAATTTATTCAATTTCAATTTGAATAAATTTTGTGTACATAATGCTAGCAGTATAAATGGGTATATGACATAGTACATGTGTATGTATAATGCTGTGTATAAGTATTGAGATGTCTACGTTAAACATCCGTTTCCGTTTACATAACAAAATTATTTATTTCATATTTGTAAATATTTGACTTATGACAAATTGATGAATACATATATACCTATATATATATATTATATAAACAAGTAAAAGAATTGTCATCAAAACAAAATAATCGTTTCGTTCAATACGTACATGATATGGATACACACATATATGATAGTTATCTATACTGCGATAGTAAGATATTGATGTATGTATGGGTAATAAAAATAAAAGGTGTTGACATTTTTCTAAGCACGCGTCAACACTGCCAATAAAATTAGACAGTTATTAATCATTCTTAGTTGACGTTTCTGTGCCAAACACACATCATGCTTAGAGGTACACTCTCTTTATTAGAACGTTTGCAACACTTAGCAAGTATAACGAGTAAAAACATTAAATGGGTAGTTTTTAAACAATATATACCCATGCACACAAGATAAGCACACACAAACACGGACATGTAGAGATCTCCTTATATTTTAATGAAAATCAAGAATTTATAGTGAAGTCATCAACGGACAGCTTTCCAACTACAACTGTACATCAATTAGTTTGTACGATTTCATATTCAGTCCAGTTTAATCCAGTTTCTAACTCAAAACAAATTCTCTACATATAATATTTATGTAAAATGTTCTTTGCTTTACATCATGTTGACTGTTGATCTTATCCATGGAGACTAACCCAAGTTGACTACATATATAGACACATAAACTCTGCCTGATTTAATTACTCTGATAAATGTGTCCTTCGGTGGTATGTGACAACACTTAAAATGGGAACGAGGTAAATGAACGAACAATTACATTTGACATATGTAAGTCAGTATGTATGCATTCGTGTGTGATACTCTTTTAATGTTATTCACATATCCTTACACACTAACACACAAACACTAAAGGAATAGAAAGATTTTAATTTTACTTTTTTTTTTTTTTAGCTGAAATGTATGAATGTAGGTATGTCTGTATAATACTTATTTAGTTATGAAACTATGTGTGCGTAAGTGTGTGTGTGTGTGTGTTTAATAAAATGTACGACTGAGTGGGCTTGTTAGAGAGATGTTACAGATGTCTAAATATTACTAAACAAAACAGGTCACACGCAAAACACTCACACACGCACACACACGCTCATACAATTGTATTCATATAAACGTTTACTTCATAAGTAAATGTAAGTGTAAGCCTTTCACTATACTTAGTTGATAATACTGTTAGATCAACGGCTTGATAATACAAACACCCACACATTTATACGCACACACAACACAACACAACCCAAAGCAACTCAACTAAGCTGAAGTTATTATAAGCAGCCGACACAAATCCAGGTGTTAGATATTGTATATCCATTATTACAGCCGACACAAACACACCGATATGTACGAACAGGTGGTGTGACCTGATGATGATAATACTTTCTTTGTATTTGTTTTATTTTATTTATTTCTTTAAATTTTTACTACACTAACACAATTCCTACTAAACGATTGTATCATATATACAATATAGTTGTAGTTGTTGTTGTTGCAAATTATTATACGGCTGAGTAAGTGGTTATGTGTCTGTCCGTCTGTCTGTATGTGTTTGTTTATATTACCGCACAAAGAGTACAAAGATGAGAGATGACATGGGCTCGTGGTTGCTTTGGTTTACATGGGATTGAATGAATGTACACATGTGTGTGTGTGTATAGTTGGGTAGTATAACATAAGTGTGCTTACCGTGTCCTCCTTTTTTGCCATTTGCTTTGCTTTTCGATTTTCTTGGGTAAAGATGAATTTTACTTTGTCCACAGCCCATAATATGTGCCGCTGAGCCTTTTGCTCACTGTCTCTATCTCTCTCTCTCTCTCACTCTCACTCTCTCCTTATTTCACCTTATCAAAGAGCGGTGCGGTCAATAGGCCTCAACTGAAATGCATATAACACCAACAATATATGATTTGAAGTCAATTTTAATGCGGTATGCATTTAAAAAAAAAAAAAAAACAAAAATCATCGATTAGTTGATTAATGTATTGTATGCACAACGTAAACGGCATATAAGTAAATATTGTATTAGTTTTCTATTCACTGTCATTGAGAATATAATTCCTGTCAATAACCAAACGGCACTTATTATTATTATTTTTTTTTTTCTGGGTGTCTACCCGAATATATTTATTTTTCTTTCAAGTTATTATCGCGTTTAGGAAATATTTTGTATATCTCCAACTAAATTTTCGTAGTGTTTGCTGTTTTTTTTTCATATTTGTATATAACTTAGCGTATAAATATGCTTGGTTGTGTATATATACAGTCAAGGGAAAAAGTTTGGGAACAAAAAAATTTATATAAATTTTTTTTCTAGAGAAACTTAAAAAAATGAACCATTAAGGAAATATTTCAAGCAATTGTAGTAAAAACCCAACATAACATTCGATGGACAATACCAGAAATCTGCAGAGAGATGTATAGGAGTTGACCAAAATTTGCATTTTTATAAAATATATGCAAATAAAACCTCAAGCTGTTGGATTATAAGATTGTGTAGCCACTAAAAACATCCTGCCATCATATCAAAATTAGAGAAAACGAATAAACTGGACCAAAGAGCACTGACATTAAAGATTAAAGCGTTGGAATCAAAAATTTAGGACACTATCATGTATTAAGCTGCTGTCCCCAATAGCTCAGACGTATAACACTAAGCTCTAGTTGCGATATTCCATGGAACTTGTTTAGAATAAACGAGGTAAGAAAAAGGTGGCAAGCTTCGAAGCAAGAACTAAGGAGACCATTATTAATTATCTGGGAAGCTAACGAGCCTGAAACTAAGAAGAAATTACGAAGAAATGTACACATCCTTTTTCTGTCAATGCCGAAAATCTCTTTCACTGATATTGAAGCACCACTCCATTGTTTGCCTGTCAAGTCTAGGTCTGTACAACCTTTTCAAAAATACAGCTATTATTATACTCTTCCTACAACTGAAGGCTTAACAGTCGAGCCCCTAATGCGAGAGATTGTAGGTTCGATTTCCGCAGAGTATAAAATTGTGGGACTGAAGCCTGCCTAAAAATAGGGGAATTTTAAATCAAATTCTATCTATGGAGCATAAGAGAGGCATTTATAGGTGATTCTACCTGAGATCGGATCTTTAAAAAATATTAGGGGGTTTCATAAATTGCTCATTCCGTTTGCAAATCTTGAATGGAAGCATTAGAGATCCTTGTGATATAGAGACGTAAAGCTGAATTTCTGGATATTTTACGTTTCTGCAGACAGGTTTTTATTTAAATAGAAGGAATCAGTTGAAAGCCACGCCCACAAACGATAAAAAACTTTCCATCAGCCATCCAAAATACAGTAAACAGTTGGTAAATCTTTTTAAAATAACCACATCAATGTGGCAAAAAAAAAATGGGCGGGGATAGGTCACAGATACGTTCACAACTAAAATTCTATAAAAATTTGGTTCAGAATCTGACTTGTTAGATGATTTTTAATACAAGAGCTACCAGAAAACGAAATCAGTTATCTGCCACGCCCTTTACTGTAAAACAAATTTGGTTTATTTTTATTAATTATTCTATTGTTTCTAAACTTTTGCCCTTGGATGTTTAGCTGACATGCCCTTATTTGTAGTATATAGAATTGAGTCTCTCTCTCTTTCTCTCTCTTTCTCTCTCAAAGTCAGTTTCTCTTTATGTCATTCTGTTTATATTCAAAAATATTCTATGAATTCACATAATTTTCTTTTAATGAAGATTTTTATAGTAAAGCTAAGTTTTTTTTTTTATTTTATTCCTGGCATTTGATACTTCGGGAATGAATAACAATACCGAGAGAGTAAGCAAACTTGACTTAATAAAGTTATAAAAGGAGAGATAGAGTAAGCGCACAAATAATTCAGCTGAATATATTCTCTTTGCCAAAAAGCAGTGATTGTATGAAATAGTGAAGACGAAACAAACTCTATAAAGAGATTATGGATGCTAGTAATTAAATAATTGTCAGAAAAGAAAAGAAAAAAAACTATATAATCTTGAGATTTTGAATGATGATGATTTATGTATAGCACACGCGTACGTATGTGTATGTACAACAATACTTTACAACACTAATAGTCTGCTGACTTTATGCATTTACCGCAAACACTTTAATATTTTCTGCTTCATTGATTATCTGATTACACATTTGTTCTTTGTTCAACACTCCTCAACTGCATTCTGTACGAATGAAACATATTACGGTTATTATTATTATTATTCTTATTTTTTTTATTAGCACAGATATTTAAATATGTCTTCTTTCTATCTTTCCGTACTATTCGTTCTGTCTCGACTCTCCGTCTTGGTATGTTGTTGTGTTTTGTTCATGAGGTCAGTCCGTTGCTGTGTTGTGTGGTGTTTAGGGTCGTCAGACAACGGTATTTTCATTGAAAGTAATCACATATGTGTCTGTATGTATATACACGATACTGATGATATAGTTCTTCTTCTTTGCCTTCTTCTATAAAAACCTATTTCCACTCAACAACTAAGGGTTAACGCCTCAACAATTCAACAGTAATGTTATTTTAAATCCATCTCTCTCTCTCTCACACACACACGCAAAGAAAAGAAAAATTTCAATTCAATTACGTTTTATTTCTTAAGTATTTTACGTTTTGTTGTTGTTGTTGTTGCTGTTGTTTTTGTTATTTTCATATTATTGGTTTTTATCTTATTACGACAATAAGTAGAAATACTTGTGTTTATCACACAATAAACAAGATTTTAATAATACGCACATTATACACGCACATTATTATTAATGATGCAGCACGAATAGTACAACACACCGCACACACATATTTCGTTTATTTTAATTCACATTTTTCCGTCAGCAACTTATGAAAAAAATGATATTATTGCGAATGATGAAAATTTACGCTGAGCTCCCCCCAGTTTGACACAATTGCCGCTTGTATTCATTTTTCGTTTTTGTTATTTTGATTGGTGTTGTTGTTGTTTTTGTTGTTATTACCGTTACTCTCTTATAAATATAATTCAGCCATTATATGATAATAATGAGAGTGTATATAATAGAAGTTCTCTTGTTATTGTATTTACCGTATTTAGCCGGATAAACAACCACCTTAGAGAAGCTTTCGTTAAATGTGGCTGAATGTACCGTTAAGTGTCCGAAAACTTCTATAAACATGAATTTCCGTTTATTCGTTAAACTTGTCTCTCTTTATCCCTCTTTATTACTCTCTTTCTCTCTTTCACACACATGATGTTTTTTTTTATATTTTTATTTTGCTTACAGTTGAATAGATAGTAAGTTGGCGCTGTCTAATATTATGGAATTGATTTTTCTATTTTTATACATATTTATATGAAGAAAGTTGTTGTTTTGTTTTTGTAGACACTTATTTAGATTAATAATATTTAAATATAATTTTAATTTTTTTATTTGTAAATTTATTTTGTTTTCATTGGAGTTGTGGTTCAAAAAAAAGTTCAGAAAATCAATTCAATTTATACCGAAAATGTTGCTGTTGTTGTTGTTGTTATACTGTTATAATTCTTTAAATTCTTTTAAATTTGTTTTCCATTATTATGTACGTATGTCCAGGTCACCTGGTAAATTATTTAATATTTAAACTCACTTCTCTTTGCCGCAGTAGTGGTTCTACAGATGGTAGTGGCACGGCTACTAATACTGTTACTGATGGTAGTGGTAATAGTGGTGGTAGTGGTGGTGGTTTAATTCACACAACACAAAATGCGGTTAGCATGGGGGTAAGTGTGTGTATGTATATAATGAAAAATTTTTCTTTCAATTTTTTTTTGTGCACAGGAACTTTGGAAACTCAATAGTTGTTGTTGTTGTTGGTTATTTTATTTATTTATTTATTTTATGAATTATTTGTTTGTTTTTTCAACTCTCTTCACCTTGTTTAATATTCATCATACGTACATACACACTCTTTTCTTTTTATTATAATTATTCAATAATAATTTCCTATTTTTATTCTTATTTTAATATTTTGATTTTTTGCTTTTTGCGTTTAAATATTTCAAAATTTTATATAAAATAAATTTTTACAAAACAAAAAAAAATATACGTAGAATATTTTTTTCTCCGTTCTGATGTTTATGTTAAACGTCTTAACAATGCAAATACCATTTGAGTTGGTACACACACAGTTGCTATTGTTACTATAAAGAGCATAAAAATATAAATATTTGTTATATTCAGCAATAATAGTAATTTGTGGTAAATTTTTCAAAACTTATAAAGGAAAGCTTTAAAGTTGAAGTGAGAAGAAAGCTTCTCGTGTAAATTTATTTTTATAGATAATTGTAAGTGGTGTATAAATTTCTGTATAGTTGAAGGAATTACATTTCATTTATCTAGGACACAAACCTTATATTTTAATTACTATTTACAAGCAGATGTGTCTCCATGTGTTGACCATTCAGAACTCTACAGTTTAGTAGAATAGTTATTAAGTTGTAGCAAAGTTAAATATTTCATACATTTCAACATTGTTACATAGAGGATGTATAGAAATTTTTGATAAAAAGGATTGCCTATCGTTTTTTTATAGTATAAAGAAAAGTTTCTTCGAAAAAAGGTGACCTTAGAGGAAGCTCACTGCAAAATCTGTAGAGAGACACGCCCAAAATTGACAAAAGTCTCTAACAGTTACATAAATTTTGGACCAAATTTTTTATATATCCTTCTACGGTTGTGATGAAATGAGCGTAATCGGATATCAGACACGCCCACAATATATAATAGTTGGAGCGGAATTTGAATAATTTTTTTTTTAATTTCAGAAAATAATTTTTGCCACACCCACGCAATTTACATAATAACAATGTAAATGTATTTAAAATTTCAACTAAGCGCAGAATAAATTTTTCACTTAAACATAATTTAGGATCTTCGTACACCTTGTTAATGCTGGACGTGACCATTATGAAATTTTTCTTTTATTCCCTTTTTTACATTTACTATGTATGGTATGTGATATATTGTATGTATGTAGCTTCGCTACGGACAATTCGATGAGGCTGACAAATGCATGAAACTTTCAACGACCAACTTTCCTTGGGTATAATACAATATTATCATAATAAAAAACTTTTACGTTCATTATGAATGTTTGTGTGTGTGTGTGTGTGTATGTGTATATATTGTGTATTATATAAGTAACAACAGATAGTTGTAACTGTCATCGTTATTTATGAAATAATGCTTAGTAAGTTACATACACACACACATACCATTTCTACTCGTTGATATATTTCATAATTTGACTTAAGGATGCGTCGGTTAGTACGTGTGTCGAGTGTTTAGATTTGTAACGTTTGTCACTTTATTATTTGATAATATATTGTCAACATAATGATAAGCAAACCAATGGGGAGTAAAGTACCAAAAAAAAAGAAATGGTGTGTGACCATTAAGAAAACAACTCTCCAACAAACAAGAGAGCAAGAGATGTAGAGCAACCATTTATTATAACCGACATTCGGCGCAAATGAAATGTTATGTTAATAATAACAACAATAATAGTGATGATATTACCGATAATGAGAGAATTAGATATTTTTTATAATGACATCCACTTAAGAAAAAGAAACAAACTTTACAATGCAAGAAAATTCTTAAAAAAAATTATGTTAGTTGACGATCTCAAATGCAAATAGTTGTCAAGTATAATTGTTCAAGGTCTTAGTTTATATTTCGGTTCAGCAACATTATGTGAATCCGCTAAATAATGTCCGTAAGTCCATCTGCTTTGTAACAAAAATTCTTCAATAATAATCAACAGACAGACAGACACAAGAACACGCGGACATACGTGTCTTAATCGACTTGGTTTTTTATGTTGATCAAGAATACTTTGTAGGATTTCTGATGCCTCCTTCTAGGTGTTACAAATGGAATGTCAAATTTAGTATACGGGGGTTATACTGCAGGGTATAATTATGGTAGTTGACAATTTCAGATATAAACTGTACTGTTTATTAAGGACACAAATTGGTATATTTCAAGCCTTTTTTCTAGACTTTTAAATCGAATATGAAACTTAGCAGTGTGAGGGTTTCTATTAGCATAACTCTACCACACAATATAAACGTACAAACGCATATCCTATGTATTGTCAATCATATTTGAGGGAATTAATAATCGTGTGTATATGTATGAATAGAGACATATCTCTCTCTCTCTTTCTCTCTTTATATATATGTAAAATACGTTTGATTTCTTCACTTCTTCTCAGTGTTTGGATATAAAAAGGGTTGAATGAACACTTGTTGTTATGTTTTTATTGTTGCAGTTGTTGTTGTTAGGATATCGGTGGGAAATATTTATGCATATATTTTGCCCTCATATGCCTCGGTGTTTGTTGGGTTGTGCGCCAACAACATGTGGAATTGATTACAAAACGTTTACGCAAATTAACAACATACTGTTAAGTCCGCGGGGGCTTATTTTTTTCTTTTATACATATCTTTATTCTGTGCAGTTCAGTACCGTTCTGTTATGTTTTGTTTTTGTAGCAAAATGTGTATAAAATAAAATAAAATAAAATAAAATTTGCATGTTTTCCTCTACATATGAGAATTTGGCTAAAGGACGAACTTTTAATACATGTTTTATCCTTGTTATCAGATATTTGAGAGAAAAATTTTGTAAAAAATTTTATGAAAAATTTTGATAAAATTATATAAAAAATCTTTCCTATCGATGTTGTATGTATATATTATTAATGTTGTTGTTGTTGTTGTTGCTTTTATTTCTTATTATTAAAGTTTCACATAAAAAGAAAAAATCTTGTTAATGATGTATATATATAAGTAGGCGTGTCATTGTTAGCAATATTATTTCAATGAATAATGTTAGTGCCACGTGCCTAACACACCCTGTGCTGCTGTTAATTTTTGCTTCGCACTTTCTTTTATTTCTTAAATGTTTATGATAAATATTTTTTTTTGTTGTTCGAAAAAGAAAAAATGTTGAACAACATATACAACTGACTATTTTTTAGTGTTGTTGTTATTGGCATATATAAACTGAACACACGCGTTTATTGCCAATAAGTCCTCAATCACTTCCGCTTCAGTTCAGTTCCGTGATTTAGCACAAATAATGTTTTGATTGCATCATGGGCACATGGATTGTGTTGGATTGTGTTGTAATTATTATAAATGTGCCAAAAGTCTGTCAGTATTATTATTACGCTATAAATTTGATAAAATATTGTAATAGAAGAAATATTGTAGAATTCAAGTCGGTGTAAAGTTATAGTGTTAGATAATTAAGGCAGGTAGGGAGTTAACTCTACACCAATTAGTTTCACAAGTTATGCTTTAATTAGT
This sequence comes from Ornithomya chloropus, assembly GCA_963971445.1. Classification (NCBI taxonomy): domain Eukaryota; kingdom Metazoa; phylum Arthropoda; class Insecta; order Diptera; family Hippoboscidae; genus Ornithomya; species Ornithomya chloropus. The sequence continues at coordinate 4,435,371 of OZ020532.1, forward strand.
TGAGATGTATCAGTAAACTTGAGTCATGGAAAGGGGTTTTAAAAATGGTTCGATCGCGTCCAAATTTGATACAATTAATTGTTAACCAAATAATCCATTGTTTTTTTTTAATTTTAAGTAGAAGGTTGAATAAACTGCCACACATTGATGTTTTAATAAAAAGTGGATTGAAGAACAATCTTTCCACATATAGTATATAAGTAGTACTCCAGATTTTCAGAGAATGTGATTCGATAAAATTGAGCTATTTCGCAAAGCGAAGGGTTTCCTCTTCTTCATATCTGAACACTCTTTCAGAAGTTACACTAAAGTCGCATAGCACCTGATAGCCATGTGACTCATTATAGTGTCTAATCAAATCAAAATTTAATAAATTCTGTATTTTAACGTCGGCTTAACTTTAAGCGGAGTTTTCTAAATATATCACCCGACGAAACGTACATACCCCATTACATATGCTAAGAATATTGTCCACCGTTAAGTGGGTGCAAAAAGGATGTAAATGCAGTTGCATTTATCAACATTTGTCTTTACTTTAGAGATGTAGACATTTGCATAACATTGTCTGTCATTACTTAACTCGTGGTATAAAAAAATTTACATTTTTCACTTTAAACAATAATGCTTGGATAAGTGTGTTTTGTCTTTGATTCCAAAAGGAGAGAAAAACATGTTTTGAGATCAAACCTTTGGGATAAAATGAATAGAAATGTTTCCAAAGAGAAAGGGAGAGAGGAAGAAGGCTGAAAACGATCCAAGTCTACAAGAAGTGTTAAGAAAAACATTAATAATTACGAGTTATTTTTTCCTAAAATAAGACTTAAATGTAAGCTTTGTCTCTCGAGAAAGGGCTTTACTGTTGCTGGTAGGAATTTAAAGTTAAAATTCAAAGTCAAATTAGCTGTTTGCCTTAAGGTCGAATGTTTTATCAATATTTAGCTTAAACTGAATACAATTGTTTCTTATTTGTTAAAATAAAAAAAACAATCAAGCTCCCACTCCATCATATTTATTTGATTGTTACTATAAGTACACATTTCCAATACAATAGACAACAAGTGCGCTGTCAGAAGGCGTAAGCCATAAGACGGTAAAGCCAAAGAAGAGGATATGAAAATATAAAGAAATGTAAAATAAACAAAAGTCTGAAAGAGAATCAATATATGTTAAGTGCAAATATGGTGGACTTTTAACCAACAGCCGTTATCTTAAACACATACCCACAGTCTGCTAAACAAAATGAACGATTGATAAAAAAAAAGAAAAGGGGAGGATGGGAGAGGTCGTTGTTTAAGCGTAAAAATACACAGGAAGCTGATTTGCATGAGAACTCTGCAAATGGGGGGCAAATGTTACAAGTTATACTTGAAGAAGAACTAGAAGAAGCACAAAAGACAATTATAGTTAAATATTGAGAAGAAAAACAGTATATATATATATATACGTAAATTTATAACCAAAAATATATGGGGGTTGATACGAAACGGACCTTGTGCGGAGACTGTAAAGATTATGCACAAGCGAGTTTTTAAGACACAAAGAAAACATAAATTAAATGATTGATTTCATGTAAAGTACAGCAGAAACGTTTATACAAGACATCCAATCAACCAATAACAACAAAAACAATTTTGTTGAAAAAAAAAACTGAAATTGAATAAAATATAAACAAAATGCAAATGTTGTGGAATGATTCAGAGGTGGGTAGACAACCATTTTTCAATTACTTTGAGTAATTGTACAACAATAAAACATTCAATCAATCGCTTATACTGTAAACGATTATATTTAACAATTTTCAAGTGTTAGATAAGAAATATATGCCAGAACAACTGTTGAAAAAGAAACTTATTTTAAAACATATCAGAACTTGTACAAGAGTCTTGCACAATATTAAGTAGTATGATATAATATTAATGAAAGAAGAATTATTACCGCCGTGAACATTATTAATTAAAAAGTTTTCATAAAACTAAGAAAAAGTTTACTGCTCTTAAATTAAGAAATTGTTCAACATACAGTCGTTCTACGCTTGAGAAAGGATAGCAATGGAAATTTGAAAGAATTATTTTAACATAGAGATAGACAGAGACGCAATACTCTGGCGTATGATGCCACTAGAGTGGAATAATTTTTTATGAAATAGGAAGAGAAAGAAAAAATCATTAAAAAGATGCTTTCAAAAATTATGCAAATTGATTTCAGTGTGAAAAATCCTTTTTTTTCTTTTTTTTTTTTCTTTCATAAGTACTTTCTCTCTCAATTATAACAGAAGGAAATCATAGAAAATCATCAAAACTAAAAGAAAACAATTAGAAAAACCAAATGTTTGGTTTGAGTCAAATTTTTAATACCCTCTATATGTATAAACAATATATGGGTGTGGCAGATAGTTGATTACACTCTTTAGTACTGTACTTAAAAGACGCGATAAGGCAAAAACAAAAATAGTTTGTTTTGTAAATTGTGGGCGTGTCTGTTATACAATCACGCCCATTTTTGGTATGTCCATGTACATTATATTATATTTCAACATTGTATCTCAACATCTGTCAACATTTGCGACTTTAAGAAGGTCCAAAAATAGACAGATTCACGGACACACGGACATAAATGTCTAAATCAACTCAGAGTTTAAAGCTGATTAAGTATATATATATATATATATTGTGGGGTCTTTGACACCCCTTTCTCTACGTGGTGCATATGGTATGACAAACTTAGCTTATGTGTCCACTTATCTTATGTGGCGGGTATGAAAAATTGTCCACAAAATTTCATTAAATATTTTTTACAACATTTTGTATAAAAAGAAAAAATTAATGTTCTTAATGAAGAATATTTATAAATGACAAACAACAACAACAACAACAACAACAACAACAACAACAACAACAAATAAAATAGAAAGAAAAAATCATCAGTCAACTCTAATAAACCAAACTGTTCTTGTTGATGACAATTGTCGGTAATAAGGAAAATATTGTTTCAAACGACAGCATAATCACAGCATTATTAAGAAAACAAAAAGAAGGACAAATACATAAGGATAGAGACAAAGAGAGATAATAAAAAATTACAAACTAGAGAAAGATTTTTTGGTTAGTTGTTCGGATAATAAGAACACAAGAATCAAATTATTATAAAAAACTTGAAATGTATACAAAAAAAAAAAGGAAAAAAATTGGACAATGACCATAAAGTAAGAAAGATTCTTTCGTTTGTTTTGATTGTTGCTTAAATTTCTCCCTCATTATGTCTATTCAGTGAAAAACTAAGGTTCAGGCCAAATAACAAATATTACAATAAAAACAAACAAATATTGTAAAAAAAAAATAAATTTGGTACAAACTCTCAACTCCGTAATCAGTGGGCGTAGTTTGTAGCTCTCTAATAAGATATTTACTATATTTTAACCAATAAGTAGGATTTTGCGCCAAGTAAAGTTTCTTTTGTAAATTTTATCTATTATTCTATCACGCCTATCTATCACTTTGGGCGCATTCATGGAAGGGTTAAATAATAATAGTTGTCGTAATGTGTGCAATACTTGACAATTTAAAAAATGAATACTTCTTTTTGTAAAATATGGACATACGGACGGAAATGCCTAAATTGACCCAGACTTTGATGCTGAAAAGCTTTACTTTAACTTATGGATTTATATATAAATGCTAAACAAGTTTTGTATGTTTATAAAGTATTCTCCGTGATATTTACTTAAAAATAGTCGTTCCTTGGATATCCTATTTACATTATAGCACATTGCCCTCTAAGCTGTTGTAAAAATAGGAAAAATTCCATTTGAATTCGCTCAATGATATCTTGGATGAAAAGTTTGTAATTTTGTAATGAATGAATCAAACATGCTCTGTTTGAATAATCAACTATTGTAGCTCATTAAAATGTAATAAAGTTATAAGAATGTCTCTTATTAGTGCGGCAGACAATGTGGTGCTTGGCCTTAAAGTCTGGCACCTAAGACACCATATGTGCAAACAAATACGCAAGTAGCGAAGCGAAGAGGCCGTTTATTAAAAGAAATGTGAAAAAAATGCAACTAAACTAAATGTTAGAAACTGAAGGAAGGATGTAGAGGACAGGAAGCTGTGGTGACGCAACAACAAACAACTTTTGTTCAAACAAAACTGAAATACAAAGAAATTAAAACATAAAGTTAAAAAAAATAAATATGAAGATGAGGAATTAAACAAAAAAAACTGTATAAAGTTATGACTAAAATGAGAGAAACCGTCTGGTAGGCAGCCAGGTTAACGAAAAGGGCCCAGGCCAGCTTGGCTGCTTTCGTAGGATAAAGTATAAAACTTTTATATTATAACTTTTCGTTTAAGGTACAATGTATGTATGTTATATATCCCGATACCAGAATATATATACATTTTTTGTATTTTTGAAAAAAAAAAACACAAAACTACAAAATAAAATATTGTGCCATCATCACAAGACAGTCACAAGACACAAGATAAAAAAAAGCAGCAATTGCAGCAGTTGTTGAAAAGTTGGAGAAGAGGTGCAGTTGGAAGTAGCAGCAGCAACAACAACAACAACAATAAAAACAACATTAGTATAGCAGCATACACACTTATAAGAAGAACAAGAAGAATAAATGTAACATGATTTAATGACATGAATTATGTATGAGTTCGTTGTCAATCAAAAACCACGTCAAACGTTTTGATAGCGTTGTCAACGCTCCCTTCTCTCCAATGCAGCTGAAGTCTAAACAACAACAACAACAACAAAACAGAAAAAAACACAAGGATTATATAAAATAAACTTTTTCATCATATAAAATAAAAATAGAAAAAAATAAGATGAAATAACGACAATTTTTTATTCGTTTTCGTTAGGTACACACTCAGTCACTCGTTTCGCTCATAAAGTACACAAAGTGTGGTTTCAATGAAATGTTGTAGAAATACTAGTAAAAAAAAAGCAAAAAAAGAAAAGAAAATTTAGCTTAAACCGCATTTTAAATACCCTCTACAATTGTTATAAAAATAGTTTCCTAAAAGAAACCATTCCAGTACTTTTAACGCAATTATATCTTAGTAAAAAATTTACTCTGCCCCATGTGGGTGTTGCAGTCTACAAATACCTATAAAAAATTATGTTTACATATAAAAATATACTAGAAATGTTTAAATTTTTACAGTCATAAGCATTTTATCAAAAGACAGACAGACGGACAATCAATCCTTAACAGAGTTATTTATAGACAAATTTGCTTTTTTTATAGTTTACAAAGTATTTTTCTTAATAATTGCAAACAAAGTGATGAATTTAATATAACTTAGCCATTAAGAGACCTCCTACAGCTTTCTTTCTATACAAGAGTGATGGAGGAGGAAGGAAACAATTTATAAAGAACACTTTTTTAAAACCTTTATTAAATATGAATTTTTACTAGAATTGAGTGCCATATATGTCAGTACATATTTCATACATATTAACCTGATAGTAAGAATTTTAATAAACTTTATTGCTGGTGATTCTAAACCGAACATGCTGGCCATCCATTAATAAATGCTCTTAATAAGAAGAAGAATTGCGATGCTTGTTGTATCTTTCTAGCAATTAGTAGTTGTGTTTTGTTGTTGTTATTTATGTAACTTTTTTTTGCAATACATGAACGTTGGTTGGTATAAAAAATGCTGGTGAGGTGATGGTAATGGTGATACAATCATTTATAAAAGCGCCATCATACCATTTTTGGGCTGCCAAACAAAACGGTCTCCGCAAACATGTAACATTGTAGCAACTCATTGATAATATTTATGCTGGAAGAAAAATGTTGTTGGTTGCTTTTGCTTTAGGTTTATTTTTTTTCTTTCAAATTTTCAAGAGAGATTGTGTTGATGGCGACTCGGCCTTGTTTGTGGATGGGCCAGCAAACACTTGTTAACACCAAATTAATGTGATATCTGCTGAATTAATTTCAACTCCCAATTCAGTTTAGTTTTGTTGTTGTTGTTGAAGTGAAATTGTAAAGAAATTCTTTCATATTTGTACAGCACCCAGGAAACATTATGCGGCACTACACGTACACCTATACATGGCGCGCAAAATATTTGTAGGCCGTGTCTTGCACAACATAACAACTATGGCAACAACAACAATAACAACAACCACTCATGTTTACACTGTTATATTTGCAATATAAAAATTATACAAGTCTTCTTTAGCTGCTGTGTCGATAGCAACGATCCATCATGCATTTGCCATATTGATCGTTTGTATCTGAAAAAAAAAAAAAAAAATAAAATTCTCATTGATAAATTGTTGCAAGCAACATTTAACAGCTGCCTTAACATACATATATTGTTCCCAATTTTTCTTTTATAAATTTCTTCCTTCTTGCCTTACTCTGGCATTTCATTCACGTGTCTAGAGAAAAAGTAAACGTAAGGTGGTAAGTAACCAACCAGGGGTTAAAGTTAGTCAAAATCGATTGATTAAGCTGTAAGACACGTGTACATATAAAAAAGGGGGCGCGGCATATATGAAATTTTATATTTCTAACTATGAAAATATGTCCTCATTAGCGAATCTTTTAACAAACGCAGTTTATTGTAAATTATGGGCGTGTCTGTTATCGAATGTTGACCATTTTTAATAAGAAAACTATCTACGCAGCTTACTGCAACAAAGTCTCCTTTAAGAATATTATCAAAGACATATGGACAGACGGACAAATTGAAATAAATTTGAATTTTTCATTCCGTTACACGTTAGTTATCACTTACATAATGTACATAATATCATTATCTACTTACAAATGTCCAATAGTATGATTCCCACATACCCGACTTGGTTCAAATAAGAAGTCCTAATATAGGTTTTAAAATAATTTTATCTCATTGAAGAGAATTCACTTATTATAGACTTCAAAAAAAAAAAAGGAAAGAAAAAACGCATGCATGTCTAATTTGTTGTTCAAATGTGGTCAACACGCAAGCGCCATTGCACCAACGATATCTCAGCAGCTTAACGTACGAACAACTTTTCTACCAAATACGGTTGGTAGACGTTACAAACGCAGTTTGAAAAGTTTACTGATTTTGTGAGATCTCTACGTTTCTTATACCATGTGTGTACAAATAAGGTGATGAATTCCTTGGAGAGTTTAAAGTCAGAAAGAAAGGTAAGCAAAGCAAAGCAAAGCAAAGTAAAGTAAAGTAAAAACTTGCCATATAACCGCAGGAGTTATATGTTGTAGTGGCGTCGTTATTCCTGTTAATGTTCATTCTCACATAGAAATTCATGTCCAACCATTCAATGTTTAACCATTATTAATCAGAGTAGATCACTAAACGTAGTTGGGTTGGCTTTTTATATTGCATTGAATTGCTTTTATGATCGGTTTTAAGGTGCAGTTAATGTGCGAAATTGATAGAAAACTCACCAACATGACAATGACAGTTGAATATCATATATTGTTGATATGGAACAATAATAATGATTTTATCCGTCACATCACTATAATGGTAACTGTCTACACGCCTGATTATTAACATTTATAATCAATACCAGTTATGTTGGTCTAATATTTATTTGTCTTGTTTAAAAAATAGTTTAATTTCTGAAAAGCAATAATAAATAGATCACGTAGATTAATGGTCTTTTATTTTGTTTATAAATCATAATGTGATGTAAAAAGTGAACAATCTAAGATTGTTGCCACAAACTAGGCACTTAACTACTTTGTATACCGTCTTAAACAAACCAAATGAGAATTATATTAGTTTTTTGTTCAAAACAAATACTTGGTTTAGCTAATTGCATCAAAACTTTTCTTATTTTTCTCTAGATGCCTTCATAAATCATCAGAGATTGTAAAGCTGTAGTGAAAAAGGAAAGACAATGCAGAAAATTCTATGGCAGCAGCAGCGGATCATCTTAGAAGAAGCATTCGCTGAAACCACATATTCAAATACTCTGGCTTTACTGGTTTACTCAAAGCCTTTGCTAAGATATCCAAGTTATTATCAGAGCGTTGAGATTTTCTACATGGACTAGGAAAGCGATCAAACACCCAAACGGGTAAGACCTCGTAAGGGCAATGAAAGAGCTGACTATTCTGCGCTGTGGGGAAACCACACATCACTAAAATTGTAAAGCAAGTTACCCAAAATAAGGTGGCCAGCTATGGGAGCAACTGTAAAGTTTAAAAGCAGGCCTAAAGATTCATTCAACTAAACTTGAAACTACAGAGCATTTTAAAAACTTAAGACTCCTAAAGTGAGGTCACGGGCTTGCAAAATAGACGCGGCTTTTGTCAGCCCTGTTACAATAATAAGATAACTTAGTAGACCCCCAAATAATTTTAGTAATGATGTAAATTTTTATAATTTTATTTATTTGGTTTGCTTTCCAAAAAGTATAAAGAGAATGACTCATGAATTGTTGTTATGATATTATGAAATATAGCGTTGTTGTTGTCAACAAATTTTTACATTTTCCATGACTATGTATGCATTTCATTTAGAATTTATCTTGTTTTGAAAACTTTGCATATTTTCATATAAAAATAAAATAAAAATTGTTACATGTCCGCTAACGAGAGAGAAGACGGCATTTCAGCATATTTTTAATGTATATGTATATGAATGGGATACGCTGACGTAAGTACAATTTACACATATGTCCTTAATATCCTTTTTTGGAATATTTTTTCTCATTCGGTTTGGCAATCACATTAAGTAACCAGAGATGCTTGTATGGTTGGCTAATATGTGATGGTTGGTGGTTTAAGGAGGAGATGTATGCACTGTGTATGTATGTAGGATTGTAGAACACATTACCAAAACCACTTGGATTCTGGTCAAATGTACAAAAATTCATCAACATAGTTGAATAAATGAAAATAAATAACGAAGGAGAGAGAGATGTAGAAAAAAAAATGTCACAAAGGTGTAAATTTTAATTTATATGCACAAGAGTGGAGAAGGCAAGACAAACGAACGAACGCAATGGAATTATACAACACAGAAAATTGTCGCCAAATGAATGTGTTATGATGGCATTATCATCAAATTAAACAAATTGAAAAAGTGTACAAATGAGAAAAAAAATTGTTGAGAAATTACATGAAAAAAGTTACGTAAGAGAACATTTGTGGGTGGGTCGAGAGTAAAGGAAAACCACGTATTAGTGGATTTAGCACATTTTTAAGGTACGAAGGAACGAGTATATCCTTGCGTTGTAAGTGACTGTGTAAGTTTGCCACTGCAAAGGGCTTTGAATGCAACCTCGTTACGAACGTGGGAAAAAATCCTTTCCCTTCACACTACTTATCAGCTAACTGGCCCGTTTTTATATAAAATATATATTTTTTATATATTTAATAAATTTTACAAGAGCAGTGGGTGTGTTTATGTAAAGTATGCAGCATTTTTATTTGCAAGCACCCTATCTTATATCGGAGGCTCCCGCCTTGTCTGCGTACAATCATTTATAAGTATGAAAAGTATATGTTGTTGTTGTTGTTGTGTTTATACATTGTAGATAGATAGTCACACATATGTTGGTGTGTTAGGAGCTACTGGGTGTAATTGGTTTCTGTTGATTTTATTCTTTTGTTTTTTCTTCCTTTTTTCCATTTACATTCGGGTAGCACATCTTGAATGCTGCGCGCGCGTTAAAAATGGGCGGAGCACTTAAGCGTACAAAGAATGAAAAAAAAAACAGAAAAACAACAGAAAAATAAAATTATCTGTTTTGGGGCAAAAAAATAAAAAAAAGAGGTCAGAAATAAGGCAAAAAAGAGACGAACAATTTCATAGTTAGGCATGGTTGAACATGTAATACCGTACAGCTTACTAGAATGGGCTCTAAAAGTGGCATCAATATACCCCAATACAGTATTCCCAAAAGAAATCTTTCTTAAGCTAAACTATGTTTATACGCTTTACATAATATGTTACGCCCACTTTTTGTATGCACATGTGTAAGATGTTTAAGCCGTATATAGTTTTTTTAATTGTTTTTTTTTGCTCCGAGTCCAACGTGTAAGTTGATATGTATTATATACATTGTTAAAGATGTCATATACTATGCCACGCCCACAGTTTATATATAGTTATGGAGGGTATTTAAGATTTGACCTAAGCTACATGTATTTTATCGTAAATTTCATTACAGCAAGTGATCTGTAGATTGAATGAAACGAAGAACATGTGAGGACAGACGGACAAATTTCCATTTATTCATATAGTGAAACTAAATTCATTGTAAGACCATATCTTGGATTGATGTTAGATTATAAAATAGTTACAAACGTATACCCAAGTTTAATATATCTACGTAGCGTATCTGGTGTAGGGTAAGAATCAAACATTATTACTGTTCTGCTTTATATGCTGACCTTTTCCTTAGTGTATCTGTCAAGCGACTACTTTGTTGCAATAGTTTTTATTTTTTGTTTTGTTTTTGTCTTTGTTTTTGTTATCTTTTCTTTCAGTATAAATGCTGTTCGGCTTCTTTGGTACATTTTCACAACATCCAGCCCCATTGTTATGTATGTGAGTAGCCGAATAGCACACAACATAAAAATAATAACAATAATAATAAAATAACAGAGTAGAGTAAACAGCCAGAGCTAACTGTAAAACTGAAATAACTGAAAATAAAACAAACAAAAAAAAAGAAAAACACATGACGCGTACATTTCTGTATTTCAGTTCTCATCCACTATCATCAACCAACACACTCACACACCCAAATATATACAACACCCATGCACATAAGTTTGTGTGATTCTGTGTGGAGAGGCGGAGCATATGTTAGTTTAATTTTATTTTAATACATACAGACATACACTCATACACTCATATAGATAAATGCATATATATAGATACAGTTTTGCTGTTATTTTTATTGTATATAAGAAGAAGTAAAATTTTATAGCAAACGCCCCATAGTGAGAAACTTTCAATTGAAAAATTTTGCAAACTATTCGTCGTGCTTTTTGGTTAAGTTATAAGTTTTTCTTTTTTTTTTTATATTTTCATTGTTTTCTTTATTGCTTTACACATAAAACGTGAAATTTTATGGCAGTGGAGGCAGATGATACTTGAAAATGTTATTAAAAATTATTTTATATTATTAGATTATCTGTTTAGTACCTGCCACTAGTATTAACAGCACTTATCAAAAGTGGGGTGTAGAAGGGAAGAAGAAGAAGAAGTACTACTTTACAAAAATATTTTATAATAAGTAGAGATTTTTATTTCTTTTATCCACATTTTAATGTAATTACCAAAGATCTCACATGTGAAAAGCTTCTGTAAGCTAACTTTCTATCTGTCATACTTTATGGAAAAAAAGACATTAAAAATTAGTTGTCAAGCATTGTGGATGTGTCGTAGGTCCCACTGTGCCTAATTTCAATACCCATCAGTCTCCATTTCGATTAAATTTGGAGGCAACACATCAAAATTTGTGACCAGGAGAATGACTTTCACCCAGAAATGGTTCGATAGACAGACTGATACGATTAGATCAACAGAATATTCTCTTCTAATTCAAAATAAATGTACTTTGTTGGTTTTAAGATGTCTCTGGGGGCATAAAAATTGAAAATTTTTACTTATCGAATGTAGCATAAAACTAATGTTAGAATGAGTTAATGTTCGAATATCCAAACTATGAATTCTGAACGAATGATTCAATATTCTAATTATACCTTCGCCATAAGATAAGAGAGTATACTAAGTTTCTCAGAGACCCTATAAAGTACATACGAGTATATCAGCATAAAAATTTAAGTCGATTTAGATATGTCCGTCCAAGTGTCTGTCTGTTGTTAGCACGCTCACAGTCGTTAATGTTGAAATTTTGTACAATTACTTCCAGTTTCTGAACACAGAATAAGAACATTTCTCAAAATATATCAAAAATCACGCCTACAATGTATAAAAAGCTGTTTATTTTTTACAAAAATTTACCTTCCATAGATGAACCATTAGAAGGCTCTGTTTTTATAAATTTTTCAAAATTTTGATATTTGTTAAAAAGTTGACTTAGACTACTTTGAAAATTATGCTTCTTCAGTTAAAATCTGACTCGATATAGGTATATTGTTTGTTTTATATTTACTATGTCTATTGATGCGTTAAAAAATGGCGTGAATAGATAACAGACACGCCCCTAATTATAAAAATTCCTTTTTGGTGTGGGCTACCACCTTGAGCTAAATCTATAAATGTGAATTTTTGGCCTAAACGACACGTACTTGTTATGCTTTCATGTCATTTGAATTTTTTTCAATTTTTCTATACGATGGCGCTTCATAACGTATGAGTGATATTATTTGGGTGCTTGTGTGCTCTATGAAAATTTCTCTACTTTGTAAACTATCAAACATTTTATGCACGTCCAACATATTACACAACTTAATTTGTGCCATTCCACACAAATATTTGTACATAAATGTATATCCTCGCGTACAATAATCTAATTGAATTATTTTCATTAACATTTCATAACACATTCAGTGCCATACTAACAATTATCATAATTATGAAAATAACATTTTAAAATGTACACCTTCAACGAATAAGTGGCAGTAGCAGCAGCAACAGCAACAGCAGCGACAACAACCACAACATTTTTATAAACGATTTGTTTAGCTAAACAACAAATAAAGAAACAGATTGAAATTTCTTGGTAGAAAAGCATTTCAAAGTAATTGGCCCGCTCTATAATTAGTTTTTGGCATTTCTAGTGTTTTTTTGAAAAAAAAAGATGTTTTTTTCCATTTTTCCAACAAATGGCAAAATCTGCGGGTACATGCAAGCACTCAACCATAAATAGACAGCATTGCGTTCATTTTTATGCATTGAAATGAAATGTTTTGTTGTTGTTGTTGTATGTATTAGTTAATAAATAGGTATGTGCGTGCATAAGTTTCCATGTTGGTGTGTGTTGATGGGGATTTGAAAATAAAATTTCTTTCATGAAAAAAGCAAAAAAAAAACAATGTCATCACTGGCTGCCAGCAATGGAATATTTTATTGTACTTGTATACATTGCAGTGCAGGTAATGAATTCATTTCATTTAGTATTAGTTTCGGTGCTACTGGAAAAACAAGCAGAAACATTTTTTTTCTATAATTTTTCTGTATGAATGCGTGTAAATAAGTTTTGCTTCAAACACGCATGAGATTTATTTTTTTCGCGTTTGTAATTTTTCTTTCTTCTCTCTCTATTTTTATTTAACTACCGTCATACTAATGCTGGCGATGGTCTACTTATGAAAACATTAATTAATTAAGCAATGAACATGTTGCAAAAAAAGAAAAAAAAAACGAAAATACCAACAACATGAGAAAGGCACATTAACTTTTGTTGTACATGTACATGAACGTGGCGATAACATTTCGTGCCAACAGTTCAGTTCAATCTCCAGCTGAGATGTATAACTTCCCTCTTCTCACACACACAATGCTGCACATTCTTGAAGCAATTGAGAAAATATGTACAACAACTGACTTCTCATAAAATCTAGATTATCCATATACTAGATAAACTATTTTATAATTATTTAATTTATTAATATAATGTATACAATAAGGTTGTAATTTATGTAGAGAAACAAAAAAACTTTGCAAAAATGTTGGTCACAATCCATCATTTAATGCCCTGCTCTGCTTAGACTTCATTAATTAGTGACTAAATAATAAGAAATGTACTAAATTTGAACTTCATAGAGTATTTTTTGTGCCAGTTGATTGTAGGCAATAAAGTATAAGTGAATAATAAATTTAATTTGAATTGAAAATGTGGTAAATGGACTTTTTGATGATGGATCGATTGGTATTAGCAAAGATGATTTAAGATATCAAGATAGAATAAATTTTACAAACAAATCAAAATTATATAAATCTTGAAGTAAAACAGTAAGAGTAACGAACTTTATATGTTACATAGCAAACTACTTCGGCTACTTAATAAAGCAATGATTTTAGTTTTTCCAGAATGGCTACGTTTTTATTACACATATATATTGTCTGTACAATATTATTGGTGTTTATTTTCAATTCATACACATGTGCAATATTTTCGAATGAATTTCATTAGTTTACATTGTAAACGAGTACGAGTTGGAATTCATTCAATAGTTTGAACATTATATTACATCTCACATGACTATTGGCCGGCATGCCATGAATTTTCTTCATCATCATCATGATTCCTACAGATTACAAAACAGTAGAAATTGTTTGTAACGACGATTGTTTCAAAAACAATGAAAAATCTCGATTGCGGAAGAAAGTCAATAACATTTAATAATTGTTGTTGCATTATATGGATATAATTTCGTTTCGTTTATCTTCTTTGAAATTATTTTAAGTGGATTTTCCTGTATTTTTGTTATCTGTATGTGTGCTATATGTATATATGTATGAAATAAACTTTGCTTTAAATTATGCTGTGAATGCGTGTTGAAAAGCAATCCAATAAATTCCTTTTTTCCAAAACATGTTTTTCATGCACTTGTATCGCTCACATTCACACATGTATGTATTTATATTATATATGATTTATATGAATGTTTGTGGAATCACAACCAGAAGTAGAAGCAGCAGCAGCAACGGTTGGGTTGTTATAAAAACGAAAAGAGTGGCGCTTTTCCGAATGATATTGCTGCGATATTATTAACTTTATTATCATGATAATTGCTATTGTTTAACAAGAGTAAATTGCATGTGCTGTGGACTACACATAACCCATACACAATTCAAAGAGTGTAGGTGTAGGGGTGGTTTATTTTTACACACTATATCGTTTGAGGTAGAAACTTAAGTTTGTGCGATAAATTCTACACCTACCTTTAATTATTACAAAGGATTCAAAGTCAAAATCTAAAACGATTCAATTATGTCCGTCTGTACGTCCGTCTTTCTGTAAATTTGTGCTTAAGGTTGCATTTTTGATATAATTCGAAGAAATTTGGTACAAAGACCTTGATATTGACTTAAAAAGAAACCCTATTGAAAGTCAACCGAATTGGACCATTTTCATAAGCACTCCTCATATAAGGTTTTATTATAATAGACGTCTTTATGTGGCAAAAAATTGCAATTCTTAATATTTTTTAACAAAATTTGTTGAAGAGTAGTTAAATGTTTTAATAAAAAGCTATAAGAAATTTAGATTGAATCGGACCTTTTTTAGAAGCCCTTTCCATATAATGATATTTTACGAAGTGATTTATATGGCAAAGCTTCGAAATTAATTATAAACTAAATGATGTAGGGTACTAAATGGCCGGTTTTAACCGTGTATAACATATTTATTTGTTTTATATGAAATTTCTACTTCACTTATTCGTGTTCTTGCTTTTACTTAATTGTCGATTTAAAATGTATCTTCTTTTCATATCTAATACACTGCTATGGTTATGTCTTTAATTAAGAACTAACGGAACGACTTAAAAGCCAAGAATACATAAAAATCGAAACTTACCTGTGGTTGTTTTTTTTATATTATTTTTAATACCTTTTGTCGACAAAAACCACTGTTTATGAGTTTAAGTGCCGCTAAGCTAGCAACAGAATGTAATTAAAGGGGATTATTTGATTAGAGAGAATATTAATTGCCGTAAACCAGAACAAACGACATAATAAATATTTTATTTTTACTTTTTTTGTATTTTTTTAGTAAATGTGCGTGTATATTAAAGCTTATCAGTGGGTTTAGGGAAAGTATAATTTTCGCTCTATTTTACATTTAATTAGAAAGTAATATATAGAAAAATGTATAGACTGTAGATAAGAGAATTTTCTTTGAAGAGAAGAGAATAACTTCAAGTTAGAATGAAAATGTGAGCAGTAGGGGAAGGTTTTAGGTGCAGTAGCTATAAAGTTTATTAAGTTGAAGGTAATCTTTTACTAGTAGAGGTAATGTTATAGTCGGTTAAGCCCGATCATTTAATACCCTACACTATTTACTTCCAGATAATATTCTACATTTTCTTGTATCAAATTCTGGCGGAATATCTCAATAAATGTGACCTATAGCTCAAGCACACATTACAGAAAGACGGACGGACGTACAGACAAACATAGCTAAATCGGTTCAGATTTTGATCCTGAAGCAATTAGAAGAATTGAGGTTGGGTGTAGAATTTATTATTTAAGAGTTACAAACATTCGCACAAACTTAATAGACTTTTTGTCACAAGTGGTGCAAAGTAATAATACATGGACAGACAGACGGACATAGTATTTCATACACTACATGTAAATATTAGTTTCTTTGGGAAACATTTCTTATTCGAAGAAGATGAACACTCCTGATAACGCTCCACTATGGGTGCATTTGGTGCTTGTGATATTTGTCTAAGGTACACACATAAAAAAGCAGGTCAAGGAAGGATGTTGCATGTCAACGTCAAGTTTAATTAGCTGCAATGTTGCGACAAAATTTAAATCTTCTTTAAGGAAAAAAGAAAAACACAACAACCGAACGGGACGTCCGTTGTAAATTTGCAAATTATTTATAGCCCACATGCAGTGTTCTGAAGCTCTATAAATTGCCACTGAGTTCTTTCTGGTATTTTGTTTCTTTTTATTTGTTAGTCAGATGAACAAGACTATCTGGTTCTCTAGCAGTCCTTTAATATAGAATAATAATAAAGTCTAAGTGTTTTTTGGATGGTCATACATCTATTTATGACTTCTGGTGGTGTTTTGTTGCCTGCCTAGTTATGTGGTGTTATGTTATACTTGGCTGTGGGGGAAAGCCGTAAACTTGACAACAATTTCGTTTTTATTATATTTTCGCCATTTTTTTTTTCTTATTCCTTGTTAACTAAGCCAGTTGGTAAATGGTTGTGTCTTAGCATACGTTACCGACCATCATACATTTCAGTTGTTGGATGGTAAACACAAAAAAATTCCTTGAAATCATTGCCTCCTCCATCTAATAAAGTTTTCAATTTCTGTGTGTGTGTGTGTGTGTGTGTATGGGTTGGTTTTTCTTTATGACTTTTAATATAGAGAGAAGAAAGTTTCTTCTTTTTCCTTTACTTTTTTAAAAGTACTTAAAGTACTTAACGTCTTAGTCGCAGCCTAGCTGAGACCATTGCATTGTCCCTTAACTGTTTGCTGACAACTAGATTTAGCGAAATGTTTTGTGAATTATGTACAATGTATGAATTTTGCTGGTTTTTTTCTAAATATATTTTTTCTTCTGATATGTTACAAGTATTTTTATATGGGACCATGACGCAGCGGGTGTCAGTTGCAGTAAACAATATATTTTTTTTGGTGCGACCATATTATTGTTTTTTATCATACAATAAAAATATCCTTATGGTGAGATTAATAGCGTTTCATGAGCTAGATTACTGCATGATTTATGTATGTGATGGACTACAGCTCTCACCAGAATAAGAAATGTTGACTTAAGGGAAGAGTTTCATGTGTTTGGCCTCAAAAGATTGTCTTGGTGAAGCATTTTCTTTAAGTATTCTATTGAATTATAGCTACATGTCTATAGGAACTTGTAATATAATCGTAAAAATCAAGAGCACCTTCAATCTCATATCATGCCCCTGTTGGTACCTGCGTGGATCTTAAATCAGATCCGTAGTTATATTCCGCTTAATGTAGTGTACATGGGACGGCAAGCGCTAAGCCGGAGACAATATAAGCCGCTTCAATATAACTTCGACGCAAATGATTACATTTACAGACAATATGAACTTGTGCTGTTTAAAATATATAGAAGACAACCGGATCACTTTCTTCTGCTCTGGAAATTTTGTTATTAAAGATTCGCTGCTGTCTAGTCGACCAAACGTTCGAATGATTTGATTCTCCACTGTCAACTAATCTGATTAAAACCTCTAAAAGTAATCACTTTATTAAATATAAAAAAGAGAGATAGAGTTCAGCTAAAACAAATAATTAAACTTTTGTGTCAACTAACATTTTACTCTGAAGAGATTTAGTTGCCTCAATGAATAATTCGTTTAAAGAAGAATTCAAAGTTCATTTCCTTAGCTCGACCAAAGCACTATAAAATTTACATGTGATAATGCTTCTGGTTCTTCCCTGCTCCAAGTAACAACTAGTGCTACATTATATGCTGTAAACACCTTTTTTATAGATAGGTAACCAGTGTAATGCATTCAACAGAAAAATCATGACAAATGATTTATTTTGAGTAAGAAGTTAATCACAGTAATTTTTCAAATCTTTGATACTGTTATCTGCTTTTTCTCTTCCGTTTTTTCCACTCCATTAATAATTTATGTGCAAGAAAATCTTTGGGAATTTCGCTTTTTTTGTGTAAAATATTCGTTTACTATAAAGGGTTAACCTGAAGAACGCGAAATGCAAAAATGCTATTCAAGAAACCATTGGGGAATGTTTTATTAAGAACGTTTTAGAGCGTTATTGAAAGGTGGGGACAAAATACTTGTGCATAGACACAGAGGGAGAGAGAGAGAGAAGAGGATTTGTGAAGTGTCCTCATATTGCAGATGATGATGTATGTCTATGCGTTTATATAAAGTGGAAAAATAGGAATGTTTTTGTTTTTTTGTTTTTATTACTTTATTGTATTCCATGTCTCTTGCTCTGTGCTGAGTGGAGGACATACAAGTTTAAGGCATAATATGCAAATGTATGCAGATCCGCTTTATGTCATGTCAACGCGGGCAAATCACCATTCCTTCTACTATTTTATTTTAATTTTCTATTTTTTCTTACAATGCTACGCATGGTGAGGGTGGGGGGGGGGGGGGCGACAATATTCTTTTTGTCATCATTACATTCATATGAATGAGTGAAAAATGTCAACGTTGATTGTATTCAAACAAACAGTAATACTAACAACAGCAGCAACAACAGCAACAACAACAATGGGAATATGATTTAAGCAGTAAAAGCAGTTCAAAGAATTAATGGCAAAACATTTCAAAGTAAGAAAGAAAAATTGTGCCATATAGAGTGGAAAAAATTATGATGCAAATCCAAAAGAAAAAACCTTCTTCTTCTTTTATTCTTTTATAATCTCCAGATTCAGAAACCTGTGTTTTATTTTGTTGTCTGAAAAGTTTTCTATTATTCAATACACGCTAAAATCAGGTGCCTAAACTCACTGAGTCTGAGACAACAGCCTTTGAAGAAGAAGAAAGAAAAAAAACACATTTAATAAGATTAACAGCTAATGGGGTGTAGAAGAAATTTATCTGCAAAAATATGTGAATTATATACAACTTCCCATCTACCAGTCAAACGGTTAAATGTTGCTGCCAGCAACAGGCTTTTTTCCCATGTGCATGAATGTGCTATTCTATCCACAGTGTGTTGCTAATTATAATATGTTGCCTCCACTGCAGCTTTATTTTATTTTATGTTTCCATTTGGTTTCGAGTTGTGCTTGTTTTAATATTTTGCTTCCAGTTATTTGTTAAATGAAGCATGTTTTCTGTTGTTGTTACCTGTTAAAGTGTAAATTTTCATGTTATTGTTTTTATATTACAATTTAATACTTTTTTTTTTTGTTTTTTTTTGGTTTGTTTTGCCGTGGGTTATAACAGCAAACAACTGGGAATATAAATATTATGGCATGTTATTCATTTTCAGTTTGAATTTTTCCATTACTCCGGTATCCATTTTATGATTTTCAGCAAGGATATAATCAACACAAAAGATTACATTTTGTGAAGAAGCATGACTATTATAAATTGTGGGCGTAATTGTTATATTAGGTCAGAGAGAAACTCTGTGCTTCATTAGTAAAGCAAGGTACTTGGGGCAGAAAGCCTAATAAACATCTTTGTATAATTTAGCCGCCTCTAGATAACTTGGATATCCTAGCGAACCCTTACTTTCACAGGCACCAAAATACCTTCATTTTCGATAAAGTTTTGCCACTTTCTAGTAGAATCATTATACCGTCATCATTGTAAGACTTTTGATACTCCTGAGAGAAGAACTGAATCAAATATTTTTCACAAATCTCTTTAGAAGACAGCTTAACATCATTAAGAGAGTTTTGTAGAGAAGGAAAGAAATAATAGATCAGCGTCTGAGCTATGAAGACACATGGACATATATGTCAACAAACTTCGTATACCCGCCATCATATGTGTATAAAAATTCATTGAATATATTAAATTTAATATTCAGAATTGGTGCCCAGTATCCTCCTCTTTTAATATCATAGACAACAATAAAATTTTATTACTCGAAAGGAAAAGAGCAATTGATTAATAAGTAAATTTTCAACTCAACACATCACTGATATGATCAAACGGACCAATCCGTTTATATAATAGAAACAATTTGTCTAAAAATTTATAACACAATGAATGACCATTAGCTTTGGCTTGAAGCTATAAATTGCAAATGTACCCTGGAGGCCTGGAGGAAAAGAAAAACGCCTACACTGAGAATAACTTTCATAGAAAAATAAGTATGGAATAGCGGCAATTAAGAAATAAAGCAAGCAGTCTGAGTTGTGATTAGAATGAACAAGAGAATGAAATCATTTTTTGTCCGTACATCCATCAAAAGAAAAATCCAAATGAGATTCAACATATAACTTAAGCTAAAATTTGTCAGGGTTACATATAATACAATAATTGACCAACTTTTAGAGCGATTATGAAAAGTGCTAAAATGGTCCAATTTCTTTCAGTGTAATATCAGATAAAAACTCACATATAAACTCCTATACTGCGTATATGTTTGTTTAGGTAAATGAAACTGAAATTATATATGGTTACTTAACTAAAAGAGTAAAAACGAACTGAACTAAAAGTAGGACTATTCGTTTGGTTAATGTATTAAAAACTGAAAGGTAATGGAGTAAAAAGGATCCTTTTTTCATACAATTTATTGTAGCAATACTTAAGTAGTTGATATTAGAAAAGGGTTCCAATTGATTGCTGAGGGGTGTTGCAGCATTCTTTTAGACTAACTTTGAAGTTCGTTTTACTTTTTTCAACCTTATTAAATGTTTTTGCACCATTTTTTTTGTACGAAAATGTATGAAAATAAATAAATTTTGTTTTAATGTTATGTTAAATGGGTTTTATTGGATTTTTTTCCATATATGTAAGCAAAGGAAAAAGGACTTTATCAATATAAAAAAATGGAAATAAATTACGTATAAAATTACATATATTTTAAAGGGTTTAAAAAGAGAACTTTGCGTTTGCTTAAGTCCTAAGTTTGTCATTCCGTTTGCAATATATAGAAGAGAAGGAGGCGTCAGGGATTCTACAAAGTATATACATTCTGAGTCGATCTAGACGTGTCTGTGCGTCTCTCTGTTGTTGACATTGTCACGGGTGTAAATTTTTATATTGATTTGAAATTTTGATCAGATACTTCTGGTTTTGGCCTAAACCAAACTTACTTTTCTTACTTGTTTAAGTTAAAGTTGTTAAGTTAAATTTTATTTAAAATTTTCCAACACATTCTCTTCATAATTGTTCTAAAGCTTCATGTAAGCTATGCTCGCAAGGATGAATGAAAGTCAAAACATTAAAATGTTAATAAAATTATACAAAAACGAAAAAACGAATAAACACCAAAACAAACATGAAAACGTTATAATAATATAATCGTCAGACCATAAAACTTAACAATTAACAGAAAAATGCACAATCGCACCAGTTTACAAGGTAAACATGGCCAAAAAAAATGTTATGGCGACATAGAAAAGAATCTTTTCCTGCTGGTGTTTTATTTTCCATTTTCCTTTTTTTTTCATTTATTTTTATAATTTTTTTTTTTTGATAAAACTTTTGTTGTTGCTTATTTAATGACACGTTGTATGCCAGCGAATGTTTAATACAAAGAAACATTGTAAACGGAAAACTATGTATGATGGAGAGAAAGCGACCGCCAACCAAAAAATAAAAAAAATGAAAAAAAAATGAAAATTTCATTATTGTGAGAACGCGAATTGTAAAGCATAAACCCTCTTTTTTTGGTGTAACTCTTCCATAACACCATTATGAATGTGGATTTGTCATGCAAACATTAACAATACAGATGTCTTGTACACTTGGCTTTACATCTGGGCTTAAAAATCGTATAAAACAACGATGGATGAAAACAATTGGTGAAATAAAACAACTGGAAATAATATATTAGGTCAAGAGTGACCTTTTCATCACCCTACATCACTCAGTTTTAGAAAATATGCTACATGCTACTGGGGCGAGATACAAACTTGATACAGCCAATTATTAAGCTAATTAATTAGTCTTCAACAAATTTATATAAACACTTCCATTATAATAAAACTCTATATGGGCACGGTTTCTAAAAATGATCCAATTACGTCCATATTCAATAAGCTTTTTCTTTGGCCTAAAAAAGTACCTTTAACCCAAAATTCATGAAAATATCTCCAAAAATGTAATCAGTAGCTTGCGCACAAATATACAAGGATAGATCGATGGATACAAAAAAGTAGATAAATCGATTCAGTAAGTAATTCTGAAGACGGACAAGTTTTTATGATTAAATAAATTCAGATTTTGTTTCCAATTCAATGGATATAAGTGAAGAGGCTTCTGGCATTTGCCAATTATTAGTTACGAACATCCACACAAACTTAATATACTTTTTGCTACAAGTGGTGCAGGATATAAACACAGCATAGAGAGAAAGAGAAACGTTTTATAGTAGCTAAGCAAAAATTAAAGGCGGATCAGCAAGCATGAACCTGATGTGGCTGGTATATGTTTTTTTTTTGTATTATTTTTGAAAATGTAGCAATTATGGGTTATTTTAAACAACACGAGTTAAAACAATTAAGTTGAATTATAAATTTTATAACATGTGAAACACATGTGTCAACTTTATTTAAAACTACTTGCTTAACCAACTTAAATATGTCTATTTGCTCAAGTAGCAGACACGCCCACATTGTATAAAGGAAACGGAATTCCGACCTCACGTTTAAATGTAGAAACTTAAAAGCACGGACTTATTATATAAGCCACGCCCATATCTCTATAGTTATCTAGAAATAAGTAGAAGGGTAATCAACATTCAGTTTGAGACTTTTTTAAAGTAGGGATAACATAAACTTGTTTATCTGCTTTAATTTTTCGCAAAAACTACAAATTGGGAAAAATCAAAATTCTCCATAGTTTCTTCTTTTTTATTAAAATTATTGGTCATCATTCTGAGATTCAGGCAGAATTTTAAGTAATACTTTTCTAAAGAGACAGAAGGATTTTTAAAACCTCTTTTCACAAAAATGTAGGGCCAAATATTACGAAAATCCATAAACACTGTGAGTTCAAACTTATAGAATATATTCTTTAACGTTTATAGATGATTTCTGTAATCCAGTATTAAAGGCATAGCTTTTCCCATTTTCATAAAGCCATTATTTGTACATAGACTAAGAATTTAATATAAATATAAACAGATTTTCGGGAACAAAGTTAACTCAAAAATATATGTAAAGTGAATGGTTAGTGAAAAGAAAGCATGATACAAGTAATTAAAGTAGAAAAAACTTCAAAATTTCAAACCTTGATAAACGATTGGTATAGGCTTCGCTATAAACAATTTTGAAAATAAATTTTTAATAGTAAATATATAACATATGAGCTTGAAGGTGGAGTTTTTCGTGGAGCATGTTTTTTGTAAATTTTCAGTACATTGATGGATGAGATAAACGGAAAAATAAACTTAGTATACCCTCCATGTTAGGTGTAGGGTATAAAAATGTATACAAACTATCTTGCTTGCCACCATTTCACACAATATTCATAAGAAATAAATAAATTTATATTTATTACTTTATTTTTCCAACAAAAATTACAAAATCAAAATAATTGAATTATGAAAAATTTATTTTACATAATAAATAAAATAAATTAAATAAAATGATATAAAAACATTTTCCCAAGCATCTTATGCGCATGAGAAGCTCCTCCTATATTACACGCACGAATCACAAATCACGATTGCAACACAGGCAACCCACAAGGACATAAACACACACATACACAAAGGAAGCCGAAATATTGCAATAAGTGCATAGAATACAACAAATAAAATAAAAGCATACTTTTAGGTGAGATTTGCACTGTTTAACATTATCTTATATAACATTTGTACGCACCTTCAATGGGTTATAAGAAAATCAGTAAAAATATTATTCCAACCAAAGACACAGTGCAGTGTCGCAGTCGCATTCGCATTGGTTGGGGAATGGTGTTTGTAAGCAGGTGGAGCTTCATCATGGTCTTCTTTTTAGTTTTCTGTGTGCATTAATATCTTTATATGCTGTGTGGTGGTAAGAGCGCAGTTTCAATTTGTTTTAAGTACAAAAATTGCCTGCGTTGCGTTTTATCTTTGTCTCTTTTTACTTTTTTTCGACTTTGTCAACTTTTCCTTTAAACCGAACATATATTTTTTTATGATGCTGCACAATTCTTTTCCATTTATTTTTGCAACACGTCTTTGAATTTAAATTGAATTTTATACTGGCAGTAAAAGAAAGAAAGATAGAAAGAGAGAGAGAGAGAGAGAGTGAAGCGCGATTTATTAAAATGCATTTGTTTGAGTTTGTTTTTTATTTTTTTGCTTCTACAATTTTCTTTTCAGGTTGGTTGGACAAAGTTATTAAAATTATTCTAATGACTGTGCATATAATCAGAAGGAAAACAAATAGAACAACAACGACAACAGCTATGTTTTTGGCTGAAACCAAATATTTCATATTCATCTACATTATATATATATGAATAATGAAACAATTTATGACAAAGAAATGACACAAATTTAATACAATTTTTGGATGATTTTTTAGACTAATGTGAGCTGCCAACTATTTTACTAATTTATATACCCTCCACACAAGATAGGGATATACTACATTTATCTTTCTATTTGAATCACTCGTTAGATAATTTCCAAA
This sequence comes from Ornithomya chloropus, assembly GCA_963971445.1. Lineage (NCBI taxonomy): Eukaryota > Metazoa > Arthropoda > Insecta > Diptera > Hippoboscidae > Ornithomya > Ornithomya chloropus. The sequence goes on from OZ020532.1 coordinate 4,460,310, forward strand.
AATATATTCTTGATCAGTAAACAAATCTGAGTCGATTTTGACATGTCCATCCGTAGGTCCATGTGTCTGTTTGTTGTTGGCACTGTCACAGGTGTAAATTTGGAGATATTGAGTTGAAATTTTGTGCACTTTTAGTTTCTACACGTAGAAAATAGCAAAATCGGTCAAGAGCCACGCCCACAATTGATAAAAATCTATTTATCTGCTACAATAATTGAGCTGTACAGTTAAAAATTAGTATAAATATGTACATAAAATCGAAGCTCTTTCATATTTTGAAGCAACTCCAAGTTTCAAAGTAGCTTCTTGAACTGTCGACGGGTTTCGGTATAAGGCGAGTTAAAACTCCATTCAAAAAAATGTTCTTTTTTCGATTCTAAGTTTGAACCCATAGTTCCTTAGTTTGTAGAGTTTTTCTCCGCCTATCTATTGGTTTTTTCTATCCATCTGTTTATGGTCTGTCCTTGTTAAATTAAAATATAAGATGAAATCTATTGAAATTGCACTGAATCGAAGCATTTTTAGAATGCCTGTTCATATCGTTCCATTTGGAAGGAATATTTACAAAGCGAAAATTTCGGAATACTTAATATTTTTGGAAAACAAATATTGAAAAATTAAACTTTTCTGAATCTCTCTCTTACTAACTCGTACAGGGTATGGGCTATAAATATTAAAGTGAATAATTTTTTTTTTTATAAAAAAGGACATTGAAAATATTTCTAGTATTGTCAAAAAAAAATATTCATATTATTGAGATTTTTTACATTTTTTAGAACTTGAAAAAAAAAACAATGTTTTCAAAACAATTAGCAAAACTTCCTCAACCATGTACCGATCTAAGCAAATACGACAAAAAAATATTCAATGAACCATGTCCAATGACTAAACAACAAATTGCTGAAGATTACAAAAGGCAACAGCAACAACAATTGCTGATGAGAAAAGCAGAAGCAGAAGAAAAAACTGAAATGAAAACTCAATCAATGGACATAAAAAACCAGAAAAAATCGAATCAGATGAAATGTAAAACAAAAGTTGAGCAAACAAAAACAGAAAAAATGAAAAATATTGAATGTAAACCAACAACAAAAAAGACAAATAAATATGATGATAAAAAAGCGATGAAACCAATAAAAATTATAAACAATAACAAAGAGGAAGGAAAGAACATGAAGTCATTAGATGATTGGAAGTTGGAAGGCAAAGATTATTTTAAAAGTTATAATATCAAAATGAAATAATTTAATAGACTATCTATAATATTTTATTTTGAAATTTATTTTTAATGATGATTATAATGGGTGTGATTTTAACACAAACTCTTTCAAACTAAATTTTGCGATAATTTCTTATTAATCCTTAATAATAAACGATGCATCATTAAATAAAAAATGCTGAATTATATTTTTGAAAAAAAGTGTCTTTAACTTTATCAGTCTATTGTGAAGAAGATTTTTTTTTATATTTGTTTAGTTTTTTAAGGAAAATGTTTCGTTAAGAATTCCAAGAAAACCCGTGAAGAAATCATGGTTTTTCAGAAGGTGGTCTTTTGAAGGCCTGTTTGCTGAACAATTTTAATAATTTTTCATTAAGTACAAGTAATGCTGAGATGGTTAAATATAACAGCTTAATTTTTAAGACTTAGAAATGGTATAAATGAAGTACACTTACAGAAGGACGTACAGACATAATTTATTATTAAATGGAGATGTTTACTAAAAATACTTCTTAAGCTTTAGATAGCTAAGTTTTGAATTGAATAATACACGGTTCAGAGTTATTGGTATAAAAATTACTTGTATTCTTTTAATATTTCCTAAAAACTTTTGAAGCAACCCTCGTACATTTCATAAAAGAATAATAGTACTTCAAAATTCATATATCAGTCAAAATACTGTTTAAGACAATTCTCAAAAAAACGTAAAAAATAAGCCGAAATGTCTGATTTAAATATTACAGGACCACCTACAGCAAAGTCTCACAACAATAGTAAACAAGATTGCAACGGCGCCAATTTGACAACGGCTTGTAGTTGTCCCTCATATAATCAATGTCAAGAAAGTTGTGAGAAAAAGTGCCAAAAATCAACACACAAACCTATCAACCAAACTAATGATGATAATTCCAATTGTGGCATAAACACCAACTCATGGGCATCCACGGTAGATAAAACTTACAGGGATTGTTTCATGCATGGAGCCAAAATTGAATAGATTACCAAAGCACAATAATTAATCATTATAATTAATGATTTTTCGGCAACTATAAAATTTCCAATAAAAGTGAAAATTTGGACAAATTTCAAACAAAATCAAATCGTTTGCAGAGAAACAACTCTTTAGAGATAAACAGAACAGAATGCAATAATCATTATTTAATTGTTTTTGTAAATGAAAATAAAGAAAACAAAATCGATTTCGATAGCCAGCCAGCCAACCGTAACCTCTTTCTTTGAAAATAATATTCCTAGAAGTTGGAAGTAGATTTTTTTTCGCCTTCATCATAAAACATTGGAGACAATACGACATGTACTACACAGTGTGATGTTTGTATCATGCCATGATTTGATATCAACATTATACCCGCCTGGTGGGATAATTAATTATGAATCACAAATACAAAGTAATTACATAAACGTACATACATTGGATAAGATGTGTAGTTAATCATTAACAATAACAAACAAAACAACAAAACAAAATGATCAACATGTTGAACGTACATGAACAGTATCAGCAGCAACAACAGTAAACAAGAAAGACAATTAAATTTAGCTTAGATTAAATCTTAAATACCCTTCCACATAATGGGCGTGGCAGATATATGATTACACACTCTAAAAGGGTATGTGTTGCGTATCAGTTTGCAAGTTAGGTTTTGTGCTGAGTATGGTTTTTTGCAAACTATGGTCGTATTGACCACGCCCTTTTTTGGCACATCCATGAAGAAGATATGTATATAAAATTTCAACTTCATGGCTTAATTTTTGTGGTAGAAAAAATGGATTTTTATGGATTGTGGGCGTATTTGTTATTTAACCATGCCCATTTTTGGCTTATTATAAATATGTGTAATAATTCCTATATTGGTCTCTGTTTGGGCAAATAAAAAGATTTTTATCGATTGTGGGCGTGGCTTCTGATCAATTTTGCCTGTATTTAAATACCGCTGTGAGTGCAGAAACTCAGTGTCTGTACAAAATTTTAGGTCAACGTTGGACATGTTAAAATTGACTCAAATTTTAATGCTGATCCAGAATAGATATACTTTGTAGGATCTCTGATGTCTCCTTGTGCGTTTTGCAAATGGAGTGATAAACTTAGTATACTCCCACCTTTTATAAAGGGTTTGAAAAAACAACAACAACCAGAGCAATGTTAATAATGAAGACAATAACAAACAAATCGTTTGTAGAGGAAAACACTGATCAATGGGAAATGACATGATTACAGAGTTATAAAGCAACAACAACAATAAAAACAGCAACTACATTATTGCCCTCATCGAAGATCACCGTCATCATCATCATCATCAACACATCGTTAGGCAACCATTAAGCCAGCCAGGGAGGCAGTCAGACAGTCAGCCAGTTAGGTAGGCAGCCTGGTAGACCAACATGAGTTACGACAAATATCTGTGACAGTTGTTGATTGTCTCTGTAATTGCATGCTGGCTTAAGTCTAAGTCAAATATGTATCTCAAGATAAAAAAAAGAAAGACATGCATGTACTCCTCATTCAACAGATGTTTAGATGTCCAGCTGGCCTGTACATGTACGTACGCACGTATATATATTATAGTTAAGCAGTTATATTAATGAAATCCATTCAACTGATCCAGCCAGCTAAAGTGAATCTTTTATGTTAAAAATGTTCATCATGTCAACATGTTAGGAATGTAGTTTATGCATCACTGCATTACAGCATGCATTTATAATAGGTTGTACATGTGTTTGTAGTTGTATGTAACATACGTTTAATCATCTCTGTTTTTTTTTTGTTCATTCGTTCTCATTCATACAAATCATACTCGAGGGAATGTTAAGTGAGAGTTAAGTAGTGGTTTTATTCATTAATGATGTGTCTGGGGCTGTTGGCATTTATTATTATTATTATTGCTGTAGTTGTTGTTGTTGTTGTTGTTGTTATTTGAACTTATGTCCACAAATCTAGGTACATTTGATTTGTGTTTAGTTGTTTGTTTTATTTAGAAGCGCAAAAATTGCATGTTTTACCTTTGATCACAAACATGGACCTACGGACAAAATGTCATATAATTGGGCATAATGCAAACATACCATCGTAAACTGTGGGTGTGGTATTGCTCCTCATATTAGATTTGCAAAAACTGTCTGTTTTACAATCGATTATAAAAAACGGACGTATGGACAAAGAGTCATATAATCGGCCACAGTGGGAAATCACAACACTTTCTATTTGCTTCCTTAATTTTGCTGATGATGAATCGTTTTTCCAACTTTTCAGCATAGACGTGTAATTATTGTCTAAACTAACATTTGTATTAAATTTTTTTTTTTATTTTTACAAAACAACATTTCTAAATATTCATAAATATATACAAGGATTATACAACAACGAAAAAAAAAATAGACAAAAAAAATTTAAAACAATTTTCATGTGCTGCGAGGTGTAAAACATGAAACATTCAACATACCGAACATTTAACAATAAAGTTCGTTATTAAAAAGTGTGCATGTATGTGTGTGTATGTGTGTATAAAGACTGCATGCAAATCTTGTTGTTGACGATGACAACAATAATGTTGATAATGACAATCAAAGTAACTGGGAAAAATTGTTGTGGCTGCTTGTTGTTGTTGTTGTATTTTTATACTGTTAGAAGCCAGTGTAAATGAAATCCTTTTTAACAAGTGTCGTTTTCTCTGACTCTTGCACAATTTTTGATAAACGATGTGGCTTGTGGCACAACTAAACTGATAATCATTCTCTAAATATACAAACACACACACATAAATATATATTTTAGAGTGCATAGCATAGGATTACTTTGACTACAAGCATTACATTCTAGAGTTATTCAAATTTTCTTGTGTGGCACACAACCCTTCTCTCAACACTGGGGTGTGTGTGTGTGTGTTTGTGAAAGAAAGGGTTTATTTTCCCGTTAGTATTTGTCACCAGTGGTACCTCAACACACTGACAATTTTTATGCAGATTTTCACAAATCTGAACTTTTGCTTGTCTTCTGCTGCTTCTTCTTTTTTATTTTGTATGGGAACTATATGAAATTGATGTTTTGGTTGAAATGATAATGCGACTGAGTACAGGAAAGGATAATGCTATTGCTGCTGTTTGGTAGAACGCTTGAGTGATTCTTTTTTACAGTTTCAGTTGATTTTTTTTTTGGTTCCTTGTGTGTGGAGGTCATATGATAAATAGATCTTTCTATTTTTTCTTCTTTTTGAGTTCATCACCATCATCATCAACATTATCATCAGCGTGTCTCTTGTGTACGCAACACATTCGCACACATTTTCCTCTTAAAGGATTTGTGTGTCCTTTTGGAAAGTGTGAGCAACGAATTTTGCATGTTTTGCATGACGCGTGTGGTTATTCACTTTTGATTTCACTACGATAAATATTTTCATTGAAAGGCGACAGGCCGTGAAATGATGTGTCAATTGCATTGGGCTTGACTTGACTGCTACTGTGTACTGTGGCATTGGTTGGCTTGGCCTGGCTAGTGGTGGTGAACGGTGGGTGACAACATGCTCAACTAACTCTTTCAACGCATGCAAAATAATATTTTATTTAAAGCCGTTCCCCCATTATTATTATAATAGTGAGGTGTGGTGCGCTGATTAGGTTTGAGTTAAGTTTGTATTGAATTCCCACAGGGGGCAAGTTTAAACTCTCAATACTACGCCTGAGTAGTTTTACTTCGCTAATGTTGTATTGTTGTTGTTGTTATCATTATTTTTTGTTACTTAAAATTTGTCACTGATTATGTAAATCATTGTGTTCAGCAAAAATGCAATCAAAAAAAAAAGAACATGAAGTGTGTCCGCAGCTAATCAACTTATTTTACATCTACATATCCATTTAATAATTTTTATCATTTATATGCAAAATAACATATTTTCCAAATTAGAAACTTTCTCAACACGTTTGTGGCTTTAACTGCCTCAACCCTTTCCTCGTCTTCTTCTTCTTTTTTGTTTCAATGAATAATTAACGCGCGTAACTTGAGCTTTTGAAGTGTTTGTGGTTAGTAAGATAAACCCAACACACACAACGTTCGTTGCCAAACTTAAATGTTGCTTTTAATTAAACGCCAACAACAACAAAGTAAAGTTGTTTTTTTGGCCAGGATCAAGTTTCTTATCATCATAATTACGCTTATTATTATTATCAAAGTATGACCCAAAGTGTTAATGAAAGTTTGTTAAAATAATATAATTAACTAAACTGAAAGGTAAAGAAATGAAATTATACTTGGTTATATACCTCACCATCCCTCCCCTTCTTATCGATATGCGTTGTGGACATCAATTATTACTAGCATTAAATCGAATTGAAGGCTTTTTGTGGTAAACCTCATAAATTGTTGTTAAGGTAGTAACGTCAACACCTTTACACATTTGCAGCAATTACATTAACTAACTGGCCACATATTATACGCATGTATGCGTATGTGTAGGTATATAAGTATAGATGACACCTACTTTGTCATGACATGATGTCACAAACTAACATTTGTTACTTTTATTATAATTTAGCGTCTAAGAGGCTGTTATGTTGTAGTTGTTGTTTTTGTTTTTCTTATTATGACCGTTTCAGGGTAGATGGTATACTAAATCTGTTATTCAGTTAGACATTCAAAGAGATCATAGCTTGTTTCTATTTTTGATAAGGATTGAAATATTTGTTTGTGGATATAAGAACATATCCACCTACCTAAGCGTTCATATGATCATGTACTTAAAAACTTACTTATACTTAGTACTTATGTACTTATGTACTTATAAACTTATGTACTTATGTACTTATGTACTTATGTACTTATGTACTTATGTACTTATGTACTTATGTACTTATGTACTTATGTACATATGTACTTATGTACTTATGTACTTATGTACTTATGCACTTATGTACTTATGTTCTTATGTACTTTTGTTACGTTTTTATGCAGAGTATTCATATAACCAAAAATATTCATTTCTTCCTTATGTTTCTTTATAATTGTTACATATGTATGCAGCTAGTTGCTAACAATTCTTAAAATGTTTTATTACTAAAACCTAAAATTCACCCTTATATAACCTACAACAGAGTTTCATTATTTAAATAGCTTTGGTTGACCACAACTACGAGTGTGCACCACCACTGTCCACCCTAATATCAGCATTTTATTTTAATGAATCTCTCCCTTGTCGTTTTGCGTTTAATAGCATACAGTTATCGATTGTAATCAATTACTTTGCACTACTTGGTTTTTTTTTTTGTACATTTTGACACTTCAACAGTTACGGTTGGTTAGTTGTTGTAGTTATAGTTGTAAACATTTTAACAATTCTTTTCAATTTTAATTGATTTTTATCGTTTACGAATAATTGACTTCAACAAATTTTACACTAATTAGATCAATTTCGTAAAGCTTCATTCCCCCTTTTTGAAAAATGACTTTTCATTAACTCATTACGGTTTTAATTAATTTGCTAACAATTAGCAATTAATCTCTTGTTAATTTTCTACGGTTCCTTCCTAATGTTTATACACTTTGTTAGAAGGTGAAGCTTTCAACTTAAGATAATGTTCTAAAATGCAAGATAATGAAATATATTACGTAACGTATCGCATCATAACGTAATATAACGACACGTAATGTAACATAAAGAAAATCGACACGTAACGTTATGCATATAAAGCGTAAAGCGAAGCAACGTATCGTAATGTAATGCAATATTATTATAAGTAACGTAACGTTATGAAACATAACAAAGCAGAGTAATATAACGTGATATAAAAAATCTGAACTTTCTTTAATCTTTGTTTAAATATAGATGCGTCCTTACCTCTGACTACAAACCCCATTTCAAAAGGATGCCAAACACTATGCACAAACACTAATTAAGAGGGGTCTTCTGCCATATAATATGTGTTTATTTAATGTTTTTTTTATTTCAAGTACATTCTACAACGGGACACTTTTACAACATCATATAAAAAGCGTGTACACCTTCCAGGCGTATGAGTTCAAAAGTGTTTTAACTTATTCTCTGTGAAAGGGAAAAAAATTAAAAGGTAAATTATTTGCATATTAGAAACTTTTGTTGATGACACTTTTTTTTGGCCACATACATATACATTAAAAAGAAAAAAGAAAAATGCTTTGTATATAATAATGTTATAAAAAGTTGTTTTTTTTTTTTTGCTAAAGATAAAGTTCTGTTCGGTTCGAGTGTTTATGTGTTTGTTGCTGAAGTTGAGTTGATATAAGATGTAATATGTTGCTGTTGTTAGGATGATGTGTAAGCATGAAAATCATATTAATATAATATATATGTCCGGTATAATTATTCACAAATAAACAACTTGTTCACAAAATGGAATTTTTTTTATATCTCTCACTACTCCAGAGTATGAATGATACAGACATTGGTATTGTTAGAAGTTAATGGATTTTTAATTTATTATATGAACATGTCGTTTTGAGAAAAGTTTTTCTAAAGAGCAATACATCTCTCTCTCACTCTCTATCACATGAGATCATCAGACTGAATGATATAAGAGGAAGGCACACATATTTATGCAAAGTAAAAAGACGAGTTCTAAAAAACATCAAGCACCTCCTCCATAGTAGGCGTGGCATGTTTCTAATTATGTCTTTTAAAAGTGTTTAAGTTTAAAGAGGCGTTAACATATAAGATAATCTTCTGGCCGTTCTCTGTTATGCAATCACGCCCACTTTCGGCTTAATGATAGAAATGTACTGAATTTTGTTTTTAAAGCTCAATTTTTGAGGCTACTATATAGATTTTTACCGATTTTGTCTAAAAGATCGGCACGGTTTCATTTATTTTGAGAGTTTATTAAAAAAAAAACTTAATATTTCAATGGCGAGTTTGCCCAGTACTTAGTCTTAATGTCTTTTACATTAAAAAAAACAAACAAACGAAAATTCATCTAAATGCTAACATTTGTTAAATTTTTTTTCACTCTCTTTTTCTGCCTCTTAATTTTGAAATGTCAAATTACGACCAATTCACGGTTACAGTGGAATAAATAACGAAAAAAATAAAAAAACTTCTGTGATTTTTGTGTGTCAGTTTATTTATTTGCATTCATTTATACAATGTTTATATTAAGATTCGTTAGGCTTATCAATTTGTAACTATTACACAGATTTGTGATGGCCACCACTTACCATTCGTCATTCACCCCCTTAAAGCAACCAACATAGAAGCCACAAAAAGAAGTGTCCTTGTGGCGGCATTCACTAACTTCAACCAACAACAATTACATTTATAGAACAGACAAACCGCACAATACATACACACACATAAACACACTTATTGTATAAATTAACGTCACAAACAAATGTTGCGAATGTCTTCAATGAAGCGGAATAATATGGTTTCTTTTTTTTTATTCAGCTTTCACTAAATGTAGTAAAAATTTCAAGTTGTTGTATGTGTGTAGTGGTTTCCAACCCACTATTTTAATGGTTATCTTGTGTAGCATTTCTTCTTCTTCTTTTTCACACAGCAAAGTATCCTAATTTCATGTGACAAAGACAAACATACACACATATATACCTATGTATATACTTATGTTTGTGACCGTATGGTATGTCCTTTAATAGCGCGTAAAACTTAATGCGCTTACGACAAGTGATTTCCAGATTTATGTGACATTTTGCGGTTTCTGTATTCGCGCGTACGTAACCACTAAGTGCTTTCGTTTTCGCATGCAGCAGCGATTTCAAATACTTGGGGGCCTTGTCTCAAGAAAATATTTCATTTTTGGCAATTTTTACACTTCTAGGCTTAATTAAATTCGTTTAAAATCATTACTTTCTGCAAACACTTAAACTTGTCTTTCCGTCCGTCTATCTCTTTGTCCATCTGTCTGTCTTTGAATGCCAATAATGTTAACAAATCACTATTTTAGGGTATTAAATAATCGCACTTGATGCCTTAAAAACATTTTCACTTGTTTTCCACGTAAACTTATTATTCCTTTTACGCATATTTTGTAAAAGTTATTTGTTTTCTTTTTTCCTTAGAGGGTTGCGTCAATTATATACAAAACTCTTCTCTATGATGTCATTTAAGTGTAATAAATGTTTTATTTTGTTGTTGTTGTTGGGAAGATTTTTTCTGGTTACAAATAACGCATAATTTATTGCTTTGTTTTTTTCATTTTGCAAATGTTAGCTAATGATTTAGAGAAATTGTTGAAGGACGGAAGGATAAAAAATAGTATTAAGTGCAAATTTCACTAATGTGACTATATCGTTTTTTTATACATATATTTTGCTTTTTATATATATTATACTACTACCTATGAATTCTTTCATTAAAAGGATGTATGTACGAAACAACACCAAGTGTTTACAAAAAATGCCGAAAAACTTTAGACTTTTTAAATAAAATGTAATGTTTTGTTTATAGTGGGTGTGTCCTTGGTTTTATTTTTGATTTTATATTATATACTTTTTTGCAAAAGTTGAGGCAGTAAGTTATAGTTTGACAGTTTTTTAGACTTTGTGTAGATATTTTAATTTAATTCAATCTAAAGCCACGCCTTCTTTTGGTAAATATTGGTTAAAAAGTAAAACTACAAGATTAAAATTTAATATATATGATTTAGAAGACCTAGTGCCAAGCTTAAAATAGGCGATAGGATACTAGACACGCCCATATTTAATAAATGCAATAACAACAATAAAATTTCTTATTTGTTATGTTAAAAAATCCTACAATTATTACCGTAACAGAACTACAACAAAAGTAAAACCACAAGAAAATATTTTTATTAGAACAATTGATGGATATATGCGAGTGTGCGTTGACGACAATTTAACGATGCAAGATTGTAAATGTACAATATTTTGGACAATTTACCACTAATACCCTCTGGAAGCTGAAAATAAAACTGATCGATTATGATTGATGATTGATTGTAAATGGGATGCATACCAAAGAAAAGCAACAAAAAATCGACTCTCTCGTACACTTAACACATTTATTCATACCACTGTACACGTATGATGATATATTTCTGGGTGTTTACCGAAATCGAATTATTGGTTAATGTGATATGAATGTGCGCGTACGTGTTTTAGGATGTATGCAATTAAGGAGATTTTCGTAATTGTTGTTCTGTTGGAAAGACAACGAAAAAGGAAATCAAACAAATTAAAATGCAAATACAAGATGAATCGCTTCTTAAGCTTATCAAGAATAAATGAAAATGGATTTTGATTCTCAACGGATATGTTTGATGAGGCACACGCACACACACCTCCATTTACAGTGTGTAATAAGAGGCGTGTTGACACGTGATGTTATAGAGATTTCAGTTTTAAATAATGCCAGCATGTCAGGGGCCATAATATAATAAATGATTTAAATATTCATGTATACGAAGGTGGTTTGGTTTGATTTGGTTTGGTTTGGTTTGGTTTGGTTGATAACTAAGGTAACGGTTAATTATCATATAATATTTATGCAGTTTTTTTTTTCGTATCAATAAACAAATACATCAGCAAGGGAATATGTTTTAGTTAAAAAAAAACTCGATCGAAAGCTAGTTAAAAGCCTAAAAGAGTAAGAGTGTGGCATATAATATATAATATACATACTTTGTACAATTTAAAGAAGCTTTTATATAAAAATAATATAAGGAATAGTAGCGTATAATGGCACAGTTGTAAAATAAAATTTTATTATTTTTAAGCTCAGTAAGCATATATTTGTTACAGATTTTTACGATCATAACATTATTTTAGTAGATAATAAAGAAGAAAAAACCATGCCATCATAGGCTACTTTCTCCGAAAAGTCTTTTGCCACAACAAATATAAAAGAATAATAATTCTTCTATTGTTGCTGTTTTTTTACCTAATCTACTATTTTAAGTTGATTATAGTAAATGGCCTTCATACCCTCTTTTTATTATACGATAAAATATGTATAAAAATGGCATCTTGATGTATAAAGTTTGCTGTTGTTGACGTTATTGAAAGATTCATGTTCATAAATGAACGCCCCGTATTATAAAATTATCCCCCATTTATAAAAATTGAACAAAATTCTTACGCTCCGAATTCATTTTGGAATCAAGTACAAATTGTGGGGAATAATAACACTTTTGCTTAAGTAACAATATTTTCCAGTTCTTTTTTGTAAAATTATCCATTACAAGGAAGCCATCTTTTTCCATTCACAAGTAACAACCAAGGAATGGTATAGTATATATATAATATTAATGGGTGTGTATGCTTATGTTTGTGAGTGTGTGTAATGAAGAAGAAAGCCTCTTGACAACGCACAGCAGCAGTAACAACTTGAAAACGAACATAGCCCATTATCAACAGCTTTAAGGAGGGCATAAGTTTCATTCGGGATGTGTGTGTATATGTGTTGGGAATACTTGACTGCATTCAAGTGTATGACTTCTTATTGCCATGTTGTAGGTTTTAATATCAACGCGCATTGTCACCACTCTCTTAAGACGTCACTGTTTTTAGCTTTATCTAGTAATTGTTGTTGTTGGGCGAGTGTGCTCAAGTGTACCTCTTCTACCGTCACTATATTATACAAAAAATGTTTAATCATATTTGTTTTTTTTCTTTTTCTTTTTCTTTTTCTAATACAAAAATATGTTTGTTTTTATAAAACAATTATTTGTTGTTGTTGTTGTTGTTGTGTGTTATTTCTGCATTTAATGTTACATCATGGATGAAAGTGGAAAAATATCATGAATTACACTTAAACCTAATGGCGGTGATGGGGAATAAAAGTTAGTAAAGAATTGTTAAATAAGAAGATTGAAGAGTATCTTCTTTTAATTTTAAGAAAGGTTGGATTTTAGTGAATATTTATACCCTAGAAATGCTACACTCACCTTTAAGTATACCGAACGGTATAGAAATAAAATCTGACCATATTTGAGTGTCAATAAGACGGAGACAAACGGACTTGATGATTTTGATGCTTTTCCTCTATAATGTATATATTTTGAAATGTTTCTGATGCCTCCTTTTTTAATGTTACAAACTTGTTATGTGAAAACTTTCGGTCTAGCATTGACCGCCAGTTAAGATAATTCCATAGCACTCGTACATCTCCTTTCCATAATTTCTATAATTATATATATTTTATAACGGTTATGGTGAAAAAGAAATTCATTCCAAATATGCACTTAATTGAATTTTAAATTGAAATATCCATGTGTCACAACAACCACAACCAAAACGCCATACCCATACACAGCCATGGTCAAGCAAGCACTTGGCATAAAAAGAAAATAATAAATATAATACATGTCCTTACCTACCTACATACAATATAAAGTAAATAAATTTAGAAGAACATTTTACACATACTTACACAATAAATGGCAAGTTTGTTTATCTACTGCTGGCAGCGTAATGGTTCCATGGTACTCGTACATACTTATACAATAACTAATGATATGCGATTTATTTTGGCAATAGAATGTAATGGCTACCTCCACACCCAATATCTGTAAACCAACTACGTTAACTAGAGAAGTTTTCTCCATGTGATCGTTGTAGTGAAGATTTTTTTTTATCAACCTAGAAAATCATTATCATTGACCAAAAATAAATGCAATAATATTAATAATACAAGCGCCTCAATAGAACCATGGGTTTAGGGAAGAAGAAGAAGAAAGATAAAGAAGAAGAAGAAGAATATTTTTACCATATAAACACACATATGGAAGCTGCTTAATAAAAATGAACGAAAAACAAATTAAGAAAATTAAGTTGGCTTAGACCAAATCTTAAATACCTTTTACATGTATTTACCACTAGGGGCGTGGCAGGCATATATTTCTCTAATAGTGGATGTATTACGTATCATCTTTCAAATAAAGGTTTTCGCTGTGTTTGGTTTTTTGTAAATTGTTAGCTTTTCATGTTATCCAACCACGCCCATTTTTGGTATATCAATGAAAAGTATAATTATAAACACTACCTCTCGAACTCCGAACACTACCTTCTGGGTGTTCCGGCAAATGAAATGACAAACTTAGTATACCCCCCATATTATATGGAGAATATAACAAATTTTTTCTTTGTTGTTTGCTTTAGAAAAGAGTACAACACTAAACATATACTTTATGTTATTGTTATTGTACCAAAACAAGCTACAATATATTTTTGGGCAAAAAGAACTTGAATTGAAAAGTATTGTGTGGACATACTGTGTTACTGGCAAGATACCGTGTGTGCTGTTTCGGTTGCATCAGCCAGTGCCCAGCTAGTATTGACTGGGACACTCATGCATAATTCAATAGCATTTCTAAATGATTATACTTTATGTGACTGTTTATTTCTTTTGGCCATTTAAACAATTCCACTTCTTCTCTCTTTTCCTTTTTTTTACTTATTTTTCAATTTTGGTATTTGTTTCAATAGCAACGAAAACTCTCTTCTTTTTTTTTGTATATTGAACTTTTTTTTTTCAAAGACTATTCTTGGTAAGTTTCCACATGCTTAAGTTTGTAAAAAGATGACCAGTTAGCTAGCCATTCGGTCAACCATTCAACCAACCAACCAAGCAGCCAGTCAGTCAAACACATTACACTTGTATTTTGGGGTTATCATCATGAGTAATAGTATTTTTTTTCCTTTTTTTTGTATTTAGAGTAAAAGCATGTGTGTGTGTGTCAAAATCCATAAAAGTGTATGCCAACCATTCTGTTTTCTATACTTTGCTGTGATGAGATGGATTGAACTGTGTTGGTGGTTATAGCTTTTCTGTTATTGAACCATACATGGATATTTTTCCAAAAATAAAACAAAAAAAAAAGAAATTTTTTGTTTCTGTTATGACTCCACCCTGTGAAACATATGTAGAAAAGCAACAATGCTAAAAATAAAAAGAGCAACAAAACCAACAATAAAACTAACAACAACAACAGCAACAAAAGAAGAAGAAATAATATTAACAACAACAACAACGAACAATAAAATTATATTTTCAATATTGAATCAATGGAGAAAAATTTCATTTCTCATTCATTTAACAGCAAACGTTTCTGTAACATATCCTTATTATTGACGTTTATTGGTTCAGTAGTGGTTAGAAAATGACCACACAATGTATACACACACATGTTTAAAAAGCTTTTGTATAAATATCGTATAAAATATTTTTATTATCGTATTATTGTTAGTTTCCATTCAATTGAAGAAATTATTCTATTTTATATGCCTTGTACCTAATTTTTCATATAAATTCTTAATATAGAAATATTAATAAAAAATATATATTTGAGTAAAAAGAATTGGGCCAAGTTTTGCAAACGTAAACATTTTCTTTTACAACTTAAAATTTCTATTTTTTCATGAAGTATTAACTTCTCCGTCTGAGAGACCACGCATTCAAATTATTTTGTCCATCCACTGTAGATAATTAAAACTACTTCAACATTTAATTTTTACTTATTTTTTTCTTGGCGATATTTGTCAATTTATTATTTATATTAAACTGAAACTTTTATCTTTGAAAATATTTATTTAGCAATTCAATCTTTCCTCTTAAATTTCTTATGATTTCGTTTGTTGTTTTATTTGTTTTTAGTTTTTTGGTCATTGCCCTGTAAATAATGAAAATCTCCGTGCTAGACCATCTCAACCTGGAGATGGAGTTTCCTTTTAAATTCATTATGCAAATCTGCCAGTTTCTTAAGTAAATTTTCGTTCTGCAGATTATGGAAAGAAAATGAAAGCACGTCAAACTTTACAGGCGTGTTGCTTCTTTGGTTCTGTCTTAGAAAAATGGACAAAAAATAAATAATACTTTAAATATGGGAAAGAGAAGAACACATAGCCAAGATAAATAGTGAATAATAAACTAAATTCAAATTTTCTTTTCCATACAAATAAATAGTAATCAAGCAAATCAATAGAAATGGAATAGAAATCGAGGAGAAAAACATTTTATTAGAGATATATGTAATATTTGTTATTAATTTAATTAATTGCATAACATTTATATGTAAAAGCGCTAAGGTTTGTCTAAGCATAGTGGGTGTGGCAAGTACATAATAGTGCTTGTACAATATTACGTATCAACTTTCAAGTTGAGTTTTACGTTTAAAACGGTTTTTTGTAAATTGGTGGCGTATCTGTTTTGTGATCCTTTTCAAATGGGTGTGGCAAATTCCTCATACATTTAGTGTACATTTACAGCACGTAATAAGCTACTTGCTATGCCCTCTAATTGTAAGTGAAGCTGGAGGAACGGTCCTAAAATCCACTTTGTATTCTTACTAAGGTTATGACTGTAAAAACCTTGACGCTCTAATGAAATTAACTTTTACAAAGAGAATTGAATTGAAGGCAAAGTAATGACGCTTCTTAAACTTATGTATTATACAAACAAACACACAGCCATACACGTTTTTGATTGTCTCCTTCAGATAGTTTATTAAAAAGTAATTTGTAGGCCAGTAACTGTGCTTTTTTGTGGTATTTTAATTAATATTTCTTCAGCGTAAACACACTTTCGCCCTTCTTCTTCTTTCTCCCTCTCCCTTGTTAACATTTAATGGTATTAAATATTCCGCAGACGAGTAAAAGTGTGTGGTATTGCAGTAAACATTGTTGTGGTATCGTGTATGATAAATTTGCGTCCAAAAAAAAGGAAAAAAATCGAAAAATGAAAAAGAAATGGTAAACGCCCCGTTTTACTACTGATCCAGATACGCGTGAGAAATTTCAAAATTAATTCAAAGCGCATACAATACAAAAACAACAACTTAATTTATTGTCTACCTTGCCAATATCACCAAAGTGTTTGACATACAAAGCAAACAAACACCACCATCAAGAATAACAACAACAACAACACTAATAATAATTTTCAATTGTAATTGTAATAAAAATTTCCCACACGTTATGTTCTTAGAAGCATTAAACAAAGTAACGAACTACGCATGAATGAGTGAGTGAGTGAATGCTCTAACCTTGCCAGAGTAGATAGTCAGGGTAGGATCTTATAACCGACGGCAACATGACTGTTCTTTTTCTTGGCATACCCTCGCTGTGCTGAATATGGTTTTTCTATGTAAAACAATTTCATAAATAAATACGAATAGTTTCGGCCAATTAATGCATGGGTCAGAATTTCAAACGACACTGGGTTCGCAGTTTATTTATGCTTAAATATTTATTTGAACTATTTCGTTTTTTCTCTAAAACAATCTTCTCTTTATTTATTCGAGCTTGGCTTTCGGCTAAGATGTGAAAGTTTGGTATGTTTTTTTTTACCAGTTTATGTAGAAGCGTGTTATGACACTTTATAGCTTCGGTTATTACATATCAATGGTTGAGTGTTGCAGTGGGTTAATGTATGCTAAATGTATTCAAATGTTATGTATTACCCGTTTACCATCTCCTTTTCATCATTTACATATATACACACATACACACACTTACATATATATAACTATGCTTCGTATTTACAAATTTATTCACATTTTCTTATTGATAATTGTTTATCAAATATTTACAACAGCAATAACAAATTCACACACACACACATATACATATACATATACATATACATATATATATATAAAACTGAATTGTAAACAAGATTTTCTTAATAACTCGTTTTCAGTCTGGTGGTGATTTTTAAGAAGTTGAACTTGAAGTTGATTTAACTTAAATGGGTGGTAAGAAGAACTAATTTTCGCTTAAGCCAAATATTAAATACTCTTCACATCTATGTACAAAGTAAGGGTGTGGCAAGTGCTTGATTATTCCCTTTTATAGTGAACGTAAAACTTATCAACTTATATAGAAAGAAGGTTTATGTAAATTGTGGGCGTGTCTCTATATATCATTACAACATTCAAGACAGCCAGATAGAATAATTTAATTCAGTGATTTTTGTTGCTTATAGGCGTGGCTCTTTATTAATTTCGCCCCTTAGCGATCTTCGTGCAGAAACTAGAAAAATCTCTACGAAATTTCATTTAAATATCTCGAAATTCACGACCGTGAGTGTGTTAACAATAGTTGTACGGACACATGGACAGATTAATTGAGATTTTAAAGCTGCTCAAACTTATATATAAGGTCACTGAAGTTTCTTTTTGTTTAATAGAAACCGCTTGAATAGTTCCACTCTATGTGAAAGGTATAAAAAAAATTTTATAACCACCTTTTTTTTTAAGTTATAAACACTTGCAACAACTTAACATATTTGAATATTATTATATTGTGTAAAAAGAAAGGCTCGTCTTCCTAAAAACGTTTGTTTGATAGTATAAATAGACCTTAAGTTCACTTGAGTTTAAATTCGAGCTATTTTTTTTAACAATAACAATAATAACAATAACAATAATAATATTAAAGTCAACATTCGATGTGTGATTAAACCTTTTTTTGTTTTGTTTATTTTAAATAAATTTAAAGCATCATCAGCTTCAGCAGAAAAGGGAGATAACGTAACAAGAAAAAAAAATCATCAAAATCAAATATTGACGTCAAGTTAAAGCGGTCAGTGTGATATAAAAATAAATGACAGGAACAACAGATGGTTTGGTAAAACAAAAAATTTAGTCTGCGATTTAAATCAGTAACGTGAAGATATGTTTAAGAAAATGTCTAATCTTTATAGTGTATCATGAATAATAATAATAAAGAAAATAAATAAAATTAATTGAAATAAATAAAATAAAACGTGGAAGAGTTTATAATAATCAGAATGGCAACAGTGTAATATTTACTGTTATCAGCACTAGCAATGTGGGTCTTTGTTGTTGTAGTACAATCAATTATTATAAAATCAATCATTTAAGTGCCAAATCCCGACTACTAGAGGTATCAAACTGCATCGTTCAAGCTCAGTTGCAGTTTATAACTTAGGCGAAAAACTACTACTCCAATACCCAGCCAAAGCGAATTTAAATTATTGTATATTTGTATTTAATTTATTATCCTTGAAAAAGAAGCGAAAAAATTATGAATCCTTGTGTCAGTGGTGAGTGTTTTACTTGGGAAAGGTGAATTATTAAAAAAAGTTTATAATTCTTTTTAAGAAATGAAGAAAGAATCAAAATGCAATAAAGATATTGGTGAGCAATCGTGTGTTAAAGTATTTCCGGAGAAAAATTACAAAGAAGTTCAACCCAAGGGTAACGATGTAAGCGGTTTAACCTGCGAATGTGGAGTATTTGCGGCCATAGGTTGTGGCGAAGGACCGACCCAAGTAAGTGTTTAGGGTGTGACCAACATCACGTTTTTTTTTTTACATAACGAAAAATTCTTCTTTGATGAAAATTTTTGTGGAATGTTTTTTCTTTTGAAAACCGGTTTTTAATGGTTTAATATGAGATAAGCTGGGTCCGTTAAGGTTACATGCTGATCAACAGCTTAAAATTTATGTAGTTGTTGTTGTTGTTTTTTTAAAGAAAAACAAATAATTAAACATTAAATTAAATCTAGACCGAATTTTGAATACCCTTAAAAAAAGTGCGTATTAAAGTACGTATTACATAGATATTTAAATTGAGTTCAATGTGTAATTGTGGGCGTGTCCTTTATATTTATAACTTTGCTTTAGCAAATCGTTAAATAGGCTAATTGTACACAATCTTAACTTCGTTGGATTATTTCCTTTTTTTAGGGGTGTGACACTTCACCAATTCTTCCAATTAATTAAATTAAAAATTAAAATAGAGGTCTTTTGAAGAAAGTAATGTACCTAATATTCAACACAAAGTCTTGATTTTTACAGCCACAAAAGTTCTTATACCCAATGGACGTACAGACATTCAAATCAGATTTTTAGGCTTAGTGTACATTTTTACACTTCCTGAAGTCTCTGTCTCTTCTTTTTAAATGCTTTATAAGGAATAACAAAGTTAGTGTAGTAAAGGGTTTAAAAACATATGATATTTACCACTTACAATATAGACTCCTGCCGCTTTTCTTTTTGTAATGAACTTATAATTAAATTGAGCATACCATGCGTTTTAATTGTGTTGTAGAAAAGTGGATCGATTCTTATATAAAACAGATAAGACATGTGATTCATATTGCTGGGCAAGGAAACTTACTGCATAGAATGGAAATTTTTCTATAATAATATTCCAGCTTATCGCATTTCTCTCTTTTACTCTCTTTCTCTCTTCCACGTGTAATTGCAAATCTAAAATTAATTCGAATGATTTTCTCATATAAAATAAGATTATTGCTGCAGCATATTTTGATATTATATTTGTTGTTGCTATTGTTTATGGACTCATCTTATATATAATGTGTTGGGATGTTTTTGTTTTTACGAAAATGTAATTATGTTTTATTCCCGCGTAAACAAACTGATAACGCAGAGTTTAAAAATATATATATTTTTATATATATTTACTCTATCTACCTCTCTTTCACTCTGTCTATGAGAAGTATACTAAGTATGTTGTTTTGCTTATAATTAGCCAAAAATTTATAACTAACAACTTCCAAATTTAAATTTGTATGAATGTATGTATGGCACGCCCTTAATTTTTAATACTTGAAATAATAAAATTTTTTTATTTCTAGATCGACATTGGTCAAATTATATGTTTGGGTCTGGTCGCTTTACAACATCGTGGCCAAGAATCGGCTGGTATAGTCACCAGCACCGGCAAGGGTGTGAAAAATTTCAATGTCCACAAAGGAATGGGCATGATTAGTTCACTGTTTAATGATGATGCTATGAAAAAATTAACCGGCAATTTAGGTATCGGTCATAATCGTTATTCAACTTCGGCAGCTTCGGAAATGGTGAACTGTCAACCATTTGTAGTGCACACATCACATGGACCATTGGCTATAGCGCATAATGGTGAATTAGTGAATTGTGAATCGTTAAGGAAAGAGGTGAGACGAAGAATTATTTTTAATATTTTTTAAAAAACATTTTTCTAAACATTTTTAAGGTATTGCGACGTGGTGTCGGTCTGTCCACGCACAGTGATAGTGAATTGATAGCACAATCTTTGTGCTGTTCACCGGATAATGTTTGCGAAAAGGATGGTCCCAATTGGCCAGCTCGTATACGCAACTTTATGACGTTAGCTGCTTTGTCCTATTCCCTGGTGGTCATGCATGAAGACAAAATATATGCTTGTCGGGATTATTTCGGCAATCGGCCATTATGTATTGGTAAAATTGTACCGTTGGGTTTGGGTGCTGTCAAATCGCAAGATGCTCCCGCCGAAGGTTATGTAGTTAGTAGTGAAAGTTGTGGATTTTTATCGATCGGCGCTCGTTATGTGAGAGAAATTGAACCGGGTGAAATTGTGGAATTTACACGAAATGGTTTTCGCACGGTGGACAAAGTAGAACATCCCGAATTTAAACGTTCCGCCTTTTGCATATTTGAGTATGTGTACTTTGCTAGGGCGGACTCTCTATTTGAGGGACAAATGGTTTATTCAGCTCGTATGCAGTGTGGACGCCAGCTGGCGAGGGAGTCTGCCATCAAAGTGGATATAGTTAGCTCGGTGCCCGAATCGGGTACAGCAGCAGCTCATGGTTTTGCTAGAGAGGTACAGATTTTTTTCTTCTAGTTTTTATATTTTATTTTATTTCGGTTATTATTCTTCAGTCCAATTTGCCGTTTGCTGAAGTGTTGTGTAAAAATCGTTATGTGGGCCGTACTTTCATTCAACCCTCCACCCGCTTAAGGCAATTGGGTGTGGCGAAAAAGTTTGGAGCTTTAACTGAAAATGTTCAAGGCAAACGTATTGTGTTGGTTGATGATTCCATAGTGCGGGGCAATACCATCGGTCCAATCATTAAACTATTGCGTGATGCCGGCGCCAAAGAGGTTCATATACGGATAGCTAGTCCACCTCTGCACTATCCCTGCTATATGGGCATAAATATACCCACACGTGAAGAACTGATTGCCAACAAATTAAATCCTCAACAATTAGCCAAACATGTCGGTATGTATTAATTATACCTTTAGAATAAATTGTTTTCAATAAAAAAAATATATTAAAATTTTTTCTTAAAGGCGCCGATAGTTTAGCGTACTTAAGTGTCGAAGGTTTGGTGAAAGCCGTCAAAGTTAGTCGAAGTGTTGAGGGTGGTCCCGCCAAATCTGGTTATTGTACTGCATGCCTTACCGGTGATTACCCGGGCGGTTTACCCGAAGAATTAAGCTGGTAGCTGCAAACAAACAAAAACTCATTTTCCCTAAACAGCTCAAGTACACGTAATAAATATATTTTTAATAACCATCTTCATGTGAAATTATTCAAATATGGATGCAGACCCTGAATGGGGGGAGAGTGAGAAGCGTAATGTTTATAATTTCTAGCGAGTCTTTTAAGATAAGGACTCGTGTCCTTATTGTTATTATTCTCTGTTCTCTACCAAGTGTAACTGCTGTCATGTTACTTTAAATGCAAATTTCAGTTTACTTATATGCCAGTCAACGGCAAGGACATAATTATCCTGTCACATGATTATATTTAGAATATTGCGTGCGTTATATTTTACCACCACAGTCAGTATGAGGAAATTTTTCTTTCATTTATTTTTTGTTTGTTTGTTTTTGCACAAATTTATGCAATATGTTTATGTGTTTGTGTGTGCATTTAATGGTATCTTGAAAAAAGTGAAAATAAATAAAAAGCAGACCAGGACATATTATATTAAAATTATTTAATGAAATTGTTGGTAGCTGTTCAACAAATACACGGCATTTATAATATTTATTATAATGTAGGGTTTAGGGTACACGCTTAGTGTTAAAGAAGTGAAATTGAATATTATAACCGTGGTATTTTAAAACGTGAAATTTTAAATTTTTTTATACTTAAAAAGGACACTAATGGAGTAAATAGCTCTTAAAAAGTAACTTTCTTAGTTTTCATTGTAATATATGTTAAAATAAAAGCAAACAGCGGGATGACCTTTTCTCTCCCATCCAGTTCGTTTTCAAACTCTATGATATTTAATTATTTTTATATGGTTATTTTATATGGCCTTTCTGTTAATCCTTTTCGCCCAATTGGACCATACTATGTACACATATATACTAAGATAACTTGAGCAAAATTTCAGAACAATATTTCCGCATATCGGTACGAAGATAATTCCACCAGCAGACAGACGTACAGACACATGAATGAACAAATTTAGGTTGAATAACACGATTGATAAAAGCAACATAAATTATATCCAGTATAAGTGAGGATTTCTAGAATATATGACTTATTTCTGACATACACTTGGAATTGGTGTAGAGCACTCTTGGAAAGTGTTTTATTGGCATTTGAAGGCATCTCAAGTAAAAAAATTCAACAGAAAGTTATGTAAATTAATGTTTACACAACATTCCTCTTTAGCGTTTTTTGTTGTTGTTGGTTTTTTGTATGTTTTTCTGACGCTGCCATTATAAAAAATTGCAACATCTTTTTCAGGCTACAGCACACAGTGTTTCAGCAGTTTTTTGCAACAGAAGATAGAAAACTACAACAGAGGATAATTTTTTTGTTTTGTTTTGCCGGTTAAGCAATGTGCTTGTTACATCAAAAACAAACGTTTGTCTAATGGTTACACACACACGCACAGAGCTACCCAAACAATACTGAATAAATGAAAGTGTAGCGCAGTGAAATGAAAAACCAACCTCTCTCTCTCTCACACATATATAAAGTAATAAATTTTCACAAGGATTCTACCGTAATATACTAGAGTATAGCTGGATGGCGGAGGGCGGTGAATAGAGGAGTTTTTGCAATTTAATGAAAATAACGTACAAGTAGCAGGAAAACAGTCAATAAAACATTAAGCCAAAACGATTTAAACAATAACAAAATGAAACGGTAATAAAAATATAATAAGGAAGAAGGAAGACAATAACAACAACAACAACAAATACCTAAAAAAAAAAAAGAGAACATAAGTGAAAAAACAAATTTGGATTAGACCAAAACTTAAATATCCTCCTAATCAAATTTTCAAATAGTGGGCGTGGCAGGTATATGATTACACCTTCTAATAATGCATGTATTACATATCAGGAACCATATTGAGCTTTATGCTGAATGTGGTTTTTTGTAAATTATAGGCATATTTGTTATGTGACCACGCCCATTTTTAGTACATCTATGGATGAGACAATTATTTATAATTATATACGTTTACTAGATTTCAACTTTATAGTGCCTGATAAATAGATTTTTAGTGTCCACGTTATATGACCACGCCCCTCTTTGGCATATAGCTGAAAGGGGTAATTATACACATGTATATTAAATTTCAACTTCATGGCTTAAGTTTTGTTTAAGATAAATAGATTGTAGGCGTGGCTTTTGACAAATTTGAATAGCAATCTGCGTATGTACCTCAATATCTTAATATTTACTACCATGAGAATACCAAGATAGACATGTCTAGATCAATTGAATTTTTCATTCTTAATCAAGAATATTTTTATTTTGTAGAGTCTCTGATACCTCCTGCTTGCTGTTGCAAATAGACTAACAAACTTAGTATGCCGCCCATTATATGTGGAGTTCAAAAAAGAAGGTAAACAACTTTTCTATGCATCTTATGAAAGAATTATGGCTAATGTATGCAAATTAAATGTGAAATATACTCATTCAATGAAGCGAGTAAAAGAGAGAGAGAGAGGTAGAGAGAGTATTTATATACATCCAAAGATACAGCATCTTTTTCTCTGCCTTATAACTGAAGACATCACACACATGAAATTATTAGAATTTTAAATTATTTTTATTTATTAACAAACACACTCACGCACACACACACAGACCCTTGTGAATTTACTTAATTGAATTGCTTATGCGATCGGTAAACTGTTTAAAACTTTTAATGCCTTAAACGTACGAAAAATGAATTAAAGCTTTTTAAAGATATTGTGTGTGTGTGTATGGTACGTGGTTATGCAACAAGTTGCTAAATCGACTATTATCTATGAAATCATTACATGACATGTTTGGCATAGTAAAACTTCCTTTTCTTGTATTATTTGTTAAGGACATTCCCAGTGTTTACAACCAAGTTGGATTTCCTCTTAAGGCATAACAACACCACAATACAACAACAACAACAACTGAAAAAGAATAGATTCCTGCAAGACATGCTAATTCTAAGACATGAGCCAAACACTTTCTGGCCATTGTTGGTATTGTCATACATTTATTTATACACACACACACACATATATATATATATATATATAATGGGAAAAAAGGACATTAGTGTTAAGCCAATAAACAAAACAATGCCATTTAAATAGATTTATAACCTTCCTCTGAATTCTTTTTTATTTCTTTTCTTTACTAAATGTTTCCTAAACCTTTATTATTGTTATGGTATGTGTTACGCTACGGAATGTTATGTTGACCGGATTTTATAAAAGGTTTGCATGTTATTGGCAAATATTTCTTCTTCTTCTTCTTCTTTTTATATATCAAGGATATTTTCAAATAAAATGACATTTCTCATTTCATTTTGACTGAAGGATGTCCGTTAACCGTTTGTTTGTTTGTTTATTGGTGGACAGATAGACAGACGGACATTAAAAAAATACGAAAGCAAAAATATTATAACTGGGAACAGCTTTCCGACAAACTATTAGCATTTAATTACTTTTGTACTTAGACTTGGGATGTTTGGCATTTTGTTGTTGTGGTTGTTTTTAGCTTATTTTGCTGCTTTCGTTCCTGCTTGTTAGTGGTTTGTACCGTTGGGTTGAAAGTAAGGTATACGTGCAAAGTCCTAAATTTCTATAAATTGTTGTTGTTGTTGTTGTTCACTTTTTGGTTTTTGGTAACATCGTTAAATGTTTTATATGTACGAATACGTATAATGTTGATTTGTTTGGTTTGATGGTTTGTGATTTTGTAAAAGTTTTAAATAATTTCTACTTTTTTCTCTTTCTTTTATAAAATTTGCATAAAATGTTTTTCTCTTTGGTTTGTTTTTATAATAGTCCGAAAATGTTGACAACTTTTTTACTTATTCCGCTTTTTCAGTTCCCTCGTTTTTCATTTTGAAATTTTTTCACTTGTCAGTAAAGTTTTGATTTATACATACATACGTATATACAGAAATACATTTAATTATATATATGTAAGTGTAGCATAGCAAAGATCTTGTTGGAGAAGCATATACCTTTAAATGAATTGAATTTCTTTATATTTGTGTATGTGTATAATTTAGGTAATATGTGTACATCGTGGTCTAGATTCTCTTGGTACAACTTTGAAGTTTAAATCGAACAATTTCACTTACATTCGTATTGCTATACATATGGCCACAATACAATGTAGTACATACATGTATTCAAAATTATAGTAAATTATCGACGATGAACGCTTTCCCAAAAAAGGCGGTTATTTATTTTTCCACAATCTATGCAATATGGGTCTTAAATGAAATATCTCACGAAGAACAATGCTATGAACTAAATTTTATCGTTCTAAATATCATAAAATGGATGCCACAAAATGGCGCACTAAGAATTTTTCTACAATTTTGGATATCAAATGAAAGAGCTTGATGGGAATAATGTTATTAGTGAAATTTATTCATTCTAAACATGTAGGGGATACCCCAAAGAGGTTTACTAATTTATTTAAAATATATTAGGCATGGATGTCAAATGAAAGGCCTTGAAATGTTAAGTACATTAAGATAACTTTTCTTATTCTTAAACAAACACAGCAGACGCTTTTAATAAATATTCATTTGCAAACCATTTATTACAAATAGGTCGCTTCAAAATGTTTAAGAAGAACAAAAATTTCAATATGAAAATCTATCAGCTTTTCTGTGTAGTATATAATAATTGTAATGGAAAGGGGTATTCATACAAATAAACATACATACATACATATATGTATAATTATTAAAAATAAGGAATAAAAAGTAACAAAAAATAAAATTCATGGCTGGTTGAAAATGTCATCGCGTGTTTTAAAGTGATTTTCCCGCGCATTTGATTATAGTGTATGTTTGCTAATTTATATTTTTATTTATAATAGCTTTTTTTCTTTTGTTTTTGTTTATGTATTGTTTTTATTTTCTGCTAGTAGTGTAGTACGTACCCATTATAATGTTATGTGTTGTTGCAATCAGAGATAATCATAATAATTGCATGTACATGAAAACAAAAAAAAACAAAAATGGAAAAAACTGAAACCGCATTCAGTCGTTCAATCACACACGATAACAATAACTATAACAATAACAATAACAATGGACAACACCAACACCAACATATTAAAACGAAAAATGCTGTGTCAGCCATGCTGTGCACTTCATAATAATAATACATGATAGTTGTGTATGTGTGTGTGTGTGTGTGCGAGATAATGATATCACGAATTGAAAATTGTACTTCCGCTGTGTGAAATTTGCTTTTAAGGGGTAATGCCAGCAGGTGTGCGTGTGTATCTGTGTATGCAATCACAATCAATGCCACCAAGTCGGTGACAGGCTATATGGCCAGTCAACCAATAGTGAAGGTATGATATGGTTGCATATCTATATTAAACGCGCACACACAAATACACTTCTATATACATACAAACCTACATATGTCCATTTTATTGTGGTTGGTTGATTATCACTCTAGGCCGAAATGATAATGAATTAAAAGATGAGTCAGGTGATGTGTTAGGCGATGTGTGTTTATAGGTAGTCAGTAAGAATGTACATAAAATATTGCCTTTTGTGATTTGTTTTATATAGAAAAACTTTTAATTTTTTCTATAATTCATAAGCGACACCTTCAAACAGTTTTACACAAGCTTTCTCTACGATTTGTTGCTGTACCCAGCTGCTTAGCATAATATTTTCTTTTGCTGTGAGCTTTATTGTTCAGCTGATTAACTTCTCATTGCGTGTACAATACAGTAATCATACGCTGTGCTATTGTTTTACACATTATACTTATGTAACGTAATCAGACATCCATCCATCCGTCCATCCGTCCAGCTAACCAACTAAGCAGTCGAACATGCATATTTCCCAAAACATTCATACTTTTGTTCATTTTTTTTTTTATTTATTTATTTTTTCTTCTTTTTTTTCTCTTAACAACCATACAGAACGGATTACAAGTGCGTTTGACTCTGTCTACTTTATAGCCATAGTTCAGATCGTTCGCGCATTTCTATTCGCTATGCTGTGTGTGTTTATGTTTGTGTGATTGACTGATTTTGCATTGGTTTTTAGTGAAGTTTCCACTTGAGCGCTCAACTGAAAATATTTTTGTTTTTGTTGTTTTGCAGCTATTATTGCTCTGTAAATGTTTTGTTTTTACGTTGTTGTTTTTTGTGTTGTTTCAGGTGTTTTAATTTTTTTTTTATTATTATATTTATATCCTCTACATTATAGTAAGGGTTATACGAAGCGATGGAGTAAAAAATGGTTGTATAGAATTACAAAATAAAAGAAAAAGGGAATGAAGATATAAGGAGGGAAAAGAAGAAAGATGAAAGCTAGAGAAAAGAGAAGGAAAAAAAAGAAGTTCTTAGGAGAAAAATTTGGACTCACGGATGTTTATAAGCATGGAATTATAGAAGGATAGAAGAAGGACTAAAAGTAGAAGGGAACAAGAACAGAAAGAAAACCGTAAAAAAATCTAGTTTTAATGCTGACTTCCTATAGTATAGAGTGATTCACTTAAAACTCTAAATAAGGAATAAAAAGGACATTTATTTTATTTTATTTAAGATACAAGTAGTACATAGTCCGTAATGACTGTATTTTGACTGCTTAAAAGGACATCATCGAAACGATTTCATAACATCCGTGCTTCATTATAATATGCTTCAACAACTGTTGTTGTATTAGAACTGAACAAAAATATAGTTAAAGTGTTTTGCTTGCTACGAATCATCATTTCATCCACTTACTATACGCATGTCCTTTGATAAACCATTTGGGGGGGTTTCAAACGCGTATAAGGAGTATTAGGATTTTCTGCTCCCCTTCCCGCCCAGTCAGCAAAAGGTTTGAATCCCTACTGTTAAAGCCAAAGTAATGCCATCTAGTGATTTTCATTTTGTTAGGTGGTCTCCTTAATAGAAATGCAAAATTTCCCCCCACAACTGATACTTAAATGAATTACGTTGTTTTCATAGACTAATTATAATTGAGTGTGTTTGTGTGTGTTTATGTGATTTCTGTTAATTATAAAAAAAGAAAAGAAACTCTAAACTCAACTGAACTCATGTTCATGTTATTTAATCAGAATGATAACTCATGCTCATCTTGACATATGGTGAGAAAGTGTACGCTTTGAAATCATGCTGTGATGGGTGTAATGTGAGAGAATTGCGAAAGCGTGTTGGAGTGTTTTACGTATCTACTTACAAACAGTACAATCGGCCCAAAATCTCAGTACTTTGTTTGCTTAAGATTTTCATGGAATGCTTCAAAATGTAATTGGATGATTGTGTTATCAAAAGAAAGAAAAAAAGAAAAAGAAAATAAAAATCATGAAACACCTACAAAATAAATCCGTTCCAACCCAATAATAAAGTTGAGTTTAACATCATTTTGCCTACAGGGAGAGGTAAGCATTCGTATCAACCACTTCTTCAATGTCGAATACTGAATTACTTAGAAAAGACAGACAGACGGACATGGCTGAAAAGACTCAGTATTCGATGTTGATTAAAAATATATATACTTGGTGGAACTCCGACGCCTATTCCTGAGCATTGCGTAAAGTTTAACAAAAGTTAATTAGAACAAAACATTATATTTACATTTGAGACAAACCCTGGGAAGCAGAGATCGTTAAAATTTTATATCAAAGTGTATTCTATGTAAGTTTCCAAATTACTTACGTTTTGTAATTATGTAATAAAATAGTAAAGTTATCTTTTATAACGGCTAATAACAGATATAAAAAGTAATTCCACGTATTAGTTAATTGCTTTGAAAAATATAAACACAAACCTAATTGTGGCTCTATAAGTGTTTTACAAGTTTCAGCTGCTCTATTGTATACTAATAGAAAAAATATCCCACAAAACTGTTAAGGCAAGTATGTGGTACATGCTCTGCTAAGTTTTCAATTAATGGAAAAACATACAATTTATGCATACAATTTATGTTATATCCTGACAACAGGACACTTCTTGTACTACACGATCAGCAGCGAACCGTAAACTTTATCACTGTCCCCTCCTTTCCTAAACTCTTATGAAACCAAATAAAAGCCGGCAAATAAGATGTTTATCAGGGCTTGGGTTCTACAATAAAACCGCGGAAAACATACTCGTGTGTGAGGTGACTTTTATAAAGTGAGTGGTTTGTTCTTACACCTTGATAGTAGTGATCTATAAACATATAGAGAAAGAGCCGTTTCATGTCAAAGGATATAAATGATGTGTTTTTTCTTATAAACAGCCGTTGATCCGGTTTTTTGTGTGGCAGGGGAGAGAGAGATCGCTTACACACTAATATCAATTGTTAACCGTTTTTTCCTTTTTTTATTTAATTTGTTAGTTTTTTCTTTTGCTTGGACATTTTTAGTTCAACATACTTTAGCTATTATTACGCGCTGGGTGTGTGTGTGTTATCAGAAGAGTACGTTGCACCGTTTTTACACGCTAATGACACGCTAACGTGAACTTGACCGTGGTTATCTAACCGTCAGATCTTTAAATTATGTGTATACAAACATTCATACACAAGTATTGTGTATTAGTATTAGTGGTAGTGTAGTATAATGTCCAGTTTGAAGTATCTGTTACATGGTGAAATATTTTGTTTGATTATACCTGTCAAGGTGCTTAATTTACTTTTGTAGCGGTTTAACTATAAAGCGGGAACAATTTTAAATGCATACACACACACACACATACATTCGCATACATTCACATAGGCTTAAGTTTACTTGTTTCAATGAATGAATGAATGAATGAATGGTGGTTATGACCGCCAACCGTCTGTAGAAAATTTATTATGACCGAACAATACTGTGTGCGTGTGAGTGTGTGTGAGCCGGACCATGTGTGGGTATTTTCATAGAACACGCTTCAGTTACCAGACTGCGTCTGAAAGTTTTGTAAATACATACAATATAATTTTTGGGTACTGCCAGAGATATCATCGTTGTTTTGTTGTTTTGCAAAACATTTCTTTAGTTACGCTTAATGATTTTTTTATATATACCAAAGACTTTAAGTATGCTATGTACCCAGCTCTTCTCATTAACCAACAAAATGTTTATTGTGTTTTTTTTACCCTCCAATTAAAATAAGAGGTATACTAAGTTTGTTTTTCCGTTTACAAAACCCAGAATCAAAATGTAAGACTTTGTAGACATATTTGTCCGTACGTCCATGTTATTGGCACTCTCCAGCTGTAAATTTTGAAAAATTCAGGCAAAATTTTGTTTAGAAACCCACACTCGCTACATAAAATGACCATAATTGGTAAAAAACCACGCCCACATTGGTCAAAAATCTATCTAATAACCACAAAAAGTTGATATTTTGGTATAAATATGAAATTTATGATAAATTTCAAAAAAAGGCGAATAACAGACACGTCCACACACATGCCACGCCTACATTTTGTATATTGAGTTATAGAGAAGGTAATTCAGATTTAATCTTAGCCACAGTTTCAGTAGTTTATTTACTTATATTTATGAAAAAGAAATTGTACACAACGTTGCTTTGGTGCAATACGAGTATCTTGCTCTGTAATTAGCTGTAGCGGCAATTATTAATTCATTTGTAATAATTATACCCGTCGCATATGCCTTTGAGGAAAAGGATGTACTGTATGTATGCAGATGATCACAATTTAGACTATATTTGGTGCAAGTCACTGCAAACCCTGTACTTTTTAATTGATATTGAGTTTATTAGCAGTTTTATTATGTTGCTGTTAATGTCACCAAACGTAGCAACTATCAACGTTAATAGATTCGTAGATAGGTTCTTCTGTCCATTTTCTTTCTTTCTGTGTGTTTATGGATCTTAAGAGGCAACTATTTTTATTTAATTTAAATATTTAAGAAATCAATAAAAATCAACTTAAGTATGGACAGACGGACATAACGAAATCGTAGGTTTAATGAATATGGACAGACCGACATAATGAAATCGTACACAATAGGAATGTTCAGGCAGACAATGACATTATGGTTATAATAAAATATAATGAAAAAATGGACAGGCGGACATGATTATATACAAAACAATAGTGGAAAAACGGACATAAGAAATCCTTTAAAGTTCATTTGAAATTATTGTATTTATATGTGAATTTAGAAATTGAGTGATTGGAATCTCAAGGTGCAACACATTTAAGCTATTTCCTCTCTGTAATTAGAAGGCTCTGCCAATACATTAACTGCCGTTATATTTTAAAATGAATCAATAATTAATTTAATTTAATAAAAAATTCTAACAGAATAAAAAGTTTTTGTGAATTTTTTAAATAATCTTCTAATACAACTCTGTCAACGGATGGTTTGTGATGAAGAAAGAAAATATACGCCAAAAAATACTCGGAGAAGAAGAACAAACTGTGATAATGAAAGTGATAAAAAAATGTTCCTTCATTTATTTTGTCAGGAATTTCCAATTTTGCAGAGTACTTAAGTTGCTCTTAGATTTCTGCTCTTTTACATTAATGCTTGAGATTATTCTCTCCACTTCTGGAATTTTATAAATTAAGCTCTTTGTTTGTTTTCTTCTGTGTTTAGTGTATAGTGGGCGTTAACAATAGAATTCCAGTAAAGAGTGCGCACGATCAATGAGTAAATTGTACTCTGTCCGAGAGAAAGAGAGAGAGACTGGAAAGAGT
Organism: Ornithomya chloropus; assembly: GCA_963971445.1. Lineage (NCBI taxonomy): Eukaryota > Metazoa > Arthropoda > Insecta > Diptera > Hippoboscidae > Ornithomya > Ornithomya chloropus. The sequence continues at coordinate 4,493,378 of OZ020532.1, forward strand.
AATACCGCTATTACTGAATGATTGTTTATATTAGCGCTGCACCAGCAGGTGTTAGAGTGAATTCATTATATCCACTGCTGGGAACTTTTTAAACATGATGGCTTTTGTTTTAGTTGGACTTGAGGCGCCGAATCATTGAGTTGTGAGTTGTGTGATGTGTTGTGTTTGTTGGTTGAAAAAAGAGACGGATATAAAACAAAATGGCTGCTATCATATGCCGGCTGTCAATAGATGGCGTTACCAGTGCTTTTGTAATTACCACTGCCTCTGGTAGTACTAGAGCATGTCATTGGGTGCATTAAGTCACACAACCGTTACACAAAATTAACATTTTCCGCGTTTTTCGTTTTATACCGTTTACGTATGTTATACAAGCGGGCAGTTAACACTTTTCTCAACCATAACCATACAATAATACAACAACAACAACTACAGTTTCCTTTTAGTTATTTTTTTGGTCATTGTGTTGTTGTTGTTGTTGTTGTTGTTGTTGTTGTGTTGGTCAGAGCATTCATTGCTTTACTTTTCACCTGAATGAGTATAGAGTTGATTTTTTTTTAGTTTTTTTTTTGTTGTATATTTCGTATAGCTTGCTGCATGTCCTGTAAGCATTCATTTGCTTTCCGTGTGCAGTACAGTACAGGATTTATAGGTACGAGGAGCCAATGTACATTTGTGTACATGCTTGTGCGAGCATGTTATTGTATTTGACTTTTGTTTATTTCCTTCTGGTGTATTGTCTGCCACTGGCATACAAGTGGTTAAGTGTATACTATATAAATGTGTGTGTGTGTGTGTTTGGTACGACGCGAATTTCTGTGTACCGTCCATTGTTTATGTCTTTTGTCCGCCTTTGACGTTTTAATACCCATGATTACCATGAATTCACATAATGCAACCCGTCTTCTTATATCCACACACACATGCATACATAAAAACACTATACAGCTATGTTATGCTGTGCATGGTAGTAGTTTTAGTTTGAAGCTCAAGCATTTATGTATTATGTTGTTGGATTGTTGTTGTTGTTGTTCTTGTTGGTACTACTTGGTATTGTATTCTCTGTTGATTATAAGGTGGCCGATTAGTGCAGATAACTCATAATTATTTGGTTCAGTGAAACACAAAACCACCGAATACTACCAACACCCCGTCACTAAGAAGAAGAAGATATACTATTACTAACCAGCCCCTCCCTCCCCCCTTACATACAATCTAATGCATGCCTTAATAACAGGTGTAATTGTAGAGTTGGTCATTGCAAAGGAATGTTTAGAATTTTCCGAAAAGGAAATAATTTTATATAAAAATGTGGAATTTTTATTCCATTTTTCATAGCATGGGTTTTTCCTTTAGGGAAAGAAAATAAAAGCTGACTTTCTATTGTGGTAATAAAAATTTTCAACAATTACAACATATTATAGCTTCCGTAAAGGACGCTGAAATAAAAAAAATATTTAATTCAATAACGTAACAATTATAAACCTACAGCGTACGTACGTCCGTAAATGAATAAAGTTTTAACAATTCTACAATTCTTAGTACATTTACATTTTAGTACATTTTTCATTCATAATTTGTTGTTGAAATGCTGCAAAATAATTCATTTACTTGAACTTCCATTTTTTATACATATTTTAATTACAAATATTAATTCCGGTTATAATCCTAATAATGGAAATCTGTTATTGTTATTGTTGTAATTGTTATTGTTGCTGATGGTATATAATACTAATAATGTAATAAAACATAGTCTACGACTCAAAAGTCATTGTGACGCTATGAAGATATGGATTTTGTTAAATATTTTATTGTCAACATTAACTCTCTTCCTGTGAGTGAAACTGAACTTTTCACTGCAAGTGAAACTTGGCAATGTGCATACACGTTTGTGTGTAGTTTATTATCCTAAAAGCTGAGTGTTGATGAAGTAATATTTAGTTGGTAGTGAAGTGTATTCAGAGGAAGATGAAGGAATGTGGGAGAATGCCAACACCAGACTAAGATAAGGACTCACGGACGGACATGTTTAGATCGACTCAGATTTTGATACATTGTACTATCTCTGAAGCCTCCTGGATGTTGCAAATGGAATGACAAACTTAGTATACCTCCGTATTATGTTGGGGGGTATAAAAATTCACACAAACGATTCACATGAAGCAATGTTTGCTTCATGATACAAGTTTTTCTATAACAACAACAACAACAAGAAACAACAACAACACAGATTTATTCACATTTTCCTACTCATCAAGCACTTTTTACAGTCTCTGACTTCTGACACTCATAAGAGTGTTGCAAAAGTGATAACAAACTTGGTATATCTCTTATGTTATGTGGAGGGTAGAAAAAAAAATATTAAATTTTTCATAGTAATAAACAGACTAATTCGACCATAACCAAGTACATACACGAAGTATTAGATTGTATTTTATTACATTAAATACATATACGCACACCCACACACACATAAACCTTTAAAAAAAAGTTTTTTTCCAAGTGTTTGAAAGGCGTATAATATTTAGTCTGTGAATTGAACTGAGATAGAGAGCATAAAATACAAGCATACCTCTGCATATAATTGTAGTAAATATGTGCATGTATAGACTTTCATTTCATACTTTAAATAAAATAAAATCAACAATGCCATACAAACAATAAGTTATATATATTTATGTGTGTGTGTATGTGATTGTAATCATGTCTGTAGAACTTTGTGCAAATACATTTCGAAAAAGTCCGTTTATATGGGCGGATGGGTGTGTGTGTGTGTGTGTTTGTTTAAATTCACAATTATGCAAATTTCGTTACGCAAACTTTTGCGTGAACGGTACACAAACAAAGTGAAAGAGACAGTAAACACATGCACTTGAATATGTGAAAACATACATAACGAGTAAAAACAAAAATAAATTTAAAATTTGTTTAAACCAAATCTTAAATACCCTTCTCATGTACTTATAAAGGGTGAATGTGGCCAACACATAATGACACCCTCTAATAAAGTATGTTTAACGTATTAGATAGCAACTCGAGTGTTACGCTGAGTGTTAGACCACGCCCATATTTAGCACCTCGACGAAGTTATTGAATTTCAACTTTATAGGTTGTTTTTTGGGCCGACCATGCCCAATTTTGGAACATCGATAGAATCTTTTTATATTTGCGAAATAGATTTCATTTTTACAGATTAATTTTTGTGTTAAATAAACAGTTTTTTATCCGTAAACGACCGCGCCCATTTTTGGCATATGGATAAATGGTATAATTACTAAAATACCAAAGTCCAACTTTATAGATGAATTTTTATATATAAACAGATATTTGTGTATTATGGGCGTGGCTCCTGACCGATTTTGTCAATTTTATTATCGATCTGCATGAAGAAAGCACAAGTGTCAGTACAAGAAGCTGAATATCTTAAAAGTAGATAATGAGAGTGCCCAAAGCAGATACACGGACGGACAATTATTATTAGATTGACTCAATTTTTCATGCTGATCAAGAATATATATACTTTTTAGAGTCTCTGATGCCTTCTTCTTAGTGTTGCAAATGGAATAACAAAACTTAGAATACCTCACATCTAAAAAAATGAATATCTTCTGACATTAAGCATAATTCTATGATTTTTATGAATATGTTGTAGGTGTAGGTTATGGAGTTGGAATAGAGAAAAGAGATAAGAAAACAGCAACTTATTGTTCTTAGAGTTGATGATACAATCTTGTATAACAAAGAAAGGGAATGTCCCCCCTTGCTGGTACAATAAAATGTCTACTAAAGCTTTTAGAGTACGTATAAGATGCATATAATATAAGTGGTGTGTTTGTGTTTATTAATACTTGTCCATTTATTTATATTAGGTACACACTGTGACTGGCATGCAAATCTGTGTTTTTGCAAGAAACCTGATAAATTATTTCAAAAATCTTCTTATTGATGTTTGATTTGTCCAAGTCAGGGACTGGCAACCTTTCTTCCAGTTGAAAATAAATTTATATATTATTATTGTAAATAAAAGTAAATGAAACCTTTGGAATGTAGCTGGAGCCATGAAAATAGTAGCAGTTTGCCGATCGCTGTTTTAGGTTTAAGTCTACGGCCTGCTATGCTAATAAAATTTTCTATAAAAATGGGAAGTGGAAGGAAATGGGAAGTGTTGTAATTAAGATGCTAGTCGTATTCATTAGAATAATTGTTGGACGTACAGACACACAGTCTGTTATCAACTCGATTCAAGTTCAAATGAAACTCTTTTAATTGAGTTGTTGTTCCTTGTTATTGTTATTATTATCATATATTGATGCTGTTGGCTGTATAATCTACATAAATTCATATACATAACCATACATACTCTACTCTACTCTAAATGTAAAGAAATGAAAAGTAAAGCAATGCAAAGCTTTCATTAAGTTGAAGTGGTAGCCTTGGTTGAGAAAATCCTTTTAATTCAATCTAATTTATATAAATATGTAAAGATGATAAAATGCAATATATATAGGGAGAGATTTTTTGGGAAAACATTTTTAAATTGTAAAATAAATTATTGAATATTTCGGTTTGGTTTGCTGTGCTTTTTCTTTTTCTGTACGCGCTTATCTCTCTCTATTGTTATCGGAAAGATATATCTGCGTAACTATGTATATATTTGTGTGTGTGTGGATGCTCTTTTTTAATAATATTTGTTCCTACTTTTTTATTTACTTGCTTGCTTGCTTGCCATTGTGTGTCGTTTGTTATATTTTGTCTGTATTTCCTTTCTTTACTCACTGTGTGAATGTATGTTTTTGCGGCCTTTTGTTTGTCATTTTTCCATTTTTATTTTTTTTATTTTTAATATTTTTTGTTGTTGTTGTTGTTGTTGGTAAGCAAATCTTATTGTGTGTGTATGTTTGTTGTACATTGTTGTAGTTGTTTTATGTTTTACGCTTTAAAATGTAGAGTACATGCATATTCATGCCCCAAAGTCAAAGTGTGGATTTTGTGTGTGTACGTGTGTGTGTATTTTTATACTCTCCGCTTAAGAAAGGAAAGAATACTAAGTTTGCTATTTTGTTTGCCTCACTTTAAAGGAACGCATTAGAGATTGTACAGAATCTATCTATTCTTGATCAGTATGAACATCTGAGTCGAGTCAGTCCAGGTGTCTGTCTGTTTTTGCATTGCCGCGGTCGTAAATTTTGTGATATGAAAGTGAAATTTTGTACAAATATTCTTAATTTCAATACGTTTTCAATTATGGGACGCCCACAATTTAAATATATAGATGTAGAGGATAAACAACATTTAGCTTAAGCCATTTGTTTTTTCTTTATTTTCATATTCATTCAGTTCTACTGTGTTGGTTATTGTTTTTGGGTGTTTTCTTTCTTTTTTTTTGCATATACATATAACCGTAACCTTCTGGTGGCGAAGGCACTTTTCATTTTATCATTCTATATACTATATAGAAGGTATAGTTATTTCTTTCGAAATTCTCAGTCATTTTGGTTCAGTTGGAAAATTTGTCTGTACGTCCAACTTGAGGTGAAGTGTTTAAATGTGGAAAAGAAAAGGTCAAGTAAATGTATCGCTTTCAGAAATGATATATAAATTAAAACAATTAATATTTTTGAAGATATTCGAATTCGGTTATTTGTAGAAATCAAGGAATTTATTGAAATTGTTTAGATGTCTTATTCATTCAACTATATTCTCTTAGAACGGCAAAAATACGGTGAAATGTAATAAAGTAAATATAATTTCCGTTTATTTTCCGAGTATAAAAAGTTGGAATTAATCTGCGCTGTAACATATCTTACACCTAGAGGTGTAGGTAGATTCTGCGATTCTGTTTAAAAGCACTCTTATGTACTTTTCCTGCTCTGCCTGTGTATACATGAAAACTAATATAAATTTCATCTAAACCATACTTTCAATAGGTATATAAGCATATATACTATGCATGTAAGATGATTGTTAACAAATGTTTTCCTCTTTTTTTTCTTTGGAGTCTTTTCTTCAGTTCCTTAAGAGCAATTACTTGGCAAAATCTCTAGCAAATCTAAAATTTTTAAGTTTATTACAATTTCTGGTTTGCCAATATTATTATGTAAATGGGAAGAAGAGAATATCTCTCTATTTGAAACAAAAAAGGAAAACTTTTTAAATAAATGTTACGGTGAGAGTTTTTTTTAATTCAGGCTTTCCATCAACAAATATGAAATTGATTTGTGCCTACCACTTGGCATTTATGCAAATTGCAACAGCCCACAATTGAATAGACATCCTTAGACACCAAATTCCAACATACATAGTATCTGCACATGTCTCGTATGTAAGAAAATTGTTTAAAACATAGGTTACTGTCAGAGTAACCAAACACACGCACTACACTGCATGCACTCGCCAAAATGGCATGAAATAGAAATTTATGCATATAGACATAATTTACGCCATCATTACAATGACTTTCGAAGAAAAGGATTTACAAGGAAGTAAGAAGAAGAAGAAGGAAAGAAAAATGAAAAAAGTATGATTTCGCCGACAATTTGTGTGTCATTTATTGCACAATTTTCTAAAGTTTTTGCTGACTTTTCCTATGAATTATTGTACAACTAAACCGTCTTTGACAAAGTTGTGGAAATTTAGCAAATAGATGGAACAAGAAAGAAAAAACAGATTCAGAAACAGAAAAAGTAGAAAACTTTATAAGCTAAGAAGAGACAACAGGTGAAAGTGTTGGAACAGAACACTACCAGCAAAAGTTGCCTCAACTATTGTATGTACGTTTAAAGAGTAGTGGTACAGGAAGAAGAGTAATTCGACAAGTAGGAAAAACTTAAATATCAAATGATAATGCATTTAATAATGCCTTATAACCTTTGGAAATATTTTTTATGAGTTTTTATATTAAGCTTTAAAGTACTTTTAAAAAAGCTAATATATGACTCTCAAGGATATTACAGTTACGCCATTGTACACTATTAAGAAGTAAGAGTCGAGGATTAAAATGTACAAAAAGCACACCTGGACTGAGGGACAGACAGTTATGGCTTGATTGACTCAGTATTCAATGCAAATTCTGAACTTTGTAGAGGCTCTGATGCCTCCTTCCGGGCGTTGGAATGGTTTTTGAAAAAAAACAAAAATAGTTTTAAGACAATTTAGGATATTTTATAAAATAACTGCAACAACAACAAACATATGTAGAAATAATAAAAAAATATATTTATTGTTATCCGAATATGAGATTGAATTGAAATTTAATTTAATTTTTAATTTCACAATACATGAACAACCAAAAAAAAAAGAAAAAAGAAAATATACAATAAAAATCGCAACACACACGCAACCACTTTGGCCTAACCAACAAATTTAACAGGATATGCTTATGCAGGCAATACCAGCCTGGTACAGAAATGCATGTTTGTGTGTATGTGTGTTGTACACACATGGTTTACGCACTGAAGAGGAAAACTATACTGGGCTATACCAAATCCCTTCTATACTCAGGCACTGTCCGCATATAACTATTACATATATATGAGCACCTACCTACCTTCCTTCCTACCTACCTACATCTAGCTACTTGCCTCTGAACTAATGTATGTCACAAAGCATAACATTGCTTTCGGTTGCCATACCAACCAAACGGGTATGTGGGAATGTGTATGTTTTGCCATAAAGAACGGTATACACATCTATATGCACAACATACAGGGTGTATGTGGCATTGTGGGTACCTACCCAATGGTCGATAGCTCTTTATACTGTAGATTTGAAACATACACAAACACATACATATATTGTGCAAATCTGCGTTACTGTCTGATTTACATATAACATATATATATATATAAATAAAGTACCGTTATGCTGATTTTATGTATAGTGATGCCCTTCCGGCACAAAATACCTATACACACATATTTATATATATATATATACACACACAACACATATGCAAGCATAACCACAAATGTTTTCAATGATAGTGAAATAGAGTTTCAACCACACACACTCATATTCATACACTCACGTGTAATTTGTGTATTGTATACATTTAAATATCTTTCTTCCTCTCGGTGTGCTTTTGTGTATATACGTGTGTGTGAGTATTTCATGGTGTTCATATCAATTCATCATAAAATGAGATTTATGACAAAAACAAAAGCTTATCGCCACAACAATATTTATTGTATTTTATATATATATACTACATATACACCTACACATATATCTACATATAAACAATTTTATATTTCTTATTGCTTTGGACACATATTTCTATAAATATTGTGCATTATTGTATATCCACCTCCATATATATATTTATATATATAAATCGGAAATATAGGTGTAGTGTGAGTATTTGTGGAATAAAATAAATTGTGCTATATATGTGTGTAGTTATGTATGTGTTATAAGTCTGCAGTTAATTTCATTGTTTTGTTGGGCATTTGTTATAGTTTAGGACGGTGGATTTAAAACAACAAAAATGAATAATAAATGAATGAAACCAATCTTTCAATTTTATTTTAACCTACAAAGGATGTGATGTTTGTAACTGCCAAATGACAAATGTCATACCCTCCTTTAATTACAGCAATTAAAAACACTTTCTGAATCAATTGAATCATATTCCTTCATCTGATGTCTGTCCGTGTAAGCTATACAGATTGCATGTTTTGAGATATTTTAATGAAATTTGAAAAAACGACAACGATTTGGGTTAAAGAAAAACTCTGTTGAAAATGGTTCAAATTGGACCATTTTTGGCATCCCACGCCATATAATTATATTTTACAAAGTGATTTATGTAGCAATGCCTCGAGTTTACTAATACGATCAAGTTAGGTTTAGCATAATGGTGTAGGGTATTAAATGGTCAGTTATATCCGCTAATACAATTTTCCATGTTTTATTTTATTTTATTTGCTATATGCTGACCACTGTATACAGATCACAGACATATAGATATCTGCCTCATATGATATATAAAGCGGTAAAAATAATTTAAATAAAATTATTTGATTTTTATTAAAACAACAAGAACAACAACAACAATAAAACTAAAATCCAGTTATATTGTTTTTCAAATCAAAAGTCTAACAAAAAAATAAAAATAAATAAATTAAAAGGAAATCCTTAATACTCTTAGGAAGGAACAAAAAAGAATGAAAAATTTTTAAATATTTTTTTTATTTGTTTTACCTTTTTGCAAAACAATTGCTTTTCTTATTTCGTTTAGAAGATTTTCAATTAATATTTTTTATTTTTTATAACGTCATGCACACTTGAATTAAGCTTATAAAGTACCCTGAGTATAATAAATATGCTTGACTTTCAATCTTTCTTACATATCTACCGGAATCTCATTAGAAGTATTTAGATATATATAGTGATTGAAAATCAATGTATTGTTTTTGTTATTAACGCACATCAACCACAAAATGGATGACTGGTGACATGTACGCGCCTGCGTTAAATGTTATTAAATGTGGCTGAAGCAGTAAATTTCTGTCTCTCTGATATTGTTACAAATCTACTCCATTCTGATAATACTTGGTATGGGTTATATGTGTTTATGTGTGTACACAACTCCACAATTTCTCATACTTTGTTATACAAATCAACACTTCATCTATGCTGCCATTAACAAAACGTTATAATATTTGTTGATATTGTTATTGTTGTTGTTGTTGTTGTTATTATTGTTATTTGTATGACGTTGTTTGTTGTTAACAACATACGCCATGGTTTCATTTGAACAACAATAATAATTGGGGAGTAAATGTGTCATCCATAATGTTATAAGTGAGACGAACAGATGGCACTCCATATAACGAAAGATTTGGTTATCATAGGTTTACATATACAATATATGCGATATACCTCGAGATAGTCTATGAAATATATAATTAATATGAGTTCATTAAGGCTGACCTTTTAAAGCTTATATATTTAGGTAACTTTGTCTATAACTTCATGTGTCAGTCTATAAATGCATACGCGCGTAAGTCCAGCCCGTACGTCCATAAATACATAGCATACTACATACACGCCCTACATGTCTGTACGTCAATAATTATTTGTCTATACGTCCATTAATACATAGCATCGTACGTTCATAACTCCATATGTCTGTACGTCCACAAGTCCATATGTCCATATATCTATAATGGCCATAAACCCATATGTTTGCACAGCCACAAATCCATATGTCCATAAGTATAAATAAATATATAAATTCATTTATTTATGTGTCCACAAAATTCAATATCTGTACATCCATATGTCTGTACGTCCACAAGAGCATTTGCCTTTTTTTTACAAATGCGTTATTTTTTAGTCATTATATCAAGCATCTTCTGTAACTGCTGCTTTACCCCCACTTTTTACATTTTGCTTTTGTTAAAATTGATAACAAAACAAACAAAAAAAACACAGTAGAGTCTGTAAACAAAGAGGCGATAACAAACTTATACCCCTTATATGTGATACTGCTCATATACACACTCAGAAACTTTATATATATATATGTGTGTGTGTATATGCAATATTTTATTTTTGTATTTGTTGTGTTTGTATAACAGAAAGGATACCATTTTGTTATGGTGTAGCCTTCATTGACCATCCAACCATTCATAGCTTAGCATAGCATAGCCAACCACTTGTACAAATAATTATATGGAATAATTTCATTGTTGTTGCTGTTGTTGTTGCATATACTCTCTTTCAATTTTGCGTTGTGTTCAATTCAGTTTTGTCAGGCACAAATAATGCACATACGCACCCACCATTATTATATTTGTAGGTAACCAGAAAAAAAACACAATCAAAGCATTTCACTTGATACGTATGTGTGTATGTATATACACATATACACACACTTATATATATGCAGGTTTGTATTAAAATTTATTATTGTTACATGCAATAATAAATCATATACCATGATTTTGTTGTTGTTGTTGTTGTTGTTGTTCCTGTTGATGTTTCGTTTCTATCCGCATGAAGGGCTAGTAAATGTAAATTATTTTTTGTGGGCCCCCATTTTACAACATTATGCATCCATCCATGCATGCATGCATGCATTGCAACAAAATATGTGCGAGTGTGTGTACATATAAAATTTACCTATAAAGTTATACATCAAATATGTATTTGTGTAAATGTATGTGTAATGAAATTAATTCAAAATAATTTCAGTTGACATTTTGTAATTACGTGTACTTTACAATACGGTTTGTTTCTTTTTTCTTCTTCTTTCTTTTCTTAACTCAACTTTAATATGTTTTGCTGTAATTTTTTTTATTTAAATGAATTTTTTTCAATGTTTTTTTAGCTTAACCTTGAATTGTGGAATGAAATATGATCCCGTCAACTTAATACTGCGTTTTATAACATATGGTTGCAATAAGTTCAAGTGTAAAAGAAATTTTAAGAAAAAACACCAAACGGAACTTTTCATTAATCATGAATTTTGTTTTATTTAACAAGAAAATCAATTAATGTCCCAGTTGGTTAAATAGTGTAACTAATGATTTTAAAGTAACACCCTCTGTTAAAACGTATGCAAGCCTGGGTGGTGTACATCTTCCCCATTGAAAGTAAAATCAAGTTCATTTATTAAATGACTTGATCTTCCTCAATGTAATTGTTAAAAACAAATTTAAATCAATATTTTTCGCACACCCATACACACACGAATCGTATATTAACCCATAAAATACACGTTTATGGCATGATACGCATAAATCTTATACGGAAAGCACACGAGCAGCTACAATAAAAACCATACACATACAGAATATCATAAAAAAACTGAATAAATTACAACATCAAGAAGGGAAGAAGAAGCATGTGAGGAGATACTTAAGATGGGTTTTTTTACAATTCTTATCATATAAACATATATTTAGTGCATAAACAACAACAACAACAATAATAATAATAATCGTTCATGAAGCTGCCACTTGGATGAAGATGTGTAAGTAAACTGTTTCATTAATGAATTCATTGTATTGGGCCTGGGTGTAAAAACAAAACAAAAAATCTGCTGCTTTTTTAAGTAATAATCATAAATTAGTTTATGAGGCGAAGAAGTGTTTCGTTTTTTTCTTTCTCGTATTTTTAATAAACGATTTTCATATGAATGAATGAATGAATGAATGAATGAATTGAATGAGTCAAATGTACGTGTAGCGTATAAGTATAAGTAGTGGTAGTGAGTGTGTGAGTTGTGAATAACCTTGCCCTTGTTTGTTGAATTTTTTACGGCTGCTGCATGCATAAAATATTGCGTAATAGAAGTCAATGTTCGTTCTATATGAATTTTGTTTTTTCTTTTTTTGGATTCGAATATATTCTTGTTCTTATTGTGCTGCATTATAATAAACGGCAACATTTGTGCTTATTTTGTATACATTATCGATTTATTGATGGTGGTGCATGATAATGAACTGGATGCTCGCTGGAGTTGTATATGAAGGAACGAAAAACTTGAAAATTTTTTTACATCATGAAATAATTTTTTTTAAAGAAACATAATAAGTAGAAGAAGACACATAATATATGCGGAGTTGTACATATATAGAGTGCTTAAAGTTTGCACGCAAAATTAAACCTAAAGAATCACTTTCTGCATTAATTGTCCGTACGTCCGTTTATAAATGTATGAAAATTTTCAATTATTTTAAAATTTCGTTAAATTTTTTACAAAAATTTCACGATATTCATTAGAAAGTCATGTCAGATGATTAACTTTCTTTGAAAATGTATATAATGAAACTTGTGTCCGCCTGTACGTCAGAGTAAATGTTTACACTGGGCTTTGTGTTACTCTCATGACCACGAAAAATTTAGATATCCAGTTAAAACTTGACACATATGATCTTCAATAACAAAAGTTCAGTATTTAAAATGGGCACAGACGCGATAATATATTTACAGAGTTCAATATATCGCGTTGAACTGTTAACGCATCGTTGGTTAAAAGTATTACCTGGAAAGTTGAGGTTGTTGCGTTCTTTCGACGAAAGAAAGGCGAATGAAAGCTTTGTAAGCTTGTAGAAATTTACATGCTTCTATATAATAAGTGGAAGTTCCTCTTTAATCTTTTGTAAGTTTTGAGCCTATGCCTCAAATTTGCAAAATTTGACTTAAGTTATCATTATAATAATATGGACACAAACATAGTGGAGAAGCATAGCAAATAGTAAGAAAGTATAGAGAACTCTATAAAGAAACTCAATGGCAGTGGTTAAGGTAAGTGAACCGATGATATTACAAGGACTGAAGAAGTAGGAAAAGTATTTAAAAAATTTCAAATTTCATTTATAAAGTGTAGCGTATAAAAATTCTTTAAAGTTTATATGGTACATACATAACCTTATAACAGTTTTTATGGTGGATGACAATCATTGCGCCGGCGTCAAAATATCTTAACTCTCTAAACTCAACATAACTCCCCTTGCGCCAAAAATGTTTATTCAAAAAAAAAAAGAAAAGAAAAGTAGAGAAAACCCGTAAAAAATGGCACAAAAATATTCAACCGGTATTTGGAGTTTTCAATACATATTCAGTTCAATGCTTAACAAAAGTTTTCCAAAAAGCAAAAATCGCATTTTTTTTTCTTTTTGGTTTTTCAGGTAGTCTAGTCATACAGCATACATATGTATATGGACCGAGAGTAAGAAATGTTAATATTATCTTTAAAGAGTATGTCATGTTCGATTGTATATGTATTTGACCCTCCTTTTTTGGAGTAAACACACACACTCACATATATATATATACGCGAGCACATAACAGATTCGTTAAGATGCAAGACAGTGTACGCTGTGTGATAGCACGTCTGGAATACCAATGAACTAGTATCACACACATATAGAAAAAGATTTACATAAATATCCAAGAGTGTATATAAATCTATTTTAAGTTTATTTACCTATATATATTATATATATACTTAGTCCTTAATACGACAATATTAAGTTAAGTTTAACATTCCAGTTTATAAGTTCAATACTTGTAGGATATTTTTATACCTTCTACATAAGACGAGGGTGTACTAAGTTTCACAGTATATATATATATTTTTGATTGTCATCGAAATCCGAGTATATCTGGAAATGTCCATCCGTCTGTCTGTCTTGTAATTTGCGTCTTATGTGTTAACATACAGGATTGATTTGCATTACGTAGAGTTTTTTGTAAATTGTGGGTCTACATGTTACCACCGACCACGCCTCTTTTTGACTCGGCATTGATTAAGCTAATTATAACTTTGTTTATCAAATTTCAACTTAATAGGTCAATTTTTGTGACTGTTAGACAGATTTTTAGCAATTTTGGGCGTGGCACTTGACTCAATTTCACCTAATTTAAATAACAACCTGAATAATATTAACTCAAAAACCAATAATGTTAACTAAATATCTCAAAATTATCGTTCGCGAGACGCTAAAAATAAACGGACGTACCGACATGAACTCAGAATATCATGCTGATTACGAATTTTCATGCTTCGTCTCCAAAGTTTCCTTCTGGTTGTTGCAAATATTTTAAAGCCCTTGTATAGAATATATATTTTCATAATAAAAGAAACCAGTATCAGTTGGTTGTGTATTGTTTTCATTTATTTTTTGTTTTATTTTTTACAAATTTCTCATTAGCAACTGCAGAAAACCATAACGAATTAAATCATTTAAGGGGAAATATACTTATTTATGAAAGAGTTGTTTTTTTATTTTTAATTCTTTCCTGCTTTTTCAAACACACACAAACATACACCAGGCATATATGGCTGCAGCTACCGCACACAAGAAAACGTTAATCATTTAATTTACTCATTGTCGAGCCGGAACAATACACTTGTCTGCGGAAAAATTAACACGGTAACACACAATACCCACCAACAAGAATGACAACAACAATAACAACAACAATTACAATAAAAAACCCTTTCATCGTTATTCTAGCACAGCCATCATCAACCCTTTTGTCTGGCAGCAAATGCGTGTGGTTATGTAGTTATAAGAAATACTTTTGTATACACACATATATACATGCAAACAATACATTTGCAACTTTTAATGTTCATTATAATAAATTTAAATAAAATGTGTGGCAACCCATAAAAATATTGTCTGCCGCTATATATAAATTTATATAAAAACACACATACATTTATAATATTATGTTGTTGTTGTCACTTTGCTCATATTGGTTGGTGCGGGTGGGGGGTGAGGAAGGGGGAGGTTTGCCCAACCATTCATTATTGGAGTGAATGTCTTCATTTAAAAGTGATTAAAACTTTCGTTATGTTTCCTTATTGTTGTTGTTGTCGTTGTTGTTCTCTTCTTAACAACTCAGTTATATAGGATTATAAAGCTTTAGAAATTGTATTTGTTAACATATAATTATACGAACTTTTGTGGTTACCATACATTTACATACATACAAATATTCGTGGACACCACAAGAATTTAAGGAAAAATTTCTACCACAATAAGTCATTTAAAGTGAAATTTTTGTTTTTGATTATCCAGAATGTAATTCATATAAATTGAGTAGTAGAGGATGCAGTAAAGTTGTTTGGAATTTCTAAATGGATCATTTTTACTAATTTTAACCATGTCCGTCAATCCGTCCCGCTGTCTATTGGTTTGCCTCTGTGTTGTATATCCAAGTAAAGATGTGGAGCAGATGAACGTGCGAATAGTTGTTAAAAACTAGAAAATTTTGTTAATTATGGGCGTGGCATTTGCCTAATTTTGTTCAATTTAGTCTTTTCTCTACGTCTAGTTTTTTTGAATGTTTAAATAAAGCAAAGTGGACGTACGGACATTTTTTTTTTAACTTAAAGAAAATATTCATTAATTAATGGCAATAAATAAGAAGATTTGTTTGTTGGAAGAAAAAGTGTGTCAAAGCGCTTAAATGCAGGCCATAAAATGTTTATTTAAAAGTCAATTTATTAATTGTAACCATTTGGAAATATACGCTTGATTGCCTTAATATACGCTAATAACTGCAGGCAGTGTAAATAACAGCAATAAAGCTAAAACACGCACACACACACAGGACAACAATTGAAAGAACAACAACCATCACCACCACCAACACCAACACAATCTAAATGAATTCTATATTTGCTATATTGTACACTTTTCCATTTCCATCCATTCATTTATATGTATCCTGACACGGGTAAGACAAGTCACAAGCCAAGCAAGATAACCAAATACTGGGGACCAAACTAAACTACTAAACGGATATACGGGTATGAACGGATATAATAAATATGATAGAATGAGAGGGGGAAGATAAAGAGAGAGAGAGGGAGGTTGAGTGTGTGTGTGTGTGTGTGTTTATGTTCGCTAGTATGCTAAAGACTACAACAAAATCGATGACAAATTGCAAACACGTTACGCTTAGTTGAATTGTTGTTGGTGCTGTTACAGTTGCTGTTGCTTTTGCTGCTACTGCTGCGAGTGTAAGTGCGCGTTGAAAAGCACACTCTAGCATAAAAAAATATATACAGCTCGCATTCAGTTAAATCTACGTAGAGATGCCTCAAGTCAACGTTATCATCCCTTTACTGTCTTCTCACTGTGTACCAGTCCATATATATATGGGTGTGTGTGTGTGAATGTTGTATACTATTAGTTTGCATACTGAAATGTTTTAGTTGAAGGCAATAAAACAATGATTGTTCAGCATAAGCATTAAAACGCAAGAAATATATTTAGAAACAAAGTGAGAGAGGGGGTGAGGGTGAGGTAGTTTGCTACACACACCACATTCAGAGTAATCACAAAAAACTTGTTAGTACTATAAAAGACAAAAGACCATGTATGAGTGTGTGTGTGTGTGTCAACACCAATATCAACCATAAGGCTAACACCCCAAAAACAACAGCAGCAGCAGCAGCAGAAGCAATGAGGCAATGCGACAACAATGCAGGAACATTAGTATCAATGAGCAAATTAAAAATAACAACCTAATCATCGTTTTAAGACCAACAACGTCGGTCGATCAGCCAGCCAGCCTTAAAGGCCTAAGGCTAGCTAGTACACTACACGGCAACTAAATGCTATCACGTTGTACATGTAGCTGGAAGAGGAATGCTTTGTTTTTATACTCTTTCTATAAAATGAAGGGTATACTAAATTTGTCATTTGATTTAAAATATTCAGAAGTGGGCGTCAGAGATCCTGCAGCATCACAAACTGAGTTGATCTAGCCGTGTCGGTGTCGGTGTGTTCGCGTGTTCGTCTTTTGTTGTCACTCTCACGGTCGTATATTTTAGGGCGTAATCATATAACTGCCACGCCCACTTTTTATAAGTAGATATGGAGGGTATTAAAGATTTGACTTAAACCAATTTTAGTTTTCTTACTTGTTTTTTTTTCTGGTATGTCAATGCTATGGTACAAAAAAAAAAATAACAACAACAGCAACACAATTTACGGATAACCCATAATAATGGAAAAAAATTAAAAGAGGGTTCAGAGGTAAACACAACGGGATTTATGTGCTTCCCCTTCCCTTTCCTTTCAGCTTCTCACACCGATCGCTTAAACGAATGTATGAATGTTGAGTGTGTTAGTTAACTTTATTTTCCGGTCTTGAATTCCGCCTTCTGTTTAACAGACAAATATTATATAACGCGAGCACACACACACATGCACAATTGCCTGCAAGTGTTTTGAAGTTAAGCGCAATAACGTTTTTTTTATTCTCATCAAAAGGCCGCAAATGAACCGCTTTCTAATGCAACCACCACCACTGCCACTACTCGTGAGCGTACAACAACAATAGCAACAACAACATTACCAACGATATTAGAAGCATTGACTTTCCTTTTGCAATTACATGTAAAGTGCGAAACGTCAACCACCACCAACACCACCATCATTGTGTTACATTACAATCGGCAACACCATCAGCAGCAGTAAGACTTAATCAGTCTGTCAGTCAGCGAGTCAAGGACCACTAATACTCTACACTGTGTGAGTGTTATGTATGTAAAGCAACAGAAACAGCTACTCATCAACCAAGCACTCAAGTTTAGTAAAAAATAAGTAAAAATAAAATGAAATTTGGCTTAGACCAAATCTTAAATACCCTACACATGAACTTACAAAAGGTGGGCGTGGTAGTTATATATTAATACGCTTTATATTATTACGTATCTTCATAAAAGTCTAGTGTAACTGACTTGTGTTTGTAAATTATGTAAATTGAGGGATTTTCTGTTTTCTAACCACGCCCATTTTTGGTATATCGAATAATGGGACATTTATAAATGCGAATATGTTTTTGTGGTAGAGAAATAGAGATTTGTCAATTGTGGGCGTGTTTATTATCTCACCACGCCCATTTTTGGTACAAATATGAAAGTGATAATTATAAAATTTTAACTTTGTAGCTCAATTTTTGTAGCAGATAAATAGATTTTTGTTGATTGTGGGCAGAGCCCCTGATCGATTTTGCTCATTTTAAGCGTGCATCCGTTTTTCATCTCATATATTTCTTTCTTAAGTTTCTTGATGTTGCAAATGGAATGACAAACTTAGTATGGCCTCACATCTTAGGTGGAACGTAAAATAATAACAACAACGAAAAGTTCCCTTAAATTTTTAGCGGAAAAGCTCATAACTAACAGTACTACCTGACTCACCGAGATGAGACAAGTATTACAAAACACATTCCTTCCTCTACCAAAATACTTTATAAACAAAAATGGTACACGGTACATCAATATGCTTCACAATAGCAACAACATAGACATAAATACACGCACATACGCACACCATGCTGCCAAATGTATTGTAGATGGGGAGAAGTTTTGCTTTTGCTGTTAAATTGGAATTGGTCCCTTGTGGCTGAACAATATAATGCACGGCAGGGTGCCCGTACACACAATACAACAAACGATTGCCCAACAGATTGTATAACTCATATCAGGTTGCACATCTCATACATCTCGTAGCGGTTATGATGGATTGCCTTAAATACCTTTAAATTAAAATGGATCAACGCGCGCTCATCATACATTCATTGTACTCGTACTCGCATTGTAGTGTTGTAGTGGCAGACAAAAAGGTATCATAATACAACCGAATGCACGCACATTGTACGTACTTGCAAAGCAGTTAACATTATTAAGATGTGTCCTTGCCAGTGTAGCGGTGTGTACAATAGAAGCGTAAGTTATCTTGTTAAGGATTAAAAAGGAAAAAAATTTCTAAAATTTTGTAAATCTTTGAAAAGTGGGAAATTTAAATAGGATTTCATTGGATTTTAACGCCTTCTAAACTGAGGTGGCGTTCTAGTAGATGTGATGGATAATAATTCGAGCTGCGAAATTTCACATGAAGAGGATAAATGGCAGCTTCGGCAGGTTAGTTTAAAGAAGGAAAAGTTAAAGTTAAAAGTTAGTGGAAACAACTGAGCCGATCATTAACAAAACTGATATTAAAGCTTGAAACTTTCAAAAGAAATATAGAAAAAAAACCGCTTCAGATTTAAAGGTGAATTCATATAAAACACTTTCAATCATTAAATGATAATAACGGTGAGTTGTTAGATAGATTGAGTGTAACTGGAAATATTCTCTTTATATAAAAGAAGAATTATATTGTTGTTGTTATTGTTGTTTTATTTCGTCTGTTTATATTTGTTTACCTTAAAATGAAAATTCACAAAAATCCTCGTGGAAATTTTGCAGCTGATTGCAGTTTTTAAGTGAAAAAAAAATATGTTAAGCTACCACCTTACTGCTGATGATACTACTGCTGCTGTTGCTCTTGATTTTTGTTGCTTCTGCGTTTCTGCTGATAACTATTGTTGACTGGTACATACACACATACAATAGATATATAAAAATTTTGTGTCAGCGTTTGTGAAAGTGTGTTTGGTGTGTATTTTATGTATTTTTTTTTTAAATTTTTTACATACACAACACATCAATATCGTAGAACTGCAGATAATGCTCGCGTGTGTGCAAAAACCAAAAATCAAAGAAAAAAAAATTAAGTTTGGTTCAGGCCAAAACTTAAGTATCCTCCACATCGTTATACAAAAGGTGGGCGTGGCAGGTACATAATTACTCCTTCTAATTATACATTTTTTAGGTTAAAGCTTTTAAGCCGAGTTTCAAAATGTTTTTCTTCATAGTGGGCGTGTTTGTTACCTGACCACGCCCATTTTTTCACACATCGATGCTTGGGATATGTAAATCAAATTTCAACTCAATTTTTATTGTCGACAGATAGATTTTGAACGATTGTAGGCGTAGCTCTTGATCGAAGTTTTTGATGCTGATCAAGAATACTTTGTAGCATCTCTGAAACCTCCTTTTGGGTACTACAAATGGAATGACAAACTTTGCATACTCTGCATGCATATGGAGGGTATAAAAAAAGGTTTTCTATGTTGTACAATATTTTCCATGCAAATGTCCTTTTTTCATATGCCATATGACACCCATACATATATATATTTGTGATATATGTATAGTGTATATAATATGTAAAGGCTTTTGTTGTTGTTGTTATTGCACAAATTTAAGGTAAATACGTTTAATCTGCCAGATCGTACAATCAGCACGAAGCAACATGAGACATACGCACATGCAATGCTGACACTGTGATATTGATAGAGTGGCAGGGTGCATAAAGAGAATCATATTCTACAACTGAAATGTGTGGGATAGATAATTGAAGACCTTCATACATATAAACATCCATCCATTGACATCAAATCTTTTCAAATCTTTTTATTGGAAACTTTTTTTCATAAAAATTATTTGATCGTAGAAATCAAATAACAGAGAACATCTCTTATCATTTCTACATGTTACATCTTGTTACCATCGTGTTCGTATCTCTTTATGTAGTTGCAAAATTTCTCTAATTTTTATGCTTATTTAAATTCAAATGATTCATAATCAATTGTTAAACCCTCCCCACAAGATTGTCGTTCCATTTTTAACACCTAGAAAAAAGGTTCAGAGACTCTACAAAGAATATTTATTTCTGATCAACATCAAAATCTGTAACGAGCTAAACATGTCAGTCTGTGTATCTGCCTGTTTGTCTGCTAATTTAGGGACATTAAGCTGAAGTATATACATTCCTACTTACTATACGCTAAATCGCTCAAGATCCATGCCCACAATTGATAGAAATTATTTATCTGCTACAATAATTGAGCTATAAAGTTTAAATTTAATACCTACATTATAATTACTAATTAGATGAGCCTTAAGTGAGCCTGGTCGAATAAGAGACAAGCCCACAAAGTACAAAAACCCTCAAAAATTCGCTTAAAATTCGACTTGCAAGTTGATTGTACTATTAGAGAACCTAATCGTGTATCTGCCACGCCCATTTTATATATGTAGATGTGGAGGGTATTTAACATTTGACCTAAACCAAATTTAGTTTCTCTACTTGTTCTTAGATTACTTTTCAAATAGTAAACTTGAACGAACAAATGCCTTAAAATGTGATCTATTGCATCATTATACCCTCGATTTGAAGTCGTTTGCATTTGCTTGAAAGTCAAGTACAGAACATTTGGTTAGTTATGCTTACCAACCAGAAACCTTACTACATATTTACATATAGTAGCGTATGGTTAATCTATACTGCACTACCAGTGAGTGCGTGGGGGATTACTTTTATTTTTGGTTTGCATTCGCAATCGCCTGCAATTTTTACCTTAACATTAAACTCTCTGTCTAACATTATTGCAATTGTTATGGTTAGTTTCATTATATGTCATAGATATAGTCGAAGAGAAGGCGTTTTAGGGTGTCATAAAAGGATTCACTTGACATTCATCATCATCAGTGTCAGTCAGTTTTAGTCAGACGCTCACACATTTTTAACCTTGTTTTTTTTCCCTGCACTTATACGTTTGTTTAAAGTTTTTTTATGTAAGTTGTTTTACTTAATGTGTGGGTGTTTGCATATTATTTTTATACACTGTAAATTTAGAGTCAGTTATGCTGGGTATTGTGTATGCTTTGTAGTATTGTGCATATCAAAATATGGTATTAATCTGATTAGTGTCAAAAGTGCAGACAAAATTTTGCTATAAAATTACAAAAGAATTGAAATAAAAATGAAAATGAAAATAAAAAGGAACAAGTAAAGCGAAGGCCAAAATAAAATAAAATAAAATAACTTCAGTTCAATATCTCAAAACTTATGACCATGAAAGTGCCAACAATAGACTAATGCATGGATGAACATATCTAAAATGGTTCAAATTTTGAACCTGATTAAGTATAAATATACTTTGTATGATCTTTGACGACTTCCTCAGGATGTTGCGAACGGAATACCGAACTTAGTATTATTCCCCATGTTATGTGGTTACGTGAACGAGAGTGATAGATGTACAAAAAACAATTGCTTGCAAAATAATATCAAAAATTGGCTTAATAACATGTTACCCGACTCTAATGAATCCGCTAAACCGAATATTCCATTTAGTTTAATATTTCTTAGCATAAGAGCATAGCTATTAAGCGTGTGAGTGTTTATGTGACTGGGTGTATATTACAGCAAATTGTTATTATGTCATAAGGTTATACCAGCCAACAGGAACAAAACGCACATATATATATAATAAATATAAAAATACGGTCTATAGCTCTCTAGAGTTCTGGCTTGCTTCCTTGCTTTAATGATAATGACAATAAACGGTGGTGGAGGTAGTAGTGGTGGTGGTCCCTTATACTAAACAACATTAGAAGGCGTTCTACTCTGTTTTCTTTTTACTCCTCTCCTCTTCTCTCCTCTCCTTCATATATTATTCCCATATGAATATGCAAAGTAGTCTGCAGACAATTTTCTGATGGTATGGGTGATAAAATATCACTCCACTGAGAGAGAGAAGTACTATACAAAACTATTCGTTGTAATTCGTGCTATTTGTACAATTACATATATTATGTCGAAGATGATTTACTGTATAACATATGACCTCAGACGTTTGTCTGACTGCCTGCCTTCGTAGCTGGTGGTAATTGCCTCTAATACGTTATGCGTAACGCACAAGTAGTAAATTATCTTTATTATCACACAAGAGCATAAAAGTAAAAATATTATTTTTGTCTATTACTGTTGTTGTTGTTGTTGTTGTTTTTGTTGTTGTATTTTTTGTTTTTTTTTGCTTCTTTATGATATCTATGTATTCCGTTCCATTTTGGGTGGATTTCATATCTTATCCGTATTTAGTCAGTACAGCCAGTAACCAATTACGCTGATTAGAAAGTTGCTTAATGAAAAATTCTCACTATGCACGGATTTTGTAATATTACTTTCACTTGTGTTTTACTAAACTTAACTAAACCTAAGAAGAATCACTGAAACTTTAAATATTATCTAGTTGGCTGGAAGAGTTGTTGCTATAAAAGCAAGAAATGTGTTTCAACTTAAAATCGTTAAAAATATATAGTTTTGTACTGCAATCAATTCAAAATATGTTGTAACAGCTGGCACATGATGTTGCTACGATTCGGACATTTGATGTAAAGAATAGTGTACCTTACTGTATTCTTTGTTAATATAAAGCTTAAGGATAATACGAATTTGGTCTAAAATAGATGAATGGATAAAATAAAGGAACAAAGTGGCACAATTTGTTTAAATTAGCACGTTAATCAGCAAAACTAAATTCCTTCAGTTGCTACAACACCCTAACATAACAAATGATGTAATTTCGGGCAAGTGTTATACGAAATAATTTGCTTCAATTTAATTTCGATCGATTTTTTCATCTTAATAGTCTTTCTTTTGCTGCCGAGAGTTTCCTTTTTAAGGATACATCTTAAGAGTGTAGAAAATGAAAAAATCGAATTTGCGGAGACAATCAATCTTAGTTTGAACTTAATTCAATTTCAATTGTGACATCTGCCCGCTTAGGCTATCGTACAGAGACAATCGGACAAACAATTTGCACAGATATGCTGTATCTGGCAAACACATACTTCACGCGTACTAAAAAAGTTGCGGCTGTTGCACTTCGGGCTAAAATTTGCCTTTTTCTGTTGTTGTTGTTGTTGTTGTTGTTGTGGTTTTTTGTTTGTTTTTCCTTTTTTTTTTATCGCAGATTAGTTAAACTCATAGTATTGAATATATTGGTGGATATATTGGGTTATTCATATACGCATGTTTGTGTGTGGGTGTGTGGGTTTATTGTCTTTAAGCAAACATGTGGTTGTTCTCTTAACCATTGTGACACCGATAAAAAACGACATCGCAAAATACAAGTAAAGCCATATTTTGGCTTAAGTCATATCTTCAATACCCTCCACATGTACATATAAATAGTGGGCGTGGCAGAATTCACATATATTACGTTTCAGCTTTTAAGTCGAATTTTATGGTGAATACGTCATACGAACACAAACACATAAGGACATAAGAATATAAGGACATAATCACTTAAAAAACATATGATCATAAGGACATAAGCACGTAAGGACACACGGATATACGGACACAGGGAGGGAGAAAAAGACATATTGGCACGCACAAATATGGACATAAGGACATATGAATACAATGACGTGCAAACTTACGGCCACACGAACAAATATGTTTAGATCGCCTCAGTTTTTAATGCTAAATAAGAATATATGTATACTTTGTAGGATCTCTGATGTCTCCTTTTAAGTATTGCAAATGGAGTAAAAAACTTAGTATACCCATTTTATATGTAGGGTATAAAAAAAAAATCAACCAACTTGGAATAAAGTTGTATGAATGTATAAGCAACCCTTAAATGTCATTAAGTGTGGGTGTATGCTGCCAGGGATGTATGTGTGTGTGTGTGTGTAAGGGTCGCTTTTAAGACAAATAAACTTCAATATTTTCGCCCCACAGTCATGTCACATACACATAAAAACCTTTGACAATCCATCAGCCAGTCCATGCATTCATAGACTTAAATCCAATGCCAAAGGGTTGTTATGGTAAAGGATTGGTCAACTGCAACAACAGCAGCAGTAGCAGCAGCCTGACAGTCTGTCACATTATTAGAAATCGTTTGTGAATATAATCGAATATGTATTTAAAGGGAATCTTTTGTTTTCTAGTCTCTCAGTTTAGAGTCTTTACGTTGCTCTACTTGCAATAGTTCTGTTGTCATTCATCAAGCATTGTTGAGTGACAGGCGTGGGTGAGCCGAATGAAATCTATCTAGAAAATCAATACGTGTTCGAGAAAATCAATTCCTAAAGTTAATTTCATTTAGATAAGCTTTCCATTATACCAGAAATGTGCTGAATCATGGATTTTCATCAAAGAAATTTCATTAAATCCATCTTAAGCTTCAATACAACACACCTAACATATCACTGAACAGGAATCGTTTGCGTAGCACATAAGCTGCATAAATCATAATTGAAAAGTAATTATATCCCGCAACGTATTTAAGAAGAATGAAACTCTCTCTCTGCATGTTTGAATATGAATAGTTTTAATAAAAATCCAACATCACGCTTAATTGTCAGTTAATAATATGGTTCACACCATTACTAGTACTCGTTTAGGTTTCACATCTGTCACAAAATGCAAAAAAAAAACGAAATCACCAACTAAAGAATCTCGAAAATCTAACAAAAACGCCTCAAGCAAAACATTCGAGTGATCATTGAATAAAATGGGAAAAAAAAGTCTAATAATCTCTAGAGTTATAATTGCCTGTACATATAGTGTGTAATGATGATGATTGTTAGGGCTCAGTAGATTACGTGTATAACGCGTAGAGTATGGTGCAGATACCTGGAGGCTATTATTGAGTGAATTTTTTTCGTATTTTTTTTGCTCTCTAACCATTCTGAAGGATTCTTTATAGGTCTCATCAATGGGCAATTTAAATTTAATTTTTTACACTCCGCTCTCTCCACTCCAAAAGCATTTCGCAGTTATTGAACGTGAACATACGTTGAAGTGGTTTTTCATTTCTACCCCTTTTTTTTAGAGGAAAATTATTAAAAAATGTTTAAAATTTATTCGATTATGTAATGATTGGAAATAACGTTGCAAGGATAATAGTAAATCTTTAAACTTTAGCGGAAGAAACGGGACCAACCCAAACGATATGAAAGACATAGAGAAGACCGACCGACAGACTTACAATATTCTGAGCTTTTGGAATATTATAAAATAGTATCCTAGAGCTTCTGGAACCTCCCTTTTTTAAGTGGGCGCGGCATGCATATACTAGTAACAAACTAAGCATTCACTCCATATTATAGGGACAGTATAAAAATTGCAAATTCATCAAATTTTATAAAGCACAACGAAGGAAGTAATAAAAGTAATCGAAAGTTGTGTGCTTGATAAACTTTTTGTTATTTAGTTGAAATTACTTCAAAGACCACCAAGTCATCTTAATAAATACACAAATTATCGCCAACATCATCATCTTTAATACACACAAACATTCATTGTTTATTGAAGATATTGACAGCATTACGTATCTTAGAAAACAGAACACACTCTACAAGTAACGATTTCATTAAAATCGTTGACAAGTTTTGATGAGAGTTTTATTTGATTTTCATCAGAAAATAAAAGAAAAGCCAACGACAAATCAACGGCTGTATAAGAGTAGCAACAAAAATGTTGTCATTTGACATTAAATCCATCCATTCCCATGTACCGCGCTGCAGATTAGTGTGATAAACTGTCTCAGAGTTTTTTCGATAATCTTTTTGCTAAAAGGAAATTTACATCTGTTTTCTGTGCTTGATATTCTTTCTTACTAGTTGAACAAGTTTTCTACTGTTTCTTTTCTTTTCTTTTTTTCACATATAACAGCCGGGTGGTCAACATTGTCGTACAACTATTTAGAGAGCAATTCAATTTAATGGCCATAACAGGTCTTTGGTTTTTTATACCTTAGACAAGCTAACTACTTATGTACATCAAAATATACGTAATAGCTTGTATGAGATGATCTCAGATAATAGTTAAGATAATATTTACTATAGCATTACAGCCAATCTGTTAGGGTTTGTTTAACTAATTTGTTGTTGTTATATAGTAAAGAAAACGTAAGATTTTTAGTAATTTAATGGGTTTCAACGAAATGCTAGACACGCATCATTTGCATAGATTTCAAAGCAATGTTTGTCTGTCATTAATATGTATAAATTTATGGGTGTGGCAACACTTATTTATAAGTATTAATTTTTTAAATTATAAGAAGTTTAGTGTTCGTAAAAATAGCTAAATCTGTTGCTTATGCAGACAGACGTACGGACATGAATTGTAAGTGGACAGCCGGACATAATTAAATTTAATTCTCATCACAGCGATTTGCCTGTTACATACCTTTTACCTAAACACATACACTTTTCTACATCCACAGCGTACTTATTGTAAAAACGTTTCCCTTTCTAATACGAAAAGGTCACCAAAGTTAACTTTGACCATTTTATTGTAAACACACATAACAAAGATTCTTAAAATATCTTAAGAATGTTTGTATTATTTACCAAATACCAAAACAAACATTGCAATAATAAATGCCACTGTTGAGGTTTATAAAAAAAAAACAAAAAGGAGAAGAAATATCCAGCAATTGGCCAAAGTACGTTGATAAAAAGAATTTATTTGCAACTAAGAAAAAAACATGAATATTTTTCTATCTTATCCTTTGCTTACTCCATATAAAATAACAACCAAGGATATGCAAAGTTTCTCCTATCCTACATGTATACATATATTTAATGCAAACATGACGGCAATAAGGAAGCAGAGTACGAGTATGTACGTACGTCCATATAAATAATGTTTAAGGAATAGGTGTTAAAGAAAAAGTGAAAGTGAGAGTAAAGACCATATGTTGGAATATTTTTATATTTATTCTGCTGTGGCTTCTTCTACTTTGTCATTTTCAAATTCTTCATATTGTTATGGTATATTAAGTTTGTCTCTGCTATTGTATCAATTATAAGGGAGAAAATGTGAATTATTTTAGTCGTGTCCGTCTGTATGTCTGGCTATTGTTTTAGCATTCATGGCGGAAAGTCTTAAGATATTGGAACAAAATTTTTTACAGACATTTTTAAATAGCGAAAGAACAAAAGTTTCGTTAGGTAAAATTGTTCAAAGGATACGCCCACAATTACCACAAAATAATCGCAACAAAATTGATATTTTTGCACACATTTATATTAATCTCCATCTACTGAAAAAACTATGAAAAATAAATGGTATGGACACGCCCAAAACTTTTAAAAATTTCAATTTAATATAAAGATAACATGTGAACATATGTTACTATGGAGCAACATTCCGTAGTCTTCAGAGAGTATCCAAGATACAGTCTAAGCCATATAGAACTTTTATTTCTTTGCCTTGTCGTGTTAACTAAAGAGGGATGCTTTGGGCAAAATTTTTCATGCAAAATTTCATTGTCTGCTTTTAAGTCTATACTTGTTGTTGTTAATGTTGTTTCTTTACAAACTATTTAATGTGCAGAATATGTAACGTACAAGTATTGATTTTTGACAAGCAAACACACAACTATCAACAACTGCTGTTGTTGATAGTTGACGCTGTTAAATATTTAAGCTTAGGAACAACAAATAATATTATTAATGAATGATTATTAAAATAAAATAAGAAAATGTAGAACTTGTTTGGAAAGAACATAATTGGAAATAATACAATACGTTTGTTAACTTACATCTGAATGTTGTATATAATTTTCCTAATTCTAGATGCAACATCAACTGCCTCTGCCTCTGGCTATTGTTTCTACAGTTGATGTTTAACTAAACTACTCTAGCTGAACAATTAATATAAAAGTAGTTGAGTTTTTTTTTCCTTTACAAACCGGAAAATGCTGTCAAATGCAACACTTTGTTATGGAATTTCATTAAATACAGTAAAAACATAACTAACGTAAATTGTTGTTTCCTAAAAAAGAACTAATAGCTACCACGTCAAAGTTATATGTATATAGTATATATTTACAATATCTTCTTAAATCTCTTACTTTGAGAATATATGATTAAAATTTCAAAGCAATTAATTGTTATATAAAACAAGTATAAAAAGAATAAAATTTGATTCAAATCAAATCTTAAGTACCCTTCATTTATATACAAAATGTGGGCGTAACAGGTAGCATTACTTAAAAACTAAAAAAGCGGATTCTGTGCCGAATAAGTGTTTTTGTAAAAAAGTTTTTTCTTTTGTAAATATTGGAAATTGTGGGCGTATCCATTAATAAATTTTGGCAAATTGTTAGATAAATAAAGATAAAAATCACATTCAAACTTCATGTCTCAATTTTTTATTAGATAGATTTTAGTCAATTGTGGGCGTGGCTCTTAAACAATTTCACCAAATTTATATAAAAATCTACAGAAAGAAATTAGAAATATTTGTACAAAACTTTACCTGAAAGATACACGGACGGACATAACTAGATCCATTCCTATGTTACTGCTAATGATGAAGATATTTATGTGTGTATATAATTTTAAGAGTTTTTAATGCCTCATTTCATCAGTTGCTGCACACAGCATGATAAACTTAGTATATCTCCCATCCTTATGTGGAGAGAGTATAATAAATAATGAAAACTATTCAAGGTAGTGTCTAGTCCAAAGCCCACCATCGTAGTTAAGATACAATAATTAGGCAGTACTTCCTCGGTTTTCTCGCTTGTACCTTGTAACATGGAAGCTTACGTTTTTATCTATATATACAATGTGATCGTAAATGCAGGTTGAAAACTCTAAAATATAAAATAAAAGCTTTTTATCATTTTTATCTGCAATGAGTTTCCAAACAAGCATTTTAATAAATGAATATTACACCCAATGCTTTGCACTGCATTGTAAACGTACGTTTACGATTTTAGTTTTATTTTATAGTGTTCGTATGTGTACAAGTTTGACTGTTATACCGGGTGATAGTAAGCCTTAGGCATACTTTTAAATAGACATCCTTTAGCAACAACAGCAGCAACAATTACTTACTTACTTATTGTTGTTGTTGTTGTCACTTCTGCTCTAACTTAACTTAACCCGTTTATGAATCAAGTTCAAGAATAAAGCGCGAAATTCAACGGAATAATGTGTTTGGCCTTTTTTTGTATTTTTGTCTCAAACAAAGGAAAAGCAACAACAAAAACAAAAATGGAAAATATCTCAGACAAAACATCAGCGATAAATATTAAAGTAACACACAAACAAACTGTATGTTGTGATCAGAATGGTAGACCACAATAGGCAGTACACAATAACAACAATAACAATAACAGCCACAACATTAACAACAGGAGCAATGATGTAGACGACATGGACATATTTATGGTGACTTTGGCAACGATCCATCAATCAATGCGTCAAAAAATGAACACAACAACAACAATAATAATAACAACAACAGCAACATACAAACTAACAACGTATTGTATAAAAAAATCAAATCAAAAATAAAGCAAAAAAGAAAGATAAGAAGAAGATGAAAATGAAATCAAAAGATAAACCAAAAATCAACCTCGAAAGAAAGAAGAAGAAGAAGGTCTTGGAGACAATAAAAAAATTTTGATTTTTTTTAAAAAAAGAAATAAATTTTTTGTAATTGATGAAGATTTTTATTTTTTTTTTTTGCTTAATTGGCTGCCAATGGTCAAGTTTGATATGACATTTAAATAATGGAAGGATTAGTTCTCCAGAAAATATAAAAACAAAAAACCAACCTTTCCGTCTTCATTTATTCTAAATTTAGCTTAAAAGTCAACACGACAATGTTTTGCCACTTATTTTACTTTCATTACTTTCAGGCGTGGCGGCATTTTACATCACATCTAGATTGCTGCTGTTGTCAAGTCGCTTTTAATTATGCTCCATGGTGTTAATGAGATCTTTAGCTGACCCATTACGACCCGCTGTGAGCTCAGCTCATCGGCGCAGACTCAGACACAAATTTAACAGCAATCTCTTCGTTTCTTTCTTTTTTTTTTTTGTTTTTTTCTTTTTCTTAAAACATTTTACAAGTAAGTGTGTCGTGCACTATTTGTTCCATAGCACGCTATCAACACATTGCGTGATTTAAAGAACTTCATTAACTTCGTGAATTCGACTAAATCACGCGTTGGCGCAGGCGCATGCTCTTTAACAGTGAGATTGGCACTTTATTATACTGTAGACCATTTGTGGGTAAAGGATATATTAAGTATATGCTGATACTTGTAATGTGAGTAATTTAACTTGTACAAAAATTGATTCAAAATCCGCATTTCTGTGGTATATTTAACTCATCATAAAATTCTACGAGCAATAATAACAACTGCCCTAAAAAGAAGGTACTATTATTTTGTTTATAACTTTTCCACCACAACTCCGATTTTGGTGAAATTTTTTGCAAAAGTTGGGAAATTTCTTGAGTTTTTCGGGGATATCTAATTAATGGGCGTGGTACTGCCTATTTTCATAGAAAATGCTTCTTAACCATTTTTCTCGTTTATTAACTAAATGGGTGGTGCCACGCCCACATAATATACTTCGTTTGAAAGCTGAATTAATTTGCAAGCTTTTACAAAAAGTTTGAACAAAATCCGTGCAGCCGTTAAAAAGTTATACGACTTTAAAAAATTCCTAAAACCAAGATTTACTTGCTGGGCATGCTGGGCGCCTGGTATTTTGCTAACATGTTCAAACTTGCATGATTTTCAAAATTATGACCACAAAAATGAAGGTGAACTTGCTTGGCTTATAACTAGAAAACTACTGCTCCGATTTTGGTCAAATTTTTTGCAAAAGTTTGGAAATTTCTCTAGCTTTGCGGGGATTAATAAATTAATGGGTGTGGCACTGCCCATTTTCTTGGAAAATGATTTTTAAATCATTTTTCTCGTTTTTTAACTAAATGGGTGGTGCCACGCCCACATAATATACTTCGTTTGAAAGCTGAAATAATTTGCGAGCTTTTACAAAAAGTTTGAACAAAATCCGTGCAGCCGTTAAAAAGTTATACGACTTTAAAAAAATTTCTAAAATCAAAATTTGCTTGCTGGGTATGCTGGGCGCCTGGTATTTTGCTAACATGTTCAAACTTGCATGATTTTCAAAATTATGACCACAAAAATGAAGGTGAACTTTCTTGGCCTATAACTAGAAAACTACTGCTCCGATTGTGGCCAAATTTTTTGCAAACGTTTGGAAATTTCTCTAGCTTTGCGAAGATTGATAAAATTTATGGGCGTGGCACCGCCCATTTTCTTGGAAAATGATTTTTAAATCATTTTTCTCGTTTTTTAACTGAATGGGTGGTGCCACGCCCACATAATATACTTCGTTTGAAAGCTGAATTAATTTGCAAGCTTTTACAACAAGTTTGAACAAAATCCGTGCAGCCGTTAAAAAGTTATACGACTTTAAAAAAATTTCTAAAATCAAAATTTGCTTGCTGGGTATGCTGGGCGCCTGGTATTTTGCTAACATGTTTATGCTTGCATGATTATCAAAATTATGACCAAAAAATGAAGGTAAACTTTCTTGGCTTATAACTAGAAAACTACTGCTCCGATTTTGGCCAAATTTTTTGCAAACGTTTGGAAATTTCTCTAGCTTTGCGGGGATCGATAAATTAATGGGCGTGGCACTGCCAATTTTTTTAGAAAATGCTTTTTTAAATAATATTTCTCGTTTATTAACTAAATGGGTGGTGCCACGCCCACATAATATACATTGTTTGAAAGCTGAATTAATTTACAAGATTTCACAGAACGTTTTTTTCATATCGTCTACATCTTTGGCATATTATATAGCCATACAATCTGCTTCAAAACCTATGACGTTCTTTCACTTAAAATCCAACTCTCGATGAACTCAAGTACCGAATATTTTATGAATCAATATTTCAATACTATGATTTATCCTTCTGCAATGAATTAAATTAAAAAGTAATATAAACTTAATTTTCTCTTTATTATGAAGTTCAGTCGTTAAGAAAAACGCCTAAAAATTTATGACCTGTCCTATAAACGTAATCCATTTAAATGGGTGTAAAGATTAAAACGCTCAGCGTCACAGCAGTGACGACGTTCGTGCAAACGTTCGCTGTCATAACATTTAAATCACTGAATAATAAAAAAAAAAAGTATCAAAATCTTAACCCGTTCGTGCTGCTTTTGCTCATTTTTAGCCTTCAAAAAGCATTTTGAGATGGAAAATTATTACTGTTGTTATTGTTGTTGTTATTATTATTATTATGTGTGTGCGTGTTGTGTTTTCATTCATCTAAATGTTGCCAATTTAGCACCACATCAACAACAACAACAACAACGAACATTTGAAGGCTTTTTGTTAGGAAATGTTATCGTAAAGTAATGGCTGCTGTACTGTCGTTGTTGTTATTGCTGTTGCTGTTCTTATCACGTGGAAAGTTGAGAACAAGGTTTATGGCATTAAATTGTGTATTGGTGTTAATTCTAAGAATAAATTATATTCATTATACACACACATACACACTTTTATTATTGCCTGTATGAATAGTATTTATATGAGTGTAAAAAAGGGGTGTTACAATGTAAAGTTAAAGCTTTAACGCTTATCATTAATCATTAATAATGGTGTTGACAGATTTTTTGCTAACCATACCTCAATCTGAGTAAAAAGTGTAAGTTCGGATGCAACATTTTTTCGTTTAAATGTTTTTCTTTTCTGTCTCAAGTCAACAAATAACGTTTCCATTTTAGGTATTTGAGTTTTATGAGTTCTTTTCATTTCCAATTGAGTTACTTACGTTTCCATTTCTAAAAAATTTATAAAGTATTTTCCTAGGAAAACTTTCTACAACTCTAAGAACATCTAATGCTTGAACGATATGAAATGCTTGAATACGCACCACTTTGGCTGGTGGTATTAAAACATAATCCATAATTTAGACAGTTTTCATTATGTTTATGTACAAGAAGAGGAAAGAAGGGTTGAAAGTTTATGAGTGAGTTGGTGAGAAAAGTAAACGGTTTTTTTTTTGGCAATAGCAATAATAACAACAATAATGAAGAATTCAAGTACCTGTTAAAAGGCTCTCAAAAGTTTATTTATCAAGTGTGAAATGTGACCCGAGGCTATATATTACCAACGACAATACTTTAGCTAATAAACCTTTGAGTTCAAGTAGAATATAAAAGTGAGATATTTACGAACAACAACAACAAATTTAAAGAGCCTTTTTATCATTACATGTGATATGTGTTTTTTTTCTTCTTAAATTTCCAAAACCAAGTTCATACATGGATGGTCCTTTCACTCTCTTTATAGTTATTAAAATCCTATGGGATTGTTGTTGCCATTACAAAGGAATTTTATATATCAATATGTATTCATATGTATAAGGACAACAACATATTTTTTTTTAAGTGCTTGCACACAACATAAGAGAGAGAGTTTGCTAGAGTTCCCTTTTTTATGCCCTTTATGTAGTGGCAGCAGTAAAACTCTCTATGAGGTGCCGGACCAGAAAATTCAATTTAACATTTTTAAGTGTGTTTCCTTTGATCGTTTCAATTGAATTTTCAGTAATGAAACATAACGATGACAAGGCTTGCTATCTCAATGTATGTCTATACCATCACACACACATGCTTTGCATGTTCATATACCAAGCAGTGTTGTTCTGTTCTGTTGACACCACCATTACATAACGATTCTGCTATTATTCAAGTTTTTTTTGTGTTTTTGTTTAAATTTTTTTGTTGTGTTTCATTTTTTCTCCCCCATTAATGTGAATTTTATACATACATTATGTGAACACTGTCAGTCAACGCTCACAATCGAATAGAATAGAACAGATGAGTGTTGAGTTGATTTCAATTTCTGTTTGATCCCCGCTATATACATATATATGTGGATAGCTTTTAGCTATGGTTGTGGTAATTAAGTTTTACACTCTGTCACCTTGCAAAGCATTGTAGAGACAGACAGGCGCATGTGATAAAATGCTTTTGAAAAAGTAATTTTTTCAATTTTTGGGAACATTTTTTTATTTAAAAGATAAAATATATGTTTTTAAGAGAAATATATAAATTTGTGATTATTGTGCAGCATATATACAGGATGCATACGGCATTGAATGTTGATAATACATATTTTGCTTATTGACAAAACCATTAAGCCAAAAATTAGATGCTTTTGATTGAACAAAACGCTCTCAAAGTTGTAACTGTCGACTCACAATTGCCATGGTAATTTTTAATTATGCAATATTCCCTATGATAAAAATGTTAGCCTTACGTAATATTCTGATATAATCCAGATTATGAAAAACTTTTAAGGGTAAATTAGTATTAAAATATAAAATTGTTATGCTTTAATTGAAAAACTGATTATTAGTATTATACAAGTCTTTAAATCGTACTTTTATAAAATTGTACTGTAGTCTAGGTCAGTCTAGTTTGTGTATGTATTTTTAAATCTTTAGCAAAGTTGATTGAGTGAAATATGAAAACCTTGCAGTATTCACACCCCTTACAAGTGTAACAATTACCTATTTTCGATTAGAGGTAATGTGTCCAACAAGTATAGGTATTGCTCTAATATTATCACATCATTATTGTATTGGTCATTTGATCACCCTCTGGGCAAATAATAAGGCCATATAAACTAAAACCAATAATTGTGGGGAGAACTTGTCAGGATATCAAGTTTAACTAGAATGGAATAGAAAATACAATCTATACAATATATGTACAATATATATATTTCAGTTTAGATTAAACTCAATCGAAGGTATATGTATGGTATGCATCAGATGTACATCTTGATAAAAAGCTGTTATGTAATGGAGGTCTTATTACCAGGCAAACAATAACTAACATGTGTTAAATGTCAAATACTTTGGGGGGCAATAGGTGGGGTACAGTACGCTTAATAAGTGTATGTATGTGTGTACAAAT
Organism: Ornithomya chloropus; assembly: GCA_963971445.1. Taxonomy (NCBI): domain Eukaryota; kingdom Metazoa; phylum Arthropoda; class Insecta; order Diptera; family Hippoboscidae; genus Ornithomya; species Ornithomya chloropus. The sequence continues at coordinate 4,529,327 of OZ020532.1, forward strand.
GTCTATTGACTCGTTTTCTAAAAGTTGTATTTGAACTAACGACTGGTGGTAGCGTTTTTTTTCAGTAGCTTGTCAGTTTAGTGATAGAATATGGGAACAGGAAATAAGAACTTGATATTGTGATAAAATCACAACAAATTAACAATAACAAAAGCAGCAACAATGAAAACAACAACAACAACAACAACAACAACAACAACAACAACAACAACAACAACAACAACAACAACAACAAATTATTATTTTATTTATATATGGTATAAATATGATTATAAATTAACAACAACTACAACTATAAAAAAAATTTATGAACAACAATAAAAACAAACAAATACAACAACAACAACAAGAATAATAGCTATATCAAGTATATTATACAATAACTGCTAAAATATACAACGTATTACATACACTACCTAGGGCTGCCAACGTAACTTAACTTACAGCTCACATATGCTGTTTACTCTGCTATCATTTAATTAAATTGCAATTTATTTGCTAGATTATCGTCATCATCTCTTTTGACATTTATTCATTTATATAAAAAAAAAAAAAATAAGATTTTAATGACTCAGAAAACATTCCCTTTAAAAACCTATAATTAATTGCTTTTATAGGTAAGCAAAGGTGACAAGTATTTATTTGTGTTTATTTATGAAAAAATTATTTCATTAAATTAAAATTCATTATTGAAATAGAAGAAGAATTTTTACAATATTTTTATCATCTGTTATAGCCTCATGCACACATATGGGAGAATGTCTTATTATTTGCACTCTTAATAAATTTCTTGCCATTGATTGACGGATTTATTCATTGAACAATTTCTATGGCTGCCATGGCTTGACTATATTTAGTAAGTAGATTTTAATTAAGTTGAGATCATCCTTTAGTTGTAATTTTGTGCTCATTAAACTCTGTCACCTGTGACTGGGAAAGAAAGAAAAAACGGAAAAGGAAAAAAAGAAAATTTAAGCATTTGTGTTTAAAGCTTTAATTCAATTGCATCTCAGAGATGATTTCTTATGTTTTTGTTGGTTAAACCTGATCGATTGGCAATTGTGTGTGGCTGTGTTAGTGTATAAGTTAGTGGCTTAATGTCGCCACTATGTACGTGGTTATTTGTAGTATGCTACATAAAATAATTAATGAATGTTCAGGTTGCATGCCAGTCATGGAGATGATGCAGAATGGTGACGGAGATGGTGCAGAATGAAATTTTATGGAGAACGCACAACTTACACGCGTAACATCACATACTAAACGCACTTCAAGTGTCGCTCAATTGTTGTTGAGGTTTTCGTTTTTGTTCTTTTTAGGTCAGTGGACATGAAACATACGATTATACAATATAAAAGATATGTGATGGGTAATGAAAACTTTTATTTTGATTTTTTCTTTTTTTATAGTAACTCACAGATCTTAAGAAAAAAGCATAGTTTCCAACGTACAAAGTTATGGAAAATTTTCTTAATACCGTTGGCATGGTAATTAAAACTTTTATTGGACTTAAGCAAGTGAAAAAGTCGATTATTTAATACCCTGCACCATTTAGTTCGCCTTATAAGTCGCTTCGTGAAATATCATTTAGATGGAAAAGGGTTCTAAAAATGCTCGAATCGTGTCCAAATTTGGCACAGCCAATTATTTAGCCAATTAACTATTTTTCACCAAGTTTTGTTAAAATATATTAAGAAATACAAAATTTCTACATATAAAGACATATTTAAAGTAAGAACGTTATACGTTTACTTCCAGAGCGTGTCAGGTATATATATTACGTCTTCTAAAAGTGTACGTATTCCGAATCAGCTTGCAGTCGAGTTTTACGTTGAGTATGATTAGTATATGTATATTGTGGGCGTATCTATTATTCGATAACGTCCATGTTTGCCACATCGATGGATAGGATAACCATAACTATATGCAATAAATTTCAAGTTCAAAGTTAAAATTTTTGTGGCAAATATAAAAGTTTTTTTCCATTTTGGAAAGGAAAAATTTCGAAATTCTATTAAAACCACGCCCATAAACAAAATTTTAATATTTCTATAATGTACAGCAATAGTAAACGTCTTATATGAGATATAAGCATACATACAACATTTTTACAAAATTTTATAAACTGTGAGAAATGAAAGCAGTCACGTACTCATGGTGCTACAGGACATTTACGTATTATTTAAAAATAAAATTAAATTAAATTAAATTAAATATTTGTAAAATTTTAATATGTTATGGAATACCCCATATGGTGTAAATAGCATTCCAATCAGCATATGTTGCATATTTGGCGTCAATATTTAAGTGAGGCTGATGGATGTTTTGTTATTTTCAGAGCATACGTATTAATACTCGTACAGAGTGTAGAGAAAAAATGTTACCACAACTCTATATTGAGGTACGTATGTATGATACCTAAATGGTTGAAGCAAATAATAAAATAAAAGAAAACAACTTAAAAAAGAAAAACCTTACATAGACAAAGACTGAAAAGGGACAAAACTAAACTTAACGTAACTGGTTGGGTAGTTGGTAGGGCTGTTGACTGTCTGTTGTTGTTGGTGTTGTTCAAAAAGTGAAAAAGACAAAACGCTTATATTGCAATAAACGAAGAAAAAGTCATACTAAATTATTTTGAAACTTGCATTGGCATTCGATGAATGACAGAAGCACGGATCGTGCAGGTATTTTGCGTGTCGCAACAGCAGTCAACCAACCAACCAACCCGATCCAAGCACAACTAAACTGAACAGAGGAAGCAGCACATTGATAGCAAAAGTCAATAACAATACAACGGATACGATGGTGGACATGGTGTGACATCAAGATGGAAAATAACTCAAAACAATGACAGGACAAGACAGACGTACAGACAAAGAGACAAAGAGACAAAATAGTAAGTAAGGACGCAGTAGTAAGGTTTTCTGCGGGCAAAAAATTACAAAACTAGCAACAGTTGCAATAGCAGCCATACTTCTACGCTCGCATTCATACATACTGACATACTCACATGCCGTTAAAGACAAATACGCATCTTTGGCATTTTATACCTAATAGGGAATAAAAGGACTGAAGGCTCAACATAGCTAGAATCAGAACAACAACAACAACAACAACACCAATCACTGAATCCTAACCACCAACTGTTATTGTGCCACTGTTTACAGGCATTGGGAGTACAAGCCAACGGAGTGACTGACAACATGTGTATGATGGTGTGTTCGGATTTATGCATATGATTTGTTCCATACATACATACCTATATATTTACATATATCCATATAAGTAATAAGTATTGTTGTTGTTGGGGTATGAGCGAAAATGGATGACAAAGAAGACAAAATTTTGCCAAATTTGTAAAATGATAAATAAACGAGGAAAAGAATCTGTAGTTGGCTTAGGCCACAACTGCGATATGCTATGTGGGTGTACATGCACTATTAAAGGGCGTCATGAGGAACCTGCCACACCCACTGCTTATAAGTAAATGTAGAAGATATTTAAGATTTAACCAAAGTTAAATTTTACATTAAACTTTCCTGTCATTTCGAATACATTTGTTTTATTAAAGTGAAGCTGAGGTAGAATAATTTTCTATTCTATTGATCTGTAACCATTCATATATTGTATATGTAAAATTACTTATCCTCTATGATTCCATATCCAAACACCCCTAGGTAGATAAAATGTTGATTAAATTTATGTTAACTGTAAAGGAATCTTGTGTGTGCGTACCTCTTGGCATCTGCATAATGTAGCTAAAAACCTCAACTTGATGCGTGTACTCATCAAGCAACAACATCATCATCATTATCATTATCATCATTGAATAAAAGCCTCCTACTACTATAGTGTATGTACAGCAGTATAGTAAAATCCATTGAAATTCCGAGTGTATGTGTGTGCGTAAAAGGGATTGCATCGTTGAACACGAAGATATCTCAGCACAAATATGGCGTCCAATCACAGAGGATACTATAATTTGTAACCATAAGCCTTAGGCTTGTGCTGGAGTATGAGTTGGGCGGTATTTGTGTTTTGTTAAGGACTTTTCTCTAACAAGGTAACAAACACTACAAGACTTTCTTATCGTCCCTCACACAAAGTTCTTGAGAGAAAGAAGGAGCATTGAAGAAACGTATGATGTATTGGTAGAGACAATGTAATGATTAAAAACAACAACAGTTGTTGTCTGACAAAAGCATATTGTAGATGTACTGTAGCATGCAAAACTAATTGAATTGACACTTGAGGTGGAGAATGAAACCTAAAGAGGCGCCAACGATTTATTCAACTTTGATATCTTACTCAACTAAGCACACAGAGATCCATCCCACATATATTGCATTTATATAAAAACATTAAACTATTTATAAAATATTGTACTTGTGACCCAAACGTGCTTATTGCAAAAGCCTTGGAATATGAAAAAAAAAGTTTAAATTGTTTTAGAGAAATATTTTTAAAACTCCATTTGCTTGTTTACTTAATTACTATAAATTCATGGATTTACGCAAATATAGAGAAAACGTTGGGAATTTATCATTTAACATATTTTCAAACACGCTTCCATTTGTGGTACACACAACCGTTATGTGTGTGTTTAGAAAAATGTCCTCTAATGTATTTGTTTATAATCCGCGCTATGATTTCAACGTCACGTCAAAAAATAATTCACTTAAGTGGTCAGTAAGCTTAAGTTTATGACAAAAGAAGGGCAAGAGGGTGTGAAACCTACAGAGATTTTATTGTTTTATTTTTTATTTTTTTCCATCCATAATGTATTCATGATAGGTTTTATTTTCGCATCTACTTTTACTTACTTCCTGTCACTAAATGAATTCAAAATTACTTTTAAAAATTTTCATATGTTTATGTATTGGTTCATGTTTCTTTGTTTATTTACTTTATTGTTGTTGGTAATATGTGTGATTTTGTTACTATTTACTTAACAATAAATCTTGAATTTATTTTCTCTGCAAATATTTAGCAGTGGGTGACAAGCAAGCATAATTTTGTGTTTATATTGATAAAACCTATTAAACAAACCTAATGAGATGTTCAACAAATAAAAGGAATATAAAGGATGATAAATATGAAAATAAATAAAAACAAGTAAGGAAAATAAGAGTATGGGATGGGCTACCAGGCTATTTGTGACACATCGTTGATGGGGATGCAGTTGTCTGATTAAGCTCAAACTAGCACCATTGCTTTAGCCTAAAAATTTTCTATAATTTTTAAATTTAAATTTACCTAAAGCACAGAGGAAAAGTAATATTTTCTGAAATATATATATATGCCATAATATATCAGTATAATGCAGCTTATAAGCATTTTGTATATAATATAATATTAGTAGGAAAAAATTGGTATTTAATGTTAAATACTAAACTAAACGTTATTGATATGAACAACAATAGCAACAAGTCCAAGATTTCTAAATAACATTAGTACAACACAACAGATTACAACAACGGCTATTTGTAAAGATGAGGTGGCGCTGTGGTTAGAAAAGTCGTGACTTGTTAGCCAACCTCGGCCGCATGTTTTTATACCGTACGCTACGAGATTTATTTTTATAACCTCCATATAAAGAGAAAGGTGAACTAAGCTTGTTATTCAGTTTGCAACACATAGAAATAAATGTTATTCATCAGCACAAAAATCTAAATCGATTTTTATCTACTCGTCCTTGTGTGTTTTTTGGTGCTCTTTGAAATAATGTGATCTGACATTTTAAACAAACACTTCTGCTTCTTAAATTGGGCAAAATCCCTTAAAAGCCACGGCCATAATCAAAATGTACATTTATAATTATGCCATTCATCGATGAACCAAAAATGATCGGTGGTTGCATAATAGAAGTCTGTATATTTGTCTTGACGTATGAAGTAGACCTTGAGTACACGTATTTATAATTACTTTTTGCATCGATGTGCCAAAAATGTGCGTTATCAGATAACACACACGCCCATAATTTACAAAAAAAAAACCAACTCACTGTAAAATTCGATTTGGAAACTAATACGTAACACATATCCTATTAGAGAGCATACTGCCACGCCCATTATTTGTATATATTGTAAATGTGAAGGGTATTTAAGAATTGGCTTAAGCTAAAGCTACTTTTTTTCATCGTTATTTATATTTTAAATCTGTTTAAAGCAATAATTAAAGTAACGTTTTCTGCTTGCACACCTACCTGCGTACATGCACATATTTGCAAACACATATTTTCCATTATCTCTTCATGCCTGTTTATTAAACTAAACGTAATTTATTTAGAAGTTTATACGGGTACCTAAGATTACATTCACACATCACCTTACTACGAAAAACTTAAGTAAACTATTCACTCATATGTACGCGTGTGTAAGTATGTTGTGCAGTTATAAATCAATAAATTCCCAAACAAAAACTTGTATTTATTAGATATGCAAGGTGGTAGGTAAATGAAATCCGGCCCCCTCCCAAATGTTTTATATTCTACATGTAACTCATACCCTAGTCGGTCTGTTAACTTTGTGAGAATTCTATTTGTGGAAATATTTTTCTTATTAATCTAATAAAAGGCAATGAAAAAAACACAAACACAAGTGTAGGATATAAATAAAATCAGTATATAAGGAAAAAAACCAAAATCCAGTTTTCCCAGAAATAAGACAGAAATGGTCTGTCTCAGTGCGTACTTATTTGGGTAAGTGTGTAAATATTTCCATTGATACTCAAGTTCATTGTTAATTAATTAATTTTAACCTTCGATTGCTAAAACCAAACATAATCGTTTACCATTTACTCCTTCATAAATAAGATAACCGAGTCACACTTTACTTGACCGAACTGTGATTTACTTTTACGGTCAACAAATTAGTCAGGTTGGTGTTTAGTTTTTGTAGCCTTTTATCTTAGATTGCTTCATAAATATTAATTATGAGTTATTTACTGTATTTTTTGTGATTTCTTGTGTATGTATGTGTATGTGTGGCTTTTTCCGATTCCGTACAAATTTGTAAAATTTAGGTGTGAAATTATTTGTTTTGTGTTGTTAAAAGGACTTTGTTAGGAAACAACAAAACATGTATTTTTAACCAGAATATCTGTCATTAGGTATGATTGAGTGTGAATTCTTATTAGATTGTATCCCTATTGATATAGAAGTAAAAGACTAGTGAAAAGAAGATTTTGAAACAATAGTAGAGAAAAGTGGCTCATTTCGAATGAAAAATAAAATATACACGCATACATTAATGTTTTTCGCCCTCTTACAACTGTTCAAACTTTGTATTGTAATGGAAAACTTTTTTTGGCGCAGTATGAAAAGATCATTATATGGAAAAAATTCACTACTCCTGATATTTTTCGATGAAATTTGTCACATTACAAGTATAAAAGTTTACAATCGAATGCTTTTTACATTTTTATGCATTTTCTTGCAAAGGTTATGTATGGCAAGGGACACAATTAGTAAAGTTTTTGAAATCATATTGAATCAAAATTTTGTTGCCATTCGATAGTAATTGATAAACAAAGTCAATGATTTAAAAAAAAATTAAGCTTGATTCACTCACTCTAACAGCTTTTGTGAGGCTTTAAATACAATACATGAAAAACATCCTTTTCAAACTTTCTCTCAGTAAATGATTTCATTCCCGTTAAATATAAAGCATTTATAAAAAATTCTTTATTCAAATGAATTTTCAGAGTATTATTGTTCATATAGTGCATTAATTTCTTTCCTAGCTTAATTTTACCCGGACTAGTAACTAATCAAACTTTTGTCCAAATGGTAAATTTTTTAGTTCTTTAGGAAAAAATCGTTGTAGAAAAAAATCCGCAATTCTTCATATATTCTAATGAAACTTGAAATATCAATTTTATTTATTATAAAGCTAAATAGTATCAAGTTTGCATGTAATCAGTTGATTTTTTTCAAGGTATTTTCGTGTCCAACATTAGCTTGGATTTCAAAAACATTTCAATTGTTTTACTTCAACTGCTGTTCTACTAAATTTCAAATGCATTAACTTATATTACCTCAGAGATGTTTTTACCTTTGATCGCTTAACTAAAAGGTGCCTGATATCTCAAGATATGTACATATGTATAAAAAATCGCTTTAAACAAACACGATCAACCAGAAGACATATAAAAAATATACAAAAAAAAAAAAGATATTGAAAGCAGTAGTAGCACAATGCCAGTCAAACTCGTGCATAAATTGCAACAACAACAACAACAACAAATACAACAAGTTGACCATGAAACTTATACTTGTCTACCTATACCCCTCCGCCCCCTCACTATTATCACAGCAATAGTACTCTAGCAGCACAAGTTTTATTATATGCAGAAAAAAATAAAAATAAAAATAAAAATAAAAACTAAGAAAAGAAAAAAATTACTAAACTTACACGGCAATTAGTTAAGCACGCAGAATCAAGGCATCAAAACAACAATAACAATAACAACAACCAAATGTAAAACAGGAATCTTACAACATAGCAACAACAACAACAACTACATAACAAGCAATATAAAGCAGCAGCAATAGTGTTGCCAAACATTTCCGCAAAGTTTTTAACAACTTGTAACTCTGTATGCAATACATGCATACATACATACATACATATATACATGAATATAAGATATCATACACACTCATATAGAATCATAGACAATTTATTGTGTTGTACGTTTATATGGTGACACTAAAGACGAGTGAAATGCATCGATTTTCAACAAATTGTTCCTTTTTTTTATTTATTTATTTTTTTTGTTTTTTTGGAAGACAACTTGAATTTCTCTTTGAAGCTTAACATGTTTTCTTTTTTTCTTTTTTAATGGCCACCAAGCCACCACCTTGTGTATGTTACATAGGAAAAGGCAACAACGCTGTGTAGTGCATAATTATGCAAATTTTGGTGAAGCGATAGAATTGACATGTTTAAGAAAACATGCAGCAGAAAAAAGAGAATAAGAAGAAGAAGAAGAAGAAGTTTAATAGTATAGTGTCTACTGTTCAAACGGTAACATATAATACAGTGTAAAACACGAACACGATTTATGGAGTGTCAAATCATTTATTTTCTTAAAACTCTTACAATATTTTTTTTTCAAATAAAAAAAACAAAAAAAAATATTAAAATTAAATCGAACTAGGAGCATAGCTATGATAAAAACTATTGTATATAGTAGAAAAAAACATTAACAACTCAACATAGTTTATAAATTCTTCATCATTATCAGATTATGAACCGAGTTAATTATGTCTCTCTCGGCCCATCTATGGTAAATATTTCTCAGTCACAAAATCTATGATTGCGACAACAAACTTCACAATAATAGTAATTGTTTTTATAGATTATCAATTAAATTGAACAAAATCAGTAAAGGACACGCCCACAGTTAAACAAAAATTGAAATATAATCAACTTTTTAAAGATTTTTAACGTATAGGTTTTTAAAAGGTTTTTAGCTGAAAAATTGCCTTAACCGCGCCCACTTCTACACTGTCAGTTTCTTTTAAAACTGTAGGATGGTGGGTAGTTAAGATTTGCCTTAAGCTACTCACTTACTTTTCAATATTTACTTCAAATCTTCGCTGGTCTCTCCAAAACTCTCGAACACCACCCAACACCTTTGCCAATTTATATAATAACCGCCTTTGAGTGTAATTATTTTCATTTCTACTACTAGTTAAGTGTTTTTCCAATATTTTATTTTATTTTTTAAGTAATTGCAGCAAAAACTGTTGACCTAATATACGAAGTGTTGTAATTTATTGTGCTATGTGGACTAAAAGTTGTATAACCGGCTCTAGTTTGACGGGCATAATCATTCACAATAAATTGATTTTTTTTTATCATATAGATAATGTCACTAAGTTGTTAGTGTTGTTATTGTTGTTGTTAATTATTACATCAGTTACGTAAACTTTGATATCAGAGTATATAAATACTAGATAAGATCTAAGTAAGTTCTAACTACATAAAAATAATCTCAGTAGCCATCTCAAATTTGTCAATATGTAGGCACTTGACATTTTATTTATTTATTTTTTAAAATTTATTAATTTTTTTATTTATTTTTCATTAATTTTTTATTTATTTTTGTATGAATTTTATTATATTTCATTACTATTATTTTTTATGGTTTTTGGTGTGATTTTATGAACGCCGAAGGTTATGTTTTTATACTCATTTTTATACCCCCCGCAATACGTACATATGAGTTTGTCAAAATGTTTGTAACACCCAAAGGGAGGTGTCGGAAACCCTACATATTTTGAATCAGCATCGAATACTAAGTTAATCTAATTATGTCCGTCTGTCCGGTGTATGCGTTCTGTGATAATCACCTTCCTGGTTGTAAAAATTGAGATAACGATTTAAAACTTGGCAGTAGTTTTGATAGAATTAATTTTGATATTGGAAAAACGACACGCCCACAATGAAGCAAAAACTGGAAAAGAAGCAACTTTAATAAACTTCACTTCTAGTTATTGTATGCTTATCATTATTTAAATAGGGCAAATTCGTGTAAAGTTTTCTAGTTATAAGCCAAGCAAGTTCACCTTCATTTTTGTGGTCATAATTTTGAAAATCATGCAAGTTTGAACATGTTAGCAAAATACCAGGCGCCCAGCATACCCAGCAAGCAAATTTTGATTTTAGGAATTTTTTTAAAGTCGTATAACTTTTTAACGGCTGCACGGATTTTGTTCAAACTTGTTGTAAAAGCTTGCAAATTAATTCAGCTTTCAAACGAAGTATATTATGTGGGCATGGCACCACCCATTTAGTTAAAAAACGAGAAAAATTATTTAAAAATCATTTTCCAAGAAAATGGGCGGTGCCATGCCCATCAATTTATCAATCTTCGCAAAGCTAGAGAAATTTCCAAACGTTTGCAAAAAATTTGGCCACAATCGGAGCAGTAGTTTTCTAGTTATAGGCCAAGAAAGTTCACCTTCATTTTTGTGGTCATAATTTTGAAAATCATGCAAGTTTGAACATGTTAGCAAAATACCAGGCGCCCAGCATACCCAGCAAGCAAATTTTGATTTTAGAAATTTTTTTAAAGTCGTATACCTTTTTAACGGCTGCACGGATTTTGTTCAAACTTGTTGTAAAAGCTTGCAAATTAATTCAGCTTTCAAACGAAGTATATTATGTGGGCATGGCACCACCCATTTCGTTAAAAAACGAGAAAAATGATTTAGAACGCATTTTCCAAGGAAATGGGCAGTGCCACGCCCATTAATTTATCAATCCCCGCAAAGCTAGAGAAATTTCCAAACGTTTGCGAAAAATTTGACCAAAATCGGAGCAGTAGTTTTCTAGTTATAAGCCAAGCAAGTTCACCTTCATTTTTGTGGTCATAATTTTGAAAATCATGCAAGTTTGAACATGTTAGCAAAATACCAGGCGCCCAGCATACCCAGCAAGCAAATTTTGATTTTAGAAATTTTTTTAAAGTCGTATAACTTTTTAACGGCTGCACGGATTTTGTTCAAACTTGTTGTAAAAGCTTGCAAATTAATTCAGCTTTCAAATGAAGTATATTATGTGGGCATGGCACCACCCATTTCGTTAAAAAACGAGAAAACTGATTTAGAACGCATTTTCCAAGGAAATGGGCAGTGCCACGCCCATTAATTTATCAATCCCCGCAAAGCTAGAGAAATTTCCAAACGTTTGCGAAAAATTTGACCAAAATCGGAGCAGTAGTTTTCTAGTTATAAGCCAAGCAAGTTCACCTTCATTTTTGTGGTCATAATTTTGAAAATCATGCAAGTTTGAACATGTTAGCAAAATACCAGGCGCCCAGCATACCCAGCAAGCAAATTTTGATTTTAGGAATTTTTTTAAAGTCGTATAACTTTTTAACGGCTGCACGGATTTTGTTCAAACTTGTTGTAAAAGCTTGCAAATTAATTCAGCTTTCAAATGAAGTATATTATGTGGGCATGGCACCACCCATTTCGTTAAAAAACGAGAAAACTGATTTAGAACGCATTTTCCAAGGAAATGGGCAGTGCCACGCCCATTAATTTATCAATCCCCGCAAAGCTAGAGAAATTTCCAAACGTTTGCGAAAAATTTGACCAAAATCGGAGCAGTAGTTTTCTAGTTATAAGCCAAGCAAGTTCACCTAAGCCCACAAAAAAAATTCCAGAAAAATTGAGTAATTAGGTAGAATATTGGTACGTATATATATTTTATCTCTTTCATCGATGTGCCGAATATGGGCGTGGTCTAATAGTAGACACGCCCACAATTTTCAAAGCTGCTACAAAGCTCATACAGCATTAGAGAGCGTAAACATGTACTTGCCACGCCCACCTTATCTATATTGATGTGGAGGCATTTGAAAATTTGACTTCAGCCAAATACAGTTTTTTTTAGCCACTTCAACTTGTTTATTCGGCCTGTAAGCACAAATGCACACCGCATGTTATTGTTGTTGTTATTATTTTTATTGATACTGTCGCTATCAATATGTACAGTTTATATTCTCAGCATATGCACAGTGTCTCTATTACTGTACAGCTCTTACTGTTGTAATATTGAAGGTCAAGCATGCATCAAATGAAACGCTACTGTGAACGAGTGAGTGTTCAACTGTACACCCAACATCTTTACTAACTAACAAATTCTTGCCACAATCGCCAACGTTACAGTCACAGCTTTAGCTCCTGACACTTGTCGCTAAAACGTTTTTTATACTGCTGTGTTTTGTTGGCTAAAGTCATAGCGTCCGCCTGTCAGTTGATTGGCTTTACTTTTGACATTTGCCAAGAATTTTTTCGTTTCTTTATAATGTTTATTCGTTTGTTTATTATTGAAAACTTTTATTATCTTTATTTTTACCATTACACCTCATTCTTGTTATTCATGCAAGTTGTGGCAGTGATCAGGTTGGTAGGGGCGGGTACAGATTCTATAAATTATTGTTAATGCTAATTGTTGTTGTAATATTAAGAGATTTCTACATCATACTTGGGCATTGTTTTTGTATTTTTCTTTAACTTTCCGTTGATCTTGACATTGTCTTGTTTGCACATTTGTATTCAAAATATTGTTGTAATTGGTATTATAGCGACTGACAGTTATTTATATGTATGTAAATATATGCCAAGATCAATAATGTTAAAGTAGTGGTTTTTTTCTCTATCATTATGTAACGGTCGTCAATTGTAAATAACTTGTCTTGCCTACATCGTTGGCGTTATCTGGTAATGTGTTAACGAGAAAAATAAATGTTTTGTCATTTTTTTTGTTATAATATCTGCCCGCCTTTACCAAACATGGTTATTGCTAATGCTTCCGTGCTATTCTACCACGTTATTATATACTGCACCACTGCTGCCGAAAGGTATAATAACTTTGTGCATATATTTGTAACTCTTAAACGGCAAGTATCACAGAAGAGTCAAAACAGTTGAAAGTGATGCTGAATCAACTAAAAATTGTTTTTGAATTTCTGTTAATATGTTTATAATGTAGAATTAATGTTTTTTGTTTATGATACCTTTAGATTTATGATGACATTTTTTAATTACCTTGATTTTCTTAAAAAAGAATTTCCTTAGCTCAGCGATTTTCTTAAAAGGAGACATATATAATAAACCATGAACAATTTCATACAACACTGGTTAAGAATAAATTTAATTTTCTCATTTTGTGGTCATTTCTTTCTTTTCAAGTAATTTTCAAGCCAGTTTAAAAAATTTAATAATTGGGTGTTATTTTTGTGAGGTACATGCGTGTGTGTGTGTGTGTCTTCATCATCTTTGGTTACACCGGTTCTCTGGCCTTGGTCTGTGCCTCTTTTCAAACCAATTCGTAATTTAATCTAATTTGATGAAATTTGTTGAAATGAAATTTTGTCATCAAGAAAAACAACAACAACAATAACAATAATAATACAATGTGGAAACAAAAGCCTAAAATAATAAAACAACAAAGCAACATTATGAGCCCACAATATAACAGCAACAACAACAACAACAACAACAACAATAATAATAACAACAATCAACCGTATTAGCTTTTTGACTTGAGGGTTGTTTATCGATGTTGCGGATTTTTGTATTTATTCGTTATATAGCGTACGATGCATGTTACAATTTTTGAATTATGTTTTAATAAAAGCTGTCGCTTTATAAATATTGAGGACGCAGTAGAGGTAGAGGTAGTGGTGGTGATGTAGTAAGTACGTGGTGTGTAAGCGACCGAAAGGTGTTTGAAAGATGGGGTAGAAAAGTTTAAACTTTTGGAATGACGCGTAACCATAAAATGCAATCAAAATTTGTGGTTGTGTGCTTATTGTCAAATGTTGGCAAATATTGGACGTTTTTGTTTTATTTTTGCTCTCACTCTCTAACTTTCCGTACTGTAGCTTTGCAGGTGTGAGTGAGCGTTGCTTACTAATATACAATTATAACGTGTGCGTATGTGTGTATGATTCCATTGTGTAAAAATTCAAAGTGACAAGTTAACGTCAGAGACTTGTTACAAAATTCGTGGGCACTTGGAATGGATGATGAAGCGTCAGCTTGTGTCTTTTGCAGAGCAACACAACTCAATTTTAGTCAATTTGAAGGCGCATAGAAGGGACACATGACTGCTATTACAACTACCACTCTAAGGTATGAGTTAATGAATTGAAGAATGCACATGTCAAGTTTCATTTGTACCGTGAGCGTTCAAGACATGTACCCTGCAGCCAAATATCACAAAAGTTATGGGGTGGGGGTGGGTTGGGTAGGTAGTAGTACGATTGCATTGATATAAAACAAAACGACAAATTAGTTACATTTGTTACTAAAAGCTTTAAAACGCCCACCGTTACACCTTACACTACAAAGAAACCAATAAATTGTAATTAGTGGTTAAGGTGGGTGGAGTTGTGAAAAATCTGTTACTTTTTTTGGGAATTGGGTTTTTGCAAATTTAATACTTCTTGTATTATACAATAAAGGAATATTTGGTTTAGACCAAAGGATTATATATAAATTAAAGACAATTTTTTAAGTAAAACATATTTTAGATTAATTTCATTTTTTAAGTTTGACCGCTTTTTGTTGCCTTGAAACAATTATATGTAAAACCTATTTCGACCTAACACGTAATTACACCAATATTGTGGTTGGGTGTGTGTGATTGGAGTAAAAAAAAATATAAAAATTGATAGAAAACTATAAAAATAATAACGGTATAGAACACGATAATCGCTCAAATGAGTAAAAATCAGAACACACCAACACACACATAAATGCATGCAAACATACACACACCGTAGTAAAGGGTATAACGAATGAAACACATGAAGTTGAGGCAAAAGAATAAGTGTTCATAAAACACACAACACGGCTAATGACATTTAGTATGCCATGCAACAATATACATGCAACAACACGCCAAGTATGCCGCATGTGTGCTTAATTGCCAAAAAGAACAAAAAAAAAGAAAAAAACTGGAAGAACACAAATTGGAGAAAAGGATACACACTCAATGACGGCTTTAAATCCACTATAAAAATATTAATAACGTAAATTTACAAAAAAAGGCAATAACAACAACAACAACCACAATAAATATAAGCAAAAATAAAAATTAGAGCATGCAACAACATGCATGCACTCGTTGATTCGTTACAGTCGAAAGCAAACACAAAAACAAAAACAAAACTAAAATCTAGCCTAACTAGCTCATTGAAACAATCACAAGGACACTTGCCTCCATATACCATAGATGTAATAGTGAACACACGGAAGTGAAAAATTTCTTTTTCTCTCTACAGTCGGAATATTACACGTCTCTAAACGAAAACAAAAAAGAAAAGAAAAAAAGGTTATATGGAGAGGTACTTATATCCTTTTTGGTGGT
Organism: Ornithomya chloropus; assembly: GCA_963971445.1. NCBI lineage: Eukaryota > Metazoa > Arthropoda > Insecta > Diptera > Hippoboscidae > Ornithomya > Ornithomya chloropus. The sequence continues at coordinate 4,545,226 of OZ020532.1, forward strand.
ATATATAAAGAAGTAAAAGCAGCAGCACGGCTGATGCTTAACGGGGGAAACTCTTAAATCTAGTGGAAAAGTCTTCATGTCTTCACTCTAGGCCGCTTGCAAGGTGTCAAAAGCAACCATAAAACACGTAAAAGCACTACACCAACAACCAAGCAAAAAACTAAACCATTTTCCTTCTTTCGTTTACATCAACAAAAAGAAAAAAGAAAAAATGAACGATAAACGTAAAACCTCAACAACCTCGATATGGCTGCAACACCACATATGCGGTTAATTGCTGGGCTTTCATATTTACAAGAATTTTTTCTTTTTTACCACAGAAACATTGTGTACTCACACCAATACAGTATACCTACACATTCCTACCTATACATATATGTGTGTTGAAGTTGTTGTTTTATTTATATTTTAGGGTTAAAGTGTATTTTCGAAACGTAATCAATAAAAAGCAGGTGGTGTCCGCCTCTATATGGTTTCAATGTTTCAAAAATTTTTTACAAGCTGTACTCTTTTATTGTATTGTATGTAGGTAAGAATATTATTTACTTAGAATGGTGTACAAGTTAGATTTCTTCTAACAAAATCATCAAAGAGTCAGTCTCGGGAGTTTTCTTCAAATTCAATGCCAGTTCTTGCCCTTTAAGGATTATTAGTTTTATTTTCAAGTCTTTTAGCTGTTAAATACAATATATAATATTCCTTTTAGCTTACTGAGAAAGCTTTATATATAAAAATTCATTATACATGCAAAAAAAATGATGTGAACTAATTAGTGCACTATGAAAAGTTGGTTATATGGTGAAAATGTACATTTCTTATTATTTTTTCATAAAATTTGTCTCAATTATTTCTTTAATAATAAAGTTAATTTGTGAAAAGTTTCAGTGCAATTGGATGAGTTTTACGCCATCTTACAATAGTTTGAACCTTGCATTGCAGTGACAAACATCACTTGGCGGTCTGTGACAAGAAAATCCATAATTTTGGATATTTTTTAAGGATTCTGGGGATGAACAAAAGGTATAAAGCGCTTTTTGAAAAACATATCTTCCTAACATATTTTTAAAGGCACTTAATAGGCATCTTAATCACGCAAAGAACATCACGGTCGAGATACTAAGTTTTGTACCATTTTCCATTAAGGTTTCATTTGTTAACCATTACGAATAATCTTGGGCCACACTTATATAGGGGCATACTCTACATTTTCATAATCAAAAAATTTTCAGTCACATATCCGTCACCCACCATGCGGTTGAAATGTTGTCACGTTTCTAACACACAAAACAAAAAAATGTTTAATTTGATTTTGGCAATATTTTAAACTTTCATTTAATCATACCAAATAAAAAATCTTGCCCAAGAGTTGTTTTTGGTTATAGTTTTATATATATCTCTACGTGGAAGATTAGAAAAAGGAATTTCTCCCTTAACAAGGCAAGTTTCAATTTAATTGAATGAATATTTCATTAGATAATTTTTTTTCTTTTTTTTGTTTTGTTTTCTTCTTTTTCTTCTTTTTTTATTTATAAAAAAGATCATTTGAAATGGGTTCGAAGAGATTTAGTGTGTATGTATGTACATGTGCGTGTTATTCTGTATAGTAAGGCGTATCAACCCCATGGCACATGTCAATTTAATCCGGAATGACAATATTGAACCGTAATAACACAAAATAACTAAACACACGCGGCTACTGAAGAATTCATGAAACTGTTGAACTGTAGTAACAACAATAACAGCTGAGCTGTTGCTCTGCTCTTAAAGAAGACCAAAGTAAAAGGACATCTCCTTATATAACCATTAACTTGGTTGAAATCTTGAATACCTTATCTAAACTAACTGAAATAAAAATACAGGATATTCCAAAAAAATTAATATTAATAATAGTTTTTTACATTTTATGTTATAGGAGCAGTGCTAAGAAAATGTTTAATGAAGCTCTTCATAGTTTTTAGTATTTAGTGGGCGGACTTATACACCAATTTTTGTAATTTTTTACAAAAATGCAAAAACTAAAGAAATAATTTACATTTTTAATCATTTTCAAAATAAAATTGTTTAAATTTTACTATCTTAACAATGATTATAAAATACAAGCCATAAGACGGACCGACTGACATAATTAGATTACGTAAGCAGAGAAGGAAAATAAAAGAAATTTGTCTTGCGTGACAAATTTTAAAATGAACTTTACATACTGCCACATTATAGGGTAAAACTCTAAAAAACATTTGAGAAAATATTAGTTTTTCCATTTCTTTCATTTTAGTCGGCTTTCTTTCCGTGTTTATTGTATGTATGTATTTGTTTGTATTTCGCCACAATCGATATAATTTTAAATCCTTTAAAGAAAAATTTTACAGTCTATAAAAGAAAGCTGAAGAAATGGAAGTAAGGAACACTAAAATACTGCTGTTATGTTAGGGTGGCAGTAAACCCTCCCACTATGTCTTACCTAAGAAAGGAAAAACAAAAATAAAAACGAAACACAAATAAGGTCACGTTCAGAGTAGATGAATAAAAGATTGTAAAGGGTAGAAAGAGAGCGAAAGAGAGAACGAGTGTATATAAAATAAGTAAAAACAGTCATAATAAGAAAAGAAAACAGTTAAAGGCCCTGATAGGCAAACACCAGCATTGCAAGTTGGCAAAAAAAAAAGAAATGGTTGGAGGTCAACCAAAGGAGTAAATGAAGTAAACACACACACACCAGCCAAACAAACGAGTAAAGCAAAAGCCTTCAGGCGCTTCGAATCAACTGTGAAATGCCTACGATAATTTGACAAAATGCAGTAAAACTCTGCAATGAACCAAAAAGAAAAAGGAACAGAACGAGAGATAATGTGGAGCTGGAATGCCTTCTGGTCAAATGAAAATTAAAACAAACGTACGTGTAATGTTTGACCATTCTGGGGGTAGAAATAATTGATGCACTCGTGCATACACATCAAATATAAACTGAACTGGACTCAACTGAACTGAACTGAACTGAACTGTAACAAAAGAAACAACAACAGCAAAACAAAAAACAATTGATTGACATAATCAATGTTTGTTGGTATGAATGGAAAGCATGGTCAGTGCAAGTCTTTTGTTTTTATGTGATTATCTATAAAAAAAATTGAATGAATCCGTTGGAAGACTGATTTAGCAGTAAAAACTACAATTCGTTAGAAATCATTATAAATGCTTGCTGGTCTTCTAAGATTTGTAGCAATTTAAAAACAAAAAAAGTTGTTACTTAAACTTTCTGGCGAAATTTGAACAGTGAAAAAAGTCATCATAAATCATATGAGAATCCTAAATGTCACTTTAAGAACAAAACGTAAATATATGAATCAAATAAAAAAGAGATAAATTTGAACCAAAAAAAAGAAAAAACCGTAGCAAGGGGAGGATGTTGACGTACGTGTGTAGCGTTCTCATGTTCAAGCCATCAAATCATTTCATTTTTTAGGCTTTTAGCTTAAGCCGGTGTGTAAATATATAAACAGAGCATACAACCGCATCTTATAGACCACTTAACTGGGTACCCTTGGATATGTATGGACGGTGATTGTTCCTTTACTTACTCGTAACTTTCGGCGTAAGTTTATGAATTGCACAATTTACAAATACTACTACACTCTACCTGGTGTCTTAAGTTGGAGTAGATGTTTGTGAATTGTAAACCACTTGTGGCAAAAGGTACTTTAGGTTTGTGTAGTTTGCAACTTCTAAAGAGCTAAAGATACTCAAACGATTTAGATATTTCCGTCTGTACGTCTGTCTGTTATGGGTTCTTGAAATTTTTTGCGCAAGGTTTTGGTCACAGTCAATATTTGATGACAGAACTTGGTGAAAATTACTTCATTGGCCTAATATTTGACTGTACAAAATTTGTACCCGATTGGACTATTTTTAGAAACCCTTCCCATATTATGCTTTTTCCCAAAGTAACTTTTATATGACAACGACTCAATGTAGGTGTAGGTGTAGGGTGTAGGGTATTAAATGGCTGCGTTAAACTGACTATAACATTTTCATTTGTTTATACAACGGATTTTAGTAGAACCGTTATTGTAAAGTGTCCATTTTTTTTTAAATGAAAGAAAGTCAATCAACCACGCGCTACAGTAAATACAATAACTTTACGTCGTGCAGAGTGTATGATGATTACACGTGGCTGTTGTTTTTCCTTAGTTAAATTTAAATCCTCAAACTTCTCTCTCTCTCTCTCTCTCACTCCCTGTAAAAGTTATGATATTCAATTGTCGCTAGCACGTGTGTTTTGATTTGCAACAAACGTTACTTCGGATTGTATATAATCATTCGTTCGCTTTCTCTCTCTCTTTTCTCCTTATTTCTCTAATTGCATTATTGTAGCGTAGTTCAAGGATATGGTTTATATTGTATTTAGAATGACTGCGGGGCACATGATGCAGCATTAAATTGCCTGCATTGTATGGTAAAACGTGGGCTGCTTTAGCAGGCCACTTAATAGCATATCTAGGCTCACATACATACACACTTACACAGATACACACTTATTCTATTGCCGTTTTCGGTATTGTTTTTTATTGTAAATACTGTCTAAATATTTTCCATAATAAATTACGTGTTACGTGTTTAAGCTTATGCCTTCAAGGCCTCTCCACATTCTGGTATCATTAGAGAAAGGAGGCTAAACACATAAATAAATACAAATATATACAAAATAGTACTAATGGAAATGTCTTTGCAATTAAGAAAATTATTTATTTCACACCACACAAACTCGTATTATACTTATATATAATTATACCTTCTCCATCATATGGGAGGCATACCAAGTTTATTATTTCATTTTTTCGTAAAAGACTTTAAAGACCCCAACACGTATAAATATTATTGATCAACATCAACATCTGAGTTAATTTGACAATGTCCGTCCGTATGTCTGTCTGCATATCCACTTATGGTGATGAATTTGAAAATACTAAGGTAAGTTTTTCTAGTTTCTTTAAATAAGTTTTTTTTTGAATTGGTTGAAACATATTTAAAAATATCCATTGAAATGCTAAAAGTATGCGCGGTCGAATCAGCGTTTTTATTCAATTTTTTTATATAACTTCTTCAATCCATTTATTTTTAACAGAAAAGTCTCATTTCTACGAGGGAGGGCTACGAGTAGGTTCTATAGACTCAATTTCAATCAATCAAAATCGATATTTTTACTAAATATTTTGAAAAAAGTTGTACACCGTTTGAATGCTAAAAATGTTTACTTTCAACCGAAATATATTATTCAACGAATGTGTCACATGGCTTTTGGATATTTAAGAGTGTGACTCAACACATAGTCACATTTTAAAATAATCAAGTTCTCTCCCATACTCCGTGAAAAGCCCTTCTAAGGTATTTTCCCTCAGACAAATAAACTTTTTTTTGTGTACAATCCCACTTTGTTTGTTGATCTAAATATTAATGAGGGCGTTATCAAGTACCTGCTTATATGTAATTTAAAAAAATACATGCCTTCTTGTTGTTGTTGTTTTTTTATAATCAGAATTAATCAATTTTTTTATGAGTTTCCTCGCAAGAAATACGAGAATATTCCAAGTCTCTATTTTTGTACTTTCTAAACAAAACAGTAACAAACAAAAAAAAATTGGTTGTAATTTATAGCTAAGCTGTAGAAAACATTTGGCGGATATGGAATTATAGATAGAGATATAAATGGATGAGAAAAAAGCAAGTAAAGATTTTTATTGCCGGAGGGTTAGTTGTTATATCCTTTCAATTTGATTTGATCACGTACGCTTACAAGAAGCACATGAAGAAGAAGAATTAAATAAACCTGAACACATAAAATATTGCTGGGTTAGCTGGTTATACGGCAGCATCAGGAGAATGGCCAAATATTGTAGAAATGTTCATTTTAAAGTTCCTTCAACTGTAAACTAAATCAAGCCTTCAATGACTTTAAAGATGTTTGAGGATTTTTTAAGATTTTAATCCTTAACAATGTAGATATAAGGGATCATCCTATAACAAGTAAAACAACTTAATTGACGCGTCTCATTAATTTTAGTGGAACCCTTTCTTTTTAGCGACACCAAAGAATTTCTGTTAAATGTTGGAATGTTGAGAAAAGTCACAACCACCAGCTTAGCCCTGTACATAATGGTATGGCATGGCATTCCTTAATGACTTCATTTTAATTGCAATCATTTTTGGTTAAAATGATAATAATCGCAATGATGATGATGATGGCGATGATTACAATCAGCTCTATTTTAGTGGAAAATTGCTTTTATACGCGAGCGTTGTATTGTGTGTATGTCTTTATCTAATAATTGATGTTGCCGCTGTTACTGTTACACTTCAATTGCCACTCAATCCATTGTCAGGTTTGGCCATCTGACAATCTGTCAAAAATGAAAGTTTCTTTAAAAGGCCAACCGTTCGTTTGTTCGTTCGCACCAGATATACCCGGCCCGTTATGGCGGCGGCGAGAGCGACAACGGCATTGTCCATCCAGTGCGCGTTATAATATAAACACCAGTCCGCAAATGAAACGAACGGAACGATATGAAATGGTGATGACACCGCTGCGTTAGCAATTGTCAAGTGTCATGTGACAGCTCATAACAAACTTGGCAAACAAGAACAACACCACCGTTGACAGGCCATTATCAGTGGCGCATCAACAAATAGTCCAAACAATAATCAGTAGTGAGCAAACTTACATGAATTTCCTTTTTTTTCAATTTTTTTCATTTCTTTTTTTTTTCTGTTATTGTTATCGTATCCTGGTCCAGTTGTCATGGTGAATTTTTTTTTTGGTTTTTTGTTTATTTCTTGAAGAAAAAAATTGAAAAAATAAATAAAATTAAAAAAAAATATTAAAAAGAAAATCATAAAGTTTACGTAAAAGAAGAAAATCAATACATAACGAAACGTTTTTGTTGGCCAGTTGTGTCTTGTTGGTCAATGGCCGCACCAGACTGCATGACTTGAATATCAAATTGAAGTTTTTCTTTAATGTTTTTCCTCAAACACTTTACCTACTCTACGCACTGTAAACACGGTCTACAATTTGTACTCATATACTTACATACATATATTGTATCTACCAGTTATTATGTATATTTATATATATATCCCGATACATTGTATTTTCTTGATTACATGGATAATATTTCCGGTTTCCGTTATGCGTCAAACTAACACCACATCACGGTACTCGAAACTATGCGTACACATTTATAATAAAATGAACCTATTTACACGTACTACATATATATAATATATTGCATTTACTATATTTATGTATGCCTTCAATATTATTTCAATAAATGATTGCGTGTACTAGGTAAGTAGCGATTATTGGGTTTTTAAAATGTGTTTAAAAGTTTGTGCCAAGGACAACAATGCCATAATTTTATTGTACATTATATGAAAAAGAGTTTCTAACTAAGAAGTAGGTGTTAAAGGACTTTATTTAAATTGGTTTGTATTCACAAATCAAATAAGTGATTAAGACAGACGTATAAACAATAACTGATTGTCTGATGTGTTATAATTTTATAAAGTAGAAACAGTAGCCGAAAACAACATTGAGTTTAATGCAGAAAGTTGGAGTAGTACACTCCATATATGCCGAGTTATAACTGTACTAAAAAGAAGATAATATAGTGTTATTTATAACTTTCCCACCACAACTCCGATTTTGGTAAAATTTCCTGCAAACGTTTGAAAATTTCTTGAGCTTTTCGGGAATATCTAATTAATGGGCGTGGCACTACCCGTTTGCTTAGGAAAAGACTTTTTAAAATAAAATGTTGATTATTAACGAAATAGGTGGTGTCACGCCCTTATAATATACTTCATTTGAAAGCTGATTTAATTTAAAAGTTTTTACAAAAAGTTTGAACAAAATCGGTGCAGCCGTTAAAAAGTTATACGACTTTAAAAAATTCCTAAAACCAAGATTTACTTGCTGGGCATGCTGGGCGCCTGGTATTTTGCTAACATGTTCAAACTTGCATGATTTTCAAAATTATGACCACAAAAATGAAGGTGAACTTTCTTGGCCTATAACTAGAAAACTACTGCTCCGATTGTGGCCAAATTTTTTGCAAACGTTTGGAAATTTCTCTAGCTTTGCGAAGATTGATAAATTGATGGGCATGGCACCGCCCATTTTCTTGGAAAATGATTTTTAAATCATTTTTCTCGTTTTTTAACTAAATGGGTGGTGCCACGCCCACATAATATACTTCGTTTGAAAGCTGAATTAATTTGCAAGCTTTTACAACAAGTTTGAACAAAATCCGTGCAGTCGTTAAAAAGTTATACGACTTTAAAAAAATTTCTAAAATCAAAATTTGCTTGCTGGGTATGCTGGGCGCCTGGTATTTTGCGAACATGTTCAAACTTGCATGATTTTCAAAATTATGACCACAAAAATGAAGGTGAACTTTCTTGGCTTATAACTAGAAAACTACTGCTCCGATTTTGGTCAAATTTTTTGCAAACGTTTGGAAATTTCTCTAGCTTTGCGAAGATTGATAAATTGATGGGCATGGCACCGCCCATTTTCTTGGAAAATGATTTTTAAATCATTTTTCTCGTTTTTTAACTAAATGGGTGGTGCCACGCCCACATAATATACTTCGTTTGAAAGCTGAATTAATTTGCAAGCTTTTACAACAAGTTTGAACAAAATCCGTGCAGCCGTTAAAAAGTTATACGACTTTAAAAAAATTTCTAAAATCAAAATTTGCTTGCTGGGTATGCTGGGCGCCTGGTATTTTGCGAACATGTTCAAACTTGCATGATTTTCAAAATTATGACCACAAAAATGAAGGTGAACTTTCTTGGCTTATAACTAGAAAACTACTGCTCCGATTTTGGTCAAATTTTTTGCAAACGTTTGGAAATTTCTCTAGCTTTGCGAAGATTGATAAATTGATGGGCATGGCACCGCCCATTTTCTTGGAAAATGATTTTTAAATCATTTTTCTCGTTTTTTAACTAAATGGGTGGTGCCACGCCCACATAATATACTTCGTTTGAAAGCTGAATTAATTTGCAAGCTTTTACAACAAGTTTGAACAAAATCCGTGCAGCCGTTAAAAAGTTATACGACTTTAAAAAATTCCTAAAACCAAGATTTACTTGCTGGGCATGCTGGGCGCCTGGTATTTTGCTAACATGTTCAAACTTGCATGATTTTCAAAATTATGACCACAAAAATGAAGGTGAACTTTCTTGGCCTATAACTAGAAAACTACTGCTCCGATTGTGGCCAAATTTTTTGCAAACGTTTGGAAATTT